>PUFA01000067.1:1306666-2613333 GCA_003508835.1 Eonycteris spelaea | reverse complement strand
TGCCCTTCTGTTGTAGTTGAGCTTTATTTGCTGTTAGCATGTAAATGAGAAAGATTGACATTCATGGTGATTGGTTGTGAAGACTAGCTGTGACTGCAGTGTAAAATCTATTGTACAGAGCCTGACCCTATGGAGTAAGATTCATTTTAGCAGAACTGTGGTGCCTGCCCAGTTTGCTCTTTGGGTATGCCATCCTTGGATGCAGTCCCAGGTGGGGCTATGGCTCTGTTTAAATTTGGGCACTGGGTGTGCCAGCCCTGGGACCTCCCAGGAGGGTCCTTATCCTAGGTCAAATACAGCCATAGCTTGTGCCCTGCTTGGGACAATGGCATGAGCTACCAAACAATTCACAAATGACCACCACCCAAACTTGAAGGCACCTCAACAGGCAAGCTGCACACCGAGGTCAGCTGCCACTAGTGCTGAGCTTGAGACTGCTCAGCAAGAGGTACAGGACACTTCAAGGACAAATGTAGCTTGTTCAGGTTTTGTGAATCTTTGAAATTTTAGAAAATTCCATAGCATGGCCAAGACAAGATGTTTATATTGAAGAGCCACTGGAAACAGCTTGGGTGAGCTCAAAAGTTAGGTGGGGCAGGGTCTCAGGGAATCAACAGGGCAGGGTGACTAGTAATAGCCAGGTTGATAGAGATTCAGATATGATGTCCACCTATGTTGGCACACTGGGACAGGGAGAGCTCAACAAAGGAACAATAGCTTCTGCCACCACTTCTGTCTAGGAGAAATCTGCCCCTTCAGCCCTTGCGCTAAAGTCAGACAAGGCATTTCCTCCTCATATGTTCCTTTGGCCTGTTGCCCCAGTGTTGCAGCTCAGAGTCAAGTGAGTTCTTCAAGTAAGTTCTCCCATGGGCTATTTAAGAGGAATACCTGAAGCTCCAGCTGCCTATGTCTCACTCAGACACAGTCTTTGTGGGTTTTCACAGCTAGAAGTTATAGAGACTTCTCTTCCCAGCACTGGTACCTTGGGCTGGGGTTCTTTGTGTAGAGCTGGGGCCCCTTGCTCCTCTGGGGGGACCACTATAGCCAAGATATTCCTTCTTATTTTTAACCACCTGAATGTGATGTGAGACTAGCCCATTCTTCATCTCTGCCCTCTTACCAGTCTCAATGTGGTTTCTTCTGTGTGTCCTTAGCTGTAGGACTTCTGTTTAGCTAGACTTAGGTGATTCTCAGTGATGGTCGTTCTGTACTTTAGTTGTAATTCTGATGCACTTGAAAGAGGAAGCAAGCACAGCATTTACTTATTCTGCCATCTTGACCAGAAAATCTCCAGGTTCTTTACTGGATATATGAGACACAAAAAAAAAGAGGAGCAGATTTATTCAAGAAGAGGATGAGTCTGAATTTTGACATATGAAACTTAAGATGTTTATGAAATATCAGATGGCTACATTCAGCAGGCAGTTGGGTACATAATTCAGAAGTGCAAATGAGCCGCTTCAGCTTGGAGACAGATTTATCAATGTTCAGCATAAATATAGTGGTTTGAAGCTTGGAAACAGGTGGAGTGATCTACAGATGGTGGGTCAGGAGGAAAGAGGGGAAAACTGAGGATATCATCTTATAAATTTGTGAAGGAGCTAAGGGGGAGGAACTCAGGAATTTGTCTGAAAAAAAATCTATAAAGTTTTAAACATTTTAAAAAATGTCTTACAATCAAGTTTACAAGAGGATGGTAGAAAGCTCTATGCAAGGGATGGACTGGAAAAAATAATGAGAAAGAAAGAAAGAAAAATAAAATGAAAAAGCCATTGACTGTAATAATTAGGAGGCAAAATTAGAAAAGGCAGTTTTAGTTGCATTCTGTGGGCAGAAGTCAAATTTCAAAGTATAGAAGATATATCAGAAAGTGAGTAAGTAAGGATAACTATATTTATAAGATTTTAAATAAGATAATGAGACTGGGAGAGAAATTCTATTGTTCTTAGAGGATATTGCAAAAAAATGATGAAATAGAAAACCAACAAGTCAAAATTATTGACGTCTAAAATTTTGTTTACACGCATATGCATAATTATTCCAACCTGCGTTAAAGCCCTGTATTAATCTGAAAAGCCAAATGACGCCTCTGCCCTCTAATTGTCTCTTCATCCAAATTTTTCTCTTTCATCTTTCTGCTCTCTTTTTCTCTCATTTTCTTCTCTGCCCTCCTTCCTGCCTTCTTTCTTCTTTTCTGTTCTTCTTTCATTATTTTCATTATTTTTTTTTATTTTTCTATTACATACATATAAATTGATATATACTTAAAAGTAAATTCCAAAAAGATGAACAAATCAAGCAAAAAAACACTAATTATGGGGATTAGTTAAAAAAAAAAAAAGGTCAATTTAAAGGGAGATAAGGAACTACAAAAGTGTTCTTTGAGGCCAGATCATATCAGTCATGTGTAATGTTTTCTTCTCCTGGGAACAGATGGATTTGATAAAACATACTATTTTTTTTTTCTAAAAATTGATAGCACAAGGTTCTAACAGTCAATCCCCAGATAATATATACTATTACAAAAATAAAAGGAAACAAACAAGTATTATTCTACAACATCTTCGTGATATCTTTCTCTATCTAGAAATTCTGTATGCTTAGTATCTTAATTTTTCTATTAAAAAATAGGAAACGAAAAAATAGACTTCTTTCTTTAAAGTTTAATTTAAGAAAATCTGTAAGTGTACATTTTGAATGTCTTCTATTTATTCCACAAGAGAGATTATGAACAGATCACAACTCCTACACACTTCCTTGAAATTGTTTCGCCCATGGACATTGCCGAGAGACACACTTCTGTCTTTGTCCATCTGTATATCTTTGATTGAGTTTAGACTGTAACAGAAGTCAGAGCATATTGTCTGCCTACATACTAGCCACAAATGGTGAGAATTAGGTAGCCTAGCCCCAGTCCAGGTTTGACATCACTTCTGCCTTATTGTGCACCAGACGTGAACAGATCCCCTGCACTGATATTATAGAATGCTATGCTCGCATTGCTCTAAGTGCTATTCTGAACATGAGAGAGGTAGACAGAAATAAAATATTCCTTAATCAAATATCATTTTATTATTTTGTTGCTTTTTCTAAATTTTCTCTTTAACCAATATGTGCTTATTTCTACTTAGAGCTTTACTCATATAATTTACTGGTTTTGTATAGAAATATTGTATTAGTAGACCAAGGAATGATTTGAAGTGCTGAAAAAAAAAATTAAAGAAAAGTGTATAAAAAGAGGTAGGAGTATTTGGTTCACAACTGTTCCTGGACTGAGATTAGTTTATACTTAAAAAAATGATTAATGATTTCTATTTGTTTTGTGCCATATCAGTATTCTATGTAATGTATGTAAAAGATGAAGCATAATAAAACAATTAAAACCACATAATTTAAGCGCAAAAATATATTTGTGTGTGTGTATAGTGTATGACACACATATATTATACATACATACACAAATATGTACATGTATATGATTCAATACAGGTATCAGAATATATAATCAAATTCACTTAGAAGATTGATTTTGTGAATTTCCACAAGTTCATAAAATTATTACAGTTAGTTTTTTGTGCTTTATTACTGCATAAGTTGGAGATATATATAAAAATAATATTTTAAGATTTGTGGTAGGCAGAATTCTAAAATGAACTGTAATGACCCACACTCTTGTATAAACATCTTCCCTTGAATGCAGGTAGAATCTGTGACTTCTTTCTAGCCAATAGAATGTAAAAGATAATGGGATAGTTACCCTCTTCATTGTCTTATATGGCAAAGGTAATAAAATAGTTACTCACAAGTTATATTATATTATATGACTCCATCATAACAAATTTGAGAAATAGAGATTCTCCTGCTGGCCTTGAAGAAGTAAGCCACTGTGTTTTGAAAGGGGATATGAGCAAATTTTAAGATATGAAAGCAAATGTTAACTGACCGTTGTAAAAATAAATAAATAAAAGATAGAGACCATGGTCATACAACCTGATGAAATAAATTCTGCCAACAACCTGAATGAGTTTGGAAGCTGATTCTTCACTAGATGAGCTTCCAAATACAAATGCTGCCTGGCCTATACCTCAATTTCAGCCTTGGGATCCTGTGCATGTGCCATACTTCTGACCCCTGGAAACTGGGAGATAATACATGTGTGTTTTTTCAGCTGCTAAGTTATTCAGAAATAGAACATTTATACAAGATTGATATAAATTTATTAATAAATTGTCAGAAATACATACAACTCCTGTAAGTTTTCTCAAAATACTTGATTGCCTGTCGGTTTTCAACATCTCTAAAACAACAATTATGGTTTATGCAAGATGTCTAGATGTTTGTATATGTCATATATGGATCATGCTCAGACAAATCTCAGGAAATAATACATAAGGGATTGTCAGTGTGTTAGGCATTACTGATATGGAGTATATAAAATATTCACCTAATTACTGATCATGAACAGGTCAGTTCTGTGGCAATAAAGAGTAAAAATGGAATCAAGTCTGCCAATGGGTTTGGATATTAAGTGTGTCCAGGCTGTGTTCTCTGAGTATGCTTGACCTGAGTAAGGTATGAAAGATAAGCTTGTCAGGGACATGTTTCAATGGCGCACATACCTGGGACTGTAATTTTGTCTGAACAAATCACTTTGTATTTTCAGGTTTATATTTGATTGTTGTTCCCTCTGCATAGATGAGTATGTCATGGATAAATAAGTTTCCCTAGTATACATTATCTCTGTTTTCCTTTCAGTAAAAATAAGTGATTAAATTTGCTGAGATGGCATGTGAATAAAAGTAATTTGTGTACATCTTGTTTATAGTCTTAAAAAAGAAGTTGCCTGCTCTTCATTTTTGTTATTGTTATTCCTATTGACTAGGAAAAAAAACTGGAATTACTAATATGAACCCAGAAATAAATGCCATTATGTTGAGAATGGTAGAGAAATCCCACCCTCTTGAACAGCTTAGGGATGGACATGAGAAAATAATAAACTATTTCATTTATTTCACTGGATTTGAGTTAGTTTTGTTTGAAGGACCAAAAGATTCTTAGCTTGAGCCTTAATATATTCAGTGTAGAGTGGTCAACTAGACTGATCTTGCCTGTATCCCTGCTGGGTCATATTACAGGGCACATTGGTAGCATTTTCACCTCATACCTCCTTGAGGTTTAATTAAGGCTTTCAAAACTATACAGACCCGTGTAAAGTTCAGGAACTTAGACTTCTGATGCTTCAGTGTCTTCCTATTGTTCATGCCTCCCTATTTTTATACAGAGATGTTTAACTGGAGGTAGTTCAATAGGCAAGTCATAAATTGAGTAAACATGGAGTTAGTTTTGTTCAAGTCCTTGTTCTGCCATTTATTGACAGGCTTTGTCCAAATCAATTAAATTTTTTGAGCCTCAATTTCTACATACATAAAATTGATACAATAATAATTATTTTTAAAATATTTGAGGACATTAAATTAGATAATTGTAAGTAGCATATAGAAAATAGTTGAGAAGCAATACTTAACTATGTCCCTGAATAATGAGCTGAGATTGATAAACATATTAGAAAATATCTTCTTATTCTCATTGTTATTGATAATGATGATGATAAATAGGTAAATATCAGATTATGGAGTAGCAGGGTGACCATCACTTCCATCTAGAATATGTCACATTTGAGATGCTTCTCATATACCTACGTAAAGTTGTCTGGCAGTTACTTATATATGCAGATCAAGAACTCTATCCTGTTTAGAAAAAATATTTTTTTAGTAATGATATAAGATAATGGTTAAAAACACAGAAAAGGTAAAAATCACATATAAAGAGAATGTAGAGTAAGAAGAGAAAAGAACAGAAGAGATCTAGAACAGAGTGCTGTGGATTAAAAGTTGTGAAAAGGTGAAGGAAAAGTTTTGATAAAAAAGACGAGATATATTTAGAGGATAGAAGGAGAACTAGAAGAGATTTGTGTTTTGGAAGCAAAGGAAGAGACAAATGAAAGTGAGTAAATGGGAGGGGAGAGTTAGAACAGTTGGCCTATGACCTATACATTTCTTTCTTTAGAGACGCAACTCAAGAGAAAGAAAATAAGATAGATAGGCTGATGGCCTGGTCTAATTTCTTTGTCAAATAGTCTTCTGATATTTACAGTGATAGAGAATTTATCTTTGAAATATTCTTAGAAGGATATCCCTAGCAAAGGTTAATTTATAAGAAGTGGAATCTACTATCTATAAAGAATGGTTCCATGGAGAATGTGACATAAACTATATAATTCTTAACTACATACGAAATAGAGATATTCATAATTTAAATAACCCCACTGTTTTAGATGAATATGGACCTCATTAAAGAGCTCTTCTATTATTCTGAACGAGAGGTCCATGAATGATGCAGGAAGACAGGACTCTGAGGAGCTACTCTTGATGCCCCAGAACTCTCTCTGCTTCAATTGAGAATTGAAATTGTCAGTGAAGTTTAACAATTAGTAAAATTTCTGAGTCTAACCAATTGATTTTACAATAAGATCTATGAGTTAATGCATAATCACATTATTAAATGCTTCATGGAATACAGATAAATCACGCTTGCAAATATTGGTTGGATTTTTTTTTTTAATTTGGATAAGCAGTAGTGAGCAATTATTGTGTACTTTTTGTGAGCAAGTGTTTAGTTGATTGTGGATGAAATAAGGCATGAGAATGCAGAGACATCTATTCTAGTATCATCCATTAAGAAGGTGAATAAAGAATGAAAGGGACGAAGTAAATTTTAAAATATATACATATCCAAAGAAGAATGACTTTTTCCCTTCTTTTTTTTTTTTATTAGACCATAGAAGATATTAAGGGATTTTCTATAGACAGAAAGAAGAAGAATATCTCTACTCTGAGACTAGCAAGAAATAGCAAAGAATAAATAAGAATTCTGGGACCTTTCAAATTGCAGGAATCTGGAAGATGTCATATTTAATAGCTTTTATTATTTCAGTAATGAAAGACTATTATAAATATGAACATAATGGTGTTAAATTGAGACTATAAAAGAGACATAAGACTGAAATTGTAGTTGACCAAATAAACAAAGGTAAAGAATTACAAAGAATCAATAAGTTATCTGAAATATAGTTATTATTGAATTTTATGACATAAGACATTATATATAACAAATATTCTATCTCTGTAGTATCCTCTCTTATACATGGAGATATAGTAAAATGCTTGCATAAAATCCAATATAAAAAGTTCTCTCCCTTCAACTTTTTTACTCAGTTAAACCCAACTATGAATATTTATTTTTCAGTATGAAAGTCAAAAGGTAACTTTCTGTCTCTAAATTTCTAACATGTAAATTCTCACGGGGCCTCTCCAAAGCCTATTTTTAATAATGGTTGATCTTTGTTGTTTCATGTCTGGTTTAAAATATCTCAAAAAAAGTTATTAATTTCACTTGGTCTGCCATATCCTGGGAGTTTTCATCTTTTTTTTTTCTATCTGAGCTTCAAAAGTGACATTTTATATTTTATAAGAAAAATATAACAAAATCCTAAGTACATACAACATTTTACAAAAACCACTTCTGTTACCAATGAAAGTTCTTTCACTTTTTCCACAACCAGTATTATAGACTATCATCACACCGAAA
Source organism: Eonycteris spelaea (assembly GCA_003508835.1). Classification (NCBI taxonomy): domain Eukaryota; kingdom Metazoa; phylum Chordata; class Mammalia; order Chiroptera; family Pteropodidae; genus Eonycteris; species Eonycteris spelaea. Next base: position 2,605,686 of record PUFA01000067.1, on the reverse strand, counting down.
GATATAAAACCAGGCAACCAATTTGTAAAGAGTCTAAGACATTATATCAATACTTGGTAAAATATAAATAAGTCCCAGAAAAGCACTCTCATGTGTCTACATCTATATCTAGGAAATATCTTTCCATAACCATAATGCAGACTCAATGGTTTAAAATTCAAAAACAGAGCCTAATGCTATTTTCCCAGAATAAATTACATTTAATTTAAATTTCAAATCCTTCATATGTCTTATAATAAGTTGTCCATTTTAGGGGAAAAAAAATCAGAAAGGAACTGACAAGAGAATGACAACTAAACAAAAGTAGAGAAAGGTTTACCATTTTTTTTAAATCATTGTTTATTTTTGTTAGTAAAATAAATTAATAAAAGAATCTGTTTCTATTTGGAAATTAAATAGAATATATTATGTAACAATTCATAGATAGAACATAATTTAATGATTTGGAGATAAATTAGAAACAATGTATATTAATATAGAACAAACTCCTTTCTATTCCTCTAAATTTTTAATCATTAAAAAATTATTGGTTTTAAAGAAACAATGTATTACACTATCTGGTGACTTCTCGCTTCAAGGTTTCAGATATTTATACCATGATATTTCTTTATTTCTCTAAATGATCACTCACCTTTATGAAATATCAGTTAGGTAAACATTTAGAGCTTGGATCATGTGCACGATTTGTACACATTGTACAGAATAATATCCATTTATTTTTATTCTATTTAAAAAAATAGAAGTGTAGAAAAAAATGTAAGGAAAAGGAGATCACAAAGTATTACCTTCTAATTCTGTTTGTTTGATATAAGGAAATATAGAAAAGCTATATCACACTTGAACTGGGAAAAATAGAGATAATACTACACTGATTTCAAACCTTGTTATGTAGAAAGATAACTGAAGTTTCTTGACCAATTGCTAGCCCTCTTTAGATATTTAGTGCTGTTGACCCCTGGAAAGCTTTGAGTGTCTGAACAATAAGAACACGTTTAATGTATAGCAATTCAATTGAGTGTACATTTTTATTCACCCATTTTAGGCAACTCTATGTCATTGATAATCGATATTAGGCATAATCCCTCCCCTTCATGGTCTTCTTTTGTTTTATAAACATTCCATGTAACCTCTATGAAGGCCATGAAAATGGGTCACTTGTATTTCCTTTACATGTCTATTCCATTTTTGTGTTTCTCCAAGAACCCGAAATGCAGGTCACTCCAAAAGTGAGAAAAGAAAATAAGATGTGATTTGGTGACTGGCATGCTCATTACATGTTCTCTGCAAGGAGGATAATAAATCAAGGTTTATATGAGAAGAGATAGTCCCTGGCACAAATGGCAACCTTATTAATAAATATTTCGCTAGTACTGACCTGGGAAACATTCTGGGGGAGAGAAAAAATGCCTGAATCAGGCACTTGATACATATGCAGGAAACAATGCATACAAAGAGTTGGCTGGTTATCGAAAAATTGCATTAACTTTCTATCTTAGTCAGCTTGGGCTTCCATAACAAAACACTATATAGAGGGTTTAATCAACAGAAATTTATATCTCACAGTTTTAGAAGCTGAGAAGTCAAGATCAACGTGCTGACTGATACTGTTCCTGTTAGAACTCCCTACCTGGCTTGCAAACAACCACTTTCTTTCTGTATCGCATATAGTGGAGAAAGAGCTCTGGTGTCTTTTTCTCTCCTTAGAAGGGCATCAGCCCTATCAAATTTTGTTCTACCTTTATGACCTCATTTAATCTTTATCATCTCTTCGTATCTCCAATTTTCAAGACTTCCACATGTGAATATGGAGGAGACAAAACATTTAGTCCATAACATTCCCAAAGAAAGATAATGAGAAACTAAGTGCCATTACCAAGTAATTAAAGCCTGAAAATGAAAAGTAGACGTCCTGTTTGGAAGTTTATTAAGAGGCCCTATCTTCTGTAGTGAGACAGGGGGCAAAGCCGAAGAGCAAACTCAGAACCCAAGAGTAGCAGATCTCCAGAGATGTTTAAATATTCGGCCAAATTCAGTATTTTAGGCTAAGTTTAGGACACTGATTAGAAAAATCTGAGAACTTAAATTATAGAGTAGTACATGTAGACAAATGTTCCAGTGGATTTTGGCTTTGCAGACCCCTTGAGCTGTCATTGCTTGCAGAAGCATCTCAACCTCCTTAGCAAAGATAAGTCCTTCCCTGTAATGAAACATAATGCACAAGGAAATAAAACCTTACTCCCAGGAGCTTCAGGGCTCATTACTGTGGTACAAAGAATATAGTTGGCTAGGAAACCATGGGATTAACAAAGGAAGGATGAGATTGCACAACAAAGGAGCTACAAGACTTAAGAACCTGTACTGGTAGGATCCTAGGAAGTATTATTGCGATTATATTTTGAGTGTTAATGACTTATAGGGCTGGAATTGAAGACTGAATAAGCAAAAAAAGCGTGGCATTTAAAAAAAAATTTATTCCCTCTGCTAAGTTATATTTTTGCCAAGTAAAAATTCAAGTTACATAATTAAAAGCCAATTTAAGCTTCCACATCAATAGTGTCTTCCCATGTATGCTTTCCTCATTGCTCATTGAAGGCCAGATTAGGTATCTTTCATATGGTAATTTCAAAGAAGTTTAGAAACATTAATTAGTTCTCATACCAACTCTGAAGAAGGCATATTTTGTTATGTCTATTTTCTATATGAAAAGACTGATAAACTGAATGATTTGAAAATGGTGATGCTTTCTTAAGACACAAGATTTTGCACTCTGACAAAGAACCTAAGGATGAGGGAAACATATTGGGATTGTGGCTATTAGGAGCTTGTTGAAAGTAGGGGCCAATTCTCAGTGAAGTAAACAAATCTGAGTTTCTGTAGCAGTTATTAGAGAAAGGTAGGTAGGCATGCTGGAATAGATATAATATGTGATGTCGGAGGACCCGCTCAAGGACTATATTTCATAGAACCACCCAGAGAATGTTTCATTCATCAAGGCCATGAAGAACGCTCTGGTGTTGTTATAAGAAACATCCAAACCTGTAGAGAACTTTTATAAGAGTTTATTTGAGCCAAACTGACCATGTATGCTAGGGAGCAAGATCTCAAATGATGTGGAGAATAACAGTTTTGCAGTTTCTTTAATGCTTTTGGTTATTAAATGTACCATTATTTTAAGTATCACTCAGAAAGAAAAAATGGTTATAAACTATAATGCACATTTAAGAATAATTTACACAATGTATAATAGTCACACTAGCCCTTGGAAACTGAAATCTATTTAATATATTACTCGTGAGATGTCACTTTTTTTTTCTTATATTGTTTGTAGGTGGGTGATAAACAATCATTTTGCACATATCTCAGTTGCAAAATATAACACCATATGATCTACTTACGGGTTTTTTTCATTCTTAGATAAAATAAAGCGCTTTGTTTTTCTTTGCAAGAATAACAGTTTTGCAGCTTGTTTAATGCATTTGAAATTAAGGAAGAAATAGTAAGGAAGAGTACATATAGGTGGGAAAAAACAATGCAGGGATTGAATTACAGGATAGTTCACAAGGTTATATGCTTTCTAGAGGATGGTTTCAGCTTATATCAAAGATATATTAAGGTAAGTGCACAGAAAACAATGGGCAGGGCTTGTTTAAGGCAAAAGACAAACATTTTACTAAAAAGTTAAATGCCTGGGTTATTACTATCTACTTTGACCCATTCAGTTAGGAATTTATAATCGGATCACCCTGTGAGGCTACTTTCAATAGAATTCCAATTTTTGTTCACACTGGTGAGAGAGATACCAACTTCAGAGCTTGCTCTTCTCTGTAAGCTAGGGCTAATGTTAAATGCTTTTTTTGAAACAATAGGATCATTGTTAAGATATGATGGAAGAATTCTTATACATTTGATTTCAAAAACCAGTAAAATTCAAAGTATATATGGGAGAGTGGTACTTAGGTTGGTAACAATTATTATTTTCTAGTAAGCATATAAAAAAACAAAACAAAATTAGATTCTACCACTCAAAGTAGAAATCTGCCATCATCTTGGCCATTGTTATTTCATAGAGGCTAAGATATTTCAATATCAAAATTTTAAAAATTAAATGTATTGGGGCTACATTAGTTAATAAGATTATATAGGGTTCAAGTGTACAATTCAAGAATATGTCATATGTATATCACATTATGTGTTCACCAAAGATAAATTTCCTATGGTCATCATATATCTATCCCCCTTTACCTTTATCTATCTCCCCTTCTCACCATCTTCCTTCTGGTAAACACTAAACTGTTGTCCACGTCCATGAGTCTCTGCTTATTTCACTTGTTCGTTTGTTGCCTTCCGTTTTATATTGCACATCTGAGTGAAATCGTATGGTTCTCAACTTTTTCTATCCGACTTATTTCACTTAGCATGATAACCTTAACAGCCATCCACTTAGTCACAAATGGCAGTATTTCATCTTTTCTTATGGCTGAGTAACATTCCATTGTTTATATGTACTACATCTTATTTGTCCAATCAGCTATCCGAAGGTCACTTTGCTTGTTTCCATATCTTGACCATTGTAAATAACGCTGCTATGATCATTGGGTGCATATAACTTTACAGATAAATGTTTTCAAATTTTGGAGGTAAATACCCAGAATAGGTATTGCTAGGTGATATGGTAATTGTATTCTTAATTTTTTGAGGAAACTCCATACTGTTTTTCATGGTGGCTGCACCAATTTACATTCCCACCAATTGTGCCAAAAATTTGAAGAACAAAAAAAAAAAATCTCAACCCTGAATACAAAGGCTTTAATAATATATAAACTTGGCCTTTGGAAATTTTTACTGAATGCACCTTGTTTTCTTCACTTTGACATGGACCAATAAAATCTCATTATGGAAAGACACTGGTTTGCATTTAGAAATAGCTAATTAGATTTGGTTCCAAAACAAATCATATGTACCAAGGGTAGAGAGTTGCTCAGTGCCAAGTGCTTAGATGTGGTTGAGAAGATTCAAATTGGAAGGTCTGAGACTTAATAATAATATGTTTGCTCCCTAATAAAGACTCTCTTACATCTGCTAGGGAAAAGCTACCTCTCAGCTCTTGCTTGTTCTGGTAAAGCAAAACTTCACTGGACACAAGTGACTGGAAATTCAAATTGGATCTGCTGGCAACAGATCAAAATGAAGACCCGTTAAATTGTCATTAGATCCTGAGGACATAATCTGTTTGACTTTTCCTCATGTGTAAATCAAGGGTTTCTTTTTTTCATTGCTAATTAGACTAAGGTGCTGAAGAAGTAGCACTGCACTATATATAAGGGAGTAGATCACTCATCACCATCAATTAAATAAGCTCAGTCCTAAATATGGGTTGTTCACGAAAAGGAGGAAGACAGTTAAGACAGTGATAGTTAGATTGGTGGAATTTAGCCTGGTATAGGACTCATTTGTCAGAATTACTTGTTGGCAAGAAATTCTAAAGATCTCTCTAGCCATATTCTTGTTCTCTCTTGCTTCTTACATTACTTTCCTCTGAGATTTCTAATTTTTGTATATGCATCCTGTTTTGTTATTTGTTTCAGAAACCTCAATCCTGTAGATGTATTTGAAATTTATTTTCCAATTCATTAATCTTAGCTTTATGTTTGATTCTCCGTTTAATTTACTCTCTTGGTTTAATCAACATCTGTGGTTTTCAGTAATGATTGTAACAAATGCCATATACTTTCATAGAGCTTATGTGTACCAGACACAAATAAAGTGTCAAATCATCTCTACTTGTGAGTATTATTACAGAACCTTTTGTGTTAAGGCCAAAACCAGAGTTCAAGAACCAGAATGTTGGGGTTAGATAGAAAAAAATCTTGACTCTGTGCTGATGAGTTTGGATTTGGTCCAGTAATGAGCTAAAAGAAGAATGTTGTGATAAAATTAATTTAAAACAGCAACCTTGGTGACAAGGTAGGTGATAAATTAGAAGGGAGTAAGACATGAGTAAAGTTAGAAAGTATAGAAGTTTTATAAGTAAAGGATTTTGAGAGGCTGAGATAGGAAAACTTTACTGGGGATAAAGAAGAAAGAGTGAATTAAAGAGACATTTTGAGGTAGAATAGACTTACTATGGTAAGAAATGTAGATGGTTGAGGGAGAATAATGGCTAATTTTAATGACAATTGGATTTTATATCATAGAGGTAACCAGACAGAAATATAATGGAAGAAATTAGGAAAAACAAAGTTAGAAAGAAAATATGTTTTGGACAGATAGAATGTCTGTAAGATATACAGGCTATTTTTTTTAATTACCTTTTTAGAATGAAGACTTGGCCATTGATAATCTTCTCATTGTTCTCAGAGTAAAGTACAGCTGTTTCATATCTCCTAACAGAGCCTCTAAAACATAATTCTCTACCTCACATCTGTGGAGGCATTGACTAACTACTTATGAATTTCCTTTAGGCATACCTAAATGCCATGTTTTTTTCAAACATATCTTTTTGTTTATTTCATATCTCCTTTCTATACTTGCTTGTGCAAGAAAAAAACATACCTCAGGTAGGATGAAATCTTATGTATCAGGACTTAACCGTACATAGTAATTTTCTCTTTGTAGTTTTTTTTTTTCTTTCTCCTGCACATCTTGCCTCAAAATCAGATTTACAAAGTACTTTCACATGCCCAGAATGTATTCTGAAAATATTTTTGTCATAATAGACTTCATTAAATTCAATGTTTATGTACTGATTTCCCTCAATATAGGACAGACACTATATTTATTGTATTTGATTTTCTAGCCCAACAGCCAATGTAGCTTGGGCAATTCATGTTTGTTGAATGAATGAATAAATGACCAGTTGAACCAACACTGTTCATTTAGGCAGCTGTAATTACAAATCCAGCACTCCAAAGATAGTTTGTTCATAGAGAGAGATTGTCTGTGTCAACCACATAGCTAGAAGAGCATTTCAATGGGAAATGAATTGGTTACGGACTTCAAGTGTTGAGGAGCGATCTAAAGGATAAAGTTTGAGAAGAGGTTGAGATTGTAATTAAAGAAACAACAAGAACAAAAATCATTGTTGGAAGATGATAATTAGTATAAGCACAACACTGTGCAGTTCTGTAACAAGAATGTAAAATTATTAGTCAATCGTCTATAGATCATCTATCTATCATCATCTATTTATCTATCTATCATCTATCTATAGTTTTGTATTCTGTGATTCTTTTATGAGGCAATTAAAGAATATACACATGGACAGGGCCAAATAAGATAACTCAAACTATCTATGAGAATGAATATTTTTTTATGGCTATGGTTCTAACAAGCAAAAATCACCTAATATGCAACCTAGAGCTCTGTGATGTCATACTAGACAGACTAGTTCCTGAGATTAAAAATATATATATATATATATATTTATTCAATTATATATATTTAATTATAAAATGTATTTATAATAAAGATATCCATATATTTTCCCCAAATTTTTCATTACACCTTCCATATAAACCATATTAGAATTACTTGAATATGGATTTACGTTGTTATAGAAAGAGTTAGAATTATTGAGATATTTCAGTCAAGCATAAAGGAAAAATTGCTCATAAGGTACTGAATCAGTTTATTTGTTTATCATTTCAATTTTGATTTAATCAACCAACCTATGTAATAAGACTAACATTTTATATGATATTTCTTTAACTTAAAATTAAAACTAACACAGATTCTTATAAAGTTTAAGATAAAATAAATCTTTACATGGAATAACTACCTTTTAAAAATCTGTATAAACTAATTATGAAATTAGTGAAGTGTTAAATTTAATCTATTAGATTAATTGACCTATTTAATTGCATTTCTCTTAAAATATTATACTGATTGTAACAGAGTACCTTTAATCCTATGATTAAACAAATATTTGCCAAATTATAAATTCTTTTCTTATAATTAATTTTATTTATAACATAAAATATAAATTTTCTAATTGTAAGTAAGATGTAGCACACAACTGAATGTTTTAAAAAAGAATTTAGATGACTGCTATTCTTGCAGCAAAAAAATTAAAAAACTTCAAGAATTTATGAAATAGGTCAGATCATAATGGTGATATTGAACTTTTCAACTGAGAATAATTAGGTTTTATTTCTAGTGTTCACTGACCCAGCCTATAATTTAATGTAATAGAGGAATAGTTTAGCTACATCTGGCCTTATATATCAGGAATTGTTCACTCTGTGTTCTGTTAAAATGGTTATCATCTCTGAAGCTTTGCTTATGTATGCATTGGCAATTCTTTGGCACAATTTAAAAATTTGGAGTGATCAGTGACAAAACATGGTTACTGTCACTTTCTCCGAAAGAGGAATTGACTATTAAATCATTTTAACTTCAATGTCACTGCACATAAATGCAAAAGCACTAGTGTTACCATTTCCTGAAGAAACCAATTTTAAAGTAATCGTGATAGCATGGAGTATGGTTGCATTATAACTTCTAGTTTAATATTTTATGCACTATTAAGAAAAAGAAACAATTTTTCTTAACCTGATTTCTATTTCATTACATGATTCAAGAAAAAGCATATATTAGATCGAATAACATTTATCTTTTATATCAGAGCATGTTAGATACAGTTCAAACTGTAAAGTTTGGCAACATGATATCCTTTTCTACAATTAGATTGAAATATTTTATATGCCACAATAATAGTTGCTGCATCAATGTACCATATGTTTTCATTCTGAATATATTTTCATAGGTGTGAAGGCAGCCTGCTACCTCGTGTCAGCATCCGTTATAAGGTACCATGCAACATGACATGACACAGTATGACAGATGCAACCCAACTGAATACAGCAGCCATGAAGTTGAGTCAGATGTTAATTTGAATAAATGTTATGGGTATTCATATTTTCATAAATAGCTTTAAATTTCCTCTTTATAACTTTGGTTGGTAGGATTAAAATATTTGATTACTTCTCATAAGTCTTGCACCATTATCTGTATGTATCAGCCAGGCACATGTCAAAATTATCAAGTCTGATTGCCCCATTTTACAGAATAGGAAGTGGATGGTGCAGGATAAGTGCTAAAGGACCTAGGCTAACAAATCCCAAAGTCCCCATACTTTTCCCTTCCCCACTTCAAACAGAATCTCCAAAAAGACTGTTAGGTCAGATAGCCACAGCTTTTAAAAAATCCACATTTTAATTTTTTTAAAGGAAATCGAAATTTTAAATATATCATGTGTAATAAAGTTTTTCTCAGAAAAACAGTGAGGAAAAATAATAAACATTCTTTAAATTTTGAGATGACAAAATACAAAAAATCTAGAGCTGTATATATTAGTGCCAAAATATAAATGACCATCTAGACATTTCGTTCTGTACTAACAAATGCTTTTCCTAAATTCAGTGCTTAATGATATATAAATGCTGCCTATAGATTTAATGATTTTTAAGAAATAATTTAAGCTAAAAATATGCTACTCTCAAATAACCATCCTCATAAATTTAATTGTTAAGATCAGATGTTAGGCCATTTTCATCTGCTTAGGAGCATGTCCAAAATTTTAGCAAAGATGGAGGAAGTATAGGCTATTCTGAACAACTGCATTACAAACTTAAACCCATAAAGTGTCATCAAATTTCATTTTGTAATATTTAGACATTAGAGTGTACAGAATTATGTGATTTTATGCACTATTTTGAAATGATACTAATTTATTTTATATAGGCTTGCATTCTCTATCATCTAGTTTGTCATCTTTCTGAGAACAAATATTTGTTTATAGATATAATATTTTTTAAATAACAAGGTAAATTAAGGATGCTAATAAATAATTATCAGGCAGTACACTTTGACAAGGTCCATCTCTTAATAAATATCTCTCTGATTCCATTGAAGTTCCAGGCTTGATAACTATAAGTGGATGGGAGTGCCAGACAGTTCATTCTTTTGAATAGACAAATTAAATGGCTTTAGAAATAAAAATCTTCCCCAGGTATTACATTTTATCTATTCTAAAAACACATTTTCTCTCAATTTATTAAATTTAAATTCAAGGCATATCTAGAAATTGATGGCATATTTCAATCTCTACTAGTAAATATTAGCCATTAGAAGAATGACTGAAATTCCAGCTATTTTCTTGCAAAGAAAAACAAAGTGCTTTATTTTATCTGAGAATGGAAAAAAACCCATAAGTAGATCATACGATGTTATATTTTGCAACTGAGATATGTGCAAAATGATTGTTTATCACCTACCTACAAACAATGTAAGAAAAAAAAGTGATATCTCACCAGTAATATATTAAATAAATTTCAAAGTTTCCAAGGGCTAGTGTGACTATTATACATTATATAAATTATTCCTAAACCTGCATTATAGTTTACAAACATTTTTTCCTTCTGAGTGGTACTTAAAATAATGGTACGTTTAATAATCAAAATCTTCTAAGATGTAAACAAAACATTATCTCTTTTATCTCTATAGCAGAGCCTACAATTCCATTATTTAGATTTTTAAGCCCTTTGTTCAAATGCACCTTAAAGAGATAACAATATAAATTGTATTAGAAACTATTTCATCAGATCGATCTAATAGCATCTAACAGCAAGGCTCTGCAGGCAGTACATACAAGTGACTATTGGAACATCAGGAGGAAGAAGCAAAATAGTAACTGGAAATAATGGTCATTGAAAAAAAAGCATATAATTTTGACTGGTCCTTATGTATCAGCAAATTGGAATAAACTATTTATACCACAAGCAAGGAAATTTATGTCAATATATTTACTTAAAATTAATTTATTAATGAATAAAACTCCATCATTTATCCACAATTTTGAAGATGAAAAAGACGAAGTAAAAAAAAAATCATTTGTAAGGGCTTTTTTAGAATAAGGTTAAGACATAGAAAACAGTATTTCATGATGAATTGAAGAGATAAAAATATTTTCTTCATCCAGGCACTTCTGAAGCGTTCTAAGTTAATGACTTCATTCATGTATTTTTTTTTCTTCAGCTCTTGCCAGCATGTAAATTATTATACAAGATTTAAGTAATTGAAGAGGCTTAGTAAATCTTCCAGGAAACTATGATATTGTTTAATAAATTATTTCAGTCAGAGTAGTAACGTGATTAATAAACTTCTTATATTTTTCATATTTTTTCAGAAAATATGAATGAATACAAAATATTCTAACAAAAACCCATAATTGAGTTGGTTTTTTCATTAATGATTTCATTAAGATCAAACGGTTCTGTTTCATTCATCTTAAACCTTCACCAGAGAAGGTGATTTTACATGTCATAATCTTCTCCTAAAATTACGCTTACTAGAAAACAGGTTACAATACTCCTAGACCTCTGGGGATGACACTGGATGAAGTCACCACATTCTTCTTGAGTGGACAAATGTATCACTCCAGTTTTTAGACTCTATTTGTAGATGGATTTACCCACTTTTGTTTGCCAAATGCTTACAACAAACAACCCATCCCTCCTCGAAGTCAATTTACAATCACTCATATAAGAGTCAGTCAAAATGGAGGTCTGTGTTTCCTCTATTCCTAGCTTAGATTTTGGATTCCCTTACTGAGGACAACATACCAGATTAAAGCATATTCAAAGATAAGGCATTAACACTCCCTGTGGGAAATGTTTATTTTAGGATTGTGACCAATTTGGCCATATGTATTTATGCATGTGTTGCTAATGTCTTTTATCAAAAAAGAAAAAGAAAAAAAAAACTTTAATTTTTAAACCCGGAACATTGGGATTTGTTGATAGCCCCTTCATATCTTCATTTATATTATTTTTGCAGTATTTTATTTAATCAGGTGAAAGGCTGGTGTTCCCAGGACCCCCCTTACCACCCACACATACTACAAAAACTGACAAGGAAATAAATGCTTCAAGAATTGCAGGCTGGGACTGAACTTTATATGCCCTTAACCACTTAGCTAGACTCAACTAACCAAGCACTGAAAAGCCAACCCGTAAGTTATGTTTTGTAAGTAAAACAGAAACAATGCAACAATTCTTAGTTCAACTCATTATCTACGGAAGCATAACATATTCAAAATAAAATCGAGTTGATTTTTGTTTTTTGTTTTTTGTTTTTTGTTTTTCCTGAAGGACAACGTCATAACCTTGCTTAGAATTCTGGCTTTCGAAGCTTGCTAAGCAATGCTGTTGGGGTGCATGTTTTCCCTATACTTCTGCAAAATTAAAAGATTAATTCTAGTTCCAGATAAATATGCCATTCCAATAGTTGGTTTCATAACCTATTCCGTGGTCTTTTCCAATAGAAGGAGCATTGGAAATGTGGTTGGCTTCTAAGGCAAATCCATAAAAGTTTATGTGATGTATAATAAACACATGTTTGGTTTCAGATCTATGGAGGTATTAACTTCCTTTCTCTTATGTCAAATTGTTTCCATGGGATAACCAAGTGTCCCAAGTGGGAATAGAAGAAGCATATTCAATTCCAATGAGGAAACAGAAGTAACTCCCTGCCTCCCCTCCTGCTATTCTATGACTTTGATGGGGAATGTCTCTAGTGGAGGGATCGGTAACAGAGCTACTGTGATAAGTGTCAGTAATGACAAGATGGCAGGGCTATACCAGTGTTGTGGTTGGAACTGGTCTTCTCAGAAGGTTGCTCAAGGACCACAGATTCCATCAGACATCTTTCATCAAGATTTAGATTAGTTGGTTTCCTAATCACTATCTTAATTATCACATATGCCCCACGTCTTGCTGGCTCTTTTCTCGTATTCCCACCACCTGCAGTGTCTGCCCAGAGTGTCTCTGGCGTTTCATTTCTGCCTCCCTTAAATGGATCCTCCATCTTTGGAAGAATGATGAGTCATATCAATGGTAGTATCAATGATGGAATTGGACAAGGGAGTCAACCATTCTCCTTGAAACATAGTTTTATTTGATGAAATAAGAAACTAGATACGAATTTTCAAAATTTGACAGAATATCAGAGTGCTTCAGACTAAATATTCCTGTCATCCTCAAGTTCATATGTGGAAATCTTACCTGCCAAGGTGATGGTATGAGGAGGTAGGCCTGTGGGAGGTGATGAGGGTCAGGAGGGTGGAGCCCTCATGAATGGGATTTGTGCTCTTATAGAAAAAAAAAAAAAAAAATTCCAGAGAGCATTCTCACTCCTTTCACTACGGGAGGACAAACTGACAAGATAGTCATCTATGAACCTGGAAGCAGGTTCTCACCAGATACTGGATCTGTTGATGCCTCTGTCTTGGACTTCCAGCCTCCAGAACTGCAAGAGGTAAATCTCTCTTGTTTATAAGCCACCCAGTCTATGATATATATATATTTTTTATAGCTGCCCAAACGAGCTAAGACTGATTTAGAAATTTCTCATCATGTTAATAGCTTTGGTGGGGTTATTAATTCTCTAGGAAACATTCAGAATAGGGTGCCTGGTTTGAGGGGTTGGAGATTTATAATTTAAAATTGTGGATAAGGGTTGAAATTAGAGTGAAAAGCATTAAAGGAATGAGCCTTTTTATTCCTCTTCTCTGTAAGGTTATCAGGAGAGAGCAGAATTACACTGACCCTGTGCGAAAAGCAGGGGTACAGAAGGTCAAAATCAGGGGCAGCTAATAGTGGGATAAGCGAACATACACAGGAGAAAATCTAAAGCCTTAACTGTGGAGAGGAAACAAATTTATTTAGATACCACCTAAAATGTGCTATATGAGAAGCCAATGTTCATTTGTAAGGCTAGTGGGCAGCATAGAATCTTTATGTACATCACACAGCAAGGAACCATGAGGAATTTTATGAATGAATTTTACTAAAAAATAAACAGTGCAAGAGTATTCACACTAAGCCAATTATGCTAATGAGAATATGAAGTCTCATGTTAACCAAATTAAACAATAAAAAAAATAAATCAAAATAAATTTAGTGCTAGAGGATGGTTTCCTCTGAGTGTGTTCAGAGCCCAGATTCAGAATGACAGAATGAGGTGAGTTTGCCTTTAACTGACGATTTTATTAATTCTTTATTAATATTTCCAACATTAAAACAGTCAGAAGTATTATTTCAATTCTCCAAAAGTAAATATTTAGACATGAAACAGACACACATGATTCATGATAATGGTATCTACTTGATTCTTCCAGCACATATGAATAAATTTAGACTATTTTTCAATTAGCTAGTCTATCCTTGCTCATGTTTATTTACCTCTTCTGACTATGTCCTCTCTCTGCTGTTCATATAATCTGCAGGAAAAAGTAGATGCTGTATAATTGAATCTTTTGTCTCACGCTTAGAACCAGATCATTTATATTTACAAAAAAATGTGCTGAGAGACGCAACCTGCTCCAACCCAACAAAGTTACTTACATGTTGCATGATAATTAGACTTTGTGGTTGTTTTAACATCACAGTGTCAATAATAACAATAATAATAAAACTAGTAACAATAATGACTGTTATGTATTGCATTGATTTAATTTTTGAACAGTTTTAAATATTGTAATTGCCAAACCCCTGCACAGAGAAATAGACCCTGATATGGCTTTTCTCTATTGAAGATTTTGCAAGGTACTATGACCAATCAGTAGAATATCTGAGGTTTTGCCCAATATTACAGACTTACAACTGAGTTCTTACTTCACTCTGCCTTCTTTCTTTCTAAAAGCAGCAGCTAAATCTCAATCACATTTAGCAAATGTAAAAAACACATAATGTTTATGTAAAGTGTTTCTTTTTATATATATTAATATCAAAAGCAATGGTGTGCAAGCATTTTAAAATATCACTAATAATAGTGATGCAAAGTATGCATTAGAAAAGAATGAGTAATTTATGATTTCAAATTTAATATTTTGTTTGACAGAGAATTTAATTTTGCTTTAAATTTTTAAGATGTGAGGTATGTATTTTCCAATTTTGAAAAATTAATTGGCTAAAATAAACTATAGATGCTAAGCAAATACTCTCTAAAATGGTAAATTACCCCCCAAATTCTTTGGTCTTTACACATAATGAATGTAAAAAATTGCGATATGAAAAAAAAATAAAAGACTTTTGTGTCTAAATATAAAATACCTGTGAGTATGACTTAAAGAAGTTGTTAGATCAAATCCAAATATAAATTAATCTAAATATGTTTAGATTAATTAAACATGTCTAGAAATAGTACATTTGTCCAAAAACTAAAAATATCTGATGCCAGGGGTGTTTGTTTGTTTCTTTGCTTTTGCCCATAATTGTTAAACATTCATACTCGCCTCCTTCAAACTTAGAATTTATTAGCACAAATTTCCCAGCCCTGTTTGGAAGGAGATTATTCTTTTGTCCTTGTTCAAGGTTATCCACCAGAGTTGATTTCTCACTTGGTTGCATCCGGCGTATAACATGCCTGCCCCTTAAAATCATGCTGTCCTTTACCAGTAGCTGGGACCAGAGAGTGGTGTCTAGCTCTTCAGCGTGGCAGACACTGTCTCTCATGACAGCCAGGAAGCCGTGGGAGGACAAGCTATTGGCTATTGGCTCAATAATCTTCTTATTTTATCAACTTGACCCTTAGACACCAGACCCAAGAATAAACGAAAAGAAAAAGTAGAAAATTTATTTTTTTGTCAAGGAAAGAACTGAAAGTTGATTAAGGTTACTTTTAATTCTTTTTTTTTTTTTTTTGGTCTTGCTTATCCTTTTGTGGAAGTACAAATATATTAACTCAAATATCTAAAAAATACTATCTCTATTTCTTTTTCTGTTTTTTTTTGTTTTTATTTCTTTTATGCTATTTCTATTTCTATATAGGCATCTTTATATCTGTACCTTATCTGTATTTATCTCTCTCCTTATATATTCATAGAGACATAGGGAAAATATATGAAGAAAATCTATTTATATCTATTTATACAAGACATAAATCTTACAGATAGATAGGGCATGAAGATGGGGGGAAAAAGATCCAAAGCATCAAATTTAACACAATGTGGAAGATAAAGAAAATTTAATCTAATTTAACCGTTAATAAATTAAGCATTAACTTGATAAATAAAAATAAAAAGTGTAAAATAGCCTAAACAGCCAAAAGTAAATTAATAAACAGCAAAACTTATATTGACATAAATGATAAAAAGAAAAATTATGAACATTAAAGGTTATTCTTTTAAAAAGAATACTTAATATAATATTGAGGAACAAAAAACTAAATTAGAACTACCAAAAGTAGGGGTAAATATGGTATAAAATATGACCCTGTACTTCATAATGGCAGATGTGGCGTTTTAGTGCTGTCGCTCTGACACTCAGGGAAGTAAACAGGGCATAGTGGGCACTCTCTTTATTTGTGTGTGTGTGTGTTTTTTAACTGAGATAATAACCTGTGAAAAATTATCTTTGCTAATTTAATTTACTACATAGATAAGCCAAGGGAATAAAATTAATATATATTAAGACTCATAGATATTGTTTCAAATTTTCCAGTCTAGCAATAATAATTAAAAAGTAAATGAATTCAAAAATTTCACTTATACTTACCGTAAATATACAGATCACATAAAAATTAATTTGTTATGTATGTATTTCTATATTCATCTATCTGTAGAGAGATTGTTATAAAACTGTATGAATGAACATAAAAGTACTTTTGAAATCCAATTTATCCCTAAGTAAAATATAAATGGAAATAATATATTATTTTGGGCTACTTAGCAAGAGTATGATTAAATGGTTTGGAAGTATTAATGAGAGAGAATTTGTCTTTTTTTTTTAAAAGTAATAATGAGAGAACTTGATGTACCAAATATTAAAATATATTTTTAAAATCTCTATGATTCAGTATACTACTGAATTTGATAGACAGAAAAAATTTAGTTGAATAGAACCAAAGTGCAGAAGCAGACCTTAGTGTATAGATTTTTGTATATGCTAAAGGTGATACTATGAAAAAATTAAAGAAATATATTTAATTTAATAAAGAAATCTAGGATAGCTTTTTATTAAAAAAATAAAATTAATTCTTCTATTCTTCCCATATGTCCAAACATAAAACAAAATAATAAATTACATATTAAAAGTATTTAAAAACAAAATATTACTAAAATAAATATATAGAGATATGTCCATGCTTTGTAAGCATTTGTACAAAACATGAATTATAATAAACAACCACATTTAGTTATAGATGTTTGAAATTATATATATGCAAATAATAAGCCTCTTAAACTTGTTAAAATATAAAAGAAAATAGTGTTACTATATGCTTAAGAATGACTACATAAAAAATTGTAATATCAATTTAAAAAACATACAAATATATGCCAATATGAAATAAAATATATCCAATAAGAATGTATTTATAATAATCTCAGAAGAATCTTAAAGTGTAATTTAAACCAATAAAAATATATATGTCTTATAATTTTATAAATTTTATTTAAGTAATTTATTAGATGCCATAAAATGAGCAGTTTAAAATTATATGGATCTAGTTCTTTATCTAAAGAAAAATAAATAGTATAGTTTTGTTTTAATGTGGTGATAAAAGAAAACCTAAATACTTAAAAAATCTGATCGATCAACTAAATTATTCTATTTCTGTAACATGGAGAATTAGAAAGCTAACAAAAATCCTATTCCCAAAAAATGTTTACTGACATGATAAATACTTAGGCTATAATATTATGTAGAAGCATAAAACACATCCAAACCAATAAACAGCAAAATCTTACTTTGATATTTATCCATATTTATATAACTATGCTACACAGATTGAGTGAGAGCAGTCTAATTGGGAAAGATTGAGTGAACCGAAACATTGGGATCTCTATTGTGAGATAGTGCTAGTTTTCTTTATGCTTTTTATGTAGTGAATTATAATTAAATCACTATGTGCTTTTATAATTAACAAACACAAATCTTTGAAAAGTAAAAATTATTTTTAAAATCATTTTTACTACATGCATAGATTTAAAGCTTTATAGAATTGTTTAATTTAAATGAATTAAAATTATTAATTTTTATCAAACAATGGGCAAATTGCATTCTCTTAAATGTTTGCATTAGTATATGCAAACATTAGTATATATATGTTATTCTTTCCCAAAACCAATGGTTTATTTTAATAGCAGATTCCCCTCAGATATTAAAATAAAATTTCCAAATTACATTGCTTTCTGAGGTCTTTACTCATTCACAATTAGATCACCTTAGTTTGTTTTATTTAATTTCCTTTCCAAATATCTGTTTTTAGAAGTCAAGGAAAAAAAATTCTCCTCCAAATGAATAAAAACTGAAACAAGAAGTGTTCCAGAATAAAAATTCTGGACAATGTATTTGGAAAAGGAATACCTTTAGAATAATTATTATTTTTATCTTAATAGGTCAAACAATAAAAATCATATGACGTATAGATACATTTTCTTAAAATGAGAATCTTTTACACAACCAGTAGAAATCTGCCCTTATGCAAATATAAAATTTCGACACATTCAGTATTGGATATATGTGCCTCTTTAAAAATCATACTTGGTTTATATTCTACAAACTACACATGTTTCATTGTTTCTTGGATTTGATTATGTGTCCTTCATGGTCCTAATCATTTATTTTTCAATCCTCTCTTTTTAGCAATAAAGAATCTGGGCAAGTCTGAACTGGAGCATACTTTTCTCCCTTGCTCATTTTATTTTGAAGTATCCTTGATTAATAAGATTTATGGATGGGGGCTTATTAGCGCAGGGCTTTGGGCTGTTTTATTTTACTGTAGTGATTTTAGCCTTCCGTTGTCTCTGTTCTTCCTCATGAATTGAACTTTTTACCTCCAAGAGTCCATATGCTCATCGAACTACAGAACACACTGAATGCTGCCTCATTTTATCTTACCTTAAAAAAAAAAAATGCAACAATTACTTTCATTTTAAACTTTATAGCCAGGGAAAAATCTCAGAAAGGAAAGAAGTACTCCATGCTGAGGTGAACATGTAAGTCTCAATAGTATAAACACGAACAAAAAATGTCAGAGTGGGTCTCAAATTTTAAATCAACCATTTTTTTGTGTTTGTGTGTCTTTCTAAATTTTATTTTGAAAAATATCCTCTGGGTTTTCATACATCTAAGACCTAATAGATTGGTTATTTCACTAAAGTGCAACATCTTTGCAAAAGATGCCCAAAGATATCGATGAACATGAACTCGAGGTACTACATTTATTGTGAAGTTTTTATAGCACAGTATTTCAGAAGTAAATCCGCCGAGGATGATACTAGATTCTGGTTTGCTCTGTTCTTCATTTGCTTACCTTTTGTCTGCCGTTAAAGATCCTGCATTAAGAAAATTAAAATGAAAATATTTACTGTTGAACGTATGACATTTTAGTGAAGTAATGTAATATATGTTGGCATTAACTTGCTAGTTTGATAATAAAAATCTAACCTGTCCTCTTTGACCCAAATATTTATAAATATTATGCTTTGGGGATTATTCCTGTGGCTGCACAGAACAAATCCAGAGCAAAAAGAACTCAAACCTGGAAGCCTCTGGTGGAAGTCATTCAACTGCCTTATCTTATAAAGCAACGATTTTACCAGCATTCTCCTTATTTGTCTATTTCCAAACCTTGTTAAGTAAAAGATGATTTTGAATTTGCTGATTTGCAGCATCTCCTAGCATATGGTGCCCTTTTCAAACTATTTTTAAAAACTTTTATGGTAACAGAGGGGGAAAATGTCCCCATCTCCATAGATGTGTACTTATACAAATAAAATTCCCTTGGAAAATGTACAGCATGCTTAATCCTAAATTAAAGTAGTTGCCGAAATGCTATTACTTAACCCTGAGGCGTATGTGATGTCTAAAGAAACAAATTCAGCGTTTAATT
This sequence comes from Eonycteris spelaea, assembly GCA_003508835.1. Lineage (NCBI taxonomy): Eukaryota > Metazoa > Chordata > Mammalia > Chiroptera > Pteropodidae > Eonycteris > Eonycteris spelaea. The sequence goes on along the minus strand of PUFA01000067.1, from coordinate 2,585,793 downwards.
AACTCCGAAATCCTCCTGTAAATGGAGCTGATATGTGTGTGTAAAGTTCAAGGCAGGATGCATTTAGAGAAGAAAACTGCTCGGAGGGCTTGCTGTTTTACAGCAGCCAGCCTGCCCTATCTGAGGCAGACAGATTCCTCACATGGCTACATGTTCTAAATTAGGGAGTGCGGAGGTTCATCTAGAGTGCACAGATTAGAATTTTCAATAGACCAAAAAATGTCTTGATGGCATGAATGGGCCTGTCACTTAAGTCTTCACTGCCTTCCAGCAAATGATGGATTCACTTTACCACATCATATAACCTGTGAGATCTTCCTGGTTCTGTTTGTTATTCTTGGTCTTCATCAGTCAGCTGAAACAGAGGCTGTGATTAAACAAATTGTTTTTATGGAGCAAAACCCTGATGAAAACCAGAGCTGATTAGGGCCTGACACATCGAATTAGACTGGGCTATAAAGTTGGCTGATGACTCTATTGTTTCAGGGGCCTGGTTCTGGCTTTGTCATTCTTTCTAAGGACACAAGTAACTTTGTTTTATCTGAATTAAGGGGGAAAAACTTTTGCTAGAGTGAAATGATTTTTACTATAATCTTAAGTATTTTATTTCTAAACATACTAAGCATTTCATTTTTTCCCTTGTATCTTAAAACCCAGTTTCTTGCCAAATAAACTCCAGATTAACTAATCAGTTAACAAACATGAGAATTTTCCATTGAAGGAATGGTGTTTTAAAACATTATTGTGTGAGAACTAGCCAGACAAATGACTGATAAAGTAAATAATGAAATGTGCGTGAAATGTCCGAGTGTTTTTTTTTCAATAAAACCACCTCTGTTCTTTACAGTTTAGCATAGCAATATTACCTAGCTTGAAAATTATTTAAAAAACAAAACTACTGATGATTTTATAAGTGGATGATGATTATTGTATGAGAATAGTTATATTTCTTATGCTTTTGCATACCTTCCGAGTATAGTTCATGTTTCTGTATACTTTTAGCCTCCAAGGTAAATCCAGGACATCTATCAGTAATTGACTTTGTTTCTGAGTAAATATTCTCTAAAAGATGCTTACCTTTAAATATATCATTATTGCCATTTATACAAATATATTATATTTTTCTCCCAATGCTAGAGAATTTTTGTTCTCATGATTTTATTTGGTAATCCTGAAGGTAATTCTATTTCAACAGTCAGATAAATTTCAAATATCAATTCATCTCAGGGGGAAAAAAAATATATATATATATATAATAAAGATACCAGTTAGGAAATCATAATTAATGAATTTTTAAGTTATCAATTAGTTGCATGTGACATCTTTTCACATTTCTATTAAACAGACTAAAGTTTAGATTACAGAAGAGAGATAAATTTGATATTTGAGACCAAGTTTTAGAAATAAACGTTAAAGCAGAGTTCTTTGGGCCTGACCCCTCTTTCAATTGCCTGTGTTAATCTTACTGCTGCATGTGTGGCCTTCCAGGGCTAGTCTGACGAACCCTCTATTCTGAGTTCTATCTGCCCCTTTCTTAGTGCAGGTAATAGAAGTGTGTGCTCTTAGTCTTTTTTTTTTTTTTTTCAGATATTTGAGGTATATGATAATCCAAAAAGAATATAACATATTAAAACAATTATTCTTAAAATTGCTATTTTTCCTTGACATTCTTTATAGATTTTTAAGTTCACTCTGTTCAGGGAGGGTTTGGGATTGTTCCAGATTTCTAATATTTGATTTTAAAAAATTGAACAAAATTGGGTTATTGTTAATATTTAGAGATTCTTATAGTTGATAACCTCACTGTGGACCGTTCCAATGATGCTGAGAAATGTAAATGTCACAGAATAACTTAACCTTGAAAACCAGTCTTAATATACATATGCCACAGTTGACATGTGAGTGTGGGGTGGTTTGTGGTTTTCCTCTGATACATACTGACATTATAAGAAAGAAATTTATTTATTTTATTTTTTTTCTTAACACCTATAGACTGGGTAAGAGCTCTCAGGACCACCAACAATCTTTACATGATGTAGGAGTATGGAAAGAAACAAGTTCTCATAACATGTTATGATCCCATTACTTTTGCTATTACATTTGTTAAAGAAACGATGGGTTGAGGAAACTCTTGGGGGTGTGCTAAAGGGTAGAGTTTTAACAATGTTTCCTGAGTTGGAGTTCAGAGGATTCCAGGCCTCAGGGACTCCAACTGATTTTGTGATCCATCCCTGTGATGACTGCACCAACTTGTCCTGTCTAGTTCCTTTATGATGAGAGACAAAGGGGCTTTTCTGGAACCTTGTATTTGTATCCACATTTATTTCTTTCTTGATACATTTAAAAATTACTCCACACATGATCATACATATGCATGCCTACCCACACATACATATCTCAGAACTGCAAATTCAACCAGTGATAACATAACTGTAGATGACACTTATAAAACATATCTACAATTGTGAAGCCTATTTTGGTTAACTCTGAGATTATATAAAAGTGTCATTTTGAATTAAACCTCGAAATGATCTACCTAAGATTATTTTTACTCAGTGAGTTAATAAAAATGATTATCTTTCCCTGACATCATCCAATTAAACAAAATACATCAGATTAAACAAAGTATTATATGGAGAAAATCCTCTTGAATAGGGTCCATAGTGCCAAGGAAGACTGACAATGCTCCCTTCGTCTGCATTGTATTTAGGAATCTACATACATATAACATATAACCAAATAAATAATTGGGATAACTTCAGCTATTAACAAGCAGTATGAATAAGATAAAAATTGTCAATACGGTCGATAGTTCTGAGAGGTGGATAAGTGGAAGATGTTTAGGGATTATGGTCAGGTAAGACATCTCTCAGTAGCTGGGTCTTGACTTTAGAATTGTGCATGATTTTACAGTAAGAGGATATCAAGTCAAAGGAATAGCATTTGTAGAATGCTGTAATAGAAATACCTCTGTGGTTTTCTAAAACCAAAATAAAGCCAGTTGAGCTATAGTACAATGAAAAGGGAAGAGTAGTCAAGGGGATCTCCGAGAAATGAGCAGTCATCAAACTAGTTAGGATCTTTCAGGCTGTGATATAAAGCTGGGATTTTATTTTAAGAACTACAAAAAACAACTGGGGATATTTGACTAGGGGTGATTTGTGTTTCAGAAAAGAAAATAACTCTGGCTAGTCTATAAAACTTGAGAGTAAGTGTGAAGGAAAAAAAACAGCAAGCTATAAACATATTCTAGGTGATAGAAGATGGCGGTAGTGACTCAGGTTTTGGACATGGAAGTGAGAAAGCACAGATTTGATTCTGGACATTTTGAAATTAGAGGTGGTAAGACTAAGTGATGAAGTAACTGTGGGTATGAGTGAAAGAGATAAAGAATTACTCCTAGGTTTCCTCTTAAGTGGTTGGGTGAATGGTCTTGGCCTTTACTAAAAGGGAAAATGCTTAAGTGAGGTGAGAATAAATTAGTAGAAAGAAAAGTCATTACTTCTGTTTTTGTCTATATAATTATATATATATATATATTATAATTATATATAATATATATCTTAGCGAAAACAGCTAGTAAGAAGTTGGATATGGGTGGTCATGGAATAGGGCTCTGCTACTGATGTGCATTTAAAAGTCAGGGTATGAATACTATTTGCTGTTATGGGACAAATAAAGTAACCTTGAGAGGGACTGCAGGTATAGAGAAGAGGGTTGAGGGAAGAGCCCTAGGATATTTCTCTAGTCAAGGAACTGATAAAGTAAAATAATAATAATAATAATAATAATAATAATAATAATAATAATAACAACAAACAACAACAACAACAACAATAAAGGAAATGTATATGTATTACCAGTGATTGAGTGAAACATCAAAAAAACTGAGGAAATAAAATTTTATGAAAAAGAGAGTACCAAATGCTACCAAGAGATAATGTAATATGAATACAGAAAATTGACCTTCAGGTGTGGCAAACTTTATAGTCTTTGGAATGGTGGCAAGGGAAGTGTGACCAGAGCAGTTGAAGAGAAACTGGGAGATGAAGAAATAAAACCAGTATGAAGGTAAACTTTTAGATAAATTTAACTATGAAGGAAGGGAAATAACAATATGAAGGCAAGTGAGAATATTATCAAAGATACAGGTATTGAGTTTGACCTTTGAATTTTTATCTCCACAGGTGGAACACCTGAACATAAGAGAGGAACTCTGTTAAATACTTTTGTGTATTATCTCATTTAATTTCTATGTCAACCTTAGAGGATAAAGTCTAATATCAGTTTCCCTTTTCTTAGAAAATGTGTGTTGAATGATAAGAAATTTTCTTGCAATTAAAATTTGGAGCCAGGATGCAAACTAGAGTTCACTTAATACAAGTGCTAATATGTTCTACAAACCTACTGGATATTTAATTAAAAACTATAAAAATAAAAACCTTCGTTGGCATAAAATTTTGCAAAACCGGTTTTGTATAATAAATATCTCTTTTGAAGAGCCAACCCATATAGGTGTATTAATACATTCAAGAAGCAAAAATTAAGTTATAAGAGTCCAAGTTTATAGAAGGAAAAACAGTTCATATTTACGTGTCCTTTTATATTTAACTTTTACTTCTCAACATACTAGTCAAATCAATGACAAGTAACTGGTTTAAAATACTGGGGGCCTAAAATGTAAAACATGATGGGAAGGACTTGAATGTGTCTGATAGACACAAAGAACCCACAAATTACAATGCAGTTGTATGCATGTATGCATATTTTTATGCAAGAGAAACTGAGTATAAGCTACTGTTCATAAAAAAAAAAAAAAGTACTATGTTGTTCACAGTTCTTATTTCTACAATTTTGTTAGGTCACTGGCACAAACTTGAACAATAGTAAAACCACAATCATACATACAACATTTTATGCCAGAATAAAAATTTAGCTCAAATGTATTTCTCATATTAATGCCAGACTAACAGCATCTGAAAGAATTTAATGCAATGATTTAATGCAATTACTTTCCCCCTTAAATCAGAGAAAATCAGGAAATATAAGAAGTTGTGATATTCATAAAATATTATAATAAACTAAACATGGTCTACATCTTTGAGTGGAAGGAAATATCAAAATTGAATGTTAACACAAAAGTTGGGATAAAATATATAATAGATTGAAATACCATAATAACATGTTTTTAAAAGTACAATAGCATCAATGGCAATTTCAAAAATATGTTACCTCTCATAGTTGCTTCATGAATAAGTCATTTCTGTCATGTTATTTTTGGTTTGCAGTATATTTGATCTAACATTTCTTTCTTGCTTGTCTAATTTTGAGATCTAGTGAATTTAATTGCTTATGTATCAAATGTCACGATGATGATGATAATTTTTATTCTGTGCTCTGTGGCTCTTTTTAATTGAACTAAACAATTATTTCAAAATTTAAAAATAACAACCAACTAAAACTGATTATTCTGGATCATATAAACAATAAAAAAACTTGCTTTAAGTTAGATCTGTCCACCAAACTTAATTCAGGAAAATCATATACGTAATCAAGCACCTTAACAAAATGGATCTTTATTATATGCCCATTTAGCTAGGAGACAAATTTATAAGGAGGAAAGTTGTTGACCTTTACTGTGCACCTACTACGTTAAAACTAGATAATCCCAAAGAAATTCTCATAGATTTTCACTGACTTCAATGAAATTCACAAAATTTACTGGTGAAATGTGAACTCCAGATCTAAGGAAAAAGTTATGTTTCAACAAAAGAGTGCTATTATTCTTCAGGTTTTATTCTCCTGGGTCCTCATGATCTTAGGAGGGTCTGCCTATGAGCAAAGATATGGGTATGAATGATCATTACTGATCAATTAATTAATAGAGCACAGCACCAGAGAGAAAAGTAAAAGCCAGAAAAGGAGCAAGTGATGGCAAGCTAAAGTGAGTGGCAAACTTTCAAACAATGAATCAGGATGAAAGTTCAAGGGGAAAAGGGGAGGTATGAAAGGACACTTATGTTATAGAGCAACCTTCCATTCAAAAGTCCAAAGTAACTAGACTTTTAAGTGTATTATCCCATGTCCTCTCATGAACCTATGAAGTATTAATAGCCTGTTTTATAGGAAAAGTTCCTTGAAGCTGAGAGCATTTATATAGGTTCCCAGGTTCCCGTGATAGCTAATAGTGAAATCAGAGCCCAAAATCTAAACAAACTCATTCAATAACCCGTGGATTATCAACTAACTTCTTGCTACACAAAGTGATCTGTGACATGGGACCGGTGGTGTCTTCATCTCGGAGCTTGTTAGAAATGAAAACCGCCATAGACCAGACCAGAACAATGGAATCGGAATCTGCATTTTAACAAGATCTCCAGGTGAATCTTAACCACATTAAAGAAACATTAAACTAAAACCCTCTTATGGAACCCTGTGAGCCAACAGGAACTCCAGAGGTGAAATGAGCTACAGAGAGTCACAATCAATGAGACTTAGCTCCACAAATGCAGAGCACCTGCTGGGGGCCTCTTATGGGAAGGCTGGCCTGCTACCTCAGGCAGAGGGAGAGTATTAAGTGTCCAGATGTGGCCAGACTCTAGCCAGTCTAAGAATACAAAAAACATATTAAAATGTGTAGTGAAAATAATTTTATCCGCTCTCAATCCCTTATTTTACATTTCAGGTGTATATTTATGCAGTGGTATGTTGAAACCAGAATCAAATCATCTACTTCCCAGCCCCAAAATCAGGGCTTCAGATAAAGAAGTGGTAGCCCCTCAAAGATGAGATGGCATATCCTGGAATTTCAGGACTACCCTGATTTAAATATTGTGTTATTATTAGACTAGATAACTTGTTAAAAATAATAGCCTAAATTTTTACACAGATGACATAGATATTTATTATAACACATATCAATGAAGTGAAATACCTAGATAGATAAAGCTTAAGTTTTAAAAGTGCTAATTTGCTAGAAATTTGATTAACTCTAGGCAGAAAGCTCTAATACCTAGTATTATGGTATTATGTACATTCTATATTAGGACAAAGCAAGAATCTATTGCTTTTCCATTGAATAGTTCATGAGGGTTGTTAATGTTCAACCATGGCATCACATTTTTTCAATATTAATTAAAAGTCTTGAATTTAAACACTTTTAAATCATTACTAAATTTTAAAATCATTTATTTAACATTTATTCAGTGCTTAATATATGTGAGATACTATTTAAATTATTATGGTTAAAAATGCCTTTGATTTGGTTCAGAAAGCAGAGGCATTTAGGTAAGAAGTAAAAAATAAGTGTTTTTAGCTGTATTTTTGAAGCTAGAGGACTCATGGAGGCAAAAAAAAAAAAAAAAAAAAGTCTCAATTCGACCCAGGATGAGATTAAATCCTTCAAAGAAAATATAAAGCTTGAGATGAACAACATTAATAATTTCCATGTGAATAAGTTGATTGAAGTAAGTCCCAGGGGATTACACCACAATAAGCAAAGGGGTCAGAGGGAAAATGGCACAAATATCTTTGGCAAAAAATACATGTAATTCAGGATGACTGCTGTGGAATTGATTTATTTAGAAATAAGCCTGTTTAGGTGGACATTCTGATGTAGAGGAGGTTGAAGTTTGTTGTTTAGATGGTGGAGATCCCTTGAAGGAGGGAATAAAATGATCATTTTGGCAATTTAGAAATATCTTTCTCGTGTTGGTGTTTGGGGGATAAATTAGAGCAAGTGAACCAATTAAGAGAGGAGAGACTTGAGGAAAGTGGAATGAAGAAAGCAATCAGGTGCTAATGTATTTTTGCATCATGTATGTTACCTGAGATTAGTTTACAATATGTTTAGGTAATGGAGGTTGGGGGGTGAGATTAAAAACAGGCAGCAAAATTCCTCCTTGAGGGGGAAAAAGGTTTAGAAAAAAACTCTACTAACATCTTCAAATGGAAGGTGAGACCCTAAGGTCATGAATTAAAGAAAAGAAAACAATTGCTCTGCTTCAGATGTGGTGAGAAACATTGGGTAAGAAGAGAGAGGGAGCCAGGAAAAATGAGTGAAGGAGCCAAAATGTAGAAGACTGGACCGCAAGCTGACCAAAACTCACAGATATTTTTTTAGGAACACAGCTGTCTGTGTTCCTAAAGGTTGATGTATTATTAAGCCTATTTTACATACAAAGGCCGATGTGAAAGTTTTACTAGATCAAGCATCATGTACATGAAGAGTAAAAGGATGAGGTAAGTTCAGTTTCTTGGTTTATTTAGCTGGAAAATAGGGGGAATTAAGTAATGGGTAGCAAATAATGTAAGCCATCCTCGGGGTATGAATGGGAACTCAAGCCATTGTGAAGGTCAAACCACTTTTAAGTTAGAGAATCAGCAAAAATAGGAAATTAGACATGCATAAGACACTGGAAGAGTGACATTCAAAATATCAAGAGTGATATTCAAAAGGGTCACGTCATTAATAAGAGAGCCCCAATATTTGCTCACATCTACTTTCTAGGACCTCAAATTTCTAGCTGAGCCATCTAGACTAAGGTTTTCAAGTTAATATATGGCTCTTTATAAGGCCTGCTGGTCATTGGGGGAAGAAAAAAAATCAAAGGAAAGAAAAATCTATAAAGAAAATTTCTACCAGGCTTTTGACCATTCTGAAATAAGTAATTTGATCTTGTGACAACCCTTCCACAAGTCTCTTGCAGGGACATGGAAGTATACCATAATGTGCTTTCATCACAGACACAGTTTAAAGTTATTTTACTTGCTGTGTTCTCTTTTATTTTCTTTTATTTTATTTTTACTCACTTTTTACTCACCTCATCCACTTCTACTAACCCCCAGCCCCAACAACTAACATTAACAACCAGGTTAATTTGCTTTCTTAAAATTTTTCATTGAAAAATTTAAAATATTATTTGCATAACTTAGATTTCCAGGCCAAAGTTTTTTTGTTTGTTTGTTTTTGTTTTTGTTTTTTTATCTTAGAGAGATAATTCAAATAGAATGAAAATAACTTCAGGCAGACAAATAATATTTTATTATATTTGATAATATGCTTAAATGCATTAGCATGACAGTATGACAGTGTGTTGGAGTTGCTCTGAAGGCTGGCTCCAGAGATAAACTGCTTGTACTTGTATCCAGATTCTTTTTCTTCATTTTTTTTATTTTACCCTAGCTGCGTGATGCTGGGCAGTTACTTAACCACTCTGTTTCATTTTCTATAAAATAGGGGTGAAACTAAAATCTTATGGAGTGGTTGTAAATTAATTTGCTTAATACAGATAAAGCAATTTAAATTATGCTTGGCGCATAATAGATACTCTATGTAAAATAACTCATTTTTGTTTATTGCTATTATTTTAATTTACCAGAGTTATTATTATTCCATTCCTGGCTCTAAAATCATGTGTGACTGCCACTTGACCCTGTTCCACATTTGTATGTCCCTGTGGGGCCCATAGATCTCTTCTATGATATACCTTATACATTCAGGTGGTGGGGTGAGGAGGGCGTGTTACCTGTGTCCATTAAAGTTATGTTGGAATAATTGTGGCCCATGCGATGGTGACTTAGTGTCAGAGTTTCATTTCATTAGAAAGCACCTGCCTCACTTATATGCATTTTGCACAATGTCTCCCTTGACCCTGACATCTCTCTCTAGTTTACCCAAAAGAGCAGTATTGAGGAGCACCTGCAGAGACTTTATGAGGATACAGAACTGTTCCTCATCCCCATTTCAACAGCATGGACGATGATGGGGGTGGGGGAGCTGTTTCAGTGCAGAGATCTGCTGGAAAAATCACTATAACATTAATGAAAATAACAAAGGTCAGAGAAGATTTAGCAGCAGGACAGCCACACGAGGCATTGTCAGATAAGCCCACTAAATACAGTGTTCAAGTTGTCTTCCTTTACAATTCAATTACTGGTTTTAATTAGTGTGCGGCAGCCATAATTTACCCTATTTTAATATCATCAGTATTTCTCCAAGAGCTTTTGCTTTGATGATTATCTGAACTCACAATAAACATGTTGCATTTTAATTCAACACTCTCTTAATTATACTTACTAAGTCACCATTCCATATATTTAAAAATCTTATCTGAATTTTAGTAAAGGTCTTTATACAGTATATGTTTAAAGGGTCTCAAGACTTGCTTCTAAGACAACGATATCAGCAGTTTTTTTGAATCATAAAACCTAAATGTCTGATTACTTTTCATGTGAAAATCATTAATTCCAAAGACGTTTGAGATATTATTTGAAGTTGACAACTTATTATTTGATGATAAATAATACCTATTTTCATAGATTACAATCAAAAAAGTCATTAATGTTTAATTTAAATGTGCTTATTTCTAATTTTATTTACTGTATCAATTACTAAAGCCTATTAGAATCTAGAAAAGTGATGTTAAATGAGAAGTAGCTTTTGAGAAGCTTTATTTATTCTCTTTGAAACATGACTCATTAGTGATTATGTTCCTTGGTTTCTTACAAACCTAAGTGGTCAGTAAATAAGTGGGTTTTAACCATTTGTCTCAGCTGCAAAAGACATCTTTTGATGGAAAGTGATAGGCAAACTCACACATTTAGAATAAAATTTTACTATAGGGAGTTAAAATGACAAATTACAAATCTTCCAATTTTGAAAAAAAACAAGCACAATAAAAATTATAGATAGTAAAAAATATATAATATCAAAATATTATATTCCTTCAATTTATTATTATTTTAATTGTTAAATCTTAGCCAAAAAATGCAGATTGGTTTTGGTCTTCAACAGAATTTTAAGTCAATTAAAAAAAAAAAACTATTTTATTTGAATTCAAATTACTAAGCATTTTAATTACTAAGTAAATTTTTTTCACATTTAGTAGAGAAAAAACATCCAGAGTTATTAATAATAATATTTAGAAAAAGGTATTAGAGACTAGCATACTCTTGGAAAAAAACACTTTATCACTTAATCTATTAAAACTAAAAATGCTCTACTATTATTTGTAGCTGAATAATTTCAGGAATATTTAACATTCTTGGTGTTACCACCATTTATAACAATAAGCTAACATGAGAAATAAAATTGCAAATGCATATTCATTAAAATTTCTTAATGGCTAAAAATGTTTTTAAAATAATAGTTTAAAATGAGTGAACATTATTCAATTAAATTAGCTCTATGGTGTCAAATACATATGTGTCCTAGTTAGTGGGGAAGCAGTGTTTACAGGATGTAGGAAAATATTCCCAAGTCAATATGAATGCAATATTTAATATACAGTCAGGAAATGCAAGTACTGCTGGCCCTTGGTAGCTAACCCAGAGACCTCTGGGTGCTGAGCTAGAAAAAATGGGTCTGATTTTGACTTCATCGTATAAACAAATGTCATTTGCACATCAAATTCCACCCACAGCGAACCCCTTGGCATGGTTAATGATTATAATCTTCACATTTAATCACAGGAACTCAGTGACAGGCAAACAAAGGTTAGCTAAACTGACAGTTCAGATGGTTTCAACACAGAAAAAGTCTACAAGTTTTATTTTTAAATGCATATGTACTTTTCCAAAATACAGTTGAATTTGTACAGAGAGTACTTACATGAAAGAACTGACCATTTGGTTTATCCTCTATGTGGTAGAAATTATATAGAAATTTGTTAGGTTTCCTCCAAACGTCTGCTTTTCCAATGCTGCCTTCCCGCTTGAATTAAGTTGTAGGTTGTTAAATCTAAAGCAAAGATCTGGCTATAGAGCAGATTCTTTTAAATGAAACTGTTCTCATATTCTCATCTTTCTTTAACTTGTTTGAATTAGTTTTTGTAAACAATCTCATTTTAATATGTTTTATTCCTTCACAGACTATGCAACTAACTCACCTTTAACCTAATAAAATGAGTGAAAGAATTTGGGACATTCTACAATAGCATGTATTCAGAAATCCAGAAATAATTTAAAGTTTTCAAAATTTTACACAAACAAATCATGAAAATAAAATTAATTTTCTATGTTTTAATAGGTTAATCAGAATAATTAAATAAATAGATGTTTAATCATTGATGAATATAATTTACTAAATGATAAAAAAAAGTCAAACTGCACAAAGATTTAATTAATTTATATTTAATGGAAGTTTTTCTAAAATTTGTGTTATAATACATAGTGTATACCGTTATATACAAACGAATATTTTGTTATTATAATTTTGGAACTTTTTCAATATTACATTTTCCTTTAAATAATAAAATATACTTTTAAATGTATTAAAATTATTTGATGATTTCATTTGAGATTTATTAGCTGCTATTAACAAAATATATAATGTGTTGATTCTCTTCATGAAGTATTAATATGTGATGATTTTAAAAAAATCTTTTGTGGCATTTAACCCATTTCCGTTCTAAAGTAGTTTCTTTTCATTGCTTTGAATTATTGTTTAAAACAAATGAATTTGTTGTTCTAATTCAGCATGCCAACATAAATTTGCATCACTGTGGCTTTTCTAAGTTTACTCAATGCTTATTTAATTTTTGTTTTCTTATTTTTTAGTGGGAACCACTTTAATAAATCTAACATTGGAAAAATTACAAGGATCTTATGATTTCATGCTTTTAATTGTGAAAAAGCAAAACCTTCCTTCAAAATAACTACTAAAAAGAGAGAGGGAGAGAAAAAAAAAATCAAAGAATATGTGCAGGTGCAAATTACGGGTGTGTTGGGTCTGTTGCTTATATAATTTGGGGTTCCATTTTAAGAAAGTTGATACAAACTCATGAATAAAAAATGTGTATAAAAAGGAGATGTACAGCATGATAGATGATAGTAACAATATTTTATTGTATATTTGAAATTTGCTAAGAAGAAAGAGTTTAAATTAAATCTCAACACATACCCACATTTCACAGTAACTGTCAGATGAAGGATATGTTATTTGGCTTGATTGTGGTATTTTTTTTTTCACAATGAATACATATATTGTTTATGTAAACCGTACACACACACACACGCGCGCGCACACACACACACACACACACACACACACACACAATTTTCACATGTTAAAGATACCTTAGTGGAATTGTTAAAAAAGTGAGCACAGAAGAAAGAAACAGCTCACAACAAACAATAAATGATAAACAATATCTCAAATTATAAAATCTAGAAAATATATCTTTGTTGATTGACTGCTTGACAAGCTATATTTACATACACTTTGATCACCCTTCATGTTACAGAATGGTATTTATATTTTCTGCAGTGATAAAAAGGTAATTCAGTCTTTCTTTTAACCTGACTAATCAAAATTTGCTTTCCATTATTGATAATTTATAAAACTTCCTTCAGCTTTACAATTATCGAATTTTTATCAAATTTAGAGAAATCTCAGTCAGGTTCTTCCATATATGAATTGTTCCAAACAATTCCATTTTTTGTAGAGCTGTTACAGAATATGCTCTGCAAACATAAGAATTCTGACATATTCCATTTTACATAATAATCATCAAAAAAATAAAATGAAGGATAAACTTATAATTTTGTATAATCACTACTGGGAAGATCCCTGATGGAACTTACAACTGACAAGATATCTATAAGAATAATTATAAGTCTACATATAATGTTTTGACTTCTACAGGTTAGATCTGGCTTCATATGTTCTTGACTTTGTTTTTCCTCCATGACCACATACTTTAGAGGTGGAAGTGTAGGACACCTTCTTGGCACAACATTACTATAGGCCCAGGAACTTTGAGATAGAAAATGTGATAGAATAAGGAGAAGCAGGAAAATTCTTGGAAACCATTTCTACCCCAGCCAGTTCAGCCTGCAAAAAGTGATGGAGGGGACATCTGAATAAAAAGAAAGAGTGATTCAAACAGAGTCTCTTGAAGATGTTACAAATATACTGTTTCAGAAACAAGACCGGAGAGTAACCAAGCACCACTTGGAGAGTTGGAGAACTCAGGTTTATTATGCTAACAGTTCCAGAAGAGCTAGCTCTCTGAAGATCTGGGCCCTGAGCTCAGGGGTAACCTTACTTATATAGAGCTTAACAAGCAAAGACAATAAGACATGCGTGCTAAGACATCTATTCTTAACAAGCAAAGGCAATAATACATCTATTATCTAGACAGAACAAGCAAAGGGGAGGGTGAGTCTTCAGTTGATCTCAAGTTCACCTGTCCTTTCGCCCTATGTGGCAAGCATGTAGGAAAATTCCTCTTCATTTCCCTCTTTTGATCCCCTTTAAATTCTTATAGGGCATCAACCTCCTGATCTTCCTGGCCTGGAGGCTAGTATAAAGGTGATCCGGATGTCACAACCATCTGTAACTTTATGAACTCTAGGCATGAGGAGACAGTTCAGAATACAGAGACCAAATAAGAGAGCAATGAAGAGCATGAGGAAAAGACCTGCAAATGGGAGAAGCCAGAATCCCCAACAGCATATTCTGGACTAGGACCCCCATGACTCATTTAATTGTTGGTGGATTAGGGCGTACCCCTTCTAGGATAGACTGATCTCAGAATCTTTGCAGGCAGACCCGAAAAACCCCTAATTTTCCTGCCTAACTCTTTTCTAAGAGCCATGAACCCCCTTATTATTAGTATGGATATTGAGGGATGGGAGGTCTCTTCTTCCATATCTGCTTCCTGCTGAGAAGGTTCATAGTCCCTGCCTACTGGGGTTTCATGAAGCTTTTTCTCTTTCTGCCTTAAATCAGGACAGAGTCTTAGATTTCCTGCTGAAGTGCCACCTTAGTCCCTAGACAAGGTGCTTTCTTCTCTACCCTGTCCCAGTTATAGGACACACAAAAGACCTCTGGCACCAAGGCAGCCTATGGGGTTTGGGCCTAAGCCCCAACTTTTGGAGCTTCCTTTGAATATTGAGCACAGACCAAGTTTTGAAATGTATAACCAGGAGTGTCTGGCCTTCAGACTTTGGGTCAATGTTAGTATATTCTCTTAAAAAATCTCAGAAAATTGGTTAAGGCAACATAAAACAAAAATTATTTTGATTAAGCACAGAATCCTTATTTTCTTTTCAGAAAACTTTTCCATAACATCAGCAGCAGACCAATAGTCTAAGAAATACTACAACACAATTCTAATTTTGCATTAGCTTACTTTTGGCATTTAAATTTCCAATCTTATTTAGCTTAATAACAAACTTTCCTCTTAGAATTTCTCTTCACAAACCTTCTACCACTTGTCTCATTTCTTTAGTTTGCCTCTTCTCACTCATTCAGAAATAACCAGCTTTAAGACAAATAGCTTTCCTTCAATTCCCTTCAAAATAAATCTCCATACTTTATACCTTCTGTTACTAAAAACATACATTTTCCTTTCCATCATAATTAGAATTCTTAACTCAACCACTATATTACATATAGCACAGGCAAATATATATCAGAGGTCATGCATATACTCATATTTCCCTATCATCATCAGTATTTGTAACTTCCCTGAGGGTACATATCTAATTTCCTCAGGGAGCAAAGAAATAGATGGGGTCCTGAGAGAACCTGTTTCCCCCTCAGAGTCCAAGGGTGAAGGGGGAGAAAATTCCTGATTACTGAGATCTCTGGGAAGGCGCTCCTATCATTGGGCCAGCTAATAAAGTCTGGGTCTTGATGAAGGAACATAGAACCTGAACTTTTACTGGCATAGCAGTCCTGGCTTTCCTGAGCTTGTCATTATACCAAGCCACTGAATTAACTTGTTGGTCAATGTTTTCTGGTCTATTAGCTGATTCTGGATGCATTAAAAGTCTGGGAGGTCTACACTCAAGTTGTAATATTGTTCCTAATTTAGTTAAAATATCTTGTCCTAACAAGGGAGCTGGGCAGATTGGAACTATTAAAAAAATCATGCTGAGAGATTTGATCTTCAAATTGGCAGGTTAGTGGTGGAGTAAAATGGTCGACCTTGCCTTCCCCTTCTACTCCTATGATAATTGTAGTTTATGAGGAGGGTTTTCCTGCAAATGCAAGGAGAACAGAATAGGTTGCCGCAGTATCTAAAGAAACTAAATTTGCTTACCCATTATGTCCAGAGTTACATGGGGTTCCTTGGTAGTGATGACCACATTCCCAGACTAGGGCAGCGGGGATGGCCCCGGGCCTCTTCAGTCACACAGTTCCCAGTCCTGGGCTAGTAGGGTGTGGGCTAACTGCCCTTCTCTCTGGGAGTGTGGACAGTCAACTCTCCAATGCCAGGGATTAGTACCAGTTTCTTTGCATGTGCGGCAAGGGCTCAGGGCCTTTTAGGTACAGTCTTTGCCCAGTGTCCTACTTTCTTTCATTTAAAGCAAGAACTCAATGTCTCCTAATCCCCAGTCTCTTAAAAGATGCTTGTCAGGTACCAAGGGTCAGGCCAGTTGCGACAGCCATAATCCTGGCTTGTCATTTTTTCTTTATTCTGTTCCTTTTTTTTTTTTCTTTTTTTCTTTTTTCTCTAATTCTCCCCCTGAGGGTCTCTAGAAATTTGGCACATCTAGCCATTCCCTCTGGAGTATTATAATTCCAATCAGGATCAGCTAAAAGTACTACCTCCATTCCAAGGGGCATGGCCCTGGGAGTTCCTAGCAAAGGCTTCATCTGCCTTCTGATGGGCCGCTGTTAAAATGTGGTCCTTTTCAATAATTGTTACACTACAGAGCTGCAGATGAGCCGAACTGGACTCCGCAGCCTTTAGGGGACCTTAAGAGTGTCCAGCCATAGAGCCACAAATTCATACCTGACTGAGTCAAGCCCGTTCACTCACTCATTCACACACCAGGTTAAAACATTGCCTCCCTGCTTTTAGAAGCCCTAATGTCTTCCCCCACTGGGAAGACCCTGATGTCTTCCCTTGCTTGGAAGACCCTGATGTCTCCTCTGCTGTAGATACCCTGATGTCTTCCTCCACCTTGGGAAGACCCTGATTTCTTCCCTGTTCAGAAGACTCTGTCTTCCCCCAGAAAGACCCTGATGTCTTCCCTCCCTGGGAAGAACTTGACCTGTGTCTTCTAAATGAAGACTAGGAGGTAATCAAGCTCCTCTTCCATCCAGAGATGGGACCTGACTAGAGGCCTGAGCCCCGGGGCCTTACCTTATTCTCTGGTCATTCCTGCTGAGTTGGTTTGTCCCTCCTCTGACTCCGATTGGGGGCTCAGCTATCCTGGGAGTTGTGGTGCCAGTCCAAAAGAGAACCCAGAATACCATCAGGTGGCACGCCTCATCATTCATCTCAGAGCCCTTCATCCCCAGCCTGGCCGAGCTAATGGCCTAGTGGCTCAAAAGGCCAGCATAGTTGGAATCTCGCTGGGGCCTCCAAAAACGTTGCAGAAACAAGACTGGTGAGAAACCAAGCACCACTGAGAGAGTTTATTATGCTGGCAGTCCCAGAAGAGCTACTGCTCTGAAGATCTGGGCCCTGAGCTCAGGGGTAACCTTATTTTACAGGGCTTAACAAGCAAAAGCAATACATCTGTTCTTAACAAGCAAAGGCAATACATCTGTTATCTAGATAGAACAAGCAAAGGAGAGGGTGAGTCTTTAGTTGATTTCGAGGTCACTCTTCCTTTTGCCCTATGCAGCAAACATGTGGAAAAATTCCTCTTCAAAATGACCATGTGAACACATTGCTCATCCAGGGCCTTAGAAAGGCCCATGACAGTGAGAGGGATTTCTGAGGCTTAAGTTCCTTTAGGTTCATGAGAAATTCCTCTGTGAGTTTCACACTAAAGGTTCATACTAAAAGTGTAAGTGTGTTGAATTATATAGCCATAAAATATATAGATTTGTTTTATAAAATGTGCCCCTTACCTTCTTGCTCATCATGAATATAAACGCACGTGGCTCAGACGTGTACATATCCCATATTTAAAAATCTTAGGGGCAATAAATAGCTGTAGTGGAAATTCTATATGTCTTCAACAAATTTCCCCTTTAGTCATGTCAAGAAATTATTGAGAAATAAAGACTTCAAAATTAAGATTAGTTTAAATCCTCTAGATTTTATCACCTATGACTTAACTAAGCAAAAATTAATTAAATCCAACTAATAATTTCCAACAACAACAGACACACAAATAATTCTTTGTTATTTCCTAAAATCAAAACTAAATTTAAAAGCAGCAATTGAAATAAAAAACAATTGGGAAAATTTACATTTTGTTTATGAAAATTCAAATGATTTTAGCATAGAGAAAACTCCAGAAATTCCCTTTTTGTTATCAAAAAGTACATATATATTCTTTACATTTGTGAGGAAAAATGTATAATGTTTGTGATATCGATTGTATAAATATATTTTAAAATCACAAAGAATGCTAATTGTTACCTTGATAATCTCATGCGTTGTTCTTATCTTGTGTTACAATTAATGTAATAAGAAAATAACAAAACATATTACATAAACACATGTACTTCCAAAGAATAAAAATATAGTTTTTAATCCATCATTTGTAATTTAATTAAAGTCGGATTTTATGAAATGTGCAAACTTTTTAATCAATGTTCTTTTCTACATTATCTTTCTCACCCAACCAAAATTTAAGCACATGGCCAGTTTTCTCCTGAGAAAGGTTACTATTATGTGGGTTATTTACAGTTAAGGTAACTTTACCTTACCTGATGTATATTTGAAATTTTTGCAATAACAGCAATTTTCCATTCTAAGTGTTTAGATTATCAAACACCCCATTTGTGATCAAGAATCTACTGATCAATGTTAAAAAATTATTTTGGAAAATGCCATTGTAACTCATCAGAATATTTAAAATAGAAGAAAACATTTGAAAAATTCTCAAGTTTTTTCAATATAAAAATGAGAAAGAATAAAAAGTTTAAGAAGTATTAGTGACAATTTTACATGTGGATAAAGATTAGGAGAGACTGAATGGCAAGAGATATTTTTTAATCCATTTCTAAGGTTATATAACACATTGCTTGAGCTGTCAAGGTTTTATTAAAGAGGAAAAAATAAGAAAAAATGATGTTATGTTTTAAGCCTGAAATGATAAAGTGATAGCAACAAAAGACATTAGAAGTGCTATTTATTCTCACATCGTTGATTCTGGCCTGTAGACATTTAAATGAATGCAGCAAACAAGCTGAGAATGAATGGGTAACCCATGTAACTTTTTCAATTTTATAGCCACAAAAGCAGAGCACAGTGACTTATAATCCTGAAATATCTGCTGTCTATCTAATGGAGATGGGGTGACATTGAGGAATAAACTGATCAACTTTCCAGTATAGGTAAGAACAAAGATCTGTGAAGAATATCGAGACACTAAGGAAACAATTATGAACATGAAGTTGTACTGCCCAAGTCAGCATGAGTTTGTGTGTGTGTTCTCGTGGGTGTGTCTAACAGGGAAAAAGAAAAAAGAAAAGAAAAAAAAAAAAACACTACTATGTCTAAGTGAAAAGAAGTTAAACCCAAAATTTAGCTAGTATGAAATGAGTCCTGAAAAAGATTTTTTTAGGCAAGTTAGACTGAGTATTCATTTTTAATTTTTTAATAGAAGGCTAATAACACTTGTAGGTTACATACAAATTAAATAAGAAGATCTATGTGGCAGTACTTTTAAATTATCAAGTTTCATATAAACAGCAGATATGTAAGTCCTGCAGAGAAGCATGAGATAGTGAGAGGAAATATTTGATTTATTCTTCTCTCAGGCAGCCTGCCTCTCACAGAGGGATCACTTCACATCACTGGCTGTGTTATCTTGATGATATACATTTTCACTTCCCATGCTGATTTTAGAACTTAACCCCATATGAGTGATTCAGGGTCACGCAGATTTCATCTTGAGACTAGAAGGGAAGTGTGAGATAGAAAAGTGTCCCAAGGACTATCAGGGAAGCACTTTTTTGTGTTTGTCTGTTGAATAAGTCTTCTCAGGAGCCCAGGTGAATTCATTGCCCAGAGAATAATGGCAAAAAAACAAAACAAAAAAGCCTTTATTAGACCCAAGTGCATAAGTATTAGTTATCTCCGGCTCTATTGAGATTAAATATAAAATAGTTGTTTTGAACCAAAAAAAGTGGTGCATGCAACTATCTTTTTGTTATAGTTCCTGGGGTTCTCATCAGAATTTCTATCCTCCTGCACTCATGAGCACTGAGAAGCCAAATGTTTTTCACTGACTCTCCTTGAATGCTCAGAAGGGATAGGAAAAACCTGCAATGATCTCCGTAGAGCCAGAGCATCATTATTGTATTTATTTATTATCTATCTATTATTTATTTATTTATTTATTTGCTCATTCTTTGCCAGGCTACTTGCTATAATGTGAAGTGGCTTTTCCTGTCCATCTTAATTTCACTTCAGAATTCACTTACATAGCATAGTCACAGATGTAATATTAGTTGTCATAGCTTATACGTGAGCTATGTGTCAAAACACCTTTAAGAGTTACATTATATGACTATAGCAAAAGAAAAGCTAAACAAAAACTAAAGCAAAATTTAAACTAGAAATAAAGGATTTGTTATGAGTTTAGCTGAATGAAGCATATTAACAAAGGGAGATTTCCCCAAAGGAAAAAAGAAAGAAAACCTCAGAAAAAGTCTTTTTCTTCCCTACTTTATTTTTTCATCAGTATTTTATAGCTAGTAAACCAATGAAAGATATTTATGTGTATAATATATATATTACATATAAATTCACCATTTTATGGTGTCCTAGAAAAACAAAACCATGACCCATCCTTTGCTATAGCTGCCATTAATTTGCTGGAAATCGTTAACTATTTCATAGTGCTCCATTAAGCTGTGTACTCTGTGTAGACAAACAGAAGTCTAAACGCTATCATAAGAGGGGAGTAAAGAAGCAATTACAAAATGGCAACTACTAAATTACTGCTTTCCTTAAAATATGTCTTTTTTGAAAAGAAAACTGAATATGTCACTGGATCATGCTATAGTAAACATTAAACGAATACTTAACTATCAACATCACTACTAAAATGTTGAAAATACTTAAAACTGAAATTCTCTAGCACTGAGGTTTGGGACCAGTAAAATAATATCTGAGAATCACTGGATTATTTAAATTTCCTCCTGAACAAAAGTCTACAAAGCAGTACCATAACTAGCCCCATTTGAGAGATGACAAAATTTCAGAAAAGAGAAAATACTTTGCAAATTTCTCAAAGTTAAGTAAGTGGTCTGTAGATGCTGGGTAGTCTTCCTACCAGCAGTACAGCAACAGAGTGGGAATGTGTCCCATGAAATCCCAATTCTTCGTTCAAAGCCCCACTGTGTTTCAGCATACCCATTTCAAACTTAGAAACCTTAAAAACAAAGCATGCTTACTAACACATTCGTCAGTTGTTCAGATATAAACATCAAAAGGGATCTAATGCATATATTCATTTTTAACAAAATACAAAACATTCGTGTCACATTTCTAAGGTCTCTTATATAAATTGTTATTTCACATCACAGTTATTTCTATAATTGAATACACGTATGGCACAAATTACTCTCCAAAAACTGATCCCACGTCATGCTATCATGCTGTGCATATTGAAACAGCAAATACATGAGACTCTGTTTTCCAGAAGACAATATAAACTACAATTCTATGGAGTGGATTTTACTTTCCTTTTGGTCAAATATATAACAGCTAAGCAAAAAGAAAACAAAGCCCCCTATTTTCCTTTTTTTAAAAAAAATTAGAAACTACTATTTATTTTGAAGTTCTGTAGGAATGAGTTAGTTAAAGGTATTTTTAACATTTTCATTCTGTTAGCTCAAATTTCAAGCATTCTATTATTTCAATGATTAAAATAGTCTTGATTGATTTGAAATGTATAATCCATTTATCTATATGTGAATGTTTTTTCACACAGATTCTTTTTTAAAAAAGTTTATTCGCTCAAAAAAATATTTTTAAACAACTTTTAAAAGACCAAAGCAAGAAAAAATGGGCTAATATCTAAATCATTAAGATGATGCTTATTTTACATGGCTTATTTTATTTAAAATTGTTTTTTATTTTGAAACAATCACATATGTACCAAAAACTCACAAGCAAAAGATAGAGTACTTTTATTTTTTCTGAATCATTTGAGATTAAGTTGTCTTCCTGATTCCCCATCATCACAAAATTATTAAATATTAATTTCTACAAATAAAAAGTCTTTAATGACCACATTGCTATTCACAAAACCAGTGAATTAACGTTGATAAATTACTGCTATCTAATCCTTAGACCTCACATATTTCACCAAATGTTCCAATAATATCTGTATGACAATAGAGTTCAGTTAAGAATTACTGTATTTGGTTTTCATCTTGTTTTATTATCTGTCACTTTGGAAAAGTCTTAGGTTTCTTATTTATTATTCATGACCTTGACATTTTTAAAAGACCAGTTATTTTGTAGAATGTCTCTCAGTTTGGATTTGATTTTGTTTGATGTTGCCTCGTGTTTAGATTCAAATTAAACATCTTTGTCCAGAAGTAATATTGTGTTTTTCTGATTGCATCCTATTGTGAAGCCAGGATTTTAAATTAATTGCCCATTACTGATAATGTTCATGTTGATCATTTGATAAAGTATTTGTCAGTCTTCTTTGCTGCAAAATTATAATTTTCTTATTTATAATTAATAAGAATTTGGGGGGGAGGTTCTTTAAAATTATGTAAGAATCCTGTCTCTCATGAAACTTTTGGTTATTATTTATTTATTTATTTATATCTCAATGACTCAGATTTTGTTTCAATAATGTCTTATATTAGAATAATTAATTTTGATGGTCAAATTCTTCTTCAAGCTAGATTATCTGTTCATTTGACCTGTCATTATCATTCTATGAACAATGTCTTGCTTTGTGGCACAATAATTTATTCCAGACTCATCTAGATTTTTCCCTGCCTCAACTCTGGAAAGGGACTTTGGTTCTTTTTATTGGAATCTTTCACTAAGATTGTGCGGTTTTCTTTATTGACTCTCTTGGAAGGTCACATATAGGCAGAAGTGTCAATCTGCCATCAGCTACTCTATTCTATTTGGAATCGAAAGACACGTGAGTTCAAATTAACAGATTGTTTTGTCATTCTTTTCTTTTCTCAGCTTTACACAGGGAAACTTTCCAGGATCAGGATTTTATGCACACATACACACACACACATGCACACACACACATGCACACACACATATATGTATATACATATAAATATATACACACAAACACAGGCCTCTGGTGTTTTTTATGTTTTCATGTTTGTGTGTGTGTGTGTGTGTGTGTGTGTGTGTGTGTGTGTGCGTGTGTAGGGGAGGGAAGTGGAGAGGCAGGAAGTATTTCTGATTACCTGGAATTTTTCTTAATTTGAAATTTTATGAGTAAATTATTTGTTTCTTTCTAACCAAAAAGAATAAAATCCATATAAATTGTTTGCGTTATTTTATTATTTATGTTGTTATTTTAAATGCAAAGTACATTTTTCCTTTTTTTCCACAGAGGTAGTCTGTATACTACAAAAATGGCTTTTCCATGTAAGTCCTCATTGATTCTGCAGTTACTTTCTGACCAAACAAGATTTCAACAGCTCTCTGCTACTAGTCTATCCAGTTCTTTCCCTGTATATACGATTTTGCACCTAACATTTGCACCTAACCTTTGATAACCTTTGACTGGGTCCTTTTGATCACTACTCTTGGGGTCCTCTCTCATGGCTACGTCCTTATGATTCTCTGAACTCTTCACACATCCTGAAAGGTCTCCAAACCAATTGTTAAATGGAAGCTCTCATTTTTTCCCAGTTTTATGAAAAAATTGAAGTGCTTCCTTTCGGTTTTAGTTTTCCTTGCTGCTTTTAGATTATTTTTAGGACCAGAAAGGGAAAATGTCGGCTTTACACATCTTCAAATGGAAATTTAGCAAGTAACACTCTATTAATTTCCATATTATAAAAGATGAAGTATACAGTATGAAGGGATTGGCTCTGTAAAATATTTTTTTCTAAATCTCCAAGCTCTTTTATAAAAAGAGACACCTGGCTGCCCATATGTTACTCTTTAATTTGAATACTTAAGGTAATATCTTATTTACATAATAGCCACAGATTAAAGCATGTGGGACTAAATCAGAGATATAGCAAAAAGATGAGGTGATTATTACCATAAATGAAAACTAAAATACACACACACGTATAAACACAGAAGAGATGCTATAACAATGTGACAATAACCAGTATGTTCCTAAAAATTAATGATCTAACATAAACTTAGAGGATCCTTAGAATTTACTGCAACAATTCACTTAGTTGAAATCTCCTTTATAAAAGACAAATATAAAACCTCAAGATAAAAAGATAAGAGTGATCTAAGTTGATGCATTGAAAAACATATTAGGTTCCAGATCACCAATTTGCAACATGTAGGTGGGACTTCCCCACACATCCAAGTAATTCTCAGACACGAGAAAGGTGTCCTACAATTTACCTCAATTCTGACACTATCTACTCGGAAATAACATTAGATTCCAGAAACTCAGACTTCAAGACAGCTCCTTTCTACCCCCAGCTTCAGACATCAGTCCCAAGTCCAGGTTGTTATCGACTGGCTATAAGTCTTCACACGTCCTGCAAGGCTTTTCCATCGCCACCTCCTTGGGTTTGATTAATTTGCTAGAGTGGCTCATATAACTCAGGGCAACATTTTACTTATACTAGAGCACTGTTTTATTACCCAAAAAAAAAAATTCAGGAACAACCAGATGGAAGAGATGCATAGGGCAATGAATCTGGGACAGAGTGCACAGCTTCCATGCCCTCTCCAAGCACACCACTCTTCCTGTACTTCACATGTTCACTAACCCAAAAGACCTCTGAATCTCATCGTTTGGGGTTTTTGGAAGCTTGATTACATAGGCATGATTGATTAACTCACTGGCCATTGGTGATTGATTCAGCTTCTAGCCCCTCTCAGGGGGTGAGTTTGAAAGCTCCAACCCTCTAATAACATAGTTGGCTCCCCACAACCTTAGGTGCTTTCTGAAAGACACCTTTACCTCTCTCATCACTTAAGGAATTCCAAGGTTTTTAGGAGTCTCATGCCAGAAGCAGGAGAAGGAACAAATATATATATATATTTGTGTGTGTGTGTGTTATACATACATACATACATATATTTCTTATTATAAGTCACAATATCACAGAAAGTCATGAGAGCCATTAAATTCTGTTCTCCAAATTTTCAAATTCATGAGCACTAACAACTGAAAAGATGGAAAAATCCCAAAATATTTTATTTTCTTTTATTTTAGATCACTTTTCAAGCAGTGCCATCATTTTAAATCTTTCAAGATATTATCTAGGTGAGACATAAAAATAAAAAAAAAATACTATGTCACCCTCAGGAATGTTTAAAATCTCAAATAAATAAATGGAAAATTTTTAAAGAATATTCTGCATGTGTACCTCACCTCAGAATGTTCAATGTCTGCTTAATGACCTTGTTGGCAGTATCATTACATTCTGGCAAGCTCTTGCTAAAGGAACTTTCAAAAATTAACAATAGTTAAGAAGCAAGAGGAGGTAATTACCCTCATTAATGAGGTTGCTTACCAGATTCCACAACAGTCGCTTTCACAGCAGGAGAGTCAGGATATTTTAATGTCAGATATACTTACCCTTGACATTCCTTAATTACTTTCTCAGTTTTCCTTGACTCACCTTTACTGGCAGGAATGTCGTTCTCCCCAAACTGAGCACAAGTTGTAGAAACTTCAGATGACAACAATCCATGGTTAGATATGATACAACACTAGTTCTGAAAAGGTTAAACTTGTTTTAAAGAAATTAGAATCACAAACTGTAGATTAAATCTCAACACAGGCTTATTTTTAACACTGTGGGTAAAAATTTTTAAACTTTGAATTAGAAAATTGTCATTTAAATACTCAATTTTAATAAAGTCAGTTTTTCAAAATCTACTAAAAGCAATGATAGTCTCAAGGGATAATTGAGAGAATGTTTGGAATTAAAAAAATGGTTACAAAATTAGACTGCTGAAGATTTCTAGGTGTTAAGTTACTTTAAATTATTATTTTATTAAATATATACAACACTCTCATGCAGCTAAAAATGAATCATTATAATTATTTATGACTTAGGATAAGTGATTTGCCTAAATTCTAGGTCCTAGATTATATATCATAAAATTGATAAATTATTTCAATGCGATGACATGTTTTTTGGAGGTAAAATAAATCCCCATACTGTTCTATCTGTTCTTTTGTAAATTAGAAAGTATTAATGATATTTGACAATAAACCAGTAATAAAAAGCAATCGAGTGGTTTGATAGAAATTTTATATTATTGGGGGGTTTGTTTTTATTTGTTCCCAAGTGGGAAATTCCTAATGTTTGCCAATGTAAAGTAAAAGTAGGATAATGGAGTGGGTTCTTATAAAACATAAAATTAAGTAAAATATATTTAAAAACCTTAAATCGTTTTGCAGTAATCGTTATTGACATATAAAGTTTTAAAGCAATTAATAAAGAACCTGTAAGAGGTTCAAAGTGGTGATAAAGGGTAATACAGCTGAGAGGTAAAATGCAAATGCAGCTAGTTCTAATCTCAGTATAATCAGTGTCATTTTCATTATCTTTGGTATATGTGATTCAACTCAAACATGCCATCTTGCACACATTATCTATAATCTTCAAGGAATTATTTAAAATTTCTTAAAGCATATGCTTTAAATTTCTTTTTTACTATACTGGGAAAGGTTTGACATACTTGTTATCACTATTAGCATAATGCCTTCTAAGAAGAAAATTAATAAATAATGTTAAAATTAATGAGAATATATGTCTGCAAGGGTGAAGACTAATTAAATAAAATCATGACCATAGGTGACAGAACTATGCACGCTGACTTAGACTTCATGACCATCGGTGCATATTTGAGACATATTTGTGTAGAATAATGCTGGTATGAATTACTTTGGAAAAGTAATTTATCCATGTAAAATGTATTAAATAATACAGGATGTTGATATTGAGTGTCATTGTGAGGAATGCAGCAAAGAAATAAAATGAAGTCACTATAGACAAGCTACTATATTATACGAAAATTAAGTTGTTGAGGCATGAGGAAACAATTGTATTCTCATTTTAACTAGCCTGGACACAAACTTTTGAACTTTCCAATCCTGCATCAATACCTATATATATCAGCCTCCAAATAAACCTCTGATTACTACTTTGAAGTATTCACTTACCCAGAGCACCTGACATCCATTGTCTAGGCCACTAGATATGTCTAGACCTCCTGGCACCCATCCTCCAGACTACCTATATTCCATCATTTAGACCACCTGACCTCTGACTGACTGTAACCATCCTGGACCAATCCTAAAGCTAAGAATTCAGAACTGATTATTTGCAATAATCTACTTTTTCTATAAGAACTCCTAACTTTTCTTCTTCTTTGGTACACTTTTGGGTTTTGCTTAGCTGTATTTTCAGTTTGCAAATTCTAAGACCTTTGAATAAATTTTTGTTATTTCTAGCCAAAGCCTCCAAACTCTTCTTAAGTTTAACATAAGGTATTGTTTATATTAATATCATGGCTCTAGCTAATTTTATCAAAATGTATCGATACTGACCTTTGTCCACATGACACCAAAACCTTCAGGTAAAAACTGAAGTTCAAAGAGGAAATCGATAATTTAGCATCCAAGCTTCTTCCCACCATAGATTCTTGAGTTTTTAATTCTTATCGCCTATATTATAGTATTTATCTTATCTTTCAATTCTTTGATAATGTTTTCTCACATACCTAAATGTCCCTCAGTACACAACACAATCTATTATAATAGGAAGAACATGGAATTTGCACTCATAAAGAACTAGATTTGTATCCTGATTTTGACACGTTATATATTTTATATCATAATCACATTTATGCACTGCAGTTTCCACATGTTAAGCATAATATCTGTGCTCCAGAATTATATTAGAATATCTGCACCTCATACAGTACTGGTAGCATTTTTTCCTAACAATAAATAGAGTGTTATTTTCTTATTCAGCGTGTAATTAATTTATACTGGTATATCTCCATGTAACTCATTGGCCAGGTGGCTAGATTCTATTCTTCCTGATCCCCATACCTGTATAGACAATGTTCTCTTTAATCACATTGAGAAAATAAATGTTAAATTTATTATTTTTCTTGTTACTTGAAGTATAGTTCAAAGTTTTTATTTTATTTTAATTTATTAATTTTATTTTAATAATTTAATTAATTTATTTAATATTTTATGATTTTGGATGTCACCATTTTCTCAGACCTGACCTACTCCTGCCACCCCTCCATCTTTTTTCATATTTTCGTCATTAGACCAAAAAAAAAAAAAAACACACACAACCCTGATGCACAGATTTTCTGCTCTTTTAAAGTCTTTTGTATAAGATTTCTTTTTGGGTGAGACAACTGCCCCCTAAATGCATCACTGTAACATTCAGTTTCTCTTTGTTAAACCACCCAATCCAAATCTATCTTCATCTCTGTGACTTACATCTTTAAATCATTGCTTTCACAAGTTGGGAATTCATTAGATTTACTCTCTATATTTTTTATTTCCATTTACTTATTTTTTCATAACTTCTGGCATTACATATTAGAATCCCAGGATAATTCCTCCCCTTCCCTTATTTCCTTTTTCCTTGCTTCTTCCCTTCTTGATACTTAGCTTTCTGTCTTTTACACTTTGTCACTTTCTTTCAGCTCTGAAAATAGAGTGGTTAGAAACGTGATTAAACTCCAAAATTTCAGCCTAATTTTCTGCAATTAAACATAGTATTATGAATCCCCTAAACCGCTTTATATGAAGCAACAGTGTGATGCAGAATATATCTTGATATAAAAAACAAAGATTTTTAGATGTCTGTAACTGATTATTCTCAACAGGTCCACATTTACAGTGTGAAATGCTATTGTAGACATTTTTTAATAGAAAGTGTCCTTGAACTTTTAAGATAATAGAGAATGGTTTTAAGAAATATGACTTCTGGCCAAACCGAATAATTATTAACATTTTTAAATTAAAATCTTCATTATGAAACATAATAAAATAAGATTTCTCCTTTAGGAACCCCCCCCTTTACTTTATAACAATAAAAGACAAAAAAATAAAACAAAAAAAAAACAAAACACAAAGCAACTTGTCTTAAAACATGGTTACAGAAGTCAAAAAAGAGACATTACATGATCGATATTGATGATCGCACTCACTAATATTTGGCTTAGTTTTGAGTCTCAATTCAGAAAAGAGTCATGTGATATTTACTTGAATAATTGTTATAAAGATCTGTTTTTAGTTTATTATTGTATAGCATTTATTCATAGGAATAAAACTTTTCTCTCTTCTTCCCACCCCCTCCCCAACCACTGTTTACCATTCAGTAATTATAATGATTTTAATCTTTAAGAAATGCAAATAACTGTTATTATCAATACCATTTATTAAGCAACTTTACATTTCACACTGAGTTATGAGAAATAAAAAGTGGTTTAGATACAAACAGCTCTTGCACTACAGGAATTTACAGTGTTAGTCAATGATACAAATCTGCATTAGGAATACAGACATAAACAATTCCAGGACTAACCTAAGCACATCTTAAATTTGAGAGTGCTATGAAAAAGTAGAGCATTTCCTGGAAGTTAGAGAGTAAGTAGATGTTAGGAAGTAAAATTTTAAAAGCAACTTAGCTACTGGCTAAACCCTCACTTCAAACTCCTTTGAGTGTTAAAGTATGATTGGAAAGCTTACACTGGTGGCAGCCCGATGACTCTGAAGATTCATTGAAAGACCTCCTGGGGTTAAAACTTTCCAGCATTTCTCAAAATAAATAGAAAGTTGTACATCATAATGCCCAAACATGTTGCCTTTTCCTGGCAGTAATACCAGCAAAGAGAAGTTACCAGGTAACTGATATTAGTCTATAGCAAATAGGAGATTTGAAAATAGAAAATTTGAAGCAGTATTGTACAAGCTCTGCAGTTAGATACCCTGGGTCTGCAACCCTGCACTTACCTTTCTAAAAGTCAACTAATCTAAACCTGTTAATCTAAATTTTAGTCACCCTCTTGGTCAAAGCTAGACCTTGTCATTATAAATAATTGTATTTTATTGTTTATCTCTCCTGCTAAAATATATGCTCCAATAGAGAAGAGATGTTTATATATTTTGTTCAGCGACACAGTTATTGGTTAATAAATATACTTTAACTAAATAAATTAATAAATAAAATTTGTTAAATGTCATTATTATGAGTACTGTGCAATGGGCATGTCGTAAGGGCTAAATGAAAGATTAAATGTAATTTGGTTAACCATGTGCCTAGCACAAATTAAGCCCTCAAATATGTTACTATGTTATAATTATTTTGTATCAGCTTAGAATGTCTTAAAGTTTAGACAGTGCTGTAAAGGTACTAATCAAATAGCTTTTTTAAACTTTAGGGCTTAGAAAAGTGTTTTGGGGAAAGTACACATGGAAAATGCTATTTGCATTTTAATTTTTAACAGCACCAGTGTAGGACTGATAGTTATATTCTATTTAGCACAATAGTAATCTTAAAGCCTACCAGAAACAAATTTTTTAAACTTGACATATCTATTTTTACACATCTATATAATATATGTGTGTATTATATATATAGTATATATGCAGAGAGATATGAAGCATATTAATATATATTAAAACTAACAATTTTATTCTAATTTATTCTAATTTGTTAGAGTTTTATTAGTAAATAAAACAATAATAAATTGATATTTGAGAAATTTATGTTTGGTTCTGTATTGGAGTTCTCAAATCATGAAAAAATTCAAGACAAAATGGTGCAGTAAATTTCTACATTGTTAGATAATTGTGTTTACATGAGTCTCTGTTTTATCTTTCCATAGTCAATTCTTTCAAAAAAAAAAAAAGTGCCTTTGCATTATCAATATTCCTAAAACAAATATTCTGAGGTTACAAGCTGCTTATATTTGTTTATTTTCATAAATACAGCAAATACAATGGCATACTGACAATGCTTTCCAAATGTGCTAGAACCCTGACAATATTCCTCCAATCTACCTTTTTCCATCTTCTTGTCTCTATCAGAGAAGGCTATCTGGATTAAGACAAATGACATTCAACTGTACCTAACATAACTGTACAGTGATTTTTTCACAATATCGAGTACTCTTTATAAAATCAAATGTTATTATGTCCTTTCCTTGCTTAAAAGATCTTTTCTGAAGAATGAAGTTAAAATTCCTTCTCCTGGTAAGCAAAGCCCTCAATGAGCTGCTTTGTTTTTCTACCGTGTCACAAGTTTTGCCTTTATTTCCTCAGTTTCATAAGGACTCTGGTTATATTGACTACTTAAAATCCCCTAATATGCCACATTCATCTCTGAAGCATTGTACAGGTGTCTCCCAATGTGTAAAATTTAAAATATATACATAAATGTTTTCTCCACCACAGAGATTTTGCTCATCGACCTTGCTGGCTCCTACTTACCTTTGAAAACAGAGATTAGTTTCCAAGCAAAGTCTGTGCTGATTGCACATGGTTGGGTTTGTAGGCTCTCCTCTGTGTTCCCATGGCATGATTCTCTTTGGCAATTCTAGCATCTCCCATTTCTGTAATCTCTAGCTTGTTTACTTGTTTATCTCTTGCAAGAGGCTGTAAAATCCTCAAAGTAGGAGTGAAGTCATGCTATATCCTCAACTTGATGGCACTTGATAAAGGGGAAGTACTCAAATGTGGTTTGCTGGTTGAATAATAACACATAAATGGATAGCAAAATCTAGCTTCGGGGCTGACAAACATGTGGGAAGACGTGGGTGTGCAGTGACCTCAGTACTTTCAGTTCTGGTCTGGAAGCGACCTGGCATCATAATCCCATCTGGAATCTCCAGGCCAGAAAGTTCGAGTCACGCTTCTATCCATGACATCTTGAGTAAAATTTTAAACATTTCTTTCTTTTTCCTTTGTTGTTTTCCATTATTTAATTATTTAACTTTAACACAAACATTACAGCTAATATTCTTACCAAATATTTTTACTGAATTTTTTGTTCTTAATATTTCTTAAATTCATCAGAGTACTTCCTTCTCATGGACTTAATCAATACTTGAATTCCTCCTCAGAATACAGCTTTCATCATTGTCTCTTTGGGTTAAATATGTTCATTGTCCCATATTATTTATAGTTCCAAGAAAGGTTAATAACAGAGTTCTTTTCAAAAATTTTCAATGCAGAAATTTAAATTTATCATTAACTGCAGAACCTCTGTTTTGACATTTGTTTTACTTTATAATTTCACTCTTAAAATATATTCGCCACTGACTTCTAAGTCCCAAGTCCTTCTTTCCTTTATTTAACTATCTCATATACTCTACCTGAATTTCTGCCAATGCATGAGTTATATTTAGTAGACCACATTATTATATCTGGTCTTATAGATTTTGAATTTACTCTAATAAAGTGACTCTCCTTTACATTTCTTCCTAATCTGGCCTGAGGCTTCCTTGCTTCAATAATTCTGACAACATATGAAAAGTACTTTAATTTCCATTTTTCCATTGCACATATGTAGGTAGATGAAATGCATGAATGTATGCAAACATCCATATTCTCTTTCGTATACTTAGAGTTTGAGTAATTCTAAATAACCACATGGAACATAAGGTGATTTTGACTAAAAAGCTGAAGTAGATTCTGAAAGAACTTATAGTCAGAGTCTCTTAGCTAATCACCCTCCTTATATCTAGACAGTGATTCTTTCCTGAGGAGATTGTAAACAACATGTATCTGTGTCTGCCACAATCTCTGAGACAAAAAATAAAGGATACATAGAACATCTGGAGTAAGGGTTTGTCAGACTGACTATGCATCCAAGTTGCCCTAGCAACCGCCAAAGCAAAAAAAAAGTGGCCTAAGAGTATATGACAGAATAGTAAGAAGGTGCCACCTCAATAGGAATTTTTTTTTTTTTTTTTACTTTCGTTATCTGGTAGTAGACATTTGTTTCACTTTATTGCTCAGTATTTGTTCCTTGTTTGTCTTATGACGATACTCAATTTTGTTTTTTATTTTTTAAAATTTCTTTCTTTATTTTTTTATTAAGAGGAGCCACCACCTGGCTCTTAGTCCTTGCATTTAGGAGTCACTCAATCTCATTTTTAAAGGTGGTCATAAGTAAATTAGTTAATCTCAAGCTTCCATCCAAGGAGTTAGTTCAAGGTTGTGCAACTAATTCCATTTAGGCCAAAGGAATACAGATCTACAACTGTTATAGAAACTCTTAAGAAACAGTATTTCTTCCTTTTCTATTAGACTTCGAGATGATGAAGCACTCCAGGAACCTGCTACCAAAATGTCACTTCTTCAGGGATGGTGTTCATATAGGTGTGGATAGAGCTGAGATGGAGAAACCCCAGTTTCTGATTACACACTGACTCCCTGGATCAAGTCACTTCAGATATTCCCTTTCACACAACACAATGAATTCCTTTTTCTTTATGCAAGTTTGCAATGGGTTTGTTGTCACTGGAAACCAAATCTCTCTTGAGTAATACAATGTACCCAGTTTATAGATAAGAAGATTCAGATGCTGAGAGGTAACGTAGTTTGTCTAAGATTAAGCAGTACAGAGCAGAGTCTGAGACCTAATCGTAACTTGTACTTGAATTCAGATTTCCCAGTTTCCTGCTAATGGATTCTATACTTCTAGCCTTATCTAATCAGTGGTTATATTGAAGAGTTTCTTAACTAGTTTATCTCCTTTCAGTTTAGCCAAATTTCTCTCAATTTAATCATTCCTACATTTCCATGCTAGTTTTCTTTCTAAAACATACATGTGATTATATCTTTTTTCTATTTAACAAACTACTGTGTTCGCTACAGACTCATATAAATTTCTAGCTGAGTAGATGTTATATAAACTCTATTATTCAGTCATGCTGAACATGTCTTGTTCTACTGTTTCCTCATTTCCAGGAAACTCTTTTTCCCCAGACTAGATCTCTGTTCCCAGTT
This sequence comes from Eonycteris spelaea, assembly GCA_003508835.1. Taxonomy (NCBI): domain Eukaryota; kingdom Metazoa; phylum Chordata; class Mammalia; order Chiroptera; family Pteropodidae; genus Eonycteris; species Eonycteris spelaea. The sequence continues at coordinate 2,551,725 of PUFA01000067.1, read as the reverse complement.
CTTCCCCAGACCAAATGGCCTCATCTTGCTAGACCCATACCTCTCAAAAAACTATGCAATGCTAGAGTGTTTGCTTACATGTATCTTCATACCACTGAAATGTGATCCTTTAGGGCAGAGAGACTATCTTTTATCCTAATTCTGTCCCTTTTTAAGAGGTTAGTGGTTACTTAGTACATGATATACCCGCAAATGTTTTTGAATTAAATAACTAATTATTCTAATAACTGACATTTCTGTCGTGAGACTTCAAAGATTATAAAACAATTTTTTGGAGGTTTGGCAGTGTTAGCTAAATCAAGGGAATAGAAATACAAAAAAATATTAGTCATATTGTCATCAATAAGATATCTATCTTCTGATAAAACAATCACTGATGAAATAACTTTGTAAAAAAAAAAAATCAAGCCTTGCTCTGACCAGATATCTACTAATTTATAGAAAAACAAAAGGTAGAGAACACGAGCTATGACACCAAAAAATAAAATCAGAAAAATTGATATTAACTCAACTTATTGTGGTGATCATTTTACAATTATAAATATACAAATATTAAATTATTATGTTGCACACCCAAAACTAATGTAATGTTATGTATCAACTATACCTCAATTAAAAAAAAAAGTCAACTGAAGTAGTAATTTAATGTTAATCATTCATAGAATTTGTTATTTTTTAAGTGTTTTTAGCTTTGTTTAAAATAACTCTATATGTCAACTATTATAAAGTTAATGATAAAAATGTATAATAAAGCAAGTGTTAAAGTTGGGGCAAACCATTTATTCAAGCATTAGAATAACAGTTTCTTGCCATTTATTGATACATTTTTTTCTATATGAAAAATAAGGGGCATTTGATTGTTAAATTTATTATAAAATTTGAATATGACAATAATGTCTCCCATTCAAGCTATATCAGTATAAATAAAGAAAACCTAAAAATAAAATTAAAAATGACATTTAGACTATAGGGAATTTTATGGGACAAATTTCTCAGTGTCATTTGCAAAACATGAGAGTAAGAAGCACCAATATATTTAAAAACTCTTGGAGCATATCAACCAATTACAATAAATGACTTTTTTGAATCCTGATTCAAAAAAATGGACTGCAAAACAAAATCATTTATAGAGCAAGTGGGAAAATTTAAATACTGATTAGATATTTGATGACTTTAAGAGATTTTTACAAAGAAAAAGAATAATATAATGTTTTTGTTGTTGCTGCTGTGTTGTTACAAACTTTGCCTCTTGGAGATAGTTATTCAAATGATTATAAACAGAATGAAATGATATTTGGATTTGTTTTAAATTTATATGAATTCCAAGATAGCATATGAAGATATAGGTAAAATGCTGTTGGATAAATGTTTAAAATTTTGATGCAGGGTGATGAATACATGTGGACTCATTATATACTCCAGTTTTATATATGTTTGAGGGTTTCTATATTAAATTAAAACATACTTATTATGTAGTATTCAAATGTGTTTCAGTTATATTCAGTTGTAAAGGGACTAACAAGCTTTTAAAATGAGTTCGGCTGTTCTGACCTCCATGTACATATGAACAACACTTTCACACAACAGTGACCTATAACCACAGTGAAATTCGAACAGATCATTTCAGCATGATCATAGTAAAAAGTAAAAACAAGTTTAATAGATTCCATGGATTCCTTCCTCCCAACTCTTATCCCATCTGTACAAAGCAAACATACTTATTCCTATAAAAGCCAGTTTCCAGCAGTCATTTCTTAGAAATTGTTAGGCCTGCATTTTTGTATCAAATTATGTATATATACAATTTTTAAAAAATCAGCTGAATCTTGGTTCTTGATGGGAGTGTAGGTTTAGGTATCAACAGTGGTGTATATCAGTACAAAAAAATAATAATTTTGTGAACATAGTTGGCGTGGACAGTGTTTATCTTCACTCTTATATCTTGAGATAATTGCCACATTTTACAATGGCTTTAGCTCTAAAGTTATTTTTTTTTCCATCCATCATCAAATGAAGGAGCCAGCTTGTCTCTATCAGATTGATATCAGATTAGCAAGTTATAGCTATTGCTGGTATTTGTTTAGAAGTAATTTAACTCCATTTCCCTTTAGAGAGAGCTTACTGAAGTACAACTGAAAAAAAAAATAATAAAGCACTATGTGCTACTTAACATTTATGAATCAACATCCTGGATGCTTCTCCCATCCCTTTCAAAACTGTAGCTAAATTAAACAAAAACAGCATGGCCTTAGATCACAGGATCTAAATTCCTTTGGGATTCTACTTAATGCAAATTCCACTTTTGGAGTTGAAAGGAAATTAAAGAAGTTTAGTGTGGATAAAATGTTTCAATTCAGGCATTTAAAAGAAAGTGGATAAACTATTGAACATCTGCTCAATGTAATCACATTGGGGAATACGACATCTTGAAATGAAGTTCAAAAAAAGAATAAAATAGCTATTTTCCCCAAAGCTAGCACCCAGTGTAAGTTATATTATTTTTGAATGATTTCAATTGGTAAATAATTTTTCAAAAATGTGTGGAACAAAACCTTTACCATACTAAACAAACCTTTACCATATTAAAACTTTAGACATATATGTATGTCTAAATTGATAACTACTTAATTCCTGGATGAACCAGTCTTTGAGTTTCTGGTACCTTCTTCCTGGATGACAGTGACTCTATGTGCAGGTGTTCTATCTTTATCTGTTTCATTTGTCTGTGATAGCTGACAGAATAATGGTGTGGTCACTTGGTGGTCTGAGACACACAGTGCACCATTTTTCTAGTAAGTCTTAATCTGGCTCATATAAGGAAAAATCCTTTTATAGATGTTCTCCTTTCTAAGGCAATACTTAGTCACCTGATCCAAAGACCACTGACAATGGAAGCACTAATGACAGGGAGATAACATCAACCAGCTAGATAGCTGCCAGCTTTTGAAGCTCTTCTCAGCTTAGATGTAAATCATACACAGTGAAGGCACAGAACATTAAAGGCAGAAATTCTGTAACACCAGTTGAGCTGATTAGTACTAAATTACTGATGTTCCATCTGCTGGGGTGGTAATAATTTTTTTAACTGCCTGATTGAAAAGCTTCATTTCACAAAGAATCCATGTTCAGTTGTCTCATGGGAGGTGCTTTATGAATGTACAAAGAAATGAGATGGTGACAAATATGCAATCATTGTATGAGGGTTTAATGTCACTATTAAAAAAAAAACTAGCAATTCATATAAGAAGGCATTAGGAAAATACATTTCCAATAGTATGCAAATATATATTTTGTCATCAGAGTCCTGAATGAAGTCATGATTCGAGTCTCCAGATGTTCATACTTGTATATAAAGGTGTGAATAGATGACAATTTATGTCACATCATAATATTCTGTATTAGTGAAATTTTAAAGTCAATATCCATCCATGATTTGTCTATGGAAGAGAAAAACAATCAACTTTGAGTGTTCCATTCCTGCTGAAGTCATTCAATATTAGTCTAATGCAAATAAACTTTTGATTGACCTAAATGATTGTCTGATGATTCCATGTTTTCTGAGCATTTTTTTTCCATCAGTTTTTCTTTCTTTGTAGATTTGCCTATAAAAATAGTATGCACAGATCATAAGGACTTGGATTCTTCTTGGCAGTGATATTTCTCTATAAATGATACACATTGTTGAGAGAATAATCTAGTCATGACGGTTTATGTGTGAGAGAGCGAGCTTGACAGAGCAAGCATATTTTAAGGTTCTGCTGGTTCCGGGGCCACCAAGATCCATTTACCAAGGCTAGACATATGGCTGATACCAAAGTCAAAGGAAAATACCACATCCAACCACCACTGTCACACAGTTAAGACCATTCCAGGGACATAGGGAGAGGTGTTGGATCTTTTGGACCGATAATGCAATCTAATCTCTCAATTCTTACTGGGAAGAGTTTATCGGTTTAGGGGCAGAACCTGAAACAAGCTGCAGGGGTGCGGCATAATATGCATTCAGATCAAAGTTGGATGACATTCTTGCTGTAATTTTAAACAAATTTTAGCTTAGTGAAAAATTTAATCTCTTGCTGGTAATCTGAAAAATTTTTGGTCACCTCCTCTGGCTACCATTTCTCCTAAACGTAGAAAAATCACATTAGAAAGAATAACACTTATACATACACAAAAGTCAGAGATTAAATGCAGAAAGTGTGTGACATCCAAGACCCTAATTCCAGTTATTCCTGAAGTCCATGCATACTCGCACTTTCATGTTAGTAATGCGGAGTATGCAGATGCTTCACATCTAACCATGAAACACCCACACGTGAACTCATGTCATCCTTCAAAATACCTTCACTTCCTGCCATCCCTCCTTCATGTAAGAAACTTGTCACTCACAAACTTGGGTGTGTTTTAGACTCTTTTTTTTTTTTTTTTTGGCCTTCATTACACAATCTAATTGCTCACCAAATCTTGCAAATTTTACCTCTTAAATATTACCTTTCTAACTATTTTTTCCCCCATTGTCATTTTTCTATTTCAGGTTATTTCCATTTTTGCATATTGATTGCCGCTGCAATATCTTCATAGTTTTCCTATTATCAGTTTGATAACTTCCAAACTGTATTCCAAGCTGCACTGAGAGTTATGTTTCTGTCATACTAACAATATCCTGCATTGATGAAATATTTTCAATGCCTCCTTTTGCTCTTAGGATCAAGTCTAAGCTCCTCATGATACTTAGTGAATCCATTGTGGTCTGATTCTTATTCTTCTCACTCTTCCCTCACCATGCTTTACTAGCACTCTATTCTTAAGCTATAATGAATATGTATCAAGTATCTTATATGTGTTGTCAGCACTGAGCTGATTGAGAAGAGAAGGTTTTGGTGGTGAGATGCCCAGTTGGAAGAATGCACAAGGGGCCGACATGAAAATGAAACAGCAGGCACCAACTTTATTGTGGGAAATACGCTTCTATTGCAGGAGTGCAGTTCTATTGTGGGGAACACACTTCTGCTCCTGCTCTCCTTCTGCTTCCTAGGGGACCACATGGGCTCCACATATCTCAGAGCACAATAGTGGCATTCATCCACACATGCGTGATACAATAAGCTAAATTTTGTTTACATATGTTAGGCACAGGCGCCCAGCTATACTAATATAACATTCTAAATCTGGAGTCCTATTCCTAGCCATGGTCTGGATCACAGTCAGACCTGGGACCAGCCAGGCCTGGGCCCCACATGTGTAAATGCCCTATCTTGTCTCAACTCCTTCCATGAGCATTTACCTCTCATTGCAAATCATCCGCTCACTTTTTCTTCCACTCGCAGCTTTGCCTTACTAGTAGCTTATATTATACTGTAATATTAAAGCACTCCAGGCAAAGAAACACAAAGATTTGAATTTATTTCTTTTTAAAAAGAGGAAAAATACCATTAGCAGAGGGAAAAATATATCATTTCAGATGTTAATGTGTTATACACTCTTTCATATTATATATATATTATATATATATATATATATTATACACTCTTTCATATTATATATATATATTCTGGACAATAGGATTAATTTATATACATATAAAATAATAAAATATATAATATAATAAAATAATATATATATATATAAATTAATCCTATTGTCCAGAATATCAATTTTGCATTTCCACACATTTATTTCCAATTTTCAAGAGCAAACTTGGTTCCCTATGACATTTACAAATGAAATGAAATGCCTGCAAGAAAAGTTTATAAGGCCTACTAAATAGGCAAATTATAAACTGTAACGCCAGACATTAACATTAAAACAACTTTGTGAGTTAATTGCCAAATAAAGTTTTATTGAATTTGAGATGAGGCAGCTTATAAGTAGACAGCTGGATGATAAACAGGTAGGTAGATGGATGGGATGATGGATGGATGGATGGATGGATGGATGGATGAACAGATGGATGGATAAAAAGATAGGTGTTTAGGTAGGTAGGTAGGTAGTTTGATAGGCAGATGATAGATTGATGATAGATAAATAGAAGATAGCTAGATCATTTTTACTTGTCTTTTAATTGCTACATTATTTTCTAGAAAAAAATATAAATGAAATATTTTAAATTAAAAGGCATACTTCCTGCAATGATGCACTCTTCTGCATTTTCACTAGTAAAATTAAATGTTTTCCTTTAATGATAAAAATTTGAGGTGACATTTATGTGCCATAATCAATTCTGAACCTGATTCAAATCACCTTTTTAGAGTCAAAATTTCTTGCCTTGCCAACAGGAGAGAAGTCAGATATTTGTAAGGTTTGAAATTCATATATATGTTAATACAAAATAACATAAATTTAGGCTTTTGGATCTTATGATAGACAAAAATTTCAGTAAAGGAAAAGCCTGCTTAGGATATATTAAAATGTTTGAGCCATTGAATTTATAGATTGCACAAATATAATACTAAGATCTACATGGAAGAAAAAAATTATCTGAGTAGACTTTCCAAAGGAGAACTCCCTTTTGTTATTATAAGAAGTTGCTTTTAAATAGAATTAGTTTTTGAATTAACCCAATTATGCATTACTATTCAACTGTGATATTAAATTTAGGAAATTTAATGATGTGAAAAATTTTTACAGGAATATCATGGCAAAAACAGAACATTTGAATAGTCATATTTAGGAGTATTAATTACATATATTAAATTATTTAAGAAATGTTTCTCACCAAATATTAAAAAGAAAAGAGAATTAAAGGCACTTAAAATTCTTTAGCAAAAATTTTTTATGATCTGGAAAAGGAAGTTATATTTACAGAATGAATATTAAATGATTTTATTTTTCTATTTTTAATATATTCTGAATGGGAATGAAAATTTCTTGCAATGCATTACCAAAATACTTTTCACTCTAAATTTTAACAATATCCAAAATCTAAATTTATCAGTTTATTTTTCCTAATGCCTATTTTTGATGTAATGATGAAAGACAGAGAAAACTATAACTAAACCATTCCTTTACTAAACAAATATAGTAGATTTGCAAAGGAACAGTAAAAGGAAAAAAATATTTTATATATATATTCAAATACATATGTATATGTATATACATATATACAAATGAGGGCCTTGTTTTCAAATCTATACTTTGTGCAAAAAAAATAAAAATATTAAAAAGCACATTTTATTTTAAAATGAGAAAAATATGAAGAAAATTAAAATTCTATATCTTAAGCTAGTATAAAACAATATTTTTTTGTAAAATTCTATAAACTTGTACTTTCATTTTGATTGAACTGAGTATCATGCATCTTAATGTAGTAAAGCTAGTTAAGCAAATTTTATCATCATGACATAACTCACTTATATTGGACTACAAATATATATTATTTTTAAAACCCTTTTATCTTTTCACCAATTTCCTTATTGATAGATAAAATGGAAAAAACTTTTAAATACGCTTTTCAGGATTACGATAAAATATTTTTATGATTAAAGATTAACAAGCCTTCAGGGCTCAATCCAGCACAGTTTTATCAGAAATAAGATTTTATTATAAGGTTAAAATTAATACTTTTAAAAGATGTAAAAGAAATATTACTTAGGATAAATAATGAACTGATTCTTAGCACACTATAGCTAATTAATAAATATCAATTTAAGGAAATCTATCTCAGAATATATTATTTGACAGGGCAGTGACCTGAAGATAATAAGATTTCATTCCTTATCACTCACTTAGCTAGCACTTTTACTTCTCTATACAATACTAAAAATATTATCCAATATGCATTCATTCTGATAGATGTGTAGAGAATTATACATCAAACTGTTCTTTTTCTAAGTTATAACTATATTGGCCTCTAAGTACTATTGTTCTGTCATTGGAATAAGATACTTTTATAGAAGAACATTTTCTCCTGATTAAAGCAAAGAAACTTCTTCCTTGGAAGAGTTCATTAAGCCTCAGCTATAAAAATAAATTCTGTTAAAAGAATGATCTAACATGAGTCTGATGACAATATGTTTTTAATCTGTTTGGGGATTTTGTGTACTCTTTGCTAAATCACACATAAATCAGTTTAAATAATGAGCTCTACTCTAAATCCAAACAAAAACAAAAAGATTAAGAATAAAAAAAAAATTGCACTACACTTGGTCAAGATTCTGTATTAGAACCACAATTATAAAAATAGAAGAAAGTTCTTAGCATAGTAAGCAATCAATAAAAGCTTAAGATACTATGTTAGTAATTTTACTTTCCTTAATCTTTCTGAATTTTTCCCTTCATCCTCCATGACAAGATCACATTTTCCTACTTTAAATGGATACTATTGTCATATTAAGTGTGTTTTAGTCTTTAAAATAGCAAACATATATTTTCATTTAAATATTTTCTCTCTAAATCATTTTAGAGAAAATTCTATATGAGGGCTATCTCAAGGTTTTCTAAGTCCACTGTGGACAAGCAATAAGAAGTATTATTTATTGAATACTTCCTAATGTCATTTACTGTGCTAAGTGTTTTACATTTTTTGTCTCATTTACCACCATCAACAGTTTTTGAGTCAGTTTTAATTTCTCCCATTTTATGGGTGAATAATCCAAGTTTCAGAGGTAATCTACTCAAGTTCACTCAGCTGCTAATGATGAGATATTACAATCCAGGTCTGTTTAACTCATATAATATACTTTAAGTCACCATCCTGTACTTTTTAAAACACAGAATCCATCAAATACTTCTTAGAATTTATAAACTAAGGATGGTGAATAAACGGCATGTGAGCTGCCATTTCTTGACCTTGGCCAATGAGAAACATCATTAATCAATAATCTCCCCTATTTTCAGGTAATTATTTAACATTCTCTTATGTATGCAAGTAACATTAACTCAATTTGCATTTTTTTGTATTGACCATCAATAAAAAAGTAATTTTTATGCATTTTTAGTTGTTTCATATTAATAACTTTTTCCTCTTCTTTTTAAAAATTTGTTCTCTAGGGAAAGAACTATTTTGTAATAGATCCAAGTTTAAAAGAAAGTCAAAGTATCTTGTAATAGAATTTTCTACCATCCAATATAATACTTTTCAAAAAAACTAAATGGAAAGGTAAACCTCCAGAATTAGTCTTATCTCACACTTTAACACCTTCATCCCATATTAACGTAACAATAAAATAAATAGATAATATTATCTCTCTACTCCCAGGGCTCCCAAACTCTTATTACTTGTTTGAAAATTCTTTATTTAGCAGTTTCTAAAATCTCCCTTTAGGAGGATTTGCCTTGTTTTATTCATCTTGAAGATGGACAATAATAAAGTGCCATCTTTCTCTATAAGGTGGGAGAATAGTAATTATGGGATTGCTCCTTATGTTGACTTCATTATATATTTTAAATATATTAATTTTGATTGAAATAAATCTGTGAATACATAAATATATGAATACAAAGAGAGAAGGTATGAAAGAACATGACTTATTTAAGTTGTGTGTGAAGATTTTTAACATTTTAATTAGTTGTTTATAATGTCTCTCTTAAACCTACAAATACTGGCTCTGATATACTTCTACTCCAGCCCAACCACCATTTACTGTATCCTCGAAGGAAACGCCAAGTGAGAACTGCAGAAATGGGACTAAGTCAATCCACAGACACAGAAGAGAAAATAATGTTTTTTTTTACTTTTCAACCCGCACTTAAAAAAGAAAATAATGTTTTTGTTTTAAGCCACTAAATTTCAGAAGTTTTGTTATGCAGCAATAAAAATACTGAAACAAACTTGAGGAATCTATTAATCAATTATGATATATAGAATACATTAGAATTCCTGGTATAAGACAATTTGGGCAATGCCCATGGGGTATTTATGCATATTAAATAATTATTATTAACTTTCAAGGTCTGGTAATGATAACTTGGAGAATAATCTAAAGAGATTCATTAAACTTTTCTTCAGCTTAGTTTTCACATGTATTAAATATGAGTAATATAGAGAATTCAATTGAAAAAATGTGTATATATAACTAGCACAGTAACTGAGCCATATTAATTTCTTGATAAATTTTAGTCCCCTCATACTGGATTATCGTAATCAAATATTTATATAAAATAATATCTAATAACCTCAAAAATTAGAAAAATAAGCAAAACAGATTTAGAAAAGACAATATCAGAACATGAGATAATTTTGAGGAAAGCATAAGAAGAAACAGTCCAGGTTTTGTTGAGCATCCATCAAGAAGCAGTCCTTAAGATGGACAATGAAATGTTCATACTTAATCTTATTTAATGTTAACAACCAACCATAATGAAATCAGGACTGAAACAATAGTAGTATTTAGGATATCATGCCTGCAAATAAGTTGAAATTGAAAATTATATGACTAAGGGTAATCAAGTGACAACTATATTATGGTAGAGAATACAGAAGTATTAATGAATTTGAACAATAACTAGGTACACTGAATGGTAAGGTGATTTCTGTTCTCCGGGTCAAAGGAAGTTCCTGATGGGCTATGTTTATAAGGAATCACTTGTTTCGGTTTCCTTGTCAGACTCTTTTGAAAGAGGATGTGAAAGAACAAGTATAAACACTGTTACTGGAAAGCATTTCACTTTCTATTTAAATATATTACATTTAAATATGTTTAAATGAAAAGAATGAAAATTTCTAATGCTTTCCTATTAATCATTAAATTAATTTATTGCTGTTCAATTTCTAAGAAACACGTGAGGTGGCTTACAAAGTAAAAATATATAATAAGGTGAACATTTAGAAATTGAAAACCAGGTACAAAGGTGGGGTGAGGGAAGGAAAGCAATATACAAAAACCAATTTCACATGGCTGTTATACATAGCAACATTTGATAAAAATTCAATGCAGGCTTTTCACTGGCTGATATAGAATAGCTGGTAGTAGACTAGTTCTCCTTCCTCACCAATTAGAAAAGCAGAATAATAGAGAAAAAGCTATAAGAAAGCAATGAGAGTTGCTGAAACAAAATCTAGAGCAACTAAGACTGCTAACAGAAAAGAACCTTTTAGAAGTGAGCTAACCTTCAGCCATCAAATTTATTATGGAACAATTTTCTAATTCTGGGTGATTACAGAAGATTGACTATTCAGTTATGTGCCCATTGAAGACAACTGCTGAGAGAAAAATAGAATGGTCAATATTATTGCAGAGATCTGAGGGTCACAAACATAGCTGATTTTTCTCTAAATACATTTGCTGAATACTAGGATTCTATGGGGATGAGACTAAATACCTATGTCGAAAGCCTACAGAAAACAAAGCAGAGTGTTTTTTTAGTTTCCTGAGACAAGGATATGATTTTTTTATGAATAAGGGCCTTAGAGAACCCACTATGACCTTATTTAAAACCCTAGAGGATGAGTGAGATCATAGATAGAGTTGGCCTTTCCAGGACTACAACACAGCTGTGTTAGAGCAAATCTCTGATTAGATTAAAATGATCTGAAACTATTGTATCTGCTGAGAGCAGTGGCTTCCTTTTTTCTCTATAAAGAGCCATGTAGTAAATATTTTTGGTTTAGTGGGCCATAAAAGGTCTTCCTGAAGCTTCTCAGCTATGCTAATTTATTGTGAATACAGTCATAGACAATATGTAGATGAATGAGTGTGGCTATGTTCCAATAATACGTTATTTATAAAAACAGGAAACTAGCCAGATTTGGCCCATGAGTTATAGTTTGCCAAATCCTGGCCTAGAGGATGATTATATTACCTGAAGGTTCAAAAATTTTATATGCAATATCAATAACTGGCAGTCAGTCTAAAATTGCTAGTTGTGCCAAATGATAGAACTGAAAACTAAGAGAGAGAGAGAATGAAAAATGAAGCAAAGAAACAAACCTGCAGGTGAGCCAGAAATTGAAGTCGGCTGACTAAGTTTTTGAAATAACTATTATAATTTTTTTTTCAAAGAAATGGGCACAAGGGATGGACGAAGCTGATAAAAATATAAAGAATTTTAGGAATTAATTAAAATGTACAAAGGGAAAGTATATGGAGACTCTGAAACTGAAAACTAAAACACCTGAAATTAAGAACATTTTAGGTCATGTTAATGGAAGATTAGACATAGAAGACAGGGAGCAATGAAAATTACTAGAAGATTTGTAAATGGAAGAAAAAGTATAAAAAATAATGGGAATAAAAGACCTATTTTTTTTCAAATGAGCAAACATATGATTGACAGATTACTTCTCAATAGAAATAACAAAATCAGAGAACAATGGAGTGAGTTTTTTATAGCACTAAAAGAAATAACCAAAAACCCTGACTCAGGGAAAAATGCCCTTGAAAAAGGAAGACAAAATTATTTTTAGGCAACTCTGGTAAAATTCTTCTTGGTCTTGCTGTCCATAGCATGAAAACCCATCTTACTGTGCATACATATCCATTTGCTTTTCTGTATATATGTATACTTTAATAAAAAATGTATTAACATTAAAATATAATAAAAGAAACAAAAAATATAGATTCTGTAAGAGTTAAGTTAATATAGTGGTATAACTCTTAACAGACAGATGAACTCATAGACTGAACTCGGAGACACATAGAGAAGTAAATGTTTATCTCTCTCACACAGATTATATTACTTACATAGCATTTCTCTCAAACAGCTTCCTTTAAAATGCTAATTCCGGATTTCCTCTCTAATGGGGTTCTGGAATACTAGCAATTATTTTATTGAGTAAAGGGACCTACTTGCTCAGGGATTCAGATAAGGAAGTAGTAGGGGAACATTTCTTATGGAAATCTAGACAGGTCACTGATCTCATTTGGAATGTTTCAGGACTAATCTCAATTGCTAGTTAATTCCACTCAATGCAAACTAGAAAAGCAAAACTATTTTTTCGAAAAAATGGGCATGTGTGTGTGTATTTAACTTTATTTCTAAATGAGCCCTTTCATTCTGATCAGTTTATTTTTCCCCAAGACTCTAACAAATGAAATTCCATTAGTACTTTTTTGGCTTATCAAATCAAAAGTCATACATTTTGTTGTTCCTCTTATGTTAAGGGTGGAAAATTTTCAAAGGGCCAATTTCTGCTTCTGTAATCTGCTTGCTTTTTGTTGTTAACCTGGGTGTGGTAATCTACTCAAAGATATGCTAATGGACAATGTTAACTAGGGTGTGGTTCTAGGAGACATCTTATGTAAAGATATGCTAATGGCCAACTTCTGCTTCTGTAAACCTGCTTGGTTGTTTGATGTAGTTTTAGGCTTTATAAGCTGCCTCCTCTGGAAGATCAGGACTGATCTCTAACCCTGCGTGGTAGAGAGTCAGTTGCCAGCCGGATAATAAAGGTTCACAATTCATCTCAATTGGCTACGTGGGTCTTAGATTTGATCGAACCACAACACTTATATTTAGCTCCTATTTACCTCCATTGTTGGCAATATCTGTTTCACTACATCAATCATTTTATGTAATGACATCTGATTCTGATATTGATCCTCAAAAAATTGTTAAAGACTATTAATAGGTTTCTCCATTTCAGCCAGTAGCAAACTCTGATGTCATTAATTTTTAGAACTGAAAGTATAATTATCATAAATCACTTTCAAACATATATCATGGTATGTATAATTTGGTATTGTCTGAGCAAGGATTTACATTGCTATCTTGCCTTTCTTTTCATTAATTTTTATATAAAGAATTTTTTTGAAGCCAAATAAATGAATCTTAATAAGAAATAAAGTTTATATATATTGTGAAAATTGAGCCCAGATTTATTATTTTATTATTCTAGTTTGTTTTACAGTCTAGATATATGTATAAAAATATATCATATTAATGGTAAAGGAATTATCATTTCCTAGTTCTAGATTTCCACAACATCATAAGAAAATTTTACACAACTTAAACAATTTCAATTTAGATTTTATAAATTTTTGATTGAATATTTTTGGTTGTTGCTGAGTAAAAATATCTCTATGGTAAGTCCAAATATCCAAATTTCTCCAGGAAACTCCATTATTTAAATTGCTTTCCTTTGCTATATTAATCACAGGGTGTGCCTAATTTTTTACTTTAGTCAATTTAAACACCAAAGAAAAAATGTTGAAATTAAAATATCTCATGAAATATATTCTTAAATAGTAAAAAATCTAACTCCATTATAAAGTTAGAAAAGACTGCACAAAAGAAAAATCTTTTTGAATAATTGAATAAATACTAAAGTGCTGGCAATAGCCATCAGATCATTGAGACCAAAAATAATGCAAGTATATTTTGCTTAAGTGTAAAATAACAAAAAAGAATAGTGTAATCTTACTTTAATATATTATCCCCAAGCTTTTGTTTTCTTCTCACAATCTCTAAGAAAGCAAGAAAACCATTAACCAAGAAATTTCAGTATGTGTTGCTTAAAAAAAACAAAATTAGCACTGAGATGACATGAAGAGACACAGAATCAACAGCAACCTTGTTTGAATTCCCATGGCCATTCATTACTGCAGAAAGCCAGTTAAGCTCCTTGTGAAGGCATCGAAGGTATCAGGAGTCTGGGACTGCAGACTATTTGAAGTCAATGGAGCAATCAGACAATTAGACACAGTTTTCTATTTGGCTTAAATGAGTAATCACCTCATTTCCATTATACTATTTCTTGACATCTACAACCGTTTTCATACCCTGATCCCAGAGGGAGAAAAAAAAATCATCCTCAATCCAGAGCAGTGGTTGTGTGTTTGTGTTCATTTGGAGGTGACTTTGTGCAGTTTGCATTATTATTTCTTTAACAGAAAAGCAAGTAAAAAATATTAATATGTTTGTTTTCTTCTGAACTTTTTTGTTTTCTTTTTTTTTTCTCTCTCTCTTTTTCACTCACTGGTGCCTGAAATTTGTTTGCAATAGAAAGAAGGGTCTTTCTCGTGGAACCAAAGATAATTCTGTATTCTCTTTGCCTGCTGGATAAAATAGAGATGAAATCCAGGCACATTAATTATATTAGGAAAAAGTCCCAGTTGCCCTGCAAAAATTTTATATCAGTTTCTATTTCTTGTCAAAACAATTGAGAAATCTGATTTCTAAGTTTTAATTACTATTCTTAATTAATTAGTAAAGATAAAAATTCACATAAACTATTATATTCTCATACATTAATGAATAAATAAATGGTTATAAACATGAAGTTATTTAAAACATCTTACATTTAAAAAATATTTAAATATTTTGTTGGTAATTAACTCATTATTAATCCTCAGGCCATGAAATAAATTTAGGTTAATTTACCAATGGATTAATTTTCAGAAAGGCATAAATAATCATCATTGAGCATCTGGAAATATAATTCATGACACCTGATTCTATCTCTAGAATTTAATTTGTCATGCCATATTTTTAAAGAACCAGATGGGCCCACAGGCAGAGTTCATACCATATAAATTCTACCACTAGATAAAATAGAACAGAAGTAGGAAGCTTTTGATACTTAGTAGGCATACATAGTAGATCTCAGAAAAATCCAAAGAAATACGAAATCTTGCTAAGTATGAAAGGTATTATATTCCAAAATAAAAGTATTTTTTGAAAATTAAGCATTCATGTAAGTCTTCAAAATATGAAAGATGTAATCCTGGTACATTCCATATAGAGACAGAAAATAAATAACATAATTATTTTGATGTAAAGTATGGTTTCTGATAATTGGACAATAACATTTATGAGTGTAAGTATGATATTTCAGAAAGGGAAATAATTTTGCAAATGATCTCTGCACATGAAAGGTATCAGTTGACAAAGCTCAAGATTTTATCATGATAGTCAAGATGCAAATGAATTAATACTAGGGAAATTTGTTTCAGATTTCATGGAGAAAAGTGTGAATATTTGATTACACATACAGTTGTAGCAGTATGATTATATGAGGCTATGGAATTGTAATGCAGATACAAAGGCATAGTAAACATTTCTCATTTTATTCCACCTGCTTGATCTATATTTGCAAATAGCAGACAAGAAATAGCGGTCAATCTTCTCTAGTTCTTATACTGGCTACACTGGAAGAGGGGCCATAACTCAGTCAGTTACATAGCCGAGGTGTTACAGGAAGTCCAGTGGGAAAGGTGAAACAGAGATACTCTTTATATATTCTTCAAACAACAAAAAAGTTCAAATAAATCTCAAATGTTGTTACTTTGCCGTCTTGGGAAATTGCCAGGTTTGGGTTTTTTTGTTTTGGTTTGGTTTTTTTTTTTTTTTTTTTTTGCATTTGTTACTTTAAGAGTTATTTTATGTTATTTTTATGGTTATTGAGTTTCTTTTTCTGCAGCAAGAATTAAAGATTATGTCTCATAATGGTGAGCTTTCCATACTCTTGCTGAAGAGTTTAGTCTTGTTTTTAGAAGAACTAGTGATTGATTAGTTTTCGTGACCTATGACTGGTCACCTTTGTGAAGTTAGTTTTATGCATTCTAGAATCTTTTAAGATTTTCTATTTCTCATTGATGTTCTTAACTTTCATGATAACGTGCATAGTTTTTGAGTGGCTCTTTATTCATGCATTCATTGACTCATTTGTCACCATAGGAACCATCTGAGACTCTAGATCAAAATCTCTTTTCAGACCCAGGAAATATTTTACTATTACTTTTCTGATAACATTCTTCTCTTCATTTATTTGTTTCACTGCCTGGAACTAAAATAAATACATCAGATGTTTGATGTCTCGCATTTATTCTTTTTATCTTGTTTTCACAATATTTTTCATATTTTTGTCTAGGTTTTAGAAGATTTATCTAATTTGTTTTCAAAGTTTTTAGTCGTTTTTTTTTTTTTTTAAGTTTTGAGAAGTCTTTCTTGTTTGCTGGTAATTTCATTTTGATAGTACATGTCTTTCCAAGTTCCCTCCACCTCCCATTAGATGCTATATCTTCATGACTTTAGGGAAACAAGTTGGAGCTTTTGTTCTTGCTGCTACAAAATAGAGGTAGAACAATCACAGATCTGCACTTCAGGCTGAATTTTAAATATCAGAATAGTTGGATTTTCTTCCACATAAGACTATCACTATCTTAATTCTCCACTGGTATTTCTTTCCGTACCTTTAAGGGAGAAAGCACTGGATTTTTCTCTTTTACGCCTGAGGATAAATGAGATTCTGTGTGAATTTAGCCTGCATAAATATCAGAGAAAGACACTAATATGGAAGTATAAGAAAAAAATTGGTATTGTGTTTCCATAGACAGATTTTAATTAACTACCCCTCCTGGGTACCTGTGTTTTTAGCCTACTGACTTTGAAACCAGACACTTTGTAACAAATTCTGTTCTGAATATTTTGAAGTACCTCACTTTATATTCACTCTGCTTTTCTCTTTGAGAAATATGTTGAAATATCATGTTCTCTGTTGGGCCCCTTTCAGTCTCTCTGATATTTGGCTTTATTCTTCTCAAAAATGTCTTTTCTTCAAAGCTGATGGAATTTGGAACAAGAGAGACAAAGTCATTTTTTAGTCTTCTAATTTTAACAAAAATGTTCTTGTAATTACTTTTAATCTTTGACAATCTAACAAAAGAAATAATATATGCTGGGTGCATTTCTTTGATTATTATTAAGGTTATCCTTTCTCTTAATCTTTATCTGATTCCTTTTTTGGAATTACCTCTTAATATGTCCTTTTGTAATTGCAATTCTGAGTACTTTTCTTTTTGATTTCTACTATTTTTTTATGTAATTTATACTTGTGTTATCTAGCAAATATATCATCATGATTTATAAATATTTACAAATATTCATATAAATTTTTATATGTTTATAAGTAATTGAGTATTACTTATTTTCAAAATAAAATAACTTACTTTTGCTCATTTAACACTGTTAGATATTTTGTGCTTTGTCCATAATTACATTATTATTTCTGATTCTTTTAGAGTAAAATAAATTCTAAAAACTGTGACCTCCTCATTTGGAAAATGAGAAAAGAGTGCTTACCCAATAAGATTGAGTTTGGGAAGTATATAGCAAAATATTAGTGCTTAACCAAAAATGCCTGTAATAGTATTGCTAATAGTTTACTATTAGTGGTAATAGTTAATTTTGTGTATTCTTCGCTTCCTTTAATTTAAAACTTTCTGAGTTATTTAACCAATTTAACTTTATCTCTGGAAATATAAACAAAGAATTTATTGTTGATGGGCCTGAGGATTTCACACAAGAATGTTGATCACAGCATCATTTTTTAAAATTTATTTATTTATTTATCTATCTATTTATTTATTTATTCATTCATTCATTCATTCATTCATTCATTATAGTGGCATTGTTTAATGAAATCCAATAAGCTTCAGCTGTATACTTTAACAGTAAGCATATATATATTTACACTGTGTGTTCACCTCCTATTTCTTTCTGTCACCATATCACAGCATGATTTTTAATTGCAAACTATTGGGAGCAATATAATCACCAACAATAAGACATTGGCTAAAGACATCCATATAATAAAATTTTAGAATATTTAGTGACATTGAGAAAAGATCACAATACACTTTTTTAAAGGAAAATCAGGCTACGTATTTGTAAAAAATTGTTTTCATTTTTTAAATAAGTATATTGGTGTTTGAAAAAATAAAGAATTAAATTGACTAAAAAAATTGCAACAACTGGCATTAGTTTGTTGACTGATTAAATGTGGTTTTTGTTTTCATTTATATGTTTTACTGAGTTCAATGGTATATGTATATAGATATTATCAGATAAATGTAAAAAGATTATGAATATAGAAAATTACATTATTAAGTAAACAGGCCAGAATTTTCAGAGTGAGAATATTATAAAAATAATAAAAAGCATATGTGTTGAATCAGAAAGACATCTTCTGAGTAGAAATACTTGAGATGTAACTAGTGAGAGAAAACAGCTTGAAGAAAAATTACTACATTGTACCTTAGAGAGAAAAAATAAGAGAGGAGTAAGTAAATTATATATAAGTAGTGTGACCTTCACTGGTCATCTCAGATATGACCAGAAGATGTTAAGGGGGTTGGAGTTGATTGACAGGAATAAAGGGAGAATTACAGGATAAAGAGAAGGAAGATGGAAAATTATAGTTAAGATGACATGGAGGTGTTCCAGACATAGACATAACATAGTCCACAATGAGATGGCTTCTAAAATACATAAAAATGAAGTATTCATCTAACATGATGAAGTGTTCATATATCATGGGTAATTATGCTGCAGAATAGAAAGAAGCTTTTGCAATAGATACTCCTAAGATGTGTCTTGGTTTTTCCTTTAGAAAATTTATAAACAGAATGTTAGAGTGAAAGTGATGTGTGCCAAACATTATTGTGCAATTGTTTGAGGTCCCTGAAGCTAGTAAGTAATTTGGAGAAGTGGTTTGCCACGGTGAAATGATCAGACTAAATGTCAATTGTGTGTTCTCAGCTCCTTATTAGCACTTATCGGGCAGATTTTTATGACCTGTTCATGTATTGGTTCTCTCTCTACAAATAAGACTACAAACTTGTTAATCTTTATATTCCTTAAGTCTACCATATTTCACAAAATAAACATTAATGGCTAGATAGAGTAGTCATAAACAAAGCTTTCAATAATGGCAAGATTGAAAAGTAATATCTGTGAGAAGAATTTATAAATAAAATGTAATTCCCTCACAACATTAACTTTAAGAAAAGGAAAACACCATTGAAAAAAGAAGAAAGGTCTCTAAATGGTCACCAAAAAATAGTTGAGTAAAAAAGTAGAAAAAAAAATCATTTCAGAATAGTTTCTTTAAATAAACTTTCAGATGTATTTTTATTTAATGATATTTAAAAATGAAGTATTATGTATATTGATAGGTAATAGTCATGTATTTTGAGGTGATATATCAGTTATGGTTTGATATATTTTAAATTGAAATTTTCACTCATTGACCTGAAAGAAAATTATGTGTCCATTCTGTATTAAAATAAATAGATTTAAAATCTAAATATCTTTATGTAGAGGATGCTTAAAATATTCAATATCATTTCAATAATTTAAAAATGTAAATACATATTACTTGAATTAATTAGATTTATGTGATTTTCACAAAATCTACTCATTTTACTGGACTTCCAGGAGTCTGAATTGGGTGGAGAAACTGCATAAACAAATAAACTGAGGTATAAAACATAAAATATTAAGATAGACTCCATATATATGCAAAACGAAATCCTTACAAATAAGAAAATAATCAAGCCTTTTTACAAAATCATTTTTTCTTGAAAAATTTCATAAATCAAAAATAAATGTTTCATTTCCAACTTGAGCCTGTCAGAAAGGCTCCTGCAAAGAAGAAGGGTAAGAAGTGCCATTCTGCTGTCAAAGAGATAGTGACCAGAGAATACACCATCAACATTCATAACCACATCCATGAAGTGGGTTTCAAGAAGTGTGCCCCTTGAGCACTTTAGGAGAACTGCAAATTTGCCATGAAGGAAATAAGAACTCCAGGTGCACACATTGACACTAGACTCAACAAAGCTGTCTGTGTCAAAGAAATAAGGAATATCACATACAGCATCTAGGTCTGGTTGTCAAAACATATAACAAGGATGAAGATTCACCAAACATGCTCTCTACATTGCTTACTTACGTGCCTCTCACCACTTTCAAAAACCTACAAACAGTTAATGTGGATGAGAACTAACTGCTGATTGTCGAATAAAGTTATAAAACTGCCAAAAAAAAAATAAATGTAAACATGAATGGAAAAACACTTTAAGAAGCTATTTCATATTTTACTTTACTTTAGTTTTATAAATTACTAAGTAACCTACCTTCTTCTTACAATAAAGTATCTTGGCACCTAACTTTAGATAATATTAATTTGCTCCAGACTGTACCTAAAGATATAATTTATGAGTGAAGAATGAGGTTATATAATCAAACTTTACAAAATAAATGAGTTCTCACTTTAAAAAAAATTAATAAGAAAGTCAATGACAAAGATTTCTTTTAAGTACTCAGTTAATGAGTCTTGGTATTTAAAAGTATTAGACTTTCTACATTTGATATATCTCTATATAATTTTGAATATACTTATAATACTTCTAATAATTGAATAATGCCATTTCTCTGCTTGAGCATCCCTTTTCATACTTATAATATCTCCTCATTACATTAAGAATAAAGCCTAAACCCTTCAACGTTACACTCAATGTTCTTTACAATCTGCTGCCTTTCCATGTCTCCAAGCACATCTCTTGACATTGAGCCTCTTGACTGATTTATCAGTCATGGCTTGTCTCTAAACATATGTTACTTTCTATTTTTGACTATGCTAGTGTTTATTGAGATTTATTTTACAGACAACAGTAAGTAACATATTTTCTTGAACTCTTTGTTGTTCACTCATAACTGAGTAATGATCTTGTCTCTTCCATAGCAGCAACTATATAGTTCTATTTTCTTACCCATCATAGTCATATATACTAAAATATGTATATACATGTTTATGTTTCATAATGTTTGTATTCTTCAAAACCTAGAAATCCCTTCTACATTGCAATATGTACTCAGCCAATAATTATAACTAAATCAAATCATTAAGAGTAAGAAAACACTGGACTTATTCAGGAGACTAAAGTTCTAATTCTGGATTTTCTACCAATAAATGTATTTCATTATGACACAACTCAGGCAGTGATGCAAGATGAGACAAATCTAAGGCAACAAACGTGTGCTTAAATTGAAATCAGCTCCATCATTTATGAATGTATTGCTTTGGCTATATTATTCAATCTCGCTTATGTCTAGTTTCTTGCTTGAAAAATAAAAAGATATAAGAAATATTCTGAGGTTAATTGCATAGGTTAACAATCAACTGACCTGCACGAAGTACTTAGAAAAGAGTAGGAACACAGTAAACATTAGTTCACGTATTTTCATCCTTACATTAAAAAAAAAAAATCTTGCTTAACTTCTTTGTGACTGAGTTCATTTATTTTAAAGGATTCTGAAATGATATCTAAATTTCTACTGATCACTTATATTCTATTCAATTATGATTTCACAATATGCAATAGCATTAGTCTGTACATGTGAAACTTCTCTCCTAGATCTTGAACTACTTTATGTAATATACAAACACATAAATTAATATTATTTTATGTATGCCATAGCTTTGTAATTGTTGACTTGCTTAAAGCATGTAGTTTATATCATCCTCTTCTTTGTTTGGAGGTAAATTTGTAGCAAAAGTTTCTTCCCTGACTAATCTACAAAGTTGTGAGATCAAATGACAATACATATGTGAACGTTCTTAAAATAGAGTAAGTTATTAAATAAGTATGAAGCACTTTCATATCTTACTTTTATGACTGTTTGTGTTTAGTATCTAAGCATGATTAGTGCCTATATATTTACAACATATCCATTCATAGTTGAGGAACCTAAGGCTCAGAACATAGTTGGCTTGCCAAAGACTTCCTAACCAGTAACAGTGGAATTCTGAATCAAACTCAGATTTTCTCATTCCTGATTCAGTTTCTTTTTTCCATTTTAAAATGTTTTTATAAGTTATTTTTGCATGGATATTAGTATGAGGATGTATGAAATAAAATGACATAACTATATGTAGTTTTTCAATCTATGAATAAATTAGCTACAACTAAAATGCCAAAAGGCTTTTAAATTATGATATCTACAGAGAAATTATTAATAATAAAATAGTGTAAAAATGAATTTACATACCAAATTTCTTATGTAAAATTACTTTATCAATTCTATCTGACTCTATTTTACGTGGGTGTCTGCTGAGCCAACATAGGTTAAGGAACATGTGAAAAAAATTATCCTTACCATAATTTCCCTCCTCTAGACTGAATAATAGTTTTATTTAAAATGACTTTATCTTCCTTCCAAAGCAAATTAAAGATGGACTTGAATACCTTCTTTGATTTTTAAGAACATATACTTAAAATTTGTTGTTGTTATTTTTAAATAGAAGAAAATTTTTTTTTGCAATGTCCGCATGATTTGATTTTCTTTAGTATAACTTTAAAATCAGTTCCTCATTATTTACTAATCATGAATGATCATAATAGTTATCACATTTTAATTATATTGCAGATAATCACAAAACATTGAATATTTGGAAACACAACACTTTAGAAAACATAACCACAAATTACTCATGTATTTTAAACATATTTAAGTTGGATTAGTAAATTAATAGTAATACTTCAAGCCTCTCTTTCAGATATAATTACTAATTTCATTTAACATTCTTGAATGCACATTTATTTCTTAGTTGGGGAGTATTAAAAACTGTACCTTTCTATTATGCCTTGAAATTTATAAGTTAACTGTTTTTAAAATTTCAAACATTTTGAAGGCATTTTCAGATATAAAAATCCCCCTAGTATAATAATATTTTTTTATTTTATTTAGTCATTCAATAAATATTTAATGAATACTACTATGTTTCAGATTTAGCTTTCTAAAATTATCTACTATTTTTCTAAGGACATATAGATACAATAGAAATACATCAGAAATATTTACTTATCATACTGTAAAAAAGCTTTCAATATCATTTGTACTATTGTTTTTTTCTAGAAGTATTGTCTTCCTTTCTCCATAGCAACTATTATAGATTTTATGTGAACTTTTAACCTTATCTGTTGTAAAAACTTGAAGACAACAATAATACATGAACAACTGAGGCCAAATGTGTCATCGTTATTGACTTTGATCTTAAAATATGCAAGGAACTTTGTATATCCCATTGATTTATTGCCTGGTTGTGTTTTACTTCAAAAACTACATTGATTTTTAAGTCTTTGGTTTGTTTAGGGCCAAAGTGCTAAAATGAGCATTCCAGAAAGAGAAAGAGATATACATGGAAAGAAGAGAATGTTTATGAAGGTCAATCTCTTCCAGGATAATTCCAGAATGATACTTTTTACATTCTGAAAGTCTTCAGGAGGATTTTAGAGCTGGAAATTGCATTAAGTATATAACAATCATCTGTTAAATCGGGAGACACTTTTTTCACAGCAGGAACTACATATTTACTATTTTCATTATTTATGTTTTTATGATTGCATAAATATATTTATTGATTTTTCATAGATACCGCAGTAGTAAGTGTCAAAATCACTCCAAGAATTTAAAATGTGTTTGTCAAGTCGACGGTCTCTAAGATATTACTTTTCAGGAACAGAAGAGAAGGGGCATTTCTCTTTCTGGGACTGTGTAACCACTAAATATCAGAAATGAACACGAATGAGAATTAGGTTAGTGCTAGACATAATTTCTTACATTTGAACCCTTTCTTCCATGTTTAACACTGAACCTAGAATCAGGTGCTTCCAGAAAGTCTTGTAAAAATCATTGAGTATTCAAGATCTGGAACAGCCCAGAAAACATTAACATGATCACAGGTCTTATCCTTGGTTATATAACAGAATTCCCTAAATTCCCTGGAGAACATTGTTTAACGGACACAACCAAGCAGCAAATTAGTCATGATCAGTGTCAAATTGACATATTCTCAGAAGTTGTTGCAAAATTTACTTTGGATATAAATAGTTTGATAATTCATATTTTGTGATGCCAGAGAAGAGCTCAAGGAATAAAAGTGATTATAATAAATATGTTATATACAGGGTAAATGTAATGTATACTGTACAGCAGTAAGTGAGTTAATCTTATCAGTCATTGTAATACTGAAACAAAAGATTATTATGTCAACATGCACTCACTCAATTGGGGCACCATTGCGACACACAGGGGTTATATAGGTATAATTTATTCCCATGGATAGGAATCTCAGGCTATAGCTTCAAGGAATTTACACTATTACAATGTACCCTGAAGAAAGGAATGAGCTATTAAGAGATCCAATTTACCTAATGTATAAAGTGGCTGTACAAAAGAATATTCACAGAAACGTGAATATGAGTTTGTGATAAGTTGCATAAGCTCTTTATCACAGAACCCATTACAAGAATAAGCCTAATAATCAGTTCTATTCGTAAATCTATCTTTTATAATACCACAGTTAATAAAATAATAGAAAAGTACCATATGATCAAAGGCAAGTTGATTTTTTTTAATGTTGAGTATATGTGTCTATATTTTACAAATGTACCCTTTATAAGTGGTAGTGAAGATAACTTCTTTCACCAATATCTTTAGTGAAAATGTACAACATAATTTCTACTTTGAGAAACTGGCTCTTGATTACTTGAAAACTCAAACAGAAAATGTTCTTTGTAGTATAGTTTTGTGTTTTTTTAATTAAATTAATTTAGCTGGATTTTTAATATCTTAGAACAATAATGTCTGTACCTAGATTTGTTAATATCAGATACTCTATGGACTTAAATATAATTTAAAAAATTAGAATTTTGTACTCAAGAGAAAAACTCATGAGCATTCACAGATCCATAAAAAAATGAGAGAGGAAGAAAGGGAATTAAGATTTTCAAAGCGCTTAGTGTTAACTATGAAAATGTAATTACTCAAAGTATATTATATATGCATATGGTAAAATAATATAGCTATAATTTTCATGTTAAGGAGAATCATATTCTCTGACAATGTATGAAAAAGATCACGATCAGGTGCCTTGAAAAGCAATACAGAGATTTACTTTATTTTAATTCCCTGCAGCTTTTGTTCAGTGGACTTTTTGTTGTTGCTTTTACTTCTTGCAAAAAGGAAGTTTGCGTTATCAAATGACTAGATGCTAATGAACAAACTCCAGACAGGTATCTCTCCACCAGAGAGAAGAGGTAGGCAAGGCCTCCTAGGAAATAAGTTCAGAATACAGACAAATTTTAGTTGATTAAAATGTGGTCAATGTGTGTTTCATAATTATAATGAAATAGGCAACACACATTTGAGTTCTTTTACCAACAGTAATAAATACTGAAGCAAAATATAAATTCTATAGGAATCCATTAGAACATAAATGTATAAATATTAATTCTAAGTTTTCATTATGTTGTAATTGTTGAACTTACATAATACAATTTTATTTAACTATACAAAAAATAATAACACATTTACATTTAAGATGAGAAGATAGGACTAGATAATCTCTAAGTGTCCTTGGAGCTATTGCATGCTACAGTCACTGGTTTAAGTAATAGATTAATAGGGTTATACATTGAAGGTATTGACTTTTAAAACAGTTTCTCTTTATTCTCAAATGGAGTCATCCTTTCTTTCTCTGAATTTACTCAACCTTATCACTAAATTTGTTGAAATAAGAAACAGTGAAAGCATAAAAACATATTGAGAGTTAAATCTAAAATATTTTTAGACAATTTTCTAGTCCAGCAAATGTCAACAATCTATTAAACATTAGCAAACAAACACAGTTTGTAACAGAGGACTCTTTTCTAAATATGAACCAGAGCAAGTTGGATATTACCTACAACTTCAAGTCGGCAATTTCCCTCAAATACAATCATGTTAGCGTCGGGTGAAAAGATGAAAAAAAGGTGAGGTATTTGAGCTATTAAAAGTGACAAATTGAAGATCTATGTTTAAGAAATGATTACATTATTCCTTTTTATTATTTCTGGATCTTGATTACTTTATTAGTCAACCAAAAAAGTAAGGAGCTACCTGCTCTTTAACATTTAAGCATTTTATTACATGAAGATAATATTCTCTAAGTTGAAGTCTGCTAATAATGTAAACATCACACTAATAATATAATTTAAAAATCTCCTAGGTCTTCCATTTTAGAAAAAAATATTGAATCAAATGTATCATGTTTGAGTAAATAAAGAGAATCACTAATGTTTAATTGCCAGAGAATAAATATTTTGAATGTTTGTTTTGTCTTTGTTTTTCTGCAAAAGTGAGAGCTGAAGTTGGACAAATAATACATTTATTCTTCTATTTTCTTCTTCTGGCCATAAAGAGAGAAGTGTATTATTCTCCAAACTGTATTAATCTAATAGGAGATTTGCTGGGGGGTGGGGATGGGGGCGAGGCATAAAGACATGTGAAGACTCAGAGAAAGGCTTCTTCTGTTTTTTCTGTTTTGTCTTCCTAGAGGTTACAGCCAGGGTAAATACCAATGAGGCAACTTTCTATCCTGAGTGCAGAAAAAGCAATAAGACAACAAGAAAGCATGGCCCACAGTGACTGGCATAGAAACGGACCCTTAGTTTTGCATTGATCATTTTATTGATTCATTCAAAATCTCTATAATACTTTGCAGGACAGCATCTTTTGGTTAAGTTTTAATATCATAAAGTTTGAATGATAAAGTTTTAAACATTTCACCCTGAAATATATTTAAAGATTAATAGTTGCCAGATATGATGGTATGAAAATCATTAATGATCATTATAAACCTGAAGATAAAATAAGAACTCTTCCAAGTCTAGGATCCTATGAGAATATCATGTTGTTTTATTGGAGTTTACAGAGTATAAAGCAAAACTTTAATAGAAAATATCTTGTAAAATATAAAATGCAATGGAAATGTTTGTATTATTACTTC
Organism: Eonycteris spelaea; assembly: GCA_003508835.1. Lineage (NCBI taxonomy): Eukaryota > Metazoa > Chordata > Mammalia > Chiroptera > Pteropodidae > Eonycteris > Eonycteris spelaea. The sequence goes on along the minus strand of PUFA01000067.1, from coordinate 2,524,235 downwards.
CTTAACCATTCTTTGATAGATTCATAAAGAGAACATCACTGAGAAACATATGAAATACCAATGCAAAAAAAAAAAAAAAAACACACAGTGACCTGAGATGTCCTCCTGCTCAGTTTCCAGGAAAATAACTAATTTGAGTATGGGTTCATTCTTGATACAATAATCAAGATTATATTTTCATATGAGGTATTACTAGTCTGAAATTACAATCAGGATACACATATCCCTGGAATGTTCATAATGATGGCTGGCTTACAAGCTATTAGTGTTTCACAAGGCACTGTATTTAACCTGATGTGAGTAGAGGGATTTTGAAAACTTTATTAGCTGTTAGAAAGAGTGGAATGTTGATAGTACTCTACAATTTTATGGCTTAAAAGCATGCAACTGTCAGATCCAGTGAGATTCTTCCTAGAATGTGGAGAATCTAGGTATAATCTGAGCATTCTCATTCTATTCTGGTGGCTGCTAATCAGGGGTACAGGGAGACCAAAGATTATTTCCAATGCAGCGTCCAAAAGACAAAAGAGGTTTAATTACATTCTTAAAATCTGTATACACATAAGCGTTAATGGCTAAATAGAACCTTATCTACTAATTTGGCACCAAGGACAAATAACAAAAATGTTTATCAAATTTGCCCTTGAGGATGTAGTTTTCAGCTGGATGCTGAGTAAATGTTGCATTCAATTATTTAAATGCTCCTGCATCAGTAGTTCTGCTATATTCAACTTCAATAAATTCTAAAATTGCTCAAATTTAAAAGCTAACTTTTCACCTGTTTATACCATCTAAATTGGTGGGCTCAGGTCTTAGGTCAGACAAAATACAGTCATTTGAGACTTTTTAAGGGCCTTAAATTTATAAAATCTTATCAAAATCCTTATCAGCTTTCTCAAAATGCTAAATAATATATCTTTCTAACTTTCTAATTAGGTGATGGAACTAGCCCAACCCAGCCATGCAGGAAACTTAGTTTTCGAAGATCAGTTAGTGCGTGTATTAGTTTGTTAGAGCGGCCATAGCGATATACCACAGCCTGAATGGCTTAAACAACATAAATCAATTTTCTCACTGTTCTGCAGGCTAAAGTCCAAGGTGAAAGTGTCAGCTGGTTTGTTTTTTCTAAGGCCTTTCTCCTTGGCTTGCAGATGACACACCCTCACTGTATCCTTCTCTGCGTGTACACATCCCCGGTGTCTCCCTACGTGTCCTAATCTCTTCTCTTCATATGGACACTAACAGGCTCATTTTAACTTAATGACCCTTTTAAAGACCCTGTCTCTGAATACAGTCACATTTTTGGTTAGTGTAGATTAGTGCTTAAGCATATGGATTTGTGGGGACACTATTTAGTTCATGACAATATATAAAAAAGAATGGTCACTTCTGTGAAAGAAATGTCAGAGACTGTCAAAGACTTTTGGTGTGTCTTAGAATAAACACGTTTTTGTTCATGGCTAGATTGAATATCCACCCATCCAAGAAATAACTCATTAAAAAATGAGGTTGGAAAATTGTGAAAAATATCACCTTGAGAAAATAAAAAATTATAATGTCCTTATTGACTCAACCAAATAGAAATATCTCACAGTCTGGCATAATAAGCTTTACAAACAGAAATAAAAAGGCAGAACCACATTATGTATTTAAAACTTTGAAGAAAAATTAATCATCATACTGTTTATCATCATATATAATCCAATGGAAACCCTCGAAAGCCTCTAAAGATGAGCATATTCATTCTGTAATCCTACTCGAGAAAAGAACTCTCCAGTTTGTGAAATGCAGTCACTTTGCTTGAATCTGGCAACATCCTCAATAAATTATGCAGTTCCATATGGTCTGGAAATAGCTCCTGTTACTTTCCTTATCTTTCCAAAATGAAATCTATTTAGAAAGTGATAAATAACATTATGAACATTTTAATTTGTTCTTGTCTTTATATGTATACTAGTTTTATTTGCTTTCTTTTTTCTTATTATTTCATCAGACACCGTAAGTCAATAAATTATTCATCTATTTCTAAACAATATTTCACAATTCTTTGTAAAAGGAAATGAGCCAAATGCCTTGCCAATATATAAAAACTGTAATTTGAGGAAATACTAGCATCCAGAATGGGTTTTGGATAAACTGGTCTTTTTATTACAAATGCATAGATGAATGCTAACTTCCACATGCCAGCGTGCCTTTAGATTAAGAAGTTTGTTTTACAAAATTAAATGAAGAAACGAATTTGGTTTAGTTAGGCTTATCAAGAAAGCTCTCACAACACATTTATTATTAAGTATATGCTTGAGAGAATGTATGCATCATTCTGAGTTGTGGCCTGAACAGACGGCCCACCCAGTCATCACTTTGATCACCAAGATACAGATTCTATCTGAAAGTAGTCACTGTGAGACTCTATGATTTCATTAGTCTCTGTGATCAGGAACACAGTCTTTGATAAATCTCATTAGTAATTCTGTTTCAGTCTTTGATTGACTCTATCCTAATGCTAATCATAATCAACAATATCTTCATTTTCAATATTTTTGCCATGCATACACTAACAGCTTTTGCTGAGATATAAATCAGATAAGCAATCTCTAGTGGCACTTGTAGAAGTTTCTCTTTTTATTACCCTTTTACTTACTTTCATTTGTTTATATCTACTTCATCAATTTTTCTTTTGAAAAATTGAGAATAGAAGTTTAAGTTTAAGAAAAGAGTGATGAATACAATCCACTCCCTACATAAATATTACCTCACCCCATATGCCCCTCAAAATCTCAGTTAATTCTGAGAATCCTAATATTACTTAAAATAAGAATTCTCTTTCTGACCCAAAATGAGTACCTTGAAACTAGTTCAACCCAGTGACAATTTGACAACACTGCTTAAAACCACAGAACTGTGTAAGTCAGGGAACCACAAGCCAGATTTCCTCTGGGAGTCACAATGATATCTGTCTCAGAATGTTCCAATAAAAGGGCTAAGAAAATGCAGTATCGACTACTCTTTTGAACAATTAAGTATAGTGGGGGATTATTTCTTTTCTTTCTAGCACATACCATTTTTGCATTTATTTTTATTAAATTACACACAGAAAACTGTACATGCTATAATTGTGCATCTTTGTAAATGTTCAAAGAGTGAACTTACCCAGTATATCAAAAACAGAAGTATGTTTAATACTCACATGTTCTTTCAGTGCCCTTTTCCACTCACTATCCTTTCTGCTGGCATTTACTATCAGAAAATAGTTTTGCTTGTTTATTTTTGTTCTTTTTAAAAAATATAAGTCAAATCATACAATGTTCTTTTGTGTCTGCTTCATTCATATTGATGTGGACAGTTGTAGATTGTACATTTTTATTGTACTCTAGAATGTCATGGTATGAATACACTATAGCATTGATGATTGGCATTCAGATAGTTGCCAGTTTGTTGCCATCACAAATACTGTCATCGTAAACATTCTAGTATGTATTTTTGTGTGTGTATGGTTTATATCTAATATTAGAATTGCTGGAATATAAGATATGCATTAACAGACATCACCAGAATTTTCCAAAGTAGTTCAAAAGGGTTGTTACAAATTAATATATCTGCTGGCAGTGCCAGAAGCTTTCACTTTTTCCATTCTGGTTAACATTTTGTATAATTATTTTATATTTTTTTGTTTTTATTTATTGTTCCTTCTTTTCTTAAGCCATATGGTAGCGAATGGTATTATTGCATTGTGATTATAATTTATATTTCCTTGATTAATAAAAATCTTTTTGACTAAAACCTTCTTATTACCCCCTCACTCAACACTAAAAATCACCAATGCATTTTCTCCTTCTAGGACTTTGACTATTTTAAATTCCTTACATAAGTAATGTCATGTAGAATTTGTCTTTCTATATCATATCATTTAGCATACTGTACTCCAGATCCATCAATATTGTTGTGGTGATGTTTCACAGATATATATTTATTTTCAAACTCATCAAGTTGTATACATTAAATTTTCCTTTATGGTAAGTAATTTTGCATTTCTAATAGAAATATTTGCCAACTTTGGGATTGGAAGATGCTTCACATTCTTGTGGGGTTATAGTAATAAATTTATGCCATTTGGAAACGACTTTTGAGTGTGATTGAATTATATCTGATGATTCAGTGTCATTTATATGAAAAACCACATTATCTCTACTTCATTGTATCTTAGATAAAACCGAAGTGAATATTTACAAATATTATATATGAATACAGAGGGTCTGGTCTTTCTATTCTATGTCATAAATCATTTTTTTCTACTCATGTTATAATACCACATTTTCCTAATTATTACAGATTTATAATAATTTTAATCTCTCAAGTATACACATACAGCTTTGTTGTTCTTTTCAGGATTTCTACGACTATTCTTGGCCCTTTTCATTTGCATATAAATTTTATATTTTATTATTCTATTTATTATATTGTTTTATTTTTGAATATAGATTTTACTTTGATCTCTTTTGAAGCCACATTACTTTATTAAAAAAATTATGCAGCTACTTAACAATGTTATTTCTATAAGCTCAGAAAATTAAATTTGTTCTTTTTTACTATATTTATAATATATACAATAAGCATAAGTCTCATGCCACTTAAAAACAGAGATATGTTCTGAGAAATATGTCGACAGGCAATTTCGTAGTTGTGTGAACATCATAGCATATACTATAATTGTATATGTACATTGTTACATGACTGGTAATGGAGTAGGTCTGTTAACATAAGTAACACCTCAAACATATTAGTAATACAATTTTTTAGCTCCATTATGGACTCATGGGTCCACCATTGTATATGCTCTCTGTCATTGAACCAAACATCATCAGGACTATATTAGTATCATCTTCAAACTGGAAATAACCATAATATCTGTCATCAGGTGAATCAGAAAACAAATGGTAGGATGGAATACCACTCAGCAATAAAAAGATGAACTGTTGATGCACATAACATAGACAAATCTCAAAAGAGTTATGCTGAATGGAAGCCAAAAATCAGTGCACATTGAACAATTTCATTTACATAAAACTCTAGAAAACACAAACTAATCTACAGTGAAAAAATGTGGATTAGTGTAGTTGCCTGAGGATGCCTGAATGGCAGGGGTAATTGTAGGAAAGAGAATTTTAAAAGGACATAAAAAAGTTACTAGGGTGATGGATATACACATTAAAAAAAAAAGGATACATATCTTTGCAGATTTCTGTGATTTCTCATTAATGGGAAATTAATATGCATAATAAGTTTATAGTAAATTAACAATCTACTTATCAAGGAAGACATATTAAGTAGTCCATTTTATACCCAGGCATATGACATAGCTAATGTTGATACCATCACCAATGTGAATTGATTATGATTTAGATGAAACTGTCTTTCTACTTCCTCTCATTTGAAATACAGTAAAAATTGGCATTGTCTAAATACTCTAAAAACTAAATACTTGAAAATTTTTTTATCTAATAGTATCAGGTAAATGAAGATAATTATTTTAGATCACTTCTGAGAATTCTTTAAATTGATTTTATAGCCCAGTTATTAAAGCTAATTCATAATTTTATTATTTTTATATTTCTAATATATCAGTGACATTAATATATCTAGATATAGTCATATGCTAATTTATCATAAAACGAGAAGTTCAAATGGTCAATTCAAATTTTTCTTGTATAATTCCCATTTTATAGCTGTTTAAGTTTCAGATTAATTAAGAAAATTATCCAAGTTTATAGAGCTCATAAGGAATTATTCATAAAATACATGCAAAAGTTATTTGCTCATCAGTATTAAATGTATTTTGACTGAAAGTATAGTTTACCTTAAGTAAAAGATTTCCTAGCACAGAAAACTTTCTTCTTGTTGCTAAACTAAAATCGTTTTTATTCTTTTCAAATTATAAGAGAATACAAACTTAGTCCCTAAATTATTACTAGCATGTATTTTTATGTGATAGGAGAATAAAATCCATGGGAAAATGTTTTCTTAAATTATATCTATAAAATATTGTATTTAACACTGCTTAGCATTAAAGTTGATTTTTTTTTTCTGACTTTAAAAGAGACAAATTATTCATTATGTGTTGTTTCCTGCTATGTCACAATGGTATTTTACTCCCTTTACTGTAATCTTTTTCCTTCAAATGCCTCTCCATATCCCACACAACTTTGGAATACTCTTTTCACAAAAGAAATTTATAGGAAAAACTATTGAGAACACAGGAAAAGTGACTGAGTAACTTGATTGGATCTTCTCATGAAGAATTAAAAATCTTTTCTATCCAGCATCCAGCTCCACAGTAAAGCAAATAAACAAACAAACAAACAAACAAAACAGAAAACAAACAAAAAAATATGGAAACAAAAATGTTACTTATTTTTCAAACTGAAAAGAATCTTCAAATAGTTTACTAAAGATTTAAATTTGAATTCAGTGGGACCCTGTCAAATCTTTCCCCTATAGCCTTTCCAGACGATTCTTTCTTTATATAACCTTGCTCTTTTTCAGATGCTTTTTCTAGTATTTACTTAAAATTTTCATAATAATATATTTAGTAGCAATCTCTTCATTTAATAAGCATGCGCAAGAGATTTTAACTACCTGTAATGGTGTCCGTGAGCTCAGCCTCTTCTACATCCACCACACCTTGCCTGGAACAACCCATTTTAAAGAAATCAAAATTATTGTATAACTAGCAAATATTTATGTTGTATCACTACTTGAATATTTTTAGTTGCAGTCAAGTAATGTGTTATTATTATTATAAGTCTTCTTTCCATAGTTTTTATATTTAATTATTCATGTGTTTTCATTTGACTAATATGCTATGTATCTGATTCTAGTTTTTTTTTTTCCCCCACAAATTCTAAAATACACCAACAGATTGGTCAAACTTCTACTTTTCCAAAATAATTAAACATTCTAGAGGATTCATGACAACACTATATTTAAATTTATAATTTTGTCTTTTAACTTGATATCTTAGCTATCTTTCCAAAGCATATGAGATCTAGTTCTTTCTCTTTTTAGTTGATTTTTATTTAGATGACCTTTCTTTTACAGGAAGCAGCATTACAATGAAAATTTTAGTACACTCAATCATTCATATTACTTATTTTATAGAATTGATTTTGCAAGTGAGAGAACTGTATTAGAGAAAGTGCATATTAATAGTTAACTGAACTGATTAAATTTGAGAATCACCCATGTGCTAGCTAGTCTTAGTCACTATTCTACAAGGACACAATAGAGGATATGGTAGAGCATGTTGGTTTGTGATAAGACTATTATAGTTAAATATTTTTATGGTTCTCCTCAAGGTTGAAAAAATAAATAATCTCACCAATAGTTGATGATATTGTTAAAGTCTTTCTACCATGGTCAGAATTACTGGTAATTTTTTTTTTTAATTTTTACAAATCTGATGGACAAAAAGAGAATCACCATTGCTACTTTATTTTATTTTGATTTTTCTGTCATAAATGAGATTTGATATAGTTTTATATATTTATTGATCATTTGTATTTTTTCTAAATTTCTTGTTCAAATATCCTTCTTAATTTAATATTGTTCTCGTATCAATTTGCTGCAGCTTGATTATGTTTTAATGTTTTAATGAAATATTATTGAAACATTAATTATAATATCACTTCATAATTTTTTTTTTCAGATAGGTTATCAGAAATTATTTCTGGCCTTTTCACTTTTTTAAGGTGCCTTTTATTTTAGGATATTTTATGTCAGCAGATTTTGGTCTTAGAATTTTTATTTTTAAAAACTCACTATATCTGATTTTGTTGATTCAATTTGAAAATCTCTGATATATATAATTCTATGTCTGCCTTTAAATTTGTTCTAAACACAAGACATCTAAAGTGACATTATATTTTCAGTGCAACTGAATCTCTTGTAATTACCTCTTTATGTTTTATAATAGACAATGTATGAATATATTTTATCACTAAAATTTCTCAGTAAACTCCACAGAAGATATGTTGCTTGACTCATTCAAAAAAAGTTATCCAAAGAACTTATGAAACTGTGTCCAAATGATTCTAAATATTAATTCAGAGTTTACTATTCTCAAATTTTAATACTATTTAGGGTGGCAAAGCATTCTGGTTCTTATTTTCTGAAATAATGAAAGAGTTTTTAAAGGTCATCAATGAGGATTTAATCAATATTGTGGCTCTTTGTTGGTATTATAATGCTGAGAGGCTAACTTGTTAGTTGAAATTAAAAACAACAACAACAACAACTAGACCTTTTTATCAATGTGACAGATACATATGCCTTGAGCACTAACAAGGCATAGCTAATTATGGATACAGTTGCCGAAAAGGGATTCTGACAGTCATGATATATGAGCAAATTTGTCTTGCAAGTGACAAGTCAAACAGAGGTTATTGGGAGTCTTGGGTACTGCCAGCTCAGTGGGTGTGTTATAGAAAGTGTCTGCTCATTCATTTTCCTTTGGTGATGGGAGGGAGAAATAGTCTACCATCATCTCAGACTGCTGAGACTTTCATGTATGCTTGTACTGTTTCATTAAAATATCAATATTTCTTTCTACAAATGTTTTCAAAAGAATTTGAAAAAATCCAATTGTTAGTTTTTCTCTAAAGTCCCTGCTTAAATCCTTTATCTCTGCAGGATTTATCTAGCAACATGTTGTTTGTCTAAATTACATACATTTATATCATGTTTTAGTCATGCATGTCCCTTATAGAGAAAGGTGTGCAATTTAACTTATATAAGGCATAATAAATCTCACAGTATTTGGTCATTCATGATTTCCTTATTATATTTCAAATCCAGAAAATTATAAGTCATATAAGAAAATTGGAAGTTATTTTGCTATAAGTAAACAACTATATATTATGTTCATGTGAGTGTGCTTCAATGAGAAATGATCACCTAGAAAACCTGTATTCAGAGGCACTATTTTTATACTGCTGGTTCAGGTTTCTCAATGTTAAAAGGAAAAAAAAAATCAGATCTTAGGTATGCATCAAAAGTTCTCTGAATCTTCCCATTTCCACAGAGCTAATGTAACATTCACTAAACATTAATCATTTAATAAGAAGAATTCATTTTTATTACAATGAATTAGTACAAAAGAATAATAACTGGCATTAGTAGGTTAATAATCCAACGTTACTACAAAATTGAGGTCATGTATAAATTATAACAGAAATCAGACACCGTGATAGTAAAATATGTCTATTTTGTTCCAACCTACAACATATTAATTGCTAAACAAATTTTCTACCTCTCCTGTAAGTTTGTATTTTTTTTTGTAAATAGTGAGAAATGATTCAATGGAGAGCTATACTGTGTATGCTCCCTGTGTGCTATGTCTTGCCTAGAATACAATGATACACAATGCCCACTGCATAAAGAAATAAAGAAATTAGACTATAAACAGATATGTTTTACCTAGTAAAAAAATTACCCACTTTTATGCTAAAATAGAAAACACAGTTTTTCAAAACTAAAGGAAGAGTTTGTACCATTAGTGGTGAGGACTAATATTAATGTGCTAACATGGATAATAGCATCAGTGATGGTAACAGTGATGGAGGTTCCTGGAAGGAAGGCAACTGAGCCAATCAATGAATAACAAATAGGGTTCAGCTTTGAGAGAGTAGACAAATAGGAGGAAGTTCAAACAGAGAAATTAAATCTAATATGCGTAAGTTCTTCTTTGAAAGACTGTCGTGGGAGATGTTCTGCTTGCATCCCCACTGACACTTCCACTCCTGCACGTCTTCGATCTAGGACCAATAAGCTATTTCAGAAGAACATGTTTAATTCTGTAATTTGTACATACAACTACAGTAGGCATAACATATACTATCGGTTTTGGTTATTTACATCCATTTCTCTTACTAAATAAGCTACTGTTTTATGCAGGGAAGTACTCATTAGTAATTTCAACTCAGTACTTGAATAGGGCCAGCTCTGTAGTAATTATACAATAAATATTTCTTCAAGATCAGACATATTTATTATATATATATATATATATATATATATATATATATATTATATATATATATTTATTTATTTAAGTCTGAACATCTGTGGTGGTTAACTTTATGCATCAATTTGACCAGGCTAAGGGGTAACCAAACAGTTTATAAAACATTATTTCTAGGTGTATTTGTAAGGGCAATTGTGGACAAGATTGACATTTGAATCAGGAAACTTAGTAAAGACGATCGTCCTCACCAATGTGGGTAGGCATCATCCAATTCATTGAGGGCCTGGATAGAACTAAAATGGCAGAGTAAGTGAATTTTTTCTCTGCTTGAGTGGAGAAATCCATCCTCTCTTATTCTCAGACATGGGTGCTCCTGATTCTTGAGCCTTTGGATATAGATCAGGACTTATACTGTTAGTCCTCCAGTTCTCAGGTCTTCTCATACCAAATTACACCATTGGCTTACGTGGCTCTCCACTTGCACAGGACAAATTGTGAGACTTCCTAGGCTTCCTAATCGTGAGCCAATTCCTATAATAAATCTCCTCTTGTATACCTATATGTGTCCCATTAGTTCTGTTTCTCTGAAGAACTCTGACTAATACGTTCCCCAAGTAATATCTGAGATATCTTACAAATAAAATATACATTATAAAGATAAAAATTTAGAAACTGTGTAATAGAAAAAAAACACCAAAGTAAAAATGTAAAACCAGATTATTCTAAAGCAAAATGAATATTTCAAGGTACACAAATATATGTATTTCCTTTATGTAGATTCTTCTTTAATATTTATAAATCCAAATTAACCTGCCCATAAAAATCAATCAAATAATAGTTGTATATTTATTTAAAGATTTGCATACTTTCCAGGTGTTATAAATGTGTCATGACAATATTTTTAGGCAGATTTTATTTTTAGTATAGTTAATGCAAGCAGTGAAATGGAAGGCTCAGAAAAGGTTGCTGGAGCTTACCAAAAGCAGCAGCTTGCCCTCTGGCCCTATGGAAGGAGAACTAAGATGAAAGACAAAATGATTGGTAGAGTCCTGGTGGTGACTGAGAAAAATAGAGGAAAAAAAAGGAGAGGAGGGGAAAGTAAAAGGACATGAATAAATAGAAAGGGTAAAGAAAAAAGAAGACAGAATAAAATATATTTATATTTTTGGCTTACTTAGTTATCTATAAATATTATCTCTGAAAAATTGATATTCTTTCTTTGTTCTATGGCCATAGTTTCTTAGTTTTATAGAAAATCTTGTTTACCCTGCTGGCATAGAGCTTTTCTTTTACTTTTTTTGAGTAACTGGTTTTTTTTGAAATTTTTTTACGCAAAAACCAATCCCTACAATAATTTTTTTCAAGGAGATGAGGTCACCCAGCTCAAAATTATAAAGTCTAATCGGAAGACATATGACAGATTTACCACAGATATTTATAATGTTCCCTCTTGAAACCAAGTTAAAATTAATCAAAAAAAATAATAAAATTTATATAATCTCACAACAGCAAAATAATATGGCAAATTTCAGAAGAGAAATTCCCACATTTTCTGAATGAAGGAAATTAATGAAGCAAATCATTCATAGTAAGATCCAAAGGCTCTCAGCAAGGTACCAGAACCCCAAAGAGGTGTGGCTTAACATGCAAGATATAAGTGAAGGACTATGTATATCAAATTGGATCATATTTTACTAAGTAGAAGTAATATAGCTAGGCAAAAAGGAAACTTTGTTTCCAAAGAAACTGAGTAAAATGTCAAGAGAAAACTAGAGTACCTAGTTGGACACCCCACAATAAAGCTTTTCTATTCTTACATATGAGTGGTCTCCACAAAGTGTTTGGTTCTGCTCTAAAGTAAGTGTGAACAGATGTTTAACTTTGTCCACATTCACACAGTTACTAGTTTAAAATAGTCTATGGCCACATTTAAAATATCTATGAGAAAACAAGTTGATTATACATTTAAGGAGAGCTTGAAGTAAGAAAGAATAAGTATAAGATAAACAAAAGTATCCAGAGATATAATTTAGGAAAACATACAGAAATTAAGACAAGCATGTTCAAAATAGTATTTTTCATAAAAATTATAGAGAAAACTGCTCATGAATTAAAAAAGAACAGGGTAAAAATGAGAAAAATGAAAGATCTCTTAAAAACAAAAGATAAACCTATAGGTTTAAAATTTCACTACAAAATCTAAATATAAAGTTTAGAAAGAGTCTATTTTTTTCTGTATAAAGAATTCAAAAAATGAGGAAAATAGGTAAATGACATAAATCATAAAACCAAGAAATTGATGATCTAATTAATATTGTTCTAGAAATAAGAAACAAAAAAAAATGGAGGAAAATAAATTATCAAAGATGATGAGAATTTCTCAGATTTAAAATGTGTTTACTTAGGAAAAAAAAAAAACGAAGAATTTTCAGAGTACTCTGAGTTGAATTACACTCCCTCAAAAGATATGTTCAAGTCCAAGCTCCCAGCACTTATGAAAGTGACCTTATTTGGAAATAGGGTCTCTGTATTTACACTCAAGTTAAGATGAGGTCATACTGCATTAAGGTCAATCTTAATCCAATGACTCATTTCACTTTAAGTAGAGGGGCATTTTGACACAGACACACACAGACACATAAGAACAATGCCATGTGACAACAGAAGCAATGTTTTGAGTGACTCAGCACAAGCCAAGGAACACCAAGAATTGCTGGCAATACTAGAAGCTGGGGAGAGGCAATGAATGAAACTTCCCTAGAAACTGCAAAGGGAGCATGACCTGTCGACACCTTGATTTCAGACTTCTGGTATCCAAAACTATAAGAAAATAAACTTCTCTTGTTTTAGCAACCCAGTTTGTAAGACAGCCCTAGAAAACTAATACCCAGAGTGTCAAAAGATGGGGAACAAGGCAATCTCCAAAGGACAGAGAATCAAATTTGAACTGGATTTCAGTCAGTAATGTTGAATGGTATGATACAAAGAGAAAATGTCTTCAAATCTGAGTATAATGATTTTCTACCTAGAATTCTGCACTGAGACAATTTAGGCAGAATAAGGATTTTTTAGACAATAAATAATTTATGAATTTAAACTCTATGCACCATTTCTTACTTGAGGTTGTATTTCAGCTAAATAAAAAATTGCATCATGAAATGGGAAGATACAATGTCTAGAAAATAATGTACCGTATTCAGGAAGCAAATTATGAGAATTCTCAGGACAGCTGTGTACAGGCTTGGAAATTGACCAGTCTAGGTTTTAGAAAGAATGGAGACCATCAAAATGATAATCTCTTGGGGGAAAAAATAGATTTATTATTATGCTTATAATATTTAAGTTGAAGTTGGATACTTCGATGGTAAAAACAACAACAGCAACAAAAAAGCAAATGGCAAATAGAACCCTTCAGACAAAAAGCACAAAAACAAAATTTACATGGTATTGTGTGTGTATATATATATATATATATATATATATATATATGTATATGTATAGTATATATATACCTATGTGCTTGTATTGCTTTAGTTTTAAGTAGAGAGACAGCACAATGTGATTATTTAAGTAGATAATTTCTTATCTATCAAATTAAAAGTTAATGCTTTAATATGTAGCAATAAATCAATTTGTGTAGTTTATAAAGACCAGACTAACACAAAGGATGGTGTGGTGTGTGTGTGTGTGTGTGTGTGTGTGTGTGTGTGTGTGTGTGTGCGTGCATGCATTTGCTGAGAGGTTTCCCAAAGTAATTTTCACAGAAATAAGGTAAGGGAAGATTTAAAATAATTCGATGTTCATTGACAATATTTGACTGCTTTTGACATCCAAAAAAGATTTCCTGTATTTCAATCTTGTAGTTTTTTACATGGTCTGAATTAATCAGATATAAATCCAGATTCCTAATAAGAAAGGGTTAGAAGATTCCCTTCAAATTTATAAGAAATGGTCAATGTGAGGGGAATTTAAAAGAGATTTCTTTTGGTTCCTGGTAATCTATGGATCCAAGTTGATCTGATTTTTCTGTATTGACAGCTGTGTTACACATATATCAGATCCTTTTTCATAAGATATCAAAGATCTTGCTCATCATCAAGTTGAGTCTAGATATTTGGTGATTCAAGGAATAATTAAGATATCAAAAAAGGAATTTCTGTTCACATAAGGAAAAAGAAGAAAATCTTCCCCTTATGGGTTTGTTGGGGTCCAATTTGAAATCAGAGTGGACAAATTGGGAAATGAGTAAAAATAGAAACAAAAACATAAGCAGGAAACAATCCAAGAAAGCTTTTCTTATTTTACCAAGCCTTCAATTGAAATTCTATATGGAACAATGTCCTATATGATGTTACATAATAGCAAACAAAAAGGCGAATTTGCTAGATAGGTGACAATGACATCACACTGCTACTTGTTCCTGGCATTCAAGAAATCAAGAAATTGTTGTGTGCTCTGATGAGGGCATATGTAGCTGTTGAAAGATGTACTCAGTTGGCAGAGACCTAGTATGGGGTTGCATGTGGTCAGTTGTCAGAAACAGTGGTTACTAGGTCATATCAAGAGCTGAATGAACATGTGAATCTCAGTTAATGACAGTACAGAGACTAATGAAGCCAACATCCAATGATAAGAGCCAGACAAAAAGAGAGAACTATGGCTCCCTACTGTTACCTTTTGCTAAAGAAATATGGTCATATTTCTGCTACTTCACTTTAAATATGAGAAAATGTGAAAACAGTTGGACTTAGATTGAACCGAAATATAACTAAAGGAAACTTTTTAAACAAATACAATCAAGATAAAATTAAGGGTTATATCTAAATTTCTCTCATACTGAGTAGTCTGGGGACTTATAAGGAAGATTAAATGACTTCTATAAAATTTAAAAGAATAAGTTGACTTTATATATATGATTTGTATGATTAAATTTGTCACTTTGGCTACATTATAATTCATATAAATTGAGTTAATAGTTTTAAACAAATGACTTTTTCTCTAAGTTAAATACTTAAAGATTACAAGAATAAGATAAAGAAAAAAAGTCTCAATTTCTCTTTCCTCTTTGTTATTATCTGTAGTTTATAAATGGAGCAAGAGAATTGACTCAAATTTAAGACAATCATAAAAAATGTAAAACAGTTCTTTGTATGTGGTCAAAAGTTTAACTGGTCAAAAATAGATGAATTTACTTTTGAAATTCATACCAAGTTTAGCTTGTCATCTAGGAACACAATCTGAGATCTTTGGAGAAGAGCAAGTTCAGTTGTCCTGTGGTACATACAAATTTAAATAAATACCACTAACCAAACCTAGGAAAAACATCTATCCATTTGATCATCCTAACCACATCTTAAATCTAATGCTTATTTCACTTTATTGTAACAAACCCTCTAGACAAAGTAATGTTTTTCCCTCAATGAAATAAGATAGTTTTTCATTAAAAAGTACAAAAGAGAAAATTTACTCAAATTATTTGTAATGTATCAGTGAGTCATAGAATCTGCTTTGTGATGCAATAAGTTACCCTAGAAACAAAGTCTTAATTTACATTTAAAAATGCCAGCACATCCTGAGTAAATGCAATGATTGCCTCATCCATTATGGTACAGAAACTAAAATAAACTATTAGGCCAAAAAATATATCTAAATATTAACAACCTGCCTATGAATAATAATTACTGTGCTTAACTTGTTTGTTAGAAAATGAACCTTTAGAAACTCAAAAGTAGGTGGAAAGGGAGTCAAAACTTATATAGGTACTTATCTCTGCATTAATGCATCCTCTGTTAAGAACACAACTATCAACCTGATATGCTTATAATTCAGCTACTAAAATGCTATGTACTGACAAACAGGACAATTCATTCCTGAGACAGTTAAGGATCTAATCTGCCATAAAATCCATTCCTACATTTTATCACCCATTAGGGGATGAAGATAGATTTTTAACCTAAGAATATTGTTTGAATTAAGATTTGTAAAAACAGAAGGGAATGTGCAAATGTCTTCACTAGCTATTACAACCATATTAACATGATTATGGAATACACATAGTGCCACATAGGAATTCATTAGAGATTTGCCATTTTTTAACTTATAATTATTATGATAAGAATTGTTCAATGAGGAAATGGCTATTGGTATCATATTATCTTTGGTAAAGAATCTATAAATGGAATTTCTATAGAAATGTTTCAAGTAATAATAATAATAATAAAAAACAAGTTAAGCTGAAAAGAGTTGAAATAGTATTTGCAAAGAAACCTTAAGAATAGTCTTCCATTTATTAAAAATCTAAATGTGCCAACTGGCACATTTATTTTTAGGTGCTATCTCCAATTCACAATCAAGAATCACTCGACTATATTTTAATGTTCAATATTGACATTTTCTTGAAAAGTCAGCTGATTAAAAGATGTACATAAGTATTTTTGTCCTTAAAGCAAAAAGTTTGCATAAAACCATAGGAACTAGTAAGGGTTATGTTTTTTCTTTATATTGTTTCCAAAGTTATCGAACACCATTAAACAAAAAAATAACTAATGATATACATAATAATTTCCTTGTATGGGTTATTTTCATTTCTTCTTTCACTATAAGACTGAAAAAAAAACCCTAAAATACTCATATCAGATATGATAGTCCTTACAATGGTATTCAAATTCTGATATTTAGTTGTATGAGATAGTATTATGATACTAATGACTAATATATTTCATTAATCTAGAATTGAATTTACAAGACAAACCTTTCATATTCTACTTTAAATCTATTATTATAAAGAATCTGTCTTTAAACTGAGTCCTGATTACATGGTTAGTAATAGCCAGAAGCCAACTAAAATACTAATTATGTTTTTATATTTATTCTACTCTTTGATATCTGATTTAAAATACACACATACACATATTATACAGGTGACTGACTAGATTTATCTTTTAGCTTATGAAGTGATATTATTTATCCATAGATTCATGATATGTCTACCCTTTATGTTTTCCTAATAAGAGAAAAATTGAAAAAAAAAAGACCCTCAATTTTGAGCTGCTTAAAATGAACTTTTTACTCCTCTGATTAAACAGTTTTCTTATTTTTTGAACCAAATCACATTCCACATGATACTATTAAACATTTTTTTAATTGAAATATCTTTCTTTTCTAGGTAATAATTTTGTGAACCTGGATTTAATCAATCAATGCTCCTATAAGAATGAGATTATTTGAATTTTTTAAATATTTGTGAGAGTTCATGTAAGCATCATACACATAGAGATCAGATCAAGTCTTGCTACTTTTTCTCCTGTCTTTCTTTTAAAAAGGTGATCAATTGTGCAGTTTATGGAATAAATTTCAGCAATAAAAGAGGTCAAATCTTGGCAGCTATATAAATCCAGTGAGGCTAACTAGGCCATAAAAAGTAAATGCTGAAGTATTCATTTCCCTGTCTGCTTTACTACAAGATTCTCTTTCCTACTTTACTTATTTTAATACCAATTTCTTTAGAAAATTTTAAAGCAATTTTGAAAGAGAAAAACAGAACTCAACTGCTACCTATAGAATGTGCGGATATAGTAAAATAAGCTAAGTGGCTATATAATTGTATATAAGGCATTCATATACATTTAGTAGAAAATGAGGCTGAAAGAACCCATATATTTTTCTATAATTAATTTTGTACTCCAGTTTCTATATCCTTGAAGCTCAAATAGTTTTTGAATAGGTGTGGAGGTAAACAGTTATTTGAATACTAAATGGTTATTAAAGATACAACAGCATTTCATCTAGATCTCATGCCATAAATGTCTATGAATTACAGAATTTTGCAGCTGAATTTTGTAGAAGAGGCATTTACTACACAGGAGAAATAAGAGACTGATTTTTGTGGTAAGCAATGGAATTTGTTGTCTAAATAATCCATAACTTTGAGCAAGTATTTTTGTGTAAAAATTCTCTTATTTCTTAAAGAAATAACACTTGTGTTTATTGTATGTTTTCTTGCATCTAATGTTACTCTCCCCTCACTTGAATTTTTTCTTTCAAATATTAATGTGGCCATTTGTTGTTCAAGAACCATTTTCTTGCCTCCTCTGTTTCCCAGCTGCTTGTAGGTAGCTGTATCAATGTGGTTAATGTTGGTAAATTGGTGATTAAGAGTTGTGTCTTATTTCTAAGCTAAAGCAGAGAAGAGCAAGGTAAGTTCTCTATGAGCTTCCTTGCCTTGCATGATGATCTTGGAAGTCACATGATATGATAGTATTAGAAGCAGTCTGCATCGCTGAGTCACTTCATGGAAGAGAGCTGCCCTGGGGAGTCACCCAACTGCCTCCATACTTTGCATGAACCACAAATATATATGTTAAACTTCTGCTGTTTTTGGATTAAATCAACACTTAAGCAACACAGCTTAAACCATACTGACTAAGTCACTCCACAAAGACTTCCTCTGTCTTTCACCTGCCTTAAGTCATTATCCTACTCTCTACTTCCTTTTACCATTAAACTTCTTTCTTAGGTGAACTGCCTTACTATTTTCATTATCGCCCAATGTCTTTTTATATCTGTTTCTTTTTATCAATGTACTTATTTTATTGAAATTGGTTTTATTCAAACATTATCTTATAATTATGAAATTTATTTTACCCCCTGTACCTTGTAAGACCAGTTGACATAATTAAATACCTTTTTCTTTAAAGGTATTTCTCTAATTATTTGAAGAGAGCAAATCTTCTACTGGGTCCCTTAGTCTCTGAAACTGCTTCTTTCCTTTCTTCACAACTTAGAAATGTAGATCTTTCCACAAAGACTTGATATCAGCCTTTTTTTTCTTTATGAAAATAATACATTTCTTTTATTTTGTATAGAGCCTCATTTTCTTCAGTTTTATATTTACCTATAAAGTAAATTATGAAAAACTCTGCTAAAATATTTGGCCATGATCTCAAACTCAAATGTATATCACTGACCTCCTGACTTTTTCTAGCATTTTCCTTATAATACTGTATGTTCTTCCCATGTGTTTTGAAGAAATTAACACCTATCTATTATCTAGAACTTAGAACTAGAATCAGTTACAACAACTTGTCTTCTTTTGAGCTTTATGTACCATTGCCTGGCCTATATTTCGTTAGTTCTATTTCCATAGGTTTCTTGCCCTGTCAATTTCTGCTTTCTCCAATCCTACCCAGCTAAAGATTTGGGAGTAGCTCCATTCAGGCCTGAGGTCAGTTTGAATTAAAATAGGCAAAAAGATCAGATAAAAGAGCTGGTACATTTTAGAAGTAGTTGTGTTTTGTTGCCATAAGCTAAGAATATAATGTGTCTAAAAATTAACCTACTCCCCAGAAAACCATGGCCTTCACCAATTTCTGTTAGTACAAACTATATAGAGTTTATGCTTCTATTTGCTAGATATAAACGTTTTTTTATATGACCATGTAACAATGTTTTAAACCTTTTTCCAGTTCTTTATCCCTCTCTCCATGATGGAGAAAAGAATAGCTTGACTCTATATTTCTAGCTGTTGGCGTTCTAATCTAAATAGATGGCCTATACTGTTTAACACACTAAATTTAAAATCACCTTTTTGTGCAACTATTTTTCAGAGCTTAATCATTTCTCACATAGACTATAATAATATGTATATATTTAAAATTTATATCTTAATCCAAATTTAACATGGTTAGCTATGATTTTTTTTTTAAGTTATGGCCATGCCCCTCCTCTAATTCACACCACTACTTAGATTCTTAATATAATATTTAAATATTTGTATAATACCTAAAAGGACCTTATAATCTTACTCAAACCTAAATTTTAAATTATACATATTAGTTATACATTTTTTACTTTAGATGTAAAATTAAGTAGAGTGACTATACCATGTAATTTATTATAAAAACTGGGAAACTACTGAGAAAAACAAGGAATGGAACTTAGGAATAAAAAGCACAAATCAAATTTCTCCCAGGCACATTGAGATATATGGGCAACCTGATGCATAATGTTTATCTGGCCTTGTAATTTTCTACTTGTATACCATGGATTCTTTTTCTCTTGTAATGATCCTCTTTGTAATACTATTTATACTTTAAATTCTATCATAAATGTAACATTTCTTACATTTTTCATTCTCTAAATGTTAAATGCATTATTTAAGTTTTTTAGATTGAAAATGACAGAAACTCAACTCAGATTAATTTATTGGAAAGTTTCTAGGTGAACCAAGTCTCAAGCATGAATGGATCGAGTTGTGGGCTCCACATTACTGAATTCCTGCCACGCTCCCTTTAACCATGGCTAGATCTTTTATACAGCAAGTGGAGGAAGAACATGGCTTCAGGAGACAACAGATTATGTTATCAAAAATAGAAATCCAGGAGGAAAGAGAGTTGAGCCTTCTACCAACATTTATAGAAAAAAACTACAAGGAAGAAATGTCACCAATTTGGCTTAGGACTTCTGTATATTTCTGGGCAGATTACGGTGTCCTAGAGGCCTGTGTCATACTTCTACCCTTACATCCAGAAGGACAGGGGTCCACTATAATTGGCTTCAACCATAACCGCAATCAAGGAAGCTTTCTACCAGAAAATAGACATAAGATTTTAGAAAAAATGAAAAGGGTCACTAGAGCAAATAATTATTTGGTGGTAAAAAATAGATTTTGTGTTTGAATAGATGTGTTTGAATCTTTATGATTTGTTAGCTATCTCTCTAAACTTTATTTTCCTTTTCTATAAATCCATTGTTTAGAAGATACAAAATAATTTCTTTAACAACTCAGAGTTTTAAGCAACTTGTTATTATTTATATCAATATTATCACTCTTTCTTTTTCTCTTGCTGTGTCATTGATCATTTTGTGATTTTCCTTTTAAATAAAAATATACCTATAACTGTCTTATTTTTTTTTCAACTACAAGATTCTCACAGTAAGGGTTCATATCTTTTTTACCTTATTTACACAACAGCTAGCATGACCTTCTGCACAAATTAGGTATATTTTTTACATATCACTTTGCACTTGGCACATAATGCTTGATTGTATTTCACCTTTTTACATCCCATGCAATGCGCATGTTCATGTTTTTTTTCCTGAAAAGTGGTCAGCTGTTCAGAAGCAAAGATTCTTGCTTCATTCTCTTTATCTCTCAAAAAGTTTAGGCAATGTTTTACGTACTTTAGATATATAATAAGGTTTTGAATAAACTCATATAAATATATAATGTATATATCATTGTGGAAGATTCAAAGAACATTCTGTCTTCCCTTCTATGGAATTCTCATCAGAATATGAATTGTCTAAGTTTAGAGAAGATGTATCCCTTCAGAGATCCTCTGGTCTGTGCCTGTTATTTCGGTACCCTGTTTAGATGACTTTTACATGCTTTTAAGAATAAGAAAGTACATTATAATAAGATCATTAAAGTCTTAAATGATCCAGAAGTCTTAAAGTGACTAAAGTCATTTAAGTCTTAAAAATTTAACCAATGAGTATTCTGTTTGTATTTTTACCTAAGGAAATTTCTTCTAATCTCCAAATTTCTATAGCCTCCTGCTTTCCATTCCCACCATCATAAAGCTGCTAACGCTCTTCTAATTTTGATTTGTTTAAAGGAAAAAAAAGGGGTGAAGAGTTCATGCCGTCATTTTTATATGCCACAAATAAAATAACTCTGCTTCTTTTTCGACACATGCAGAAGTATGAAAAGCCTCTTAGATTCCTGACAGAACTGTCATTGTTTACCATTAGCACTGTCATAGCTGTGTGCCTTGTCATTCTATGCAGCAGGGCACGGGCTGGCACCCTGCCTGATGCTTATTTGCAGGAGGGATGCATCTTGTCGTACTTCCCAGGATAATTCCTGGGGAAAGTGTGCTCCCTAGTGTTAAGAGTAGCTTAATGGCTAAAGGGTTCTAGCTGTCCAAAATGAGAGAAAGTGGTTATTCATTTCTCTTCACTCTCCATTCATATCTCGTATAGTTGTCAGGTCGTCCACCCTTCTAAAGACTTTTGTTGCAGATTTGACCTTCCTATATAAACAAAAAGATATTAACATAATTTCACATGCTTACCTTTTTTCCTTTGGACCAGGTTTTCAATTTCTAAATGTTCACCCTACTATATATGTTTTATTTTGTAAGCCACATCACATGTTTCTTGGAAATTGGTAAGTGATGAATTTAATGATTAAGAGGAAGACATTAGAATATCTAGTGATTTTCAAGTAGGTTGACATCTTTGTGGAAAATATTAATAATCATTCCATTTATGACCCAAAAGTGAAAATCCCAATTTACTCTCCTCCTTCCTTTTCTGCTTTAAAATTGTATCCATAAGTTAAAAATTCCTTCTGTTTATGTTTCATATAAAATTAATGTTTTTATTTTATTGCATTGAAACTTTTTGAAAATAATTTATTTTACTTATGTGAATATGAAAGGTAATAATTGGTAAAAAATAATCATCGAGAGGTAAAAGCGAAGTGTAAACCCCATTACTTTTCTAATAGTAGCTATTTAATTCAAAATATTTTCATTGAAAAATTTATTTTGCTGGAATAATTTCAGAATATAACCCTAGAGGTAAATTTTTATTTTATTTTTCTTTAGAAAAAAATCTTAATTTTTTGGATTCTTTTCAATATTATTTTTAATAAACGTACTGAGGTTTTTTATGCACCTGCATACATGCACTTTGCTTACAGAGTAGTTTGATGATAAAGTTTCAGTTTAACACGTCAAAAATTTGCCTCTGCACTTCAACATTGTTTTTAGTGCTGGTACGTAAAAAAACTTAAATAAAATTTTAGAAAATGAAAAGTCTTAATAAAAAGGCTAAGAATATTTTTTTTAGTTTATTGCTAGTTAATTGGTAAGAATTTTAATGATTTGATAGTCATCTTTTAAAAAGTCAGTGTAACAAACATGACTATAACCCAAAATTCATTAGCAAATATGTTTCTCCCATTATATACACTGTGTCTTAATATAGGTGACATAAAATTAAATGTGATGTCAAATATTAATGAATGAACATTAGAAATATTGTTATAAAACAAAGAAAAAGATACTTTGTTCTAAGTTGAGTAAATATTTTCTAAGGATCCAGTATAATGATTTCTACTATCTAAAAAAAATCAGATTATTAAATAACAACCTGAATAATTTAATATTTTAGAGAACTATGTGCTGAAAATTATAGAAGAAGGAAAAAAATTTAAAAAATAAAACTCTTTTTGGTCTATATAATTATTATACTTTCTACACGCACTATAAAATAAATTCAGGTGGAATTTTCTACATTTAAGACTGAATGTAGCAAGTAGACAGAAATTACTCGTATTTACTCATCAATATTAGAATGGGTCACTAAAATTGTGCCTACAATTTTAATCTTTAACTTCTAGAATACTTTAGATAGTTATCCATAAAGTCTCTCCAGTCATAGGAATTTGCTATATCCCCTAAACACTTGTTAAACTACTTGTACAGTATATGACAGTGTGAGTATTTAACCTACTATTCTTCAGATATCAATAAAATCATGAAACTGTTTTAGAATCAAAGTAAAGTAATATAGAACTTTGTTAGATGTTTATAGGTGTACAAGAAATTATGGAATCAGATAATATCAAGCCATAGCTCTCAGTTCTACGAATCTGGGATTTGTGTGTTAAAACTTAAAATAATGGAGCCTTACAGAAAATTCTATAATTAGTGAATAAAATGTTTATTTATTTCAAAAAAAAAAACCCAATTGCTTGCATCCAGTATCTGGCTCTTGTTCCCTTCCAAAATGTTACATTAGTGACTTGATGATAGATGGTGAGAATACTTAAAAATCATACATCTAAGATTAATCCTTTTTTGCTTAAGTGTGTGCTCCTTTCATGATCCTATGTATCTAGGCTGATTTTTTTGTTATTTTTTAATCAATAAATATTATAGTTTTGAAAATAATATTTTATTTGCATTGAATATCTATAATTCCATATGAAAATACTTTATGATTTCTTATTTCCTGTCCATTACAATTTAGCTGCAGATATTATATCACAATAAAATTTGCATAAAAACATCAAAATTTAATCTACATGTCTTTATCATATCCATATGATACTGTGGAAGATTTTTGTCACAAGTGAGGCTGAAGCTGTTTACTTACTTCCTGTTTGGGAAAGATACTCTTGAAATTAGGCAATAGTCTATGCTTACTGACATGGATCAATTGGCCCCAGCTGTAAGGAAAAGACAGAGTGCAAATTATAAACGAGACTGAATGCATCACTTTCTAAATTTGAGATGATTAAAAACTGGATGAAATAAGCAATATAACGGTTAATGATAAGATTGAGATTGAGGTTATCTCGAAAGACTGGAATGCTGTATGAATACCAAGAATATAAAATTTGACAAGGATGAATCTCAAGTCACTTCTTGGGTTTCAAAAAGAGGGGAAAAAAGCAAAGTAGTGGATAGTGCAGACAGTAGTTCATGGTTATAAGATCTGACTTGGCCATAACTCAGTAATCACCAATAATGCCAAGAGGCTGCTAAAAAGAAAAACATATGTTGCTTTAGTAGAGATTGAGTATACTATAAAAAGCATAGATCTCTTTTTGGAATGTCAAATATAAATATCTGAAATACTGGGCTTGATACGTGAACATGAAGTTGATGGGTAAAGATAGCATTTCATAGGAAAATAACTGAAAGTATTTGATTATTAACTTGGAAGAAAGAATATTTTTGAAGAAGAAATTATGATGACTAATTTCAAATATACAAGTTTTCCCTGCAAGAAGCTTAAAGAAATACCTTTGTTCTAATACAATATTTTAAAAATTAGTTATTAAATTAGAGACTAAATTTCAATTCTTACTATATATTAAATGCACAATTAGCAATTAT
Organism: Eonycteris spelaea; assembly: GCA_003508835.1. Lineage (NCBI taxonomy): Eukaryota > Metazoa > Chordata > Mammalia > Chiroptera > Pteropodidae > Eonycteris > Eonycteris spelaea. The sequence goes on along the minus strand of PUFA01000067.1, from coordinate 2,499,302 downwards.
TGAAAAAGTTAATGTCTAAATAAAGAATTTTGTCACACTTCAGTTTATGAAACAATAAAAGTCTCCCTAATAAGATAATAAGTTTTTTCTTCACAGGGAGGTTTCAGGTATAAGCTTTATTACTGTTTCAAAATTTCAATGGGTTATTTCAATATTATTTCTAATCTCCTCTGACTCTATTCACTTCTATAATTACTTCATTTTTCACTGAAAATGAGCTTTGTATAAATCTATGTTTGTTTTTATTTTCTTTGAAGAGTCTTAGGACTCTTAATGAAGAAAAGAGACAACTAGTCAGATTCTTAGTGACTAGTAATTTCAAACCACCAAAGACCAATTGATTAAAAATCTAGTAATCTTTATTATAAAATATTCACAGCCAAAAAAAGGAGATTTTCCCTGTCATTTACCCACTACATTTATGCCATAGCTATGAGATGGTACATTTCATGTGAGTTTCCTGATTTTTTTTTTGGTGTATGACCTTCTGCATGGGCAATATCATTAAAAATTTTGACCAGTGTTGCTATCATTATATCAGCTCCGTTCACCAAAGCCTCATTTGCTGTGTATCTTTAAAACTGGCCTTATCTTTTCCCAGCCTAGTGTTCTATTAGTATAGATAATATAGGGCCAAATATTTGTTTCTCTCTTCTTTGAGAGAATGACTTCTTCTTACCTTGAGCAAAAATACACAGGGACATCTGCAAGTAAGAGATTGAAGTTAGAAACACAAAGTATGTTTATACATCTGGGGGGAAATCCTTTAAAATTTGTTGTTGTTAATAGTCAACTATGCATAATCGATAAGACTATGTCTACAGTGGTTCTTATGAGCCATTAAGATGATATAACCTATTGTTTGAGTGTGCTAAGTTTGATGATATTTTGGACATCATGAAAATGCCTAACCTGAAAAAGGCTTAGGTATACATACTTTATGAATTGATTATCATACTATCTAGATTAACTTATATGGCCTCTAGGTTATTTGGGTGTTACCATATCAAGTGCACATCATTTACATGATCAACTTTCTCTTTCTAGGTGCATGGTTTGCTATCCTGCATGAAATATTTTAAATTAAATAACAATAGTGTAATAAAGAAAGTAAAAAGAACACTCATTAGGGAACAAACAATAATATGCTGAACTTCCACGTCAAATTAATTTTGCATGATTTTACGTATTGGAAAGACAACTATTCACTAAGTGATGAAAATATATTGATACCCTTTCTAAGATAAAAATAATTGCAAGCATAATATTTAATTAGATGATTTTTTTCCTGTTTAAAAATAATAAACTAACACAAAAAGGAAAATATATCTATACTGAGCAATAATAATAAAATTAACACTCAAAATTTTTGCTTTTAGGAAGACTCACTAATTGAACTGGACCCTATTTTCGACCAGGGAAGTAAAAGACTCAATTTATTCTCTTCCCACTCCTTCATGTGCCAGTTCTTAGACAAATATTTTGTTGGACTCTGCTGAATGTCAAAAAATAAACTCTCTTGGGAATATAAAATTGTTGCCACAATTTATGCTTCTGCACACTGAACTATGGGACTGACATCAGCAAGTACTTGCAAAATTACAGGAAAGCAGCACCAATAGTTTAACTGTATTCATATCTTGATGTTTACAATGTCTCTCCAAAGAGCCTAAAACTGCCTGAGAACTATGATGGAGAAAAAAAACTGAGTCTCTATAAAATCAGGACTTGCAAATATTTTTTATGGTAACATGAATTTATAAACGCTACCATGAAAGGCTAATAAAATAATATTGGCTGACCTTGAGATTCTTTTGGCACTCAATTTTTATTTTAAAATTGTTTTGGGGGGATCTTATCATTCTATTTATGAAATTGACATAATAAACTGTCTAAGGTGAAGTTCATTAATATTGATAAAGCAAAAATGTGGTTATGTGGTCTAGGTGAAGGATTTTTTTTTTTTTTTTGGTAAGGAGAGAAGCTTGTATTTATACAAGAATTTTATCAAAAATTTAATTATCTGTATTATTTATTAGTTACATTAAGGGAATCTCTTTTTGGCTGACCTCTATAGATAGTGGTTACCTACTTTCTACTTTTCTAAGAGAAACCTAGTTTTCTTCAAAAGGACAGTGTGTGTTGTCAATATGACATACCTTCTTCCAGACTTGCTTAAAGCTAGGAATAATTATGTTGCCCAGTTCTGGCCAATGGGTTATAAGCAGAATTTAATAAGTTGGAGTCGCTGTAAGCTATTGTTTTTAAAAAAAAAGATTCTGCTGGAATATGCCTGTAGATTTTTTTGTTCTATCCTCTTTCACTGCCTGTTACACTGACAGAAACTGGAGGCAACCATGGAGACAAAATAAGCATAACTAGCCATAGAGAAGATGTCAGAGGTGTCAATGCAAAGTCTTCTTGGCTTGTGGTCATTTCTATGTGAGCAGCTTTCATATTTCTTATACCCAGTGAGGTGGTGGGAACTTCTGTCTGATTAAACCATGATCCACAAAGGTTTCAGCCTTCTGGACAAAAAAAAAAAAAAAAAAAAAATTATAGTATTTCAATAATTTTTTTCAGGTCTGGATACTTAGATAATTTGAGCTTTGGAAATAATAATTTGTTTATAGATGTTGGTGAGAATTCTCAGAAAGAAATTGAAAAGAAATACTATAACTAATAGTACTGCTTTCAGAAATAATAATAAAATTATTGACGTTTATATGAAATATGGAGAATATTTCAGTTATTTCCCAGAAATGGTAAAAAATCTGAAAATTATTGGAGAGTCAACCAAATATTAAGATAAGCCCAAGAGATAAAAAAGAATTAACAAGGGAAAAAAGACAAGTAATTGGTGAAAAATTGAATTTGACTCACTCAAATGAGAAAGTTTCATTGGGTATTAAACCTATTTTTTATTATATTAATAAGTTGAATGTTTTGGGAAATAAATAAAATATGCAGTACTACAAATAACATTTCAAGTACTACAGTCTAGGACATGTGTATTAACGACAAGCATAGGATCAGCTTTATTTAAAATTTATTTCTTTATTTTTAAGTTTATTTATTCATTTTATTCATAAAGTTTCCACTTGCAAATATTGAATACTTATTAACTGTAATCTACTAAGCCCTAGGAATATAATAGAAAACCATATAGACAACATTTATGTCCTCATTGAATTTGTATTCCATGGAGGAAAATAGCCAATTAATAAGTAAATATTTGATTTATTTTGACAAAAAGGTAAATGCTGTGCTGACATATATGTGAATAAATGAGTGTCATCAGAAACTTGTACAAAATAACAAATTTCTATTTCAGACCCTCATCATTGGAGCATTAATTTATCATTTCAATAGAAAATGTTACCTGCTATATGGAAAACATTGTGAGACACCAATAATTTAGAAAAATGAACCAAAAAGTGTCTACCCTAGAGTAGCTCACATCCCAGAGAGAAAGGCAAATAGCAGTGATAAAAAAGATATATATACATATATATACACATATATTTGTGTATATGTATTTAAAACAGATGATAAAATTCCTTAGAATGGAGAATACCTTTTATTAAGCAGAACACCTTGATAGGTCATTTTGATTGCTTTTAATTGAACGGCTATGCGACGGAGACTTAATTTGTCATTAAGAATGAAGTAAAAAGAAATTTAGAATTCCATTGGAAATCCAGAGGCATTGAGTGAAATAGATGAGACTGACAGAATAAGAAACACAGACTCAGCAATGTGGCGTAGTGCCTGGCTCCTGGTAATTGAGAACTGAGTGGTACTGGGTATTGGATGTCTCACATATCAATTTAAAAGATTTATTAATGTGTATCGACAGACAATCTCTCAATTTTCTCTAGCACAGCCATTTTCTCTAACTTAAGTGGCCATCAAGATCACTTGTTGAAACAGATTTGAGGGCCCCACCCCCAGACTGTTTGATTCAAGTCTGAGGGAGAATGGTGTTTCTAACATGAACTCTAACGGCTGATGCTGCTGATCCAAGGAGTACACGGAACTAGAATAACCCAAGATTTTGCCACAGTTTGACATCTTTTCTAACTTTCTACATTAAGTTAAAGCACTTTCTTAATATTTTTAACTTCCCTGCCACAAACAGTACATATTACACAACTGCGGAATACATTTCTTTGAGCTGCTTAATATACTTTTTTGGCATTTTTCTTTAGCCATTTCATTTATAAATACGTGTATATATGTTTCCCAGAGTGTGTAGAAATATTTACCATATTCACCAGCAATGTATAAGTGACGTATTTCTTCTCCATTCTCATCATTTGGTGTTGTCACCTTTTAAAAATTTTTTTTGCGTTAGCCATTCCAATAGGTGTGTAGTGATATCTTATTGTGATTTTAATTCACTTCTCCCTAACAGCTAATGATGTTGAACATCTTTTCATGTCCTCATTTGCCATCTGTATCTTTTTCATTGAAATGTCTCTTCATGACTTTTACCTTATTCTAATTGGATTGTTTGCTTTTTTATTGAGTTTTGAGACTTTTTTTTTTATTCTATTGTATATTCTTTATTAGATAAGTGGCTTGCAAATGTTTTCTCCTACTCAATCGCTTGTTTTGTTTTGTTTTTTTCTTGCTATCAAGTCTAAGAACTCCTCGACTAGCCTGATATTATAGATATTCCACTTGCCTTTTGCTCTTATGGTTGAAGATGGAAACAGTGTTATCTGTGACATTTGGCTATTGTCTAAAGTTGTCTGTCTTGTGTAACTTGTTTAGTAAAATGTGTGTGTTTGTGTGTGTATAATTTTCTCTCACACAGTGGTCATCTAATTTATGTAATTAGAATAAAAATATATGTATAAATACACATATCATAGGTATAGTGTAGAGAATACTTACTTTCACTATAGCTTTGTTTCTCCTATCATACTTAATTTGTACTAATAAATGCATTATATTATTGGGTTAAAAAGTTGTTTAGACTAAAAGTAAAGTAAACAGATAGATACTATGATGAAATATATTGGAAACTAAAATTAAACACTCTGACTTGAGAAAAGCTTTTTAAACCACCCTCTACTGACCTTCATGTGAAATCATTTCCTCTGAAATCATTTTAATTTATATTTCAATTTTAATGTCATAATTTTTAATTTAATTTAGACCAGCTTGGTTTTTTTTGTTGTTTACTTGTTTTGTTTTGTTTTGTTTTTAACTGAGACAAATGTAAAGCGGCAATGAGGAATAGAGATCTGCTAAGCATCAGAATTTTCTGAGATCAGAGAGAATGCACACCATTTGTCCCTTCTTGGCTCACTAACATCCTGTGGGAACAACCTACTATCACAAAGATCTTCATTTGTTTTCTTCATTTATATACTGTGTCATCTACTCAGTTATGATAATAGTGATAATGATAAATATTATTTAGTGAACACTTGTTATTGCACTAATTGAATTTGAACCATAAAATAGTGTATAAGAAATATTCTTACTTAGCAGCTGAGGAAACTGCAGAAAAAAATGTCATACTCAGGTTTATACAGCTCTTCCAATACCATATGTTTCTGCATAATGGACAGTGATAAATATTTGCTGGATTAAAAATGAATAAACACAAAATTATAATTTAATTATAAAACCTACTGGAGGAGGGGTTTGTAAAAGCCAACAAATTTATAATTGGTAACTAAATATGTAGCTATGAGACGTTGGCTATGCCATGATGTAGCATAACATAAGATTTTACCATTTGGAGACATCTATTGATCTAGACTCTAGGGAAACTTGGCATTTATGTGGGCAGGAGGAAGAGGACAATGCAATCCTCAGTCTTTTTGTTGTTTTAATGTTGGTATAACAAGTCCCTTTTTCTTATAATATTCATATAGCATACCCCATGCCTTTCTGAAGTAACTGTTTTATCATTTAACCTTACAAATATGTAATATTAGTGTTAAATATATTTCTAAACAATTTATTTTAGAGGTAATTATTTTTAAAATGCTAACAGCAAATTGCTGATTTAACATGCTCTTTATTCTGTGTTTAGAATTCTTTCTACATGTACATAAATTTTGATTTTTGCATAAACTCATCAATAGAAGCTTAAAGATTGATATTTATGTATGTTAATGGTAACAAAAATGTTCTCTATTTTTGAGACTATGTGGAATATTGTGCAAAGGAGGAAAATCTAATACTCTGAAAAACAGAAAGAAAGAAAAAAGAAAGAAAGAAAGAAAGAAAGAAAGAAGAAAGAAAGAAGAAAGAAAGAAAGAAAGAAAGAAAAACAGGAGAGAGAGAGAGAGAGAAAGGAAAGAAGAAAGAAAGAAAGAAAGAAAGAAAGAAAGAAAGAAAAAGAAAGAAAGAAAGAAAGAAAAGAAAGAGAAAGAAAGAAAAAGAAAGAAGCAACATACAGACATCATAAAGTTAAATTATGGTAGCAAAAGCAATGTTTTTTAAAAAGTTTTCAGTTTGAAGAATTTTAAAATTAAAATAATATCAATTATATGGCTTTACAGATTGTCAGGATTAAAGGATGACCCCAAAGATCATATTATATCTTTTAACTTTTAGTGTAAATCACTTGAACATTATTTTTAACATGTCTAGATTTGAGGATTCATTGTCCATTATTTTAGAAATTTAATTATCATGACTACTGAAATGAATTGCAAAGTCAGATATATTGTGAATAAACTAAATGAAGTTTTATATTTTCTGACCATAGTAGACATTATTTGTTGGTGCTGGGCTACCATTCCTCCCTTTTTCTTACCTAAGGGTTCTTGATTTCAAGGTATCTACCCTTTGGGCCTACCTTTTACTCTTGGCCCCTACATTTCAATCCTAGAACACTGGAGATGTAAGATTAATTAATTATAGCACTTGTAAGGGTGAATAATTTAAAGCATGTATCTTAAATTGCACCAATGAGATCAAGCAGAATTTTTCTGTGGACTTCTGGAAAAGTTTGTATTTGCTCTACTATTAATACGTCCATTAGCAACTCTGCTTCACTCCTACTAGGTGGCATCTTTTATAGACATGTGGCATAGGATTGCTGTAGACATCAGGCTACCAGCTGGAAAAATCAGGCATTAGCAAATAGGTGGAGGCTTGAGAACCTTGGGAATCCCTGTTATTCCCTAAGGCAAATCATAGTAGTCTAAATTTTGGTTCCTTTAAACTAGTTTTATTTGGGTAAGACAAATACAACCTAGTGTGTTCTTGGAAAAAAAAATATAAAATGTATAGAGAAAATATATTACACTTAATAAGGCTGATTCTCTTCACCTAAAACCAAAAGTCAAATAACCAATGGCACATGAACTGACAAAATTCTTTTGACATTTTTCATGTTCTATATATTTATTCCTTGGATTCACTATTAGGCACATAATTTATTGACTTAAGTTCATTGAGCATCCAGTTGAGATTAAAGATTCCTTGTGTTAGCATGCTAATAAATCTCAACTCTGACTCATTTATATTATGTTCATGAGACTCAACTAAATCAACATTTGTCTTCTTTCATCTAAAAAAAAAAGAGCAAATACATCGGACATATTTTGAAAGAGCAAACATGTTAAATATCTAAAAAAAATACTGCAAAAATTGGATTAGGCTGCATTAATCAGTAAGTGCACAGAGTTAAATTCATTTGTAGACATTAGTAGATGAATTTACTATACTATAATTGCATTGAAGGAAAGGAGGATATTCATTTACCTTACTAGTGTATCCTAAGTGCCTCTGTCTTTGCCTAAACTTACAAGGCACTCAAGATATATTTGTCTAATAAATAAATGATTTTCCAAAGACCCACGAAAAATTTAATATCTCTCATCATGACTAATATATTCTTTATTTTAATAGAGAGCAAGTGAAAGGTGTGAAAGTTCAGCTAGACTGCTATATTTGGTGTTATACAATTTGGCCGTGTGAAACGTAGTTCATAAAACAAAACATCCATCAACATAGTTCAATAGTCAAATATTTATTTAAACCTTTCAACTATTTGGACTAAAAACATTTTATTAAGTGAATTTGACAGAGCATAATCTAAATAAAAACCTTTGCTTTTTCTACAACCTCCTACCTTTACGTCTTTTCTATGGCATCATTCATTTTCCTCTGTTGGTGACATCTCTGATAAGATGCATAGGGTTTACAGTCACTCTCACAAAGTTAAAACTCCTCTGTTCCCTCTCAGTTATTAAGAGTTCATATCACATACTTCAATCTTGACTGATGTAAAATTATTTATTATTATTAAAAATTGTAACTCTTATTCTTTCTAGACTGGCATGGGTGTGGCAGCCCACAGAGGAAAAGCAGCCCATAGGTAGCTTCTTCCTTTTTGCTTACTAGCCTTCTCTTCCACTTCATAGCTTCTATTCTTGACCTTTCTATGTGACAGATAAAGGCAGAGGAAATTGGAAGTAAAGGGCAAAACCTGACACAACTGCACAGTGGTGCTTCTCCTTCAGTGCCTTCTGGGAGTTGTGAGTGTGCAATGCTAACTTCTAATTCCATGTGGTGTTTGGGTACGTTACTTAGACGTGTCTCACTGGAAACTTTTGAGTTGGCACCAGTATGTTGGCTTAAGCTGTGTAAGTCTTCTGGATCACCTATTTCAAGTGAAATCACCCAATAACCTAAATTATAAACCTCAAATTCCCCTTTTATTTCATCCCATATCTAATTGATCACAAAGTGCTATGGTCTTCAGCCCTTATAGTTTTTATTTCACCATTATGTAATATCTCTCATATTTTTTTCTTAAAGTATGCTTTCTTCTAATATTAATATTGTACAAGATTCATTTTCTTCTCCTAGAATCATATTTTTGTCCTTTTATTTGAACATTTTAATATCTATGTATTTATTTGATACTGTGTGAACAATCAAGATTTTATTTTAGTTCAATCTGAATATTTAGGCCTTGTAAAGTGTTATTCAACCATTATGATGATTGTTGTATTTGGATTTGGTTAATTATATGATTTTGTATTTTCTTTTCGCTATCTTTATTTGATTATTTTTTCATTGTCTATATTCTATTTAATTGACCAATTTTTGTATATTCCCTTTTATTGCCACTACCCTATTAAAAATCTATAATTATTCTTTTAATGGTTACTCTAAAATTTATTCTGTGTATATTGATTCAATAAAATTCTTACTCAAGTAACACTTGTATTGAAAGAAACAGTACAGTCTCCAGTCACCCTCTATCGTTTATCATACCTAATTTTCCTTCCTAATACTACCTGATGCTATATTAGATATTTTGGATTATCATTTATTTCACCTACTAGAGTGTGAGTTCTAGAAATTTTGTCTATCATCATCATTAAATATTTCTAGTGTCTGAGCATCTCATGGCATATTTTAGGTACTAATAGTTAGGTTTTTTAGTGAATATTTATGAAATACGCTTTGTCTTCATAAAGGAGCACTATAAAATTGAACGGTACCAATGAATAAGTTTTCCTCTTCCTTCTCATTTCTGGGCAAACAAGAGCAAAACAAATTCATGTGCTTTGGTGGCAGATCCTAGAGTCATTGAGGAATGAAATCAACAAAAGAAAAAGCATTACAATTATAATTTAACTTCCTTCCTTCCTTCCTTCCTTCCTTCCTTCCTTCCTTCCTTCCTTCCTTTTCTCTTTCTTTCTTTCTCTTCTTTCTCTCTTTCTTTCTCTCTTTCTCTCTTTCTTTCTCTTTCTTTCATCTCTCTCAGCATATGAGGCTAGAGTGAGAAGACAGCTATGTATGAATCAGGAAGAGAGTCCTCACTAGATACCAAATTTATCAATGACTTGGTTTTGGACGTCTGGCTTCCAGAACTGTGAGAAATAAAAACTCTGTTGTTTATAAGCCACTAATTCTGTGATAATTTTGTTATAGCAGCTGGAAGGCACTAAAACAATCACCTGTTATATCATGAGCAATTTCATTATTGAGATTGTGCACTCATTCACCTACTTCAGGGTTTTAGAATTTTCTGTCATTTGGCTGAAAAACTCTTTCATAAATTATTACAACCTTATTCACCCTGTTTATCTGGGCTTTTTCTTTCTTATTACTTGGTTATAGAGGCCTTCCCATTATCATCTTCTATAACATATATCCGACTTTCCTCATTCCTGCCTTTGCCTCATTCTCTAATACCCATATCATTACCTGAAATTATGTCTCACAGTTATTTGCTCATTAATAAGTAAATAATTAATATTTCCAATGGATTAAGTCTCATTAAAGGAGAGTCCTTGTCTCTCTTGGTCAACCTTGTGATCCTGGTGACCAGATAAGGACCTTGAATACCAGTAGGTATTCACTGTATGTGTTAAATAAATAAGAAAGCCCAACTTTATATTAATTTAATAATAACAAAGGTTTTATCATGTACATAAGCTGGATGCATTGGGAACTGTTAGAAAAATAAGCTCACCAAAGCAAATATTTACTCTTTATTGCATTTTATTAAACACTCTGGAGTTAAGCAAACTAGAAAGTGGAAATGGTGCCTTAGGCCAAATCACATAGTATATTAAGCCTGAGGGATTATGGCCTGAGAGTGCTCTTGTCTGTTCATTTTAAGACTCTATCCCAAGACTTTGTTCTCTACTCTTGGGACCCTTTAAAATTTCTGAAATGTTTTAAAGTTTCAATATGTTTTGAAGGTGGTTTTGAGGTTTCCTTTTTCCTTATATTCAACACACCTTTTATATTCTATCTGGAACCATAACTTAAATTATTTGAATGCCACCAGTGTATTGAATAGAAAGAAGTTTGGTTAATTTTGACAAATTGCCATTAAATTGTGCAGACTTAAGGAAAATTAGGAACCACACTTTTCATCCTCATATTGGCTGGCTTGCTAAATCCCTCCTTAAATGTGCTTAGTTGCATTTCCAATCATAAAAATAGTAAATTTTACGATAATAGTCTTCCCAAGAATTTTTAAGGTTTATTGTTGATTATTATAAGTAATTATTTATTTAAATATTAATTTGAACATTCAATTGTATTTGTTTTCAAAAGGCTAAAAAATAAAACAAGTCAATTAGAAAAATTATTAGACATCCATATATTCAAGCATGAATATTTAATATACAAGAGAAGAAATTCAACAAGTTGACAAACATAATATTTGACCTTACTGGTGGCCAAAGTCATGGAAATCGTAATAATAGCCAACATTTATTGAAAGGCAATTGTGTGTCAGATGTGGTTTTGAAAACTTGGCATGAATTAACTAATTTTATGATCTTATTGAAAAGGCTTCATTATCGTTATAATCTTCATTTTATCAATGAGGATCTCATGGGTAGCAGATAGTGAAACTTGTGTATAAAACCAAGATATGCAGATCTCATCCTTAACCACTGTGCAATCCTACCCTGCTCAGAACTATCTACTTCTGTCTACTTGTACAAATGCTCTTATAAAACTAATCATTTGTTTATAATACAATTGAGCAAATAAACTTTTGCATTTATCGCAGAGAAATAAAAAATAATGTTCACTCAAAATCTTGTGCTTATCAGATTTGTTTATAATAGTAAAAAACTGAGAACAACCAAAATTTGTTTCAATCAGTGAATGCCTAAACAAACTGTGGTACACCCATACCACAAAATATAGCAATAAAAATGAATGAGCTATTAATACACACAACAACTTAGATGACTCTTTCAAGGACATTATGATAAATGTAAAAAGCTAATCCAAAAGGTATATGTGACTCATACTGTGTGATTGCATTTATAGAACATTTTCAAATGACAAAATTATAGAGATGGAGGACAAGTTAGTGGTTGCCAGAGTTTGATGGATGGTAATGTAGAGTTAGTGTGAGAGAGCCATATGAAGAGAAACAGTTTTGTATCTTGATTATGGTGGTGTTACATGAATCTACACATGAGATAAAATTGCACAAACTACCCATTTCTATACCCAACATGTGTGTGTGCACACCCCCCCCCCCCAACACACAAACAAGTACGTAGAAACCTGGCAACATCTGAATAAGTTCTGCTTATTGTACCAATGTTAATTTGCTGCCACTGTTATTGTACTGTAGCTTTGCAGGATATTGCTATTGAAGGAAATTGTAAAAAGGATATGCAGGACCACCATATAGATAACAACTTCCTGTGAGTTTATAAGTATTTAAAAGTAATAATTTAAGAAAAGAATTCTGGACCTTTGTTGGCTTTGCCCTCAAGTACGAACTTATATTTAATGACTTAACCTCTTTATGCCTTTGCTACTTTCTTTAAACACATTGGGGGAAATGACATTCTCCTTCATAAGAACATCGCTAATTTGCCAAAATATATGAAATATTACACAAGAAAGCATTTTATTTCTTTGAAGGTGGAGTAGTCATCTATGGCAAATGATATTGGCCTAATAATTGTCATTGTCATTTATCTGCTACACAGACAAGTGATATTCTTATGGAAACTGTAATGTAATATACTTTTATAAAGTGATGAAACAATAAGTTTATATAAATATAGGTGACAAAGTCTCTGAGCAGAAACATTCTAAAATGTGCTTTATTCTATCCCTAAAGATGATTCCCTTTATAACTAAGTCACCTTTAATTATCAAAACACAAATAGTGCTTCCATAAGCAAATAATATACAATGTTTGAAATAAAATGCAGTCATACTCCTTTAAAAAATCCTAGTTAATTCAATTTGTCTCATAATCATGCAGTAGTAGTACTTTTTATAGTGAAATTACTGCTCTATTTGATATATTGTCTGTGACAACATATTTACTACAAACAAGAGAAAGACTTTTAGATGATAATTTTTACCCAAGAGGCTTCAAAGGGATCTTTTTGAATAATGTATTTCTGTTCACGGAGTAAAGTTTGTTGAATCCCAATGGTTTCCAACTGAAAAAAAAAACAACATTAAATTATAAGCACAAGGTTTCTTTTCTTAAGGGCATTTACTAAGAAGCAGAACAGTAGTCAAGACTTATATTTATAACTAACTTATATTAGTGCAATATGAATTAAGCTTGCCTGATTCAAAATATATGTATGAGTTTCAAGCACAAACATTTAACCAGACATTTAGGATAGATACCATGCATATTCACTATGAATTTCTTAGCTGTGATTATGAAATGGTCTGAAAAATATTAGAACTACACACAAAAAGATTTTTCTTCTACTGTTTTTGGTGGAAATGAGTCAATTATATTTATTTTAATTTCAAAGTGAATATTATTGGAATTATAAATGAAGTGAAATTTACATTAATGCTAAAATAGAATAGATTTCTGAAAGCTTGTGGTAAACTGGGCAATTTTGAGATGGAAGACTTTATTGTGGTAACTTTGTAAAGCTTTATTTTTCTCCTGTCATTATTTTTCCATGTCCTTTCATTTTACAGAAACACATCCTCTTATCGAACTAAAAACTAATCTGAAAACATTCCTGTTAGGTGATTTACTTGTGAATAAAATTGTCACTTTAGCTAGTAGTTAAGAAAGGAAAAGCTTTCTTACATGCTTTTAAGAAAAAATCTTTTGTTAACCTTTGACAGTTGAGATAATTGCTCCTGTAAGCAATTAAGAGGAGGAAAGACCTGTGTGTTAAAGAGCCAGTTAACACAGACATAGAGATGCTGCACGTATTTGACAAGCATAAACCCTACTAATTTGGGCAGCACTCATCGGAAATACTCTTTAGAAGATACAGTGACTTCTGTTTTACTTCACAACTTCCTTTTCCTAGTAGTGCTTCTCCACACACTTTGTATCATCAGAATTACCTTGGAATATGTTAAAAGGTACAGATGCCTAGACCCCATCCATAGAGATGTGGTTTTTGCTGATAGGGATTCAAGCCTTAGCAATAGCCTTAATTAAAAAACATACAACAACTGCAACAACAGCAAAAAATCCCAGGTGATAGTCACACAAATGTAGCAAATTTATTTTTGACAGACAGGCAGTTGTAATTCATGGAGAAAGGACAGCTCTTTCCACAAATGCCATTGGAACAAATGAATATCCACATGTCAAAAAAAAAATTTTGAATCTCTACTTGAACTTCACATTGTACACAAATGTTAACTCATAAATGTAAAGTATAAAAATATAAAACTTGTAGTAGAATACATAGAAGGAAATATTTGTCAATTGTAGTTAGGCAAAGAGTTTTTAGATATGATACAATAAGTATAATTCGTAAAAATGATATATTTGGTAGAATTAAAAAATATTTTGTTGTGAGAAAGGCATTGCCAAAAGAATAAAAAGATACTCTGTAAACAGAGAATATTTGCAAAACACATATTTGAGGAATTTTCATCCAGAATACATGAAAATATGTTCAACATCATCTTTCATTAAGGAAATATGAACTATAAGATGAGATAAATTACATGCCTATAAAGATTTTCAAAGTTTAAAAAATGCATCTTTATTAAAATAAATGCAATTTTAACTAGAAATCATGTAGACACCTTTCTCTGAAGTATGTGCTATTTATACATGTTTATATGTGTTACAAATTTGAAGAAATGTAATATAGCATTAAAAAGTTTATTGAAAATGTTTTTACTTTATTTGATTGTACATTTAAATGCTTTTGTATTTGATATATTCTGGTTTACCTATGTTTTCTTTTTTAATGTGCCAAAAATATATCAAAATGATTTAGGGAATCAATAGAAAAATAAACTGCAAAAAGTTTAACTTTCCATAAAAAAAAAAAGGGCAAGAATAGGTGCATAATTTCAGAAATACAAAATCACTTTAGACAACTGCTAGGAAAAACAGGACATTACTGATTAATAAAATAATTCTAATTCACTATGACTCTCCTTAGAAATATTAGTGATGGAACTTTAGAAGCATGAGAAATTGTAGGTCACCTTGCAAGTGGCTTCTGAATCCAAACACTAACGACAAATAGAAATAAAATAGCATGATAAAAGAATAATTTAAAAGATTTAAAATAAAAGATAATTTTCCAATTGGTAGTTGAATGTCAATGTCCACAGTGACTTTGGAATCCACCTGTTGGAAATGGCTGGTATTCATTAGCCTGAGTGAGTTCCCACCCCTCAACAATCCTGATTTAGCCAAGAAAATCTGGAACTTCGGAAGTGGTGAATTATGTACTAATGCTTTTCTAATACAGCCTACTAATATTTACCCTTTATTAACCTATTGAAAAAACTAATTTATTATTTTTGCTATGGGAAAAAGGTAGAATAAAAACATATTTTTATCATTTCATTACTCATGTTCTGAGTACTATACAGATGCAATTTTTTAAAAATTTCAGAACACTATCTTGAGACAAATATTCTAGTGTGAATAGTTCATTTAGGAAGTGATCTTAGAAAAACAGTTAAGAGAGAAGGGAGGGGAAACAAGGAAGAGAAAAAGTTAATAAAATCTGTGTTGTTAAACAAGTTATCACTGTGGGCTATTAAAGCACGGCCCCACTGGAGAACTGGTGAGAGCATACAGAACATAGGTCACCATTATGGCAACAGAGAGGCAAGGAATCTAGTGAATTTATCCAAAAATTCTTCATCATTCCTGAATTACAGCATGAGTTAAGTACGCCCCATGGCTCAATAAAACAGCCACAGAAAGAGTTATAGATTCATGGTAAATATTGTTAAATGTGTAGTAGTGAGGGCTAAGGAATATGAACGATGCACCCTGAACATCTGCTATGTTATGTTTGCATCTGATTTGTTGAAAAAAAAAGAGCTAGAAAAATTAGAGAGTTGATTTCCCCCTATTTATTAATATAATGCATCATCAATCATTATAAATTATATTTAAAGGAAAAAATGCACTGTAGAAGAGAACTCTCCCACCTATATTCCTGTATTCAGAAGTAACTAATACAATTTTATGGTATAATTTTTGATGTCACTCTTGTTGATTTTTAATTTGGTTGTGTAGAAAGAACGTTGAGGTTGGGTTTTCACTTCCAGCTAAGATGGAATAAAGAAACTGAAACAGTAACAAGAATTAGACGAAATGAATTCAAAACACTTTCAAAATACTGGACGTCAGGTAATGAAGGACAATGGTTCCTGAGAAATGGGACACAAGGTGAGTCCTACATTGCTCGTTTACAGCCTTAAGAGTCTCCAGGCCATGGCATAGAGAAACTGAGCCAAGAAGTAGACTCCTTAAGTTGAGAAGATGGAGCTAAGAGTCAGAAACCAAGGAAAATGAAGTTCATAGAACAGAGTCCAGGAGAGATTGCTACACATAGAGGAAAATCTGGAGATTTTCAGAATGCCCCTTAATGTATCAAGCTGAAGATGTGATAAGGATAAGAATCTCCCAGAAAGTTAGGAGGAAAGGTGCCTATAATATACAAAGGACACAGAATAGTGTCCATTTCCTCCAGACTGGAAAACCTCCTGATGTCTTGGCCATTGGGTAGAGGATACAGAGGACCAGCAATGGGAAATACTTAGAATTAGAAAGAGCATTGCTTTCATCTCATTTTAATAAACTCAAAAGTGAGAAAAAAACAGATAAAATTGTTTACAAGTAAAACAGTTTGGTAGTTATTAAAAAGTAATACATATACTGCACATATACTTATCATTACATCAACTTCATTCCTATATGATTCAGTAAGAGAAAATAAGCCTATGTCCATGCAAAGCAGTATACCTAAGTGTTTATAAAATCTTTATTTGTAATACCCCAAAATTACAAATCACCCAAATGTTCATTAGCAGAGTGAATAGGTAAACAATTTGATCTATGCACTAGAACACCGCCCAGAAATTTTTAAAAAGAAAAAGAATTAACTACTGGTGCATACCACAACATGGACGAATTCAAAATAATTTTGCTAGAGAAAGATGTTAGATGAGAAAGAGTAATTGGTGACTGATGTCATTTATATAAAATTATAGGAAATACATTATTAATACATTATAAGTGTATAATGATGGAAAGTAGATCAGTGGTTGCCTGGAAATGAAGGGTAATGGTGCAAAAAGTTGGAACAGAGAGATTACAAAATATCATGACAAATTTTTTTGAGGTGAGATTGGTATATTCATAATTTTATATCATACTGATGTTTTTACAAATGAGCATTTATTTCAGAACATCAAATTTTATACTTTAAATATTTGTAGTTTCCTGGATATCATTTATACCTAAATAAAGCTGTTTAAAAAAAGAGAGAGAGAGAGAGACATTCAAAATTTGTGCTGGAAATCAGTTCTCTAATTGAGAGTTTACTACTTGCTTTGAAAGTTTGTGACTTTAGTCAAGTGATTTGTGACTTATGCAATTCAGTTTTCTCATTCATAGAATGAGCAAAGCAACATTTTTCTTGTATTTGTGGATTAAATAAGAGAATTGCCTTATATAAAGTTCAAGATGTGCCAGGTTTCACCATATTAGTCATTTCAAATTATATCCTCTCCATCTCAAACTCTTGGTTAGAAGAATTATGGTGTTTCATGAGAATGATATGCTTTTTAACTTTAGTTTTTATTTTAATGTGTTTCCAAACATAATACACATTGCTTCTTTCTGAAAGGGGTCTAAATCCACATCCAGTACTTTTTAAAAATTCTTACATACCAGTGAAAAAAATAGGGAATTTTACACAAAAATCTTCTCTGTCAAGCCAGATATCCAATAATGGTGTTACCTATTCTGATTTTGTGTCAATATTTATAAACACACATTGTGTATTGTACATATTAGGAAGCAATTACTATATATTTGGCTGTGTATATGCATGAATGGTAACATCATTTGTGTGTGTGTGTGTGTGCTTTGTATTGTGATTTGATCACTAAGTCTCAAAACATCTTTGGTAAACATCATTTGGCAGAATGTGATTAATCTAAACATCTTTGAAACTTTTACTGAATGTGCATGTTGTGAATGTGAAATTTCTAGAAACTGAATCTGTAGCCTCTTAGTGCAATGGCGGGACAGATGGCCAGTTGTTACATAAGGCAGTAGTTGAAGAATTTGCCTCTTAGCGACCCTCTTAAAGCTAAGAGTAAGCATCTGGTGGGTATGCATGAAGTATTAAGTGGACTACAAAGTCTGGGAGGGAAGCCACTTGGCTGCTCTGAACTATTGAGGTTTTCTTAGAGACAGCACCATATGGATCTATATTGGGAGGAGGGTAGCTTAAATAGAAACTGAAGAAAGAAATGAGCTAAAGTAAATTAGAAACAGAAGTTAAGTAGATTTGTGAAGAGCTAAAATCAGAGGCCTAAACTCGAGTTCATAGTTTTTTCCATTTATTGCACAATGTGTATTTCATGACATTTCTCTGCCAATGCAGTGCCATTTAAGGACTGATATAGTGTGATTCATGTATTCCTACACACAGCTATTTTATGATTGTTTTGGATGCCAGGGTTCGTTTGTATATTTAGTTCTCTACATATGTGTGTCATTCTGAGATCAACCATTTTATGTATAGTCTTTTCTTGACAGAAAATGAGTTACCAATTTTGTTAACAATGTTTAGCAATTAAAATAACATGCTTAAAATGGGTAAATCTTCAACAAATTTATATATCACTTGTTTTAATTTAAATGCCTGATCAGAATTTACAGGGAAGAGCATTTGCACATCCTTTTAAATTTTTCTTCTCAGTCAACTTTGACGGAGCACTTAGTATATATGGGGTGCTGTGCTAGGTGATCAAGATGCAATATATTGAACAGAGTGTTTTACCTCTAAGAGCTGATAATCACCTCAGCTAGACATGTAAAGAGACTTATCTGACACAGTGGTCAATTCTATAATGACAATATGTACATGATGTTGTAGAAGCAAATATGGATACCTATTAAGCCTGAGGTGACTGGTACTGGCAGTCCAGAGGGCTTCCTGGAAGGGCAGGTATCTCAGCTGACAGTAGTTTACCAAGTCAAATGCAGTGAGGAAAGAAGAAATGCATGGAATCATTTGCAGACATAGAAGCTTGATAAAGCTAAGCATTTTAGAAAACTTGGTAGGCAACAGAGTTATTGGAAAAAGTAACAGGGATTGAGTTTGGCAAGGCAGGTGGAGACTAGATCAAAATGAAAACATTCATGCTCTGCTCTTCTAACCTTGAATGTGAGAGAAGGACATGGATTGCTTTTAATCAGGGGAATGATAGAAACAGAATGACTATTTTAGTAGCATGGCAAAGAAGGACCTCAAAAGATTAGGGCGTGACTATTAAGAGAAGTATCAGTGTAGCTGGCCTTCTCGTGTTGGTGTCCTCTCTAGAGAAACGAGTGCTCCCCTTGCACATTCTTCTTGGGAGCAAATAAGGCTCAGTAACAGAGAAAAAGAGGTGCTTGTGAGAATGCCAGGTCCTCGCGGCCCCTGGGGATGGTGTTTCCAGCCCTAGATATCAGGAAGTAGCCAGTGAGTTATCAAACACAACTTTCTCCACAAAAGCTGAGACATAGCTCAGTAGGCAAAAGCTGAGTGACGTATAGTGAATATGTTAATCACAGAACACTGCTACCTATTAGGCATGATGTATACTTAGGCAAAATAATTGCAGGTTCACTTTTAGATTTAAGTGTGAGCTACCTATTACACTGCCTTTCTGAGGAGCCGCGTTGGTCACAGACATAGACAGTCAGAGCAAGTGGGCTCTCACAGATGTCAGTGTGGATTCTCCTTTGTGTGAACCCTCAAGCTGCAGGAGTTCCTTCACCCTCTGGTGGGATCCTCAACCAAATGAAGCCAGCCTTCCTTGTTGTAACTGTCATTCCTCAAGAGGTCATCTAAATCTCCTTCCCAGGGGAATTAAGATACTTTCCTTGTTCTGACTATCTTACCTGCTAGGAGCGGGTTCCCTTTAGAAACACTTCTTTAGAAGTAAGTACCATAAAGATGGTGAGGGCCATTGACAGGAAAAGACAAAATTCTGTTCTCGTCAGTCAGGGCACTTTCATCACCTCGTAGAATTTACTCGAGTACCACTGTACAGTAGAAATAAAATGCAAGCTGTGAAAGCAATTTTAAATTGTCTGCAAGCCACATTTAAAAAGTAAAAAAAAAAAAAAACACAAGCAAAACTATTGCTAATGATGTTTTAGTTAATCTAATATATCTAAAATGTGTATTTCAATATGTAATCAATATAAAATTATTGATAAAATATTTTACCTTTAATTTTTTGTACTCTTTGAAATCCAGTGTGCATCTTATAAATGTACCCCTTCTCAACTTGGAATCACATTCAATTGTCCAATAGCCATGTTATAGAGAAAAAATAAACGAGGAAAATATTTTCTTTACAGTTCACCCAGCCTAGGCTCTCATGCTCTTTGTTCTCTCCCAGGGTCCTCCATCCTGCAGTCCGGCCCCCTGCTTCCACCCAGCCCCTCTGAGCCTCTGTCCTCAGGAGACAAGGGACATATATCCATACTGAGGAACGTATGCCAGCGATGTCTATTGTTGTCTCTCTCCTGCATAGTTGCATTTTTAGGGCTTCGAACACGAAGAATTCTTAGGAATTGTATTGACCATCTGTAGTTGAAGCTAATATTTTGAAGATTTTCTGAAATCATACTACTTTTGAATACATTTACTCTAAGTTCAGGTGAATCTTGTTTGAAAGTGACAAACGTGAGAAAAATCAGCAAACCAACAGTGTTCCTGGAGTTTGCCAAGTACTTACGGCCTCACAATATAGAAACAATATATTGAAGCATTTGAATATCTTCAATGTTTATATTTTCTCATCTTGCCTTTCTTTCACCTCTGATGTGAGCTTTGCATTGCTGGCATTTGTTCTTTAATCTTTGTTTTTGCTATTCAGAACAGAGTTATAGTATGGAGCTTACCAATAGATATTAAACTGGAACATCTACTTGCTTGCTACCTGCTTGCTTGAGGCACTTTAAAATTTTCTCTCAGCTCACCACGGGGCAGACGTGAACAACATTGTCAGCTGAGAAGAGTTTATTAGCTAGTGCTCAAATCTCCAATAAAAAATGCACAGCCGCTCTCCTCAATCATGGTATTCAGAGGCAGATTTCTGAAGTAATGCAACCAGGCTTCTAGGGAGAATTGGAAGCATCAGATCCTACTTCCTGTGGTTGCCCTGTATAACTCAATTTCTGCTCAGCTAGCAGAAAGAAATGCAAATGCCAGGCTGGAGGCAACCCCAGCAGCCTTTGCCTGTGAGCATTTTAGATGGGAGAGATTTGGGCCTGATACACTTTACCTCCATTAATGAGATTATTAAGCGCACATTATCACTTCCATCCAATATTTGTAGGATCTTTACAACTCAACATGTCTGTTGATTATAGGTACTTAAGAGTTAATTTTGAAGAAGTATAGCATCCAAGAAGGACAGAATATAGTGTTTACTTAATAAAAGTCTTCTAGATTTTGGGAAATGTGGTATAATTATACTACATTGGATAGCTGAAACTGTCTAGAAATAAACACCTGGCAAAGATCTTTGGTATTGGTAGCAGATTATATTCCAAATAAGATGAACACTGTTACTAAAAACTTCATGTAGAAAAAGAAATATTATAAAGGAAAATTGGACAAATGATCTAATGGTACAGAGCTTCCTTCTGTCACTTTCACAGTTATAACACAATATTTTTAAAAATTGAGAATTTTAATGGAAAAGTACAAAGATATTTTTGTTTTCATATACAAAGATATCTTTATCATGTGCACAAACATAAATGTTGATATATTTAACTGGGACTTTGATGTGGGACATGATTATCTAATCCTTAACAAAAATCCCACTCTATATTTTATATTAAACCAATTTCAGAGTGGAAGGGTCCATAGGTCTTGAATGTAGAGAAATTTAGTCCCTGGCTACATTGTAATCTATTGTAATATGGAGGCATTGCCATCATAGGAGATCAAGCACTGAGGTGGTGTGCAACAGGAATTCAGAACTATAAGGATAGGGAAGGTTAACTTTTCAAAAACTATTACACACACTGAGAGAATTCACAAAGTGATCTTCCTGAAAGAATGCCTATGGAGTCTGTGCTGACTCATTAGGATTTTCTTGCTGCACCACTCACTAGCTTTTGCCTTAAGTCACTTAACACATAAGAACTACAAAATTTTCTCTTTTAAAGTGGTCACAATAACAGCATCCACATATCAAATATTTCCCATGTTTGATACTTACATACAATATCCTTTATTCTCTCATGAACCACTTAAAGTTGGGACTATTTTGCCCATTTTACAGGAAAATAAACCAAATTCATAAAGATTAAATGACTGATCCAAGTCCACAGTGCTTTTTAAGTGGCAGAGCCAGAATTCAAATATATGTAATATATATAATGTTAGCCTATTATATATACAAAACAGTATCCTTTCAGCATGTTACTCAAACTTTATTTCAAGTACTAAATAGTTACATATGGCTAGTAACCACTGCACAGGATGCATAACTTATTTTTTAGCATTCTCTAACATCACCAACTCTAATTTTTAATAAAATATTTAAAATTTGAAAAACTTCAGCCTCAATCAAAACTTCACAGATTACCCAGATCCTCTAGAATAAATAGATCTCTTTCTACTGCTTCCTCATTGCATTTTGTACCGCTTTTCCACATTTAACCTGACTTTTTGTGCTCATCAGTGTCACCTACTAGACGGTGAGCTATTGGAAGTCACAAAATGGATCTTGTGGATCTATGTATACCCATTCAGTCCTTAGTACAATTCCTTATATATAGTGGGTAATAGGTAACTGTCAAAAGGAATGAAATCAAATTGCCGGATAAGGAGAAAACAGTAACACATATTTGAAAAATGATTAAATTTTAGTATATGCTATTTGTTTGATGTTATAATGCCTAGAATTGGACTATACTTTAAGACTTATATCTATGGTGATGCCAAACATTTCCTGATATATTTACCTTCTAGGACACAATAAAAAAGAAGCTACAAATAAAAATGTGAGGATTCTACTGCTAGCATCCAAATTTGCATT
This sequence comes from Eonycteris spelaea, assembly GCA_003508835.1. Lineage (NCBI taxonomy): Eukaryota > Metazoa > Chordata > Mammalia > Chiroptera > Pteropodidae > Eonycteris > Eonycteris spelaea. The sequence continues at coordinate 2,476,280 of PUFA01000067.1, read as the reverse complement.
GGAAAATCCATTATTTATGTTCTTCATAAGTGCATGTATATTTATTTTGGTAACCATTTCATAACTTTATCATCGGAAATGACATTTTGTGATGTTGGCATTATGCTAGGTAATAGAAATCACATATATGGAGCAAGCAAACCACATATTTAGAAATGAATACAAAAGTAAGAAGCAACAAACCAATAAATAATTTCTATTTCCACCTCACATTAAAAAATGCCATAATTTTTATGGCCACTGACTATAAAAATTATGAATACTCACAATCCCTATTAGAAACCCAAATGAAAAAATAAAAATTTTTTAAAATCAATAAGAAACAGTGAATCAAGCTAATGCAATGGAATTTTTATGTCAAATATTTTTAAAATATCCCTTTAGGCAAAACTAACAGCCCTCTTTCCTCCAGGCATCCACTGAAGTTGTTCTTTTGCTTCTTCTTGTTATAGCAAGAGTCTCCCTGAACACTTGAGATTTTTTTTTTTGTATTTAAAGAGAAATATAAGCTGTTTTAGAGTTTATCTTTAATTGTGTAGTTGATATCAATACAATGGACAAAGAATCTGAACATATTATCGCAATAGAAATTGCTTCAATTTTCCCAAGATTTATAACATAAAACATGAAAATACTTTAGTTTATAAAATACAGAATTGTATTAATAGAACACAAAGTACATATTATTTCCAGTACAGATGGCCATTGTTATAACTATTTCTAGTTTCTTTTGTTTGTGTGGTATATATATGATTTTTCTGTAGCAAAGAAGGGTAGAATCACAGTGGTGATTGAAGTACTATTTGACTATTATAATTCAAATTCAGGGACAGCACTCAAGTTTTTTTTTCTTTTTTATCATATTTCCAAATTAAGTTTATAGTATTGCTTATAGATTTGAGAGGATATTTTTAAATGCATGGTCCACATGTATCTTTAATGATATTTCTAAATATCTAGACTTATTTTTGGTGGTGGTATGATTATTTTCATCCTCATGTCTCTTAATTTCTCTTGCTATCATGTATGAAATCAATATTTTATGTATTTTTATACCCTAGACTATTATTAAATTAATTTTTTAATTGTATTAATTCTCTTAATTTTATTTTTAATTAGTCATTGTGTTTTTAAAACAGGTATATAGACACAGTGTTTAAAAAGTAAATAACTTTATATTGTGGAAAGAAGAGCTTCTGTTCCCTCTCCTTCCAGCTTCACCAGCAAACAAAAGTAATTACTTTGAAGATGTTTCAGTCTTTTGTCAGGCATTTAACATAACACCTTAGTGTCATTTTTGTACTGCTAGTTCTTGATTTTTCCCATTTTAACATGACCCATTGATTTCAAATTATGAAAAATAAAAATTTGTCTCAGCCATATATTTCCATCCATGGTGAATAACACACTTTCTCTTCTCCTTCATCTAAACTAGTGTTCTTAATTTTGGCCAGACGATATTCATTGTTCACATAATTACAACTAGGTGTACGTCATCTCAGGTGAAACAGATAGTATTCTAAATTGCATTTCTTGTATCACTTTGTCTTTCCTGGAGTAAATAACAATCTAATATTTTCATTTGTTTAACTTTTATGCACTTTTCATTAATTCATCTCTTAGTACTCCACCAGAAGTTATCAATCTCTTTTTAATAATTTCAGATACATGACATTTTCTTGTCTCTCATGTAAAATCTGCTAAGTGGATCTCATATCCTGATTCTTAGTTTGTATAGAGGCCATCTCAAGAATAAAGGTAAAAATTTGAGAAAATGCCTATGTAAAATTGTCTTTATTCTAGGCTCATACTTAATTGAGTATAGAATTAATGTTGGGAAATCCTTTTCCATAATAGGCCCTTTTTTGCTGAAGGTATTACTTCCCTCTTCTCTAGTTATCTAGGTTTGTGTCTGAGACATTGATATTTACTTATGTTAATGCTTTCTCTAGAAACCTTTAGGTATAATCTTTGTTTCCAGTGAACTAAAATGTGGAACAATATGCTTTGTTATAGATCTACTTTCAGTAATTGATTGGGAACTAGGTGACCCTAACAGTCAGACAATTCATGTCTTTCAATTCAGAGAAATTTCCTAGACTTATTGCTTCAATAATTTTCTCACCTCAATTTATTCTTTTTGCGAAACTGCACTTTGAGATTTTGGGTCTAGTGGACTGATTCTTTAAAAATCTAATCCTTGCTTTATTTTCTCCATTTTGTTGGTCTTTTTATTACACTTTCCTTATTGTTTCCTCATCTTTATCTTTCAGTCATTTTCCTTTTTTAAAAAAAAAATTACTATTATTATTTTATTTTATTTTCAAAATGTTTCCTCAAATCCTCATTAAAACATTCCTGATTTGCTTACCTACCTAAGAATATTTCCCCACTTCATTTTATGGTTCCTTCTAAATATGTGAGTAAGAATGTGTGTGTGGGGGGGGTACGAGTGTGTTTTGGAAAGTGTGAGGTTAGTTTTGGAAATTGTACTTAGTAAACAGTAATCAGAATAGAAGAGCTATAAGGTTTGTAAGAATTTTACTTCTCTGAGCAGGAAATTGAGGATGCGGTTTGGATGAACAATCTCTTTACCTCATTTTATTGTGTAATACAGTAATATGTATAGTATTAAACTACATAATTGTAATATACGAGTAGGTTAATTTTTTTCAATATGGTCTGATAAATGTTATAGTTAGTGAAAATTACTCTGGAATCTGAAAGTGGTTTCTTTTTACACTATTTTGAAGACTGCTTGTTAGTGATTTATGTTGTAATTTTTATGTCACTGTACATTATTTTATTTTATTATTTTATTTTATTTTATTTTATTTTATTTTATTTTATTTTATTTTATATTTATTTTATTTTCCAAAAAGGGAAAGTAGAGCTGGAACCTGCACCATTTTGTTTCACACAATTCCTACTCTGAAAATATTTACTGAAGATTTAAACATAATAATTTCTTTGAATGTTTTAACAATATTATCATAATAACATTCAATCTTTTGCTTACAAACATTTAGCTTTTTTAAATTATATGTAGACAGAATTGGTAGTTGACATTTCTTGTATAAATTTTATATTTTTTTATTATAACTCTGAAGAATAAAAATTTTTATTTCTATATTAGTGAAGAGGTTAAAATCTCTTGTGAGGAGACAGCTGACTAGAAAAGGTATTTAATTTCTGGGAAGCATTACTACTATAAAATATGTGATGACTTTTATATGGAGATGTTTTTATTGATATATTCTCTATTTGTATTTATAGACTTAATAAGATCATTTTAATATTTCTCATTTGGTCTCAATTAATATTTGCTAGTACATATTTCTCACTATAAAGTGTTAAAGGATCAAACTTTCTTAAAAGGGAAAAACCACTGAACAGGAGGTAAAGATGTTTTCAACATACCCACTTGAAAATGAAAATGGAAAGAGGTTACATAAAACCCATGCTCAACAATGCTCCAGAGAATGGAGTCCCATCTTTTCATTATCCTTAAGATTTTTTGAGGGCCCAGCATAGAGTCAATTTTGTCAAATGACCCAAATGATCTTGAAAATTGCACATCCCTAAGTAGAACTAGATAATCTGTTTGTGTTAATAGTATTATTCAAATATCCCAATCGTTATATAATATTACCAATCGTTAATCTGATTAGTTTATCAGTTACTGAGGTAGATGTTTAAAATCCCTCATTACAAATAATAATTTGTTTATTTCTCCTTGCAATTGTTTTGTTTTATTTATTTTGAGTTTGTATTGTTATGAACACATATATTAATAATATATAATAATATTATAACATATTATAATATTATTATAATATATATTATATAATAATAATAATAATAGATTATTATATATTGCTGTTGAGTTGACCCTTTACCGTTATGACATATCCCCTTTATCTCTAGCAATGCTTTTTGCCTTAAATAATACTTATTCTAACATTATTAGAAATATACCACTTTATTTTTATGTTTGTATGCTTGAATTTTTCACTCATTATGATTTCACATGTTATACATTTTTATATTGAACATTTGTCTCCTGCAAGCAAAATGGTTATTTTTGTATTGGTTTGTATTCCAGTCTGACAATGATTGCTATTCATTAGGGTATTAGCCCATTTACATGTAAACTAATTCTAATATATTTTGGCTTAAATCTACCATCTAATTATTTACCATCATCTTATTATTTTATTGGAATTGTCTGTTCTGCATCTTTTTTCGCTTTTGCTTTTTTTGGTTTGAGCAACTACCTACTTTTTTATCACATACTTCATATGTACCACTTCAAATCTTCTTGACCTAACCTCTCACTGTATTCTTCGGTGGCACAATCAAGTCGTTTCATGCAGATACAACATGACAACACCTTATTCCAAATGTGTGCTTCGTGATTCTTTTCCCTGCCTTGGGGTTCAGAGATCATGCATAAGCAACCTGGCAATGAGGATTGTTTGTAACCCGTACAACTGCATTTGTCCCCCAGCAGGCAATGTTTCCCCAACCTTCTTTCATGGATGAAAGTCTTGGTTGTTTCATCAGGCAGCAACACAGACTAGTAAAGTGTTCGCTGTGGGTAGGGGAGGAAAAATAAACCTACATTTTACAGTGGAAGATGGAAAAACTGATACAAATTTTTCTAAAATAAACTAGTAAATTGTAGGTAGTATTATTAGAAGTCTTATGTTCAAAATAAGAAAAGTAAAAAAAATTACTATGCTTTTAATTAGTCAGTAAACCTCTTGACTTTTCCATTTTACCTTGTGCTTGACATTTTAAGAATTAGAATAAGTGTGTCTAAGTATAATCACCTACTACTATATGAGTTTAGTGCTGTCCTTGGGAAAGCAAAGAAATTTAGAATATTTAGGTGAACAAGACAATAAGATCATACAAAGAAAGGTTAAAGGCAATAGTACTTCAAATATTTTTAGAGTTTTTTTAAATGAAGTATATAAAGTGAAAGAGAATAAATTAGTATATTATATAGAGAGAAATAGCAAAGTCTTTAAGAAAAGGGGAGCACAAATTAATTCATCTTAAACCATTTAATTAAAGTTAATTTGCACTGATCGCTATTTTATAGTTGCTTTATTATCAAATTTTAACAAAACATGAAATATTGTTCAATTATTTAATTTAATTCTTAAATTAGATGCTGAAATTGTTGTGGATAGTTTTATTCCTCACTCTTAATTCTATTTCCAGGTCCTAATATTGTATTTGGAATTTAGTAGAAATTAAATAAGTGTATATCAAATGAGGGACTGAATGAATCAATATTAATCTACTACAAATTTTGCATTATATTGATTATGAAATAAGCCTTAAAATAATATTACTCTGTTACTGAGAAGATAAGTTTTCATAATATTATGGCTATTGTATATTGAATAAAATAAAAGCACAACAAATTTAAAAATAATAAAGTGAGTAAACAAGAGGAAAATTTAAATTAAAATGGTTAATAAGAGAATAGCTGGAAAGAAAGGAATACAGGGAACGATTTTGTCCTTACTTTTTTAAAAAAAGTCCATTTATTTCTTTAGAGAAACTTTTTTCCCCATACATTACTGCTTTTTATGGATTGGATACATAGATAAAGGTTGAGATTTAAAAAGGAGTAAAATATGTTCTTAGAATAAATTTATACATTCACATAATTAGCAGTTCATCTGCATATAATAAACTCATTGGAATCTCTTAGATTTCCAAATTAATCAATTTTGATAATACCAATAAATCATTAGATATTAGTAATTATATGAGACTCCAGCAAAAAAAAATAAAAGCAATAGGAGGAACATAGAAACATGTGTAAATAAAGCATAAAATAACCAAGAAATATTACAAAAATAACACAAGGAGTGTCAAAGATAAAACACATCTCTATGAGAGTTCTATGTAATCTTCCTTTATCATCAAGACTCTCACTTAAGGCTGTCATCTCAGGCTGGCTTGATAAAACCTAACAAAATCAAAACTCCATGTGGAAAGGCTTCTGGCATCTTTCTTTGAGCACTGAGAACTTTTCCTTTGCACAGCATCTGTCTCTGCCATTTTGGGAAGGAACAATGTAATGAAAAATAGCACAATGTTCTTCAAGATTATTTTGTAGAGAAATCAAACTCTGAAATTTAAAAAAATGATAAAGAAAGTGACTAAGAAATAAAATAATTGATATTTACATGTATCATCTTAACTTAAAAATAGTGTTCACATTTAGTGACTATAAACTATAAAAATATTGTCTTTTTCTTAGTTTGAAAAAAGTAAACATATTCTAAACAATTAAAATTAAAAGACCACTCTTAAATATCAAAATAAATGAAATCTGTAGTCCCCAGTTCTACATTTATCAGACTAAAAGAAACATCTGTGATTACTTTTAAGATATAATGAAAGTCAACTCCAAGTGAAAGAAGTGTCAGCAAATACCTGTCCATCACAAAAGAGTAGTATTTCTTTCCAAACCATACTTAATTTTGATTGAAGAAGAATTAGTATCATCATTAACTGCTTTTATCTTAGTCATTTTCTTGTCTGTCCATCAAAAGAAGAAAAACTCCTGTGTCTACAATTGAAACTAACAAATAGATAAGGCTTCTGACCTTGCCAAGCACTGACATCTCTGTCTCCCATTTGTCATTAGATCTGAGGTTGTCAGCAAACAGATGTCTCCTTTAGCCTAAGGCATACTCAGAGTTACTAGGGCAGCTGTTGCTATGACATTTGATGAAGGTATGGAAAGTGATGATAATGTGATTTGTAGGTCCATCCGCAGTAAGTGCTTAAAGTATATGATGGGAACGATGCATTCCCTGCTAATTTTTTAATGCTCATTTTAAAAAATGCTTTTTGTTAAATGTAATTTCCTGTGCCAAATGTATTTTTTTCCTTTAAAGTGCCTCTTATGATAAACTTGCAAAGAGATGATCTGTGCCTGCGAAATGCCTCTATTTAACGTCTGAACTCCAAATTTAATTTGCATGACAGAATATTATACAACTTCCAATAGCCTTGCTACTTTTAAGGCAAATGTGTGCTAATTATCACCTACGCTTTCTCATAATGAATGTATATACCAACAGGATAGAGTTAATACTAATATTAGCAGAGAGTTTCAAATATGCTTTAGTAAACTTAAATAGTTTATAAAAGTTTTTTTTGGGTTTGGGGGTTAGAAGTCTAGCTTCAATTATTGTGGGAATTTCCACTTTACAAGCATGGACAGCATGTAATAAGCATATTCAATATGTACACAATCATGCTTCAAAAGAAGTCCTAAGTATCCTGTTCCTTTAGTCTTAAGATATTTTTGAAACATATTTTATATATATATTTTTTTCACTTCTGCATTTGGAAATGCAGATTGTTTGTGAATGTAATAGTACTTTTTTTAGAATAATGATAAAATATATTTTTGCTTCTATAAACAATTTGTTATTTAGTATATTCACATGAATAATTAAAATGAATCCTAGTTAAGCTTAGAAAACATGGCCGTGATATCTAGTTGAAAATTGTAATACTATGATTATATTTAATATAGTTCTCTAAAACCTATGGGAATGGAGAAAATGCAGAATTTGAAACTAAACCAATATGATCTCTAGTACTTTGATATAGGCAAGTCCCATAATCTCTTTAAATCTTAGTTTCTTGACGTGTAAAATGAAACTAATAATAACTAATTTGAAAGATTATTTCCATTGCTCAAGTTAATATTCCTAAATTATCCAAAATCATGCCTTCTCTATAGTACATGTAATAGTATTATGCATACGATAATGAGCACCACTGTTATTATTTTTATACTAAAGCTAAATAATCCAAAAGAAAAAAATGCGTGCTTGTGTGTGCCATGTGCATGTGTTTGTGTGTATGTGCATGCAGTCAGACAAATGGTGAATACATGAAAAGTCTTACTGTATCTGAGCTTCCAGAGGGGGAAAGTCTCTTCCTAGATTAAAGTTGGCAAACTCTAAGCTTTCTTTTTAACGTAAATTATAGCAGCACATCTTAAAATTTGTTGTGACTATTCTGTTATTTCTGTGTGTAGCAGCTCTCGTGTTGCTTTTCAAAAGTCTTATTTCATTTTGTAATAAATGGTAGCCCTTGATATTTCTAGGACAAATGTAAACTAAATTTTTCCAGGACACATTTTTTAGAGGAGCTAATTGAACAGCAGCTCAGCTCACAATCACTAGCATAGTTAGATAGCACTGTCCTCTATAGAGTGATTTCATCATTTAAAATAAATAAGATTTACTTACCTCTATTTATGTCTCTTTTATTTTTGTTTTTATAATGTAATCATTGAAAACATGTATTAATCTTTCATGTAAGCTATTTTTCTCCAAATATAAGTTTATTTTAAACAACTTCACATAATAGCCATTGGTGTTTAATAATTTCTTCTTTTAAATAATTGTTTACATGATTTCTTTAAATATTCAATTTTATAGGACCCCCTGACTGATCAAGTCTCATTAAAGCTCATTCCAAGAAATGTAGAACATTCATGAATTATCTAAACTGATCCAGTTTAAAAAATAAAAATATTAATACTTTATTGATTTCAGCAACTATTTCTTCTGTGTGAGGAAAAGATGAATAACCATAAATTGTTTTTTGACACTGAAAACTATTAAGGAAAAGCACTATCAATAGGAAAAGCTTATGAGAAAAAATCAGAAAGCATATTTTTAAATGGAAGTATTCGATGCTCTTTAAAGTTTACTGATTTAAATTTATTAGAATGTATTCATATTTTGTTTAAAATAAAGGAAAGGCTGTATTTATAGACATGTCAGTAATTATAAAATTTAATAACTAAAAATTAGAATAAAAGAGTTCATACAAGTGCCATGAATTACATTTTTAAGTTCTAATGAGATTTTACAGGAGCACAGAAAAGCCTAATTACATGCACAGGTTCTACTGCATCTACAGCCAAGAACATTAAAAATGCAATTTCATAAAGTCGAATACACATTGCATTAGCATTGCTTTTTGCTAATAATGTTTAGAACCTTATAAAGTAGTAATGAAGGAGTGAAAAAAAGAAGGCCGGTACAGAACAAATTTAGTTGGAAATAGTATTATTTGAGAGGTAAAAATGCTTGAAAAAATAGTGCTTGTTTCCTCTGATAAGAACTCAGGGAGTATATGCTTGGCATTGATTTCATGTCTGTTATAATAGCATACCATTGGTTTCCAACATTTGCAGCATTTAGTGATGTAGACATTTCATGGCCCTTGATGTAATGAGCAAAGAGAAAATAATGATGAACAACATGGTGAAAAATTTAATGGATAAGCATCAGAACAATTATTATGGAATCAATGAAAATAATGTTCTAGATAAACTCTTGTTGATAAGTAACATAAAACCCACAAAAAAGTGACACAACAATAATCTTAGCAGATGGTAAGTCATCTTAATCAAGCAAATCAAGGGATCATACATTTAAAAAGTAAAATAGTAGGTTATTTGACATGCACTGTAATTACATTGGATATACTGCTTTCAATAAACACTAAAGGACAAATTAACATTAGTCGTGCCAGCTACATTTCTAAATTTGCTTTTCAAGCTTATAATTAAAATCCTAAATTATTACTGCCGCAAATTAACAGTTTTAATGCAATGCAGACATTGTAATCATCAGCGTTTAGTTGTTTTTTAAATGGATTGTCTAATGCAAATTTAAATAAGATTAACCTCAGCAAACAGTAAATACTAATAGCCTTTTCATTGTTGCAAGAGAAAACTATGAGGCAGACTTCTCTGCTCTAAGTCTTTTCTCAACCAAGGAGAAACTTTGGCTCACAAAAATAAACAGTGCAATCCTGAATTAGAGTTACTATGTCTGCCTCATCTAAAGCAGTGATAGGCTTGGAACAGAGTTGATTTGGAATTTTCCATCCTGCAAAAGGCAAAGGAGACTCCATTATCCTGCTAGCATGGGGAGTGCTATGTCGTTACCATATGGGCACAAATCAGGAGTCTAGAGGCTGTCAGGCTGTCACGTTTCAAGAGTCCCCTACTCTCATCGAACACACATTGATCTCATTTAATTCTCACAACTTTCTAAAGGATTTTTTTTTTTCAATTAAAGCAGTTTATAGGAGGAGAATGTTAAGACATTTATTACACATTTGGAATTTTGTCAAATTCCACATGAAGTTCTCAGTGTTTAATTGTATGATGCAAATTGATATTTCATGGCATTTTTTGGGTCCCTGCCTCAGAATGTATGTTTCTTCCTAAGTCAATGGTTTGCGTTGAATAATTAAAGAAACACTGCAATTAGAAATTGTGATAATAGCAAGATATGATTGAACCAGGCAAATCATAGTTAGTATAATAAAATTTCTTTAATTATTATGTAATTGATGAAGCCTTGATTTAAAATAGGTAAATTAAGAATTATGTATAAAATAGTGTTTTCTTATTTAAAAAGTAGAAATGAATATAAAATATTTGGAAATCTGGTATTTAAATGAATACTGGAGATAGCTTTATAAATAATTATTATGGAACCAAGTACCTACACCATGTTATCAGTTTTACTAAATATTCTTTGAATAGATTATTTTATTCAAAAGAGACTGCAATTCCAACATACTTGTTTATTGAATTAAATTTATTGGGGTGACATTATATAAGTTTCAAGTGCACAATTCTCTAATACATTATCTGTCTACCAGTCTAGTCTCCTTCTGTCACCATATATCTGGCCCCCTTTACCCTCTTCATCCTCCTCCCACCCCCCTTCTCCTCTGGTAAACCACTGTACTATCATCCATATCTATGACATTGCTTGGTCTGTTCATTCATTGCTTTCTGTTTTACATGCCACATATGAGTGAACTCATATGGTTCTTGTTCTTTTCTGTCTGATTTATTTTGCTTAGCACGATAGATACTCTTAGGATCCACTCATGTTGTTGCAATCTTCAATACAATTTTAATTATAATAACTTTCATATAAATTAGCAGTTGGTTATTTCCAGGGGTTTTTTTTTCTTTCATTTTATGGTTGGAACCAATAGAAACATCTTTATCAATTTATGAAGCTACTTAGAATTCTCAAGGCAAAAGTTTTAATTGTCAAATTAGAATTAGAAATAACATAATAGCTTGCAAAGAAAACCTCACTATATTCTTTCTAAAATTTCTTATGTATCTACTTTCTGCATTAATAACAGGACTACTCTTATTAAACTTAAAGACATCCTTAATTTCTTAGTTATTACTCCATAATTTTAACAATGAAAAGGATGGTGACAATGATAATATCTCACTTATTATGAAGGATTTTGGTGAGTATAAAATGAAAAAAAATTTAAGTAAGACACTTTCATTTTTTCATCTTATACTCATAAAAATTAAACTAAAAATATTCTACAAATGTAATATGTTACTTATTAGAAATTAAAGTTGTTTTCTTGTTCTTTTCTTCCCATTACTGAGACCCTCGAGGCTTTTTAAACCACATAATAGAATTGTATATTAACCATTTTCATCCAAGAAGATTGACATGTGGCATGCCATTTTCTCTGCCTACTGATTAATATACTACCTTTTATCTAATAGATAAATCCTCTGAAATAAGCCTTTTCTACTAGCATCATTTCCACGGATTCTATAAGCAGCATGTTGAGCTTCCAGCACAATTCTTGGATCTTCAAAATTTTCTAATTTGTTTCATATTTCCACATTTTGGATGCTATTAATGACTATTCTTAACTTAAATAAGACCTACACCCATACACTGAGTCTCACTTGGTGTTATTGTTTTTGTTTGCATGTTCTTTTAGTTTAATTTGGTTTCAACCACCCTCTCCCCAAACACACATACACACAAATAAGACTCATTTTTCTGCTCCAGAGCAACCTCTATTCTTACTTCTATTGGTCAATAATGTAGACTATCTAATCAATTCAAAGTTAATGTATGTAATCATCATCTCCATTAGTCTTAACATTTTTCAGAGACATTTCAGTGTAGTCATATGCCAAAGGAACTTCAGGGATTGGCAGATTAGTGTGGCTATTCCTTATTCCCATCCATGAAAGAGTTCATACATTAACACTAGCACACACAAATTATACAAAAGTATGATAAAATATAGTTCAAATGTGCAAACACAGAGTTTGGAGATTAAGGATACATATTCTACAATTAGAAAATTTGTGGTCAAATTCTGAGTTTGTCATTGACAGTGTGACAGGATCTTTGGTCTCTCTTAATTCCATTTGCAATCTATATTTCCAGCTATATTTGCCCACCATTAGGCTCCTCACTTGACACCCTCCGTCTCACAACCCTTGACATAGTATCCTAGACTTAGCAAATGGTTTATGTCATGTTTCTACTTACAGATTTAAAATGACTTTTTAGTATCTTTTGTTTTCAGACCATATCCCTCCAAATAAGTCAAAGGATTTTGCATTGCTAATTAAAAAAAATAGCAAAAGCCTTAGGTAACTGTCAAAATGTCAATCAGTAAAGTGATAGCAGAAACAACGTTAAGCACAATACTGACATGGCTGACAATTTGTTGGAAGTTGTAACAGCAATGGACCAAGAATGACAGAAAGATGACAATAGAATTTTGATGAATAATAGACTTGATTGACCAAGTAAAGTAGCCATAGAAACCAAGATGAAGATAAGAAACTTCATTTAAACTTACTATTATTAATATGTAATAGATTTTAATAATTTAAATATTCACTCACAGCATAAAAGCCCTGCCTCACAATACCATTATGAATATATTCTTCACAGTCTAATTTTTAAGAGAAGGTCTTCACAGTGGACTCTGCTCCTGTCTTCAACTTCATCATGGAGATTACCTAAGAATGAATAGGGATCTGAGGGTATTTACAAGAAACAGTAAGCTCTGATAGACATAACTCAAATAAGCAAACAAACAACAATAGGTAAAACATGAATTTAAAAGAACGTTTAGATATCTTATTTACATAAATGGTTCCTACTCTCTCACCTTTTGTGTTAGAATATTAACATTGCTTAAACATATAAATGTGAAAATATCAGACATTTATTATAAAGAAATTACATAAATACAAGGTGTGATGTTTAAAATTAAACATCATTCTGTCATTATATTCTAATTAAAATTGTGCATAATGCTTTAGAAAAATGGGTCTTTAATAGGAAAAAAACTGGTATAACTGATTTTTATGGCCTTCAAAGCTAAATATATAATATACTAAACCAACTCTAATATTGCTTCTTGTGTTTTACTGTCAAATTAAATTACAGCTTTTATGGATGATTAAATCTTAGTACATTTTCAAAAAAATTTTATAGATCAGTTGACTGGGCTAAAGGATGTTCAGATAGCTGTTAAAACATTATTACTGGGTGCATCTGTGAGAGGTTTTCTAGAGGACATTAGCATTCGATAGATGAGACTGAGCAAAGGTCTTTCTTGCCAATGTGGGTCAGTATTATCCAATTCACTGAGGGCCTAGATAGAGCAAAAAAGCAAAGGAAGGGTGAATTAACTCTCTGTTTGATCTGGGCCATTCATCTCCTACCTTCAGTAATCAGCACTACAGGTTCTCAGGTCTTTGAAATTGTACTGAATTACAACACTGGTTTTCCTGATTCTCTAGCTGGGAGATAGCAGATCATGGGACTTCTTGGCCTCCATAATCGAGTGAGCCTATTTCTGTAATAAATACCTTGACAGATGATGATAGATGATTAGATAGATACAGATGATTGATAGATAATAGATAGATAGATAAATATTTAGATGGTAGATAGATGATAGGTGATAAAGAAAGACAGAAAGAAAGAAAGAAAGAAAGAAAGAAAGAAAGAAAGAAAGAAAGAAAGAAGAAAGAAAGAAAGAAAGAAAGAAGAAAGAAAGAAAAAGAGAGAGAAAGAAAGAGATAACCTCCTACTGGTTCTTCTTTTTTTTTTTTTTCTTCAGGAGAACTCTGGCAAATCTAGAAGGGCTTCCTTATAATAAATAAAAATTGTGAAACCATTAATTTATTTTTTGGATGAAAATACAAACCCTAGGAGTACTTGGATGCATGGAGTTCAAGGACGAGCTATATTATTTTAAATGATTCATGTTCCTTACTTTTTTGTCATTAGAAATCTTTATGTAATTTCATATCTTCTTCAAATCACACATTTGTTTTTCATTTACATTAAGCTGACAAAAATCATATTCTATTCAATGCTCATGCTAAACATCAGAGAACATCCTTAAACATGAAAACATGAAGCAATGAAGTGTAAAATCATAGCATTCTGTTTCATTAATGTACAGAGTTGCATTATATATATATATATATATATATATGTAAATATATATATTTTTTCCTAAGTTCAGTATTGATGCTGATATTACATTTTCTTTATCAAATGTGAATAGCAGTTTCAAAACTTTGATATTTTCAAGAGATATTTGAACTCTCCAATGCTTCATTTGTTGAAATATTATTGCACATATTTCTATCACGATTGTCTAAATGAAACATTATGCCTATTTTTCCTCCAAGAAAATTTTATTGTCCCTGTTTGCAGTGATATAAGATATATGAGTCCCTAGCTTGAGTTCTCAGTATTCTAAATTTTTGAAAACTGCCTTACCATTTTTTGTTGGATCTTTTTCATAATATAAGAGAAAGCGAACATATATTCGTTGGGTAGGGGAACCCCTAAACTAGTCAGCATAATATAAGAACTTTGATAATTTTATCTTTTGATCAAATGTCTTAAGATGTTTTAAAAGAAGCATTTATTATTTCAAAGCTTTTCATTTTGATAAAATGTTGTCCAAGATTTTATTTTTGTCTCATTGGCCTTGTGTCAAAAAATAACAGAATAGACAAAAAACAAGCCTCCTATAAGAATTGAATGATACATGTACAATGATGATAGGATTATAATTTATATCTACATGTGACAAAAACAATCAAAACTAAAATTTTCGGATTTGTCATGACATTTAAAGTCATTCCTTTTACCTGGACCTTGTTCTCTAAAAATCACTTTATATATTTTTTTTATATTTGTGCTTGCAGTTTTTAATATATTTTTTAAAATTAATGGGAAATTAATTACATTTTAGCCAAAATATGAATAAAACAAAAATATATAAAGAAAATACTTACTTTAAATATTTCTACTCCTTTTTAAACAAAACATTCAACTAATAGTTTCACAATGCTGGGTATCCATTATATCCGGGGAACACACCACATCATAATACTCAGGACATTTCTATATTAAATGATATGCTTTAGACGAAGGTAGTAGTAAGCCTAGCTTTAATGGTTTAAGTAAAAGAAATTTATTACTTCACATAACTCTTCAGTTAATAATTTATTGGCTTTCATCTCCAAATTGACCCTTTCAGATTGGGCTTTGCAGTAACGGATGGGATTCCTTTAAACATTTGTCCATTACAGTGTGCATAACAAGCTTTCTCGGTAGAGGGCGCGGGGCGGACATAACAGGAGAGGAGGTTCCTCTTCTGGTGCCTGCAGCTCCTGCAACTGCAGGGGTAGGAAGTCATGGGATGTTGTTTCTCCCTAGCCGCAGACTAGAATGCCTAGTGTACCACTTGCAGCCTCAGACCAGGATGGTGATCAACTTCCAATGGCCCCCTTGAAATGAACACCAGGTATCTGCTTGCACATCGCTCCCTACAAGCTTGTTTCCAAAGGCCATCCAACTCTGCAGCCATTCTAAATTTATACTGCCCACTGTAGACACCCAGCCTCTACTCACGCTCCTACCTCTCTGCGCAATGGTGCATCTGGATTTTGGCTGCGTTTCACATGCACCAAGGGTTGTTTCCTGCTTGTTCAGGAGCTATAGTCAAGCCATGCTCTGGGAAAAACATCAGAATTTCTGCCATTTATTGGTCTGCAACTCCAACTTCTCCAGTAAGGTCAGAGCCACAGATTTAGTGGGGATGGTGCCTGCCAATATTGTCCATCCTTGGGCATACTCCAGCAGTCCTATGGTACTTTATATCTTATTGTTACTTTTTTATTATACTATAAAAATGGTTTCTATGAAATCCTTCCTGTTTAAATCACCATGTGAGTCCTGACTGGATCCAGACTGGTACAAAAATATTACAAGATATCGTGAAGTAGAGTTTTAAGTAAGGTTTGTTAATTCAGTGGCTCTAAGCCTTCAAAGAACTGCTGACTGAATACAAAGAGAACTTGTAATGAAAAGGGGGAGTAGGAAACTATAACTACTAACTATGGCCTCAAAACTAACTACAGAAATGAAGACTATGAAATTGAACATGTATTCTTTCATGCATGTGCTATCCAATTTTCCCTTTATATTATCCTGACAAAGTAATCATCCAACAATGATAAATCACCCAGAAAAGGACTGAATGAGGTATAGGACATCTGTCTCTCTTTATCATGGGTCTCTGCATTTTAGAGTGAGGGTGAGTATAAATTTGTTGGTATGAAGTATAATTGCATCACTTTGGATGATAACATTGTTGTCATTGTGCTATGGATAGTTAACTGTGGGTAGCAGTGTGTGGTAGTTTGCAAAATAGTATCATGCATTTCTGTATTCCCAGATCGCATACCTCTGGTCAATGTGAATTTGTCATCTGGGCTGGCTCAGTGACTTGCTTTGAATTGACATAATGCAGTTGAAGTGTCTCTGCAGCTTCTGAGACTAGGCCTTCAGAGGACCTGTAGTCTTTATTTTCATTCTTCAGATGGCTCGTGAATATGAGGTCACATAAAGGGGAACCCAGTTGTCCTCAATTAACAGCAAGTACTAACTGTCAGACATGTAAGTGAGGTCATAATGTACCTTCCAGCTAGATGTATCTGCTTCAGTGAACCAAGGTGAAACCAAGAGAAGATCCATCCAACTAAACCACAGAAATCTGGAAAATGATAAATCACTGACCTCAGACATTGAGTTTGGGTTGACCCATTATGCAGTAAAAGCTAACTGAAACTTTGTGTGTGTGTGTGTGTGTGTGTGTGTGTGTGTGTGTGTGTGTGTGTGTGTGTGTTGTTGGGTGAAAAAGAAATGTCAGCAGTTTTAGGTTCTTTGCTGTTGATTTAGCATCATTGCCTCCCCTGTCTACAGATTCTGCTGCATCAAACTCTGAGAATGTACATTTCTCAAGTTCACAATCCCTATATATTAAACTTTAAATTCCGGAAATGAAGACACGTGTTTGAGATTTAAAAGAAGTAGGAGAGGCCATTAGTTTACAACTGTGGTTGTGCGCAGCTTCATCTTCTGGGAAAATTCCAAGAAATCATCTGCTTTTTTTGTTGTACGCAGATGAGTTAATGCATGGCAGCTTTCTTGTAATCCAGGCACTTGTTGATTTTTCTGATTTCTAGCACCAGATTCCTCAGTATTTGTTTCCCAGCTCTTCCAACAATTACATTGGTCCTTAATTCCCTGTATTAAAATCCTTCTTAATTGTAATAACAGAGTGACTTCTCTTTTCTGGATTGAACTCTGACAAAGGTATAAAATAATTGGAGAAAAATAAAAATATTTGATGGTTATTTTCACTGAAAAGAAAGTGCTCTGTAAGCTGATGATACAATGTTTTAAAATGTATATACACATGTATACATTTTATTTTAAGAAATGGAATCATGCTATAAAATTTGATATGCAGTTTGATTCTTTAGCTAAACAACATCTGTCTAGAAAATACATGTATCTATGTCTTTCATTTAAATGGTCACATAGCATCCAATTGCATTTTATTAAATCATTTTCCTATGACTATTTAAATTATTTCCTATTGCTTGTAATTACAATGATGATAATAAATTTTGTGCATTTATATTGTATTATGTTTATAAGATATATAACTATATAAAAACTCTTTTAATGTTTTTAAAACTCTCTGAGAGTATATATTATTTTTATCCCAATTTTAGAGTTGGGATGACTGAAGAAAGCAGGTAAGCAATTTGCTTGCAATTACAATAGTGTGTTAGCAGAGCAGAGATGAGATTCAAGTGTTTAAACTATACTTTCTTAATTACTAAAGTTTTTTCTCTCTCTCTCTCATTCTCTCTCTACCTGTCTCTCTCTCTCCCTTCCCTCTTTCTCTCCATATGTATATACAGGTTATATATATGTTCTTATATGTATTCATATATTCTTATTTAAGAGAGATGCTTAGAAGCTGGATTCCTGGATCATAGCTATGTGCAATTAAAATATTAAAGAGTAGATGCTATATGTTTATACTGAAAAAAATAGCAGTTTACCTTTTCATTGGTATTATATGGTCTCATATTATTTTAATGTTTATTTCCCTGATTATTCGTGAAATGAAACATATTTTCAAAAGTTTATTGACTATCTATATTTTTTTCCTATGGCTTGTCTATTCGCATCCTTTGTTAAAATATATTCCTTTTCGTGTTTTTTTTTTTTTTTCCAGAAGCTCTTTGAAAATAATGACTATAGATTGTTTTAAGTGCTACAACTAATTTCACTCAGGTTGTTTTGACATCTCTTAACAACACAATTAAAAATATATTTTCAGTTGATTGTTTATTATTAAATCTCTCCGACTCTCAAGTATTTGTTTCCACTACCTCTGTTTATCTTCAACCACTCACCTTACCAAAATAATTACCCTACTTCAAGCTTCAAAGAAAATTCTGTCATTTCTCTGCAACCTTACTTATAGATGTCTTTAATTTTTCATTCTTCTAAATAATTAATTTTAAAATTACTTTTTAGCACTTATTTTGTACCTAGTATATTCCATTTTGACATCTGGTACCACATAACAAGTATTTCCAACATTATTGAGCCACTTAGTTTAGTTAGGCATCCTTCGTTAGTAGAAGCAGAGACAAATTTAACCTTACTTAAGAAAAATCAAGATCTATTATATGAAAATGTATATGCAGAAGTACCCAAGAGAGTGAAAAATAGCAAGCCTGCTCTCTTCTGTTGCAGTGAGAGGGCAACTTGGGGTGCACATTATGCTACAGTGCTCCCTGTGGGGTCAGGTCAAATCCAGATGGCATGAGAGACCACATTCTTGCTCAGACATGTGCAGTGCCCTATTCTTCCCTCTTCTCTCTCCTAGGAGCACATTCTCAATAACTTATTCACAGGAGAATTCTGTTTCAGGCTCTCCTTGTAAGAAATACATCTTAAGAGAGAAGGTAATAAGAATAAAAACAATGAAACAATAAACATTTTTTTATATTTCTTATTACAATTTTCCTCGGAGAATGAAAGAGAACAATCCCCCTTTCCTGTGTTTTGAAACATGAAGTCAAGACTTTATTTTGAGTTAGCTGGATAATTTTCTGAATATGAACAGGTAAACATAAGCCCATATATTAGATATTAAATTTTTCTCTCCATCCCTAAGAAAGCACATACTAGTAACATATGAAACCTAACAGGAAAGGATAATATTGCAAATACAGTTAAAGTTGTAACAAAATGTATTTAAAATGCAAAACCATGTGTATGCATACATGCATATACATTTGATAAAAAAGCTAATATTTATATAAAAACATGCTTTCTTGAGATTATACTAGTTATTTTACATAGTATATTTAATGGGAATTCATTATTTAGTCTTATAAATAATGTCATCATCCCAGACATATTTACAAGTAGAACATAAGTCTGATTGATTTGCTAATAAAAAAATGAGTGTTTAAGGCCCAGTTCAGAGAATTTACAGCAGGGGTCCCTAACACCCTGGGGCCTCAGATGGGGTGGGGTACCAGTCTGTGGCTTGTTAGGAACTGGGCCACACAGCAGGAGGTGAGTGACAGGTAAGCTAATGAAGCTTCATCTGTATTTGCAGCAGCTCCCAACTCTGCCATCACTGCCAGAGCTCCACCTCAGAGCAACAGGCATTAGATTCTCATAGGAGTACCTGTCCCTGGTTCCAAAAAAGGTTGGGGATCACTAATTTATAGGATATGCTTATTTTCTCACCATTACACATATTTCTTTAATAAAAATTTTATAAAACCTTTAAAATGATATCATCAAAAATTAATGAAGCTGTGGTACACATATACAATGGACTATTATTACTCAGCCATAAGAAGAGATGAAATACTGTCATTTGCGACAACATGGACAGACCTCAAGATAATCATGCTAAATGAAATAAGCCAGACAGAAAAAGTCGAAAATCACATCATATCACTTATATGTGGGATATAAACCTAAAAGCAACAAATGAACAGGACAAACAGAGACTCATGGACATGGACTATAGACTAGTGCTTACCAGAGGGTAGGGGGTGAAGGGATGAGGGAAGTAGATGGGGTAAAGGAAGTCAAATATGTGGTGACAGAAAGAAATCTAACTATGAGAGGTGAATACAGTGTAAATATATATATATTCCTTACTGTTAAAGTGTACAGCTGAAACTTATTGGATTTTGTTAACCAATGTAACCATTAAAAATAATTAATTGATTAAAATTTATTATTAGAAAAAATTAATGAATAAATCAGCTACTCTAGTATTCAATTTTTTATTTTCTATGGATTTTTTAACTGAATCAAGTAAACCAAACTGCTAATTTTGGCAACAAATGGACACAAATACATTGTTGAACAGAATGCAGAATATTGTGAAGGGTTTGGAAGGGGGTCAAAAATAACTTTATTAAGTTCCATGAGGACCCAAAGGCAAGACAGTGTCAGTAGTTATTGTAAAGCACATTTAGTATTTACTGTAAAGCTTGTGTTCCATAAGGGCTTTGCTCATGAGAGATTCCACATATTATAAGAGCATACAGACTCTTTTTCAAGTAAAATGTAAATAGGTAAGGAAAGTGAAATGTTTATTCATTAAAAGAAATATGCTACCATATACTGGTTGAGCCTCTCTCTATCTCTGTCTTATATGTGTATTTTACTAATCTATCCTTAACTGTTTTTAATGCATTTTTGTCTGCATTTATATTCAACTCCCAGAAAAGTTGATTATGTGAAGCTCTTATCTGAAAAACACTGCCATCTGAATTAGGCTATGCTTCATCATTTATATTAAGAACTTCCCAGTCTTATCTGAAATCCTCATTATCCAATTTTAGTCTCTGACCTTCTTTCTATTTTGCTAATTGAGGTTTAAAGATATCAGAATTCATATTCTCTGATTTATGAGAATAAGGGGGAAAGATTCCTGTGCAACCAGACCAGAATATAATAATTACTCATCTGCATAAATAGTTTATTTTATGGCTGAAAGTTTTCAGTTCAGAGTTGTTGTTGTTGTTGTTGTTGTTGTTGTTGTTGTTGTTTTTAATTATAGAGAATCATTTTTAGCAAGTAACAAGTTTCAATGTAAAATGTGAATAATAGGTGGATTTTCCTCTAGACACAGGAGAAATCAGGAAAAAAAAAAATGGTGTTACTGATTCCTTAGGAGAAAGGTGAGAGAAAGAGAAGTAGCCAGAGAAAACCTTAATTATTTTAGACCTTTCAGATCTCCACGTGGACATCAAGGCCTTCAAAGGAAAAATTAACCAGAAGGTTCATGAGATACCATGAAAAAGAAAACTAAAGTAAGAGGAGTGATGGTGAGGCCTTCAACCATCAACCCATGCAGAGTGATGAGGTGACAAGAACAATGTGCTCTGCTTCACTTTGTCACTCAGTCCACTTTCTTCCCCATTTCTTACACTGATTTAAAATTTTTAAATAACTACCAGTAGCAGGGATTAAAGAAAGTTATAAATTATTTATAATATTTAAGGTCTGCAAGGATCTAACTCTATATATAATATATATCTACATACCTGTATAAATATATATACACATATCTATATTTATCTATATATCTGTGTTATATAGATATATAGAGTTAAGTTATAAATCAGTTCAAACTTTTGTGTTACTATTTATTTTCTATTTTTATTTATGTTATCCTATATTACATTTATTTCTTTGAGAGACTGGAAAAAACACTAACCAAAATAAAGGTAAAATATCCAGATACCTGTTAGATGTTTTTGTATATTATAATGTATTCTCTTAATCTGAAACGTTATTTTAATTTGTATTAAACAGTATGGCATCCATTACTTCTAATAATGCGATAGGGTTATATAAGAGAAACAAAGACTTAGTTTACTGGAAAAATGACTAGTTAGTAAGAATGAGATACTGCCCAAATGTTAGGATTTCAGATGTTAAAGAGCCTAAGAATGATTTCTCTCAGTAGTTTTCTAAAATAACAATTTAAGTGGGAGCCAACATTGTATTCCTCAGTTAGACTAAAATGCAAATACTATTATTAATAATTTACATCAAGGTTCTTTATGGGGTGATTATATAATGGCAGAATGAAGCAATCACATATCAGAGAGCCCTGATCCAGATTTTCTCAGCAAATTGAGTTCAGCTTCTTGTTGTTATTATCTCTTCAAAGAGTACATTTCTGTAATAGAGGCTCGGCTTGGATATTATGGATCAAGTAAAACAAAAATAAAAGGGAAGCATTTAAATAATTTAAAGTAAATAAGAAGTGATTATCCTCACCTACCCTATGTGCCTATGTAATTGAGGCTTCAACAATTCCCATCTCCCATTTCTGCCCTTTAAGTTTTACTTTCATTTCGATAGCTACGCACTTACTGATCTGGAAAATCAACCAGACTTTGTAACAACTTTTTCTTCGTACTTATAACTTTCCAAGTAACTCACTCTACATCATTTTATGTTGAGAGATGGGGAAGTTATGCATTATCTAGGACAAATAGCCCATGGCAGTGGGGTTTCAGCCCCGGGTTCCCCGACAACGTTCACGTTTGTATTTTCACCAGATCGTGAACCATTTTTCTTCTGTTTGAAATTTGGAAGGGAGAAAACCACACATATCAGACTGAGGTAAGTGGTTGTCAATCTTAGTTTCATTTTAAAATCTGAGATATATTTTTAGAAGTGCTAGCTAAGCCTCATCTCTAGAGACCTGCCTTAATTAGCTGAATTGGAGCCTCATAAGTTGTTTTTCAAAATTTGTTTTCATAATTTCTTCTAAATGATTTTTTATGAATAGCTAGAGTTAGGTAGAAATGATCTGAACTACATCTGTCCCTCTTATCTATTGTTTTTGAAAATATCAACTTCAGATCTCTCTTAAAAATGAAAATATTAACCCAAATTTATGTGGTTCTGTTGCCCTTTCTTTCAGAAGGTACATAGATTCAATTCTTAAAAGAATATGTTTAGGCAAATTAACAATGATGGTGAGGATAATGAGGATGACAGCTATCATTCATTGTACATTTATTTTGTGCCAGTCACACTGTTAAATATCTTTCCTATGTCATATCATTTAATCTTCATAGGAAACCACAAGGTAGGAATTATTATAATCCTTATTTGCATATACAGTAATTGAAATGTAGATGGGAATTAAACTACTTCCCTAAAATCACATTTAATCTGGTGTTGGGATAAAATGTAAACATCCCTGGTTCCATTGCTCATGTTCTTAATCATAGCTCATCATCCTGTAGATTATAAATCGAACCATGGAGAGGTAGAATATTACTTATGAAAGTATGGAGACAAGGTAATTTATGATAGATGTTTTCTAAGGTTTTCTATTCTTGGCCTTCAGTTATAGTCACCCTACTTAATAGGCTATTTCTCACCTTTGAACAGTGGCAAATAGGATGTGATAAGGGCAAAAATTATTGTAAGGCTGCTGGCTGTACTTAAAGTGTATTCACTTTGTGCATTTAATGCACCAAGCTTCTTATATGCAATGTTCTATCCAGTCATTAGAAAAGGCCTAGGAACTTAAACTATCACTACTTCCATTTGAAATGAGGAATTGAATTGGCGTTAGAGCAATCAGATGACCTGCCATAGTCACCCAGAGGGTCTGCAATTGCCAGTCTCAGTCCTTACCAAACCATGCTGCCTTTGAAGCTAATAAAGAAAATTTGGGGACTGCAGGAAACACAAGATTTATGATTGAATCTGAATAGAAAAATCTCACCTTATCCGTACATGATGTAGAGACCCTTTCTGAGGAGAAAAATGGAATAATTTGAGAAATGAGCAACTTTGTTGGGAAAGCCTTCATTAGCAAAGGAAAAACTACTATATGCCAAGGGACTTGTATTAATGAGGATTCCTCTGGCTCCATGTGACAGAAACTAAACTTGAACAAAAGGCTGGATTTATTCAATTAAGCAAGAGATAAATAAATATGTACAATGTTACAAGGGTCACCAGCCCCGGGGACAAATGGATGTGAGACTGATTCTTAAATCCCTTCAAGTCTATCTCTGCTTGGTCTCTGCATCAGTCTTTATTCCTCTGGTAAAACAAATGCTTCTCAGAGAACCTGAGGTTTTGCAGAAGCATCTGGGCATTTCCCCATAAAACACCCACCTTGTCACAACAAGCATCAGTGGTTAGCAGTGCAGTTGCTGAAATGTCTGCAATTTCCAGATTCTCTTAATGACAATTGCAAACTGGTGAGCTGACAGCGGACTTTCCTGACCCTTGCTTCTTAAAGTTGTCTTGCAAACACATAATTCCCAGCTTAAACACAGTAACACTTGAAATGTCTACAGTTATTACTTTCCTGATAGAACACCAACTGATACCAAACCTTAATAAAATAAACTTTAAAAGTTTTGATTAAACGACTATTGGTACTGTTTTACAAATCACATTTTATTCTTAATGTCACCTTGTGAACAGCTATGAAGGATGATTTTCCTCCTGAATGCATTTCCAAATAACTCAAAAGGACCTTCTTCCTCTTCTTCCATTGAAACATTATTTTTATTTTTACTTATAGTATAGTTATGTAATTAAGATAGAAACTCTTAGTAAATTATGTTCTTAAGAGATAGGATTGGGATTTTATTTATTTTTATTTTTACCAATAATGCTTCCCAGGCCTTTCTTACAGTCAGAACCTTCATGGATATTTTTAGGAATTTAATTAAGTTGAGTTAAAATTATGATCTTTACATAATAATATGATAGCAAATTCAAATATGATTTTATTTGTTCATTTATAAACTATTAAAAGCGCTACATATTCTTGTTAATAAAATGTATGAAACTAGCTACTCTTCTTCTTCGCTTCAGGAAAACCAAAGTTATTTCACTTATTTATAGCTTAATATATGGAAAAACAGACCTGAAATTTTAAAGTCTATTTATTTTATGTACTGCACATTCATAACCTTGTCAGTTTCTATGATCATTTATTTTTTTTTTGATTGTAAGAGTTCTTTATACAATGGAGATAAATGCCTTTGGCATATGGGTTACAATGTTTTCAATGTTTATTATTTTCTTAACTTTTTCTATAATAATTTTTGCCACATTTTGTCTTGATATTAAATTTATCAAGTAGGTAAATTTGTTAATATTTATCTTTATATGGTCTTACTTTTGTGTTATACTTAGAAAACTTTCTTGTTTAAAGGCTTTTTAAATCATCCATGTTCTCTTCTAGTTTCTCCCTATACTGTTCCATCCTGAGCACCCTGAGAGAACCAGTGTTAAGGGCTCATATATATGTTTTAACAATGCATTTACTTGCTTTCAATGTGTGCTGTGTGCATTGAACTTCAAATGGTAAATAAAGGAGACATACCTAATAGCATTGCTTTTTTATGTAGTATAGTATTCCATAGTATTCATGGTATGGTTTTTTGGCTGTGCCACAATTTATTATATTCTTCCATCCATTCCTTTCATTTCTACTCCTGGGTATTTGGATGGTTTTCATTTATTTTCTCTTTACCTCTTCATTCTCCTCCTCCTCATTTTCATCCCCTCCTCCCGCTCCTCTCTACTCTTTCTCCTCTTCCTTCCCTCCCAAAACTCCTTCCTCCCCTTCCTCCTCTCCCTTCTCCTCATTTTCCTCCTCCTTTCTTCATCTTCCTTTTAATTTTAATGAATGCATTGATGTAGTCATCCTGTTATTTATGTAGAATAGGCACATGATAGTAGATGAAATTATGGACATTTAAAATTTAAATTGATACCTAAATAACTTTCAAAAAAAACAATTTCATTTTGAATAATTGTTGTCTTAACCACTAATTCCTTAGCCATTCGCATACTCTTCCGTGAATTGCATGTTTATATTTTTGACAGATTTTGAGTTGGTTTATTATGTTTTTGTCTAATAATTTGTTATGTCTCTTTGTGTATTTAGGATGTTATCTGACTTCACCATTCTATGTGTCACAAATATTGACAAGTCTATTTGTCTTTTTATTTTTCCCCCATTAAAATGTTTTAACTTATTACAAATGACATTTGACAACATGTTGATAGTTTCTGCATTTATTTACTTCTTAGAAAAGTTTTTTCCAATCTATATATTATAAAAATATTCTTTATTTTTTCTAATATCTTAATGCAATTTTAAATGTTATCCTATTTATCTTAAATTTATTTTTTAATAAATTGATGTAGGTCATTGCCTCAGATAATTTATTAAGTACTCCATTTTTCCCACCAATTTGCAATGTTACTTTTCTAATGTGATAAATTCACATGTCCATTTGATTGAATTATAAACACTAAAATTTTTTTCCTGTAGATTAATATTACTCAATTTCAAATATTTTGAGATACAGTAGCTTTATAATATAATTTAATAACTCATGGTTTGTTAGTGTTTACAATAATTAGCTAAAGGATCAAATCCCAGTAGATTTCTTTATGACTCCACTAAATTACCAAGTAGGCTTTCTCCTCCTCGTCCTTGAGACAATTACCCAAAACTACAGAATATTACAGATTTTAAAGAATTTTGTCCACTTTCCAAGCATTTTAAAATTATTCTTTGTGAAATGACATTTTTAGATTTAGGGTATAAAATTTGAGGCTGAGGATACCTAAATAACCAGGAGACTTGTTGGAAGGGAGTTGTTGAATTCAAGGCTAAAGATAGTGGGGGCCTGAAGTAGTTCAGCAGTGGTGAGAGGGAGGGATTGAGTTAGTGTATAGCTGCCCAAGTCCTTCCTCTGTGCTCTGGCCACTAGATCAACCCCTTAGATGACAACAGTGATTAGGTAGTACATGAGTTGACCATGCTCCATTGGATGCAGTGATTAGTACTGGCCTCTGTACTTACAACTAGATTTGACTTTATGTTTATTTAAGTTCTACAAAGTCCAGTTTATTCTCCTTTCTTTTTGGGTCCGTGGTTCTTTCCAGTATACCATTATGGCAAAACTCAGCTGGTCTACGGAGCCATATAAAAGCTTTCAGCCATGGTGATATTAAGACTATTTGTAGTTTCCACCTGCATTCGAAGTATTTGTCCATCGCTGTGGGTTTTAATTTTGCTAATATATGTTTAATTTCATGTATAATCTCTTCTGTAGACATAAGGTAAAACACAAGAATAGATAAAGATAATTAAATGAATTTGGAAGTCTCTAATCATCATAAGGTCTGAGGAAATAGAAGCTTGAACCATTATGCTAATTAGGTTTGTTAAAACACAGCAAAGTTACTGTAAATAAATGCTTGCAAATGTTCTTTTATATAACTTAAGTAAGCTAAAAGCCAGCACTTTTACAATGACTTAATAAAACAATAATTAGGGAGCTACATGCATGATTGAAAATCTAATGTCTTAAATTCAAATTGCTAAAATATATTTAGAAAATATTAAAAGAAGCTTAAATTCATTCTATTGCTACAAAAAATAAATTGAGTGCAACTGTCTTAAAAGCAGTATCTCAATGTTATAACAACCTTTAAGTAAGATCTTGTTAACAGTAAGAAAATGCTTTGGAATATCTTGGCACCATATTTCAGTTTCGCATTGCCAAAAATATTTAGGTTTATGATGCATAAATTTCTTTAATTTGAGAATGTAAATTTTTTAATGAGTTATAATCTTTAAAAATGGCAAACAGATTATTATTCTTAAAGACAAATAATTTTTAATTCATAGTAAATAAAGTTTGGGTTTTGTTTTTTATTTGTGTGTGTGCGTGTGTGTGTTTGTGTGTCTTTCCTAAGTATAGACTTTACTTTTTCTTTTATATTTATTAATTTAATGTGTTCTCTGCTTTAGTCACCGTTAAAAATGCAAAATTGTTTTTGCAGCTACCCTCTGCAATCTCCCATTAAGCAGTATTTTTCCAGGCCTCTTTAAAAACCTAAAATTACCATCAATACCAGAGGGAAAGACTAGGTTCACACACAGAATTCTGAAAGATGAAGCCAACCAGTAAAATCTCAGCCTCATTTAATCTTGGTACATGTTTATGCAAGACAAGTACTTGCATAATTGAAAATTGCTTTCATGACATATATTTGGTATAGATCAATGAAGGTGGAAAATTTTTTTAAAGATTTGAAAATATGAAAAAACATTCTTAATGTGTAAAATTAAAATCTGTACATTTGCCAATTTTTCTTAGGATTTTAATTCTTTGTGTCCTTTTATTTCTTTTTTGGCTACTCAAAACAGTATATTATTTACTCTTAGCATATTTCATTAAGAGCAATATAAAAACATAATAAAATGATTAATACTAAAATATTGAATATTCTCTCAGAATTTTCATAAGCCAAATACTTGTCAGATGACTAATAACAATAGGTCTAGATTTTTTTAAGTAGTTGAGAATTTATATGTTTTTAAAACTCAGAAATCATTTTCTCTGTTTATTTTCTTGAAAGTCATTTCACTTAGGTCTGAGTAACAAGTTAAATCTATTTAATCATGCTTTCATAAGTTTTCAATTACATGAAAATCTTGAAAAATTTTTTTGTAAAAATATATATCACAACATAGTAAGAAGGGTATTATTGTTGTTAAACTCAGAACCAATACTGTCAGTGCTTCTCTATAAAATACTTGGAAATATATTTGTAAAAATTTACATCTCCTAAAAAATTTTTTAAATAAATAGTTTTTCAAAATAGTTGTCTAAACAGGGTTGATTTCTTTGTTATCCATGTCCTTCATTAATTATGAACTGCTTCAACATTATGTTTCAAAATGAAACAAAGATCATATTCTAGAGGCTCATAGTGTCATAATGAATATGGGCTTTTCAGTTCAAACAGTCTGGGTTCAGATTGATATATGACATTTGTCAGCTCTTTGAGTTGGAAAAGTTGAAATATTTTAAGCATAGTTTTTCTCAATTTTAAAATCAATGTAGGACTATCTATGTCTCAGGGTCTTCTTAAAAATTAAGTGAAATAAATTATATAAAATATATAACATTCCTGAAGTTCTCATTAAATAAAATCTATTACTATGCATTATTATTGTTTTTTCTTTAAATGAAATGATGGACATTAATGGTTTTTTACTCTTTCATTTCCACATGTTAAATAGGATGCCAAACTATGAAACACTTGATTAAACTATCGGCATCAAAGCAAGATATAATGACTTCCACCAAGCTATGTGTTTTTTTAATTAATATTTTATTTTCTTTCCTGAACTTAGGTTTGTCAGGAAAAACTTAATTTTCACTGAGACAAAGTATAAAGTGTCTGAGGAAATGATTGAAGAGGTGGCTCTGTGTCCACACATTTGATTGACACCCAAAAGTCTTACCATTAATTTGGTGAGGCCAGGTTCTCCACTGTCCCCTTATAATGAAGTGCTGTGAGGTCAGAAGCATAGTGGGAGAAATATTTTTATAATCATAGCAATTAAAAATAACCACTGCTTTGGCAAAGACATTAGTAATTTAAAATATACCAGAATTATGAGGAATGGTCTTTTGATTATATGAAAATCTATTAGAATACTAGTGACAAGTGCATACCTTGAGATCATATAGAATCTGCTTTGGGGCCATATGGATTTTACAAATTAAAGAAACATATACTTTTTCTCATATAAAAATGAAGTATTTGTTTCCACTGTTTAAAATTCTTAGAAGAGCTTTCCTCTCATTATTAGGTGCCCTTTAAATATATAACATTTTTGTATCAAATAAAAAGGCAATTGCTACTTACTGAGACAGAAATGGTTTAAATCCCAATATTAATAAAACTTGCACTGCACTTTTAGCTTCCTTTTGCTGCAGACTAGCAAATATTTTAACACATGGAGATAAAGCTCAGTCTATGCCTACATGTTAGCAGCACCTCATGGAAATGTAGAGAGAGGGGGTTATTTAGAGTTCAAATGCAGGCAAGCTTTCTCCCCCCACTAGATTAAAAACAAAGGTAAAAGAGAAGGTCTTTTATATTTTGAAAAAAATAAATTCAGTACATGTGAAATAGGAACTAAAAATATTATGTGTGTAATAATTATTTGAAAGATTGAGTATAACATTTCAAGGAATATGAAAGCTATAATAAATTCAGTCAAATTGGTTCAAATATAATTATGTCAATTATACTTCACAGAAGCCTGAGCTCCAGCTCCATGGTCAGTGGCTTTATTGTTTGTAATATGTCAGTCTATGCTTTTTGTTATACAAATGGAAATTCTCTTCTGAATCTCATAATGCATAAAGCAAAGTTACGCTTAAGATACATTCATAGAACTACAATCTAATAGATTTAAATCACCTTAAAGCAAGCCTGATTAATAAGTAATGTTTTTTTTGCATTATATTTGGTGATCTTAGAAAATAATACTTTTGATTCAGCATGAAATTTTTTTTTCTCATTTCCAGGAATTGAGACACCAAGCATACATGCCATTAGTGCATTAAAGTACAGGCAACTAAAGAACACAATCAAATAAAAATAGTAGTTTTGGGAAACTGTTTCCTTTATCATTAATTTTATCTTTGATCTAAAGAAAGAACATTAATAATTATGGCAAATGAAATTTATTTATTGCTACTACTAATATTTAATGCAGATGTGATGCCTTTATTTTTGAGCTCTCTAAGCATCTTATCTACCCCAATATGTCAAGGAAAAATTACAAAAGGAATAATATACTAAAGTTATGAGGTGAGAAGATAAAAATATTTTTAATATCAATAAAAGCATCATTTGACAAACTAGAAGTATTTTCTTGTTGCTTACATTATTCTCTTATATTAAGCGGATTTGCAATAAAAAGATATATTAAAGATTGAAACACAATTAACCATAATAATATTTTAAGAACTGGATTTTAAACTTGGCATACTCAATTAGGCTCAATTTATACATATATGTCACATACCCACTGTTGTATTGAGTAAATAGAGGGGAAAAATATATTCTCATGTTTATGATTTTCAATTAAGTGATCTTCAGCAGTTTATTAAAATATTTTGAGATTCTCTAAATATTAATATTTACCTCAGGGTCTTAAATACATTATTAGTTCATGTACGCTTACTAATCAAAATGGTCATACATAGTATATATTCTACAAAAGTTAGTTTCTTTTCACTTTCCACAGGAAGAAAAAATAATAATTTTTCTGTGGTTTTCTAAACAGCCAGAAAATGGAAGCTCAATATTTCACATTGTCCCCATTGTTCTTAATTAGAAATGGGGCATCTCATGTTGAGCAATTGAAAACTGGTTTTACACTATAAGGATTAAGACTGTAAACCATTCTATGTTCTTTATTGTATTAGTCTATTGCTAGTTCTTCCAACTGAGAAGGACTTCTTCGAATGTAGGGCTGCATATAATGAGAAAGTTCTGGCAGTGGTCAGAACACTCAGCTCAGCTCATTGCCTAACTTCAGGTCGTTTCCTATGGCCTGTGTATCCTAACCCTCATCTAGCACATCGGAGGCAGTGCCAGTGCTACTAGAGAGAATTATTTTGGTGAACATAATATTTAATGCCACTGAATTGTACATTTAACAAATATTTAAAGTGATAAATATTATGTTATGTATGTTTTAACACAATAAAAACAACAATAACACAAAAATAGCTTGAGTCAGCTCTAACATTCTTTTTTTTTTCTCTGCTATTTATTTTGGGTCATCTTAAAGTTAAAAAAAATGGGCATGATTTTGAGTTTGTCCCTCTACCCTCACCCCAGTCTCATCATAGTCTAGGCCTTTACAATCGTATTCTTCAAATGATTTTGGAGATTGAAAACAAGAGAGGGGAAGCACATTTAGTTCACTTTAAAATGATACACCACAGAATCATTCTACACTGCTTTTATATTTTTAGAAACAAATGTAAATTTATTAGAAAAATGGCAGAAAAGAAATTAATTTTTCACCATTATATGCAAATGCCTAACTTCATTTCTCAATATTGATTAGTTTAGTTGTATCTCTCAAGTCAGCCACCTAGAAAAATTTTAGTAGAAATAAACATGTTTCTAACATAACTCCCAAGCCAGATAGTGATTTAAAACTCTATACATAGATCTACAACATCCCACAATTTATAAAACCCAGACTTTGGGAACAGAAAGCTCAGAGCAGCAAGCTGAAAGCTTGGAGAGAGCCTCACCTTGTGTACCCTGACCTTCTGAACCAAAGCTGACGGCCAGTCAATCGTGAGCCTTCAGTTGTGCTCCAATCTAAAAGCTGACATGTGAGCATTAGCTGCTGTGACAGGCTGGTCTAACTTGGCTGTCATCTGGCCCATTTTCTACATAAACCATCAACATAATTCATTCTAAAGGGCTTTCTAAGAGAGCCTAATGCTTTTTCTTTCTTCCCTTGTACAGTGCAGAATTTAGGACAGCTTATTTTAATTTGATGACCTGCACTATGATCTAATAAGGGGCAGCTGTGGCAGCTAAGTCCCCAGGCTATTTATTGTCTATTAGAATGAATCCTAAATAAACTCCCTTCATTCTAAACTTGACCTATTCTTGAACAGTAGACAAAAATGACACTTAGAAAAGGAATTGTAGGGAAGCAAAAGAAAGAGCCAATGGAATATAAAAACTATGAAAGAGAAAACTCTTCAAACATAATTAGAAGGATGAGCAGTGATAATGACATTTTGATGTCAAATAATTGCAATTGAAATGTTGGTATTGTGGAAGAAATCTGGGTGGAACACAAAGGAATATCAAACTGTCAAATAACATGTACCATGTTATTAAAGTTAAGCTAAAAATAAATTCATTTTATGTGAAGAAAAAAGTATTCAATACAGAGGTTAAAATGGACTAAAGCGGTGTATTATATAACTTTTTCTGTCTGTTATCCATATATATTTTCCAGCAATACCTAAGACACCAGTAGATAAATTCTACTTCATATCTGGTAAACGAATGTCTCTTGAAATAATATTTACTTTCTCACATATGATGAACTCTTAGTTTGTATTCTGTTCTATTCTCTCTCATATTAAAAAAAAATTCTAATCGCAATTCGCCAAATTGATTTCACCACCTGCACCATGGTCAGGACCCACAGTTTGAAAAATAGTATTCCAGAACCCAGGAACAAAAGAGGAAAAAGAAATTTCCAAAGAAAAATGCCATCATTCTGAAATACTAATAATAAGAGAGGATTTAACAGCCCAGTGAGAAGGCAAATACATTCTCAACCCATGCAAAAGTAATTTATTACAACATTGTTCCTGCTTCCTTGAGTGTGAAGGGCCTGGCAGAAAGCATACAGAAGTAAACATTGTAGTACGTGACTGTTAAGCATAGCTGTGTGTTATTTCTAAGCAATTCTCATATATAATATGAAACAAAAATTTCTTAATGTCCTTGGCAACCCTTTTATAAATAAATGCTACATAAAATCAAGATGCAAGGGAACTTAGAACTTGAGTAGATAAAGTCAAATGATTCTCCCTGTTTTAGGGAAATATAAGACTTTTAAAAGGATTCGATTTGCCAGAATTTTATTGAGATTTCACGCCAGTTTTGAAAGTGATTATAAGGACAGAATTTACATGTGAATTGTTTAAAGGGACGGGCTTTCCCTGTTGGAGAATCATCTGTGGATATGTGGTCCACTTGCTTTGGATATCTTCAGTTGTCTCTCAGGCAAACATAAGAGTAAATTGAGGTCGGGCTGGCTGTCCCAAGGGGCCTTC
Source organism: Eonycteris spelaea (assembly GCA_003508835.1). Lineage (NCBI taxonomy): Eukaryota > Metazoa > Chordata > Mammalia > Chiroptera > Pteropodidae > Eonycteris > Eonycteris spelaea. Next base: position 2,442,259 of record PUFA01000067.1, on the reverse strand, counting down.
TGCCTATGAGTGAAAGATACCATTGAAGGTCCCTCTCCAGACTTACCCAGAGAAATCCATTCTATTCAAGCTGGTAAGGCTGAGGGCCTAGAATTTATCTATAGCTCTCTCAGCCCAAAGAATTTTCAGTGTCCTTATAGTGAGCTAGGTCTGAACACTCTGTCTTTCTTCTCAGGCATGTAAGCTACTGTATCAGTTCTATTGCCTGCCATTAATAAATAAATAAATGAATAAATGAATGAATGAATGAATAATAAAATGCTCATAATTAAAAAATTAATGATTTTTTAAAAATTCTTAAAATATGAATAATAAAAATTCTAATCCTAATCTTATATTTTACCAAATTATAGACCCCACCAAAAAGATATGTTTAGTGCCTCAATCGTATGTCGAAATGGACATGTCTTTCCATATGACCATATATTTTATAATGTTTCTATGTTGCAAATGGGACTTATATTTGCAAATCAACTTTCCATTTACACCTGTAATATAAAATTTTCTTTTCATCAAAAGCAACATAAAAGAGAAAGTGAAAGAAATCCAGTTTTCAAATAACATACTGACTGTAGTCAATGCTTGCAGTAACAGAAGGATCAAACAAATCTCAGCCATAAATGACATTATCAATAGTTGGAATTCACAGTGGTATTATCACTAGGTTAGCTACTTAATATGGCTACATGTGAGCAATATAGACTTTCACAGCCACCGTGAGACTTGAACAGGCAATTCGCTACCCTCAAACACTCAAGAATAGAAAGTGATGACATGATTTAGTAAAACATTCTCTAACCTAGCTTATTTTCTTTCACTATTTATACTTCTTTTCTCACAACTCACTGTTTATCGTGGAACCTCAGTCAAAGCAATAAGAACTGTAGTCCTTCACTGTTTCTTAAATTTGAACCAAAGTCAAGTATAGGGCTTAAGAACCACCTCATTCAGCTATTATCTATGTTCTACCTTGGCATCAGTAATGGAAATAAAAACATAAAATTAATGCTTTAATTTATGAAAGAAGACAGTCATTCTTATTTAGTAGGGCTCAAAAATACACACACACACACACACACACACACAACACAAATACTTACGGTAAAGTAAGAAGCCAAAATCTGTTTTCAAGCTGTGAATTATTCTTTGCATATCTCTTTTATTTTCTTATAATTAAGTGAACATAATCATAACTTTAGGTGTCAGGAAAAAGCCTTTAATATTAAAACCTAGACTCACCCCTATTCAACCATAAGTGAATGGTTAAGAATTATATCTTCTTAATGGAAACTTACACAGCCATTAAATTCAATTCTTAAGAACCAAGTATGACATTTTAAAATACTTATAAAATTAGATGGAAACTAAAACTAAAACTAATATGGTCTCAACATCATAAAACAAATGCATATAAAAATACAAATACATTAACCTATTTAAAATATACTCTCTGTGTGTTAGTATAACAGGCAATTTAACTTGCTTAACAATATTAAAAACTCTACTTCCAAATATATTGCAATATATGCATATCATTCATATGTAAGATGATTTCATAATCGAAGTAATACACATTTTATTTTTAAAACCTCCAATACCGTTCTGTGCAAGGCACATACACGATTCTATATTTCTACACAATCTGAGGCTAATAATGTATGGTGGAACCTCACCAACAATAAGACAAGTGTGACTTATACAGTACTGGAATTCCATCTGATTGACAGAACATTAAGGCTGCTAATTCCAACTGTGGATGGAGATATGGTGATACAGAAGCTCATATATTGCTAGTTTAAGTACAATTTGCTAAAATCATTTTGGAAAGAAATTTGACAATATTGGGGAAAGTTGAAAATTCAACAATACCATTTTTAGGTATATATTCTAGAAAAGCAGTCCCACATATTCAGAGTAAAAAATATGTAACTTTTCTTTGTGGTATTATTTGCAATGCTGAAAAATTGAAAATTTTATATTGTATCATGAAGGGAGAGAATACATACTTTATAAATTTGTACAAAGAAAAGCAATTAAAATGAGTAAATTTTATTTTTTCCAAATGAATAAATTTTGAAAACAATATTGATTGCAAAAGCAAGTTGCAAAATGTGACATATCATGATAATGTTTATATAAAACTTTAAAAAATACTCTATGGTTTTATAGATACTAATAGCCATATGGACAAAGATAAAAATAAACTTAAGGATAGAGGCTGCATTTAGGAAACAAGGAGTAAATTAGAAGAGAATAAATCTGCAAAATATTAACTGCATAAAAAAGCTGAGATAATTGCCTTGCAAATTCTGCCTTTATTTTATTAGAGCTAAAACTGTGTGGGCACTGCTATACCATTCTCTCTGCTTTTCTATAAGTATAAGATAGCTTATCATAAACATAAATTCATACTATAAAACCTTTAAAGTTTACTGTTAAAGGTAATTTGGTAATAATTTTTAAATATCAGTTAACCTTTTGTTTAATGTTTGTGGCAATAGTTTTATCTCATATCTCACAAAAGCGTTATATAGGTTAGGTCACATGAGAATTCATTTACTGTAAGTGCGATAAAATCGGAAACAGTTTCCAAACCAAAATGTCTCTTCCCGCTTCCCTTTGTTTTCTGTATGAGAAATGTAATAGGTGCAGGTGCACACAGTTACAAGGCTTGCAGCCCTGCCAAATATCTAACAGTGCACTGACAAGCTTACCTTCGGCACTCCAAAATGTTCCTCTTATAAAGGACTTTCTTATACGACCCTCCTCACATGGTCCGTGACCTTTTGACAACTGGATTGAAGATAAATCAATCTCTTTCACAGAGAGAAACTCAATCTAGTGTGATGATAATGAAAGAACAAAAAATAATTTGAAAATGACATAATAGTTTCCTAAATTACTTCAAATTTTAAAACAAAATAATACTCCCCAGACAGCCCATAAATGCATTATTCTGAGTACTGGAATAATTAAACTTTGATTTTGATTTAAGAATTTTTTTTTTAAATGCAGAAGTCTATTATGAAAACTGCTTTTGATGATGGCCTCCCTCAGAATAGTGAGTTATAAAGATTTGATAGGTAATCATTTTCGAACTCCTATATATAATCATTTCTTAAAGAAAATGCTCTCAATTCATTTTTGTTAAATAAACATTATTGATATATTTGCTTAAATTTACATTTACTGGGAATTTTACTTGTTCCAGGCTGGCACAATCTCACAAAGTACTTGCAAAATGGAAATAACTTTTAGAAATAATAGATTTGAAACTTAGGTTTATCTCTCTAAGGGTCCAACATGGCTTAACAGAATGCTCACTGTCTGTCACTTCTCTGTAAGGAATAGCTGGTGCCACTAGACCAAGGTCAGGTGCAGCCCAGGCACATCTACCTTATCTGTGCTTCTGCTCATAGAATTGGAAAAAAAAAAAAAACCTGACAAACTCTGGGTAGATAGATCACTGTTGTATGGACCATCTCTCTCAAATCTGTATGTGGGCCCTATACATAGTGAAAAGAAAAAAGACCAGTGACCTGACCATCTTGCCGGTCATGGTGACTCTATCAGACTACATTTCTTCTCCCAGTTTTGTTATAATAAATAACACAATTAATAACACATCCAGATATGTCTCTGAAATCATTATTTGATAGATATATATATTAAATTTTATCTAATTACATATATATTCATTTACATTATCTATATATGATGATAATCAATTTATGTTTTAACTAGTCCCAATAGATAATGTAAATACATCACTGTTCTAAAACTTAAAATCTAAGGCCATTTTATAAGTTTTGGTAATAGCTGCATTTTATGAGCAATCATATTTAAGAATATAAATTGTGTCTTTATTCTCATCTTTTCTATAGCAATCTATACTAATAGTTTTGCTTTCCAAGTCCAAGTCCACCATTATTTTTTTTCCCTTTGTTGTTTCCAACAGCACCATTAATTTTCCAAATCTATGTTTATTAACTATAAATAGTACCAATTGGGAAAGCGGGGACACAAAAGGAGAATTGTGAGAAAAGTATTAACTTTAAAAGATTAACTTTGAAAGCAAGGAGTTTAGTTCACATTGGTATCTTTTTGCCATGGATTATTCTGAAGAGCTTATATTTTGAAATAATTAATGTATTGTATACCAAAATAGTTTGCTAAAAGTCATTTACATGGTCTGGCTTTTAAAACTCATATTCAAATAGAGACAGATGGTGCAAGTTTTCTCACACCATGTCCGTCCTCAGAGCTTTCACTACTTAATACCTAGAATTTAAGTACCATTTCTAGCCACACTCCAGGCAGGGCTAGAAAATTATAAACTTTTTCTAGAAATTATAAATGAAAATTTTGGGGGAGGAATGTCCCCTTCCAGATAGAAAGTCCAGCGGAGGGAAAGACTTCAGGCCCTCCCACACCCCCTCTGTCAGGTCCTCAGGGATGACCCCTGGAGATTTGAGAGGAAACATGACAGTAAGCACAAGAGAACAGCAGGAGTCAAGCTCCAGAATGGCATTTTTAACTAGATGTACCTTCCTTGGTCTGCCTTCTTCAGGAGTTCTGATTAGAAGAGAGAAATAATTGCATGTATTTTAACCTATTCCTGGAGTTTCTCTTGCCGATAGTGGAATACAAGCCTAACTGATATACACAAATTACCCTTCTCCAACTGGTCAGTGAATATTAGTATTTCTGGCATTCACTCTTCCAATATTTTTCTATATAATAGATATAAGCTATTATTATTTAGCTTGTATCTGTTCATCTGTTCATCTCTCTACCATATGTCATTGAGGCATGCATTTTCTTCAGGAGACGAAATGCTAGTGTGCGCAAATAAACACCTCCTGCTTCAAGCAGATAGGCAGGTGAGGACCTTAGTGAGGGAGACAAAATTCTCTTGAAGCAATCCTCCATGAAGGCAATCATTCTAAGCCTTTTGTCGATATTATTAACATTAATACTATGTGGATAATGGACAAATATATTTTGCTGTTTTAAAAGTAATTTTTCAAAGATCTTGGCTCTAGTCCCACTCATTCATTGCTATTATACTCAATTGTTGATAATTTTGGCCACAGTTTTGTTTGTTCCAATTCAATTTCCCACTATATTGAAATCAATGTCATGATTTCAATAGAGTAAAAAGTAACATGCTGTACTAAGAAAAGAAGAGTTAAAGTAGCTCTCTATCCATTTCTTCCAGAATACATTCTCTCTAGTTTCCTTTCTGTCATTACCTTTCCTGTGCTATAAATATCTCCCACTTCAAGGAGTAAATGGTTTTATACTTTAAAAACAGATTGATAAAGTTTCATGTAACAATCACCTTAGCTGTGCTGAGAACGACAAGCGCGTTCTGTAATATAATAGTAATATCATTGTAATTCAAACCCAGTGACTACCTCTGGCACATACACTGCTCTTAATGTGTTTTTGTTGTTTGTAATGTCAAAGATGCCCTAGATTAAATTGCACCACTCTATCATAATGCTGACTGTGCTTTATGCTCCCACTCTGTTCCAGTTTACTTCGCAAAAGGTAGGAAGACAGACCAGCCTCAGCAAACACAACATCATTTCTCATTGACTTAATAAGAAATGTTATTTGTCTTTCTGTTTTGAGTGAAAAGCCAGGTGTAAGAAAAAATAAGATGATTACCAACTGCTGTTTAATCTTTTTTTTTTTTTTTCTGTATTGAAGAAAGCTGCAGAATAGTACCAGCAGGTATATACTAAAACTGATTACTTCTTTTTTACTTAGAAATAATCATATTGCAAATAGAATGAATTGTGTAACAAACTGACAAGCAACTTCCTAGAAACATCACTGTGGCATAGATGCTTGATATTTCTGTGACTCAAATATATCCAAATCGAACCATTTACATTACAAATTTACGCACTTACAAAATAGCATACTTCATTTTTCTGAATAAAAACAAAGTTCATCCATTTGTTGAGTGTTTTTTTTCCTCTTAATGGAAATTCCCATACCTTTCTATTATGATTAACTTAGATAACATGTAATTAAACTTTAATCCATAGTTACATAAAATTTAATGTGATACATTGAATACTAATGTATTTACCAAATTGATATTTTAAAAGTTAACTATTGTAAAAAATATGGAAAGGCTTTACATACAATAAAGTTATTATGAAGACTGATCTTAAATGTCACCAAGAGGAGATATTCTGAAAACACACAAAATAAAAACTTTAATAAAGAATAATTCATGAAAATTCTAATATAAAACAAAACCTATATATAGTTTCAGAATGTTGTACTTATATTGCTTTGAAATTTATGCTATAAGTCACAGATAATGACTGAAAGAAAACTTTTTTCTTGAATAATTTTGCTGTAAGAATCTGCTATTATTGTTGTCACATTCTATTGTAAATTAATTTAAAATTGTGATATATTTTTATTTATTCATTCCATCTTTCATGAAATTGAATTCCTGTGTTTTTCCATTCTGAGGTTGACTTGAAATGCTGAGAATTCTAATCCGCAATCTAAATACCATTCACAAGTATGTAATCTGGACCACAGTCAATTCATGCTGAACCATTTCATCGGGTGACCTGCTCTTCCCTTAGACTTTGTACAAAACGTTCACACTGGAGACTATAGATTCTTACTGAGTTCATAAACTAATTTATATTTTTATAAGTTGCATTTCTTTATGAAGATTATTATGAGTTTTCTAGGTGAGAGTGTGGCTGAATGTTATTATTTAGAATGTTGTTGTATTTTTCTTATTGATTGCAACACTGAAATAACTCAAACCCCTTGAGTTCATGCTAAATATAACCTTATCTAGTAGAATCAAAACTCAGGTTCTATATTAGAAAGTGGGATATGATACACTCAAGTGAAAAATCAGCATGCCATTAAAATTGACAGATATGAGACAGGTATGTTTTCTGATGAATTGAACTAAGGAGAAGTAGATAATAGAGAAATGAATGGCTTCAAGAGCAAATAGGATGAGTTTGATATGTCATGCTGCTTCTTGCCAGATCAAATATACAGTATGATCAACAGCATTTCTCAAATTAGCAAAGATTAAAGAGATGGACAGGGCACACAGCAGGGAGACTGACAACCCTGACACAGGTCCTCTTAGTAAACTTCCAGACTTTGACATTGACAACTGCAGGGTGACTATTTAACCTCTTCTTGTCTAATTTTACTGATACACATTATTGCATTGATGAACATATTCTACTAAGCTATTGTGAACTGACTGTAATTCACAGAGAAATCACAAAATACCTGTACAATTGCCATATATAGTGGCATTAAACTATCATTTTCTTATCCAGAATACAGTTTTAGGAGACCTTTTACTAAGATTTGCCATTAATAAAAAAAAAAAAAAAAGAATTCAAAATACTGAAGAAATAAAAACTAAACACAAAATCTACACTTCAGACATCTCCATGCTCATCCCTGTGCAGGATTTTTTCAGCAATAAAAATAATGTTGACTTACGTTGTGTTTCTGATATTAAAAAGTAGAAGGTCTGCTATTTGCAAAGGGCTGGCCATATCCTGCAACGAAAAGAATCGTGGTTGTCTGCCACATAGTGTTTTCTCCTCTCACCTTGTTGGATGTTGAACCATGCCTCACTGCCAGTAGCAGTGGGCTCAGGTAGAAGATAAAGGGCTTTTCAAGGATTCACTTTCTACTTTCTCCTTCCTTTTCTCTTGTCTTCTTCCTTCATTTCTTAGGGAAACTGACACTTTATATTTATTTCCATCTCTTAACCAACTTAACGTACCTCAGACTTCACAATCTTTTTCATGAAATCCTAACTGAAAATGATCAAAACTGTCATTCTGAATTTTTTTTTTAACTTGGAAAAAGTAATGGTAGGAAAAGGAGAGAAATAAAGAGAGAGGAAAAGCAAACTCTCATACCACAAATAGTAAGACATGTATTTTGTGATACACTTCAATAAAGAAACAAAACCTTTAAAATGCCTACAAAATAAATATCGAAAATTATAATGATTTTTGACTAAATTCGGGTATAAAAAGAAAAATCATTTTTATCATTTTCTTTAAAATATGATTTTTTTAATTATGTGAAAAAGTTAGTCATTAAAAAGTCTTAAATTTTCTACTGAACTAATTAAATGGCAATTATATTTTTTATCTAACAACTTTTACTTTATGCTTCTTTTATATTTTTCTAAACAAATTATAATCACTAAAGGGGAATAGTGTACTTATATATACAGATATATAAAGCCCCAGAGCAATGCTGAATTACGTGTGACCTCTCTGCTTAGTCTTTGAATATTTTTCTAGCTTTTCCCGAGTGGAAACTAAAGATCTACAAGGCCATCACGGTCTTTTTTCTTTGCCCTCCCATTCCTCACTTGTCAGTAACTTCAACTGCTACAACTGCCTTAGCGTCACTCCCACTCTAAAACACACCTTTTACTTCAGCACATCAGGCACACTCCTAACTCAGTGTATTGACTTTGATTTGCACTCTCAACCTGCGATACTCTTCTCCAAAATCTGCACATTCAACTTCGGCACTTCCTCAAGTCCTAACCCAAGTGTTTCATTTTTTAATGACTCCTACCCTGGACCACTCTAGTTTAAATCTGAATAATTCCTTCACATTCTTTATAATGTATAACCTCCTACTGACTTTAATTTTTTTCTCCTCAGAACATACATGTATTTGTAAATCATTCCTGCTGTATCCATCAGATCAAGATGCTTCAGAGTCACAAATGTCCCTGTTTGAGGAAAAAATACATTGTTATTTTTCTTATAAACAATACAACAGACTTAGAGTTGAAATATAATGGTCTTTTAGGCTAAAGTCAAAAATAAAAACTACTCAATGAGTACATGAGTATTGGATGGGAACCAATGTGTGCAAAATATTAAATTTGCATCGAAGAAAATCACTCCAAAATATCGAGTCCTAAGTAACAATCATGTCTTTCTCTGTCACTTAGCCTTTCACCTGCAGTGCATTTAGGGATAATTATAGTACAATTATTCACCTGTACCAAATTTGAGACTCCCGCCTAATGTTTACCACAAGACTTTAACAAAGGATATTCAACTCATGATTGATGGGGTAGTAATTATCAAACTCCTCAATCTTGTTCAAAATAAGTAAGTGCCCAAACAAACAAACATGAAAAATAGAGCCAATTCCTGCTAACTGCAGGCAAATGGTAAAATCTTGAAACAAACAATGCACTTTGATTAACAAATGATAATTATAAAAATAGCTTCAAATGTCCTTAAAATCAATCAGAATTTCTATTTTTATTGTTCATGAAATGATTAAACTGAAAACAAATCAACCAAGAATTTAGATAACGAAATATTCTAGAACTCTAACAAAATCTCTGTAGTATTACATATAAAACCCTCCTAAAACAAAAATTTAATATATTTATAGAAAGTCAAGGAAGTCATATCTCACAGATCAAAAATAAATTGGGATGGAAAACCTTTGCAATACTTGATAACTTAGAATAATTGAATAATCTTATTCAATTATTTTCCCTATTTCTTTTCTAATAAGGTAATTTCACATATTTGCCTTTGTATACCCAGTCATTCTTACATATATGCATTTGTTGTGCCTGTAAAATTAACTTTGGCTTGCGTTTAAACTTGAAAGACAAAAGAGCATCAAATACATAATATATACAAAATTACTGAAATTTCAATTTATGTAAAGATTTGCTATATACCATATAATATTAAATAACATTATGCAGTGTTGGTGCACACATTTGAATTTGCAATGAAGAAAACAAATGATGCTGTTTGAAAACTCAAATGAAGATCTCTTGTCCCTGATTAATGCTGAGCCGACCTCTTTTCTCTTATCAGGATCTCATAAATCTCACTGAAGAAGATTTAGTTACGTCAATATATTGTTGATTTTTATATGGCCTTTTGAGCTTAGGATAAAGAATAACAAAATGATATTGATTTAATTCAAGCAAGGTAAATCTTCATGACCTTGTTGCTTAACCAAGTGTAATGTTCATAACTCCCAGATTAATCGATTGCAGAACAAATTCACAATTGTCCTTAAAATTTCAAGTATAAACAGATAATGAAATTAACTTTATTTTCTGGAGGATAGATTATATATCCTGTTTGCATCTCCTATTTATGAACTCTAATTTGTTAATTTTTTCTACTACTCACTTAGATACAAACTTATTCAATATAAAATTTAAGAAATTTTAAATTTCTCAAGGACTAAGTTGATACAGACCTGGAACAGGCCTTCAGTAGTAGATATAAAGATAAGAAAGCAAATATCAAATATATTGAAGCAAATATAAACATATATTGATAAAATATGGATACCAATCTTTGAAAGCAGAAAAAATTGGAAGAAGGAATAGGTGAGGATAACAGAGGCTTATATCTTGGGTGAATATGTTAGTAAAGATTAAATTAACTGAGATAGAGACCACAAGAGATGAAATAGATCTGAAGAAAAGAAAATAAATTTGGTTTTAGATTGAAAATAAGTTGCACAGCTTGAGGTAGAATTGTGCACTTTCAAAACTACAGTGTGGTTGATGACTTCTGTTTCTTTTATATCAAATCCTTAGCTCAGTCCCTACATTTAAGATGATTTTCTGTCAAGATAGAATACTCATTTATTCATATCAAAGAGCAGTGCTAATAGAAATACATATATATATATATATATATATATATATAGAAGAAAAAAAGAATTGTCTGACAATATTAGCACTATTCAATGAAGGTTTCAGTATCTATTGCTTTTCAGTAAAGGTTGACTAATTTGTATAAAATAGCTACAATACATTTAAAAATTTTTAGAGTTAAAAATGAAGATTTTATTACATAATAAATATACTACACAGATTCTTCCAATGTTAAAGAGATTCTTGCATGCTATAGAAATGACAGCTTATAAAATCTGTGCTACAGCAAATACACCATATGAGGGAGAAGATGTGTTTCAGTAACGGCCTTCTTGCTGAAGCCAGTGCTTATATCTCTAAATAGATGTCTCCTCCTCCCAAAGCTCGAATGACCATTGCCCCTGGATTTAAGTTTTTATTCCTCATAAGATGACTATTTTGTCTGGCCTTCTTTCATCAAAGGACTGCACTCTGCATTATTTAAGGCCTGACTTTTGATTGTTTATTCCTATCCTGATCCAAAATTTCTTTAACCCCTTCTCCAACAACCCCTCAAGGTTAGGTCTTAATGCTTCTTATAGCTCACCCACTTAGTCTCTGTTATTTTTCCTAGGTTTTTGGATGGTTTCTAAGGGTCAGGAGAGATAGTAAATATGAATGCAACTTAACAACCGCCAAATATTATACAGATATATAAAGCATAAAGTAATATGCTTGCGATTTTATAGTAAATATAAGATAAAAGACAAATTTTAAGAAAGTACCCAATCAACTAAATTTTAGTATTTCTGGTGTGATATTTCATATTATTTTCTATTTTACTTTTCAGTGGTTAATTACAATCTCAATTCATCAAACTTAACTTGTTTAAGTTCAGCTATTAACTTAAAAAACATAATGTTCCCAGACTTAATGCTACTATTTATAGCTGGTTTACAACTAAAGTTTTCTGTTTGTATTCATTTTGATAACTTAAGATTGGCTTAAGAATTATTTAATATTGCATCCCTGGTTTCAACATACTAAAATATGCATTAAAGCATTTGAAAGCCACAGACAAAGAACACCTGACAGTTTTCTCCTGCATTCTTTCTCTCCAATTAGGTCCTAACATCCCCAAGTACAGGCCCAGGTCTAGCTAAATGCTGACCTTGATCTGGTTCACCAATCAAAGTCATTCTAGAGATTGGCTCTAGGATCTGCTTGAATTCTTTTAATCTGTCATTTCGACATTTCCTAAGAATCCATTAGATGCTTTTTTTTTTTTTTTTAAACTGGGTGATATAAGACAATGGTGAACAAGGCATGGCAATGTTCTCAAAGATTTATGGTTTGATGGAAAGGGAAGACAAGTTAAATAAACCTAATAAAATAGAAATACACTTTTAAATACCTGAGGGAGAAAACAAAGTTTTCACCTCACTCACAGGTGAAATATATGGTAGGTGCATAGTTTAGAAAAAAATTCACAGAGGAAACAATGGCATGAAATTGTTCTCAAGAGATGTCCAGTATAGCAGGTACTGTGTTTCAGATTTCTACCTGACTTACCTACTCAGACCTCTAAAAGAACCCTCTCCTTTCTATCGGCACTCATCTTTTGATCTCTGCTGCTGTACCTGGACATCTGATCCTAATTTGACTCCTGAATCCTCATTGGTTTTCCGTCAGAGACCTTACACTAAACCAGACTGTCAGGATCTATCAGCCATACGTAGTCCAGCAAGACTCCAGGTGACACTTCTCTCAGCTTCTCCCCATGTAGACCAGTGGGAATTCGCCTAGGAGAGGGAGTAATTTCCACTTTTAAATACCAAAGTTGCAATATTCAATATTTTACAGCTTTACTCCTTAACAATAACCCATATCCTTACCAAATACATATGAAAGTCCTGAATTGAAGAACAATGTTTGTTCATATCTTCAACTGCAATGTTCTCAAAACTATAATTTTTAATGTTGTGTATTCTTTCTCCTTCAACTTTTCTTATCCTCTTTTCTTTTTGCAGAACTTGCTCCTCATCAAGGCCTAATTCAAATATCTCCCCTGTAAGACTTCTGTCAAGTGTCCTCATCCCTCTTAGGACTGTTCCTGTAGTCCCTTAAGCAGTTTATGTTTGATCATTACTTTTGTCATTGCCCAATTTATTACATAAGCAACTGCCCTTCTCACATAGAATTGAAGTTTGAGAGCAGAAGTTAGTTCTTATTTTTGTGTACATCCTCAAGTACCTATAACTGTTCGTTGAGTTCATTAAGACCTTGTTCATTGATCAAATATGAATTACAATGTGTGTGTGTGTGTCGGCCGTCTTTTTGGCAGTGAATTGAACTCAATCACATTGTAACCCCTTGTACAGAAGGACATAGACTTTGTTTGTTCGTTTGTTTAGCAAGTTAATGCAGGAGAATATCATGATACAGGGCTTTTCCTCCTTTAAATCCAAAAATGATATATGATTAGAATTCTGGGCTCAAAGGTGAGCATCAATGACTTTATAATAAATCTTGTCATTCGGTATAAGCATACAAAATCACAAAACCCTGTGATTTTTTCCTATCCCAATGTTTATTGTTCACATGTCATTTTAATTCTCAAATCAATTCCATGTGTTAATATGTTGGACTGAAGAGATCATGTGGTTCTGCCCTTGAGGAGTTATGGTCATGTCCCTGTTGCTTGAAATTCCAGACTGAAAACTGAAGTTTCTCAGAAGCTTAAAGCAAAAAAAAAAAAAAAAAAAAAAAAAAAAAAAAAAATCTGATGCAGCTGTGTTTTCGATATTAAAAAAAAGATCTTGTCATCAGTAGTTATGTTTGAGACATTTTGGAAAGCTTACACATCCTCAGGCTTCAAGTCCCTGAAGAAAACAAAAGCCAAAGGCCGAAACGGCAGCTGCCTAGAGTGGAAGTGCTTAAGGCTCTTGCCTTCCTCAGCTGGGCCAAGGATCTAACGTGAAGCACTTTTTCCATGATTGGCTACATGGGAGAAGGGCTTAGTGGACACATTTCACAAGGTTTTGGCTTTCCAGAATAATATGTGAGGAAAATCATCTCAAAGCTAACTCCACCAGAAAAAGTAAATGGTGAAATAATTATAAACTTCCTAGTATGAGAGGAAAGGCATAGAGCTATAGAACATCAAAGGCAAAAAGTGAAAAATCATTAAGCCATTTAGGAAAGTGTTCCATTCAGCAAACACAGAAAGAGTATTCTCTCCTTTCAGTGCAAGGATACTACTCCTATTCACCCACCTTTGGTAAAGTATTGTATTTGAATGGCTTCTCTCATAATGCTAACAAATTAGTGTTGATTAATTATCACCTTCTCAGCTAGTACCCATGACATTTATTTCCAAAGTATCTGACTGTGAATTTTGGATTTTGGATTCCAAAATAGAGTTTATGTTTGGAGATCCTCTTAGAGGTAGAGTACATTTAATTGGTTCAAAGAAGAGGTTTCTATCTGTGACAGGGAAGTTTCCTACAGCTTTATCTCACTATAAAGAGACCTAATGCTTAGAATTCTAATTGTGTTCCATGGTGAACTTTCACTCTATTTTTTCCTTCCAAATAATCAATAACTGTTGAGAGCATAACTTCTTACTCCTACCATCTCAGTTCACTAGAAATAAGAGACAATAATATCCACCCCCCCAAAAAACATGAATAATAACGGTAGAAAATCACGTAGTCTTTGTCTTTTGAATCTCTAATTAGATGACGAGTGTATTGATACTACTCATTTCTTCATAAAACATTGGCCTTGGGTCACAAATGTCTTCTGACATCTGTTTTCTGCTGCCATCTACAGGTCTCATCTCCACCACCTGGTGGTTTAATCTGTTTTTATCTCTACCATTAAACTGATGGATATCAATAGTGGCTTCAGAAATTACTGATCATGTCATATCAATATCTCCTTTGCTGCTTTGTTTTCTCAGCATACAATCATCATGGTAGAGCATTCCAACAAATGCTATAACTGTTAAACAAACTAAAGGAAATATGTGATCTTCCTGTGTTTGTTGGTTGGCTTGTTTTGATTTTTCAGTGGCATCACCAGTACTGTGCCCCTTTTATTATGCCCACCCTGCACTTGCTTTTTAACCACTGACCCTCTTAGGTCTTGATGTTCTAGGTACCCACAAAGCACACAATTATGTTTTCATTATTTGGGGACCATAGTATCTGCAAGCCTAGGTCATGATATATTCTAAAAACTGCCAGCTGTCTCCCAACACTCATTCTTGCCTTTCTGGTTGCTCAGCTACATACATGTTCAGCTTCCTACGTTTTAGGTGTAGTTATGTCTCTATGTTCTCACTGGTTGAATATGAATGGTGGTGACTTGATTAGTCACAGAAGCTACACAATGAAGATGGCAGACCTGCAAGCTAGCTAGGTTTCCTGCAAACTTCAGGAAATTCTTTTTCCTAATTATACATGATAGGAAGTATGGAATATAGATTATTTTACTAGTTTGTAATACTTATGGATAGGTATCATTGAACTAAGATGTTTAAATTTAAGAAAGAAAGCTAGAACATAGGATACATTATCTGTAAACTATGCAGGCTATTGATGGCATTTTAACTAATCATTGAGAGAGAAAAAGAGAGACTTGAAGTTACATGTGAGAGCCAACAACACTTTTTAGACAGTGGAGTATAAAAAGAAAATGAAAGTAGGAGGGTAAATCAAACCTAACATTCTGCATTTTAAAACTGTGAAATATTCTATTTGCCTGAATGTGTTTGTTTAAAAATTAAGAATAGTAATACATTCAATTTTAACATTTATACAGACTTTCTATAATTATTTTTAATATAGAATAATAAAAGAGAGAGGATTTATTTAACTTGAGATCTCCCATCAGAAGAGGAAAAGTAACAGCTTAACAGTGAAAGAAGCAGTTTTATATAACAAGGAAAGGTTTTTTTTTTCTAGAAGAAAACTTTAAAAATTGACTATCTTCCTAATAAGATACAGCATATTGCTTCACCTCATTCCTTTGAGAATAACATTTCTGATATCAGATTCCCATTCCATCTACAATAATTTTGATTTGCTATCCTCAACTTACCCCAAGTTTAATTAAAATTAAGACCTCATGTATAACGGTCTTTTGCAACATAATAATAATAATATGTATAACCTGAATGTACCTAGTCTGTAGCCCTTAGGAAATTTCAGACAGGACTATTATTGCTCATGTCAGTCAAGAATGGCTCTAAGCATCACCCAGTATCTGACCTGTAACCAAGAGGACAATTTTTTTTTTTTATTTTGCACCTAAATTATTTAAAGGCTTGGGCAAAGAATCTAAACATTTATAAAACTTAGAGGGATTAACACTTCTCAAAAACACATACTTCCAGATTTTGACATTAATATTAGGACAAAGTTACATGGAGATTTTATTGTGTAATTAATAATAAGAGTGTACACCTGAACGTGGACTTTAAAGAGTTAACTACCAAGTAATGTAAGGTTTTTCAAGGTTATCAGTTCTAACACTAATGTTACTCCAACCAATGATAATAATAATAGTTATAAGAGGCTGTAATTATAGAGTACTCATTATGTGCCACAGTGTTCTATGCACTTAAATATTAGCTTATTTAATCCTCATCCGAAACAACATTACGATATGGGTGTTACTATTATCTCATTTAACAGATGAGAAAAATGAGGCAAAAAGAGGATAAGTGACTTTGGCAAGGTAACATCTGCCTCACTCATTTTAAGGCTCAGGAAGAATCTGGGTTAGGAATGGATAGCCACCACTCCAAATCCAAGGGCAGGAACTGTTCAACTAGAGAACAGCTAGGGGAATGAGAAGATGGGGTGGGGAGGGACCAAGAGACACTTTCAAGCAGCAAAGTCATGCGTTTGAGACAAGGTCAAGAATACACATTTGACACTTTCCATAGCAGGACTTGGCATCTTAAAAATAGGAAGAGGAGAAAGAACAACTTGCTTTAAATCAATCCTTGAAGCTACTCAGTAAGTATTCTTGAAACCAACTTTCTACAGATTATAGATTAGGCTTTGCTGATTAGAACATGGATTAGTGTCAGAAATAGCCAGGACTATTCACAAATAATATTTTATTTAAAATTTGAATTTATAATTAAATTATTTTACAAAGTAGAACTGAAAAATGTTTATCTTTTCTCCCCAATTTCTGTGCATTTATAATTTCAGAGTAAGAGGCAGAGCACGAGCACTGTGGTCCACTACATGCAGACTTGCTTGGGAAATCTATACTTCAATATGTCTTAACGCCCGATACATGTCAACACCATCCTTTAAAGAGATTACATTTGACGATGATATGCTATTCATCTAATTACAGCATATACGTTTTATCTAATAATGTAGAAAATCGAATCAGTTTTCCACTTCATTTTGTACATGTAGACATTGTCCAATTAAAGCATTTCCTGTGATGGTATATCTGTTCTTTGCCTGAATAATACTTAATGAGCAACGTGGTTTACTAAGTGAATTCAAAATATGAAAATGAATTATGCAAATTACAACTAATATCTAAATGTTATTAAGATAATTTACTTATCTTTTACCACAGATCAATTACTATGGCAAAGGTTATTTTTATGTAATTTATAATAATTACTACTAATATATTTATTGAATGGCTACAGGCCAAGTCTAATAAGCTGTATAAAAGCACGGCATTATGTAAAAAACACGATACTGTAGGCAAAGGCCACATTTTACCTAAATACTGTGACAAGAACACATTTAGGAGAAAGATTATGAGTTCAACTTTGGCCTTTAGATATGCCTATAGTTATCAAAGGAATATTTAAATGTGTATACTTGAAGATCTTTAGAGAAATTTGTGTTAAAGATACAGTTTGAGTGTCATCAGTAATTAAAACTGTTGGAATAAATGCATCACTCTAGGAAAAAAAGATATTAATTAAAAAGTGAAAGAAGGACTATTGTAGAGTATCAAAGAACTAATATTCAATGGTCAGAACCTAACAGAATATTCAACAAAAAAAATACTAACCAGCAAGACTGTAAGTAGAGGATGAATTCAATACACATTTTGGGGCTGGTTATCTAGAAGGGAGTAGAAAGAAGCTTGGCCCCAATATTGTTTTTCTCTAAAGATTTTAAACTTGCCCGATTATGTCGGGATCCCAAAATGCACATAAACGCACAGAGGCACCCTCACACAGATGCACACACATCGATATCCACTGATACATATGTGCACATATGGCTTTAACAGAGCCTAAACCTCTATTAGGAAATCCTGAAAAGTGATATGTGGAAAAGGAGTGAAAGTAGACAATTAAGTTCTATTGTAAGGCCATGCGAGATAATGACCAAATAGCACCAATTTACTATTTTATTTAGGTCATATATAAGTATTATCATTAAAATAAAATGGAGAAAAAGATTTGTGTGGTACCAGGCAAGGTAATTCATATATAATGCCAATGAATGAAGCAATAATCATCACAGTTAACATTTACTGTGTACTTATATTTGAGTGGAACTATGCTCATAGGCTGTTTTACAGTAGGTTTCCAATTTAAATGTTTAACAACCTTATCAGGTAAAGACTAATGTAATGCTTTATAATATAATGTCTTTAAAAAATTGATGTTTATGGAGCTTGAGTAATTTTCTCAAGGTAACTTAGCTAATAAGTGGCAGAGATATGATACAGATTCAGATGTATTGGGCTTCATATATTACACTTTTAAATATACGATCACCATTGCATGAGGCTCAATAGAAATAAAAAGAAAATATGATGATGCCTTTCCTTTGTAGAAAGGAAGCCATAAAATAACCTTGGCAATGTGTGTACTTGACTCCAGTCAAGTGAGGTGAGTGTTCTCTTCAACTCTCGAAGGAGGCAGGGTAGGCAAGGCAATTCATCTAAGGCAGTGAGTGATTCTGCCCTTGAAATCTCAATGTTTTCAGCAGTGCTCAGTGATTTTCAGCAGAGAAATTTTAAAAATTAGACCACAATATGTTTTATTGTTGGGTGATTTTAGTTCTTTTTAACACATATTTTCTAAGCTTATATTATTTGAGGATATATGCGTTGCTCTATGTATATACTATAATATTGGCTTGATTTTCCTCTTTATAATTATCATTGTTATTGTAAGTGTGTTTCTTTCTTATGGCAGCAGTCTCTATAAGCCAAATATACTATTAACCATGTAAAAATGTTTCTAGCATGGGTAATAGTAATAACATAAAATTGTAAAATGTAATATCTAATTTATTAAATTCACTATGAATAGAAAGAACTCACATTAAATGCTATTAAGGAAAGAAGAGATGTGGAGAGAACATTTAGGATTCTCTGGAGGAAACATTTTGATCCATTTTAATATATCGTGATTAGAAAATAATGAGCTGAAATGCTACTTCCACAAATGAAAAATCTAGTCTGTTAGAAGAAAAGGATGACGTTCTATAGCTTAATAGTAAACTGGCATTCATGAAAATTTTTAATGTTCAAAAAAAGCCATTCATTTGTGTCTACTCTCTTTTTGTGATATTTACACAAATTCAGTTTCTTAATCCAGGTAGGAGGAATTTATTTTCCTTCCATTTTTATATTAACAATAAGAATGGTCATAGGATTAAACACAGAATTAAATCTAACATTGGTTTTAGAATCTCATACTAAATATTGTAATAGCCTTTTGCATTCTATATATCATCAAATTTCAAAACAGCTATCTTTTAAGAAATCAAGTCTGATGGTAAACAGCATTAAGCTAGTCATTTAGAAAATCCTGAATGAATTTTTCAAAGTGAAATTAAATTATATTATCTCTCTAAATTTCTTTGGAGATTAGGAACTCCAAAAGGATTTATTTTTGTATCACAAATAAAAGCACTATTTTATCCTCAGTAGATTATAAAAAAAGACATTTTTGTAAAAATCAGAATTGATATATTTTTAATTGGATAAAAGGAGGAAGAAGTAGTGGAGGGAAGGATAGGGAACAAAGATGAAAGAAAAAGAATTATTTTATCTATAGATGTGTTAAGTTCATGCATGATGGATACAAGTTTCATATGAGGACATAGATTTTATGTTATTAAAATCTCATAGATTTCTATTATAGATTTCAAATTTGTTCTTTATAGGTTTTAGTTATTGGATTAATTTTACTATAGACTCATCCAAAGGGATAAAATAGTTGTTTAAAATGTTTAATCAAATAATATTAATTTTGAAAAATGATGGAAACATTATATACAGTTGCACAAGACAGAATTCTGAAAATAGGAAAGAATGAAGAATAGGAATCCATGCACCAGTTCAATACAATCTTATTTCTGATGAGCCATAACCTTTATTCAAACAAACAAAAAAATACGTCACTAAATTGGAGAAGTTGTTTTTTTTATAAAATGGCCCAAAATACTTTGATATTCTTTGTTTCCATTTTGGATTTCTCAGGTAATTTTCAAATCTGTAGTTTAATCTTAAGTAGACCTGTCCACTTAGAATGGCTGCACTATGTAAATGAGTAGTATTGCTACTGTTCAAAAATCAATTTCGTTAATTAGTATACTTAAATTGGGTACGATTTAATTGATTTCCTAAAAAGCAATCCCTCTTTGAATTAGCTATCTAATAGCATTCCTAGAATTTTAAAGCTTAGTACCTGATCCTGAATCCATAATGAGAATGGTCCAGATGTGTTGATCTATGTGTGTGGCCACTCAGCTAACCATTCTATCCATCAGGAATGAAGCAGGCATCTACTTAGAGGAATTGCTCTTCATGTATTCTATTCTAATGCATTTGCAAAAGACAATAAGTTATTATAAAAACATGAGAAACACTTAGAACATAGAATTATGATTTAGGCAGAACAGGAATATATTTATGCAATGCATTCTAGCAGTTTTTTTCTGTAGTAAAAGTGGCTATCTCCACATTGCTACACTTTTAGTGCTTAGAAAGTAGTATTATAGTAGAATGACTCTTAGAGTCAAGAGGCTTTTTTTGGAAATCCTGTACTCTTCTTTCTTTATCTAGTTGTGTCACTTCAGCCCCTAGAATGATTTTTGTATTCATTACAGAATAGTACTATGAAAGGAAAGATAAAATTAAAAGAAAAGTAGCTTACATTTTTTTCTCAGATCATACACTAAATACAAAAGTATCCAGAAACAAGCCAATATTGTATCTAAAAGAATGTGATTGATGATTAATCAATGAGACCTCAGAATGAAGTTTTCAGTTCTTTCCTTGGTTCCATGACTCCTCTAATCGATGAAGCTATTTAATTTTCACATTCATGATTATTTGTGCCTTCCTCCTACTATGAAGCAATTGCTTGGGTACTTGGAGGGAGTACAAGGTGTTCAAACACTGTTACTCCAAAGATTAACACTTAATACGGGGGTCAGGAATTTTTTTTTTTTTATAAATGGCTAGGCTGTTTTATATATGAAAACAACAATAAACAACACATAAATAAATGAATGTGGTTGTTTAGAAAAACTTTACTTACAAAGTTTATGTGCCAGCTGTAGTTAGGGAACCTGGTCTAGTGGATCACCCTGGTCATGATCTAATTTTATATACCCGTTGGTTAGTTGATGATAAAGTATCTCCTCTAACTGTAGTCATTCCCTAACCAGATAATTATTTTGTATCTACACTTACAGGAAACTAAGCTCTCTGATTTGTATACTGTCCTGGATGCTTCTCCTCTTTTTTAATATTTTTTTCTCCATGGCAAGGCAACTGGTTAAACCTCACTTAACATAGAGACTTGGAGCACAGGCTCAACTTCATCACTGACTCTTGCTTCCATTCTTAACAGTCAAGCACTCACTCACAGAAATCTTTGTTGAGCATATGAAAGAGTACAGGATTTCTTTGTTGAGCAATAAAACAAATGCAATCATTTCTTATTTGAACAAATCTCTGTGCATTTCCTGAATATCAGACTCTGGAGTTTTATATTTAATCGTATCACTCCTCCACTTTTTCAGTATTTTGTCTTTCCTACTAGCTTCTCACTTGCTTCCCAAATTGTATCCATGCTTGCCATTTCCTACTATAATTCACCTCTGCTCAAAACACCAAAGATAACCTCAGAACAATAAACCTCAAGGAATGAAAACCTATATTTTTCCGGAGTCTGCGCTAAATGTTCTACATGTATGAGGGATTTAACACACCAGTTTAAAGTTGTATCTATTAAAGTATTTGTATGAATCATATATTTTTTCCCCTTTATGCACTCTCACAAGTATCCCAGATAACATTTCACCCTTTTCCAAACCTCAAGGAAACCAAAACTAATATTCAAGGTCTAAGATTAAAACATAAATGTAATGCATTTGATGAGTTTCTTACTACTAAAGACTGGAGAAGAGACATGAGCTGAGAGTGACAGCTTATGGTGAAGCCTGTTTGGGAGAGGGATTCCTTGAGAGGAAAGAAAAGACCAAAAATGGCTTAGAAAAGACTCAGCAATGAGCTCTCTTGGAAAGTGCGTCCTGCTCCCCATACAAACATACCTGAACTGCTGGCTATCTCATAGATAAGAAAACAGCATGGAGAGGTTCAACGGTATGCTCTAAGTCACTAACGTTGACAGAATTAGAATAAGTCACAAAAACTCTTTTTTAATGAATAAATGGATACTGGGGTTTTTTTTAATGCCTTTTTTGTATTTCTTTAGATCATCATATATTTTTTAGCCTTTGTTAATAGTGTCAACCCCACTGATGAATTTTTAAATATTAAATCACCCTTACTTGGTTTAACCTTTCTTGATTATGCTCAATTTCTCTTTTTTCTATACATTATTAAATTCAATTTGGTACTTTTGTGTTAATTTTATTTGTCTACATTTGTGAAGGATATTATTCAACAATTTTCTTGCAATATTCTTGTCTCATACTAGGATAGAGTTATCGTGGCCTCATAAAAGAAGTTGGGATATGTTCCTCTATTTTCTATTTTTTAAAGATGTTTGTATGAGTTTTATATTATTCCTTTTGTAAACATTTAATAGAATTACCTATGAAGTGCAAAAGATGTTTTCTTTGGAGATATATATTTAATGATAAATGCAATTTTTTAAATAGATTTAAAATTTTAAGATCTTGCATTTTTTACAATGTCAGTTTTAACAATTGTATTAATAAAAATTTATTTTGTTGTTTTCAAATTGATAAATAGATCATAATATTTCCATAAAAATTCTCTTAATTTCTGTAGGATTTGTAGTGATTTTCCCTTTCATTCTAGATACAGGCAATTTATATTATTTCTCTGTTATACTTGATTAGTGTTGCTAACAGTTGATCAATTTTATTTTTCTGAATTAAAATTTTCATTTTGTTAATTTTTGTTCTCTTTTTCTTTCTTCATCATAATTTAGGTAAATATTTATTTTGATTATTTTCTATGTCATATTTGCTTTGGAATCTTAGATAATTAATGATATACCTTTTTTCTTTTTCAATTATAAATATTTAAAGCCATGGATTTCCTTTTATGCACTGCTTTAGTTTTATTTCAGAATTTTTCTATACTTTGTCTTCCATTTCATTTTGAAATATTCATTTCCTCTATATTTTTGATGACCATTGGTAATTCAGAATCTTTTTGGTTAACTTAAAATACTTGAAATTTTTATATTTATATTATTTAACATTATTTATTAATTCTTTTGTGTTTATTATTGACTTTTAATTTAATTCCATTGTGGTCAGAGGACATATGTATCATTTAAATACATGGAAATTCACTGAGACATGTTTTGTAGCCAAGCATGAGTCTATTGCAGTAAATCTTTGATAGTGATTTTGTAGTATTCTATATCTACTTGTTCCATCTGTTACTGAGAGTGTCATATTCAAATCTCCAACTGTTTCTCGTGGACTTGCCTATTTCTCCATTTACTTTAAATATTTTTCTTCATTTATTTTGAAGCTCTATTATGAAAAACATACACACTTAAATTTTACTTTCCTCTGTTTGAAAAGACTATCACTATTTGTTTTTTTATTTAGTAATGATGCCACAAACTCTATTTTCTAATATTCATATAATCTAAGCCCTTTTCATGATTAATCTTACATGCTATATCATTTACCATTAATCTGTTTTTTTATATTTAATATATATTTCTTTTGATCCACAAATAACTGGATCTTACTTTTTATACCCAGTATTTTTATACTCTAGCTTTTAATTGGACAGTTTTTATTATTAACCATCAGTTAAATTTTAACCTTTTAAAAAATGATTTAAAGAAGCTACTTAAACTGTTTATTTCTCAGATCCTTCACAGGCAATCTGAGATAGAGAATAAACTCAAATAAAGAGTACCCTCAAACTCATGGGGATTAAAGGTAGATTGCAGTAGAAAATTCATGTGAAGTGGTTGAATTTATGTTAAGTCCCTAACAAAGTAAAAATACACTAATATTATTTTATTTTTAGTATTTTAAAATCTGTATAAGCTCAGGATGAGTACTATTTAACAATAATAAGTGTTCTAATTATATTATTCTAATTTTCATTTGCCTCAATATACTATACTGCTTATTATGAAGTAGAAACCAAGTCTTAGAGTTAGAAATTAGTTTGAAGTCACAAAATCAATCATTATTGAAGAGGAAGCTGGAAAAACAGGTGTTTGTGAAACAATTATCTCATTAAGCTACAACAAACGTATTTACTTAAGGAAAATTATTTTTTTAGATCTAAAATCTTAAAATACAAGTATACAGATATGTTTCTGGATATAAAAAATATTAAAAATAATCTAGTCTACAGTCATGCTACCCTGAACAAGCCTGATCCCATCTGATCTTGGAAGCTAAGCAGGATCAGGCCTGGTTAGTACTTGGATGGAAGACCACCTAGAAAGACCAGGTAGTATAGGCGTAAAAAATAAAAAATAAGGGACTGTAAACTGACAAGTTCCTTGCAATCTGTGAGATCAACCAAGAGTTGCCTCCCCTAGGAAAAAAATAATAATAATCTAAATATTTTTGTCAAAATGCAGATGAAAACTTTAGTACAATTTAAAATAGAAAACAAGTTCTGACATTGATAGGGAAACTTTGATATTTAAATATGTATTATTTTCTTCGTAAGCTTTCAATCTATAGCATATTTTATGTAAATAAGATGTATAACTTTACACACACTTCTATACTCAGTATCTCATCCAAAAATGTGCCCAAGAGCATATTATCCTGACTCAAAGGAATGATGGAAATTCCACCATAAAATTGGTACTGCAACAATTTTATTCTTTTCTTCATTATGTTTTTTCTTCCTTTCTATATCACTGTCTTTATCCCTCTTTCCTCCTTTTTTATTTGTTAAGACACAGAAAGTTTACTTTATCTATGATAATATGCATTCTGAACTTATATAAATTGTAAAAATGTATACAAATAATTTGTTGTGGAGAAAATAACATCAATTACACATGGCACAATGCCGTAATAACTCAAAAAGCCAAGGCATATTCTTACATTACATCTCTGCCAAATTGGTTTCCATGCTGGTAAATGGAGAATGATTGATCTGCTACTGCCTAAATATCTACAGCCATTTTTTGCCTTAAGGGTGACAAAATGTCTCAATAGCAAATTTTCATTGCTAGTAAAATAATGCAGGAACTAGAAGAGAAAGAACTCTGATGAGAATGATTTTACTAGACAAGAAATCAAACAAATTGCTATGGAAAGAAGAATCAAAATAACAGATGACTCTTAAAATGCAAATGCATTATCCATGCAAAATATGTCTAGGAAAGGCCAAGTAGCAGCTGGACCTACGCAGTATCAGAAAAGACACTTAAATTTGGAGGATGTGATAAAAGAATGTTTTTGCAGTACTTATAACGTAATGACAGAATTGAATTCTCGGACATGCACAAGTATAGAGATGATATCTGAAAGAAGACAAAAATTGAGAACACGAAGTCATAGTGCAGAGCAAAGAACTAAGTTGATGAAGTCTTCACTTCACAAAAGGTGGATAAATGGTGATATAGTAATGATGATAATATCTCATTTGGAAGCACTCATCCTGAAATCTGAGATGTTGCAGCATTGCTAGGAACCAACTCATATAAGCATTTCTTTTTCCCTTAAGATAAAAGTAGAATTTTTGAAGTAGACCTTTCTAAAAACATTTTTGGAAGAAGAGCTTTTAAAAAGCTGTTTAGGAAAACACAAGAAGAAAAGAATTATTTGCTATTTTTCCCTAAGTATATTTTTAACTTATTTATTGTAACAAAATTAGAATATAAGAAAATCGACACCATCCAAAGTAGACAGTATTTACTAGTATTATTCTTACCAAGGAAGGACTACGAGGTGCTGTAAGAAGTTGTATGGTGCACATGAGATATAGGGAATATTAGGCAATATGGCAATAAGATTCTATTTATTGTCTTCATTTCTATTTTTTCCCATCATCTAGTAATCCAACAGAGTATATTTAAATATAATTTTGTTTTTCTAAGAAAATTGACTTTTGAGTATTGTAGTTAATCTCTTTGTGGTTGCACATACATAAAAAACAAACATTCACCTACTAATATTTGAACATGTATTGTTATCTAAATCTATTTGGACATTATAAAAATATGCAAAAATACAAATGGAGATGGTTTAAATAAAAGTTCAAACTTTTTTCCCACAACAATTTCTATTTTCTTGAGTCCTCCTAAGTTATGTGCATCCCAGTTTGAAGGCCACTGTCTAGACATTTGCTAAATTTAAGAAGGAGATAATCAAAAATGAGGGAGAAGATGCTATAAATAATATAAGCATTTGTTGAACAAGGGTCTATAAAATAATTATCTCTATGTAACTAAGGTGGGTTCACCATAAATCTACCAATGCTTGGTTTTTCTACTTACAATACCACTGCAATTATGCAGATCAAAATATCACTTCATTCTCTGTAATA
This sequence comes from Eonycteris spelaea, assembly GCA_003508835.1. Taxonomy (NCBI): domain Eukaryota; kingdom Metazoa; phylum Chordata; class Mammalia; order Chiroptera; family Pteropodidae; genus Eonycteris; species Eonycteris spelaea. Next base: position 2,415,570 of record PUFA01000067.1, on the reverse strand, counting down.
AACGTGTGAACAGAGAGGAGACTTAATAATTTCCTGGGACATTTTGAGGTAGTGCATGGGCAAAATTCAGATGCTATATGACAAAAATCTCACTGCCTTAATAGGGAACTCCAGTTGGACAAACTATGAGAGAGCTCAGAGAAGACATTCCTACTACATCAGATGGGGGCAGGGCAGATTTTTCTTTTCTGCGCTGGTGGTCTTGAGTGTTCTCTTGAAGGGCAAAAAAAACGTTTTCCAACTATTATCTCTGCTTCCATGTTTTGGCTCTATTCCCAGCAATTCTCAGTGTGTAATAGCAAAAGGTCGCCACATGACATAACTACTGACCATTATCTAAACTCCCCAGCTCATCTCCATTGATGTATATCTCCAGTCCCAGACTTCCTTAAAAATAAAACCCTATGTCTATTTCTTATCATCATAAACCAAGTAGACTCCCCAGCTGTAAACACATAATGCTACAATTGTTTTATTCTCATTCCAATTTGTTTTAAGCTAAGTTTTTTAATCAAAAGTTAAACATTGCCTTCTATTTATTATATTATTTTCATTTTTCAATGTAACAATTCTAATTTTTCAGGCAACATCCATGCTTTTGATATAGGGAAGCAACATGAGAACTATGTAAGTTGACGAAATGGTAAACCAAGTTGTATTCAGAGCCTACAAAGTGTTGCTGCCAGAGCACAGGAAACCTGTAGCAAAGGAATATGCCTGCTGGGATTACTAACAAACTATTTACCTATATCATGAAAGGATAACAGAGTCTTTAAGTCATACCCTACATAAAATAGATCTAACCATTTATTCCCCACACCTGTACTGTAGGAACCTATAGAACAATTGTTGAGATTGCTAGCACGCCTTATATGCTGTATATCCATACTTTCATGCTACGTACCCATACCGTCAAAGGAAAATGGGGAAACAAAGTCTTTAAACTGTAATTTATGGAAAGTAAGAATTATATATAAACTGAATTCCTCAAACACTCAGGGTTATTCTCTCTCATTCTCTGTCTTTGAGAGGAAAGTATGCTCTGTCTGCGGAGCGTTATTCTTTCTCTAATAAACTTTCCTTTGGTCTCTCTCTCTCTCATTCTCTGTTTCTGAGAGGAGACCACACTTGGTCTATGGAGTGTTGTTACTTTTCCAATAAACTTTCCTTTGTCCCTAACTGGCATGCACTTGGATTCTTTCTTGCACGTAGTCAAGGACCCTCATTCTCTCTTTCAGTGCAGGACTTGAGTCCCCACTCATGGGAATTCACTCCGTCCTGAATCACTTTTAAGCCAGTTATCATGTGCAAGTTCATAAAATTTTTGGAGTTGAGTTCCTCTATTATGGACCTAGGATAAGCTTAACACTAGTAATGATTAAACACTGATGTGTTCTAAATGGCTTACAGAAACCATCTATACACCATTAAAGGTATTCCTTTATATAAGGATCTTTCTCCAGGACAAGCACAAGTAGTTTATTGAATTCAATAAAAAACAAATGGCTGGTATTTTGAAGACCAAAGATAAGTATGTATGTAGAAATCAGAGAACTTTAATAGATACGTCTCTAAAAACAATGCTAGTGTAACAGAAACAAATTTAAAATATATATATTTTTACTTCTAAACAAAAAGATACTAGAAATTAAATCTAAAAAATAAATCAGACTTCCACAGTGGAACGAAATATTGTTTTAGGTAGAATTTCAAAATATGTTCTGCAAAAGAGAGGAGCAAGAAAACAAAAGTTTTATTATAAAGCAGTTTTGGATAGTGCTTTATCATTCTTCCCTTTTTCGAAACTTCTATGAACTGTGTCCTTTTACACTTTCTATTGTTTGTTTATTTTTGCATATATACTTGAGTCTTAAAATTTCACCCAGTCACATCAGTTCTCTAGATTTTCCTGAATCTCTTAGGTAGTAATCTTAAGTGTATTTTCTTTTATGTTTCATCAGGCAAATGCAATTATATGACAACAATCTTTCAAGAACAAGAGAATGATCAATGATGACTCCTTAAAACGGTCCTTTCAAATTGATTATTCATTTAAATCATGACTTAACTGTTTCTAAAAAGAAAGATAACCATTTATTCTCCATTGAATAGGTACTACACTTCTTGCCTTGAAAGACTATAAAGAAATCAAATGTATTTTTCCACACATTCCACTTGCAAAAATACTTACATTTTTGATATTTCATTTATAAAATGAAGACAGAAATTTTTGTCAATTCCTTCACTTTTTAGGTTGTTGTATTTAATACTGTCAGTAATGTATGTTTGTTTGTTTACTGAAGAAAATTGGAAATCACAGGGCCCCATAATTATCGACAATTATTTTATCAATTTTATTCTTTCTGTCTGAAAGCCTTCCCTCTTACCTATCATTTATTCCAGTGGCTATTCTCTCATCTCCTACAGGACCTCTCAAATGTCATTTTATCTTTGATATTTTCCTGACCTCTCAGTCTAAAATAGCAAGCTTACTTATATGATGTCATGTTCTGACAAGATGTCTCTTCTGTGGTTTTGTTAATCAGAAGTCATGATTCCCAAATAGACACTACACTCCATTGAGCCAAAAAGCATCAAACAAATGCTTTTTCCTTAAAGTCCTTTACCAATCTAGCTTTAGTGGTATCCACCACCTCTGTGAACCTTACGCCACAGCAGGGATAAGCCGTGAGTGGGTGGGAAATGTCAGCTGTTCTCTAATTCGGGGAAACACTGATGTTTTATTAACATGGATGAATGTAACCACAGTTCCATGCACTTAACATATTTACCGAGATTGATCAAAGTGAGGTTCTAGTCTCCTTTCCACTAGATACAAATAAATTTCTGTCGTGCCAATATAATGCTCTTTGGACACATTCTCCTATCCATCTCCAACTTTCCAATGTTCAGAAAATGTAAGGGAAGTTTATCTAGTTTCATAAAAATATACACACCTACATTATTAGAAAAAAGCCCCAATAGAAAGGCTCAACATAAATAATTTCACAGTGGTTGATTCAATTACTACTTTTGTTTTTATGATTTTATGTAAATTTTAAAGGAAAATACATTTTTTAACAGCAATATTTGAAGAAGGAAAGATGAGTCTCCCTGCCAAAACTGACAAGGAAGCATCCTGCGTGAGATGAATTTTGAACATCATTTTGAAAGAAGTATGTATTAGGAGGAGAATTTTAATGCTAATCTTCAAATACTTCCATATTTCATCCTGAGCTTGCCAAGTAGACAGTTACATGCATTGACCAATGTGTCTGGAATGCTACCCAGACAGACATAACTATGCCTTTGGATTCCAGTGATTGAGACTCTATCAAATCTCATATGTCAGCTGTTTCATTTTGTGATCGGTCTCATATTTCCTGAAGATTTTTTTCTTTCGTGGTTAAACTAGAATGCCCTCAAAAAGAAACTATTTGTTGTCTGCTTTAGTGTTTTATATACAACAGGAACTCAATAAATGATTATAAGCCATTTTATCTACAATAAATTTAAAACTACCTGTTACTTTTCATGAAGTTCACAATCCCAGGTACCTACATCTATACACTGTCTATATTTACATCTCTATCAAATGTTATTCACATGTATATTATAAGATCATTTGAGTTATTGTTTTCTTTTTTGAATTATTTCTGTATCTAGTTCATAAATTTATAGCAACTCTGAGTTTTTTAAAGTTTGTATATCTTAAAGTGTCCTAAAATTTATCTTTATTTACCAAACACACCCTGTAAAAGAATGTAAAAGATAAAATAATTATAAAAATATGTGCTTTAGTTTAGAAACTTAATATATTCTGTATATTGGTAGTAGAACTCAGGAAACAAGCAGGGAAAGAACATGTGACAATAATATTGAGGAAAGACAAAAAATCTGATAAGAAAATGAGTTCAGACAAAGACTAATTAAGGAAAGTGTAATATATTTCATTGTGCATTTTAGCTTTAACCCTCTGTGAGATTTTTTTCCTTTAAAGAAAGACATTCAGTTCTAACAACTGTAATGTACAATTTGCAATAGAAAAAAATTAACACACCATCATTAAGATTGGAGACTTGATCAATTTAGATATTTCCAATACCTTAAATTTTATATAAAAAATTAGAATATATTTGGATTAGTTTTGGTAACATTTGTTGTTCTGGAGGTTTTTTTTTTTTAATTTCAACTTTAAATCAATGCAGAAAACAAAGAAAAGACATACATTTGAAATTAATATGGGTAGAACTGAAATTAGAAGCCAAAGATATTGAGTCAATTCCTCCCTCAAATGATGGCTTTTACCAAAGTGTTTACAAATCACTTATCTCCTGTGCTAAGCCAGGCCAACACTGCTGTAGACTCAATGAGGAAGCAAAAAATTGAAAAATGAAGAATAAAATTCTGACCCAATAAGGATGTCTTTATATGATATAAGGATATATCCTTGAAGGTGGATGGGACCTCTCTAGCAGCCCTTAAGGTTCTATCCTAGAAGGTCATTGTTCCATATAGACTGCCTCATCTACTTAAGATGGGATTCTGGGAGGGCCAATAAGATATCAGAGTCCTGCCTACTTATAAGTATATTCACAATCTCGGAGTTACACCTCACACTACCATTCGTTTGTTTGGTAGTAAATTAGTGGAAAAACAGATTCAGTTGACCATTTCCTTTAATATGTAGAACTGGATGTGCTTATCCTCTCGGAAGTCTGTTGTAAATGATGGCAAAGATTATTTTCTCATAGTGTGAAAGTGAAGGTTAAATGAGGCACTGTATGTCAAAAACTTTGTTCAGCCCTTACGTATCACCAGTAAATGCTAGTTATTCTTCTTGCTAGCATTACTGAAACAAATTTAAGAAAACATTATAGTGAAATTGTTTTATATGTTAACAATTATTAAGGAAATATGAATACACTGATTTATGTTTGTTAATGACAGATGTATAATATATTTCCAATCTTCTAAACAGTACTTTTAAGAGAAGTACACATTTTTATATTTTTTTCTATTAATTTTCTCTTGGAACTTAAGTGGTACATATAGAAATGATTATGCTTATGCTCCATTGTTCTGAAACATAAAAATGAATTCTTTTAATTTAATCAGAATGAATAAGAAATATGGTTCATTTCTAATTATTGAGTACTTTCTTTTTGGCAAAACATTCATTGGCAGGGGACAAATTCAAAACTGGAAAATATTTAGTTCTAGCCTTGAAAAGATGCCTATTTTAGCAATGAAAATGCCCTGTAAAAAGCAAGAACATGTTTTGTTATTTTGAAGTGAAGTTAACAGCTACAACTTGACTTCTACTGAGTTCTTGCTTCTCAATAGTTTGGAGAACATTTGCCAAAATCATGAGGCTTAAACTGAATAAAGAGAGTGTTGATTCAATGTCAAGCAGGGTGATATTCTCTCACCTCCCATCTTACATTATAAAGCCTGTTATCATCCTACTCCCGCTTTGCTCTCTTACCTGATCTCCAAGAGGGTTTAGATTTAAAATTACACTCCATGGTTGTGCTTCAGTGGATTTTAAATTGCTACATTCATATGTTATGATTTCACATGGTCAGTCCTTGATGGGAAATTAGTTTATCCTCCATTGCCTTCAAAGTGAACTTTAGCTAAAGAATTCCTAATATAAAACCCAATGTAAAGTCACAGCTTTTCCCATTATTTTAAAGAATTGTACCCGCTTATCTTTCTTTTAGTGTTGTTAGTTTAAATGACCTCAATACTATGATTATAAAGCCACTGCCATCAAAAAAAAGGGGGGGGTGTGGGATTTTACTTTATATTTTTATTAAAACTGAATTCAGTCGAACCACTTTGCAATGGGTTAATGATATTCCTTGTCAATTTTCACTTGATTTTTGAGGTTATTTATAAAGCAAATACTTGATTCAAATTGTTTAAAACTTTCGAATTGGAGCTAGCTGAACATCAAAAGTTAATTCACCTTAAAATGTTCTAAAGATTTTTTCTACTTTAATGTCACATTATAAAGTTTAGTATTTCAGTCATAAATTTGAAGTCTTCAAAATTTAAAGATTGAGAAGTTGTTATTAAGCTCCTTAAAAACACTTGATTTTGTCAATGTAACATCTATCTGAAAGCAAAATTTCCTCAAAGGTGAATGAAGAAAATTTTAAGTAACATGTTATTTACACATAGTAAAAAATGATTTTCCTTGTATTTGTTATTTTAATTAAAAATAACCACATACAAGATAATAAGGATAATATGTAAGTTCTTATAAGATTAGTTTTATCTCTTTTGCATATATAAAGTTATTTGAATAAATTATCAAGAGCATAAATTAGATAAGACATATCAAATAATATCTTCATTTTATCATCAAACTACAATGCAGAAAGTTTAAATAGCTCACAGTAGGCCATGGTTTTGTGCAGAGGTGGAACCAGAGAATGGTTTTAGCCTCTCTGTACAATGCCATGTGTAAATTAGGTGCCCAATCAATGCGCGCTTCTTGTTGAAGCGTTGAAGGCTGGCGCCCCTTCCACTAGATCTTGGCTCCTCTCAATTATAATAACTACACTATGATCTGAATTTTTTCCACCAATCTGATAGTAGCCACATTCACGTTATATTTTTAAAATTATTTTCCTAACTAACATCTTTAACTTATTAGAATATTACACAAAATTAAAAATAACTGGATACCTTGCAAGTTTTAGTTAGAGCACTAAATTCACTGTCATAACAAAAATGCAGGATCTTTAGGAAGATTGAGGACAGTTTACTCTTGGGCTTCATCAGACAATTCTTGATATGATGCTATTTATTTTATTTTATTGCAGCTATTTCTAGGATATCTCACTTTAAGGTAAAAACTATAAAATTTTAATAGAAAGACTCTTCATGATTCTATGATGGATAATCTGGTACCTGTGAATTTTCAAGTTGATATTGAAATCATGATGTAAAGCTACAGATGACTGCCCATTTAATGTTGAACTTAAGGGATGCAAGGCCAATTTTTATAAAAATATGCAAATATTATTCCACTTTCCAATCCCATTTTCTATTCCGGTGCACAAAACATTCTTGGCATCAACTCTTAATGTAATTACAACCATTGCCTACCCAACATTATTTGTTTCTCATAATTTCTATTCAATGTTGTACAGAAATATGCATAGCAGTATGTATCTGGTAATACCTAGTCAAAACTCTGTCCTCCAAATATTGTAGGAAAAAATAGCTTTAAAAGTTAAAATGAGAAGCATGCAGATAGCAGCAGCAAAAGCGGTACATAAATGCACAATGCCAGGCCTTCTTTTAATCTTTATGTGTTCACTAAATTAGGTATAAAAGTATTTTAGGCCTTGGAGAGTAAACTACTCACAAGTGCATTTGGGATTATTTAATATAAAATAGTCTTTAAGGTAATTAAACACACACACACACACACACAATTGATTTGGAAGAACAGAAAAATCCAGGTTATATGGATCAAGGGTAATAGGACAAACATTTTTATATGATTAGCAAAAAATAACAGGCAGAGAACGTGTTGTTGGAAACCCAGAATATGATCATCAGAATGGAAAACTCAACAAGGAGGGACTAAATAAACCATAATTCCTGTGGAGTAGGCCAGGAAGACCTTCCTAAATTAGAAATCTTAGTCTTTATAGGAAAAACAGTTTTAAGCAGCAGTTTTAGAATTAAACTAGAGCTTAAGAATTTAAGAACTTTGATTTGTTTGGGAAACCTGGGACAACACAGAGAATCATATTAAGGGGAAAAGAAAAAGAAAAACTGGTCTAAAAGTATAAAATAAAGGAATAAAATGATTGAGAGTGAAAACAGAGCTCAAAGACAACATTTGATGTTTTTATTCTGTAAATGTGTAATTAAGTAGAAGAAATTATACATCTGTCATTTATCTAAATTATATATTTTTCATTTAGACACTATTAGAACAAATTATATTTAATAGAAACAATCACGTTCACAATAATAGTTTCTTATTTGCTGTTATGCAATGAACAAGGTAGAGGAAGGCATGGGGTTGTTAAAAAGAATCAGTACCTGAAAAAAGAAAATAGCTGGTAATAAATAACAAAGAAAATATTATTTAAATATTGTTTCATTTGTTAAGGAAAGAGGTTTAACAATACATGTTGTTTATAATGCAAATTTTTTGGTATTATAGAATTTTTTCCCACTTCAATAATCATATATCTACATTATAATTTTCATAGCTCCATAATGTGTCATTATATCTCACAATGAATTAAATTACACTTTTATTATTGAGTATTTGGTAACCTTCCTATTTTCATTCTTATAAACCCCACTGTGATAAACATTTGGTATGTATATCCTGATACACTTATCCTGTTATTTCATTAAACCACACATTTTAAATGACAAAAAAAGCTCATGAATTTCACACAATTATTGCAGTTTGTTGTTCATTGACTAAGAAAATAACCTGGAAATATTAGAGAGTTAGGCGTATGAAAGAAACTCAATAAACATCTGTTAAATGAATAAAATAACCCTTTAAATATTTTGACATTAAAACAGCATCTACATGCATTTCAAATATAAGACCTTTATTTTCTGTGTTTTTTTAAATTATTTATTTTTAACAGTTTTATTGGGGTTTAATTGCTATTAAAGAAATTCACATATTTAATGTGTACAATCTGATGAATTTGGACATATGCTAGCACCCATGATACCATTACTGTTCTTTTCCCTGTCTTCACCTTCATGTGAAGAGTTCTTATCATTGTTTGCTTTTGTTATTTTTAATAATAACTCACTAAAGTTTTGTTATAAAAAGCAATCATTACTGGCAGGAGAAAGATTCACTCATATTACAGATACTCCATTCAAAATTCTGAGAACTGAGATTCCTCTTGTAAACACAAAAACCTCAAGGAATCATTCTGTTGAGGTCCCGATTGTGACATCTTATAATAAACTCAAGAATAATGATCACAATGCATGAGGTGGAGCAAGACCTGGTTGGGGAAGAGAAAAAAGAAAATAAGAAAAGAGGAAGAAACACGGAAATGCTGTACAGCCAGCTGTCCATCTAACTCACTAGGTCTGAAATATTACCTAATGGGAAAATAAACTCTGGACTCCAAATGAGTTTATGATTTGCTTCTAGTAATAATAAACTTTTGTTGTTGATGGAATGTGTCTTTATGCTTTGATGTATCAGCACCCCACGCCGTGGTTATGCCCATCCTGTAACTCTAGCACCTACAACAGTGGTTAAACTATAGTAGGAATTCAATTAATATCTATTGAATGAGTACTATTTATTCTATTTGAATTCAATGTTATGTAGGCTTCTGGATTTTCCACATTGTAATAATTTTAGAGTCCTATAGTGTCAAGGGTCATATGTTAACCAGTGGTTTATCATCTTTAGTGGCAGTGTTTCTACACTCTTATTTATACTGCCTTTAAGCTCCTGCCCTACTCCAGGTTCCTACACACTAAACTCAGCCTGCCACCTTTCTTTTACAATCCTCTTGACAAAGATTAATGATCTAAGACAAAATAACCTCAAGCAAGTCTCTCCATCCAGCTAGCACTGCATACAAAATAAATTAAAAATTAATAATAATATAATACCATAGCACTTTCACTGTCATGCTACAATGCAGTCTTAATTATTATTAATTGCCAATGGTATGCCATAGCAATATTACATTGGAAGATTCACTTTGGCCCTGATGTCTCTTGCTTATTTTACTGCTATGTATTTGGGTGTCATAATTAATATTAAGGTCAAATAAATCTGAACATAATTGCTGAACTATTAACACCTAATAATAATTAAACTAGTCAAGTTGAATAAAGGATCATAGGAAAAGCACTCTTCAGCTAAAATGAATATTTCTAAACCGTAGACCCTAATCTTTTATGGTCATTTCTGCTTTGGTTCATTTGCCTTCCTCCAAAATTAATCTCTATCAACCTGTCCTTCGAGAATTTACACTGACTCCAGCATGTTATTTTCCTTCATCAAAGATTGACCCAACATGACCTCAGATGAAAAAATATTGTTGATTTTACAAGTTATGAAAATTGCAGGGTTGCATTTCCTAGGCAGAATCTCACCCTCTGCTAAACATGCATGTAAAAATGGATCCCAGGAACTTCTTGGTTATATTATCAAAAAAATTGTGCACATACTGAAAAGGAGTTAGCAAACTAATAGTTATTTATTTTATTCTAATATCGTTAACTCTAAATTACTATTTGTTAAAAATATTTTAAGTACTTTATCATTTTAACCAAAGAAAATTAATTTATTTTAATTTTTCAATTTCTAAAGTTGAATCAACAAGAAAAATAAATACCTCAATGTATTTGGTAATTCTAATTTTCTTTAATATCACATTAAGGAAATAAATTTCAATGTTTACTTTGCTGGTTTGTCAAATTTCTGCATAATTAATTGGAAGTCTCTGTTATTAGTTACATCTATAGGTGAAATGTATATATATGTATATATATATATATATATATATATAATTGAGTATATATTTACACAGGTGATTTGGAAGCTACTCAACTATATATTTGACACAGGATTTATATAGTTCATAACAACAAAATAATTTTAGATATTGAAGAGATATTTATAATTATAGAACTACAATTACCAGTGAATTTATGGTAGAAAACTTTCTTTTGAGAGCAGCATTTTCATCCATTTCTTCTTTAAAATGTCAGTTATTTATTTTGCCTCTAAATTCTTAGCTTCAAAACATAAAACATGCTGGTTGTCAAGTATCTGTGTGATCATATTTCAAATTGTCTCTGTAGTTTTATACCAGACATTTTCGGTATTATCTTTTCTTCATTGTTAATAGCAAATATCAGTGTTCTTGCATTACTGCATAATTTAAAAAGTTTATTAATACTATTATCAAACATCAAAAACACTTTTCTCCATAGATTAAAAATAGAATGTAGAGAAGTACTGTAGTTGCTTTTGAATTGTATGACTCATGAAAATATGAGGAACACCTTCTGAACAAGTTAGTCTAAATACTAATGACTTTCATTTTTAAAAAATGGTGCAAAAAACCCATGCAAATCATTTAAACCATAAGTACACTTTAAATAAAGATCTAGTTTATAAAGAGCATTTTAAAATAAGCAATTTTCTACATAAATCATCTCAGTTGTTTACTTCTCTATCTTATTCTTTTAAAATTTTACTGCTATATCTCTGCTAATGAGCAAAGCAATACTTAGCATTAAGAAATCACATAAGGAATGGATTTAGTCTCTCATGTCTTTCATATATATCTTGTAAAGTTTTCTTAAAATCATGCATCATTAAGAATTATGTTGCAAAAAACAATATTCCAAGATCAAAAATCAAATCGAGTCCCCTTAATAATATAAGAAATTATGATAGTCTATTTTACTTTCATTGTTCTAGTTTTTCCAAAACAGCATCAAAAAGTCGTGACAGTTAGAATAGCTAAAATTCTGTTTTGTCAACAAAGGCATGTAGCATTTGTATTAGTAATATAATATCAAAATACTTAATTGTGAATAAGTAGTGCCTATATATAAACTCTGACCCATAGTAAATGTCAACAAATTCTTTTAAAAGAATGAATCAACAAATGAAAAACAAATCATTCTTTGGATGATTTAAAAAATAAATCAATAAGAAGATACATATTGTAGTTCATCAAATTACCTTTCATAAAGAAAATCTTTTTATATATCCTTTCTTTTTCCAAAGCTTAGTTTTTATGACAATTATATATGGTAAATTCTTTTGCATTAACTTATCAGGCATTGAAAATCTTAAATAGAGCATTTTTTATCTACACTGTATATAAAAAGAATTGATAGTTTGTGAAGTAAAATAACTTCTCCAGAATAAAATATTAAGTATGTAAGAACATAGATTTTCTTCTCTATGACCATTCTGTTTGTATCCAGATAAAGGAATAAAATATTTATGGAACAGTTATTATGTGCTGGTATTTCAACTGTCTTCAATGTCTCCATTTAACATTGTACTTGCAACAATCTAAGGTAGGCAATATTGCCCTCATTTTATCTTTGTGAACCCAGATATAGTAAGGGAATTTTCCAGTGTCATCTAGTTAGTGATTAACTAAAATCCTTACAGTATGTTTTCCACTTCATTAAGATGACAGCACACTCTCAAAGGAAAACCTCCTATTCTTTCCACTTCAACAAGATGGATGTTGTAGGGAAGGAAAAAAAATTTTCCTCTACCCTTTAGATTCTTGGCTGAGACACCCCTTGAAATATAAGATACATTAATAGTAGAAAAACAAATGAAGTTTGATAATATGTATACCTTCTGCATACATGGGAGAGACCCAGAATAACTGAATAACTCCCAAAATGGCCCAAGCCATCACCTTAAATACCATTTTCAGGTAAAGATGAAAGATATCAGGAAGAAGGGAAAGTCCAGTTATGGTTGGTTAACAGGAAAGGCACAGTAAACAAGGGTAAGATTGTTGCGCAGTTCAATATCCTATCAATGTTCGGTGTCTAGTGACAGAGCTGACTCATGATATTCAACAGAAATTGAGACTGCCTGTCAGAAAGGCTGTGGGAGAGACCTCTCACCAAGGATGAAAGCCCCAACCCAATGTTAGATGGTGTCGATAGTTCGTCCAAAGCAAATAATGAACTCTTTTTCTCACAATTTCCCTTTATCTATTGATTTTATGTATTACAGAAATATAGTGATTCCCAAAATAATTCTTTGGATGATTTAAAAATAGCTATGTAAACTTTCTCTTTTCCTCTCCATTCTCAATACGTATTGACCAATTCTACTTCCTTCAAATATTCCTTCACAATTCTGGGCTCCCTCCTCTAAACTTATTCCAAAAAATTATGACAGAAACACAGGTCTCTGCTAAAATTTCATGAGGATGGCTAGAAAAAAGGGAAAGAGTAAACTCAAGGTTTTGAGACTCTTCAACATATGCCCATCAGATACACTTTTCCTTTCTACATTATTAAATTAGCAAGCCATACTCTACCACCCTCAGTTCTTCAAAGCACCTGGCTTATTGTCTTCTTAACCTTTCTCAGAATCTCAAGTGATCTTGTGTTTTCCTTCATTTGCTTCTGTGTTTTCTCTCTGATCTCCTTTTTAAGGAGATCTTGTTTTCTCATATCTGTCTATTTAGTAACAATTGACACTCAACATTAAATACATATTTACAATTTAAAGAATTACATTAAAAATACAAGATATGATTACACACTACCACAATACAAAAGTTATGTACAAGGTTACAAAACAAACAAACAAACAAACAAACAGAAAATGAAAATTTCAGAGCAAGTGTAACATTTGAGCTGTACTATTATGAATCTAGGGCCAGTTTAAATGCAGATGGCTTTAATCTGCATCAGGGTAGAGGACAATCTGCTGAAGCAAAAGAAATAGTTTGAGTTTGCTGCTTCAGAGGGCAAAATATTTAACTGTAACTTTTGTAAAGAAAACAATAGTAAAATATTAAAGATATGCCTAGCAGAGAGCTGAACAAGCATGAGAGTTTAGCAGAGATTATATAGCAATAATTGTTAGTAAACCTTCTGTCATTCACTTATTCAATATCCATTAAGCATCTTCTTTATTAACTGTCCTGACCAATTTCTTGTTCTTTTTTAGAGGTTTAAATCTATATCCAAATGGCCCATCTTATTTGCTAGGCAGCCACTTTATCAGAAGACTTTTTATTTGTGCATAAATATGTAACAAATGCTATATCATTTTTTGGAAAAGGTTCTGAAACTATGAATGATTACTAAATAACTTTATACACTCTATTTTTTACAAGCATATAAATTTTAGTGAGTTTATTCTCTGAAATACTTTAGAAGCTCTAAAGTAGAAACCCTTGTTATGATAATTTAGCTGTACAGTTTTTTCTTTGAACATAAATGTATCTATCTGAAGCTCCCATAAAACAAATTTATCAGTATTTTGCTATGCAATGTGTATTTACTACTTTATAACACTCAGGTAAAGGAAAGCTTGCTCAGGTAGGTCTCTCTCTCTCTCTCTCTCTCTCTCTCTCTCTCTCTCTCTCTCTCTCTCTCTTTCTCATCCCCTCTCTCTCTGCCAGTCAGTCAAAAGCTTTAGGAAATATGAAAAAAGTTTTACATGTTGCTTAATATGTATGCAACCAATAAGAATTTGGAAAAGCTTTTTACTAAGAGAAATAGAAAGAGCGAATATAATTTGGAGAGAAGAGATGACAAAACAGGAAGGCTGAGAGCATTTCAAAGTGAACTGAAAGGAAAAAATAAATTAAAAGAAAGCAAAGGTCCTTCTGGTGGGAGGAAATAATACTCCGGTGTGAATATGAAGTAAAGAAATTAACACTCTCTAAACTCAGATATTCTGGTGCCTTGTCTTCTTTTCATGGCACATGATTTATAAGCAATTTACGATTTTTTAAGATTTCTGTTAATTACTCTGTTTTTTTGTAGACCTTGGCCTCCTCTGAGAGAAACGAAAGGAGCTGTTTTACACAATTTGGCCCTCAGTGCCTGAGCACATCTCTTCTTTTCCCCAGGTTCACACATCTTTCCAGAACACTGGCCTCTTGCTGTTCCTAGTGCATGAGAGCCAGGCTTCATGGTATTTACTCTTTCCTCTGCCTGGAATACTCCCCTGCTGGATAGCCACATGGCTCACTGTCTTACCTTGTGCTTTCCCAATAAAAGAGACTAAGACCAAGAACAAGGGTTAAACAGGAAAGGAAGGATGCACCAGCAGAATCACTCTGATAGCAGTAGCCCTATTCTTCCAGGCCTTGCGAAGAAGTGTTCAGAAGGCCTCCCAGAACCAGCTGCTAAAAGTGAGCAACTGGAAGCCCTCCCTCTGATTGGTTGAATCCTGCTGTGATGGAGAAGGCCATAGGGCAGAAGTAGAGCACTCACGATTACTGTTCTAGGTGGAATGCTATTATCAAAGGTGAGTCTACCTTTGCAGAAGTGTTCACCAGTTACAGCAAAAATCGGATAGAGGTCCAAGGCCACCAGAAACCTCTCTTCTCCTGTAACCCTTCAGTTATTTGTTCACATCAGATCACCTAGTTGAAATCTCTGTGTCCCAACTTCTTGCTCTGTGCCCTTTCCCCAACATTTTTCTCTGTAGCACTTGTCACCGTTTGGTATTTACCAGTGACCTGCCAACTTTGGAAATTTGGGAGATGAGTGGCCCTGCTTGGGTATAAGCGCTTGTATTTGGAATGCATTGTAGAGAATTAAAGAAATTAATAAACCCACTAAAGTCCTTTGCTTTTCATTTTCACCATGCATCGGCTATTGGAATCAATGTCATTGATAAACACATATATGCTCTAGAGGACTGACTATGCCACACAGGTTGGTCTCCCTTGATCTTTGATTTATTGAATTAAATTTTCCCTCATTCATCAAAATATAATTCCTATGAAGGCATAATTTTTGGATTTTTTTTTTCATTAATATAACCTTAGTGCTTGATTAGTGGTTTTTTTTGTTATATATATATATATATATATATATATATATATATATATTATATATATATCTATCCTGTCTTCCTCCCCACCTGGACAAGAGGTGGGAAATGAATGAAGGAGAGAAGCCTGATGTATATGGGCTGATGAAGGAAAACACTAAGCCAGAAGGAGAAACTTAGAATCCTGGGAGACAAAGACAAGAAAACACCAAAAATTAAAGAGCATTCAATCTTTCCCTTTATTCCCCACATTCCCACACACACCTCAAAGCAAGAAAAATTAAAAATCAATATAAAATGTTATTCAACAAAAAGACAGTGTTGGGATGTAAGTTTCACTGTTCTTAATGTAGTACATTTGTAAGTTTGCCTTTAGAAACTTGCACGTTTTACATAATTATAAAATAAAATCCAGTTTAAAAAAAATTCCTTAGTATCAAAATCAAACTAAAACAATTCAACCTAACTTTTTTTGCACTACTGTCTTATAATCAAACTAAGTAATTTTAAAACACAGTTATTCAACTATATGTATCTGGTGAGATATGCCCCCAAAACAAGGAATGCAAAGAAATCTTAAACTCTTTCATTAATGATATTTTATCTGGTAATTATGAGATAATATATAAATAGATTTCAGGTGGAAGAAAGTGATACAAATATAAACTCAAGGTTAAGTAAATTCTACAATTTTTACTTTAAATTAGAAATATTAATATGCAAGTATTATTTATATGTCTTTAAAATATTTGCTAGTTCTGCCTAGGAAAAAGACTAGAACAATAACCAGCCCAGAAGCAATAACAATCGAGTTAATTGTTGATAGAAAATACTGATAAATATATGTGATCAACCCACTATACTTAACTTTGGCAAACCAAACTAATTTAAAAATCTCAAAGTTTTTTTTCTTTTAAAAATCAAAAATAATGAGTTAATTTTATGGACTTTAAGTTCAAAAGTTCATATATTCTGTATACCCCAGTATGATTTTGAGCCGTTTTCAGAATCTTTCATGTCTGTACAAATATTAACTAATCAATATCAATGAGGTCAATATGTAAAATTCTTGGACTACAAAGTGCAAAAGTCATATGTGGCTGCCTTGGATCTCACATGTTAACTGACACTTGCTTCTATTTTACCAAAGAAATCCAGCTGCAGTGTCCAGTTATAGCAATCATCTCCAAACTCAACATTTCTACATGTGTAGTAGTTATCTTTGGCTTGAAAAAAATACAAAGCTAATGAATGAAAAGAGTACTTAATCTGTGTTTTAAATAATAAATGTAATAACTAGATGAGAGTCATTCCTATTTGCTTTTGAAATAAGCATGCCACACTAAGAAGCTATATACTTATTTTAGCAATGTAGTTATTGAGTAGAAAATTTTTGCAGTTCCACTCCTGGAGTTGATTTTGAAGCTAGTTTATGAGTCATGGAAATCAGTATCATTGCATTGAACACACACACACACAGGTGTTGTTACCTGGAAATATCCTGTTGTAATGCTTTGAAATAGGAAAGGGGGGAAAAGGCTTCCATAAAGTCTAAAGGGATAGAGGGCCTTATTATTACATCTGCTCATAGGTTTTCCTACTTATCAATTTGTTTCATATCATAAAAAGACATGTATTTCCAGCTTTCCATGTTTATCTAAGTGAAATTACTAAAAAATCTTTAAAAATTCTCTAGGAGAAGTAAGTTGAAACACTTTATAGAAAAACAAAATAGACTGAGAAACAAATTGAAACACTTTATATAAAAATAAAACAGATTGAGAAGCAAATTGAAACACTTTATATAAACATAGAACAGCTGCGGAAAAGCTACAGCCTAAAACTATGCAAGTACTAGCATGTCAATATTATTTAATGACAAGGAATGGCCGCTGACCTTGAGAGAGGCTGCCAGATTTGTACTCGACCTTCAATCCTCATAAACTGTAAGACCTTAGGCAAATAAATTAGTCCCTCTGTGCCTTAGTTTCTTCATTTCTAAAGTGGCGCCTACCTTATGAGGTATTTTGAAGATTAAATTATTTAATAATGGTATATATAACACATTTAGAAGACTGTATGCCACATGGCAAATACTAAATAGGTTATAGTCTCCCATGTTTCATTTGCTTTGTTATGTCACCATGTCTTCTTTTGCTTGACTATTTTATATATATATAAATATATAATATAAATATATATATATATTAGATGAGACTGGAGTTACTGATTTTCTAATTAGAATGCTTTCGAAAGAAGAATGACAATCACATCATTAAAAGCTTATGTTTGACTTTTAAGTTTTACTTCCTAAGAATGTCCATAGTTAGCAGTTCAATGTGTTCTGATTCACTTGACTTTTGCCGAGCACAAATATTTTCCTAGAATGGCTCATTCTTCTACACCACTGCAAATGTTGACGGCACCTTCAGTTATCATATTCCTGACTGCTCACAGCCACTGCTGCTCTGCTCCTTATTGGCTATCAGAGAGGCCGGCAAGGCAGCCAAGGTGGGAGACACCTTTTCCAAGGCATGCAGGCCATCTTGACACTCTCATCCTTGCCAACCTATTTCTGAATATATCCTGACCTTTAAAAATATTACAGACAACTGTTTTTTTTTTTACAGGTATAATAGTATCTAAAAGTTTTGCTCAGGTTCAATTTTAAGATCCTCTTTTTACTTATAAAGGCAATTGATATTTTAATAGATTGCTTTTATTTTATTTGTTTTTTATTTGCTCATCCGTCTACCTGTCCTTGTTCCTGCTTGAGTTTTTCTTCATATTTTTCCAGGTTTTTTTTTTTTTACAAATTGAAGACTTTTTTCCAGGTTTCTTACAAACTGAAGACTTTTTTCCTGTAACTATAACAAGTTATAGTTAAATAAATCTAGAATTGAGAATCAATATTCATGTAGTACCAGCTTTATATATTTAATTCCATAAATTTTATAAGTAACATATTGCTCTTAATGGACATATACTAATGATGATACACTAAACCTATGAATTTTAAATGCATCATTCTGCACTTAATGTATTACTGCTAACGTACACCTAACAGGTTTTTAAACTGTTTGGGTCAATACAGGATTGATCTATATGTTATGTTCAAAGTTCAAATTATTATATGTTCTTTGAAAACAGTTTTACATTTGTACATTATTTGATAAGCATTTTAACCAAAATCCTATAAAATAACATTTTCATAATTTTTTTGAGCGTACAATGAATAACAAATCAGGAGGGAGAAATTGCAGTTTAAAAAAAAGGTTTACAATTAGGTGGCTCTTTACAAATGTGTTACCATTCTTCCAGAAAAGAGTTAGTTATGTTCAGGATAAAAAGAATTCAAAAAGCACAAGACATACTGGCATAGCTAACGTGTTAATAATGGATATCATGCTTCTGTTTCATGTGTATGGAATGGCACTTCTAGTGTACCAGGTACTGGGAGCAAATTCACTTATTTACTTATTTTTTTCTTCTCTGGGTTTAAGTTAGTTTGTTTGGCTTTTAAAACTGGACCGGTGCTAGATACGTTGCAGTCATCTCCTTCTATGTAGGCACAGAATTAGTGAGCTCCTGGTCCAAAACCTCAGCCCAAATACTAAATTTATAAGATTTTCTGTCTGTTGACCAAGCACTGAGGAAGTTCCACTTGGTGAAACTTCATTTCTTTCTTTCTTTTTTTTTTTTTTTTTTTTTTTTTTTTTTTTTTTTTAGATTTCTGTGATGTATAGTTTCTTAGGCTAGAGTAACAAACTATTACAAACTGGGTGAGTTGAAACAACAGACATTTTTTCTCTTATAATTGTGGAGGCTAGAAGAACCAAATCGAATCATTGGCAGGTCCATGGTCCTTCAAAACCTTTCATAGAGGATCCTCCCTCGCCTCTGGCAGCTTATGGGAGGCCCAGGAGATTCTTGAATGGTGGCTGCATGACTCCAATCTCTGCCTCTGTCTTCATATGGTCATCTGCCTTCTGTGTCTGTCTCTCTTTCCTTCTAATAGGGATATTTCATTAGGGCCCACCTTAATGAACTCATCTTACCTAATTACATCTACAAAAACCTATTTCCAAATCAGGTCATATTGATAGGTCTACAGGTTAAGAGTTCAACGTATTTTGCAGGAAGACATGATTCAACACATAATTCTCAGGGTGCTGATTGATAATTTTATTACTAGCAGGATTTGAGCCTTTTACAATTTAAGGATAATCTGGCTTTTACTGATTATCAGTAACTTGATTTAGATAATAATTTGTTTTGTTTTACTTTGTTATATTTATGAAAGTGAGTAAATTCACTGAGTTGGAACATATTTCTTGATTTCCTATAGGCAAGGTGCTAAGCTGTGTCAAGTACACATGTAAGTTAGGCACAGATTTTCTTTTATAAGAGCTTACATTTTAAAAGCAGAAAGAAACAAGCATAAAATACTACAAATTCAAAGTAGAAAATGATAAGTGCTCTAAGAGACAGGGATAAGATGCAAGGGAGAAGGAGAATGTCTTTGCTAAAGTGACTCTCAGCTAATAGCCATGGTTTGACAATGGAGGATATTTCCTCTTCCCCATGGAATTCTGAGTTCTGTAAGGACCTTCTTCACACTCTCCAAATGCATCAACGTTTATGCTGCTGTGCCCACGATTTAAAGCAATTTTCCTCAAAGTGTGGCCTGGACCAGCAGCTCTATTCTGTTTAGGTCCATGGTGAGATATATCCATTAATGTGAATTAGTATTTTGAAAACTTTAAAGTAATTTTGGTAATTTTATGTATGGTAAATGTAATAATAAAAAAATCGGTTTGTGTTTTTATGCTTCTTTCTCCTTTTTTTATTCTAACAATTTGTTCTGATTGGATTTCATAAAAGTATAGAGTCATGATATATTGAAATTTTAAAAATTAAATTAATGTTTCATCTTAGATACTTGAATTATTCTAAAATAAAAGTTTTCTCCTGGAGAAGAACTACATTTAAATGCACAGCATATCCTACAAACACTTAGTTAAAGGAAGTTCAGGTGACTAGTAAGAAATCTAATTATTTTTGTTCATATCCAGACTGGTCCAGATTGCCTAGAAAGGCATCCCAGGTATAAAAATAATTACCCTTTTAAAGAGAGAAAGATTTTGTCCTCATTACGCCCAGGTGTTGCAGTCACACTCATATATTCAAAGCAGGACAGTGTAATTGAAAGAGCACTAAACTAATTGTAAGAGGGCTACTTTCCACTTTCAAATCTCACACTTTCTAAGGTATTAACCTTGGACACCTGTACCTCACTCTTTAAAAATAGCCTCCCATCTCCCACAGAGAGATTTGTTTTGTTTGTTTTGCATCAGCAGGATGAGATTTGGGCATATGAAAATTTTCTGTGGTATCAAAGTTCCTTATATATTGAAGGAATTGTAATTTTATGTGAGTACAGTATTGTTTCTTTAGGAATATGCCAATAATGAAAATGTTCCTTACATTAAATCTTATGCAACACTAGAGACATAAAATTTTCTTGAGTCTTTCTTTAAGGATTTTTTTTGCTAGGATAGAATGGAGAATCTTTAAAAGGTAATTATTTTCAGTTTTTCAATAACCTGACTTTAGGATAAACCTAGACATATTGTTCTACCACCCATCAAAAATGGACTGTAAAAATGTTCAAATACCATGCTATATATGGATCTCTTCACTTATTAAAACTAAAGAGAAATTGAAAACAGTAAAAATTATTTTTTTTCAGAATGGTTTTCACAATAAACATACTATAACTGTTGGAGTCACACAATTATCCAAACACCGTACTTCAGAAACTGAGAAAGCCAGTCTCCGATGGAATGAATACTGGAGCCCATTCATGGTTCTTCTCAAACCAGGAGTAAATATTGCATTTAGTAGTTTCTTGCATCTATAAATACATAATTGAGTATGGATATATATGCTAGTAGATAGCTGAGAAATATTACCTTAGACTGTTTTCAATTTCTCTTTAAAAACATATGAGATGCTATAGTAGATCAGCTGAAGACCAAGAACTTAAACCAGCATAATTCTCATCCCTTTGTTAAACAATACTGGCATAATTTCCCATGGCTTCCTATACTGATATCAGGCAAAAATAGCTTATCTTTGGCTCCAGGAATTGCCTGCTTCTGGAAAACAAAACATTAAGCAACTAAACCACTTACTTACCAAGACTGTTTGCTCTTCCAGACTCTTCAAGATCCTCACTTCTCTGATGTACCTGCAAATCCAATGCTATTGCATTATGAATTAACCTAATCCTAATCTGCCCCACACTTAAAGTACTCACCTTACAATTGCCTATCCCATGTAAAGCACAGCATAGGCAATATAGTCGATAATGTTGTAATAACTATGTATAGTGCTAAGTGGGTACTACACTTATTGGGGGATCACTTTGTAAGTTACATAAATGTCTAACTACTGCTATATATCTGAAATTAATATAATATTGAATGTCAACTGTAATTAAAAAATAAAAACTTTAAAAAATATTTTACACTAATAAATAAGCAAAAACATAAATCACTTTTCTCAGATTCTAAAACATCTATATAGATACATTTTTATAATTTCCTTAATTATAGATGAGGTTTTCTTCTTATTCACAAGTCTAATAATCTTAATTTGCTTAATCAACAGGTTTTTTTCTGGTCATTTGGGTAAAGGACATTGAACAAGATGTATCAAAATAATTTAATTAATATAGAATTCCAGGTCAACACATACAATAGTAGTTTTCTGAAAATTATTCCCATTTTCCCTCTTCTTTCTTTAAAAATCAATATTATTACAGCTATGTTTAAACTGCTTTCTTTGACTTGTTAATTTTCACCTACATTGCAAGCAAGTAATTGGAAAGCCTCTTTCTTAAACAGCTCCAAAATAAATTTATTCCATTCAGGCATTACAGTTTGTATCACCACCTATTTATTTTGGTACCTATCCTCTTCTTATTGAAAATGGATAAGAGGGACATAATATTTAGTTGTTAGTACTCACTCAGATGTGGGTACTTAAGAACATAGGAAACTGAGTTCAGGTACTAGCCTCCATAGAAAAGAAGTTTGAGAACATATGTTGGGAAACCAAATGAGGAGCAGCTGTAAGATTGAAGTAACCATATAAGAACTCCAAACTAGAGGCCTATATCGGGATACTAAGAAGCATAAATTTTTGTAAACAAAAAAGACCGAGAATTTAATTGGAGCCATCCTGGAATGGGTTGTCTAGGCAATGATTAGGTAGATTTGTGGCCTTAGGATAATTATGAGGATTCAGAGGTCAGAAGCCAGTAGTCCCAAAGAGAAATGGTTTTATAAATGTTTCAAATTCAAGTAATGTTTTTCTAAGAATAATTTGCCTATGAATCAAGTCTCCAAGGACAGTTTTATTATTCACAGAAGAAAATGTAAGACCAAACTAATTTCCCAACACAACAACAAAATTTTATAGAAAGGAGGCAGCCCTGTGTTAAATCTAAGACAAATACCCCAATGCAGACTAGGCTGCACACATTTATACAACTTAAGATATCCATATTAATCAGCTGTGCAGTGCTTCTTATTGCTTTACAGGGACGAAATTGTATATTATTTGTATGTAGACATTATTTTCCAAGTTTTTCATTCTTGACATCACTGATTCTAGGTCTCATAACACAGAAAGGACTGAATAAGACAATGTTGAGCAGGAGGCAGACTTTCTAAGGGTCTCTCTAATTCTCCAGTTATCCTTTTGAGATCCAAGGATGTGCTAGCCAGACACTAAGAAAAGAGATATACTCTTAAGTGTGTGCCATTTCAATTTGAGGTAAAGAAAAACAAAAAGACTCATACAAAATTTTATAGGTATGTCTAAACACTATGTCACTTGAGTTATGGTTAAATAACATTATTTTAGAGATCCAAAGAATCCCCAGCTTATTAAGGAAGTCAGTCAATTTATTTATTCTAAAAAATACTGTTTGGTTAATTAAAAACATGGTGTAATATATCTCCAACTAGAAGAATTCATTTTAATTTTTTATTTAAAGGGAATCCAAATTCTTGCCAAAATGTTTATTATCCTTAATTAAACATGTAATTTTATCAATATTAATTAACTTATTAGTTTAGTTGGGATTCTTTAAAGCTTATTATAGCTTAAACACTGTTCTTGCTACTAAAAATAATGGGTTCAAAGTTTGGTCTCTGCCTTTGTAGAGTTCTAGATGCAAATGTGATAAATTGATAGAAATTTTGATGGTTAATTTTATGTGTCATCTTGACTTGGTGAGATGCCCAGATATGTAGTCATACATTATTCTCAGTATTTCTAAGATGATATTTTTTGCATGGGATTAACATTTAAGTCTGTAGAGTGATTAAAACAGATTTCTCTCCCTAGTATGGGTGGGCCTCTTCCAGTAGTTGGAGGCCTTCCTAGAACAAAGGCTGACCTTCTTTCAAATAGGTAGGAATGCCTGATGCCTGACTGCCTTTGAACTGAGGCATCAGTTTTTTCCTGTCTTTGAACTTGAATTAAAACATTAGCTTTTCCTAGATATCAAGACTGCTGGCCTTCATACTGGAAGCACACCATCAGCTCTCCTGGGTTTCCAGCTTGCTGACTGTAGGTCTTTGGATTTGTCCACCTCTAATTGTATGAGCCAATTCCTTATAATGAATATATATTACATCTTATTGGTTCTGTCTCTCTGGAGAACCCTAATTAATAACGATGTTACAGAGAATATTATAAGGTTATAGAGGAAAGATTATGTAATGAACTATAGAATAATTACAGATGGCTTCTCAATAGATTAAAGCCTAATCTGAATCTTACATTAAATATTTTAAAACATATGCAAATTTTAGTCTTTATCAAAGAAAAACATATAGTCTACTTTAATATCTTCAAAACTTGTTAGTATCAGGAACTTTTTAAAAATAACATTTTATTAAAAACTTTAGTAAATAAAACAGATGTAACTATAGCTGCTATAATTGATGTAGAAGTGCAACTGGGCAACCAGTCACATCTGCAAAATCCACAAAATCTTCTCCATAGACTCCTAAGTCTTATATTATGATTCACAGGTTAAAATTCATGGCTTAACTTCATCAGAGAAAAAGAGGTGGGGGTGGGAGAGGAAATTCTCACAATGATTTTTGATTAAACATGATTATACAACTTAAACCATCTTACTTTACAACAAAGTATAACGCCAATAATTTACAAGATAAATTATGAGGAGTAAGTGTTTTTAAGTCAATTATTCTACTTGTGTGTATTGCTATATCTATTCCATCTGTGACAGAAGAATTAAATAAGACAATTAATCATACCTGTTTTTCTCTACTTTGAAGAGGAAAGAATGAAAGGTATTTCCCCCATAACAGGGGAGATAAGCAGGGATTTATGTCCAGAGGCCTAAAAATTTCCTTGTCTTGGAAGAAAGTAAAGAGATACTATTTTTGAAAGATTAGGATCATGGAAGCAAAACTCAGGGGTGTCCAAAACATGAAGGGCTTGAAGAGTTGAGGAGATGGGAATACTCAAAATATAATAAAAGTTGACATTTTAAATCAATAAGAGATGCATTTTTCAACAAGTGGGGAAACCAAGTAGTCATCTTAAGGAAAAATAATAATTTGG
Organism: Eonycteris spelaea; assembly: GCA_003508835.1. Lineage (NCBI taxonomy): Eukaryota > Metazoa > Chordata > Mammalia > Chiroptera > Pteropodidae > Eonycteris > Eonycteris spelaea. The sequence continues at coordinate 2,390,348 of PUFA01000067.1, read as the reverse complement.
AAATTTACTTCACAATCTCCATTAAAATAAATCCAGATGGATAAATGATGGAAACAACTGGCAAAAACATGGAAAAGTACAAAAAGAAAGCATGAAAGGTACATTCGGTTTGAAATTTTTATGGTTGGCATCACATCTCTAAGTATAAAATAAAACACAAAAGACACCAAATAATGCACAGATAAATTTTAATACATACACATTTTCAATTCTTTGCAGAAAATTTCATAAAGTCAAAGACTAATACTAATTTGGGGGAATATCTTTTAATTCATATCATATACAGCAGGAAAATTTCTTAATATATAAATATATAAATACTTTGTAAATCAAAAGACTAAAAAAAAAAAAAAACCACCAAGTGGAACAAAGAGCAGTTTACAGTCTATATATATATGTCATGAAGTGTTCTTAAAATTATACACTGCTGATGAAAATATACATTTTTATAATCCTCATGGAAGATCATTTGACAATAACTATGAAAGTGCAATGCACATATTCTCTGATTCAGCAATTCGTCTTCCTGGACATTTATAAAGTATTATATGCAAAAGACATTTACTATAGCCATTGTATGTCATAATAAAAATTACCTGTATGCCTGCCAATATGGAACAAGTTAAATAAATTATGCTACATGCATACAACAGAATACCTTACAGTTTTATATAGCATATAGTATTTCTAGATGTACTGTTAAAATGAAAATTAAACCCCATATCATACCTCAATTTGTGTGGAAGTGCAGAGAAACATCTGGAAGAACACCAAAGAATGGTGAATGCATTCGGGGGTGGGGGGAGGGGTTGTAGCTAGTAGGCAAGGAAGAAGGGAGACAAATTTTCACAGTATTTCCTTTTGTACTTTAAAAAATTTATCTAGTGCATGTATAACTTCTTGGTAATAAACAAACAAACAAACAAACAAACAAACAAATAAATTCAGCTCCCCAAATGTTGGGAAACAACTACCACTAAAATCATTTGTCAGCATGCATAGGTCAAAGAACAATGTCTTAATGAAAACTGTGAAATACTTAGAATCAAATGAGAACAAAAACAATGCATATTAAATGTGATCAAATACAACTTCAGCTATACTTAAATGAAAATTATAGTCTTAAATATTTTTATTATGTAACAAGAAACACTGAAAATAATTAAGCTGACATTTAGCTTGAAGAGCAAGAAAAGATTACAGTAAATTCAAGTAAAATAAAAAATGTGAATAATACATGAAATATCTGAAATAAAATACACGAAATAAAAAATAAATGTAAAAAACAACAAAAAACTCTCAGAAACCATCAACTAAAAAGAGCAGTCTTGTTTTTAAAAAAACTCAGTAAAATGGACAAAGAAGGGAAAAAAATAGTAAAAATAAAAAGGAAGATCTTAACTCCTATGAAAAAAAATGACTAAAACCATATAAGGGACATTTTTATTGCAATACATGTTAGAGTCTAAATTAAATCGGCAAGTTACTAGAAAAGTGCATGTACAACAGCAAAGTTAACCTACACACACACACACACACACACACACACACACCACACACACACACACACACACACACACACACACCTTGCTACTCCATTACATAGTAAAGAAACTCCCTTGTGATTAATCTACCCTCTCCCAAAACTACACAAAGTAGAAGCAGAGTCTTTTAGGCATATGCTTTTTAAATTTTGTGGAACAGGAATAGCAGTCTTTTGCAAATTCTTCATCAACGCATTTTCTTCTTGGAAATATAAAAAGTAGAAAAATTCTCTAACTTATTTCATGAAGTTTCCAAAAGCGAAAAAAGTAAAAAGTTTTAACTAAAAATGTAGCTATATTTAATTTGGTAGTGTTTTTTTAAAAAAGTATATCCTAATCAAGTAGTCATATTCTAGAAGTACAAGGTTATTCATTCTAGAAAATTAAGTAACATAATATATGCCATTGATAGATAAAAGAAAACAAATGATCATTTTAATATATGAAAAATACGTTTTATAAAATTAAAACATTTACAATAAAAACAAAGCAGAACAGGATTAGAGATAATCGTCATTAACCTGACAAATAGCATTAGCAAAAAAAAAAAAATAATTGTGTAACTGTGCATTCCTTTACATTTAGGGGGAAAAAGCAAGAATATCTGTTAATATCACTATCACATAGCATTATACTAGATATCCTAGCCAATGACAGAATCATTGTTAGATGATATGATTGTCAACATTAAAACTCAAGAGAATTAGTAAAATAAAATCGATAGGGTTTATGAGACCAGAATTACATTTTAAAATATTAAAAGCATTCAGTGATAATCAAATAAAAATGTACTGGAAAAAGAAAATCCACTCAAAAGAGAAACAGAAATTATAAAATTACCTGGACAATTAACCTATTCAAATGTATAATACCTTTGGTAAAAATTCACAATATTTTACTGGACATTAAAAAGGTAAATATAAACATAGATAAACTCTGAAATGTGAGAGAGATAACTTCTTGAAAAAATATACATAACTTAAAATGTATCTATCAAAAGCAAATTTCTCAAAGAAATAGTGACAAAGAAGTTTGTTTGGCAATCCTGGGTATATGATTATAGCTATAATCTGAAGATTTATGACCTGATTTCAAGTTAAATGTGAAAAGTCAGTGCAACTGTTCTCTCTACTTCCGCCAAAAGGAGGTATTACCACAGCATGAGATGGGGGAACCCCAAAATCTATACCATAAAAGATTGGAGTGAAGGTCATTGCCGCTAATCTTCCCCAGGGGAACCCCCATGAAAGAGCTTCCATTTCCTAAATGCAGTCTGCTTCTTTGTACTAAAGCTTACCCATGAACTAGAAGGGACACATTACTGATGTGAATAAAGACAACCAGCATATATTGTTCTGTAGGAAAACTAAAACATAGGACAAATCAGTGAGTTTGTTCTTAGGTACTTGTGGTGGAAAATGCGTAATGTATGCAGCCACCCACTGATGACAGCCTGTGACTTCTAATGACAGCTGTTATCGTCTGAGTCACTTCAAACCATTTTTAAGGTAACTGGGTCTGTAAAGAAAGAATAGTACAATAAATAACTGATTCAAATTCTGCCTTTCAAATTAATTAAATTATGTTGCTGTAAATATAAAATTGGCAGATTCATGCCTGTAGCTTGTGCTCAATGGCTAATCAATGTATTTGGCACTTGAACTTAAAATTTTGTTTTAAGGATTTCTTTTTAAATACACATCTTTATTACAATAAAAGAATCTAAAAGTCTGCTTATGGATGTTTCAAGACCCCAATCTTTGTTCATTAAATACAAAGATGACTAACCTGATCATACATGATCAATACAGGCAATTCCCAGTTATCATTGCTCATATCACTGCTACATTCTTCTTTGAAGCACAGAAAGAGTAGGCTATATATTTCATTCCAGAATTATCCTGTTTCCCCCCCCCCATAGGTTTAATATTTAAAAGACACAACCTTTAGAAAACAGTTCATGAATAAATAGACTGCATTATCAAGTAAGGGATTTTTTTTTTTTCTTTGAGTCAATAGATTATCATCAGAGGCTTGACCAGGTACAGTTCTGGTCTATAACGAGTTCATAACATCCTGACTGCTTGGTTTCCCAAGGCTGCCATTTATTCATGCAATTTCCTATTTCAATTTATAGATGAAAATTAAATAAATTTAAATATATAAGAACTTTCTTCTTTTACTTTCTTTTTAACCAGTCAAAAGATTGAGAACTTCATATTCATTTAAATTCCTCTTCTCCCTGTGATTTCTCCTACTCTTTCTTGTTGTATGTCTTGACAGCTTGAACAATGAGGCTTGTTTTATAGGATTACTCCAAAAGCCATATTTTCTCCTGGTTAAGTCTTCTCCCCTCTTCATTCATTCTCTAGCTGAGTTTGAAATTTGAATTTTGTCATTCTGCCTTCCAAAGGCAATGGATTGAGAGAACTCAGGCATATTCCATAATAGACACAGTCTAATAATCTTTGATAAAAACAAAAACAAAAAACAAAAAAACTATAATCCTATATAACACAATGTCAACCTGCTTTTCTTATTCCTTCATTTTTAATTCTGATGAAGAATGGCTCAGCACCCTTAACTGATCATATCATTTAAAAATGCTTTTGGAATCAAACATTGAGTAATAAATACTATAACTTAACCAATACTTTTTGGACACATGGCAATGAAGTCCACTTCCGCCCCTTTCCTGTAATTTTGTTCACTCTGCTATCACACAATCTGCTCCCTGCCGTCTAGCCTTTTTCTGTTGATGGAAAGAGTAGTGATCATTGAAGTGCATATCTGATTAAGGTGATGTGTCACCAAAAACATAATGTTGATGCCAACAGTTAGTTCTTCACCTTCCTTCAAAACCTCCACATTTGAACACAAGCATTTAAAAAAATATACTTCTATCTTTAAAAGGGAAAATAAACACTCCTTAGTCATGACTCCAAGTAAAACCCAGAATTAAAAGATGTCTAATCTAAATACCACAGCCATCGTTATCTTGCCAAATGCTCACATAAGGGCTATTTATTTAAAGAATGTGTTTTATTCTCTAAAAGGAGTGGCATATTTCTCAGAGCGTATCTGATCTCATACCCTAGTTTATAAACCCATATTACCATAACTTTAGTGCCCCTCTTTTCCAGTGGAAGCAGAAAGAGCTGAGTATGGAAAGTCTGAGACTAACTGCTATTTTTCCACTAACAATGATCTTACCCTGTGTCTATTCTGCTCTTTGCAAAGCTCCTCACAGTGCTTTGGAATAAATACCACTTTCATTTTTCCAAACCAGCTACAGTATTGCAGCAGTTACATTCCATACTTAATAATTTATCTCGTCCACAAAAAGATCAAATGCCTTCCTCTGGTGCCTCTCTGTGGTTGAGAGAACTCCACTTTGCCCTTGACCTTAGTCAGAGCATTTCCTCCCATATTAACTTAGAGCAATTTGAGTATTAACTTATACACAAAAAAATATATACGTGCCATGTTGCTTCTTATTCCAGCTCATGTTCAGTGTGAGGAACAGCAGTCAAGTAAATGAATGGAATTTCAGGCATTTGTTCATTATCTGAGGCCTGGTATATCTTTCTACTGCAATCATTTCAGCACCTCCCAAAATAGCTCTCACTAGCAACATCTTTCTATCATTTTAGCGAATATCAAGAAAACCCAAGAATACTATAGCATCACCCTCACATCCACACAATGTGGAAACAACCAAAATATCAATTAAGTATGACAAACAGCAGTTTATAATCTAGGTTTCAATTACTCCATTATAAAATTTTGCTACAAAACTTGTGTGCCAAAATCGAATATACATAGTGAAGTCTAGACTTGAATTTTCATGACCAGCTGCAAAGAATTATTGTCATTTAGGGAAAACAAAAGAAGATATAAGGAGAATAAAACAAAAAGATTTACACATTTCAGAGTCTTTAGGGCAATATTTCATCTGTGCCAATAAGTTTTTCATTGTCAACCTGTATAGTTTAAAAACCATTACTTGAGATGTTGTAAAGGTTAAGCTAAAAATGCAATGGTTAGAGAGTGAACCCCAGAGCAAGGAAGCCTGTTTTCAAATCTCAGTTTTGCCAAATAATTGAAGAATACACTTAAACAGATTACTTAGCTTCTCTCTCTTTCAAATTGCTCACCTTTAAATTAGTCGTAATAATATTGCCTAACTCATGTCTCCAGATAGAAGTTGCCCATGAAAATGTAGCTGCTCAAAGCTCATTCTTAAATGTACATTCACTGTTGTTGATCCCAAATATGCCATAAATCCACAATTTCTCCAAGGTGTAACAGAATTAATTTCCTTTCTCTTTTATATATTTGTTTCCAATGGGATGGAATGAAGTGGGCAATTCTAAAACTCTCAGTAAAGATTCAAGTATGTCTAACAAGCCCAAGTAAAGGAGAAAATTATGCTTAAATAAGTTGTATTTTACACAGATTACCTTCATATAATTTCTTTTTATATATGACTACAGTTTATGCAGCATTATTGTGTGTCAGGCGCTATTCTAAGTGCTATGTAAATTTTATCTCAATCTCATTTGGTTTTCATAGCTATCTCATGAAATTAGTAGTATTTTCTAACCCATTTTATAGATGAAAAAACTTAGAGTGAGAAAGAGATTTAATAACTGCTAAAGATAGCACAGCTAGAAAGTGGCAAAGCTGGGATTTAAACCCAGCAGCCTGGCTCCAGGGTATGGGCTCTTAAGCACCCTGCTGTGTTGTTTCTAATTACAAACAAAGGACATTGTACATTTACCTTAAACACTTGTTGAAAAATAACATGGTAAACTATCATAGCTGTAATTTCCCACTCAACTATTGTGATATACTGCGTATATCACAATACAGATTAGTATATTAATGATTCTAAGGTAACCTAATTTTAAAAATTAGAATTTTTCAAACTGGCTAGAATTTGATTTTTAATGTGTATACTTATTAAATTATCATAGTCACTAGTGTTCTAAGGAACTGTGTTTGGGAAATGCTGATTTAGATTCTTCCTAGGACAGATGGACTCTATTCTTTTGTAGAAATATGCTGAGGAAGAGAGATTGAATTTTATCAACATCAATGAATGCACTTATAGAGATACAGGATGGATCATCTTTTTAAGGTGCCTGTTTCATTTCTAAAAGAAGACATAGGCATCCCTGAGTAGTGTGGTCTATATTTCTTTAACTTATCTTACCTATTCACTCCCCACCCCCCAAAAAAATTCAGAAATCTTGCCATAAAATCTCACCATAAAGTGCTTGTTCTGTCTCTCTGTCTCTCTGTCTCTCTGTCTCTCTCTGTCTCTCTCTCTGTCTCTCTCTCTCTCTCATATTAATCACTAAGATTAGGATGTAAAACTAGAAAAAAAATGGTCAAATTAGGGATGAATAAAGTACTTGTTTTCTGTACCTGTTTCAGTTGCATATGCTAAGGTCAGAAGTTTGGAGACAAGTCCTCTAGTGTTTAAAGACAGTATGTATTTAATCGAAAACATCCTTCCTGCATACATCCTTTTGAACCGGTGGCAACTTTAACACCTGGAAAAGAATCCAAGATCTCAGGATTCCAGTCACCTTTGCCATCTTTCCACCCATGAGACAGGAAAATCAGTGATGACTATTAAACAGCTTATGTGTGGAGAGGGCTGAATAGCTGGTAATGTTGTATACAAAGTGTTGAGTTTATGCTGATCATCTGGGAGGAAGCTTTGGTCTGTAATAAAGGCAGGGAGGTTTACCCATGAAGGCAGAAACTCAGTATGAGAAAAGGACTGGTCTAACACATAGCCACTTTTTGGTAACCATTTAGAGGTTAATTAAGGAAAGTCTCAGAAGCCGCTGGGACAAAGAAATGGGATATTAATTTTATGTCTTTTGGAAATAATTGACTTCCAGGAGGCCACAGCGTTGATGCCTCACTGTTGGGACTGCATGGTTACAGTTCTCTTTCCATTGATGGCATTAGCTTTTGGACCCTGGTGACATCAAAGTAGCAAAGTCAAATTAGAGTCAGTAGCACTGATGGAAGAACCGAAGCCAGAGGCCACAGTGCCAGTTGAATCGAAAAGCAAAATCTGCAACAAGTTTAGTTTAAATAGTAAAAGCTGCTCTCCATTTCAAAAGACACAATAGCACCTAACTGGTCTTATGGGACGGATACGGGAACTTCAATCTGGACCCTCTGGGACCATTGAGTTGAAACGTATGATGAGGGCCATTCTCACTCACCTATTTATCACAAGAGAGAGGCCAACTCAGGTTTGAGCATAGAGGATCCTGGGATGAGGCAAAAGAATTACCTGGACTGAAGATAGAAAAAGAACACTAAGGATGGCTTCAGGCTAACAACACTGTGATTAAAAACAGAGCACTGATTTTTCTCAGTGGCTGTAATCACTTAGGAAAATATGGCTTATGCACATAAGCACAAAATGATCACTTGTTTATACATAGGCAGGAGACAGATTGTTGGGCAGGTGGGTTCCATACATAAAAACAATCTATTTGACATTTTAACATATTGTGCAAATAGTATCTTTGGAATACTTTTTATTCAATTGAAATAATTTGAGATAAGAAATAGAAGAGGTTTAATACAACATGTTTAATATAAGTGAGTATTTGGAGCACAATTGTTAAGGTTAATATTTTATGTGTAATTAGAAGTTGTAGAATGATTCTTTTGACCTTCCGATTTTGAGTTTAAGAACAAAGGGCATATGATTCTATATACTCGAAACAACGGGAATGAAGAGATATGATCAAATGACTGAGGGGAAATGGAAACCATAAGCAAAGCAGGGCTGTCAGAAGATCTCATAGTCAGTTTCTAGGTTTGCTATTAGTGTATGTTTGACCTGGACCCAAGGCTTAAAGTTTTTAAACTTATATTTTTCTACCTGTGAGTGAAAATAATTTCTATTTAATAAGACTGGTGTGAAGAGTGCATGAGATAATTTGTACAAAGTGCTCAGCACAGAACCTGGCAGGTAATGCTTCTTAAAAGTCAGCTGCTGTGGCAAAGGCTGCCAGTTACCTATTCTATATACATAAACTTTGCTTTAGACTAACAGAATCACAGTTTTTTTGGGGGGAAGAGCTGTTTTCCCAGCTATTCTGCAGATAAATGTGACCCTGTGAAACAGCTATGACAAATGGGATGCTATGAAGCTCTGAGGGTGCCACCAAGGAAACTGTTTTGCTTTTAACCCCTTCTTTCTCCCTGGAACCACAGCTATGTTGCCCCAAAATTAGCAGCAATCTTGTGACCATGAGACAACGTGGAAGATGAAAGTCATGTGCTAAATATGATGAGGCAGAAATATTATAGAAGTTTATATCCCTGATGATAGCATGCAGCTGCTATAACGAGTTTTGGTTGCCCACCTAAGATAATTAATTTTATGTGTCCACTTGGCTAGCCCATTGTACTAGATATTTTGTCAACTGTTATTCTAGATGTTTCTTTAAAAATATTTTAATGAGATTAACATTTAAATCAGTAGACTTTGAAAAAACAGATTATCCACCTAATTCATTTAAATACCCATTTTCCAAGTTTCTGTTGCTGTTGAGCAAAATTCTTTGCTGTACATAGGTCATCTTTATTAATTGTTACAATGCTATCATGATCATCATTATGTGTCAGAAGGCACAGTTTGTTTCCATGCTTAAATTCAGCTGGGGAAAAATTGTCTTCAAACTTTCCGCAGAAGAAAGTAGAAACAATAAAATATAGAAAAAGGAATGGGATTCCACATTTAACTTCCAGAAAGCACTTATTATTACTAAATTATTGACTTGAGTACACTATTACTCTGAAGTTACAGTCTTAAGATACCAGGGTAACACTTGTGTGGCAAAAGGTATCAGGCACTGAGGAGGAGCCATATATTCTCACTGTGCACGGCTGGGTAACTGTCCTTCATGTAAGACTATGTAAGCAATGCTGGAGCAAAACTAAGATGTTTGTGGAGTTCATAGCAATGCATGTCTACCCAACAAAGCTCAAATGCAATGGTGCTGAACACATTGCATATTCTGGTTATTTAATGTAATATCTAATAGAACTATTAAAACATTTGTAAACCTCAGGTCCTTTCTTTAAGTATAATTTTACAGATTTACACAGTATAGGTGATATATTAAAAATGATTTTGTTCTTTCAGTATCTCTGGTGAAAGGCCCACATGACCCCTGTGTCTCCTTCATGATCCCTGAGGAATCCCTGTGGAACTCCTTAGAGTTCTGCATAGCTAAGATAAAATAAACAAACAACAACAACAACAACAAACAACAAATATAATATATATATATATATATTATATATATATATATATATACACACACGTATATATATAATCTATAGATTTCACTGAAGATCTATGCCTTTATTCATTCTCCAAACATTTCGAACATTAGGCTCATACCTTCCTCTCTTGTGCTAATGCACTGCCGTACCTACCATGTTCCTCATTCTATTTATTTTTTATCTCTAGATTCAATGCACCAGTTGTGCTATAGCTTCAAAAGCTTTTCTATTTTTGCCACATTTATTTATGTATTTATTTATTTTTTAATAATACTTTGGGGGAGCAAAGATTGCCACCCTATAATATGCCTTTTGAAGGATATTGATTATTTTAAGCTGGTTATTTTTAAGAAACAAAAGGCTCAGAAGAACCTTTGAACTTCTCCAACAGCCTAAAAGAAATTAGAGGACTTGCTCCAGAAAGGGAGCTTTTATCATAGATGACTAGCTTATTATAAACTGGTTTCTAATAGACAAGGAGAAATATAGCAATGACCATTTGGTCAAGCCTTATCTGTGTTCCATTGTTAAAGATGGTGCAGAAAACATTTGTTTACCAGACATTTGCTTTGCTATATCTATGTGAGTTGCCTCCTGCCCTTTGAGGTCCCAAACTATTACCCTATCTCCTTTTCTCCTTAAATTAAAATAATATATAAGCCTCAACTGATTTCTTTGTCCTCAGATACCATATTTTTATGGAACCCCAGTATATACATACATTATTACATTTCATTATTTTCTCCTGTTAATCTGTTTTATATCATTTTGATTATTAGATCAGTCAGAAGAACTAAAGCAGAAAAGGTGGTAAATTTTTCCCTCCCAAGATAGCAATAATATTTGCACATGAAATGATTCACATTATTATAAGCCATTTAAAATACTTATTAAAAATACATGCTAATTGTTATGTGGGAAAAAATTAACATATCGAAGATCTAGGAATGTATCTTGAATTATATCTGTGAAGGACAAGTTGAACAGAAATATGACAATGACAGATACTCGTGACCTATTTTAACTTGTCTGATCATGCTATCCTTTTCTTTTCAAAAGATACCATGAAAGGCGGCTCATTTGAAACATTGTTATTTTTTTTTCTGGTTTGTCATATACTGAAAAATTCCTTAAAGAGTAAGTTTCATTCCTGAATATTTAATGACCATAACAAAATACCTGGACCATTACCATACAACATTGCAAAGATACCATCTTTTAAAGTTTCAGGAGCACTCATATCATGTTATTACTGTGATAATATAAGGAACAAACATATGATATTAATATAATGTTCAAATATTCACATAGATTTATCCATCTAGACAGATTTCTCATAAAAATACTCGTGCAATTAATTTTAAGATATTTTGCTAAATCTTATCCCTAGAATGTTCTAAAGCAGAGGGACATGATAAATTGTGTTGGTAAATTTAATTAAGGAATGAGAAGGTGTTTGTAGTGTAAACATGAAGGTAAACAATTAGTTATTTGCTATCTCCTCTTGGCCATTGAAAAAATTCTTAATAAAAAAAGAAAAATCCATTTTCTGTGACACAAGGAGACAGCTGAGAAGCCAGACACCAAACAGAGAGAGTGGCTACCAGGAAGGATGTAGACGAAGCTGACACACAGGAAAATGTGGAGTCAATACATCAGTAGAGAAGATTCATTTATGATGGATCCCAAGCAAAGCAAGAAGAAGTACAACTCTCAGAAATTGAGAAGCACACACTTATTTGCAAAAATACTGGGTTTATCATTGAGGTAGCTGGTTCTAAGAAACAAACGAGGCAGAAATAAATAAGAATTAGCAGGGGGAGAGGGGACAGCGGGAAGCCATTTTTACAGAATGTATACAGTCTCCATGATGGTATACAAGAGTTTTTGAATGGTGGTTTTTCACAGTGAGCTACTTATCTTGTTTAACTAGGAAGAGGAAAAACACTATCAAACTCAAAGGAAAAAAAAGTGGATTTAAGAAAACAAACAATAACACTCAAAACTCCAATTAACTTGGAACATGTCCAAGCAACTCCGAAAACAAACAACTTGCAAGTAGCTTCTGAGGTTGAGGAGGTGATATATGATGAAAAAGAAATCAACACAGACTCTATGCAAATATACTACATGAGAAAAAAGGAGGGGAAAATGACAGATTAAGTGTTTGCAGCACATAATCTTGCCACAGAAAAGATGAGAATAACTGAAAATATTTTCAGGAATTCTTTTAAATTGAAGAAACAGCAAAAAAAACAGAATTGTAACCACTCTAACAAGATAGCAAGATAATCAGAGGAACTGAAAGATAACAGAATTAAAGAGAAAAGTGAACAGACAAAAGGTAGTACAGAATCATGTTTTCTCTTCTATGCATAAGATATTTGAAACTATTTATGCTAATTATTTACTGGATGTGAACAGTATATGTCTAGAGGGATACTTATCATAGCATGATATTTTATAATAATTAAACTTTTTAAATCGTGAGCAATATGAATGTAATGCCTAATCAACACACACACATATTATATATGTGTATGTGTGTGTGTGTATACACACATATAATTTCATAAGCAATTAGTAGGTAGCGGATCTATAAGAAATTCCCAGACGCCAAGGCATTCAAAATACCTTTATCCTACTTATAAATTTAATAGTTCTTTCTGTGGGATATATGGGTTTTATTGTTCAACTTTGAAGAATTCTTTGAAAGTCATGTTTCTAATCACGGTCAAGGCTAATTACCCCATTTTTCACATTTTCTCTCTGCCCATACCATTCTCCACTCTGATTTCCTATCCTTCCAATCCTACATCTCTCTGTTGCAAGCAGCCTCACACCAAACAGGTTTTTCCTTTAATTAATTTTCTTGCATTTTCCTATATCTATTTTCCTGTCCTTGCCAGAGTCACTTCAAAAGAATCATATTATAATAGCGGTCACCTGTGGAGTTTTTTTTGTTGTTTTTTATTTTGTTTGGTGTTTTCCTCAAGTGAGAAAATTAACCCTAGGAAGATAAAACATCATATCCCATGATCACAAAAAGGTAAAAGGAGAAGTTCAAACCAGATGTCTTGAATTTCATTTTCAATGTCCTATATATAATCCCTCATATTCTTTTGTTTTAAATAGGGCTAATATTCACATGACAGGAATTATTATTATAAAGATAAAACTTTAATTCTATTAAAATAAAGACCATTAAAATCTACTTAAATAACATGACCAAAACATGTTTCTGCTTCTATCACTTCGGAGACATATTTTTCTTCTACATATTAAAAATATTTTAAAGTTTCAATTATTTTTTTTTCCTTTTAGGAAATCTAGAAAACGCATCTACACTCACACTTTATTCAGACTTTTTCCACTCCAGCAAGCAATTTGATAAAAATAAAAAAAATAAAAAATAAAAAATAAAAAACAGGCTTGTAGGTTGGTTCTGTATCCTGAAACTTTCCTGAAATAATTTATTAGTTCTAACAGTTTTTTTGGTGGAGTTTTAGAATTTTCTTTATACAAGATCATGTCATCTGCAAACAGAAGGATTTTACTTTTTCCTTTCCAATATTAATGTTATCATTTCTTTTTCTTGCTTTTTTTCTTTTGGCTTAGGACTTCCAGTACTGTATTCAATAGAAGTAATGAGAGTGGACAATCTTTTTTTATTTCAAATCTTAAAAAGCTTTCAACATTTTAACTTTAAGTATGATGTTAGCTGTGAGCTTGAGATGTTGAAATATGTTAAATTTATGTGGAAGTACATTCTTTATACATCTTAATTACTGAGTGTTTTTATCATGAAATAGTATGAAATTTTGCCAATTTTTTTTGCAGTTGCGAAGACCACATTTTTGTCTTTCATTCTGTTAATGTGGCATATATATTTATTAATTTTCATATGTTGAACAACTTTCATATGTTGAACAAGTGGGATAAACCCCACTTGACCATGTGCATACACCTTTTGATGTGCTGTTGAATTCAGTTTACCACAATTTCTCTGGGGATTTTTCCATCCAAGATATTGTCCTATAGCTTTCTTGTCTTAAAGTGTCTTTGTCCGGCTTAAATGTCGGGGTAATACTGGTCTTACAAAATAAGTTTAGAAGTCTACCTTCATTTTCAATTTTTTGGGAAAAGTTTGAGAAGAATTGGTACTATTATTATTTTTTAATGTTTAATAGAATTCACCAGGGAAGCTATTCAGTCCTGCACTTTTTGTGATTGTAAGAGCTTTGATTATTGATTCAATTTTCTTCCTAGTTAAAGGTCTATTGAAGTTTTATATTTCTTCATGACTCAGTGTTAATATATTGTACATTTCTAGAAATTTATTCATTTCATCTAGGTTGTCTAATTTCTTGGTGTATAAATGTTCATAGTATTCCCATACTTCTTATATTTCTGATGAATCAGTTGTAAAGTCTCCATTTTGATTTTTAATTTTATTCATTTATCTATATTTTTTTCTTGGTCTATATAAAGACTTGTCAGTTTTATTGATCTTTTTACAAAACCAACTTTTACTTTCTCTAATCTTTTCTATTGCTTTTCTAGTCTCTATTTGATTTACTTCTGTTCTTTATTATTTTCTTTTGCTAATCTGGGCTTAGTTTAGTCTTTATTTTCTAGTTCCCAAAGATGTAAAAATAGATTTATTACCTGAGATTTTTCTTTTTTCTTAATGTAAGTGTGTATTGCTATGAATTTTCCTCTTAGTACTACTGCTTTTACTGCATCTCATGTTTTGGTATGTTGTGTTTTTATTTAATCTTCTCGCCATATATTTGATTTCCCATTTAATTTTTTTGAGCAATAGGTGATACAAGAGTTTTTTGTTTAATTTTCATATATGTGTGAATTTTTCAAATTTCTTCCTATTATAGATTTCAAGTTTTATACCATTGTGGTCAGTAAAGATACTTGATATTATTTCAGTCTTATGGAATTTGTTATGACTTATTTTGTGGCCTAATATGTGATCTGTCCTGGAGAATGTTTTGTGTGCACTTGAGAAGAATGTGGTTTTTGCTGCTATTGGATATATTGTTCTGTATATGTCTGGTAGGTTCATTTAGTCTAAATGTAAAATTTTCAATAACAAGTTTTGAATTGAAATTCTGTAAGTTAAATAATTTAGTTTTGCTTAGACACATGTATACATGTAATCATCCATCATATGATTTATTAGAAAAAATTTTGTTCCTAGTAAGGATTTTTAATTAAGCATGATGAAGAATGTAAAACTAAATTAATCAGCACCACAGTAGATCATATAGTTCTCTCCACAAAGTAATCCTTCTATACTAGAAAACGAGTATGAATACATTTAATTAACAAATTCTAGAGGAATATGTAGTAAGCAATTATGTAATTAATTTTATGGACCAATATATTTCATTGTAGAAGCATTTTTTTTTTTTTTGGTTTAGTCACACAGTCCAGCTACCAGTATATTACAGAGTTCTGCACAAAGAACTGTGAAGGTAAATATTTACATCTCTTTTTAGCCTGAAACATCTCAGATCAAGTCAAGCCCCAGCTGTTCTATATTTTATGAAACATAAAAAAAAAAAAAAATTCTAAAATCTCTCTCTGGTTCTATCACTTCATCTTGACTTATTACTAAAGCAGCTGCCATCATTAAGTCGTAGAACTGTCTAGGGGAGCATTTGAAATCTTGCTCCTTGGTGTGTGTCACCAGTTTGACTCAAATAAACATACGAATTCTCTACAGGTTTGAATGTTTGTTACATCAACATTTATTTGGTGTGGATCAGCAGGATTCTGAAGAAGCCCATTCAGGACCATTCTGTGGACCTGAACATGGTACTAGATACAAGCAAAGGCCAATTTTGCTCCACTGGCTCCCTGCTCCTCATCAGGAGGATTGGAATGAGTTTCCATTAGAATTTCAGTCCTCCTTGTTTTAAACAGCAGGCCATGACTTTATTTGAGCTGTTCTTAGAAAATTTCCAAAGTGGATAAAGATTTAAATAACTCAGAGAAGGGAAAAACATGAGGTGGGGGTGGTAGAGGGTGCGGATAAGCTGCTGCTTTAATTCTGGTTTTTTAATTGAATTGCTTACTGAGAGTCTGAACAAATCTTTGCTGGTTAAATAAAAAATTGAACTTTATTTAACTCTGAAAGAAAAAAAACGTTCTTCCCCACATATGTAGCCAATGGGATGGTGACAGTTGCTTCAGACTCCCAGATCTGGAGTGGCGAAGATGGATGTCGGGAGTCTTTCAGTTTGGGAAATGCAGCCAATTCTAGAGAAGCGAGTGGGTGCTCCAGGGAGTAGGTCAGGGTGCCCTGGAATGGCTTTACCCTGAGAGAGAGGTCTATGGCTTGGAAAGTGTCTTGGTTCCAGCAGCAGCCTCGCAAGCTCTTGCAGATTCTTGCTCACATATTCTTAAGTGACGAAGAATCTTTGTGGGGTTGCCCAAAGAAAAGTTTCCTCTAAGGCATAAAGTAGTCCTACAGGGATATTCACTGTGTTTGGCTTGTCCAGAGACATGCATGTAAGGATTCGTATTCTCTAGAAGTTTGTTCAGACTCTACAGATCTCATAATTAACATGGGAAATCATGCCTCCCAGGCCAACCTGGCCCCCCATAGTCAGCCTCTCATTAATATTAAGATAGCTAAGGTGAAGATCCTTTGATACTTCTAAACTAAATTTTTCATACACAATTGGGAAAAGCTGGCTATAAAATTAAGCAGAATGAATTAAAAAAAAAATTAGAGACTGTCTCAGAACGTAAAAAGGACTGTTTCTCTAAGCTAAAATGAAACTATATTAAAGGATTTAGATAAATGGGTCAACCTATGATATTCTTTAGGTATCAACCCAATTTTTTGAGGTATTAAAATGGTTGTCCTTATTTTAAAAGGGAGAAGGTCATTTGAAACATCACTTGTCAAGGACAGACATAAATTGTGAATAACTTCCAAAACAAAATTTAGATCCGCTATATTTGTCTGTGTATGGCTATGTATATATGTTGTAAATATGAGTTAATTTTCTATCTCGATAGTATTGTAAAACTTAATTTAAAGACAAGCACTTGAAAAAACGGTATTCCAAAATTCTCAGAAATATAGAAACCAATTTAAATGATTTTCAAATTCACACGATCTAAAATTAATCTTTAGTAAACAAAAGCAGGCTTAAGTTTATTGGTTTAATTAAAACAGATATGTTTTTATTTCACCTAGGTTTTACAAAAATAAGTCCATGTTAATTATTGACTTTTATTTCTATGAAAAATGTTTCTAGAGGTTATAAAATGTCCTAGCTAATTGATTATTTCTTAGTTTTCATTACATGTTGAGGTTTTAAGGGTTAAAACTCTCGATATATGCAGAAAAACTTCCAGGGCATATTGTATGGGAAAACAATGGTTAGATATTAAACAAACAGGTTCTTTCCTGCTCCCTGGCTCCCCATTTTTCAGTTTCTGTATTCTTTTGCATATCATAATGCATTTAAGCTAGATTTAGATGAAGGAACTTATGAGCTGACATTATTAAAACGAAACATTTTAAACTATGATCAAAGTTTGGTAGAGCCACTTAAAGAAAATGTCAAATTGGTAACCCCTTTCTTTCACAACAAACTCCTAGCAGACAAAGACTTTAGATATTATTTTTTGGAAAGGACATCAAATAAAAGACACTCTCCAACCTCGTTGGTAGGGATCTTATTAGACACCTAATAGAGAACGGACATCTATCCTGTCTACGGGCACCAAAGGCTCTTGAAAGATGAGAAGCCTCTGATACCAGAGGCAGACAGGTATTCCAGGACATCGACAAGGCCTGGTCTGTATACTTATGGATTAATATTGAAATCAAAACCCATTTTATTTGGTTGTCTTTACCTGTTTTCTAATGATTACTCACAATAATAGTTATACTTGTTTTTTGGGTTTTCCTAAATAGTCCAACTGTCTATAATCACTGAACATGTATCAGATTTTTGTTAACACTTTTTTCATGGTTTATTTAAATGTTATACTAGATGCCCAATACAGAAAAATGAGACAGAAGGCAAAACTCAGGTAATAATTTTTCAAAGGCTAGAAATGATCCAGAGTGTTTTCTCTCAGTGATCTAACAGGATCTAACTACCTCCTATTTACCAGCCCTTCTCATTTGGGGAAAATTCAACCTCAGCTCAGATCCCACGGTTACAGTATTGCCCCATCTCCAGTGGTCAACAAGACAATGTCAATAATGAGACTTCTAAGGAATGAGCCTTCTTAGCACTATGAGACCACACTATCTGACCAAAAGGTTGATCATCAATGCATTCTTCCATTGATTTATGACCAAAAAGAGGAACTGCGGGTGGAGTGGGGGAAGGACAGGGAAGGAGTTCTGTGGAAAGTAACCTCACAGGATAATCTGATCATAAATCCTCATTTAACAGGTGTTGGTGGGTTAGTTACACCCCAGCCATACAATTTTTTAGTAAAAGGTTTATCTTTGCCTGAAGCAAGTTCTGTCCATTTGTTTCTGTGCATGTAGGTTAATACATCTTTGAAAGAAGCCAAAACCACCCTCAAGGGAGCACATAATCTTGTTAACTATCTGTAATCCAATCCTCACTTCCCTTCCCTCACCTCAGTATAATCTTCCTTATGTTCCCTCTTTAATTTCAAATGCGTAAAAGAAACTGTAAAACTGTTGTTCCGGGAGCATTTGAGATCTTGCTCCTTGGTATATGTCTTCAGTTTGGCTCACACATACTCTTATAAAAATTCAAAAAACAAAAATTATGGAACTGGCTGTACACACAAGAGCAATGTTTCTCTTCACAGGTGACTGCTAAAACTTGAAAAGACAAATTATTTTAGTCATATTTTTCAGGTCCACCATAATTTCAAAGTTTGTTTTTATTTTTTTATTGCATGCCTCACTCCCAGTAAACTCTTCAAAGAAATATCAATATTTTGACCTTCAATCTATATTCATTAGACTTTCTTTACTACTTAGAAATAGCACAGAAACTATCCTTATCTAAAGGCTTGATCACTGTATTAAAAAGTCTTCACTGACTGTTGATCTGAACATTATTAGGAAGGATCTGTGTCCTCTCTTCCTAGTGTCAAGACCATAGATTACTTTTTTAAATTGTATTCATTTAACAGTTTATCATTTGAAAACAATTTGTCCTATATTAAAAATAAAAAGCTTTATCATTTCTGCTTTGCTCATTACAATTATGGAAAACACAATTAAAGACACAGAAGGACTGTCATTGTTTATTTATTTTATTTATTTTACTATGATTATTGTAATAAAATAAATAAATTTTTAGGCTTTAGATCAGATAACTATGAATTTGCCTTCATAAAATATGTAGAATTAAAAAATCATTTTATATTTAATTCAATGCTTTTGCATCTGTTTTAGGAGGCTTGTGCCTAATTTAATCTATAAGAAAGACCATGGAAAGGAAATGATATGTAAATAACAAGAGAAAGGCGGAGGAGAAGATATGGAATACTAGAGATCAAGTCTGCGACATGTGACTCTGTCATAGGAATGAACAGAGATCTTGAGAGGCTTCATACCAAAAGGAGGTTGATGTAATGGCTAAGGATGAGGTAAGGATACTGAAGAAGCTTGGTGTAATAGAACGAGCTTTCAATTTGCTCTTCCAAATACCTGGTTTATAAGCTTATTCTATCATTTATTAATTACACTAATTTGGGCAATTTACTTCATTTATTTTTCTGTAAAATTGAATTAACACTGCCTTTATTATTGGCAGATTAGAAGAGTATAATACAATAAAATTTACCAATTTTAAGTGTGTCATTGATGAGTATTAACAAATATATTCCAGCATATAATTACCACTATGATAATAACAATAGAGAACATTTCAATCATTCCAAAATTTTCCTCTTGCCCCTGTGCAGTGGATCACCTCTCACCACTCCCAGCCCAGGTGATTAGTGATCTGTCTTCCATCACTACAGTTGTGTTTGTTCTAAAAGGTTATTTAAATACAGTCTGGCTTTTATTATTTGTTTTTGATATTGTGGTTGCTTGTATCAGTGTGTGTGTGTGTGTGTGTGTGTGTGTGTGTGTGTGTGTTTAAATTATCTCTTTGCCTTTTTGTTTGTGTTCTTGTTTATTGCTCAGCATTCTATCAAATAGATATGCCACAAATTGTTTATCAATTGATAACTGAAAACTGTTTCCCATTCAAAGCTATTATGAAAAAGGTACAATGGGCATTTGGTTATAAGTCTTCCTGTGGACATATTTTCACTTCTCTTGGTTAATAATAGTAAGTAGGAATTCTGGGTTTCACAATAAGTGTATTTACCTTTACAGGTAACTGCTAAGCTGTTTTCCAAAGTGGATGTACATTTTAAATTTCCACTAGAAACCTAAGAGCTTTTTAAATTGCTCAGTCCTCCAACAACATACTTTGGGGGTGTAGGAATACACAGTTGTGGTTTTAATTTTACATTTTATGATAGATGTTGAAAATATTTTTGACATTTGTGTATCTTGGCAAAGTGTCCATTCAAAAGACTTGAACAGTTATTGGGTAGTTTGCCATATTACTGAGAAGAGTTATTCTCTATAGATTAGGATATAAGTATTTTTGGGATGTATGTTTTTGCTGATATTTTCTTAGTATTTAAGAATCTAGTACGTGTCTGTGTATAGCAATATTCAATAAAAATCAGGAGGATCTGGTTTTGGAGGAAGCTGAATTTGAAAATATCTGACTTCTAAGGAATCTCAACACATTTGACAAATATCTATAAAGGTGGGTTGCAATTACTTTCAAAGTTGTTTAATGTACCTTATTGTGAAATAATCTACTGTGCTGAATTAAATCTAGAATTAAGACATCTTTAGTTTCACCCAAATTTAATGAGAAACTCTAGAGGAATGTTTTTACTATTATTATCACGGAGGGCACAGCAGTTCACACCCAACAATTTGCAAAACTTACTTTGTGTCTTTTATTTAAATCTTGTAACATTGTAAGAAAAAGAGAAACAAAAAATAGAGTATTTAACAGCCCAGACTCTGGAGACAGACAGACATAGTCCTGGCGCCATCATTCGTAACTTTGTGACAATTTAATCAACACCTCTAAGCTTCAGCTTCTTCATCTTCAAAATAAAGAAACAATACGTCTTACCTCATAGGGTCATGGTGAAGATGAAAAAGACAACACATGTAAAATACTTGGGATAATAGTTAGCACATTCAATATGCATAAAACAGTTTAGCTGATTATTTAGATAATTATTATCAGGTTCCATGAAAATGTGAAACTTAAATGGTAGCATAAAATATTTGTAAACCTCAGCAGGCAAGCAATGAGATGTAAATACAGACCTTCATTTATGTGGCAATGTTAATTTTACCAATATTTTTTATATTTTTCTCTTTCATGACATGTAAATTAACTTATTTCAAGCATCTTCCCAGTCATATCTCAAATGACCCATGGCCCACTTCTTAGAGAATTAAGTCAGTGTGGCCTTAATAACTCATGCAAGCTTATCTTTCTTCTTCTTTTTGTACAGTACACATTTGCTCCTTTTGTTTTATATTCCACAACAAAAAAGAAAATTTAAAAAAAGGAAGAAAAAAAAAGACTGGAGCTAATGTCATTTTCTAACATTTGTATTTTTTTTTTAGATTTCATCTAATTAAAATCAAATAAAGGAAATCGTCGTTCATTGGGATTATGATTGACACATGCACAGAGTTCAGAGCCAAGGAGTTGGGTGGGCTCTGAATAGCAACGTGGACTCAGAATGTTACGCATCAACACAAAGAGCAGTGTCTACAGATAACTAGGAAACTCGACTTCAGTTGTTAAGGGCAGCTTCTAAGGAGCTAAGTTTATCTGAGTTGTGCGCTTTTGGACTGTGCACTGTGATTACGGATAAGGTTCAGGAAACATGCCATTAAAAATATCTGGGTAAATTATTTAATCTGCATTTTTTAAGAGCAAAATAATTCATGGAAAAGATTAAAACCTTTAACTAAGGATACATTTATATATACATATATATAAAATACACATCCATAATATTTTAGTATTATGTATATATACACAAAAGTACATAGATATTGTTTTTAACAATGCACATTGTATATGTGCTGCTTTTTTATGTGCCCAACTTTAAATTTCAATCCCCACATGCTAGAATGTTGATAACATCTTTAGCCAAGTGTGATAAGGAATTTGAGCCCAGACCAGCCCTCTTCTATTTTTATTTTCTGGTTTGGGCTACTCCAGTCTGCTTCTGTATCCCTCATTAATTTAATCTCTTCCCTTAATGTCCACACTTTTTTTCGACCCAAAGCTAATACATTTTTTACAAGAATTCTCAAGCTTGATAGCTAAAATACTCCCCACGTAGACTTCATTAGCAGTTTTTGCAATGTGTAGCAACGTTTACTTGTCTTTCCTTTTCCTTGAATATTTTTAAAAGTGGCCACTGCTGGGGATGTTTTGTAAATGCCCTCTAGAAAAATGTCTGGCTCAAATTTCGGTGAATTCCTGTCTGCGTTGAAATGGTAGAATTTTTAGAGCTCTGAGGTTTAAGAAAGCAAAGACAAACAGCCAAACTAAGTTCTCTTTTTAAAAGCTCTATCCAAATAATCATAAGCATTTTTTTCATGGTGATGATCAATAAATCTTTTTCCTTCCACCCATCCAACAATGTACTGCAGCTACTTAGGGCTTCATGTTAAAATGTGCATGGTCCATTCAAACAATGGTATTGCTTTTTGCATTCAGAATTCTCAGGGAGAACCTGGTTTTTGCCTTTTTCCACTTTTTTTTATTTTTAAATCATGGTAAGAACATTTAACATCAGATCTGTCTTCTTAACAAATTTTCAAGTGAAAAATACAGTATTGCTAACTACAGCCACAATGTTATACATGATCTTTACAGTGTATTTATTTTGCATAACTGAAACCCTATATCTATTGCACCTTTCCCCCAGACCCTGGAGATAACCATTCTCTGCTTCCATGAGGTTGACTATTTTAGATACCTCATATAAGCAGAATCATGCAGTATTTGTCCTTTTATGGCTGCCTTATTTCACTTAGCATAATATTCTCCAGGTTCGTGGTGTTTTTTTGTTTGTTTGTTTTCTAATGTGTGGAAGAAAAGGAAAGATCCGTAGCTATCTGTCCTAAAGGTCTGCCAACATATGACCTTGTTAAACATTTTTATTTGCCCATACTTTATTCAGGTCTCCTGCTGGCACCTCCTTGGGTTTAATGCTCACCTATTCCTCCCTAAATTATTTTTAAAGACTGAATTAATGCTTGGGGCAAGTGCTGAAATTGGAAAAAGTTAAATCCGAACAAACAAATATGGATTGGACCCAGTGTAAAGTATAGCCTGAGATAAATCACAAACCAATGATGATTAGAATTGAAATATTTTTCTCCTTCTCTCTAGCAGCTTATTTTTTAAAATATATAAAACAACAAATTGAAATAAATGACATTCGGCTAAAATGTCATTGGATTTTCATAGTAAAACAAGAAATTTTACCCTTACATTTAAAATCTATAGTAAATTTTGAAAATAAACTGTTGAAAATCCTGATCAAGCAAAACCTCAACCAAGACAACTTCTGGTGATTGGTGTTTACCCTGCTGAAGGAGCCCCCACAGTGAAGTCTACCAAGAATAACAGGACCATTGATTTAATCCCTTTCTGGCAGGACCTTTCCTAATTTAATATGTTGCTTTTTGCAACCTTCCTAAGTTTCTGTGATATTAGAATACCTCCTTTAAGTGTATATGAAAAGCGCATTAGAGGGTTTTTCCTCTGATTATTTCATAATATAACATAGCAGTTCCTCCTGCCAGCAAGCCCACACAACTGTTTTCAATAAATGAAACAGTTTTCTTTTTTCTCTTTTTTTACATTTTATAAAGTGTAGATTAAACATTAATTAGTTGTAGCTGAGTTTCAACATTTTCCTTTTAGAGTGAACTTTTCACGGCTCGTTCTCAAACAACACAAATAAGGTCCTATAATGTGTGAACAATGCGTAGCTTTAGGCTTCAGAAAGGGTGAGGATGCTTGGTTAAGTCAATCTTAACCTGTTCTGCAATGATTTCATGCTGAGCAATTATGTCTATATTCCTTAAATGATGGAAGTTTCAAAGGCATGAGGGAATGCATATTTTTATAGCTAGAAAAATCTTATTAAATGAGCATGGCTTTCTGAATTTCTTTCCTTCTTTTTCTCCAAACTCATAAAATTGAAAGAAGCCAACCCAAATGTGTACTAACCACAGTAGCTTCAACATCTTATGGTCACCTGTGTCAATTCTTTTCATTTTTGTTTACTATTATTGGCTTGTCACAGTCTCAATATCTCCAAAAATAATTGAAAATGAAAATAAACTTTTGTATGTGTCCTTTTTCTACCCAATAATGTGTCAGCCTGGGAAAAAATGCTTTTTTTAAAAAAGAAAGCGGAGCTGACATATAATTGTTGCCTTTACCCCAGCTGTTACTGACATTACATGCTGAACCTTCCTTGGAGACGGAAAACCAATTTTGATGTGACACTCTCAAAAGTCACCACTGGTACTTTACAAATAGTTCAAGGTCACAGAAATCTTGCTAGAGACACTCTCAGGTAAACCCCTGGAGGACTTTTCTTTCTTGAGGAAAGCTGTGTTTGTATTGATTTTGCAAATTGTAGACTTAAAGTCTAACAAAGGAAAAGCTATCAAGAGAAAAAAAATAACTAAGTACAAAATCAATGCTTTTGCTTTGAAATTTTAAAAAGCAATTTCATACAAGTATTATGTGAAAAGAGAAGTTAAAATTTTCATGTTTAACTTCTTTTTCTCATTAAACTTTCTTTTAATGGGGACTCAAAATTCTGTGGCATGTTTAACTTTTGAAACCTGTATATGGGAATAGACAAACTCCACATAATATTTTATTAATAGAACATTTGGTAAAGATTTAACTTTTATAACTTAAACATAATTCAATTTTTTATTTAAAAAATCTTGTCATTTAGAGCATCCTATCATTATACAGATATTTGAATTTTAGTCTTATTGTTTCTTTATTATATCTTTTATGATTTAATCATCAGTGTATTACCCAACAGTATTCTAATCAAAGCCAATTTTTTTTTACTAACATCTGCTAAGTAGTGCGGTGTGAGTTGTATTTCTGGTTAGTAATTTCTGGGATATACTAATGTGCTCTTATTTCCTTCTTGCCCATTGAATCTTCTATCAAAGCTGAAATACCATTTTATTTACTAAGATTTGAAGTCAGCCAGTCCTCTAAGAACACTTAAAGTTATTAACAGAATAAAATATCAAGACCTCAGTGGTCATATTTTGTTTCTGAGCTTGCTGGCCATCTAAGTTACACTAGCCAATAACCAAAATGGTTCATCTGGACTCAGAAACTGAACTTAACTGGCCTCATGCTCATGCTACATCCGTGTTAATGATGTCCCTTCGTCATCCCATTTCAATACACTAGGAAATTCATACTTACCACATGGGTTGAGTTGATAAAAGTAATTTTTGAGCAAAATGCCACTAGGAAAAATCATCTATTTGGGAAATAATGGACTCTTATCTATGTTCTCTTTTATAGTCATCTTCTAATAATGTTCTCATTTG
This sequence comes from Eonycteris spelaea, assembly GCA_003508835.1. NCBI lineage: Eukaryota > Metazoa > Chordata > Mammalia > Chiroptera > Pteropodidae > Eonycteris > Eonycteris spelaea. The sequence goes on along the minus strand of PUFA01000067.1, from coordinate 2,364,773 downwards.
AGAGTTTTAGGGCAAGAAGCAACACATTTAATTTGTAAAATTTATGATTCACAATCACATTAGTGTTATTTCAGAAACAGAGTAAGTTTTTAAATGTCATGTCATTTTGCTTTGTCCTAAATTAAGATAAATAGATAAGTAGATAGATGAATAGATGATCTCTCCCACAATCACTTCAAGAAACAAGTTTTATAGAGTTATATATATATATTTAGAGAGAGAGAGAGAGAGTAGATCTACATAGGAACGATGACAAATAGTGTTCAATTTAGCAAATGTTTATTAAATGTGGACTATAACAAGATATTATATTTGCATCGCATTAATAAATGATGATATATAACCTAATTTAAACACATTTAAAGTGATTGTAATTTAATGATCATGTATTATTTTCTATATGCAATCTTGAAAAGTTTTATAACTCCAATTAACACAAATGAAGAAACTGATCACAATAAGAATAAGATGACTTGCACGAGTTCTTTTCAGAATGGGTGGTGAGTGAAAGACTTAGAATTAAACCTTAGTCTATTAAACCTAAAAATCCATCTTTTGTACATCAGACCAAACTAACCCATAAAAAAAATTGACAATTCTACAAATCACTCTATTAATGAACAAAATGTGACCATTGTCATTTGAGATATAAATAATTCTACAGGAATTCACAACTGTACCATTTGCATCAGAGAAACATTTAGGATGTTTTAGGCCTGAGCTGCTCTCTCATTATAGCCTCCCTTCTCACGACAAACATAAATGTCTTTAAACAAACTAACTACCCAAGATATCATTTAATGTTTTTATAACTTGATTTAGAATATAAGTATTGAAATTGTGCACAATAGTTAACATTTCAAAAAATTATTTCTATAGTGAAAAAGAAAAAGAAAAGAAAATGCCAGGCAATTGGCAATCTGAAGTTCCTGATCTAGGTAACTCGTCGAATATGCTGAAGGTGATCTAAGTGAAATAATGGACCATGGTGCTGCATGTAACCACAGACTAATAAATAACATATTCAGAAGTTATTTAATGTATACAAAACTAAAATTGAAAAGTATAATTTATCTTTGTGCAATTTAGAAAAATCTTTACATTTCAGAGTGACATAGTAAAAACCAAAACTGTTATTTTTATAGGTATGCACGATTTTATAATAAAAGAAATGTCTTTTTGTTGGGATCAACATATTTGACACCAATAACATGCCAGGGAAATCTTCAAGGTAGATAAACGTTCGTCAATGTGTGTAATACCTTAAAGAGAGATGCTAAAAAAAGACAGATACATAAAAAGTGGGTTTTATTTTATTCTTTCATATTATAAGAAGCAATAGTGTACCAGATATTTTCAACACTGTAAGTCTAATTCCCTAGTGTTTATGTTTTTAAAGGTTCAGCAACTGAGGAGAAAAAGTCCAGATCAACAAATTAAGTTATATTCACACTGATTGGCATGGGCAGATGCAATTTCATTCTTTCTTTCTACCAGTGGAACTCGAGGTCATATCTCAGAGGAAAATGAAAATCTCTGTGCCTCAACCTGACACATTCCATTTGGTTCTTGAAAATGATTTACCTAAGCATTTATGAGTATGACACAGTTAATTTAGCAAACATAATGGTTTATTCAACAACATTAGCCTCACATGAAAATATCTCCACCTGTTTTCTAAAGTAAATATTGTAACATCTAGATATAATTAAAATTTTAGGCAGTAGTTGATCTATTAAATGGCAAGAAATTCAGTAAAATAAAATTATATATATGATACAGAGTATATGTATATGTGTGTGTATGCATGTGTATACACACACACACACATACACACACACATATGATATAAAGAGTAGAGTTAGAAATGGATGTTCATGTTTTTCAGGATACGTTTGTTTTTTATTGTGCAAACATGGACCTTGGTAGTCACAAGCTAGTTAAACAATATTCTTAGCATAAAGACGATAATGTCTTAATAAAATACTAGAACAAAATTGAAACACTCTTTCTATATGACTCCACATAAACTCATTCTTTTCTGATCTAATTATATGTAATTTTTTTCATTTATTTTTATTAAACTGCACGAGCTTCCTTTCTGTGTCCTTTAGAAACAAACTCTGAATCTTACCCACCCTTGCTCTTGCAATTGCCTAGACTCTGATAATTCACTCTCGACATTTGACTCTCAGCTCCAATGCTGTGTTGGAGAGGTTGTCTCCAAGCACTCGATTCAAAGTAATTCCCTCCTTGGCCCTTTCACTTTCATATTAGGCTATTGTATTTTCTTCCTATCACTTATCACTATGTAATATTGCTATGTTTATTTATTTTATAGCTTATTATTTGCCTTCTACTAAAAAAATTAATAAATGTTATAAAAGCAGGAATCATCTGTCTCATTAACTATTCTATCTTTATGTTCCACTTATATTTATTGAATGAAAAAAAGCAAACTCCCTTTTCCTGTATATTTCCATGGATTTATTTTATTAGTGATTCTTAAATATACCATACTTTCTTACTTTTTAGTTTGAAACTACCATATTAAATTTATATCACTTTGTAAAACAAAATGCTTATATATATTTTCAGAAAGTCATATATCACATAATATAGGTAGATGTATAACTGATATATATTTCAAAGTTCTGTCCCATCCCTTAAAGGTGACTTTAACTATATGATAAAATAAGATCATTATCATTTACTCTTTACCAGTAAAAGCATGAAATAATTTTTAAGTTGCTTATCTTATACTATCGAGAAAAAAAAGATAATTAGCTACATAGTTCTTTGACTTTTTGTAGTGACCACATTTATGCATGTTTATTATCTTATGCCCATTATTTCCATTTTAACACATTGGTAAGAGAGAACTAGAAGGGTGAATATACCATATCTAAGTGTATTTTCTTAATGAATCATAAAATTGTTGTTAACCAATATCAATATGATTTTTTTTGCCGTTATAACCATTTAGACTCTTGAAAAGCACAATTAAATTCTATGTATGTTCTTTATCCAAAAATAGCAAAAACTCATATCTACTCAGAATTAATACAGTAATATTGTTAATAATTTATCGTGTGTGAAGCATAACAAGTAGTAACTTTACACTAATTATTTTACTATCTTCTGTGGTATTAAGACTCTAGGATTAAAACAAGGAAACAGTCTTTAGATAGTAAGTGATTTCCTTTACTCCCATAGTCAAATAATGGTAAAATTTCTTCTTAGAATTAGATTTGAATTGAAAAACATAGGATAAGGTTTGGAGATATAGGAGGGTAAGAAGGCAACTCCTGTGGAAGAAATACCAGAAGTAGATATGTAGAATTACTTTAGAAAGATGAGAAATTTAGTTTATTTAAAACGTGAGTTGCACATAAAGATGTTAATACAGTTAAGGCAGTTTGGAACAAATGGATTTTGTATTTTACTTTTCAGGAAAATGGAGAGCCACTGAAGGCCTTTGAGAAAGAGAGTATAGGATCAGATTAGTGTTTTTAAGTTACAAATATGTGTTGAATGATATATGAATCAACATATGTTGAATTAAAGGAAATAATAATTCATATAAATGAATAGTCCCCACTCTAAGAAAAGCAAACAAATAGTAATATACAAAGAAAATTAGAAGAGTAGCTCTAAGTAGTAAATATTATTAAACAACTATTGCTGTTGAAGTGAGAGTAAATGACTTGAGTCCAGTTAGTAGTATTTAGTTTGGACTATGGGATCATGACAGTTTGGACAATGGAAGAAGAGAGTATGTAAAACCCAATTTGGATTATATATCACTAAAGTAAGGTAGGAATAAAAGGAAATAAACCAGTTGTAAAGACTGGTCTCAAAGGAGAATAGTTTTAAAAACACAGGAATCTCAGGCACAACTTAAAGTACCATTGGTACTGAGTGGTACAATTAATGTGAACACATGACAGCACTAGGAAGCCCATACTATAGATGAAAATCAGAAACCTATTGAGTGCAATTCTACCAAAAACATTGTCCAGCTACAGCAGGACTTTTTCTGGAGGATAGGGATAGGTAAGAGGTAGATCAATACCTGATCAAATTGAATGAAGTGCCCCAGACATGACCTGTGCTTTAGTATAGAATCCAAAATTCAGGAGGGGAATGCTGCTTTTGATTGGCAGTCTGGAAAGATAGTAGAGAGATGTTAGCTAAATCTGAAACCAAATCCAGAGAACTGAGCCAGGTCAAAGGGGTAAAGAGAGTGCTGAATTTCTAATCTTGTAGGCGCTTGGAACTTGTCTGCTAGCTAGAAAAGAGGAAAATACGTTAGTGCAAAAAAAATCCCAGAAATATAGGCTGGCTTCCAGCTCCCGCATCTGCGTAAATCATGGACTTTATACTTATATTTAAGCTCTGTCAGATTGTGAGGCTGAAGATTTTGAAATATATCTTAAATCAGTCTGGATTATTTTAAGAACTATGATCGAGTGATGAATATGTGTGGAAAAGTAAGGTAAAAATAATATGGAAGCTGATAAGAGAGGTAGTGGGAATATAAAGCAGAGGGTAAATGCACAAGTAACTGTGAAGACATGAACAACAGAACTAATCAAGTAGATGCATATTTGTAATGAGAAGGACCAAGAAGATGAGATTGGCTTCATGAGGTCTTAAGCTTACTGATGGAAAGAGTAACAAGAGATAAACTGCAGGAGAAAATGGTTTGGTAGTGAAATGTAATGAGTTATATAGAAGATAAAATGAATTAAAGTATGGCTTTGGTTTCAAAGGCAGAACTGTAACTATAAAGGCCTGAGTAAAGATACAGCTTTGTGGAAGATATGAAAACAAAAAGAGTGAACATAGAGATAGGAAAAAGGTGTTTTAAATAAAAACTTATAGAGTGATACCATTTAGGTTATAAGAAGAATAAGGGGAACAAACAATGGTAACAGAGAAGCTATGTTCAAAAAGACACGAGGACAAATTGGTGCTACAGTATAAAAAAGAGAATTTCACTCATGATTCAGTGATCAAAACTAATAAACTGACAGAGTCAATGAGGGTAAAAACTGAGAAAAAATTATTTTTATGTGATATTTGTAGTGATATTACTAACACAAAAATGTAATTTCTTTAGATCAATAAAGATAAATGTCATATTTTAAAAGGTTATCAAATAAGTAAGTACAAGAGATAAGAAAATATAGGCAGCAAGTGTATATTATCCTTGTTATAAGATTGAGTAAGAGAGGGGGAAAGCAAGGAACAGGTCATCTGAAAAATGTGAATCTGAAACTCTATATTGGAACACGTTAATAGGTAGGAAGGGCAACAGTACAGGTGAAAATTAAAGACTGAATAGAGGGGATTAAATTTCGAAGGAGATGGATGACTGAGATTGAACTAAGGGCACTTATGAAAGAACCTAGTCTCAGAGAGGAACAGATATATCTCTATCAGAAGAAAAAGAAAAAAATCAATGGTGATGAGCTGAATAGGCATTCTGAGGTGAGAAAAAGGAAACTTAAGCAGTTTTCTCTTGATAGCATCTACCTTCTTATTTAAATAGGGGTAAGGAGGAATTTCTTTTAGGAGTTGATCAAAATTTGAGAAATTGAGGTTAAATAATTGTTCTTTGAAAGATGCTTTGGAAATTTGATAGGGAATTTACAAATGATAAAAGAAATGCAAAATAACACTTATAAATAAATTTATTACATTTTCCATTCTTAAGAACTTTTGCTACTCTATATCCCTTTTTACATGAAATCTTTGTTTTCAAATTGCTTCATAATTAAAGAAATATATGCACATACGGTTTTAAAAAAATCTAATGGCACAGACAAATTTAACAAAGAACATGAGCCCCAATTTACCCTTTTTAACTCCTAGTTCAAATCTTCAAAAGCAAATATTTTAAAATAATTTTGAAAAGCTTAACCAACTTTTTCTTGATCATTTTTGGTTAATATTTGTAGATTTATAACACTATACATGCCTTATTGATACCTTTCCTTTTCCCTAATTTAGTTATATCAAAAATCTTAGTTCATCTGCTACTCAACTATGGAAGTTTAAAAAATTCATACTTGATCTATTTTTTGTTCCTAATAAGAAAAAAAGAACATTGCAAATGCCCACTTTGACTCTCCCTTATACATCTCTCTTCTTCCCCTTCTTCCCTCCAATTTCTGTAAAATGTGTGTATGTTTTTATATTGGCAGGACTTCTAACATTTATTTCTTTCTCTAATCTTTATTAAGTAGTCTATGATATGTCTATTATTGATTCCAAAAATATTTTTAAAAACAGTAAACTTATTTTTTTAGGAAATTAAACTATGTAAATATTGGGCACTGTAAATTCAGTGTCATCCTTGGTTTTATAATACTTGGATTTATACTCTGGTGTACTATGATCATAATTCTTTCAATGGCACTTCTTCTATGCCGCTCAAAAGGTAAAGTTACATGGTCAAGATAAACTGAGTTTCATAATGACATTCAATAAGTTGCTCAAAATGAAACTGTATTTTAGTTTACTTAAAATTTCTATCCTAACATTTTTAGAGCTCTGTTTTTCTCCAGAATTTATAGTTGTTAATTTATTCATTTAATATTATTTATATTTAATTAAATAAGTTACTGTTTTATTTTTATAGAATGACTCATAAATTTTTGATTTATACTCTGACATATTCATTTTAATTATGACCTTGTCCTATAGATTACTGTCCTGCTTGTTGATGGGCTGCAGGATTTTTGGGGGAGAGATCTATCTTCAATAATTTCTTGAGTCATTTGCCTTTCTCTTGCTACTTGTATCTTCTTATTTTGCTAGAGTATCACCTTAAGTAACTTTCTAAGAAAAAGTTAAGGGGACACAAATTTTATATGTGTTTGAATGTCTAAAAATACCTATATTATCCTATCATCTTCGATTAAAAATTTGAATAACAGATTTTTTGATAGAAATGTTTTCTTAATAACTTGGAAGGCATTACCATTGTATGCATTTTTTGTTTACCCCATCTAATCAAATATATTTATAGCAAAGATAATGGAAATTACAAAAAGCACTTGCAGTAAGAGACAGTCATATGTAACTTAAATGAAGATTGAATTATTTATATTTTTAGCTGCAATATTCCAGTTGATGCTTTTTTTCCTCTCTCTTTCCTGAATGCAAGTCTACTTCAACTTGATGAATGGGTAATGGCATGTTTTCTATTTTGTTTTATATCACTTTGTGTCAGCAACTAATAGAGTCTTAACAATCTTGAGTCACTAGTTTTATGTATATTAAGAATCACAAGTCAGCCACTTTGTTGCATAACATGAATTTTGGTTACAATAAGATGTGAATATAAAAATATTCTGCATGAACTTAAATTCTATTTTGTGACAAACTAATATGTTTTGTATTTACAACTTACTTGATTTGATTAGCACACATATTGAAATTCTAGAAAAAAACTTTATGATATATCAGACATTAATTAGACTCGTTAATGAGTTTCGAAAAGACCCAAATATACCCTGGGATAACTGGTATGTATGAAGGTTTTATTTAGTATAAGTTCTATATCATACAACATACATATTTGCTCCATATGTTAGAAAAAAAGAAAGAAATAATAGCTACATTTTTGTAATAGTTATTCAGTCCCTTTTTCATTTTCTTCAGTGATAACAATTTTAGAAACAAACATGCATAGTAACATCCATTACTAGTTTCTGGCCTAGATATTGATGTTGTAACTTGGAAAAATTTCTGAATGAGATGTAAAAAGAAGAATTTTCCTGCCAGGCCTAAGATAAATTATGGATGCCTCAATTTCAATATGATCAACTATCAGACTAGAAACATTTGACAAGACACCAAAGGGAAGCCACTAAGAGCAAAGGTTCAGGGATTTGTTTTAAAAGTAATTTATTGTTGGCATCGTGCCATCTTTGAAATTTTTTCCCCAGGCAATATACATTAGAAATTTTATTATCATTGTCCCAGCCTTCAGCTTCTTTGGGAATCAAATAGCTTGTCTCATTGTAGCCTAGGGCAGCCTTTATGGTTTCCTCCAGAAAAAGTGACCCTGGTTTGCAATGAAAGTCATGCAAAAAAAGGTTATTCTGGTACTTGGAGTTGCTTTTCCCTAGAGATGATCATTTTTACATCAAATTGTATATATATTTTTATTATCTATCCTCCTCACTAAAATTTTTCATTAAAACCTTTCAAATTATAGCATACCCTGTCCTATGTTTTCTGAGTGACATTCTGGACATTTATGTTGTGGCATTCTCTGCTAGAGATCCTTTGGTAGTTTATCAGAATAAGCCTCAATTTCCATACATTGGTATCCCTTCATGATGAGTCCTGCTGCAAGTTAGATAGGCAGAACTATCTTGTATGTATTTTACACTGTTTTTGGAATGAAGAAGTTCCATTTTCTAAACTGACAATTTCTTGACAAGTACCATCATTTCAACAAAATCCCTACTTTAAAAATACCCTTTTGAAGAAGCATTACAAAGAAATAAACAACATTAAAAAAACTACACTTTATTTTAATTGAAGAAAATAATCTCCTTATTTACATACAAATTTGCAATCCTAAAAAGTTGTGTAACTACACAATATAAATTATATGACCTTGCACTCAAAATTTCTTTTTATACATTCTATTTGCCACATGTTTCCATTATGTCTTAGAAAAATAAAACAAAAGAAAAAATGTCTAGTAATTCAGAGGGAACTGCATCTGACAACACAAGTGTCTACTGCACCAAAGTGGTTCAGGAGAAATTAACAAGTCAAAGGAAGTTAACATTGATGATCTAAGTCACCCATCCAGTCCATCCACAGTGTCTCTCATTGCTGTTACTTAGGAGCCAAGAGATTTTTTTAGGGTAATTTAATCCCAGGCCTCACTCTAAAGGTAGTGGCAGTGATGCCAAATTGGCAAGATACAATCAGTCAGTGATAAAGGCTCAGCAATATTAATCAATCATATTCTAAATATGTAGTAATTGCAGTTGATAAAGATTTAATGATTTTGAGTGATAAATTATCCTATCTATTATATATAGTATATATTATGTAAATATGTGTCTCTATGCAGAGAGAGGTTATTTGTGAGAGATTTTATGCACTACAATGGATATATTTTACCTCATTTAATCATTACCACAATTATATTACAGATGCAGTCACTGAAATTCAGAATAGAGAATTCGTACCTGATAATATAGCGAATAAATGTTGGGATTTGAGCTGCATATTTTTGTTTACTTTAAAGTATGTGCTTTTCACCAGTGATATCTACAGATGAGAATATTTCAAGGAGTGTTCAAAATGACCCAATGGATTGAAGGAAACGAATATCACTGTTGTTTTCATTCATTTTCTATCCTTAAATATTGGGGAAATGCTTTTTTTACATTTAATATATAGATTTCCATGAAGGCTTACACTGTGCTAGATATTCACGGAAGAGAAGTTCTAAAACTCTATGAAGTTGACAGTTGCACCTACTTTCTTCTAGTACTCTTGTGCTATATCTGCTGCAAGTTACCATAGATAAGGCTGTTCTTATAAAAATGAGTTTTAAATACTTGAAGCTTTATATACCTAGAATCAAATGTGCTAATAATACAAATATTTTGTGCAATTATGACATTCACTGGGTAACTCATGGTAAAATAATTTAGTCTTTAAATTTAAGAATAAGTTTCATGAATTTTTAAGGTTGGCTAATATAGACTAAGCACACTGTGCTTTGAAAAGCTGGGTAAATAGAAAAAAGCATCTACCAGAAGACTCTAAAAAACTAAGCAAAATCAAACTGCCTGGGGAGTAGTCAAAACTTGAAGAAGAAAACCATATAGGTGGTATCTCAGGTTTTCTTTTTATAATTTAAATCCTTTCCTGTTTATTAAATTTTCTTCTTCTAATAATCTTTTTTTCATTTTTTAGTCATAGAAAGTTTTAAACATGTACAAAAGTAAAGCAAATAGTATAATGAACTCCAATAGTATAATAAAGAGTATAATAGATGAATAATGAATTAACATATTACTCTGTCTTCTGTATATCCTTCATTTTTTCCCTCTTTTTATTTATTATGTTGACATTGGTTAATAAAATCCAATAAGTGTATAATTCAACAGTAAGTCTCTCTCTCTCTCTCTCAATATATATATACATACATATATATATATATATACATACATATATGTATGTATATATATATTGCATTGTGTATTCACGACTTCAAATATGTAGTGACAGAAAGGTTTTTGTTTTTGTTTTTGTTTTGTTATTGTTTGTTTTTTCTACTTTCTCTCCTGACATTGACTTGAGGATGAGACATCAACAGGGTTGCGTGAACAGCATAGATTTTGATAAGCTTCTCTTTCTGGACTTAGAACTAGTAATAAAGTCCACCATGAACAAGAGAGTGTGAGGGGTTCTCCCTGCACCTTTCCTGTTATCCTATTTCTGGCCCAAGTACAGTAATGTCACTAAGTTGCAGCAGGCAGAGCAAATGAAAGTTTCTCTGCTATGATAGTATTTAAGCTGAGGACTGCTGGAAGGAAAATTAGGAAAAAGCTGGTTCATAAAAACAATTAAATACATATCAAATACCAAACAGAAGACAACATGGCTGAATCTCAGCAATTAGGAGTGGTTCAAGGAGAGATTGAAAAGCTGAGGACAAACTGCCAGGCTTAGAAGGTCAAGTCAAGGACAATAGCTAGGTGTCTTGCTTGACCAATTAGTTGTATAGATGTGGCTTTTACTAGAGATGGAAAATACTAAATTAAATGCAAGCTGGTATATGACATGTTGCATGAGGGATAACTATGACATTTCCATGTAATAGTAAAGCAAATCATTATATTAAGCATGCATCTCCAGAATTGTTTTCATCGAGGTTGTAAGTTTAGGTGTCAAAAATATTGATGGCATTTAAAGCAATGAGAATGAATTACATGTCTTTGAGGGAAGGGATAGAATGAAAATTTTATAAAAAGTCAATAGTCAAGCCCTTACTAACTCCAACATTTAGAAAATAGTAGAGGAGATATTTCTAGCTACAAAATTTTCTGTTTTTTCTTCTCTCTCTTACACCTTTCACATTCCTTCCCTGATCTTTAATTTAGTAATGTGATGCTCTTAGGCAATTTCTATACTTATAAATCAGTCCTAAAGAACCACAGTCATGGTTGATCAATGTTCTTTAGAAGTTAAGTGAAACATTTAAGCCACCAGTGAATAATATCCCCCTAGAATACCTTTGGAGTCCATTCCTCCATGACCTTGGTTTGTAATTCCACAGAAGAGTTTGTTCTCTAAAACAAGAGTCACAACCCAAAGATTGTTAAGTCAAGGGAAGATCTCTAGCTGGCTATTGTGTTTGTATGTATTTTGTTGTGGAAATGTTGAGTATTTTAGTCTTTAATCTTGTCTGCCAGCCTGACAGCTTTGAAATTGCTGCAGAAAAGTTCACTGAAAAAGATAAATCAGTTTATCATCTGCATAAAAAGGACAATGCATCATCACTGTAAATAAGATAACCAGATGAAGCATAGATACTGGGAAAAAGCTCTCTTGGTAGGCTCAATAATAAGACTGAAAATAATAAGACAGGAAAACTGAAAGAAACAAAAGCTATATGATTATAGAGTAATATCAAATCTCATCGTGGCAGTCTCTCTCTCTCTCTCTCTCTCTCTCTCTCTCTCTTCTCTCTTTCTCTCTCTCTCTCTCTCTCTCTCTCTCTCACTCTCACACACACACACACACACACAATCGTGTGCTTCAAACATTCCTTCATAGTCTCGAGACATTGAGTCTAAAATTAGTTATGTAATAAACAAAAAAAAAAATTATAGAGAATAGTGAAAAGGTCAACACAATAGACATAATAAGCTTCTATTTCAGATAATAAATCATTTTAAGACTAAATTAAATTTGACATTTAAATCATAATGTAATACATCTGATACCAAAGTCTTAATGAATTTAAGAAATACAAAATGACATATAAATTGGAACTATTATACCATAATATGTAGTAATATCTTTGTTTAAAAACAAGATGTACTTTAAAAAGAGCAGAAAGCTGATTTATTTTCTGAAGGTGAGGAGTCTCCTACATTATTGAAAGCATAAGTAACCTCTACAGTCTCTACCAACTGATAAAGTGGTAACTTTTATGCTCTTAAAGGCTGCAGGATCTCTTATGAGCTATCACATGAGCCATACTGAAGTACAGTTTGATAGTAGTTTTGTGCTGCTACTTTTGTACTCTTTTGTTAATGAAAGGCATTATAGACATTTCAATATATACTGTAGAACCTGAAATAGCAGATCAGACCAATGGATGATTCATTGTCAGGTAAAAGTGTGGTGGTAATCTAAGGTGACCAACTGCTAATGTTCTCAAATTTTTCTGACCAGCATCTAAATTCAAATGGTCAAACTTCTGCTCAGTGACCTATACTTGAGAAACGAATTAACAAATGCAAGTATACTTTTCATCACCTTTACATAAGTTTTCAAGAAATATATACCTTTTATGAAAAGCAAATATTTGTTTGGGGAATGTCACAACGCAATATTAGTTGGTGACTAATCTATGAAACCAAAACAAAAACGAGAGTGCTTTTGGGCAAAATGTGTCAACGATGATGTCAAATAAGTTTAAAGCCATATTTTCAACAGTGTAACGAACATGGATAAATCTTAACTCTCCACAAAAGCTATTCTTAGATAATGCCAATATTTAGACATTTCATGAACATTGTAGGGAAGATAAACTGGATTTCAAGAAAACTGCCAGCATATTTTTTAGAATGCTATTAATGTACTATTTTGTGGTATCAAATTTCAGGAAAACAAAAAAATTCTAGGAAAAAAATGTCAGAAGTCTCCAGCTAACTATGAAGCACATAATGTTAATATTTTTGTTCTTTCCACACTCATTATTTTTCCTTCTGTCAACTTACACTATCATACAGGTAATTTGGATTTCTCAATACTCCATCATGACACAGAGTATCTATATGTACCTCATATTCTTCTATCTCATTTTAACCCTCCTTCCTACCCAGCAACACACATATTAAAGTTTTGTCTCCCTCTATCACATCCTCTCGAAGCATACTCTTTATCTAGTATCAATGCATAACTTTCAATTTAGTCTGTTTTACAAGAATTTTAGAATCCAAAGGTTAGATAAAATTCTCAGTTCTATTATGTAGTAGAAATAAATTCTGAGTCAAGTCACAAAGCCACTCTACATTTATTTCTTGGTTTGTTAAGTGAAAATAACAATAACACTAAGAGCAAAAAGTTGTGATAAAAATAAAATGAGAAAGTGGATATGAAAAAATTATTCTAAATGTGAATGCCATTAATAGTTATTTGCTACCACACTCGAGTATCAATACATACCCCTTAGAATAATTCTAATTTGAAAATTCTCTGGCATAGTACCTAATTAACAAATGAATTTTTTTTGAAACTCCAGAGCCTATATGCAATATTTTAGAAAATTTTTCAGTGTTAGGAGAGATCCACTAAACCTTCAGTATGATGGCCAAAAGCAAGATGAGGTCGTGGAAGTCATTTATTTCTCCTACTAGTACTTTTTGAGCATCTTTTCTATGTTTGATTAATTTCTAGATATATAAGTTGGCCTCCTCAAGGTGGAATCCAGAAAATGTCTCAAGAACTTGTATTAAGAAATGAACAACTGTACAAAGTAAGTCTACCCACAGTCATTTTGTTTCTGAGGGTAGTAGTGACAGGGTCATAAAATTACAAGGGCAACAGTGATCAAAAGTTCTTGGCACAGATTCATCTTCCATCAGGCAGTGGCAGTATAGCACCTTCCAACACTGCTCCAAGGGAAGGTAGCAGCATCATTACTGCTTCATCAGGTGAACTCTGCAAGAAAGATTTTGGTGTTAAATCTGGAAACTTAGCCTTAAACCTTGTCTTTCATGCCAAAAAAATTGTGAGCTACCCAATATTCTTTTAATAGATATTATTTCTCTTTAATCATCCAGATTCAGCTTTTGTTCTTGGCAACCAAGAACTCTGACTAATACATCCTTTCATACCAGTTTACAGCCATTGAAATAATATTCAGAGTTCATGCACAAGCTTCAAAGACTAAATGAAAAAAGCGACTTTGAGTAAAGGTGCAACTAAGAGAGAAGCACCCAGTAACTCATTTCAATTGGACAAAGTGCCCCGGAGAAAAGATACAAAGTGTGTGGCTCTCTCTCTTTCCGAGGCCTGATAGGCTTCATTACCCACAGTTAAGTAGAAAGACATAGGGCAAGAAAGGTCACAGATATAGCAAATAGGGAAATTATGTAGGGTGTACATTGTTAATTGGAGCTGGATTGGAATGTAATTGATAAAAATCTGACTTAGTTCTTAGGCATTTTACTGTCAAAACCACAATTTCCAGGGCTAAAAGAGATGGTGACCATTTGAGACATAAAATGAGCCCTGGCCTCCCAACTAGTATACAAGCTGGAAGCAGACTAGAAAGCTACTGTTTCCTAAGGAGTATATATTCTTCAACTTCAGATATAGCCAAGAAAAATAATTGAAAAGGAAGAGCCTTGAGAAACAATAGATTAGAGGCACCCGTAAAGAGCAACCAGAGCTTAATCAAAGAATGTTTTCCATCTTTGGGGGAGAGGAACCAAACAGTGCTGGTTTCATGAGCTTCCAAGTTGCTATGGACTAGCAACCGTTGTTTGTTATGCATTCTGCCCCATTTTAGATGAGAGAGTATTTATTGTGGACATCTTATGCCTGCCCCCACCACTATATATTAGGAAGATGAAGAATAGAAGAAGACAGAAGAATTCGGGTCTCCATAGTTCACACGTCTCAAGTCCCAGAGGACATTCCTGTGAACTGGGCATAATTTAAAGTTTCTGGACCTTGAGTTGGACCCAATGACAGAATCAGACTTTCTTTGTGATCTCACTTGTGAGAGAGGTTAGTGCATTCTGCATACAAGAAGGAGAATAAACTTAATATCTTGTGACCTCAAAGGGAGATGGTGATAGTCAATATTGCCTTGGTGTTGCCCATAAATATTTCTAACTTTCCAACAGGGCAATGAAATAATAGTGCCCTTTGTACCTTAGAACTAGGGAGTGGTCAGTAAACATCTTTGACGACTAGTGAAATGTGAGTAAAGTGTGAGTCATTCAATGTTCAAACAAATGTTTCAATATCTGACAAATAAAATATATGATTAGTTAAATAAGTTAGCATGGGCAGTTGTAGGAAAATAGTGGTTTTTAAAAGGTATAAATTAAAGGGAAAATGGCAAATGTCATGTCATATTTAAGGAACTATGATCTTAAGAATATTCCTAGGGAGAAAATCTCAGAGCTAAAATCAGGAGCTTTAATGGAAGTAGAGTTCACTATAAAACACTAATTCTCAACTAAGGGCAATTTTGACACTTCTCACTTCCCAGTCCTCAAAATTTTGGCACTGTCTGAGACATTTTTGCTTGACACAACTGAGTAGAGGCCAATGATGCTGTTAAACATCTTACAATGAGAAAAACAGCTCTTCGAAACAAAGCATTAGGCAACATTGAGCAACTTTGCCATGGATAGTTACAGAATTCCAGAATTGTATACATTCATTATGATTTCAAATCTAAAAAGAAAAAAAAAAAACTAGATTCTGGATATGTTCAGAAAAAAGTTCTTTAAATACAAAAGAAAGATAATTTTTCTTAGGAACATACTTATGGTATTGTATCATATCAAAATATCTCTAATGAGTATGAGGTTTTTTTTGTTTCAGCCAGACCTCATTTATTCATTTTGCAAATTATAAAATTTTTACTTTGGGTTTGTGCACAAAACTCTCTAATATTAGTTTTCTCATCTCTGAAAATGGACATTGTGATGCTTCTTTTTCAACAACGCTGAGAGTAAATGACAATATTTAGGGGGACCACACAAAACAAATAATAATAATTGGTATTTTATTGTTGTTATCACTATTTTATATGGAATAATATAAGCCACTCTAATCCTATGTAATTAAAATTGAAAAAGTATAAAAAATACCAATAATATTCTAGTGGAAGATACTAATAAGAAAGAATAGACCAAACAGGCATTATTGTTTATAAGCATCAAATTTCCAGCTGACTTGATTCCTTTCAGAAAGTACCCTTGATACAGCAGCAAGTAACACTGACTTAAGGCCAACTGGTCTTCCATATGAAACACAGAGAAATATTAATAAAGTAGGTACCTGATGTATTTTAAACTGACAGAATTTCTTGGTGCAATATGGGAGTATCATGTTATGCACAAATTCTAAAGTGAACCCCCAGTGAATCACAATTTTTTAAATTGCTTCTCCTTGAGTAGAGGTGGACAAGTGA
Organism: Eonycteris spelaea; assembly: GCA_003508835.1. NCBI lineage: Eukaryota > Metazoa > Chordata > Mammalia > Chiroptera > Pteropodidae > Eonycteris > Eonycteris spelaea. The sequence goes on along the minus strand of PUFA01000067.1, from coordinate 2,348,335 downwards.
CTTGCATCTAATCAGTAGAATATGGCAAAGGTCACATGTCACTCTCATGGTTATATTATATCAGCTAAGCCTCCATCTTAGCAGTCTGGATAGAGCGAGTCTCTTGCTGGCCTTTAGGAAGCGTAAAGTCATGTCATGGCCTGCCTATAAAGAGGGCCACATGACAGGGATCTACAGGAAGCCTCTAGGACAGAGCGTGGCCTTTAGCCAACAACTAGTAAGAAAACAGACCCTCAGGCATACAGCCAAAAGGGAACGCATTTTGCCAGTAAACCAAATAATTTCGGAAGTGGATTCTTGCCCAAGTCAAGCCTCCAGATGAGAACACGGCCTGGCCAACACCTTGATTTCAGCTAAGATTTATCTGAATTCCTGATCCGTGGAAATTCTGAAATTACAAATGTATTTTGTAATGCAGCAATAAAGAACTAGTATAAAAAGACTGGCCAATAACATAAAGTGTTTCTAAAATGAAAGTAAAAGCTTGGATACTTAAGGTATGAAGAATTATAAATAGGGATGTATACGTCCTTTTGAATCAGTGTTTTGCATTTCTTTGGGTAAATACCCAGAAGTAGAATTGCAGGGTCATAAAGTAGTTCTACTTCTAATTTTTGAAGAAAGTCCAAGGCTGAGTGAAGAAGGGAAGGAGATTAAGAGGTACAAATGGTTACAAAAAAGTCACAAGGATGTAAAGTACAGCATAGGAAATATAGTCGATAATACTGTAACTATGTGTGGTGCCACGTGGATACTCAGAGAGATCTTGTAAATTATACAATGAAGTATATAACTGTCTTGTAAATTATATAAATGTCTAACTTTGTAATTTATATAAATGTCTAACCACTGTTATACATTTGATATTTGTATAATATTAAATGTCGACTGTAATTTAAAAATTTTTTTAAATAATAAAAAGAGTTATAAATAAAGTTAGGACATGAAGGGGTCCCATGGATCTGATTTAACATTCATTTTCATATACGCACATACATACATATATACGCATATTGGTTTATAAGAGAACAAAACTAATCATAGCTATGAAAATATCTTATAATTTTTAAGTGTATCTATTACAGCTATGTTTTCATGCAAGAATTCTGTATCCTATGGAGATTAAATGAGAGCCAAATAAGCCAATTTATTAACAGGAATTTTTTAAAATAGCAATACTCTTACAACATATTATCATGCCAGTAATCTGGATGCAATAGATGACTATTTCAAAGTTATTAATGTGGTAGTAGATATTATAAGCAGATGAAAATCAACATGAAAAATTAGATGCATTTATTCATTGACGAAACATAATATTAAATTAAATGGGCTTAGGAAAAACCCTAATTCTCCTGGAGTAAATGCCATGTTTGAGAAGAACAGTTCTCTCTCTTCTTTGCACAATGAAGAAAATATTGGGTCAATGACACAAGATAATTTATTTTATTATTGTTTCATCATTGCAGAAATGAAAGGGTGTAACAATAACCCATTTCAGGGACAGGTGGGTTTCCTAGTATCAAATTCAAATTGTGGTATTATTAGTATTAGTAATTCTATCAACATATAACTACATGACTCAAGTGAGATAGATAAACAAATTTAGATAATCCTACAAGGCAAGTGCCTCCTGCAGTCCTCTCTGCCTTCTGGAACTGCAGTAGTGAAATGGCATAATTCACTGACTCTCTAGAGTATCATAGTTTAATGGTATTTCACAGCCATGGCACATCACATTACATTATGTTCACAGTGTCACCACAAAAGCCACAGCACCATAAAGTGATAACATCACATAATGAGACATACAAACCCAATGTAATGTGACATACAAGAAAATCAATGCAGCATATCACTAAAAGCACCCCAGTTTCGAAAGGGGTACCTATGGGCATTTCAAAAGAATTTACAGATCATTCATTTCCTACATAACTCTATATTTAATTTCTGTGCATCTGCCAATTTCTACAGAGAAATCTAATGTTGTATTTGCAAGCTGCGCAATTGCACAACCACATTTCTTTTTCAGAGGAAACCATGGAATAAAATGTAAATACATAGCATGAACTATTTGAAGGAACTTAAATAAGGGCAAATAGTTCTTGTTAAAGGGCTGTTCTCTTTGCAAATAGGGTATAAAATGTTACAGATTTCTTAAATATACTGGCAAAATTCTGACCCCTCAACACAAAAAGAAAAATAGAGGAAACTTTTTAAAAAGTAACGATTATAAAAGGTAGGATTTATCAAGAAAGTCTGTGTAGAACATGGAGTGCTGGGTAGAATTAGACATTAGAGCAATAAGCAATTCCTCAACAATATAGTCTTTTACTGTAGGAGGAAACCCTCCCAGCTAACACTACCCCAAATCCCTGCAAGAAATTACAGTAGGAGCTCTCGGGGACCAAACTTCTAACACCACACCACTGACAATACTGCCTTTCATTTTGCACAAGGACAACAATAATACTCTCTCAAATATGTTGATGAGCAAAATCCCATGTCAAAGACAGATGGAATTAATACCAGTTAGGAATAGTTTAGGTATATGATGGAGGATCTAGTCAGGGGAGGATGTAAACAGGAATCATTGAATCGCAAAGTGGTAAAACAAGATGACTGTAAACACTGAGTTAGACTAGAAGATTTTCTTAAGGCAATTTTAGACCTGTCGAGACGGAAAGGGCAACTGAGTTCAGGGCTCGCACTGCCTTTGCTGCTCAGCCAATAGGAGTCGAGTTTTTAGAAGGAGTGTTTATTGTCAGAGCACCAGTGATCTGAGAAGGCAGCAGGTTAACACCATCAAAACTGCCTTTCTCTCTCAGTCTGGCTTAGGACATTTAAGGGAAAATCTAGGCATTATTCCAGAGGCTGCAAGAGGTTTCCGGAGGTGGGATTGTCTTCTGTGCTTCACAGAGCTGTTCCTCTGGCAACGTGCTCCTCCGGTGCGTTAGCATTTCAATCAAAGGTGAGAGTAGTCTGGAAAGCATGCTAGGTCATAAAGATTGTGATCAGTAAGCATAAGGGCATTAATCATAAATTTCAGGGCAACTTTCTATGGCAAGGGACGTTCCAAGTTCTGGGTCAAGCTTCAGGGGACAATCTATTGTTAAACTACAGGTTAAGGAAAGGTGATGCCGAGGACTCTGTGAGGCCTCTCCTCCGGGTATCACAACTGGGCCCTTCTTCACTGTGAGTGTATTATTTTTCTATCTTTATGGCATCATTTTAAAGATGGAATCAAAAAGTTTAGAAAACTATGTTTAAAATAAAATATAGTGAAATGAATTTTTAAAAAGATAATGATTCATGTTATGCAAATTTAAAACTCATCCTCATATATATTTAAGGTGGAAATGAGTTTCACCAACCACTTATTTTGACACCATTCTATTTGAACTTGAAGAAGATGCAACATTAGCACTGCTTCTGACGTAGGGACATGCAAGGATCCCTCAAACTAATTCTGTTTATTCCCTTTTTTCAGTTCTAAAACCAACTCCTTGTTTACTATGCCATGCTCAGCATGACATTTTGAGAGTGGATTAAGCATTTCTCCCAAATAATCAGAATTTACTTAGAAATTAAAATAGACATGAACTCTAAGAAATTATAATTATGTTTTTAAATAAAACACATGCTAGTTTTCAATCATTATCTTTTGTATATGTTTGTGTTAAAATAATTAGTGAACATATGATCTTATCAAAAATGTCCACCAAAGACATTTGATCCACACCTACCCAGTTACCTAATCCCATGTGCCATGACCAGAAAGGTTACTGAGGTGAGAGGGTTATATTGCCAATACAGTCACAACACCATTATTGGACCAATAAAACATGATGATATTTTTATGTATTAATCCTGTAAACCAAAAGTATAAGTAAACATTATGGGATATTTGAACCCAACAAAAAATATAAATAATGTTATAGGTTATTTGGTGTTTCCAAAGCATGAATGTTTTTGACAAGACCAAATATCAAAAACCATTTTGCATGAACCAAATATGCTCATGGATATTTTTGACAGGACCAAATTTCAAGAACATTTTGGTGTTCAGCAAATGTTTCTGTGGACAGTCTGGATAGGATAAAAAGCCTTGCAAAGGTTAAAACGTATAACATGAGATCTACCATCTTAAATTTTTTTTAAGTGAACAGAGCAGTACTGTTAACTATCAGTATAATGTGCTAAATCAAACCCTTAGCGCTTTCTTATTTTTCATGTGAAATTTTATACCCTTTGAATAGTAATTCTCCATTTTCCCCTCCCCCTAGCCCCTGGCAACCTTCGTATTACTCTCTTCCTCAGTAATTTTAACTGTTTCAGATACCTCGTGTAAGGGGGATCATGTAGTATTTGTATTTCTGTGATTAGCTTATTTCACTTAGCATAATGTTCTCAAGATTCATACGTGCTGTAGTATGTGACATGATCCCCCTCTGTTTTTAGGCTGAATTCCGTTTATGTATATGCCACATTTGTTGTATCCGTTCACCTGGCCATAGACATTTAGGTTGTTTCCACTTCTTGACCACCGTGAATAACACGGCAATGAACTTGGGAGTGCAAATACCTCTCCGAGAACCCAGTTTTAATTCTTTTGGATAAATGTGCTAAAGTAGTATTGCTGATCATATGGTTGTTCTATTTTGAATTTTTTGAGAAAATGCCATACTGTTTTCCATAGTGGCTGCACCGTGTCACATTCTCATCAACAGTTTATAAAAGTTCCAAATTCTCCATATCCTCACGCAAACACTAGTTATTATCTGTCTCTCTGATAATGACCATCCTAACAGGTGTGAGGTGATATCTCATTGTGGTTTTGAACTGCATTCCCCTGATGATTAGTGATGAACATCTTTTCGTACAGCTGCTAACTATTTGCATGTCTTTGAAGAAATATATATTCAAGTCTCTTCTCATTTTTTAATCGTCATTTGTTTGTTTTGCTATTTCAAGAGTTCCTTATGTATTTTGGAAATTAACTTCTCATCAGATATGTAGTTTCAAATGTTTTCTTCCATTCTGTGGGCTGCTATTTAACTCTGTTGGTTGTTTCCTTTGCTATGCGGAAGCTTCTCGCTCTGATGTTGTCCCACTTGTCTATTTTCACTTTGGTCGTCTATGCTTTTGGTGTCATAATCAAGAAATCGTTGCCAAGACTAATGTCATGAAGATTTTCACTTCTTCTACAAGTTTCTTCCAGGAGCTTTATAGTTTCAGCTCTTGTGTTTAAATCTCTAATTCATTTTGAGCTGATTTTTGTGTATGATGTAATGTTGGGGTTCAATTTTGTTCTTTTGTATGCCCAATGGCATGACACTGCACCAGGATACTATGACAAAGAGGAACCATGATTTTTCTATGAGCTGTGAAGCAGCTAGTTTTGTGCTTACCTGAGGTGCAGGAGCCTTTAACTGGTTTCTGGTTTTCTTATAAAGGGAACTGGTTCATATATTTTGTTGAATCAATATTTCCAAGGGAGGAAGGAAACATCTTAGTCTGCCATCTTGATGATGTCACTTCTTTATCATTATCTTTTATGTTTAGCTCATATGCAAAAATAATACTTGGGGGATAAGTATCAAAATTCATAGATGCTTAAACATCTATCTTTATCTCGAATGCATCTGATCCCCCCAAAATAAAGGGTATCAAAGGCTAAAAAAATGAGAGCAACCTGGAAGATTTGTGGCATGAAGCCACTGATATGAAAATCTTAAGTATTATTTTAGACCTTTTGGTAGCAAGTTTCTTGGTTCATTTCTTTCTCATAAATAAAGGAGAAAGAGATATTAACAATAAAATAAACATTATGTTGAAAACTATTTCCTTCAAGTTATATTTTGTATCCTTATCTAGTGTTCAAGCTTTTCAGCTCTGTTTTGCATTACTCTATTTTCATCTGCTGTTCCAATCCTGTGTTAATATGTCTTAGAATATATCACTTCTCTGCATATGGCATGTCCTGCAATTATGACAAGCACCTTTAAAATTAAATTAACATTGGGTGGCAAAATTAAGCATTCAAAACTAGCATAAAATCTAAAGAAATTTAAAAGTTAACCTTTGGAAAATACAAGCTTATATATGTAAACAAAACAAAACAAAACAGAATAAAACACTTTCATTCAACAACACCCATCTTAGAAGGATAAAATCAAGGACTACTGACTGTAAGCAATGATTCATCTGTTAGGGCTCAAGCTCCCAAAAGAATAATATCAGAAATCTCTAATTTCCCCAAGATCTATAGCACATGACAGTCCAAAGTGTCTGACAAGGTGTTCGTATAACATATGTCAGTGTTAATAAATAATCACTTCTCTCTGGGCAACACACAATCTGTTTGCTACTTTAATCAAGGTCACAATACAAACACTGCATCTGAACTCCCTCCCCCACCATCTTTTCTCTCTCTTCTTTCTGCCTAGAGAACAAGCACACTGCCATGACTTATTTAGACATGTCTCTCAGTATTCATAGGCTCATAAAAGGGGGCACACTTGTGAAAAATAGACCTAGCCAACAGTGGAGTTCTGGTGCCATTTTTTCCTTTTTCTGTTTCTTTTGTTCTTTTTTTTTTTTGTTTGTTTCTTTCTTTCTCTTTCTTTTTTTAACAAAATTAACTTTGAATTTTTTTTTAATTGAGGGAACATGGTTTATTATAGTATATAAATTTCAAGTGTAATTTAATCGATTTTTTCTCCTTCACTACTATGATATTGCACATCTCAGTCCAGGCAGTAAGAGAGAAATCTCTTCCCCTTAACTATCCAAATCCCTACCACTTTGTCCAATTTCCCTTGTTCCCACTCATCACTCTGGCAATTATAAGAATCTGGAAAAAAATTCTGCCATTTTTTCTTGTTTTTAGTATGAGGACTAGGAATCCAAAAGTGCTTCCCTTAGTCTTTGCAAATGATCAAGGCTTTACTCCAGGTGTTCTTCTAAGGTTTTTTTCTGGGTCAAATATGTATGGCATCAATTCTGGGCTACTCAACAATACAACATGTATTTTTCACTAAAAATGAGACAAAACTGTTTTGGTTAATACCTGCAATGATTATAAAAACATTGTTTTATTGTTTGTTTTGTTTTTGTTTTGCTTTTTGTACCTGTTACAATATACTCATTAGCACTTAATTTTATGTATCATAATGTTTTCAAAATTTTAGAAAAAGTATATGATTTTCTTAGTACAATTGTATTAGTTCACTCTACCTCTTCTTAAAATGACATTTCTAATAAGATATTGCTCTGTATCTCATCTTATTTTATTTTCTTTAGTTTTGATCTTTTTTAAACCAAATATTATGCATTGATTGTTTCCAAAAGATAAGGAATTTCAAAAGATTCATTTTCAATTGATGTTACTTACAAATTTCAAAATTTGAATTATATATAGGTTTTGGATGCTTAAAGACATATCAGAATTTAACCAATGCTTAAACCATGAATGCAACATAAAACAAAACCTTAAATTATCAAGATAATTCAAATTCGATTGAGATTAAAAACAAACAAACAAACAAAAAATAAATAAGACTTTATGTGAAATGGTTCAGCGGTCAGAAAAAAATAACAAAACTCTTTTTGGCTAATAAAATTTATATTTAATATCCTCATGTTTATCTTTATAAATAGACAAATATGCTTCATGAGAACAGCATCCACTTAAAAGTATTTTTTCAGGAAAAATAGATACAGAGAACAGATTAGTGGTTGCCAGAGGCAGAAGGTAGGGTGAGAAAATGGCTAAAGTTATTAAAGGTTCAAACTTTTGTTATAAAATAAATAAGTCACGATAATGTCCAACACGGTGACTATAGCTAACGATACTGTATTGTATATTTGAAAGTTACTAAGAGAGTAGATCTTAAAAGTTCTCATCACACACACACACACACACACCACACACACGCACACACACAAAGGTTGTAACTACATATGGTGGTGGATGTTCACTAGACTTATTGTGGGATCATTTTGCAATATACACAAATATTTAATAATTATGTTGTGCATCTAAACCTAATATAATGCTATATGTCAATTGTGCCCCAATAAACAAAATCTCGCCAGACACTGTCATATGACCCCAGCAGCATAATCACTTCCAGTGAGAACCACTGCTCTAGAGATAACCAGTAATGCCATTTTCCCATCTTTATTCCTACATACATACAAAACTTGCCTTTCCATGTAAAATAAAGTCATCAGCAGTCCACTGAGTTCTCAATCCCAATTTTCTATCATAAGTAACCTTTTAACATGCTCTTCATGGATGTAATTGTTTATCTATTACTCTGCTCAATTTATTTGACCTCATTTTGCTGATCAGATCATCATTCTTTATATTTAGGTAATTTTTTTTAATTTTAAATTTCAAACCGAAAAAATAAAATGAAACCAAAAGTGCTGCAATGTGCTAATATAAAAGTGTAGAAAATGGATTCATAAGGGACAAATATATGTCACATAAATTTGTCAAAGAATTGCATTTTCCAACTTTATTTGGTTATGGTTAAAACAACTGCATGTGACCTTCAGAGTCCCCATGGGTTCTACGTGGGGCAAAGGAGAAACACTCTGGAAGAGCTCGCTCCTGCTTGTTAAAAGAATGGAGTGTCACTATATATTTCCCGATGTGGTGTGAGTAATGAAAAGGAAGATCAGATTGGAGGACAAAAAGATATCCTGAGCTGACATCTTTTCAGCAGATGTGGAGAACATTTTTACCAATAGAAAACATTTATGAAGATATTGATTTCAAAAACAAAATCGAATGCTGTATTTTGAAGATATTGATTTCAAAAACAAAATCGAATGCTGTATTTTGTACCATACTGAACTGTGTAACAAGCCTTCCTCTCTTATGTTTGAAACTGTGTTTTTATATGATGACAGTGACATTTTATATATTTAGCCCACAGTTTTAACAGCTCCTAAATATTCATAATGCTAATTTTAAGTCACAGCATGATTTGTTAATTCTTATAACTCTGCCAAACCTTGATAAATTGGGCTAAATTTGAACCAGATTTTCTAAGCCTTGCAGGGACATATTAATTCAATATTATTACTGTCAAGCATAAAATATGTTCAGAAGCTTCCAGCATCACATCACACCACTTCACAGCTGAAATGGCATTTCATTCCCTTAAACTGACTTATCTGCCATCAAAATAACTAATAATGTTGTCTATTGTTCTGACATTTAATGGGGTTCATTCTTTTGACCAAAATTGTAAAAGGAAATAGAGAAAAAAATTTTTGAGAAAAGTAATAGTTTAGGTAGTTAATAAATATAAACTCCCATGTATCACAAAGTTAACAATGTCAGAAAGAAAAAAAGCTAATGGTTGTTGGTCTACTAAATGCTAAATATGGTAAACGGCTGTGAATGCGCAAAATAGAGAATTGTCTGTTCTTTCCTTAGGGACATTTCAAAGGAATAAACATAGTTATTGCATTTTCATCATTTACAGTGTATTATAAGTAAGTAAGTCAATAGCTAATTATATTATCTAATAAAATCTTATATCTAGCATATGAACCTGTGTTATTTTGGCATTGTCTTATTTTTATGGCAAATCTGAATATGATTTAGATTTCACCCTTCTATCTGGCAATTATTAGTTTGTTCTCTTATTGATAAGCCTGTTCCTATTTTATTCATTTATTTTGTTCTTTAGATTCTACATATAAGTGAGATCATGGTATTTGTCTTTTTCTGTCTGACTTTTTTCATTAGCATAATACCCTCAAAATCCATTCACATTGTCCCAAATGGTAATATTTAATTCCTTTTTATGACCAAGTCATATTCCATTTATATATGTATCACGTCTTCTTTATCCAATCATATATTCTTTGGCACTTAGGTTGCTCCCATATCCTGGCTATTATAAATAATGCTGCAATGAATATAGGGGTGCATATATTTTTTTCAAAGTAGTGTTTTGGATTCCTTCAGATAAAAAGAAAGAATGAACAAATGGGACTACATTAAATGAAAAAGATTTCCCACATCAACAAAACAAAAAGATAGCCTACTGAATGGAGATTCTTTGAAAAAATAAAAGTAGAACTACCTTAAGACCAGTAATTTAAATTCTGGGTATTTTTTAGAACAGTTTTAAGCTCACCAAAAAATTGAGCAGAAAGTACAAAGATTTTTTATATTTCCTTTTCCCACCCCACACACGAAGCCTTCCCTACTATCAACACCTAACATCAGAGTATATAGATTTTAACAAAAAGTATGACATGTATCATCATTATAGTACCATAAAGAATAGCTTCACTGCCTTAAAAATTCTTTGTGCTTGTCTTATTCATCCCTTCTACCCCATGACCCTTCTTTTTACTGTCTCCATAGTTTTACCTTTAACATTACTTAAGCCCATTTAAATGTTTCTATCCATCTATTCCACAAATTACTCTTACTGGGATCACTAATAATTTTGTCAAGCAATATACAGTAGCCAATTCATAGTACTCAACCTAGTTCAGTATTTCAGCATTGACAGTTCATCATACCTATATTTCTGAAAAACACATGTATCTTGTTTTCCATGATGTCATGCCATTCTGGTTTTATCCCTTTCCCCTCTGAACATTTGTATTCAGTCTCATTTATTGATTGTCCCTCTTCTGACCAATTTTTAAATATTAGGGCAACTCTGAGTTTAGATTTGGCCCTCTAGTCTAACTACATGGACTCTATTTTATCTAACCGAAAGACTTCAAATAACACCAATTTTTAAAGTTACCAGTGTTTATATATGACTTCTGTTATTAGGAACAAGATAAAGTAGGTCTATTTCTCCCTATTTGTCCTATTAAATACAACTAAGAACTCTGGAAATTATATATAAAACAAAGAGAAGACTCTGAAAGATGGAGAGAAAAAGGCACGCCATGAAGGAAACTAGAGACCTAAAGAATGATATGGTAGTGACTTCTCCAGGTTATCTTATTGCTTAACATAGTCCAGACTATCAACCTAGAAACATTAATGGGCACACACACACACAAAAAAGCCAAAGCAAGCTACTCTCTACTAAGCAAAAGACTATGACAGGGATCTTTCAAAACAGAAAACTTTCAGTCAAATACCACAAATAAAACTGTGACCCTTTCATGTCCACTTTAAGCAGAGGCCAAATTGGAAACTAAACTTCCAATTTTGCTTGTCAAGAGAGTCCCCCTTTTTCTCACTGAGGTGGTTTCAAAGAAAGTGAAATGGAGAGCTGGGACTTCCATCCTCACATGGCAGGAAGGATCCCACCTCCCCTCCCCCCTACACACACCGAGTGTCAGTGGAAGCCACATGAGGAGCAGTACTGAGGTTCCCCACTCAGTCTATGTGAGAGCTAAAATGGGTTCTTTAGAGGTCTGCTGGGAAGCCTGAATTAGCATCACACCCAGAAGTAATGATGTTATGTTTCTTTATTGGCACGGTATCAGAGAAGGACCTCTAACACCAAAGACTTGAATAAAATCCAGATTCTTGAGACATAGTATCCAATATGCTCAGGATACATCAAAAATCACTAAGTCAAAAAACAGAAAACATCTCAAATTACATTAAACATTAAAAAAGAAAATCAACAGACACCAACACTGCTGATAGGAGTGTTGGAATATTCTGAGAAAGATTTTAAAGCCGCCATCGTAAAAGTACTCATATGAGCAATTATTTACATGACTGAAAGGAATTAAAAGGCAGAAAGCTTCACCAAAGGAAGAAAGTGTCACTGAAGAAAAGAATAAAGAAGAGCCAAATGGAAGTTTCAGAACTGAAAAATACGAATGTGAATGAGTTCAGCGGGAGGGCGGAGCTGACACAGGAAGAATCAGTTAACTTGAAGACAGAAGAGAAAAATTACCCAATCTGAACAACAGAGAGAAAATAGACTAAAGAAAAATGAACAGAGCCTCAGAAATCTGTAGGACTATAACACAATGTCTAACATTTCATGTCATCTGACTCTTAGGAAGAATGGAGAAAGAGAGTGGGGATGAAGATATATTCTAATAAGTATGGCTGAAACCTCAAATTTAGAAAAATGTGTAAACCTACATATTTAAGAAGCTGAGTGAATCCCAAACAGGGTACATCCAAATAAATCCATGCCAAGACACTTCATAATCAAATTTATGAAAACCAAAAACTAAAAAAACTATCTTAAAAGCAGTGAGGAAAAAAATGCCATCTTACCTTTAAGGGGTAAACAATTCAAACAACAGATGATTTCTTGTCAGAAATCATGGAGGCTAGAGGAAATGGCACAACATTCTCAAGTACTAAAAGAAAAGAACGATTTCCCTAAATAAATAAACAAGTAAAATAAGAAGTTCTAAAATTATGATTTTCTTTAAGACTTGTGGCCCTTAATTGGATTATTTTGTAAGTTATAGCACCAAGGAGCAAAACTATTCTCTTCAGTCTTGAATGTTACCAGATATCTTCCCAAGAGCTTAAATTTTTAATCTGATATCTAGATTATTTCAAGTATATGTAGACTTCATATTTTAATAAAAGAAAGTTCAAGGTCAATGATAGAGCATTCTATTAGGAAACAAAATATTTGTATTCAAATCCTTGTCCAGCCTTACTATCTATGCAAACTTGGTCAGAACTCTCTAACTCTGAACCTAGTTTCTTCTATTAAGTGGAATAATATCTGTTGCATATCTCACCATGAGGATCAAAGAGGATAACATATAAAGGAGTAGTTTTTTTCTTTTTTCAGATTACATCACTTTTAATTATAAGAATATGTAGAGGTGTACACCATTTACTTTTTAAAATACTGAGTACAATTTATCTAGGTATGGGAGGAACAAAAATGTCAGTCTCAAATTTTAAGATAAATAATTAATTGAAGACGCAGATCTGTACACATTTTATAAAAGACAACATGATGAGGCAAAATGTACTTATAAATACAAAACTAAATTTCTATGCAACCTGCAAGGACTTTACTGTAAACACCAGACGTAAGTCTGGGTGCTGCCACTTATGTCGGCGGATAGATTATCAATGGCTCCAAAGTTCAATTTCCTCATTGATAACATGGGGATAGAAAAAATGTATCTTCATAGAAGGGTTGTGAAGCTCAAATAAAGACAATACATGTGCAGCATTTAACAAAGAGTATGACACATAGTATTTTACAAAATGATGGATCATTATTATTATAGTTATTAATCATAAGATTATTTATCAAGCATGATTTTCACATGACAGATTTTGGCAAGTGTAAGCTTTCTAGAGGCAAGTACATCATGAATTATTAGTGTATCCTAAGCTGATAAAGCAGAATGTCAAAGGCCGAAGAGCTAGAAATCTTCAAGATAAGCTCAGTATTCTGATAGAATTAGAATCCAATAAATGGCAAGGGGAGTACATTGCAATTTGACTTTACTTCTGATGGCAGAGAGAATGGCATATGTGAAAGTACAAAGGCTATAATCAGGAAAATAATTACAATGCTATTCCAATAATCCAGATAGCAGGCGATAAAAGCCTGGACTGAAGAGAGGAAATGAGTAAAAATATTGATGGGTGCAAGAAGCAGAAGGAAATCTTAGAATAATACAAGTGACCTTACTCATTGAGAAGAATCATACACAGCACTAATAGAAAACACAACAGGAAAAGGTTTTCTTAACTTGACATTTTTACCACCGCAAAACCCTGACCTGAAAGAGCATGAGAACTGTAGTGAAGACCCATATCATCTATTTCAGATATTCTTTTTTTTCCTCTTTTGTGCCAAACCACCTGCTCCTTTTCAAGGGTAAATACAGTGACCTATTGACTCTGACTGGGAAAGCAAACATCTGAATGCCTAGCTATTGACACTTAAGAATTACATCTTTTCTAATGACTCAATGAGTGTGATATTTAGTAATGGAAACTCTTAATTTGAGATTTTGATACACACAGATCTTTTCCCGTGGCTGAATTTTGTCCGCTGATGTCATTGTCTGCAGGGATCCCGTCCACATATGCTGCATGCAATTTCCTGTTATGTACTCTACATAATTGAATGATGCCTTTAGCACTGGCTATTCCAAAAAATAGCATTTACGATGACCTTGAAAATACCCTTTCTCCTTCAAATATTATTTTTCTAGCTCTGGTCATTAATCAAATGAACCAACAAAATAAAATTTATGTTAATCTGAAAAAATAACAAAAGTAGTATGAATAAGACATTGAAGTCAAATTGTCTCTGTCACTGCTAATTATATTAAATGATACTTTATTAGAATAAATATATCTCTATAAATGTAACACATAAGAATACACATGCTTATACACATTATACTAACTAATATTATTGAGTGTTGCAATGGGTCAAACACTGTCAAGTCTTTATATATATTATATTGCTTTAAACCATAAAAGATGGGTGATATTATCAGTCCCATTTGACAGATGAGTAAAGTAAACCTTAGAGAATTTAATGACACTGCTAGAAATCAGGATGAAAGATTGAGAATTTGGTGAATCTGATTCAAAGTCCTTATTCCTGGTCACTATAATATCTAACATATGCATATCTGTGTACTTACACATATGCACACCTATGTATACTTGGTCACATAAATTCTGCTAACAATATACAATGTATGTCAATGCACATGTTAGGGAATGAATGCAAAGCTCTGTTATGGAGTAATGCTTTGAAACAAAGCAAAATGTCCAACTATAGAGTGAGTTTGTTCTCTTCCTCTTAGTCCATCTTGTAATAAATCTGAATTAAACTGCCTGACAAATTCTACAATTCTACTTTCATCAACAGTTATTAGCAATAAATTAAATTTCCAGAAATCTATTCAGAATTTCTAAAAGTAGCAAGATTCAAATTTCTATTTTCTACAACAACCTTACTAAATACCTATAATTAGGATGCTTTAAGTTAACTTAGGGAAGTATGAAGTATAAATTTCAGGTCACTCAATTTGGTTGAAAACAGTCTGAGTTACTCTAGCCTGAGGTATGACTACACATAAATGAGTGATTTAATAAGCAAATTTTAAAAATCAATCTTATTACCTTAGAGCACGGGTCAAAACCTGGCATCTACAGCCCAGATTTTTTCCCTCAGATATGTTTTGTTTGGCCCACATAATTTTGGCTTGTCCACAGTTGTAAATCTTTTGAAATGGTTGCCAACATTTAAAAATTGGAAGATATATAAAAACGTGAGTTTCTGGCTTCTTTCAAAAAGCATGAATATCTGGCAGGTTGGCCATTCTTTCATTGCAGCTCTGATTTGTATGTGAATAATTTCTCAGCACTCAGTTCACTGAATTTGCATCCTTTTGCTGTTGTTCAAACTTTGTTACACTTTCCTAATACTCAGTCAGCTTTATTGATACAAAATGCCTGTGCAATCTCTGTAATTATTTGAGTCTCGGTGTTCTGTTTGAAAATTAGAATTACTATTTAGATATGTCTGTCCATCCACCATTCTCCCAATCATCTCTCTCTCTCTCTCTCTCTCTTTTTTTTTTCATGTTTCTCACTGCTTCTTTGATCAGGTTGTTATTCAAAATTAGCTGTCCCGAAGTGATTTGACTTTTAAGGAATAAACTAATTTCAGTTTATGTCACAGGCTTCTTTTTTTTCTGTAGTGGGTTTATTTCCACGAGCTTCTTCTCAGCAGCTGGTTTCTTTTCCCACCAAAGGCTTCTTCTGCTTCGTAACACCAACAGACTTCTTTTTTTTCTTCCCTCCCACAGGTTTCTTGCCTGGTCCCCAATCATTTTGATGCGAATCCTTATTATTAACATGACCATCCTATTTCTGGTTAGTTGTTGTGAGGTGTTACTTCTATTCACCCTGCAACTTCATTGACCTACTATGAGCTCTTATCCTCCCATATCTGAAATTAAGCTGTTCTTTTGTCTGGTATCCATATCTCCAGTTTTTCGCCAACACAAATACATGATACGCAATTTTCTATTTTAAACTTTCAAAAGAGCTTTAAAAATCTTTAGTGAGTCTTTATTGATTCATTAAAAAGTAAGACTGCTCTGCTTGGTGTTCTCAGCCCTCAGGATTTGAGTCCTGCCTACTTTTGCAGGTTTATTTGTTCTACATCCTTTCAAAGCTTTCTACAGTATACCACAATGAAACTTAGCTGACCATTACTTGTTACATATGTCTTTTATTAGAAAATAAACTCAATAGGGGCATAGTGCCTAGCTGGAAATGACCATGATAAGTTCTAGAGTAATATTATCTTACATTGGATTGTGTGGGCATACATTCCTGGATCTCACATTTTCCTATAAGACTTAAAGTTTAATGCTTTCACACATTCAGTATGTTAAAAATAGCAGAAGTATATGACTGGACATTTAAATACACACTCATGACCAAAGATAGCCACTCAATGTCAGTGACCTTGTTTATGCTTGTTTGTATTGATGGTCTCATCAGCGTAAGTTGTATTACATTGATTTTTCTGAACAGTGAGTTTAAGAATAAAAGGAAACTTAGTATGAAAGTGACACATCATGCCAAAAGTGAAAGTCAAATAATGTCATAGAAACACGCAATTGCAAACTTCAATGTAGTTTCAAGAGAATACAAAATTTAAAATATAATAAAGAAAATTAAAAATAGGGTAACAAGTGACCCACAATTGTATAAATTAGCTCTATTTCAGTCTGTTATCACTGTTGATGTTAACTTTGGTCATTTGGTTAAGGTAGTGAATTAATTATGTTGCTCACTTCTTTGAGAGCAAAGTATTTTCATAAATTATTTTGGATTCTTCTGTGTGATGTGTAGATTTTTAATATAAAGAATCCCATATTTCAGAACAACTAAATTTGAATATCTAAAAGAGGGGCTTGATCTTCTCAAAAATTTATGATTTGTCTTTCTGGTGATTTGGTTAAATGACCAGATTTGATAATTTTGTATCTAATACAGTATCTCATAAAAGGTAGATGTTTGATAAAATTTTGTTGAATAAACTAATAAATTATAACCACCTCTAATTTATTTATATACTGTATCAATATGTTATAAATCTTAAGCATTTTACAAATAAAAAAGAGCCATATAAAAATTATTTATACATGATGATTCATGCATAATTAATGTATAGAAATAGAAAGCAGGGCAGGGATCAGTTAAGCCTAGGATTAACTGGAGAATGTCAGAATAATGGAAATATTTTATAATTTGGTTGTTGCAGGAATTACATGGATATTTACATTTATCAGAGTTCATCAGAGTGTGCCTTAAAATGTAATCATTTATAGTGTTAAATTATACCTCAATAAAGTCAATTTTTAAAAAAGTAAAATTTAGGCCCATTTTTCAAATTTCTTATCAGATGACAAAGAAATAACTTGAAACTATAAGAAAAAATAAGATTAGGATATGTTGAAGATGAGTCTAATTTAATAAGTAAAGAGACATGTATCAGAGATTGATAGTTGACCAGCAAAATTCATCTCCCTGTTTGTCATACTAATGAAGTTTAAACAAGAAATGTGGCCTTATATCTGGAGTATGCATTTCTGGTTCCCCTCTGTATTTATACTTAATTATATAATTAAGTCTTCACAAAATGTATCTAGAAAGAATGAACATTCATAACTTCTACCTTACTTGCTTAAAAGAAAATTGTTTGCATGTACTTCCTTGATTTCCTCTTCACAACCAATACAGCATGGATGTGCTTGTACTTCAGCTTTGATACAGATGAAGATAAGAACCTAGACATTGTGAAGCTACATTATTGAAGAAACAAATCACTGAATGCCCATTTAGAGTGAAACCTCTTAGCTAATCTGTCACCCAGGGGAAATACATGTAAGTGAATTAACATTATTCTTTAAGCCACTATGTTTTTGGTCTCTTATAAAAGTATAGACTTCACTCTAACTGAAACCAGGAAGACTGAAGGGCATTTCATGTGGGGATATTTTTATGAATAAAGGCAGAGATATACATATGGCAATGAGTTGACATGATGCATGCATCAAGAAAAGAGATTGAGACAAAGGAATAGGAAATTAGGTTAATGAGGTGACCAGATTGTTGAATAACTTACAAATGATACAGTTCAATTGGGGTTTAACAATATTATAGAAGAAATAAATGATTTAAACATTGAAGAGACGTGTTGAAAGCATTTCTTCGGAAAGATCAATCAAATGTATGTAACTGACTGGAGAAAAAGGAGAATCTAGCAAAATGAAACTGTAATAATCATATAGAAATGAAGTGATATGTACTAGGGCCAAGGGAGTGGCCAGAAAAAAAAAAATGAAGAAGCCAAGATATATCTTAAAGAAAGAACTGACAGAATGAGGTTGTAGATACTATAAAATGGTAAAAAACAATACGATACAAAAACTCTGAGAATGTTGGTAACTGTGGTCACAAACAGTTCACCTTTCTTTTTATCTTGTATAATGAATACTTTGGTGCTATTTCCCAAGATCTATATTCTGCTGAATTTTTCAATTAAATTTTCTTTTTAAATGAGTTGTATGCATGAATTACAGTTTGATTCCATATATGAATCATATTGGTTTTCTTTGGAAATAAATTCAATTTATATTTATTTGCTCTGTGTTCTTTTCTAGGAAGCACAGAAGTAGATCTAATAGTGCAGAGTAAGAAGGAAATATCTTTACCAAGAAGACAACTCTTCTGTGTTAAATAATAAACAGAAGTTTCCAAAGTGTGCAGAAGAAAAGGGTTTTTCTGATATTCTGAAAAGCATGTAAATTGCTGAGTGAAGTCCTATGAGAAAATATGGCAAAATTAAAGGATTGCAGGCATCCTGAATAGCCGATACATGAAGTGACTCTTAGAAAAACGAAACTAGAGAATATCCCTCTTCTTCCAATCTTAGTCCTAAAGCTCTAGGTCAGATCCACATTATCTAATATCAGTTTGATAGTAGGATCCTGTATGCTCTGTCTCCAATCTATCCTATATATTTCCAATTATGGCATGCTCTAGAATGTATGTTGGAGTGAGGCCTCTCTTGTTGCCAACCTCTGAGAAACCTCCCATTACCTAAAAATATATAGTTTAGACTCCTTACATGCCTGTGAAGTCTTTCTAAAATCTAACTTCAGATTATCTTTTGTGATCTGCTAAAACTTACCAAAAGTTTTACTCTAGTTCTTGAATACAGCCTGCTGTTTCCTTTCTTTGTCCTTTCCCAATATACTCATCTTTTATTTTTGCCATTTGAAAAGTCTACTTATGGTTCAGAATAAATAACACTTTGTCCTGGATCTTCTTATTCTTTTTTTGTTGTTACTGTTGTATGGCTTATCATTTTTTTTCAGTTATTATATTTAGTTTTGCATTTTTGGGCTGAACTAAACTATAGTGCTCAAATCTGAAACTTTATGAAATGCTTCTTCTTGTGCTTGCATGTCTTTCCTCCCACCCTTAGAAAGAAAGCACAGAAATTAGGCAAACTTACACATATTTATCAAATGACAATTTTTTACTTTAATTACTCAGTACTCAGTAGATATAACAATTTTCTGACAACTTCAAATACCAATTTGTAGGTGGTGATGATAAAAAAGTGACTCTTCTAATATTGTCTTGTCTAACATATCCTAGAGAATATACATTGTTATTTCATGAATAGAGTAAAAAGTTAAAGTTAATATTAAGAATAACAATAATAGAGAAATTACAATTTTTCTAGATGTGAAGAAAAGCCAGGTGAAACTCATTTAAGAAAAATTTTATTTTTAATTACAAATGGCTCAAAAATTGAAAAAAGGACATAGGTCTAGCTTTACACATAGTTTGATTCAGTCTTCATTATCAGTTTTATCTCTTGCTCTGTATGCTTCAGTTGACTTTAACCTCAGACTCCAAGCAATAATCTCTGATGGTTTAATTCAGCAAATATCTTTCGAGTGCCTATTGTATATCAGGTAGTATGTGCTTGTGTGTGACTGTGTATGTGTTTATTCAGTGAAAAGAAAAAAAAATAATTTAAAGTAAGTGGCAGAAAGTGATGAGGAAATGAATGTATTTTTGATAGTGTTACCAGGAAAGGTTATCAAAGGAAATAAACTTCTAAGAAGACATTGGAGCTGAGACTGAAATGCAGTTAATAAAGGAGCTGTGGGAATATGTCAGTGAAGAATCTTCCAAGCAAAGAGGAACAGAAGAAAAGACTCTGACGCTGGAGTATGCCTGATGTGATGAGGAGGACTGAAGAACCCAGTTTGGTTAGAGCAGAGTGAACAGGGAGGAGAGATGTAAGGAATGATACTGGAAAGACAGTTCAGGTGATGAAGTAGTCTAGACCACTTAGGTCATAATTAGTTTGCTTTCACTCTGAATGAAACTGCCAGAAGTTTTCTGAGCAGATACATGGCATGACTGATAATTTTAAAAAAATAAAATACTATTTTGAGGTTCTGAATCAAATAATCACAGCTCTCATGCCAAAAGTGAAGAGTGTGCTTGTCACAGAGATTTTTACATAAATTCCAGGAAGTGAAGTTTGCAGTCACTAAACCACCTGGCTTATGTTATCTTTCCTTTTCTAAACTAATTGTGTCCAGAGAAGGGGATAGAAGGTGACGGCTCTGATTGGCTTAGCTCAGGTCATGTGCCCCCATCATATCTGATGGTAGAGGTAACATCACCTGAAATACATGGAAAAAATATAAAAGTCACTGAATTGATTAATAAAATAATGGAGATGACAAAAGAAAAAGTCAATGAAAAAGCTAGATCAATATAAATGATCTAAATAGAAAAAAAAAAAAATTGAATTAAAATAATGAGAGCCTCAGGGACCCTAATAGTAATGTCAGTACATTAAATATGGATAATTGCCATTTCAAAGAAGAGAGAAAGAATAGGTCAACAAAAATTTTTTGGAAAAAGAATGGCTAAAACTTTCAACATTGTCAGACATCAATTTATAGATTCAAAAAGCTCACTGTAACCCAAACATTAACGTGGGAAAAAAAAACACACCTAGGGACATCATAGTCAAATTTATGAAAAAAAGAAAAAAAAGAGACAATATGTTTAAAGTAGCCAAAGTAAAATAACACAGTATCTAGAAGGGAACAATCAATTGAATGCCTGTGGAATTCTCGTTAGCACTGATCTAGGCCAGAAAAAACTGAGACTTGTTCACTGGCCCCAAACATAGACTATCTTGGATGAACATAACAATGTGTTTCTGAGAAGTATGCTTATTTCATAGTTGTTGAGTGCAGTGCTCTATACATACCAATTTAATGTTGTAATTTTCACTATTTTTTTCTAGGTACTTTATCAACTGCTTAGAGAAGGATGTTAAAATCAACTATGATTGTGGACTTATGTATTTCACCCAGTGTATCCTAGAGAAAGAGAAACCATTTCCAACACAGGCAACTGCTTTCACTTTTATGTAGTCTATTCTCAGCACCTTTAGTATTTAAAAGACCATAACTTTATGTATCTAAGTATCTTTATTTTTTCCATGTTATACTGAGTGTGTTATACACGAGTGTGTGCTTGCATATAAAGGTCAAGTATAAATTGCAATAGCTGTATCTTTGTTTATTGTCAACGTTTAGGTAAATTCAAGAAGATCTTCATAAACTGTAGAAACTTTAAACAATACAAAGGATGGTAGTTGAAAAAATGTAACCTGTCTTTGTGTTCACGAGCAATTAGGGGGAAAAAAACCCCTAAAATATCAACCCATGTCTTTTAGAGAAGGAAAACCAAATGTCCTTAACTAGCCTGAAGAATTATAATGAAGAATTGAAAAAAAGGAATGGCTTAGGGTAAATTTTACAGCCTCAGTTTGCAGAGCCATTAGCAAACAGAGTCAAAAAGTCAAGCACTTGAGTAAACAGTTCAACACGAAATTGCTTACTGAAAGCTATCAGAGACTGTGGTCAAATACATCTGCCGCAGAGCTAGCTGGTGGATAGAATGATTTAGCACTGCATACAAATCAATTGGCATTCTATGTGTGGGTGCCCAGCAAGTGAGCAGCTGGCAGCAGGGAGGAGAATGCCAATCACAAAGTGTTACTTCTTCATTTACATCACATTGGAATTCAGATGGTGGCTGAGAACCTGAAAAGTGAATTTATTGTTGCAAGAAAGTCAATATTTTACAATAACTCTAGGCAGTGATTTAAAAGGCCATTTTGGGTACACCATTTACTTCTTCATACACATGTATTTTGCTATTCATGGCCATGGTTACCTGGGAGCACAGCAATTCCATGAAGCAACTTACTTTCTTTGAAACACTGTCTTTACAAAGCAAACACAACCCATGTCTCATCAGGGAAACTGAGTTATTAGAAAGAAAGTTCTCTGAATTTCGGGAGAGGCTATTTACTTCATTTGTCCCATTTTCCCCCATTTTGCTCTTTTTCTTAAAGAATTCTTTATTTTTAATGAAATCTGTCACAAAGTCAAAATTGTCGAGTCTATCCTTCCTACTGATGACTTGCCAACAGAATGCTATGAAAACAGACATAGGTAACAGCAGGCATATCTGACTTTGAAAACTGATTCATTTTGATCGAAGGAAGAGTATATTCATAAATCTCAAATAAAGCCATTATCCTTTTCTGAACTAACGTCTTCTTCCTTATTTAAAAATAAAAGTATAACTGATATTTATGGATTTTATAACACACCTTTTAAATGAATTTATCTTAAATGAAAGAGACTGTGATGTTTATACATAATTGCCCTTTAGGACATACACACACAAAAGTAACTGAAAAAAACATGTTCTTCATTGTTTTCCATAACAGGTATTCAGTTCATAAGACAGAGAAAAAAAAATGAATGTTATTTGCATTTTAAAACCTTTTCACCTTTTTTCTTTGTTCTTTGTGGAATAGAAGAAGGATCCCAACACCTGTGCACTGCCACTGGGCTTATATTTATTTATGTTTATGTCAAAGGGTAGCTTCTCTCCATATTTATTTTTTTATAATTAATAATAGCAACTTTGTCAAAACATCCTGTCAACTCTGAGCCTAAAACTCTAAAGAAAGTGTTATCAAGGAGAAAAAAACAGAGTCCTCTAGACTATTTGCCGATTTCTTCAGTCACTACAAAGCACATAAAAGCCTGCCCACATCTGTATGGCACTTCTATAAACCTGAATTTTGGAGTTTGAAGAAGACTCTACAGCTGAAGCTTATGCATGTCTTTTTTCTTTTGCATTTGAGTTAGGCATTATGTATTTAAATAAAGGGACAAATGAAGTTAACCTCTCAATAGAAATGTGTTTGGATAACTGGCAACAGAAGAACATTTCCCTTGAATTTATTAGAAGTGAACTTTACCACCCAGAATCGCTGTTGTGTGCATGAACTGATGTTAAAATAAAGGACAAACAGGACTCAAATGAGAGCTGAAAGGCTGCAATGTGCTTCTCAAAATAGTTTCGGAGATGAAGAAAGTAGTGTGTCAATTTTCTACCCAGGAAGGAAAACATACCATTTACTATATTTACCCACAACACCCAAGCAGCCATGTGTGAGAGATTAAAAAATTAAGTGTGTAGTGATGTGATTGAGGAACGTTAAGGCCCGTGCCCAAAAGAAGGCCGTATGGCCAGTCCTCAGACTTTAAGAACTGACCTTTGACCTGCTCATTACTCAACACCTCCTTGCTGCCCTTATTATTTTGGGGCATCGCTTCTCTAAACTTATAGAACTCCAGGACTTTCAGTTTTGTGTTTCTATGAATCAGCCTCCCTAAATTTCTTACTTCCTATATCACTCTTATGTTTATACTTATCTCCTGTTTTCCATTATAGCACTTGTTTTCAAATCATATGGCATGGCTTTGAAACTTTTTTCTGAGAACACTCCCATTAAGTAAATTTATTCTAAATGGTGGAACAGTTTCTAGTCCAATCCTTTCTCTTTGCTGGTCTAGGACAACTGAAATGAATAAATTTGCGAATTCAACTTAACAATAAAAATGCTTTCCTATATTTAAATACTTTTCTAGTCACTTGTGAAATCTTTACATTTACTATTCAAAAAGTTAGCAGAGAATGTATTTTGTGTTTGTACAAATGACTATAAAGGGAGAAAAGGACAATCTTAGCAATTTCTTAAAACCTGACGAGAAAAATAGAAATTGTTTCCATTTCCAAATCTCATATGTCTATAAATCTTTGCTTTTAATTTCAAGAAAGAGCTTTCATTAACATTACAGTGCCAAAAATCAATTCCAAAATTATATTTAACTGCTTAATGTCACCTTATTTATATTTAAATAGTGTACTTATTTACATTTGCAACTCATAACATAAAAATATTTTTTATTTGATTAAATATGAAACAGGGCTTTCTTTGAAAGTAGAGAGGGAAATGTTTTATGAAATTATATATATTGTCACTATCAAATAATCTTCTAACATTTAAAAACTCTACCCCTAGATTCTGCTTCATTAGTGTCTGACTGCAATTAAGTGAACCATAAGTGAGGCCAGCATTGAGTTCAGCATTTTGATAAAAATCAGTTCAGCCTGAAATCACTGCTCCACAAATGGCAAGTGTTGCATGGAAAATTAATTTTAAGGATCAGTTTAAGTCATGTAGCTAAAACTAGGTGGACTATTTTAGTATAAAATTGACAGAGCTGCTGGAAATTTGAGTGTCAGTAATGATATTTGTTAAACAAAATAAAGAATAGCAGGTCCCTGGTAATGGAAGGAGTAGAAGAGACGATGCTCTTAGAGCAAATGTACCAGGAGCTTTTAAGACAATCAAAGGATGTAAAGTGCTGGGACAGATTTGATAACTCCATACACATTTTCATCCATCATCCCTTTGAGAAATGGAACACATGTAAACAAGAGGAAAAATTGGTAATCATAGAAGCAAACCTTCCAATTGCTGTACTGTACTCATCTCAAATACTGTTTGCACACCTCTCAATCCACATGTTGCTTCTATCAACAATGTTAAATGGCATACATCTATAAGGCCAGCAGTAGAAGGATAAATGAATCCTTTTGAAAATTTAAAGGAGAATTCTAATTTACATGCTATCATTTGTTTAGTAAAATGAAAGTGAGAAAGTATAAGTTTTGCCAAAAATTAACTACTACTACATGCCACAAAATAGATGAGACTTAAAGATATTTGAGTGAAAAGAGATTAAATATTACATACTATGTGGTTTTCATATATTATGTAAAATTCTAGAATATGTTAAACTGTTCAACAGTGATAGAAATCAAATCAATACTTAACATTGTTTTATAACCTGATAAAGTGGTGGGTTACATTTCATTTATCAAATAAAGTGTACATGGGTTGCATATTCATTTATCAAAATTCTTTGAAATACATAATTAGACTTATGCATTTCACTCTACATAAATTGTATCTTCATTAAATTATCAAGAAAAAAATTAAAACATAATTAAAAAATATTAAACCCCAGGGACAAAATCATTTTCACAAAATGTAAAAAATAACATTTCATTCAATAAATATTTACTGGATGCCCTTTAAGTGACAGAAGCTGCTTGAGGTACTTATGATACTTCAGTGAACCAATTAGAAAATGGTCAGTTTCTACATTTTAGCAATAGAAAAAATAAGAAAATATAAAAAAATAAAAGAAATAATAAGTAACTTTTAAGTATACTAGTAGAAAGTGAATATATTATAAAAAAGTTAAAAAGGGCAGCAAGGTAAAGTGAATCATGAGTGCCAGTCAAGGGAGCAGAGGGCTGGTCTCAGGACAGGTCTCACTGAGAAAACAAACTGCACATGAACCAAGATATGCAGTGGGTGAGGTTGTTTCCCATGTGAATATCTGGGTAAAGGGCGTTGCAGGGAGAAAGAACTGACAGTAGTATAAAGGCATCAGGTGAGAATGTGCATGGAATTTATATGAAATAGAAAGGTGTGAGTGATGTGAAGTAATCCAAGTAAAGACTTCTACGAAGACTGACACTGGGTCTGCTTTGGAGGGCATCATAAGAACTCTGGCTTTTAGTTGGAAGGAAATGGGAAAAGAAGTTTTTAAAAATTCCTTTCCCCATTTGGTGGTAAATCACAGTTGGGAAGACATGAGAGAAACAGAGACCTCTTGTTAGCCAGAGGTGGTCGAAGTGATCATGTTCTGGATATCTTTTAAAGGTAAATCTTGGAGAATTGCTGAGTGTTTAGATATGCAATGTGACAGAAAGCTGTTAAGTTGATTTTAAGTTTTCTGGTCCATCAAAAGCTATTGGTGGAACAGATTAAGAATAAACATTAAAATAACGTAGATTCAAATTTAACAATCCAAAGTGAAGATATATTCAAATGTGAGTTACTCTTACACTAGTTTTGTGCATAATGGAAAGAATGTGAATAATCTATAATGAATAAAACATTTAAAGTAGAATAAATTTTCAATTCTGTCTCTAGTACTCAACAACTGAGTGATATCGATGAAGAGACCTCACCTTATTATCCCTCTCTTTGCTCATCAAAGAAAGGGAGGTAACCTCTGTCCGATCATCTCCAGGATTGTTGTACATGTAAACAACAAAAAGAATAAACAGAAAGATAAAGGAAAGCAAAGGTACACGAAAGGTGATTAGAATTGAACTCATCTTAGAAGTCAACTACAGTTTCCTCTCCAGTAAAAAAAATAAAAAGAAAGAAAGAAAGAACTCACCTGAAATTTTTAAGACTGTTGGTTCATCAAGAAATGGGGGTTAAAGAAGTACAAATTAGTGGTTGATAGATGGTCATGGGGAAGGAAAGTATAGCATAGGGAATGCAATTAGCATTAATGTATTGGCTAGGTGGAGAACAAGAGGAGAGAAGGAGCAGTTAAGGAGATTGTTTTATAAAATAAATAAATGTCTAACCAATGCACTATAAACTTGAAACAAATAAAATTAAATTAGAAAAGAAAAAAGAAATAGGGAGCTCAGAACCCTCAAGAGAGCCTATTCCATGATTGTCCTGCTGGAAGTATAATAAAGTTCTTAGGTGGATCAACAAAATTCTGTCTTCATATAATTTCTGCATTTAGTAAGCAAAATCTTCTTTATCTGATAAACATTAAAATCTTTCAGAACTGTTAGTATATTCACCCACCTTTTCTTTAAGAGATTTCCACACTCTGCTTTCCTCAGATGTCCCGTATTTACCTAGTTTCTGAGTCTTGTCATTCCTGAATTCAGTTTCTGCTCACAAGATTTTTAGTAGTCTTTTAACTGAGTCAATAGACCTAAGCATGGTCTTAATAGTGGAGAACACAAGGTTGATTTACCTTTGATCTAAGTGTTCCACTCCTATCAATATGAATTAAAGCATTATTATGTTGGTAGTCCTGACAGACTGTTAGTGTGCAGTGTAGGTAAAGTAAAAAAAAAAAAAATCTACAAAGTCATTTAACTTTTTATTAAAATGTGTACCACTATTAATTGAGGTCATATGCAGTATTCCTGTATTGAACTTTGCAGTTGACTTTTATCTGTAAATGCAGACTTTTACATTTCATATTACTAAATTTGTAATACTTTGGCTAGTTATGATAGTCCATTTTAACAGCTGAGTGTTTTAATACTGTAATCACTGTTTTGTGACATCACTGCATTGAAATGACAAACCATTTTAAGGTGAAAAATTGACTGGTTTATAGGAGAATTTAAAAGTTACAATTTAGAAAAAATTAATAATTAAATTAAAAAGAATAAAGTTCAATCAAATTATACAATATTAGTATAATTATTTATTATGAAGTTTATGATATATAAACATATTTCATGTTATTCTCAACTTATTTTTATATCTGGATAACTGAATAGTTTACTAACATGGAATTATTGAATAACTGGATAATGGTTATGTAGTAGATAACTTCAACTTAAGAATTATTTTTTAAATAAAGAAGTGAATTTTTGTCATTACACTAGTTGAAACTATCTTTTTCCTCTGGTCTTAAAATGTGGTAGATACCGTTCACAGTGTGTTTTAGTCAGTGCTACTTTCTGATGTTCCTATTGTGTTCTACTAATAGTTATTAGATTTTTGTATATTTATTCATACCCTGAGGCTATGTAGAGAAATTCTGTGGCTTTATTTATTAAATAAAAAGAGAAATTGGTAAGATAAAAGTCTAGTTAATGCAAGATTTTTGTTTTTAACAACTTTAAGGCAAATAAAGAGTGGCTCAGAAAAAGTTAAAATTGCTACACTGGAGAACTAAAACAATATAAAGAAAAAATAGTATATTTCTTGCTTTGACAGATTAAAATAAACTTAAAACACACAAACTGTATCTATGCAGAAAAACATACTTCAGTGTTTCTTAGTGTGAGTAACAATGTTGCTTATGATAAAATACTGTAATTCTTAAACTCATAAGAAGGCATTAAAATTATGGGGTACTATTAATATTCATTATACTTTTAAGAATAAAATATTAATATAAACTAAAGTATAAACAAGCTTATTTGAAGAAAGGTGATAATCCATGAGATAAAAACAAATATAATGAATGAGTCCATCCAAAAATTCTAGTCTGATAAAAGAAAATGAATTTTTATTTTTAGTGACAGTGCTCAAGTTAAAGTGCCTCTTAGTCCTATCTTGATTGTGTAAGTATTACTGTATAAGGTACAAATAAAGTTATTACTTTCAAAGCACTCCTATTACCTAGTGCAGCTGACAGTCTACTATGAAGTTCAAAGAGATTTACTTCGTTTATGACCAATTTTTTTTTTATGGGGGTAAATATCTTTTACACCTTTGCCTTTGCCATTAGCTTTCCATTAGGTCAAAATGAATAATGTTGAAAACATGTTAGGTTATTTTTTGACTGCTAGCTGGAGCACTTTTTAATAACCATCATAACTGAAAGATCCAGTATTTCTGAACCATTTCATGTTTACTAGAAAACTTATTCTATGTGAAAGTATTTTTGGATCAAAATGTATTTTTTTTTTTTAAATAAAGCCAATGCTGTATTTATATTTAAAAAGTGTACATAATCAACTGAGGTATCTGTAACTACAACTGTATTTCTTTTATAAACTTTTAGTTTTAAAAAAATCAACATTATAAGATGCAACGAATTACACTAAAGAGAAAATTATATCTGTCAAAAGATAGCTTTGAAGTAACCTTTGTTGAAATCCCTCAACTACTGATATTATTACCTTTTATACTTTCTGCAGCAAGATAAACTGAACCAGCTCTCATTGTTTACCTAATTGCTAATAAGTTTTCACAAGTCACCTTTTCCTAATATTCCCTTCTGTTATTCTCAGTGAGTTAGTTCTAAGTAAGCAGAGCAGAGCATATGAGGTTTGTTGGATGTTCTAAATAGAATAAAGGAGTTTTCATTCTTTATTTTCAAGTGAAGAAAATAATGAAGTGAGCTTCACCAATGGTGTGTAATGTTAGCATTCTCACACTTTAAGTGAAAGATCCTTTATTTGGATCAGGGAACTACTAGGTACACCCCAGTGGCATATATGAAGGCGCAAGATATGAACCCCTCACAAGTTATGCTGTGTAATTACGTTTGCTTTCTTAAATTAAAACTCAGCATCTAAGACTTCTCAAGTAGAAACACAAAGACCACTTCAACTTGGAGATAGTTTTGTCCATAGAAACAATAGAAAACATCATGATTAAGAGGTTAAATATGAAATTCTAACTATAAATAAGAACATTCTCTCTGGGCTTGGGTGGAAAAAGTATACTTTTTCTGGGTTACTTTGCTGTCTAGATTCTAAATGTGATTTTACTAATAAGGACATTGGGAGTGGTAGGGTTGTAGGAAAATAAAATATGACTCATTAACTACACTTCTCAAATAGGAAACCCATTAGATGGTCTGTGATATGTCATGCAGTAAATTAAAGAATGTAGTGGAAACATGGCCCGTCTGGTTTTATTATCCATCCTGTCATAAGAGTGATTAAATCAGTGAACCAGGTTTAGAGTTAAAGGGTAGGAAGGGACACAGAACAATTGTCAAATAAAATGGTGAGGAGTCACCATAATTGTTGCTGTTCTTTGTGTGAATTAGAGACAAATACCCCTTTTGGAAGGATATAGCATTGTTGGGTTATACGACTTATAGATGCCACACATTCTCATTTAGTATATATTGGGTAATAGATGGAATGTGAAATTTTAGTTAAGTGCACAGGTAATTCTGACAAAGTACTTAATAATCCATTAAGTCTCCTCTAGCATTAATGGTTCTGTTAATAGACCACAATGAGAAAAGGTAGATAATAGCATAAAAGGATTATAAACACTGAACATTTGAAAGTCGCAGAGCAAAAAGGTCAGAGCTGATCACTGGGATTGGAAAAGGCATCACTGAAAAGCATGGAAGTTTGTCACAGAAGGTCACCTACATTTCCCATGAAGAAAGGATATGGGCAAAAGAGCAGAGGCAGAAATATCAGAGCACATGCTCTAAAAGTATGAATAATCCAGTTTGATTAAAAAAATACATATCAGAGTATATGGAAGGTCAGAGGGAAATGAGTCAGAAGGTCACAGAAGACACTGAATATCAGGCTAAGGTATTTTTTAAATGTATTTCATTGACAATAGGGGGTTTTTGGAGGTTTTAGGGAGAGAAGCGACACAACCATAATTGAGCCCTAAAATGATTCATCTTGGGTCAGGAGAGCAGAAAACCTAAGAATATTTTGCAGACTTCCAGGGGAAAGGTAATGAAGTTGTAGTTTCAGGGTGCAGCAGGAGAAAATGAGGGGAGGAATCGACACACCAGGTGTCAGACACAGGACTTTATGAATTATTCAGTGTAGGGCATGGAGGAGGAGAAGGACCCAAAGATAGCTAAAGATCAGACTTAGAGGATAAGGAGAATTCTATTATTATCTAGTAATAGAAATTAGAAAATGAGGATTCGCAAATCATTCTGGGAGAAATAACGAGACTGATGTTTACGGTAATTCTCAGCTGTAGTGTATAAAGAATGCCAAACTGCGAGCTTAAGACTTTAGGCTCCGCAGGATGACTGCCTGCTTCACATCTGGGCACATGATTTACCGTGTCCGTGTCTCTCCTGTCTCTCCTTAAAGATTGGGGAAAATAATAATAATCAATTCATGTTTG
The DNA here is from genome assembly GCA_003508835.1 of Eonycteris spelaea. NCBI lineage: Eukaryota > Metazoa > Chordata > Mammalia > Chiroptera > Pteropodidae > Eonycteris > Eonycteris spelaea. Next base: position 2,317,169 of record PUFA01000067.1, on the reverse strand, counting down.
TTCTGTTGTGCTTTTTGAGTTTTAAGTGGGTTAATGCATGTTAAGCGTATTGAATAATACCTAGATCATAATAAGCCCTCGAAATGCAGGTTGTTATTATTGCCATTTTTTATTAGCTGACATTTAACCATTTTTTTCTTTAACATATTCCATCTTAAACCTAACTTGCTTATCTCTTACCAAAGCTACACAATGTATCCTCAGTAAAAATGGAAAATCTTTACTCATATTGCTCTCTAATACAGCCCTGAATATAAATTAATTTACTCTCTATGCCTCTTGTTATATTTCTACTTTTTAATAAATTCTGTGACTTTCTTCCTCATACACAAAACTAATCTAATAGAATGCATTTCCTCAAAACTATCCATATAACTACTAATGCTATTGCTCAAAATTATTGTCTCAAAACTTTGTAATATACTGCATTATTTTACTAAAATAAATGCCTTTGCTGCAAAAACAGTTTCTATAAAACTCAGGTTTAGTAAAAAGTCTATAAAAATAGAGAGATTTTTCTAGAAAATGAGAATTACAAATGGCATAGATCACTTACATAAACACATTGATTGCATTAGAGAGTGAGAAAAATTTCTCCGATTCCATACTCCCATAAAACTGTGTGTTTGTCTCATGTGTAATTTGTGCTATGCCCGCATTGGTTTTTATGTGTACATAGATCCTTCTTCGTAATCAATGAGATGTCACATCTCGAAATTACAAAACTAATCCGGCTCTTCTATTATATTTCTGCAATAAAATCTGGGCCCTTCATCATTCTTGATCCCCAGGCAGAACTTCTATTGATGCTGCTAAAAGATATGCATATGAATCAAGCCTACTAAATGACACATAATAACTAGGAGACTGAATTGCTCCAGGGACTAGTAATGGGCCCCTGACCTACAGGTCAACAATTCGAATGCAGACTCAGTTAATAGTAGCTAAAAATTGCTACAATCTGATGTTCAATCGATAGCCAATGAAAGGAGATTTATAGTCTTTGTGGAATTTCAAGTTAACAGGTGCCATAGCATGGAATACCCAAAATAATGGTCACGTTAAAAGGTCAAAGATTAAATCAGTGTGAAACATTGCTATTTCTGATCAGCAGAGGAAGTATCTGTAGTACTTGGTAGTGTGCTGATTGTGCAATATAGCCTTCTTATTTCACACTTACAAGAGACTTTTTCTTTCTGTGACAATGTCAAAAGAACGACACAATGTGGCAACTTAGAAAATTGAATAGTATATATGCTGAAAATGTTTGTTTGCTTCTGGATTTAGAGAAATTTTATTTTAAATGTAACTCCTAAAATAGAATGCATTATTTACTAAGCATTTGCATTGGTGTACAAAATAAAAGCTTTCTCTTCACACACATGCACATTGTACACACACACCACTAAAATGATGAAAAGATCCCTCACAGATTGAAATTAAATGAGTGCTATCTCCATTATTTAATGAGTATATTACTATTATTACATTTTTATTAGTGTTATCATAAAGGTTTCTTTCACAAGTAAGAGTTTCTCTTTGTATCTCTAAAGAAATATCTCAGTAGTGCTATATTTATTTGTTGAGTATTTGTTATACAGACAATGAATACTTTTAAACATGCATTGATAGGATATCATCGATTATATTTCTAATAACAACAACAAAAAAGATAAGCCCATATCATTCATCTTTGAAAGTAAAAACATTTATAGTGTGTTTGTAAATTCCTACTGTAATCTTAACTTTTAATAAATGTAAATATATTACCATTAAGAATAAAACTACAAAAATATGTTATTATTCTTCCAGATAATATGACATAGAAGAAATTCAAGCCAAGGTTACATACGTAAGACAGAAAATTATTCAACCACAACCGGAGAGTATTTTCACAGTTAGAATGTGAAACGGCATTATGTGTCATAAGAAATCTAGGAACCATTTTTCTTTTAACTTTTGGCCTATGCATACCTAAAGTTATTTCACAATAAAGATTTTTGATCAACTTTACACAATTTTCTAATCGTGCTTGAACCTTACATTTATACGCAAACTCTTTTTACATGGGCCCTATTCTTTTTTAATAGCATGTTTTTGAAAAAGAAGAAATCCAAAATTATAAACTTTCTATCTTAAAATTGTCTATTTTTATATCTACTATCAAAATAAAAATGCATTTACCACCACTCTGTGAAATTACTCAGGTAATCTGAAAAAGACCTCTAACGTACGGTGACCTGACAAACATTTTCCGAATCTCAGGGGTGAAAGAAATGAAAAATATATACTTTTTTAAAGTTACATATTTGAAAATTCAAGTGCAGTAATATTTCTGACTCTACCCCATTTTGATTACTCCTCAAATCACAGTAGAAACAACTCACTTTATTACAGTGTTCTAAATCATCTTCGCTGACGTAAAGATTATTTGCTTTCTGTGCCTCTTAATAAGATGATTTATTTATAGAAAGGCCAGGAAGATAAGTTCACAGATGCTCTGTCCCCTATGCTTTATAAGTGGTTTACAAAAGAGCAGATGTCATTGACCTTTTAGACGACTAGAGTAGTTGATCTCACAAAGAGGCCACTTTTCTATCCCTGACTGAATTTGAGATTGCCTTTCTCAACTAAAACAACATGAATGGAAGGCTGTTAATATGTTTAAACACATGACTTTAACATCTAGAAATTTAGAAAATCTTTAGCCCTAATATTACCATTTCTCCTCCTGGTGCTAGGTAATATTTTCCACTGGAGATGAGCTACTTGAAAATACAAATAAATTCTTAATTTCTATTTTTAAAGCACATGAAAAATTCAAAAGTAGCACCTGATGCTTAAGTACTTTCAGACTTATTTTATTCTCTTTTTGTTTGCTTGTTCACTTAACCTATACTATGTCTTATCTCAAAAAGGCTTTACCATGAGTTATAAACACATAAAATATGACAAATAGCACAATCTAAAAGACAGATAAGAAATGACAGTCAGTAAAATTAAGCAAGCAGAGGTGGCAAGCCGAAATGTGCTCCAATTACAAAAGTTTCATGTACATAGAATGGGCACAAGCATACACGCATAAATACATACACACATTGACTCAGGGGAAGCAAAGCCTTCCTAGCTCTCAGCTCTGGGACACAGTAATCCTCTGGGCCCATTTAATGGGACAGTAAGAGATAAAATTGGTGACATTCTCAATAATATGCAGTGCTAAAGTCAATAACAACAAGAAAGTGATTATTTACTACATCCTTGAAAGCAAGGTGAACGTATACTTATTCAGCTCAGTTTGCTGAAAGCAACTTTGCAGAGTATGAAAAAAAATTGTCTCAGTATACAATTTATTGATGACTACCTGGATGAAAGTTTAAAATCTAGACTGATGATCCTTAAACTTTAATGTGCTTAGGAATGAGCTGAGTGGTGGTAAAATACATATTTCTAGGAGACACCTGCAGAGAGTCTGACTAAGTGGATGAAGAGGGATAGACCCCTCATGTTTAAGAAACAAACTCAAAATTCTGGTGCAGGTATTTTGAGGACTGTCTTGGAAGAAAAACTGAGTAGATCAAGGGACAGGATGTTTGCAAACTTCCCAACCACTCTTCCAGAATATTATTTTTAACAACTCATATTTTGAAAAAGAAAAAAAAAGAATAGCAAAGAGTTTTCAAGCTATAGTTTGGGAAATAAGGACTTTAAAAATTAATTATGGGTAGATCCATTGTAGTCTTTGTTAGGTTTATTTAATCATAATCCAAATGTTATGAATATATTTTTCTCACTCAAGGATTCAAGTGCCATCAAAATATAGTTGGCCTTTCTAAATACAGATATGGAAGAATTTCTATGACATCAAGATGTGATGGCAGTAGGCTATCAGAGGCTACGGTTTAGCAGGAGAGAAGGAAGGTAACTCAGATGTTTCTGACACAAGATCAGAAAGTTGACATGAGCCCCACAACATGAGTTGGCCAAGTCCCCCTTATGATCTCTGAAACCGACCCATTTGTCCCAAATAGATATTAACAACAGGATTTTATTTAAACACACACACACACACACACACACACACACACACACACACACACACACACTTAAAACTAAAAACTCCAATAACAGTCCAGTAATCTTGTGTTTTACAATATTGGGCCACCCCTCCCTGCATTTCGCCTCTCGGAGGAGCCTGGATCAGGCTGGCTACCACATTTATTCATCCCTTCCAGTTAACACTTGTTTTTACTTTATTTTTGTTTGTTTTTTCCGTGTGTGTATTTTTAATTTATTTACCTCTGTTTCCCCCTTTTTTTTTTTTTTTTCTTTTCTTTCTTTCTTTTTTTTTTTGGAACAAAGCTTTTTATTACTTTGTAATTTTTTAAAAATTGAAAAAAAAATACTGAAGAACTTTGGGAAAAATTTTGTACTTTTTTCCTGCATAAATATCTGACTTTTTTGAGCTTTATTGTCGTTGTTAATTTGAAGTAATAAAGTAGAAAAGGATAAAGTGAAAGAAATATACATTGTGTTTTACAATATTCAGTCTTTGTCTTAGTTTCTGGCTCAGAGCTCCTAAAAGTCTTTGAATCTCCTAAGTGATAAGAGCAACAAAGTTATCTTTATATTTATAACAAACCCTTTATAAGCACTCTGAGTTTATGCTAATAAGGTGACTTCTGGAAAGCTCCTAAGGATGGGTTTTGCCAGGGAAACCAACCACGTGATTCAAGGGTTGACACTTTCAGTCCCATCCCCCTGACCTCTGGGGAAGGGAGAAGGGCTAAATGTTGAATCAATCACTAATGGCCGTTAAGCTAAACAAATACACCTAGGTAATAATGAAGCCTCCATAAAAAAACCAAAGTTGGAGGTTTGGAGAGCTTCCTGATGGGACCAGAACATTTTCCATGTGCCACCGTCTGAGGCTCCAAACTTCTTGGTAGAAGCTCCTTTGTTTGGAACCTTGCCCTATGTATCTCTTCATCTGGCTTTTAATTCACATCCATTAATGAGTAAAAGGATTTCCTGAGGTCTATAAGCTGCTCTAGCAAATTAATCCAATAAATCCAAGGAGGTCGTGGGAACCTCCGAGCTATAGCTGGTTGGTCAGAAGCACAGGTAACAATCAGTATTTGCGACTGGTTTCTGAAGTTGGGGGCATTTTTACCAGCCTCTAACCTGTGGAATCTTATGCTACATCTGAGTAGATAGTGTCAGAACTGAGTTGAGTTGTAGGATACCCTGCGTGGTGTATGGGGAAAAAAGCACGCACTAGAATTTGGTATTAGAATTTATAGTTAGTTATTCTTTATTCTCAATATCAAGGATGTATACTGGTCTTGCTTAGAATCTAAAAGTTCACAAGAAAACTCCATTTTAAAGTTCAATAATATATTACTTATATCATTTTTGATTCCATGAAAATCCTGACAATTTCCACTTTTAAAAAATATCAATTTGCTTTTGATTTTAACATCATCATCTATTTGCTGTTATTAAGAAGGAAATATCAGATCCAATATTTCATATAGCCCTGTAGCCTTCAAATATTCCTTAAGTAAATTAAAAAAATTATTTGGCAAAATGCAAAACAAATATAACTAATTCTAGATTTAGAAAAATAATTTTATTGGTTATGAACAGATTTTACATGAATAGATACATTATGTGTAGATATATTTTTTCAATTATAATTTAACATAATAGGGTATGATAATAAAACATAAAACTTCTTTAATTCTTAAAAAATTTTTACTGCATGACAGTTATATAAACTGTTTTACATATAAGAGATATGGTAAATCTCCAGTATCTAATCAATTATTTTTCCAAATATCAAAAATCCAACAATTATTAGTATAAGCTTCCTCCATCATTAGTCAGCTAGTTTTTACAATTTAAATTTTGTTTATTTTCAGAACTATGAAATTTTTACCCTTTTTATTTATTTCTCTTAACTCTAATTGTACTAAAATATTTATTTATGAAACAACAGTTAAACTTCAAATAACAGCATTAATAGAAAATACTGTACATATCTTAAATATTGATTTGCTCTCAAACAAAAGTAGACACGAATCAAAAAAAAAAAAAGATTATGATTTTTTTCCCCCTCAATTGAGAAATAAAAAAGTTCCTAGGAGATTCAGCTTTACCCTAAATCAAGAACCAGAATTCCTGTAGGCCCTATAACTTCATTTGATCTATAATGTTCACTTTAGCTTTATTTAGCTTTGTTTTAAAAATTAATCAGGAAGAGATAGGTAATGCCCAAGCGTTCTTTTAATTTGTAATTATTTGTGATTTTTATGTAAGAAAATAATGAAGAGGCACCTGCCTCAGCATCATCAACTCTTAAGTTTAGGTTAAGAACAAAGTCCAATTCCTTCATTAGCTTCCTTTGCAGCCATTTCTACAAGGGGCTTTTCTGCTGAACTTTCACTGATCAGAAAAGAAAGTATTAAAACTTTTAATTTCAGAAAGCTCCTCCTTGTAGATGTCTACTAAAATGACTAGTATAATACATTTGAGATTTCTAGATACTACACATATGTAATTGCCATTTTTAAAAGATCTTCAAGACCTATCAGATAGTAAATAATTTGCTTAATTTTGTGACCTATTTTTAATTCATTCAAGCAATATAGTTTCAAAATACACTAACTGATTGCTTTAAAGAATATTTGCAAAGGTTCCGGTATGTGTTCTCCTCATATTATAGGTGATTGGGTAAATGCAAACATCCAGTGAAACATGTGCTGCTTTGTCATAAGGTTAAAGGGGAAAATGAATAGGTCAAGTACCTAGGGGTAGTAATATATACATCAGTTGCACTGCATGTAGTAAAAGAGGTACAAATTTCAATGATGGTTCACAAAAAAAGTAATTACCTCCACTTTGGGGTCAAATTACTGAGATAGCATTTGAATTGTGTTTTAACACACCTGTAGAATTTTGACAAGTAAAATTGGTAGGAAGTATATTACAGAAAGAAAAAATAAGATGAGCAAAGCCAATTAGGCAAAACAGATTAGCAATATGAGTTTGGAAATTAGTTGAGTTTAGTTGGAGTAAACAAAAATCTGGAACAAATCAGTGGGAAATGAAGCTGACGGTGGATAGACGTGATTGAGAATAATGCTGCTACCACTATCCAAGTCAGGTCATTAGCATTTTCAGTTTGTAGTCTTGCAAAAATGCTCTAATTTCCCTCCTTTCAGTGTGATTTCTTTACATCTCTTCTTCACATTTTCACCAAAAAAAATTTCTAAGTTACAAATGTAAACCTGTTTTCGGCTATTCATTGTTTGATCTAACTCCTTATGAAGAGGCCTACTTCATAACATAGCTATTATACAGTTTGCAAGAACTTCTATAACCTGATGATCTGGAACCTGCCTAACGTCATGCTTATTATTTCTTAACTGAAAGCTACGCTGACATTTTACTCTCCAACTGATAAATACCAAAGCTACAGACAGTTTCACTTAAATGATGATTGGCACACTTTATAATATTTTTAAATTTAATTTTCTACCACCTCGGACAATACGCTCCATCATCATTCTTTTAACCCTAAATTTTCCTCACTGTGACCAACATATATCAGGCACATATAAATGGTCAATATAAAATAATGAATAAAGTGTTTTCATTCCTTTTTTATGCTAAATCTGAAATTTTCACTACATCTCAATCTAAATAAGCCACACTTTACATGCTCAATAGCCACAGTTGCACAGTGCTGGTCTAGTAAAAGAGAGAACAAGCAACAAGAGGTTGTCTCTATATCTGTAGTATTGTGCTGGAAACATAGCAGGTGATAAAATTTAAAGATTTTAAAGCAATCGATTGGCCCAAAATCTTCAATGACTACCTTTTATTCACATTTTTTTTAAATTACATTCTGTGGCTTAACGTATATAGACAATATTGCTGAGCCCCTAAGAACATGGCCTATTTCTATAAAATATTACTAGTTCAATGATCTTGGCCCAGATAAAATGGTTGGTGACATGTAGATAGAGATTGCTCAATATTTAATTTCCTACCAATAATTCTTAAAATTTTCCTCAATGCTCATTGAATATTTTTTAAAAGGAAATTGATCTCAAAAGCACTTTTTTCTTCCTCTAGAATCCCTTCTTCAGCCAGCATTCCCCAGTACATAGCGGTTTAAGACTAGCCTTATGAAAAAGCATTAAAAAGGAATTTAGAGTGACAGTAGGTTTGTGACATTGTTTCTCTTTCACCTGTAGTTTGAAAATAAATTGAACTTTTTGATTGAACATCATCCTTGAAATATGCAGCTTCAGCTATGTGCTATAAGGAAAGAGGTTATACTCAAATTCATTTGTGTTCAAAATTGCCTCCTTCACTGACTTACTGCTCAGTTTAAATTCCTTACTTATCATAAGGACCTTCATTTTCTACAATCCTTATGAAGCAAGCTTTTCAACAGGATTTCCTATTTCAAGAACTTCAGGAAATTATTGTAATATTTTTTTAGAACTGGTTGGTATCACATTGCTTAATTTTCTCATTAGCATACCTCCAGGAATTGCATGTAGTACCATCATATACTGAGACGAGACAAGAGGGAAAACACATGCTATGAATGAATGTTCTTGCCTTAATGTGAATCCATTAGCTGAATCAGTGTCAGCAAACTTCTTCTCTAAAGAACCGTGAGGCTTTGCAGGCCAAGCAGCAAAATCAGAATATTATAAAAGTACTTACAGAGCAAGAGACAAAACAAAGTTTCACAATTTTTTGAGGAAATTCAAAATATAACAAATAATTGAATAAAAGGTTTTATAAAACAATCTACTAATGAGAAGAATAGACTTTTTTTTTTCTTAAGGAGATAACATTTTACTGAGTTGTGGTTTAAAGTTAGTGTTCCCCATAATCAAATCAATCACAAATGTTCATTTGTAAAAGCATTCTTTGCTCACTGCTGTACAAAGTGGTTGGTCATGCAAATTTGGCTTGCAGGCTGTAGCCTGCCAATCCAATCAGCTAGAGGCATCGAGATTCCTCTATGTTTGCACATGAGTACGTTTGTGTGTGTGTGAAGCCAGTAGTTGACATGAAATCACTAAATGAATATGGAAAACAATTTTGGTATATTTCACTCTTTTTAGAGAACTAAGTGAGAAGATATTTTAAAATAGTTGTATTAATATTCTGTTATTGCTATAACAAATTACCATGAGTTTAGTAGCTTAAAACAACACAGATTTATTGTCATATGGTTCTGAAGAACAAAAGCCCAAAATGGGTCTTCATTAGGCTAAAACGAAGATGTCAGCAGGATCGGTTTCTTCTGGAGGCTCTGAGGGGAAAATCTGTTTCCTTGAGTTTTCAGGTTCTCGAGGCTGCTGCAGTCCTTGATGCATGACCCCTTCCTCACTCTGCTCCAACTTCTTGCATTCTGTCTACTTCTTATAAGAACCCTTGCAATTATATCAGGTCTACATGGATAATCCAGAATAATCCATTTATTTCAAGATCCCTAATTTACAGATACTAACATAGGCAAAATCCCTTTACCTTTACGGTAAAAGTTTGCATATTCACGTTTCTAGGGATTAGGATCTAGACATCTTTAGAGCCAATATTCAGCCCACCACAGTACCTTTCTATATTTTATTCAATGTTCTCATTGCTTTATAGTTTGGGTTTTCACTGGCTTTCCTAGGCCAGTTAAAAGATTCTTTAAGTTCACTTCAGATTTCAATATATCTTCTAGTTTATATGAGTAGTTTTGCAAAATGGTAATGTGGCTGTTCAATATTGTATTCCTGAGTACACAGAAGTCCCACATGCATTTACTTATTTAATTATCAAAGTACCAGTGAGGTATGTGTTATCCTCATTTTACTTTTATAAGACTGTTCAACATCGGCTGACTATACTTACTAAATCCGCTTGAAAAGGAGTGTATAACTGCAGTTCTCCCAATACTTTTAAAAACAGCCTTCTTCTGAAGTAATCCCAGCTGGACGATATGTTTGAAAATTAGTTCAGAATGAATTTCATTGTTTCTTTCCAAATCAAATGCTGAAAATCAAGCATATGAAAATCACATTCCTCTCGCATCTTCTGAATGTAGATTAAGAAACATTTATAGATATAATTATATATAGAATGAACAAAGTTTTAAATTAATTTAATATAATCAGGTAGGCTCTCACCTATCTTAGGTAGATAAGAAAGAGATAATATGAGTAAATTAATGCATGATATTTGGGAAACTTTAAAAAGTTTTTTTTTTCCTCCAAGATTGATTAACACCTTTAAAATAGAGAAATATATTTAAATTTGAATTATACATTTCATCCATGTTTTATATAGATACATAGAAAAGGTATTAATTCTGTGGAGTAAACGTCATTAGGCATCAAAACAATAAAGATAAGACTTCAAGAACTATAGACTTAAAAATGTTAGTTTGTTGCATAGTTAAGATTATTTCATATGTGTAAAATCTAATTAAATGTATCAACCTTTGAGAAATACCCTATTTTATAAATCTTGTAATATGTAAAATAGTAAATTTTTTCACAACTATGGAAATAAAAAAGTGTGACTTAATATATACTCAGTAGCTTGATGCATGAGCAGGCAATCATTTAAACAACTCTTATCAGCACTTCATTAAATTTTCAGATGAATTGTTTAATTTAGCAAATCTGTCTCATTTTGTGCATACAAAACTGATATATGTGAAAATTATGACAGAAATGTGTCTGTATTCCAGATAGAAGAAATACTTGAAACACTTGGTCCGTAAAGAAGAATAATACATTTCTCAGAGTACTAGAAGTGTCATTTTTTTTCTAAAAGAGACAGAGGTCATATTTCTCTTCTGTTCACTTTGCTGCCTAATAAAGTGGAAACCAAAGAGTTTCTCCAAGCATATTCACCAATTAAGGATAAGAAGTGGTTTTGTAGTATCCCGAAGTGTAAAATAGATCTGTGAAAACTAAGGCACCAGCCCTAAGGAAAATCACACTATGAAAATCTTGAGAACAAATTTTGCAAAGCATAATATGTCATGCAAATAAATAATAATGACATTTAACATCCATAATTAAAATATGAAAATGTTGTTTGAGAGATTAGAGATGGCCAAATTTCTCAAAAAGATTTCATTTTAGACATATATTAGAGAATAAAAATTATAAATATTCTAAGGAAACTTATCATTGATAATTCAAGTTAATTTGAAAAAAAATTGTATGTAAGAAAAATGTGTAAACAACTGAATAGATAAACTGACCCTATTAATAGACAGAAAGAACTGTAACTATGGGCAGTGAACACACAATGCAATATATATGTATATGCCTTGCTGTTGATTGTAAACCTGAAACTTACTGGATTTTGTTAACTAATGTCACCATAATAAAATAAATAGAGAGATGATAGATAGATAGATATAGATAGATAAAATGTATCAAGATACTAAAAAGAAAATAAATTGACTATAAGGAATTCGTAACATTTCTCTCCATTAACAGCCTCAAGGGAAAATGTAATCTATATTGCAGAAATCAGAACAAATTGTTTAATAAAACTAGAAAAGTATTCATATGTGTTACAAGAAGAGATGAGAAAATCATAAATTTTTAAGTACTGGTTTTTATTCTGAAATACCCCTCTACCTCAAGCCCTTTGCATAGCGTCTGAGTTCTCTGTGAAGGCAGGATCCTGAGCCTCACACCCTGAACCTTAAAATAAATTTTACAAAACAAAAAGTGTGAGTTAAACTTTGTCATTTGATCCATTGTCTCCAAATGACATAGGTTGTATATGTACCTTGTGCCTGAAACTGGACTGGGTGGTTTCACATGCATCATCTCATTTCACTCTAAGAAAAATTCTAGGAGCTGTGCATACCAGTGGTTATTACATAGACAAGAAACTGGTTCTACAGAATTCTATCGGTTTGTTTCAAATCACATACTTGGAAGGGAAGGAATGCAGGGTGACGTCTATGATTATCTCATTCTAAGTGTAATGTTCTTTCCAATATTCAACTCTGTCCTCAGTAAAATAGAAAAGCCAAGTGTCCTCTCGTGTTTTAGTGTAGAGTTCAGAATATGCAGTGAAACAGAAGACAGGTACCAACTTTGTACAGAATATTGTTTGACCTAAGAGTAGCTATCAAATACGTTACACGTATCTGTTCCAGCTCATGTGGCCAAGTAACTCACTGAAATTATCTTTGTAGAAAGTAAGTGTTATTGTTATATCAGTTTGAATGCCATTAGAATTTTCTTCTCTTCTTCTCTCATCTGCCCCAACCAAAATAAAATCGAGTGTTCTTCAACTGAGTTTATTTTACTAAGTTCCCCAACATCATGTGGTGAGTATGAGATAGAGCATAAGTATTGTTAAGTGAAGAAATATGTATTTAGGACCTACTATATGTAAGATATTTTAGTAAGCACTATTTGAATTAAAAATGGATAAGACGCCTCCTTTATTCTTGAGATTTAATAGTTCAAAGGGAGAAGCGGGAATACAAATAAATGATATGTGTGCATACCTGCGTGTGTAGTTTTGTTTTGATATTAAATTACATCAATATCATATAAAGATGTAATTTGTTAGAATACTTGTCTTTACTAAACTAATATAGATTCATATGAACAGAAAAGGTCTTAGGTATTGGTACTTTACCAAAAATTTCATGATACAAAAAAGTAAATAGAAATGAAATTCAGAAAGTTTAAATCATTTACTCAGATTTAGTTTTTTAAATCAAATTCAGCACTAGAACTCATATATCTGACTCTTCAGTCTGTAATATTTCATAGCACATATTTAGAGATATTAATATATACACTACTTCTAAAAAGCTTTGTAGAAGGGATGGTACCTCTTAGAATATTAGAGGCAGGTAGACAATATTCTTGAAGGAATTCTAGTTTAATTGCCTATCCATTTCAGGATTTTGTCTACTGCACACTACATTATTGATTGACATTCACGAGTCTCTGCCTGAACCACTCCTGTGCTAGCAAGCTCACAACTTCATAAATGAACCCATTCAACACAGGAACTCTACTATTCCTAGGTGTTTTATCTTTATGCTTAAACTTGAATCAATATAATGTCTGTCCATTGGTCTGACTCTTTCCTTTACGGTTATAGCAAATATATTTAATCAAATTTATATATTATCAGTTCAATATTTAAAAGTAATTAATCATTTTCCCATACATTTTCTTTTTCTGTATTCAATCAACACTCCTAGCATTTTCTCCCCAAATCTCTCATCATTAACTCCCCCCCCCCTTATTTGGATATGTCCTGATCAGCCAGTGTCCCATTTCAAAATGCATTGTCTAGAAATGAGTACAAAATTCTGACATGGTCTTGCTAAGTCAGAGAACACAGATTATTTTCTTTTTTATAGACTCTATCTCCACTGGTGTAGACTAAAATAGCGTTTGTTTTTCTGGCTGTCACTTTGTGTGTTTAAATTTCTTGTCAAATGAAAGATGTAGCTTTTCACAGGCCACATTTCCAAGAATGTGTATGAAGAAGCAGCCATTGAGGAGAAGCCTCTACCAAATGGCATATAGCTGTCTCCTGAAACTGTGTAGGCATCAAAATTCCAGTCAGAAACTTTGGATTACCTCCTAGTCCTCTGAATCCTAATAGTTTTGTCACTTATTTGATATTTTCCTATTACATGCAGTTAAATTTCATCCTGATATACCCATTCTACAAAATTACCACCCTGATTTGCTTTCTTTCTTCTCATAACTCTGTCACTGGTGAGATTACCATATTTTGATCCCCAACCCTATGAGACACTATTGTTCTTGACAATTGTTTAGTTTGTCTTTTTTCCAGTTAAATTTTTATTTATCCTAGGTGACTACTCTGTTTTACTAACGGTTTTTATCTACATAGATGATTTCACTTCCTCCTTTATAGAAAGTGTTGAAGAACTCTATGAATGGTATATTAATTAACTGTCTCTACTTCTCACCATCACCCATCACAAACAACTGTCCCTTTTTCTTTTCTTCATTTTCAGATGATAAGGTCACTCTCACTCCAGTCAATATAAATTCTTCCATGTCTACATTTATTCTCTGCTGAAGAATTAGCTTTTTCTCTTCCCATTTTTAAATTTCTTCTTCCTGATTATTTCACATTAGTTTAATTAAGTCCCCATGACAGAAGAAAATAAAGGAAAAAAAATCTCCTTTGATTGCTTCTCATCAATCACCCTCTTTCCTTTTTCAGCACTGATTCTTGATCGAGCAAAATATACTTATTGTAAGAATTTCCTCAACACTGAGCCATTGTCCAGAACTTTGTCTTATGACTTCCACTCAAACTATTGAAACCATCATAAGCAAAATTATCCATGTCCTCAGTATCTGTAAAATTTTATCTTACCAAAATTATATGAAGCTTTTTATTATTCTTTACATAATTAAAATCTCAAAACTTTTAATTTATTACATTTTTCTGAAATTTTCTGCCTCACTGGTTTCTTCTATTCTCCTCACAACAAATGTTAGAATTCTTTGGTTGTATTTTATTTTTCCTTTGCCTTTCTTATTCATAGATATTTTGATTTTGGCAATTGTATACATTCTCTTATTGTTATTACATCGAAATTTCCAGCCATGATCACTGTGTTATAGCCACAAAAATTCAGGTGCATGTATAAATCTGTTTATGAAACATTTTCACTTGGCTTTCTAGTGGACATCTAAAACTTTTTATGTCAAAAACTGAATTTATCATTTTTCCCTCGGAATATGAATTTACCATATTACTTCTCTTCTAAAGTACTTCCAAATTTATTTATGATCTGTTGACCATTTGCCCAAGCCAGAAAACTCAAATTTATACTATAACAAATGTCATTCATTCAAATCCAACTAGTCACTGTTTTCTAGTGTTACCTGTTTATTCTCAAAACTGTTCCTTACTCATATTATTGCAATCACTGCTTTAAAGTAGGGCTTTGTTGTTTCTGATTTGCACAATTGCTATAGTCTTCAAATTGGCTTCCCTAACTCCAAGCATTCTCACCATCGGAGTTTCTTCTTCGATGCATAAATCAGGCTTTTGATCCTCATCTCTTAAAAGGCCTTTGGTCACTTCTATTATCTGTAATATAGAATTCAGGCAACATGCAAAGACTTTTGTCATCTTCAGCTCTACTTCAGGCCACTACTTACAAATAATTTATACTCAAAGAATGACAGACTGCATATTTTCATTACATACTCACAGATGTTTGATGTCTTGGTGTCTTATTTACATTGTTCAGCCCGAAAAATTCTTCTCTCTATATTGTTACCCATGTATTTCCCAGAACCTAGCATTTCTTACAAAACTGCTCACTTCTTATTTACCCACCTGAGGTTTGGTGGCTTCTCCCTGACCCTATAACTTCACCATATTTACCATACAATATGTAAATGTTGTTTGTTTTCAGATCTTTGAAGGTAGATACTCTCCCTAGTTTATCTTTGCATCCTCAGTGTCAAATATTTTAAATGATATGTTTAATAAATGTTTATTGAACTTAGAACTTTTTCATATGAATAGCTTAAGCACAGACCCCATTTAATACTCACTAATTTGAATTGTAATTTCCTATTGTTTATGGAACAAGTTACCATGAACATAATATCTTAAAGCAACACAAATTTATTCTTTTTACAGTTCTGGAGGTTAGAAATCTAGTGAGTCCACTGTACTATATTTTTTCTGGGGACTCTATGGGAGATTTTGTTTTTATGTTGTTTCCAGCTTCTAAAGGCCACCCACACTCCATGTCCATCTTAAAAGCCATCAGCATGGCCTCTTTTCTCTGTGACCTCTGCTTCCATCCTCAAATCATCTCTCTATAATTCTGACCTTTCCACTTCCCCTTTATAGAAACTCTTGAGATTGCACTGAACCCACTCAAATAATATGGGATAATCTCTTCAAGATACTCATTTATCACAATTGCAAAGTTCCTTTTCCATGTAAAGCATTGTATTCACAATTTCCAAAGGTTATGACTTGCTCTCTATTGGAGAAGGGTCGTTATTCAGCCTAACATGGATGTCTAGCTGCAAAAATTTATGTTGTTTTCTAAAGCTATATTCTTTTAAATATGCAATTAAATAAAAACCATGAATTATCAATAATACAGTTTTACATTCAAGCTGAGGGCAATCTAAAAGTGTGCTTTCCTTTTCATCATTATCCAAATGATTGATTAAAAATATTGCCCAATCTAATAAATTTATTAGATTTATTCTTTAAATATTTTAAAATAACAAATAGTAATAATAAAATAGATTTTTATATTTGTGTATTATATGCACATATCATATATAAAATACATATATTTATATTGTGAAAATTTCATCACAATATTGTGAAAATAGGAATCTTAGACCTTGTGCAAATGTAAAAGAATGTGCATATTTCAATGACTGTGAGCTATTTTTAAAATAATATTTAACCATGAAGAATAAATCTACTATAACTTTGGGACTATTTGTATTCTTCAGTTTTATTTATAAATTACACCCAAATTTCTCCTTAGAGATGCTATAAACTGTGTTTACCCTATATATAAAGAATTATTATTTTAAAATTCCATTTATTGAAATAACATATTAGACAACTTATATTCCTGAAAAAATATAATCTTTACTGTAAAATATTTGGGTTTCTTATTCCCTTTCTAATGGTGTCAATGCTATATGTGTAAATGTGTGTTGAACAGATCGTGATGCTGATGAAGTGTGAGCGATGCTACCATCTGCAGCTGTGGAAACATACACTCTGCGGAGCCTAAACTTGGACCCCAACATTGGAAAGGCTTTGAGGTCATCTTTAAAATATTATTTTCCTTCTTCTGTTTTCAAATTAAATATTAAATATAATATAATAAAAATTTGAGATTCCAAACAGTTTTTTTTTAAGGGTTTTCAAATAATTTCAAGTCTTGTTTAGGGGAAATGTACTCTAATCTTCTCAAAAACCTCTTTTAAGACACTGTGTATAACAGCAATTAATCTGAAATTCAATGTAAAATCCTCTTTAGAGAGAGATTGGAAGTAAATAAATATTCTCAAAAGAATATCATTGACAATTTCTAATGTCTGTTTGTCTATATTTTAAAGGTGATGTATAATTAATAATCATAATGACAATTTATCTTTAATTCTTTACATTGAAGAATTCTAAAAGTTTATTACATAGGTTCTAAAATTCATTGCCATTAGTGAATTGAGTTAATAAGTAGAGATATTATCCCTTTCCTCACTTAAAAATTTTGAAACATCTCGAATAGGCAAAATGAATTCAGGCTATGTATCTCTGAAAACTTTTGGTTTCATGATGCATGTTCTTTCTCTTATACTACTTGTTTAGTCTTGCTAATGTTTATCAATATTAGGTTTTCACTTTAAAGACAAAACTGTTCTTGGGGATAAAATAGTTGGGTATATACGCAAATTGTATGCACGCTGAGGGTGATGTGTTAAAATCTTAAACAATGGGGAAGAAAAGTAAGTTATGGAATAACTTTTAGTTATTAGTTAATGTCATGTTAAACAGGAAGATAAGAAAACATGGTTGATCAAAATAAAATTTAGTTAACATAGGCACAATGTTTATTCACACTAAAAGCAATTATTTATATAACTAGAATACCCTGGTTATGTAGAAATTTTTAGATATCATCATTGTCCTTGAGTTTATAATTGAATGTACATTGATTTGAATATAAGATTTGAATCATCATAAACCAGTTTATAGAATAAACAGCTTGAGGTCATCTGTGTAAAACAGGAAAGAATTTGGGAGAGGCTATGTTCTTTTGCCTTTTGATTTTGCTTTTCAAAATGCAAAAACCATAAGTAAGATTTTCTGGTTCAATTTTAATACACAAGCTGAATTTGGACTTTCTTACAGATGTATTATTATTGTTGCTGTTATTGTTATTGTTATATACCATTTAAACTACAAAAACTGAGGAAGAAATATCAAAAAGTAATTAGCACACTCTTCCTAATGTTTAAGATGTAATTGTATACCTGGGTTATGAGAAATCTGTAGATTTCTCCTATTTAAAGGGAGTTATATAGTAAAATGACAGAAATCTTGTATTAATAAACACCAATAAGTTTTTAATACTTTTGTTTGCCCTTATTAGACCCATGACTAAACTAAGTTGCAAAACATAAGAACACTTATAAATTGTACAGAATGGAAAAAAGAAGGTAGATAAGTGTTTTTCTTTTGGGTCTTTTAAAAAAATGAGTATTCAGTATAATGTATAGTAAAGATTACTTTAAAAGATCAAGTAAAAATAAGTGGCAAGAAAAATAGATGGCATCTTAAAATTTGTGAAAAATGCCTTAAAGTTCACATAACTGTGCCCTGGATTATGTAATATTTCCTGTAATCACAGCTGCTAACTACTCTAAAAACCTGGCCTTTAGAGTAAAGTGCTGAAAAATCCTCTAGACAGAGAGTGAAATTCTACCACATTTTAGTTTATTCTTTTTAGGTGTTCAGCTAAGCTTCTTCCTTTAAAATATGCTTTGAATATGATTTCAAGAGATTGCTTTAAAACTCATTATGTTATAAGTAGACTACATTGGTTTATTAGATGTATTCTCACTTTCAAATGTGAATAAGGCAATAGCCAATTATAGAAGTAAAATAATAGAAATAAAAAATGACATAAACCACTTGTGATCAATCATATGTAATTGTGAATGTTTGCCATGTGTGTCAATCATTGTTTAGTGGAAATAACTTTGTTTTCTTATCATTAATTCTCTTAATAGATGTGTTAAAATGGGCAATTCATTAACAAAATTCAATGATGTTCTATTTTTACCTTAGTAAAACTGAGGTAAAAATTCCAGCCTGATTCCTTGATTTAATGAAACCAAATATCCTTTCTCACCTCATACTGAAATTGCAAGAATAAATCGATTTAAGGGGTGTGAAAGAGTTCCATAAGCATTAAGGTATCCTGAGAAGATGATGTTAGTATTATTTAGGCTTATCTGTGTGACCACTATAGGCCACCATTAAACAGAAACCCTGGTTATCTTCAATGACTGACTTTAACAAGCAAATCAATCAAATATATATTGAAAGCTTCTTAAATTTGAGACTTGGTATGAAGTGTATGGGCCAATAAAGATGAATAATGGGTATTCCCAGCACTTAAGGGGTATTTAATTTAGTTGAAGGCACTTTGGCTACAATGAGCAATTCACAAGTCAATCTTATTTCTCAAAATTCCACTCCAAAATAATCAATACTCCTTGTTGAGAGACACAGTAACTATGATCTGCTTACCTGGATCCAAAGTCGTTAAAGTCGTAAAGTGCCAGTGTTATTGGCACAGGGGGCCTTATCCCACTCAGGATAGAAATCAAGAAAGTGGTCAAAACAATTTTGCAGAGAGAAAAGCTTATTAAAGTGAAAACTTGATGCATCAAGGGAGCACACCAGAGTAGAATGGATGTGTCATCCCGAGATTTATGGGTATAGTGTTTTTATGAGATCCCCAGGTAGAGGCCCCTCCTTCCTCTTTCCTTTTCCCTCCCAAAGTATGTTGAGGAGGGTCCTTCTCTGCGCAGTGTACCTACATGCTGCTTCATGTGTCATATGTCTCATTAACATCTTGAATATCCACCAAGGTGTGAGTTTTTTACTATGATAATGAGGAAAAGTTAACTATAGAACAGCTCTTTTAACTAATGCACAAACACAGCTTTACGGACTTTTCCTGGGCCCACTTATATCTCTCCTGCCCTTATGGGTCTATTCGCTCATTGTTTCTTATTGGCTGAGACATGTGACTTAAGGTTGTTTTCTGCAGCTGCAGGTTCCGGCTACCTGACTATGAACACACTAGGAAGACTTAAATGGTACTTTTGATCAATTGTTGGAAGCTGAGTGTGGACTATTCTGAGAATAAGAAAATCTTGGGGTCACAGCCTTGGGGCTATTATATTTTCTTTACCTAAAGAACTCCAGCAAGTCCCCATGGTAAAGATCCAAGAAACATCCCCTCATGACGCTGCCAAGGCAAGGAAGACTCAATATAGTAAAACCAGAGACTTAGGTATAGCATCAGCATGCCCTCCAGGACTTCACCAGAGCACAGTTCCCTTACTTTATCTCAGCTAGAGTAAGGGAATTTTCCTCCATTCAAGCCACCTCTAGCTTTCCTCTTACAAGTAAGAGGGCAAATGTTAAGAAATAAAAACTATAGTCAAGGAAGGATAAGGTTTCACAGAAATAAATTAGGAACGCTACAACTAAGGTAAGGATAAATGGGAGAGCTATACTAGTGGAAGATTAACTGAAACATTTGTAAATTCCAGAGTCTCAAGACATAGGTTCACTAAAAGACTAGGACTTAATCAGAATATTATGGAATGTCCCCTATCCACCACATCCAGCAAAGCTCCATATAAATAATAGTGGATTACTGCTGAAAGAGCTGTGAGGCACAAACTCTGTCTGAAAAGCAATACTTTGGAAGCCTCGATTCCTAGAGGGCAAGCAGAAAAGAAAGACACTAGAGGAATTTGAAGCCTCTGGCACCGAGCCACGGCAAACATTAAACACAGCCTGACTTCTAGCCACATTAACACAAATCCTCATGCAAATGCCTATTTACTTCAATATCTGTTATCCAAAACAAATGGCTGTCTTTCAACGAAAGATTTCAAGACATGCCAAAGTACATAAATACATATATTTATACATACAAATATACATGCACACAAACCAATCTGGAAAAAAACAAAGTAATCATCAAAATGAGATTTAGATATGACTCAGATGTTTGAAATGTTGGACAGGTAATTTAAAATTATGATGATAAGCATGTTAAGGGCTTGAATAAAAAAAAAGGTAGACAACATTCAAGAACAAATAGATAATATAAGTAGAGAAATGGAAACTCTTAAGATGGCATTAAAAGAATATGTTAAAAATAAGAAACAATAACAGAAATAAAGAATGTCTTCAATGGGATCATCACTAAAACCATAGCTGAGCAAAGAAACTTTCAATAAAATTGAAAATGGGTAAATAAAAACTTCCCAAACTGAAGTCAATTTATCACAAACATGTAATTGAACTATCAAAGGGAAAGAAAGAGAATAAAATAGAAGAAATACTGGAAATTATAGTGACCTAGAACTTTCCAAATTGTAATGACAGACCAAATCTCCCATCCAAGGAGTTCAGAGAGCACCAAGCAGGATATATACTAAAAATTCTACACCTTAATACTTATGTTCAAACTACTGCAAAGCAAAGACAAAGAGAAACCATTAAAGAAAATAGAAAAATAGAAAAATTTACCTATAGAAGAGCAAGAATAATAAGCATAATGACTGTGTCATTTGAAACCAAGTAAGAAATAAATGGAGTAAATATTTAAAGTCTTGAAAGAAAAGGAAAACCCCCACAAATCTAAAATTCGATATCTATGAAAGTATCCTTCAAAAATGAAAAATAAAGAATTCATTGCTGTCAGATCTGCTATACAAGAAATACTCAAATAGGTTTCTTCATATAGAAGAAAACATTATAAATTAGAAACTTGTATCTGCATTAGAAAAGAAGAGCATAGAAGAAATAAATGAAGGTAAAATAAAACCTTTTAATTTTCTTTTTTTATTTGACTTAAAAATAACTTTTTATGCAAAGCAAAAATAATGATAATGTATCAGGTGCTTATAGTTGATAGATAAATGAAGTAAATAATAGCAGTATCAGAAGAAAGAAACAGGTTGTATTATTATAAAGTAGTACATATACTATAGGTGAAGCAGTATAGTTATTTCAAAGTGGACATGTATTATTTAAAAATGCATGTTTTAAACTCTAACAACACCACTAAATATGTTTTAAAAGATGTGTAAATAATATTCTAAAAGAAGAGATTGAATGAAATCGTATAAAATGGTCAATCAAACCAGAAAGACAGAGAAGAGGCAGAATCAAAAGAAACAATGAACAAACACAATGAATTAAAAACAATTACAAACGTGGTGGATATTAATCATAGATTATTGACATATCTATATCAATAATCACTATAAATAATTGGTCTAAATACAGAAATTAAAAGAAAGATCTTGTCAGAAAGGATAAACAGAGAATCCGGGTTAGAGACAGTCTTACGGTATCTGCTTTTCCTTCTTGTCCAGTTTAGAAACTTGAAGAACATGTATTCTAATCTTCCTGAATTCTTCTCCAAAATTATTTACACATTTTAAAGTTCTTTTTCTAAAATAATGACCAACTGTGCAATATGTGTTATCACTAGCTTGGGCAACTTATCCATTAACTCATTAAGCTTGTGCATCATCAAAGGTGATACATATTTTCTGTGCTATTTAAGTCTTTTGATAAAACTCCTGAATTTCGACAGCCTCAAAGATTGCTTCTTTTCAACGTTGTGTGTGTGCGTACGTGTGTGTGTGTGTGCGTGTGAAAGAAAGAGAGAGAGAGAGAGAGAGAATAGGCATTCTGTGTTACAAATAAACCAAAATGTACTATAATCTAGTCTATATTTTTCTTCTTGACCACAAGGATACCAGAGAATATTCAATCAAGTAATTTATTAAAATCTAAATTGTGCTACTGGCTTTGCCCACCTCCTGACATACCATTCTAGTGATTATGAAATGCTATAAATGGTGCATAGGTCATTTTTAGTTAAACAGTGCTGGCTATTTTGGTCTCTTATCTATTCAGTTCTCTTGTTCAAATCTCAACTCAACTCTAGTCCTCCTGACCTACCATTACCATTGCTTGAGAGGAGCTGATGTGTATATGATGTGTACAGAATCCTGTCTCTCAGATTCAGTAGCGTGGTGTCTCCCCCTACTTGTGCCGTATCCTAAGAGTCTTAGCTCACCCATCTCTATCACTTCGCTTTTGCCTCCATTTGAAATTGATTTAATAAGTCGTGTGATTTGAGCATATCCATTGGGTACATGAGGTTTCTGTTCCATTAATTGGGATAATGTAGTTAGTAGACTAGTTGAAGGATGTTACCAAATCAAAGTGATTTCCTACACAGTAGAAAAACTTTATGTCATAATATATTTTCTATCATTAGTAATTTATACAAATGACAACATTCTGAAAAATATGGTAACTACCTTGTAGTTTAGGTTCATTTTTCACTCAATAAATAGTATTCTACCTATCTAAACAGAAAATCAAAATTAATGAAAGATTATTAGAGAATGATTGTCATGGAGTGTATTGTAGAAAATAATTTTTCAAATAAATCATATTATTATGCCTCAATGATACTCATTTGTATTTTTTGTATAATTGGGAGAGACAAGAAGAATTTTTAAAAAGTCAGCAAAATATAAGCTTTTAAATATGAAATATTACTCTAATTCTGCATGTGCATCTGACTATGTCTACCGTATTCCCACTCTACGTATTTACTTTTCCTAAAAATTATACATAATGACTTAGTGTAATAGTAGATATTGACGTAGATAAAATGATGTTTCTTTAATTATAGCACTAACAACTCTATCATTCATTACAAATATTCTAAGTCAATTTGAATTTTTAAGATCTAATAAAAACATATTTAATTAGTATGTTTCATTATAAGAGGAGTGTAATTTGAGACAATAAACTCATAAGTTTAAAAATCTGACATATAACAGTGAACATTCATTTAGCTGGAAGCAGTATTGAAACAGCCACATATGATGAGATCAGCCACTCCAGTAGCATTTTTCTCGCTTAATGAAATCATCCAGAGATGGAAAAATTTCACAACATACTTGTAACACTCAGAAGAGAAAAATAATAAAGCAAGTTTCTTCAAAGTATAAATAAAAAAAGATTCGTATTAATGTTAAAAGATTACCTAATTTACATGAAATCACTTTTAAAACAGTAGATAACAGAGAAATATTAAGCAATAAAACTCTTTATATTTGATATTATAGAACTTTATTTATTAGAAACAAAGAAGAAATTAATCTAAATGTCACTGAAAAAACAAAGTGTTGCCTTCATATTTCTTTAGAAAGGAAAAATAACATCTAAGATATTTTCATAGTTTAAAATAGAAATTGGGAAATTTTATATTCTTAATTATTTTAATATAATACACACCAAATAATCACTTATGGTAGAAATGCATTTGTCCTGAGAGACTGGATCTCAGTAGAGGTCAAACATAATTAGTAAACTACAAGGTTTTAATTTTTAGATACATTAACTTGGTTGATTTAGCTGTTCTTAGTTGTTAAATTAAAAATATTTGAAAAAGTGAGTATCTATTTTGTTAAATAATTTACTTTATAAATAAAAAATGTATACTTTTAAGTGAGAGATATATTCTCAACTTTTTTTTAATACAAAAGATACGTGGAAGTGACTTTTTAAAAATGCCAGATATAAAACAAATTTCAAGGCCAGGAATGGGATTTGGGCTTCTACCCTGATCTCTAGAAAAATATGAACATTGATAGAAAAGATTTGCAAAGTTAACAATGGGTTCTTTCCTCTATTATGTTATTCAAACTTCATTTTTATGAAGTTTGCATTGATTCTGAGATTGCGACTTGAAACCATTTATTTATACATATGTACATCACCATGAGAATGACTTTAGGCCCCCAGATGCTAACTTTGTGGCATCTTGGTGTTAACCTACTTTGTGCCTAACCTAAAAACACTGCATTTGATGATTTGATGTCAATGATAGAATGGAACAATTTTTAGTGTTCCAGTGGTAGTTCACATGGTTGATTTTATTCTTCTGCTTCCTAATAGCATAGGACTGCTCAGCAGGTAACAGTAACGACAGTCAACAGTAGAGACTCTTCATACCCCTTCACTGAAAATGACAAGTACGATTACTCCATCAGCATGAAAATAATTACATCTCTGTTTCGTTTCAATTTATTCTTTGATAGAATTTTTAAATGAATAAATAAATTGTGGTAATAAATTGAAGAATTACAGTATGTAGCAAACTAGAAACAATGTTTCATGATAACTTTAAAATTAAATTTCATAGTACAGCAAAATATATAGCAGCAAAAGATTTCCTACTATTATGTTGCAAAAGTTTTGTATGATCTAGTATTAGTTGCATTACACCAACACACTATATCTTAAATACCATGTAAAAAATTCTCCCTGTCCAAATAGCATCTGCACACAAATTTTTTCTGAATTTCATTTTTTTAGAACATTTCTGAGTAAGTCTGTATGCATAAATCTTATGTGGCATGATCAGTGTTTCTGTTTAGCAAAGTGCTGATTCTGTTTATTTTAAGTTCTGTTGTACAAAAAAATGGTGTGTGTGATGAAGATTTAAGTCCCACATGAAATGTGTATGCTTTTCTAAGGACATCACTGAGGTCTCCTACTTTGTGCTTTTATCCCTGATTGGACATGCAATATTCAATTTCTTCAGGAGAAATATGGACCTAATGGAAATCCTTGGACTAGATGGACAGTATCATTCATCTCTTAATAGATGAGTAATTCCACTTGCTCATTTCATCTCCATATTCACAGAGCTTCTCATAATAATTATGATAAAGTCTCAAGACTTTAGAGAAACAGGAGATGGTTCAATCAACAATTTAAATCTAACGTGTTCTTTTCCCATCTATTTGGGCAAAAGTA
Organism: Eonycteris spelaea; assembly: GCA_003508835.1. Classification (NCBI taxonomy): domain Eukaryota; kingdom Metazoa; phylum Chordata; class Mammalia; order Chiroptera; family Pteropodidae; genus Eonycteris; species Eonycteris spelaea. The sequence goes on along the minus strand of PUFA01000067.1, from coordinate 2,291,444 downwards.
ACCTTGCTCTGTCATGCTCATTCAGTCCATCAGGGACTGAAGCTCTGATTTTTCTTGCTTCCTTAATATTTATTCTCTTGTATGTTTGCCATTTGGAAGAATACAGAAATAACAAACCTCTTGTCGAAATGCCATTTTTTCCCAACCATCAGAAAATTCACTTTTGCTTTAGGTTTTATTTAGAGATAATATCTAGCAAATTCCCCTCTCTCTTTCTCTTTCTCTTGTATGTGTAATATACAGGAAAACATAATGCATGTATTATAAGCCTTGCCCTGTTCCTCATTCGTTACCTACTTATGAAAAATGTGTTAAGTATGAAAAGTAGCTGAGGCAGGATATGTAGCAAAAATTTCATTAGATATATTTTACATGTGAAATAGCAAATACATTTTTATAAATATCTAGGGAGATGTATATGGGGGAAAATATAATTATTTATGTTCTTTCAAAGAGATTGTGAGAAAAAACCTAGTTCATAAAAGGATAATTGTACACTAGCATTAGAAATATGAAAAAAACAAAAACAACACATAGTACTGAATGTCTGTGTCAATCATAAGTGATGTGAAGAAACGCTAGTGGGAATTGTTTCCAAAACTGCTTACACATTTCTGCACTGAAGTATTTTGTAAAGGAATGAATGAAATGAGGCTCTCATTTCTCAAAAATATAGGATTAAAGACTGGAACAGAGAGAAGGTGATAAAATATTCCATATAAGGAAATACAAAGTTTGGTCAGCGTTCTAGAGCAGAAAGAGAATTTATGTGATAAAGAAGGGAAAGAGAACATTCTGAGGGAAACATTTATTGTTTTAGATGAAAATCATTGACTACACAATGCACCCTTGTTTGTGGATAATAGCTGAATTAATAAGCAATAAAGAGCATTCCCACAATGAAAGTGCTAAATATATATGTTGCCTTTGCTTTTCAGTGCCAAATATTGTGCTTCTGGGTAGCCAAACACAACTTATAAAAAACAGCATTAAGTAAAAGGTAAAGATTTTTCATTTCAAATGCTGTATCCTGTATGCCCACATTCTTTCAAACCTGGGTCTCTAATAAATATATAGAAATTACTCCTATGCTCAAAACATGTGTGATTTTCTGTCTAACATCAACGTCATTCTTATAACCTATACTTAGTAAAAAAAAAAAAAAAACATTAAAAGACAAATATAGAATTGTAGATTGAAAAGGATTTAACTGATTTCCAAACTGCATTTTGTCCATTTCTCTTTCTCCAGGTAAAACTATGCATAAATCATGCAAGGGAATTACCTTTCCACCTTCCCTTTCTGTCAACTCTTAATACAGATTTCCTTTCTGTAGTCATGCAACATCCGCTTGTATATTTATAACCAGCATTGGTTTGTATTAGGTTTTGTAATATAAAAGTTGTATTTTAATAATTATCTTTTTAATTAAAGCAAAATATAGAACAAATATTTGACCAGTTTTAGCTATATATTGTAATTAGCTGTAAAAGGCCAAGTCTAATTATGTGATTTGCAGTAAAATCCGTAGTAAAAAAATAATAATAATTTCTTAATTTAATAAGAATCTTAGTGAGTACAAACCCCATAGCTCTATGTTATACGATTAGGTTTATGCAAGCTGATTTTAGCTTTACTTCTATATTTTAGAGGCACTTCCAACTATTGGATAATATGAATGAATAAAGCAAACAGAATATTTACAAATAACTTATTTACAAATAGCTTATTTACAAATAACTTAGAAACAATTTATTCAGTTTAAATATTATAATGTATAACAAGAAAAATGAGTTATGCTATGATTTAGCTTGTATTTAGAGACTTAAATGTAAGAGGATTTTTCTTTCCAAATATATAGATTCTTAGTTTAAAAATCCACACATCTCCTGAATTAGGGATACTATAACCCCACACCTTTTAATTTTTAACACGCAATTAATAAGTTCCCACTTATACACTGTCACTCTGTTGTTTTTATTTATAAGATCTCATTGTTTAAAATATACCAAAAAATACAAATTGTTTTCTATTTTGCCCAAGACCCTATGATTGTACTGTATTAGCCAAGAATTTCCAATAGAAATAAATGTCATTTTTGTATATAAATCATCTGGAAAGATTTTAAATGTCAAAGCATTTTGTATGTTTATTAAAAAATAATATCATAATTGTGTTAGTGTGCTACATGGCAGGCAGAAACACACCAAACTGCAGACCAACTAGTGTAAAATCAGTAGATAAAATACACAGAAGAACAAAATAATATTTGATTTAAAATTTACAATAGAGTTTTAAAACACAAAATAAACAGTATGTGTGTGATAGGCAGCATATTTACTAAAAATTTATCCCCACTTGGCCATGACTTACATTAAATAAAGTTAACCCAAAAGCATCCTGTATTTAAATGATTTTTAAAAAGTAGTCAATTTTATTAGTTTAAGAGCTCCTATTGTTATTATTTTTATTTCAATGTATTAAATTATATTATTAAGATCTGTTTTCTAGTTACCTCTCAAGGCCTTTTGAGTACAGCTTGGCTTGCTTCCTCTCTATTATCCATCCTTCTCATGTATATAGCTTAAAACCTTGCTGTAGTTATGTAGGTTTCTTTACTATTTCCTAAATATATCACTTTTGTCTCCATTCCTGAACTAAAGTCTATGAATATCTCATTTTATGAATTACATTCCATCTCCGTTTGACCAATTCATGTCATGCATCCCCTTGATACACAGGTCTCAGCTCCAAGAATTCTTCCCTTGGCCATGTATGTATAATTTATGCTTTTATGTGATTTCTTCTTCCTTCTCTCTATTATTTATGGAATAGGGTGAAGAATAGTGGTGAGATTTGGAAACTTATTTTCTTGTGTTAGCACATTTTCCATGGGATCTCGAGCATGTACTTTGATATCTGTGAAATTCAATTATCTCATCTATAAGATAAATATGCTGAAGAAGATCACTTTGAAGTCTTGGCCTGTGCCCAAATTCCATAATTCCAAGAGTTTCTGAAACTCTCAAAAGAAAATCCATTGTGTTCTGCTTTTTGTTTTTGTTTTGTTATTCCCACTCTGACTATAATGAACACATTCTTCATGAGCTAAATCTTTGTGCAATAAACCGATTACATCAAGAGTCTTCCTGGGAATGACAATCTAGCCAAACCATTGTTGCGTGCATTTGTGTACTAAATTCTCCAGTGTCACAGAAATGCTCTGGCCCCTTTTGACTCTAAAATATCCAAGGAAGATCGGGGGCACAAGTACCTTCTGCAGCTGGAAAGTGCAATGTTGATATGTGAACCAGATCTCCATTTCCACCACTAGTGCAGTATCTGCTAAAAGATCTTGATGCAGAAACTCACTTTGTGCTATTCCAAAAATAAAACAAAACAAAAGCTTTAGTATCTTTAAAAACAAATGAAAAACTGTGCACCAAATATTAACAAAAACTTTCAGTTTCTCAGTCACTGCTCACTGGACTCACCATAAAAAAAAACAAAACAAATTAATAAATAAAGAAGGAAAAAAGATTTAAAAATGAATTACTCTTCAATTCTAGTTTTTATTCTTGTGAATTATTTTTTTTTTCTTTAAGACATACTAAAGGGTGAGGTGGCAAATGTCAGCATGATTCCAGTAAACATTACTTAATGTCCAAATGGAAACGCCAAAGAAGGCTCACAAAATCAAATACGGTCTGTAATTTTCATGCCTTCCACTCTGTCATCATCCAGTTTATTTAATTTTTTCCCCATCTTGAATCCAAAAGAGCCCTGGAGCTTCAGTCACATGTCGTATGAGTAAAAAGTTCTTCATGGCGTGAGTGAGTTGCATCATTTCTAAGTGATCTTCCATTCCCTATGCCTACTGCTTTCAGGACACTTGAAGATGGATGGGAATGTCAGGCTACAGTAAGTTACACATTAATCCATGCTCCCACTGCAATGACAGTTAACTTTCCTTGATGGGAGATGCGAAAGAACAGTGATATAAGTGTGCATGCTGCCTAGTTTTTTCCATTTTTTACATTTCTTGCTAACTTCTCTTGAAATGATGAGAGAAGGGCTTACTAAAAATTTATTTCAGAGTGAAACAGGCTCTATTCCACAGGCAGTTACTGTTATTTCATTCAATGACATTTCCTTAGGCTTCAGATTTATTTTAATTCTACTAAGTATTCAGATAGACTCATTTTTCATATACCTAGACTGGGATTCTTTCCCCCAAGAATCCAATATATTTCAACCTATAAGTTGCATAAAAACCTTTAAGGCAAATGGACTTATTTTGTTTTACTGCTTACTATATAATCTATTTCTCTGTTCTATCTTGAACTGTATTTATATAAGTTCTAATGTAAAGTTAAATGTCATAGTTTTAGTTAAATCATATACTACAGATCATTTTACAGTAGTGAGATTTAGTTTAATTTCTCTTTTGTTCAATCAAACTCTATTTTTCTAAGATTGTCCCTGTATTAAAATAACTAAATGCATTTATTTTCAAATTAAATACCAAAATTATTACCTAAAGTAGAAAAAACTTGCAAATTTTATAACCATAACATTCATTTCTACATAAAAGTCTAACTAATAATATTTAAGACATTAATCATAATAGTAAGTAAAGATTTAGCATGTCTATGTTATAAAACATTTTTTTTTTATTTCAGGAAAAAATACTGTCAAAGCAAAGGTATTTATTTAAATGAGCAATGAGTTTTGGAACTAGTGCTGTACACTAAAAATATTTGATTCATTTTTCCCACTATTTAAAAACTTTTTAGGCATTAGCTCCTTTTGCTATTTATGACATCGAAATATTGCCCCAAATAGAGACTGATTTAAGCCACCACACCAAACTCCACCGCCAAAAGGGTGGAACCGTGTGATCAGCCTTCTTGGGTTATATAACACTTGTTAGGGTTGAACAGTCTGATCAGTTGTGTGTAAGTAAACAGATCAGGTATGGTTATTGTTAAATGGTGGAGGAGTTGATATCTGTAGTGGATTAAATGATAGTCCCCTGAACGATATGTCCACACCTCTGAATCAGTGAATGTGACCTTTTTTGGACAAGGGGTCTTTGTAAATGTAATTAAATTATGAATTAAGAGATGAGGTCATCCTGGATTAATCCAGGTAGACCTAAATCCAATGTCAGATATCTTTATAAGAGAAAAACAGACATACAGAGAAGGCAATGTGAAAACCAAGGCAGACAATGGAGTGATGCAGCACCAAGCCAAAGAACACTTGGGGCCACTAGAATCTGAAGGAGGCAAAGAAAATTTTCCGTGGAGCCTTCAGAAAGCATAGCCCTGCTAGCACTTTGATTTTGGAATTCTAGTCTCCAGAACTATAAGTAAATAAACTTCCATTGCTATAAACCACCAAGTTTGTGGTAATTTGTGACATCAGTGCTATCTATATTCAATATGACGTTCATAGAAAGAAAGATTAAGCAGGTAGGAACTTTAAAAATTATATTGTCTCTTTTTTAAATCCTTTCGAGACTCTGAACAGCATTTAATTAAAAATAATTTGAGGAAGGATTGACAGTTCCCAAGTGTTAATTCAGAAATGTAGAATTTCTCTCTATTCATGTAGTTGTAATTTTGTGTCCCTAAATAAAATGTATAATTTCTATTATGTATCTCCTGTCTCTTGGTTGTTAAATATCATCAAATAGTTTTGTCTATTTTCATTTATTAATAATCTTAGAAGTTATAAATATATTATCTTTGCATAATTACATCTCCAGATTTCACATTAGTTTTAATATTTATTTCTCTTTGTTTATCTTTTTCAAACATTAAAATTTGAGGAATAAAAAAAGAAAATAGGAAACATGTCACCAGCACTCAAAAATCACTGTCACTTAAACTTGCTTACTTACTATCACAATGTATTATATATCTGCTTCTCTTTTTCTCCTGAACATGAAGGATCAAGCATCCTATGTTTTCTAGCAATATCTATGTAGCAGTATTTTTTTTTTTCAATTCTATTTTCTACTTCACTTTCTGGATCTCTGTACATTGGCTTAGAATATGAAATTAAGATTTTTCAATTCTGTAAAACATTTGACTATATAGTCCCCTACATTTGTGGGTTGCTCATTAAAGGAAGAAATGTCCTATAACTCTATACTGTCCCTACTCTTGTATTATTGTTTTTTAAGATTCCACTTTCAATTCATATTTATGAAGTTGCTGTAGCTATGTTCATTATAATTATTATTACTTAAAGCAGTGTTAGTCAGTAGAAGTATTATATCCTTTCGGAATAGGACAGTACTTTGTTTGAAAATGTCCCATGCATTGCCAGTAGTACATATGAATATCAATCACTTCTTCATTATTTTCACAGCTAATGAAGTCCTTAAACATCTCCAAATGTCTTCTAGGGGAATGACACTACTCCAGTTGAGAATTCCTAACATTAATTAAATATATTTAGGTCTATCAATATAGTTTACTCGTATGTTGATTTCTATTCTTTGACATTCCATCTTTACATCTAAGATCATGTTTTTTTCTTATTTTGCAAACTATGATAGTTTTTTAATTGGGAGTATGTAATGGTAAATTCTCCTAGTCTTTACTTTTCATCAATGTCCTAATTTTATCCTCTTTATTAAGCATCTATTTACTCTGAGGGTTTAATTTTCCTCAGCCATTGGAATGTTTTGCTCCACTGTCTTCATAAATCTTTTATTGCCCATGAGAATTCCAATACCAACTGATTTTTGTTTCTTTACAATTTATCTCTTTTTTCTCTTTATTTTTTAGATTTTTTAATTATTATTATTTTTTCAGCTTACAGTTTTATTAAGTGTATATGTGTAGATTTATTTTTTAAAGTACTTAGTGGAATTTTCAATCAACATATATATTTTTTTCTTTTTTTCTGAATAATTCCTAAACACTATTTCTTCTATAGCCTCCTTCTGGAGCACCTATTAGACAGGTGTTGGATATTCTGGCTCTGTCTTTTATGGTTGAACTTTGTTTTATAGTTTGTCTCTATATATTTTCTGTTGGATTCTGAAAATTATTATTTGTTCAATATACTATTTAATAATATTTATTTGTGTGTCTAGTCTGCTAGACAACCCATTTAAAAATTTTTTTACTTCAAAAGTTACAGTTTTTCTTACTGAAATTTCTCTTTATTTTCTTTCTTTTTTTCATTTGTTTTCTAAATATCTGCATGTCCTTGAATCATAACATTTATTATTTGCTTACCATTTTAATCTCACAGTTAATATAAAAATATTCTTTTAAACTTCTATTTATTTTGCTCTATTATTTATTTTTCATGGAGAACATTCTTTTCTTTCTTATTTGTCTCCAAAAAGGCTGATTATCCTCAAACTGTGATTTTTCTCTAATTATCTTAGAAATTTATAGCAATTTTGTAGTCATTTTAGTTTCAAAATTAATGGGCTCATCCGTAGAAGGGATTTTTATTTTGTCCAAATATATTATAGTCTGCATTTTATTCATCATAATGTACTTTCTAATATTTTTTGTTTTTCCTTCTTTGACCCACTGATTACTTAGGGGCGTCTTGTTAAATCGCACATACTTGTGAAATTCTCAAATTTTCTTCTGTTACTGATTTCAAATTTTATTCCATTATAATTGGAGAACATATTTTTGCCTGGTTTCAATGTTTTTAAATTAATTAAGTTCAAAATTACCTCTCAGGGAAAAAGTTCTATACTAATTTTTGTGATCATGTTTAGAAGGTGTTAAATACAATCCATGAAGGGCCATTTCTCTTACGGGGCCTCCAAATGTGTCCACATTGTTCAAGAAAACAATGATATTTGAGAAATTCAAGTTGACTTACAAATTTGTATTTGATTTTATTTTTCAATATTTTCTTTTCCAGCATATTTATAGAAATCATCTTTACATTAGCAGTAAAATAAAAAAAATTAAATAATTTGTTAATTAAATTTGAATTAATTTAATAAATTTAAATACCTTGCAGAATATCAGGTACTATTTATAGCATCCACATCATATTTTATGATATTTTAATAGGCTTATTATGGCATCTATAAATCCTAAGAAATGATTTTCTTTTTATCTGTCTTCTCAAATTTGTTGTTATTATTGTTATTACAGCTAAAAGTCAGTTTTCCCAAGTGATGTAAAGGCTTGAAATGTGTAGAACACTATGCTGAAAATATTGGAGATATTTTCTAACACTTCATTTCAATCAGCATAAATAAGAAAAAATCCTTATTATGAGTTTTACAAATGCACAAGTGCGAGATATGAGATTAATAACAGAAGCAGTGTAACTTATCCAAAGACAGAAATAAATACTCTCAGCCTTATCATTTCTAGAAAAAAAATTGCTTACTTAACATTTTTATGTCATCTACTCATGGTAAAAAACAATATCTGTGCTCACCACTATACCCAGACTTGCATAGTGAACATATGTTAGAAAATATCTTATTTTATACACTCTGTACTGGCACGTTTTAAAACTGATGATTGGCTATCTCCTCCTTTGGAAGTAGAGGTGAAATTCATGTATTTCTAAACACCTAATTCAACAGAAAAGACTGTTATCAGTAATTATGAGTGAGATGTTGTTAATTTGTTTTCATGTCAGTCATGATTCTGATAATATACTTAAAGGATTCTTGCCCTCAGCTTGAATGTAAAACTGTATTATTGATAATTTATGGTTTTTATTTAATTGCATATTTAATTTCAGACTTTGTATGTAGCTAACATTTTTGTTATGTTATGAAAACAATAAAAAATAAAATGATGATATTCCACAAATAAAGTTATTTTGACAACAAAAATGTGTTCATTATTGTATCTACCAAAGCATGTACATTATTTGAACTTTATTTGAAAATATGTAATTATGTCTAATGCCACTTTAGGACATTCAGAAATTTCACTTTAAAAAATTTAAATTTAGGCACAATTAGAAATTATAGCTATAGTGGGTTAAATAGTGTCCCTCAAGAATTTATATGCTCCTGGAATATCAGAATGTGACCTTATGTAGAAGATTCTTTGCAGATTTAATTAGTTATAGATTGTAAAATGAAATCGTTATAGATTTAAAATGAACCCCGAACCTAATAACTTGTGTCTTTACGAAAATAAGAAAGGACAAAGAGGCATAGAAAAAAAGAAAAGGTGAAAATGGAATCAGGGATTGAGGTGAAGCATCTAAAAGGCAAGGATAGCCAAGGACTGACTCCAGAAGCTAGGCTAGAGGCCTGAGACGTTTCTCTGTCAAAAACTTCAGAAAGAACCAACCTTGCCAAAAACTTGATTTCAGACTTCTGGCCTCCTTAACTATTAAATAATAAATTTATGTTATTTTAAGTCACCTACATTGTTGTGATTTGTTATGGCAGCCATAGAAAAGTAATACAATTACATGTACTATAAATTTTATAGGTCTTTCAAATTGCGTATTTAACAATTCTATTTCTCTCATTAGTGCAACTTGAGGTGATTGTCATATTTGTTAGAATAGAATCCAAGTAGCATTTTGAATTGTAATTGGTCTTCTTGACAATGTATTGTTTATTTATAAATTAGCCCAATATTATAACTGTACTATTGCTAATTGACATCAGAAACTACTGTCAATTGAGTAATAATTGAAGGGCAATGCTTTCCTTAAACTATTGTAGCTTGAATGATTAATATTTTATTTTTCAATTTTACATAGGCAAGAAGACAGGTGGCAATATTTATTAATACAATAATTAATAACAGAAAGCAGTCCTCTCCATTACAATAGTTTTGTTTACTTATATGTACTATATATACTATAATTCATTTACATACTTAACAAGCATTTACGAGTGCCTCTTAAGTGACAGACACTGTGGTAAATGCCCAAGATACAAAGATGATGTTTAACCATGACAATGTAAATTCATTAAATTAACGGGATTAAGGGGATGCCATAGAAATATGTTAAAAGATACCAAATTGGCTGGGGGAGGTCAAGAAAATCTTCATGGAGGAAATAATTTGTAACTTGGGATCTGTGACAGTTAATTTTATGTGTCAATTTAACTGGGTCAAGAGGTGTTCAATGTTTCATCACCCATTATTCTGGTTGTGTCTGTGAGGATGTTTCTGGATGAGATTAACATTTGAATCAATAGACTGAGTAAAACTGATTGTCCCCCCTACTTTGGTGGGCCCCATCCAACACACTGAAGGCTTAAATTACAAAAGGCTGTCCGTTCCTCTAGTGAAGAGAACTTTTCCTGCCTGACTGCCTGAAACTAGCACATTGTCTTTTCCTTCTTTCGTTTAAGCTAAGAGACTCTAGAGACAGAATGCCTTCATATCCCATCCTGATTTCTATTAAGCCTGCGGTCTTGGAGAAATTAATTAAGTCTTTCTTTCTCTGGTTTCTAAACTAAAAATCTGTGGAATATTAAAGTAGCTACCTCCTAGGATCATTATAAAGATATGTCATAAATAGGTGTATAGAGACTTGCTCCTCAGTTAACAATGGAGTAATCCAGCAAATATCATAGTTTAGCCTAGTCACTTTCTACTGAATGCTTATTACTTTTGCAACATCATAAACTCAAAAAATCATGAGTTGAACCATCATAAGTCAGAGAACATCTGTGTTTGTGTGTCTGTGTGTGTATTCAACTGTTATTTATAATTATGGTTACCTGGATACAACTGTTTCACTTTCATTCTTAAAATATAGTATTAGCTATTAAAATCTAGATTATCTGTTATTTTCTTTCAGGATATTAAAAATATCATTCTACGTTTCTCTATTTTCTATGCCAGTTGATCATCATCAGTGTCTTAAGATAATCTTTTTTTCTCCTCTGTATAGCTAATATGGTATTTTAAAAATATGACTATGGTTTTATGTGGTTTCACTAAAAGTGTATCTAGGCTTATTTATAGTTCTTTATAAAGCTTAGGGTTCATGAATTTTTAAAAAATATGTAGATTGTTGTTTTTAATCAATAAGAAAAATGCTTGATTTTTTTTTCCCTTAAAAGTATAGACTAGTGGTTACCAGAGGGTAGAGGAGAGGTAGACAGGGTAAAGGGGGTCAAATATATGGTAACAGAAAGAAATCTAACTAGAGGAGGTGAACATGCAGGGTAAATATATATATATGCCTTACTGTTAAAGTATACAGCCAAAATTTATTAGATTTCATTAACCAATGTTACCATAAAAAATAAGTAAATTTAAAATATATATATACATATATTACCTCTTCTATTTTCCTCTTCTTATACTTCTAGAATTCAAATTAGATAATTGCGAGGCATTCTCCTTCTACTGCTCTTGTATTTTAATCTCTCATTTTTTTTTTCTTTCTGTGATGCATTCAGTACAATGTCTTCCAACCTGACTTCTAGTTTACTAGTTCTTTCTTTAACTTTGTCTAGTTTGATTTCAAAACTGACGATTGAATTTTCTTTTAATTTAAACTATTTAAACATATTTAAAATAAATTATTTTTAATTAATGGATAACTTATTTGATTATTTTTCCAACCTGCTAAGTGTTCTTATTTGCTTTTATTCTCTAATAAGTTATTTTTCCATGAAAGGTTTTAAAATTTAGCCTTTCTTATTATTACACAATATCAGTATATTTTATAATCTTTGTGTTATATTTCTACATATAAAGTATTTGTAGATCTGATTTTTTATAATATTGGTTCATACTCATGAGAACATTATTTCTTTGGTTCCTTATTAATCTTTGGATCTGTGTTAATCTTTAAAATATATGTGGGAGTAAATTCCTCAAGAGAGTATTTGTATTTGCTTTTGCTGAGTGCCTGGTCTCTTCTAGCTCAGAATCACTTCAACTAAATTCATGTTTTAAGTTATTTGAGAGTTCTTTGGGAGTTTTTAGGTATTATGATTGGGGCTTTAAATCCAAAGGCTGAGTTATACTTTTACTCTGTTTGTTTTTCATCTTTCTACTGCTGAGTCAGCATCAAGATAATTTCCTCTGAAGTTTGCTCTTTGAGTATTTTCATTCTTACCTTGCTGAAGTACCCTGTACATGGTAAGATTAACATCAGGAAGTTTTCAAAGGACTCTCCACCTTGGATGAATGTCAAACATTTACCTCTGTCTCCCATAACTCATGAAACATGGCAAACTGATGGTCAAGTTCATCAAGATGTGGAAAATTCATTAGAATGAAAGCATCTATAGAGCTCTAATTATCCCTCTAGATTCCCATGCTGCTTAAATTTTACCAGATGATTTTCAACATCTTTCTTTTCTTTATACTATAAATATTCTTTGATTTATCATGTATTTGCTTATGTTTTATTCCTTTTATTAAATTATGATTTCCAAGTGGGAAGAGACCATGTATTCATTTATTTGTTTATCTTTTGTCTTTATTTCAGTAGAATCATCGCTAGAGCATAAAAGAAATGCAAACTTGTGTTTAATGGCAATGTGTACATGTGAATGTGTGAAAACATTCAGAAGCTTGTTATACTGATGTTATTATGATTCAAAATATTTTTGTTTTGATTTTCAGTTTTAAAATAGTATTGAAAGACTGTGGCACAGTCATTTTAAGATCTTCCAAAGTGCTTAGTATTCATTCTCAGAAAACAAATATTTGTAGAAAACACTTAAAAATAATTTCAAACCTTTTTTGATGAAAGTAGAAGATATCAAATGCTAAATAAATGTAATTAAAAAGTTGCAGTGACTGAAGAGCAATAAGATGGACATTTAAAGGCATCATTTTTAACTTTGACTTAAATTCCAAATCCCATAATCTTATGATAATACTCATTTAGCAAAATTAATTTGGGTAGATCTGTTTAAATATTTCTTTGCCATAAAGTTGCCTTTTTTGCAGAGTGATGCATTCAAGTAAGTGTTTCTATATTTTCATTTTGTTATACTCAATGTCTAAATAAATGAGTATTCAGAAACATCTGCCTCAAAGTCCTGGAAATTTGAAATGGTGACACATGCTAGTGGATCAGTTCTGAATGCCTGTAGTCAATGTTTTAACATCTTTTAACATTTCTGTCGTCAATACTGCATACATGGCAGATATGATTCTGTCATTTTGAAAAACTTTTTTCTTATATTACAATTTGAGTTATCAGGTGATCATCAATAACACCAGCTACTGGTCTTATCTAATAGTTTATATTTTCTATTGCTATATTCAAATTGTATTATGTTCACAATATTTAAATTTATAGAGATTATTCAAATTTAATATTTAATTTAAAGAAGCTGACTTAAGTTTGCATTTGAAAGTGTGTGGTGTATGGATATAATGTGTCTGTGTGCAGGGGCAAAATTGTAAATTATTTAGGGGGTGGGCTGCTAACTAACTGTATTATTAATTTTAAACTTTGTTTTGTAGACATGAGTATATCTCTGAGTATATTATATCATAGACATTCTGGAATAAACTATAAGTAAGAATTTATATTAATCGCTGTACAGTTAAATTTATGGAGGACATTATAATGATAGCTACAATACCCAGTTTATCTGTCTACAAAGAAAAAGTATTACATTTATTAATTAAATGGATATATTATTCAAGATTTATTTTTATTGATATATATTTTCTAACTATTTATATTGAGGTAGAAATGTGAAGGACAAATTTTAGGAGGAAAAAAAGAGCCTAATCGCTGCATATGTAGAAGAGATATTAATATTTTCTGCGCCTATATGCCACGTGACTTCTAAATATTATTTCAAGTTCTATGATGTTATGTAAAAAATTAAAATCTGCTGTTAAGTTTTTTGATAATTCTTGTATCTTCTATTATGCTGTGAGTGGAGAAGAATGTTCTTTTTCCCATTGGAACTGAGTTTTTGTCTGGTCTCATGGTTCTCTTTCTTCTTAACATAACTCTGTTCTTTAAAAAAGCATGCACTCATGTGTATTTGTCTCCACAAACACTGTGAATGATGGAAGCAGTGGAGAAGCCAGGAGGTACTCAGTGAATTGCTGCTGTCTCCCATTACATCTGGTCTGCTGTGATCGTTAATTGCCTGTCACAGCCACTGAGCCATGGAGCTGGCAGGGCTGCCACCTCCTGTTTGGTCAAGTTGTCATCTACTATTAATCTGAACCCTGTTGTTGTTTTTTCCATTGTCTCTACTTTCTCACTCTGGATGGAATGAAAATCTATTATCTGACTGTGATATGAGTATATCAAAATTTTAATTTTGAAGAAAACAAAATGAAAAGACCTTCTCGTAAAAAGTGAATCTCCCACCAGGACTGCATGGTATTTTTCCTGCCATGCTGATTTTAAGGGCTCATGTCATTTTCTTTTCTACTACGACTCAGCTATTTTCATAACATCAGAGATCATCTGGTAAATGTTACAAACTGCAAGCAAGAACAAAATAAAAACAAAAATGCAAGGAAAATTCTGAGGCCAGTTTAATAATGATCAGAAAGTTTTTGTTGCTGATGGGTTTCGACAAAATATTACAGAAAACATGACTGTATACCAGAGGGGGCTAAGGACCTCATTTCAAGACTGCTGAAGCATAATCCAGACAAAGGCCAATGCTGGGAGAAGTACTTGAGCACCCCAGGATCATAGCAAAGTCATCAAAACAAAGTAGCTAAAAGAAGCAAAAGAATCTTGCAAGTAGAAAACCCCTTGAGTCAGGGTTTCTGTATAATCTGGTGGGAACAAGCTACTGACATTTATTTTACTACTGACTGGTTGCTTTCAATCTACATCATTACAAAAAAAAAAAAAAAATTAACTGAGGTGGGGTAGACAAGTTGCAGGGGTTGGGTAGCTCAACCTGTCTATTGAGGAAGATCTAATTTAATAAACATGGTATTCTGAAATGAAAGTGGCCAGAAGAATCATGCGAGTTTTATTGACTTCTTAATCCTGTGTCAGGGTTCAACTACAGCACCTGCATGGCTTATGCCAGGTAAGGCATCCTTTTGGGCAATGGAATCCAGGTGTAGAAAAAGTAACCCGTTTGCTTGACTTGACCAGTTAAAAAGCTGAGCAATAACCTTCCAAGTATCCCAGTGTATGTGTAACTTATTAGGTGGCCAACCCTAATAAAGCTGTTGAATTAATACATAAGATTCTTTCTTTTAATGTTTGAGATTTTATATAGGTAAAAGAATCTGCTCCTCCATTTCCAACATGCTCCCATATGGATATGCTCCTGGGATCAGCAGCGGTCTATTACCATTTGATCATGAAGCCCTAAAATTGGTCAGAACAGGACATTGATGAACTCCACGGCCATACTTCACCAAAAAGTTGAAGATTTACTCTAAATTCTAATTTTTGTCTCAAATTATATCCAAGCTGTTTGTCCCACATATTTCACCAGGTCAGCAAAATGATAAATAAATATCAACCAATGTAACATGTAGATGTCTTAAATGAAAAATAAAGCTCTACCTTTAAAAATTCTAAAGGAGAAATTATAGCTCTCCAAATTAATTTCTATTGCCATTGTAAGTTAAATTCCAAAGTAAGTTTAAAGTCCTAACTTTAAAGTCCAAAGAAAGTAGGAGTTTAACATTATCTGTCCTCAATTTATGTTACTCTGTCTTCATCAGAAACATGTAGCTAAGTAGCCTCCGCTTCCTCCTGGAGGATGACATTTTGCTCCCGCCCTCTCTCAGCCACTGACACTGCTTCCTAGCCCAGAAATCCCTGTTTGCCCTATACTCAAGAACTGAAGCTCTCAAGTTTTCTAAAAGCTGTAACACTAGGAGCCCACTAACAGCCTGAGTTCTGCCCAAGACCTGTGTCTGTAGCCATCACCTTCTGCAGCGATGGGGTCTATTTCTATCAGCTTCCAATTTTTTCTACTCCTTTAAGAAAGAATCTGCTATATTCATGCTTTTTCATTTGCTCTCTTCTGTCTGTACTTAGAGGGCTAGCACCATTTGCTGTGTTTGAGTACCCAATTTCATTATTAAATGTCCTTTATTTTCTGACCCAGAACTTTCTTTTGCTAGCATCTTTCTAGGGGTCTCCCACGGTAAAATGTATGAAATTAGGAAGTTCTGGGGCTGCCAAAAGCATTCCTGGTTCACACCAAAATTTTCTACCTTCCCTTTCTGAGTGAGAAAATTGAACTCCAAAGTTATCCTCCCATTAGACCATCTCCTCCCCAGGCAAGGACTTCAACCTTCTATTTTCCTTAAAGTTTTTTTTTTTTTCAATAAAATAAAAGGTCAATAAATTATTTTTCCAATTAATCAATATATTTCTCCCAATGTTTAATATTGATAAATTTGACACCTATGAATGTTCTAAGGATAAGACAATGAACACACATGTATTTTTTTCCTTCAATTCAGCAATTGTCAGCATTTTTGCTACACTGCTTTTTTCTTTCATATATATTTTTGTTGTATTTTGCTGACACATTGAGAATTATTTGCATGTATCATGACACCTTATGCCTAAAGACTTCAATATTTATTCTTTAGAAAAAAGGAACTTATAAATATCAATAATGGAATGGCCATACTTTGGACATATAATATCAATTTTATCCTATTATTTAACATACTTCACATTCAGTGTTCTGTGGCTGTTCCAACCTTGTCTTTTAGGCCCGTTATTTTTTGTTTGCTCTTTTATTTGTTTTGTCAATGCAATCAAGGATCATACCTTGAATTTAATGTCGTGTCTCTTTGGTCGCTTTTAATCTAATAGGTTTTTCAGGCATTTTCTTCTTTTATAAAATTGTTCTTGTTTATTTATTTTTGTCTATTAGTTTCCTCGTGGTTATCTATAAATTAAGCACTTTTGACAGAAATACTATATAAATGACAGCTTCATTTTTAATGTGTCTTATCTTGCTTGTGCCTTCGCAGAGTCGTAATTCTATAAATCTCTCAGGCATGTTCTCTAGGGGAAGAGGACACTCACATCCCCACCCACCTGAACTGAGTAATCTTAAAACTCATTTAATAGTTCTTTGAATACTGTCCTTAATCTTCTTGGTATTTCCCTCTGAAATTGATTCACATTTTACCAATTCCTTAGTACAACTGCATAAGCCTTCAAGAAGACTCTCTAATTGGCACATGTAGCTTTTAAAGAATGCTTAATAGATTTTAGGTTGTTTCTTGGGGACCCATTTCAACACTTTTTCAGCTATACTAAGTTATTTGGAGCCCCAATCGTTCTTGCTGATGTAGTAACAAGTTCAAACATCACCTCATGTTTTAAACAACCTGTTTCAGGGCTTTTGGACTGCAGAATTTGTTTCGAAGTCTATTCCCGTTCTTTTGTGTAGATCTAGATTTACTTCTGAAATCCCAGGTCTCTTGATATATATCCACCTGCTCTTTCATGTCTCATTATAAATTTCCTAGTTGCCCTGTGCTTTTTTTTTTTAAATTCAAACTGTTTCCAAAGTGGAAATATAGGAAGATGGGAATAAATATGCTCTTAATATTCTATACGGCCAATGTCATTGATGACTTTCATCTCTTTCTGCATGGAGACTGGGAGGAATATGTGCTTTAAGTCCCCTAGAAAGGTGCCTGAGAAACTTAGAAGCATGAGATTTATTGATAATATGAGAGATGGGTAGATACATAGAGGAGCTTGATGGATAAATCACAATGCAAGATTCTTTTAGTCTGGAAGAAAAGAGGTTGGTCTTTGGAACCTCTTTTTAGTCCATCCATTCTTGTTTGCAAGTCCTTCCATATGCAGGGACAAATGAGGGTGGAGGAGGCAGCAGGGCTGTTCATAATATTCCAGGAAGTTGTCTCCAATTATCTGAAGGAACGTCTCTGGAGAAGAAGGGGCATTTATGAGCAGATAGCAGCTAACTCTCACAACTGAGGGCTGGGTATGCTGGCATAGTCAGCCAATCTAGGCAGGACAATAATGGCATCCTCTGCATGGTGATCAGATTTAATCTCTGAGTAAGCCCTGGAGAAGAGATCTTGTTAGAACTTGAAGAAACTATCCCTGATCATATCTCAGCTGATAAGTCTATTTTGAGCCTATATTCCAATCTAGAACAACTAAAGATGTACCGTTCTATCTCAGAACACATGTAAAATCTCATTTAATCCTCCTGAACAACGCTTTGACTCTATGATGTAGTTAATTTTATTTATTTTTAGTTTATTTGCTTTTCATCTTCCATCTCTCTGCCTAACCCCAGTCTTGGGAGAGGGCTAAATTCAAGGGTCTGCTACACTCTACAGAAGAAGGGTGGCTCTTTGAAGTTCCTCCCCTCACATTCTGCTGTCATTGCTCTAACATAACCAAGGCATGGTTTTTGACCTAACACAGACTCAGAGTCTTTTTTGAGGGATTTCATTAATTCCAGACTCGGTGCAAAGATATCCTTCCAAGAATTATTCAAGATGGTTCGGGTGTCCTCCAAGCACTTTCTAGAGCTGCTTTGGTGATGCTTGGTACAAGTACTGCTCACAGTTTTCTGTTCCTTCCTGCAGGACTCCTAGCTTCAAGATAACGAATTCTCATTCTCTTTAAGTTAATTGATCCAGTTTCTGTTGCATATAACAATATAAATTTTCTATTACATATAAGGGCTTAAAAGTTTACATAATCTAATATTCTAATAATCTTTATAGCTAGAACTAGAACTCAGTTGTGTATAACATTTAAGACTGACTGACTCCTTAGTCATTCTGATATTTCCATTTGTATTAAAATATTTATTTTTGTAGATTATAATGTACAAACTATAGAGCTGTTCAAATTACTCAAGGATAAATATTTTACTGGGGGAAAAAAAGGTACACATGGCTTCATTTGGTTAATAACTTTAATGAACATCGTTAAAATTCAATTTTAAAATATTTACCTTTAATAATATCCCAAAGTACCAGGGAAAGATGCCAATGATTAGACTTCCTTTCAGATAAGATTATCCTGAGTGGATCTTGCTCTGGCTGAGTTGTCCTGCATCCTGTACACCTTGAGGGATATCCCTCTGTAAAATAAACATGATGAAGGCATTTCACACTGTGGTGAGCTGGGCAGGTCTCCTTTCCCAAAGATTCTTAAGAAAGGAGAGTAAGGTAAAATTCCCTGTGGCCTCTCACCCCATCATGGGGCCTAGGAAGACCAGCACATTTTCTCTTTGATCTGACCAAGGCACAAGCCTAGATTTTAGGGGTCCCCACTTCTTATAGCCACAGTTGTGACTCAGAGACTCATATTTGTATTCTTTTCTGGGATTAAGTAATACCTTCACATATAAAATAAGAGCCAACAGTCAGCAAAATTAATCATGAGATTTTGCCCATCCAGATGACTTGACTGAAAAGCCTATGTTCAGGTAGAGCCTTTTAAATGTATGTTTCCTAAGCTGTTTCCTTCATTTATTACTTAAAGTATAGAACTTATTATGCTTATCTTAACTCATAGATCAATATAAGGTCATTGTGTCCATAACGATCTGTCAGTGCTCATCTCTCGTGCCTCTGCTTCAACATAATTTGCTTGTTTCTCCAGGGATTACTAATTAACTCAATATACTTTTATGTCATTGTTTTTGCTTTGGGTTTATTCATTGTAGTACTTTTTTATTTTGCCAAAATTCACATTCCATCTATCTGGCAAGAAAGTTAGAGTCTGGGTGACATTCTGTCCTAGATTTGACATGTGCCATATTTTAGCTAAGAATTTATTTTCGCCCAATATGATATTTAAAAATAGAGTTTTAAGTGGAAGAATCAGGTGAAACATTCATTGACTTCTTTCATTGAAAAGGAGACACATTTGGAAGGCATTTTTCCCATAGTTTGGAACTTTCTTTCTTTTTCCAGGAGTTTTGTTGGCAAAAAAAAAAAAAAAATTACACAAACAAAAACAGACAAAAAATCAACAAAAATAATAAAAAGCAAACAAATACTCTTTCTCACTACAAGATACTAAGAAGGCTCATTTCTCTTCTCCACCCCAGACTCCCCCTTTAGAAGGAAGTAGTATGCTTTCTGATTCTTGGGATAACAAGTAATGGGAAAAGCATAAAACAGGGGCTATAGGATGAAAAGTCTTGCAGGTTTTCAAGAATATGAAATATTCACGGAATTTTAGAGATATAGGGCTAGAGTTTGTTGGGAAAGTTTAGAAAGGTAGATATGAAACAGATTATAAAATATCCCATATGTCTTGCAATGGAATTTAGATTTATTGTGCAGTAAGCCACTGAAATATCTTTAGCATTGGAATCACAACATAGCTATATTTAACTTTCAGACAGATAGCTCTCATGCCAGAGTGTGGATAAATTAGAGATACTGAGATAAGACAGAAGTTATTTGAAATAACATGTAAGAAAGATGTTAAGATGATACTAAGAAAGAGGCTATAGAAATAAAGATGAAGGGCTATAATTAAGAACGTTTTCAAGATGGAAATGAACAGACTTGGTGGCTACTTTGATACATAGAAGAAAGGAGAATAATGTGCTGAACCTTTTTCATTCTTCTTAAAAAGATATTAGGGTAAAACTCTCCTTTGCCCCTTTGTTTATCTAATATTCTCACAAAACGTCTAGTTACTTTGAGAATTGTTTGCTCTCTAAGGATGGAAAGAGTACCAGCTTAGGGTACCTTGTGCTGCGCCTGAGACCCTACTGCCCTACATTTTATAGAATGGGACAAAGAATAATGTAATTTATGGTTCTTTTCCCTCTGGGGCTTTAGGTAATAATGACTAAGGTGACACATTATAGTTAAAGAGATAGATAATGGTGAGGAATGTTTCAAGGTAAATAAAAAATATATAATTTCTTTTAATCTAACCCTCAGTTTTCATATAATTTCTACTGCTGAAGCAATATATCTATTTATAAACTAAACCTCTTAAAATTCAAGATCGATACTTTTTAGGAAGTTCAGGGAAATAGCTCTATGGTTTAGAATTAGACACCTTACTAATAGTCTTTAAAAGAATATGTGTACTATCTAGTCACTGGATGTTTACTTTGTCATTTTTCTCAAGTCTGATTCTTCTATTGCTTCCCTAGTGCCTGGATCCTGAATGATTACTTCAGTGCTTTTGAGCCAATCTGCAATCCTAATTTATTCAGGACTGGAATGTGCCTTATCTTTTTACTCCCTTTGGGAATGAGACTTCTTCCCTAGTGTTAGATTTTCAAAAGCCTGTATTTCTTGCTTTTGCCCATACTGAAGTCAACAGTTTTTTCTTAATTGCAGATTCTTAATTATAGATCCAAGGTATGAATCTGCCTTTAGCCATTACAGGACCTCTTGATTTCATACCTGGGCCTTTCTCAGAAACAGCCTCCTATGGTTCACCAGTGAACCCCCTTAGACTCCTTGCCTTCTTACCAAGATCCCCACTACTTGTCTAACTCCCCCAATAGCTAAAGCTCCTCTATTAAACTGCTATGAGGCTAGTCTCAAGACTGTAAGCCTTCCCCATCTTGATTTTTTTTTATCTGCCCTATTAAAACAGATGGTGTGGATTCAGCACTGTTAGAGTACAAGTTTCTGCCTTTGCACTCTATTTAGATCAGCCTTCCAACTCATTTAGAATTCTTGTGTTTACACAGTTTTGTAACAAAATTATATAGGCATATCAGTATGAAAAAGATATTGTTTAGGGTCAAAACTATATTATCTTTGTCCTGCAGAAATGAATATACTTTCCTTAGGTTTCAATTTCTCTATTCTCTTTTGCCTAGTTTCACAGGAAAGTCCACAGAAGAATCTATTTTGCAATTCATTGTATTCTATTATCTCTACCTGCTACCAAGATAGGTAACATAACATGAAAATTCTGCTAAAAATAGAACAAAGGGATTTTTTTTAAAAGGCATACATCTGCAAAGACAAAGAATAGGAGAGAAAACAACAACTACGAAATTTTAGAAGCTGCGAACTGACTTAGTGAGATAGAGAAAACTAAATCCAAGCCTTGAATAGGTATTGGCCAGACACTTCTGAAAGAAATCCAGAAGTAAGCCTATGCTCACCATGGAATCCCACAATGACTCAAGAATTGAAGGCGTGAGGTTTCTCCAAAGTGAAGTGTCTCATAGGACTGGAAAAGAAAAAGAAAACGAGCCAATTGAAAATATGGAAAGAAAATAGTTAAGCTTCTGTATTTCTTTTCCAAGCTACTACCGATGAAGGCGACTACCCCTCCCATTCTAAGCCAGAAAGTCAGAACTTTGAAATAAAACCAACTAAGAAATAAACAAGTGAGAAAACAGAGGGATTCCTGACTGGACATCAAGCATAGCTAATGTGGTAAACGTCGTGGTAGACACATAGTACTGACGCAGTGAAATTAAATGAACATTGACAGGCTAAATTTCAAAATCACCGACTCCAAGCATTTGGCTCCTGTGATGACGTTGCAAATTTCTATCAATATTGATTCACTTTTTGTCCCTTTTAGTAATAGAAACCCTCAAAGCCCAAGTTTTAGCTGAGCATCCAGGCAATCATTACTCTTCAAAGTTTGCGTTGCAGCTGGATTGAGCCATGTGATTACTTTTTTACTAATGAGATGCAAATGAGATTGATGTGTACAATCTACATATTACATTTTTAAGAGACAGTTGCTGATGCTGCATCTTTTTTTTCTCTGGTCAGGAAACAGGATGATCTTTTGGAGTAGGTGTTTCTACCTGCCCTATAACGCCTGCTTACACTGAGTTTATTTCATGAGAGAGAGCCAACTTCCATCTGTTGGAGATATTCTAATCTTGGGTATCATTATTGTACAAACCAATAGTTTTAACCAATTGTCTAAGAAATACTTAATTCCTGGACTGAAATTTTACTTTGGAATAACTGCTATGTCTAAGAAACAAAACATACAGATACAAATAGTCAAAGGTTTGCAAAAATTGGCTTAATCTAATCACTTAAATGAAAACAATATTAAGCATTCTGTCTAGGATCACAATCAGATATTTAGTGCTTAACCTTAAATACCAACACAAAGATAATTTCTACTAGACATGTGAGAAAATCCTCTAACCAGAAAGACAAAGACTTAAGTTAACAAAAACAGAGGAACAGATGAAAGAAAGAGGAAATAGGGGTGATGAAGGCAGCCAAAGAAAACTAAAAATCTGTAATTACTTTTTTCAAAAGGTGAGACAGTATATAGGAATCAACAATAGATCATTATTGTATACTCCTAATTTTCAAAATTGAAACTGCTAATGCTAGTTTTTATGTGTGGGCTTACTCCTAAAAACCAAATGGGCTACTCACTTCCTTACGAAGGTTGCAAATACATGCCCTTTGATTCGTGGTGCAGCTGTTCTCCAAAGAACATAAAATTGATTTGCAAATCTGTCTCTTAAATTAGAGGTCAGCTGCAAATGTTTGCTCCAAAAAAGAAACTCTGTTTGCTACTTTCACTTACCATATTGGATATATTCTTTAAAAAAAGCATAAGCTTTGCAGTCGAGATTGAATGCCTAGGTCTGAAAATTCTCTGAATCTTTTTTTCCTTTCTGTGATGTAGGTGTGTTAATAGAGACGACTATCAAATTTTCTAAAAATTAAATGAGATAATTTATATGAAGCCCTAAGTGTGAGTACCTAGCAAGTGTTCAATAAATATTAATTATTATTTTATGAACTTCTACATGCTACAGTTATTTCACTCATGCCTTATTGCTCGGCATTCCGTTGAGGTATGCCTTTCTAATGGTTCCATGAACCTCCCTGCAAACAGTTTCTCCATTCAGCTAGCAAGATTAATGTCGCTGCTACTGCCAGGATGTTACTGTAGCCCAAGATTTATGTGACACTTTCCAGAGAAATCAGGCCATTCAACTGAATGACTTTTATTTAAAAAAATTACATGTTGTTTCCTCTAAAGGAATTTTCAAGATTTTAAAGAAATTTTAAATTAAAAAAAAAAAAAAACTCATTTGCCTCCACATTATAAAAATTATTTTGTAGTAGATGAGTCTTTGGTTAAATCACTTCTAAATACATACATACATACATACATACATACATACATACATACATACTGCTAAATTGCCTTAATTCATAAGCAATGTTTGACTAAAATTACATATGTACAGTGTTCTGGATACAGTAACCCCCTTATTTGTGGTTCCACTTTCCAAGATTTTAGTTACCCATAGTCAACCATGACGCAAAAATACTAAAGAGCAAATTCCAGAAATAAGTGATTCATAATTTTTAAATTGCATTCCATTCTAAGTAACATGAAGAACTCTAGTGTCACCTGCTCAGTCCTGCCTGGGATGTGAATCACCTCACTGTCTCATGCATCCACATTGTGCACACTACTCGCCTGCTAGTCACTTAGAAGCCATCTCAGTTATCAGATCAACTGTTCTGTTTTATTATTAGTTATTGTTGTTAGTCTTTTACTGTGCCTAATTTATAAATTAAACTTTGTCATAGGTATGTATGTGTGGGAAAACATATAGTATATAGGTTTGGTACTCTCTAAGGTTTTAGGCATCCACTGGGGGTTTTGGAATATATCTCTGGCAGGTTAAGGAGGACTAGCATATAAATGGAAATTCTATTCTATGAACTCTAAGATGTGAATTATTTTAAATAGCATGTAATTTCTAAGGCAACAGTAAAGCTATCATGTATATTATTCTTCAATTTAAAAAAATGGTGATATGTATATACTTCTGTTGATAAGACTATACAGAGTATACGCAATACTAAATTTATTTTAGAGAAAGGTGAATTACTTGTATGACAGAGCTCTTGCTTTTTTTAAAAAAAAAAAAGGTGTTTCATGCTTCTGACAATTGGTACTATCATACTTTATAAAGTGGGAGCCATATTATGTGATTTATTGTCTTTTAAATATCTTATTCTACAAATGACATATAAAATTGAATTGAGTTTTATAAAAAAGAAAAAAGAGAAGAGGAAACATGTAAGTGGTTTCTGTCAACTGCTTTTTATCTGACCTGGGAAAAACTTTTCCAGTAAAGCTATGGGCAGTAGGACCTGCAAGAGAAATAGATGAGTTGATATACTATAGCTCTTCTTTCTTAAATATTGAATGTTCTTTTAAAACTCCCAGGTTTCTTTGTTTCCTATTATTGTTTTCTATTCGTTTGCCTGAGTTGCTTTCCTCTCTGGAGGATGCTTTGAGGTTTTCTTAGTCCTGCGTTAAATAACTTTCTGAGCCATATAAATAGATTGTTTCACCTGGGAATGTTTTCCATCTGTCTTCTTCAATGATACCTGCCTAATGAAACATTTAGAAAATACTACTCCTTTTGACTGACTTTTACCTGTAGCATTGCTCAGAACACAAATTAAAATACTTCTCTTTTAAGTGGGGATCTCTGCAAAGAAAAGGTGCTAATGCAGAGTGACCCTTCCATGGTATTCTTTAATCTTTGATGACAGCAAGTGAAATGCGACTGGACTCAGAGCAAATTACTTCATTAGTAACATAGCCTAGACTACCTGTGAAACCATAATCTACATTTTCTAATACATGAGCCGTGAAATGTGATCATTTAACTCTCACGATATTGTCTACTCAAGCTAAATTTTTTTCTTCAATAAATTACTTGTTAAAATGCAAAATTATTGTTTTCCTGATTTTTCTATCTTCAAATATAGTTCATGCCATGGTATAAATAGGATTGTTAACAAAACAATGCAGAACTGAAAATAATTGACTACAGTGTTTAAAATTATAGTGTGTTCCCAAAGGGAGCAGGTATGAAGCAATGGATCTGTACTCTTTCATTTTTGTGAATGATGTATGAAATATACTAGTTTAATTGGTACAGAATGGACTTAATCATTCTGTACCATCATTTATTTGGTTTTATCAATATATCTCAACTGCAAAAATGAGTGACTCAAATTAATACTATAACTATAATATGTTTTTAAAAACATATACTCTTAATCCCCAATAACCAAAAGCCTGCAATACAAACGCAGTCTGATGTTAACCTTGTAAGAGGTACTTGACCACTGGGAACAAGTTGAAAGAAACACATAATAGTATACAACTGAAATAAAAATGTCACAATACAGTCTCTCAATGAAGAAGTGTGACATTTTTTAAAATGAGTTTTTTCCTGAGAAAAATTTTATTTAAAAAAAGGTAGAAAAGTAACAATGTTTTTTTATAGGTTAAAAACAAATTATATAATGCAAGTAGTTGATAATATAATTAATTTCAAATATTCTTCTAGGTGTAGAAGAGAGGGGGGAAAGTTTAAAAAGAATCCTTTGTTAAAC
The DNA here is from genome assembly GCA_003508835.1 of Eonycteris spelaea. Lineage (NCBI taxonomy): Eukaryota > Metazoa > Chordata > Mammalia > Chiroptera > Pteropodidae > Eonycteris > Eonycteris spelaea. The sequence goes on along the minus strand of PUFA01000067.1, from coordinate 2,265,159 downwards.
ATTATAATAATATATCTTCTCATTAACTTTAATCACAGGGCAGGGGTGGGCAAGCTCTTTCTGTGAAAGGCAGGTAGTCAATATGCTAGGCCTGGTGCATCATTTGGCCAACTCAGCTGTTTTTGCACAAAAGCATCCACAGAAAATACAAAGGGGTAGACTGTGTGTCAATACAATTTATTTACAGAATTGGTTGTACAGACAGATTTGGCCCACAGGTATTAATTTACCAAACATTTATCCCAGAATAATTTTTAGAGGCTGTTATTTCTAAAAGAGACTCCACCACCCAATAAGCTCTTGAACCAAATGAAATTAATTTAGGATTGATTGGAAAGATAATAAGAAATATTCTTTTTCTATCAAATCTTTTAAGTATCATTTAGAGTTGCATTTTTGTGTTCCTAGCAATTAGTTTAGGCTGTTTAAAAACATCAACACTGATACATTTAAAAAGCATTTTGCTGACGCTATGTCTTATGTTTGAAAATTCATACTGAATGAACGCAGAGAAAGGGGATGATGAACACTTTAAGTTATCCATGTTTAAGTTTATTTAAAAGGATAGATTTTTCCCTATTAATTTATTCCAATGAAGCCATGCAGAATGAGCTGATTTTACAAATCATTGTTTTCTTAAACAGAAAAAGATATATTTCCTTTGTCAATCATAAATCTAACAATACAAGTTCTCATCAGTTTGGTTGTCAAGTCCTTTTCTAACTAATGAAAATAACACAAAATAAAATAAAGCAACACTAGCTACAATTTGTCTTGCATGGTATCTCATTTATCATTACCACAACAGTAAAATAGATTCTTATTTTAGAAATAAAGAACAAATCCAATCAGAAATGACATCAAGATTTAAGATAAGCCCCCTTTGTGATTTTAAATTTTTCTCAGTACAAAATATTTAACAAAGTCCTACTATGAACCTCATGCTTTACATACAGAATTTCAATCTCCTTCAACCCTGCAAAGTAAGTCTTAGTGTTTCTCTCACTGAATGTGAATAACCTGTCCATGGTCAAAGAGCCAGCAGAATTTGACTTGTTCTGCCTGTGTCAGGACCCATACTCTCTCTGCTAAACTTAGCATTGATATGTGAGTAGAGATATGAAGATATATTTCAACAAGCCTTATTTTATGGTTAGATTTGTAAAAGCAAAGGCTTGTTGAGATCAATAAAGAAGGGTACAGGGTGATATTCTGAATGTATGAGAACAGAAGTGAGGAGAAAAGAGATATTTAAAATAGAGGAAAACATGTATAAAACCAAGAGGTTTAAATTCTCTTCCGATGTTAACCAGAGCCATGTTGATTCATCTTCAAAAGGGACGTAATTACCAGATTCAAAAAGTGTTGATATGAACTTTAGAAGATAACTCACACATGTAAATGGCATTAATATTATTCAGTTGATATAAATTTAAATATACATAAAGACAAACACATATTCTATATTCTTACTTCAATCTCTTTATATGTTTGTTTTAACAGTTTTTAACTTTTGTCTTGTTTCTGATCCAAATATGTAGTTTTAAAACTTGACCTTCTGAAACTGATTTCTATTTAATTGGGTAAATAAGTTAAATAAAAATGATTCTTTGAGAATTACTAAAATTTGGTCAATTTTTAATGCATACTTAAGTAAAAAAGCATTTGCTGTCTTTAGAGACTACTCCATTGTATTGAAATCTATTATAGCCTGATTATTCATCTGATTTAAAAATTACTGAGAAAAAAAGTTTTAAATCTCCCATAATAATGCCAGATTTTTCTCATTTCTCATTGCAGTTTTTCCTTTACATATTTTGTAACTTGTTATTAGCATAAATCAAGTTTAGAATTGTTATCTTTTCCTGATGAATTGAAAAATTAATTATTGGATAATTGCCATCTTTATATCTTATAATATTTTTGCCTTAAAGTCCAGCTTATATAATATTAGTATGGCCACAAAAGATTTACAAAATTAAGTAGGAGTATCTCCATTTTTCTACTGTTAAATTTTTGTGTGTCTCTTGTTAACACTATAAACAATCAAGTGATTTTTAATTCAGTCTGACAAACTTTGCTTTTAAAAAAAGAATTCTGTCCCTTGATATGTACTGTGATTATAATTATATTTACATTTATTTTTACCTTCTTATTTCATAATTAGTCTGAGTTTTATGATATTTTTCATTTCTTAATTTATTTTGTATTGATTAGGTTAAATTTTCCTCAAAATTCAGTATTTATCAGATTTGCCCATATAGTTGGAATTCACTTTGCTCACCATTCCTTTTTGCATCTCAGTAATTTTATGAAAAATCATTTTTTCTTCTATAGTGCAAAATTTAGAAATTTCTTTCATAAGATTTATTAATGGTAAATAACCTCTTTTATGTTGTCTAAATAGGCTTTCATTTATTTATATATTTTTCAAAGGCAGTTTTTGCCTTGGTTTCACTACAGTGTGTTTTGGTGTAGATTTATTTTTATTTATCTTGCTTAAGATTTGTTGGAATTTGTGAATCTAAAGATTAGTGCCTTTTATCTATTTTGGAAAACTTCAACTAATATTTACTTCAAAAGTTGCCTTTCTTTAATCTTCTCAATTCCAATTAAATATGTTATTTTTACTATCTGTATAACTTCTTCATTTTTCCTTCTCTGGATTTCTGTGCTATATCCAAATTTACTTACAGCTTTCTCTAAATTTTTTCATTGTGTCATAATTTTCTGATCAATCATTAAGCTTTTAAATTTAATTATGTTTAATTTCTAGAATTCTATCTGGTTCTTAATATTAAATAGAATTGGCTGTTTTTGCTTCATTTTTCTATAGCAGATTTGGGATATTTTTATTTACTTAAGTGTTATTAAATTATGTATTTTATAATTTGTAGCCAATAATTCCAATACTATTGTTTGAATGTCTGATTTTCTGGAATTTATATTAGCTTTTGGTTGTTTCTTCTGAGTGCTTCAATGATGATGTTTTTTCTCAGGTGTTTTACAATTTCTGACTAGTAAGAATTCTTTAAAGTATGGGTTGAAGGTACATGCCCACCAAGGGAATATGTGTTACCCATTTCCAAGCAGCCAAGGGCACTTCCTAATCAGAATCACTTTAAAATAAACCATCACCTGATAGTTTTTGACTCTCATGGGTGGTTATCCGCATGACAACTTTTCTCTGGTGCATGGCCAAGAATTCATAAGAAATGCTATTTTGGGTATTGTGGTCCAAAACCAACACAAGAAACTACCTTTATTGTTTTGTGTTGTAAATTTTCACCAAGACAGTAATCATTTAAGCTTCATAGAGAGATCTTTTTTTTTTTCTCATTAAGTTTATTGGAGTAACATTGGTTAATACAATTATATAATTTTCAGTCTGGCTTATTTCACTTAGCATGATTATCTCAAGGTCCATTCATGTTGTCACAAATGGCAATATTTCATCTCTTCTTATGACTGAGTAATATTCCATTGTATATATGTACCACAGCTTTTTTAGCTAATCATCTATCATAGGACACTTCTGTTGCTTCCATGTCCTGGCCACTGTGAATAATGCTGCGATGAACATCAATGTTCAAATATCTTTTGGGATGTGGGTTTTCAAGTCTTTGGGGTAAATACCCAGTAGAGGGATTGCTGGATCATATGGTAGATCAATTCTTAGTTTTTTGAGGAACCTCCATACTGTTTTCCATAGTGGCTGTACCAATATGCAGTTCCATCAGCAGTGTATTAGGGTTCCTTTTTCTCCGCATCCTCTCCAACATTTGTTATTACTTGTCCTGTTGATTATAGCTATTCTAACAGGTATGAGATGATATCTCATTGTGGTTTTGATTTACATTTCCCTAATTGCTAATGATGTTGAGCATCTTTTCAAATATTTCTTGGCCATTTGTTCATACAGAGTTCTTAATTAGATTTGCCTAACTAGGTTAGTCCTCACAGTTCAGAATGGGGCTCATTAATATGGAAATTCTAGTCCCCAGGGATTAGTTTTTGCTTTATTTCATCTGCCAAACAACTCTAGTTTACTTCTGTGGATTAGAAATTTCTTTTATTTGGGGGATTTTTGAAGATTCCCTGTATTTTCTTAGATTTTTATATTTTATCTAGTACATTTTAGTGTTTTGCATTATATGACATTTCTGAATATTGAATTCACCATATTATGAGAAACTGAACATTCCAAATCTATTTTATATTCTGATAATGTACGACATAAAAAAAATGATGAAAATACGTTAGGCTTTACTAATTCGGTATGTGATGCAAGCTTAATTCCTATCTCATTACTGAGTTTGGTTCTATGTTTCCAGGTCTTTTCTTTAGTGCCACTTAGCTGATCTCCATCTTTAAAATGAAACTATGTTTGTGTCTACTTACTAATGCAGGGAAGTTTGAAAGTGTCAATTCAATCTAGTTAACTTGTCCTTTTAGAAAAGGGCTGTTTAACCATACATAGAAAGAATTCTCAGTGGTGGTCACATAACCTGAACTGATATTTTTCAGTTAAACAAGAAGCATTAACATCAAGTTCCAATTTGGTCTAATTATTACCTTGTCTGACTCAGAGCTTTCCCATAGGAAGTCAATTCTAAACAGTTCTTTGTATAAATGACCTTTTTTTCCTCATGACTGAGCCTCAGAGTAATGTTGAAATCTAAATTTCCTTTTTATTTATTTTTTAATCTCCTCATAAGCTTAAACAACAAAAATAACACTGATATCAATACACAAAGTGAAAGCCAATTACAACTTTATCTTATTCAACATCACCAATTTTAGAAAGAACATATAAAAGAAACTACCTAGAGTTGAATACAAAGTCGTAACACATCTTGCATTCTTACTGAATGTGAAACGTAGTATTTGTTCTGCAGTCATAATGGCTGTGTGTGGAATCTGCAGTTTGTTTTTGATTATTTCCCCAGTTCATTATTTCACAGAACACATGGCACTTAAGTGGCAGAAAGAGTTGATGCTCTTCCATTGTGCATGTTATAGGAAGTAATTATGCCATTTTTACCAAGAGTCTTTAAAGAGAGAGTTATTTCCTTCCTTTGGCCTCTCTAATGTTGCTAGCTGGAATGTGATTCAATGGCTAGAGCCAGCAGCCATTGTTAGACCATGAAAATGACCTTGGGAGAAAGAATCACAGAGAAATAGAATGGAGAGGGCCTGATGCTATGACCCCACAGTGAAACATATTAGCCATAACACAGATCACACTTGAACATCTTGAACATAAGAACAAAAAACACTGGGTCTTGTTTAAGCCAATTTGTTGTGTGCTGTAACTGTTACTATTACAGGTACACCTAATTCCAACTAATATAGATTTTGGTATCTAAAAATTGAGCGCTGCAAATAATGGGACCTAAACTCATAGCATTTGCTTAGTGGAATTTGTAGTTCATAGTATTTCATGATCTGAGCTATTGTCACCTGAAAGCTTATTATATCTGAACAAAACACTGGAAAAAGCATTTCTCACTTTTTCTTAGAGGGCAGATAAAATGTCAACAGGTATAGTAACGTTAATGAAAATATTAAGAAATATTAAGAAAACTCAGATTATTGATTTTTACTGACTGCTTCTTGCCACTTTAAGAGAAACGTTAAGGAGAGATGCATATCATCTATGCTAGCCTGTCTGCACATAGCTATAATAGAGGCATTGTCTGTTAGTACACAGTTCTCTGAACAGATTGAGAATCTGGTAATCGGAGACCTTGTGGATCTCAAAAAGTAAAATTCTTTCCTTTCTGAAACTGGGACATTTACCTTTCATTGGCTCTTAAAAGCACCCTCAGTAGGAGACTGACACCCAGAGCTTTTTCTGAGCGCCTTCCATTAAGAGTTCTAGGCCAGACAATGGGAGTCAGCCCCCCAGCAAACTTGAATTAAAGATGTTGCCTTCCCATTCAAGCCCCTTGTTTGGGAAATCCTAAAAGGAGCCTAAACCAAAGAAGCAGCAGTTAGAGACTGTATATTTGGGGATATATAGAAATGTATAGATATACACAGATATATAAATAAAGATTATTCATATACTTATCACAAGAAATGATGTAATTACAAGGGATAGGTCAGCAAGTTCAAAGTCCACAGGACAAGCATTCAGGAAAAGAATATCACCTGCAGGCTGGAATCTGAGAACCTGTAGTTAAAGCTGACAGACAGTCCACAGTGTGGGTAGCAGAGAAATTGCAGGCCCAGCTGCCATTTCACACCAAGGAGATGAATCAGCAGATCAGCCATGACGAGATGGGCCAGCAGAGCATAACAGATGACCGTGCATGTCCCAGAATGTAGACAATGCTGTACTTTTCCCGCCTTTTTCTTGGTGGTGTGGAAGGAAGGAAAAAAAGGATGAGTAATGGACAAAATTCAGAAACCAGTCAGTAAATTTTGTGGCTTAAAAGCTATAAGCTGTGATTTCCTGCTCAGAGAATTGGCCAGGAACAAACACTGTGCTTGTTAGTAAACTGAGGAGTTTACTAAGTTTGTAAAGAAATTTTATTTTCCAAAGAGCTGTAAGCCTCACATGCAAATGCCTGTTTCTTTACATCTAAAATACCCCCAGGTCCCCAAATCTACATCCTGAGAAAGCTGGTCAGCTCCAAAAAGAGCAAGTTCCATGTCCATGTTAGAGGTGGCTGGCCATGAAGTATAATGGAGAGGAGGAATCTTCCAGATCACAGAAAAAGAAGGGGCCAGATGTCACTAATAGTTTATTCCACTGCCAAAACTGAAGCATTTACCAGTCCATCCCTAAAGGATGTGATGCTTGCCAAAGAACAATGACTACTTTTCCAACAGAGAGTTTTAATTGTGATTAGTCTGTTCCTTCTCCATAAATGTATATTAGAAGTGGTGATAGCATATGACTTCTCTTTGCACTTACAGGTTGTTGAATAGGATAAAGTCCCACACACCATCCTAACCAAGAACTGTACATTACCTCGGTATCTTAGATTTGAGCTGGATGCAATAACTGGATAAGGTGTGTTAAGTGGCCAAATGGAGCTTCCCATTTCTCAAATGGTAAAACTTTACCTGGATCCTGACTTCCCAGAAAAAGATTACATTTCTTTGTCTTAAACGCAATCCAGTGTGGTTGTATAACTGAGCCCTGCTCAATAGGATGGAAGCATTTTCCCTGAACACTTTCTTAAAAGATGATTGATATGCACTTTTTACTTGTATCTTCATTATCTATTTTTCCATTTCATTAACAGAAATACAATCTGATAGTGGCCACCTTTAACCACAGGTTGAAGGGACCACCATAGCGATGGCAGAGTAGTGACCTGGTAGTAGTTTGGAACCCTAAGTGTTTATTGAACAACACTGCCTTAGGAGCACTGCCCTATTTAACTAAAACACAGCTACCAGAAATAATATAACTCCAATTTTTACTGATAAATGACTTTGCTACAGTGTCTTTTAAGATGAAATATTTATATTTTGTCCATGTATTATTTCTCATCATCCCCCAACTTGCTTTATTTCTAGAAATGTTGCCTGTAATTTTGCTGAATTGTGACTTTAGTCACGTTTCCTTTCTCTGTCCTGTAGGTAATCACTTACAGTCATTTCACTGGAATTTCTAGAAAGAAAACTTTTCTATTTCTTAATAACAGAACCATGTTAAAGCAAACACTGATTTAATTCTCTCATCTGGGCTACATACTCACATCTAATTTTTGTAGACTCTGTCTTGCCATGAAATTTAAGCATGGCTCATGAGTAATATTAAATTGTTCATGAAGCAAAATGTGGCCCAAGTAGCTTGTACAAAGATCCTGGCTGTCAGAGTGTTAAAGCTAAACACAGTGCATTGGACTCTGTCTCTAGCTAGATGGCACATCCTCATTACATTTAGTCTTTCAAAACATATCTGTCTTAAATAAGTTTTCCATTTTTACTATTTCTGAATAGTGTCCGATGGAATCACAAACTATAAGGTATTGACTTTACTAGTAAATGCAGTCTCTAAGGTAATAGAAGAGTTGCAGGAAACTGTATTGAGAATTGCACATCAGATGTATCAGACTTCAAAACAGTTCTACACCAGCATTTTCAAAATTCTGGCCTAGTAGGAAGAGTTCAGCCAGATATAAAAAGATTACATGTGAAAAAATTATAATTTAAGAAGTTTAAGCAAGTTAATGTTAAATATAATGTAACAAGCTTTAAATGTACTAAAGCACTAGTTATGGTCAAGTGCATCTCAGCAGTGGAGGCCAAGGTCATTGGGTGTAGGTTATACAGCATTTCTCCAACTTACTAGACTAAGAATCATTTTTCTCTCGACAGCTTGTGTTCTATGGCTCCTAATATTGGAATTCATTGGAATTATCAGTAGAATTGACCTTGGACAACCATAAAGCAGCATAGTTGCTTCAGATCTTGTAACCCATAGTGGGATTTTGTTCACAGTGTGGTTAGCAGCAGCTTAATTTGTTTTTTCTGTTCACCTAGGTCATGGAGTCAGGTTGAATAAAGTCAACTTGAGTTGATTAAGTCTAGTATAGTTAAATTTACTGAGATGTGTTTAAATCATAAAAAGTCTGGAAACTAGTATTAAACTCCAAATCTGACCATCCAGAAAATGCTAAGGCTCAGAAGAGCTTCTAGAGCCTTCTGGGGCCAATGACTATGCACAGCAAGCTTAGCCCTGGGATGTATAATAAATCATGGATCATTTGGTGAAGATGCCAAATGAGGCATGTGATCCTGATAAAACTAAAGAAGTCTGAGTTCAAAAGCCTTACACACCAGGGACAGGCTACAGAGAGATATTCACTGACAGAACATATTTCATGTGTAGTATTATATATGAAAGACTGATGAAATCTTTACAGTAAAAGACTGATAAAACAAATGGCTTCTAGAGGGATTTTTTTGTAGTTTTTTATTCTTATGTAAGACAGGTTTTCTGATGATATTATTTGACATCTTAATAAAAAATCAAATTCATTACGAAGTTTATATAACAGAATAAAGCCCCTTTTACAAAAACTGATCCTGAAACCCTATCTTATCTTTTCATCTTATCATCTTATCAACACCATGCAAACATTCTGAAGTCAGTACTAATGTCAGAGCACGTTCTCATTAATGGAGAGCCACAGAGACCAAAACTCACACTTGTGAGTACATGTGTATACGAAGGCAGGGGAAGATTCAACTATTTTGGTTCAAAATCATATTTGAAAATTTTCTATATCTACTTATTTGTAATATATATTCTACAAATTCTGGTGACTTAAAGATTAGCAACCACAATTTTTCAAACCATTCATTACTTTCCGGCATAGAAAACTGCTCCATTTTTACATTGCTTTTCAGCAATAAGAAATTATATTTAAAAATATGTATTATAATTAAGACTGTGCTTGATTGCCATTAAAAAAAAAAAGACAGTGGCTCTACATCAACAGATTTTGTTACTTCCTGGGCTGTTCAGAGAAGAATGGATTGTAAAGCTCCTTGGCTGTGAAGTACATAAAGCATATATATTAAAGTTGGGAGATTTTTTCCTGGTCAAATAGATCTAACATGGTTAATTATATTGAATAATGCTTTAAAAGTCTCTGGAGAAGACCCAGGATATTCTTCTCTTCTTCCTAATCTTGTTCTTCCTGGCTATAAACTTATAGTACTATTCTAATCATTTTCTCTCTCCCTCCCATAGTTACAAATCCAGGCTGGCAAGAAAGGGGGGCGGGGTGGGGGGGGGAAGAGTAGGGAGAAAGACAAGAGATAGACCTGAGAATAAGTTACATCCACATAAAATATAGAAAATTTTCCCTTAATTTCTCATGACTCCCAATGCTGTCACAATCTACACAAAACTTTTAATAAAGATGTTTCATATTTATCAGTTATCTGTGACCAACATCAGTCATAACATATCTCATTTCTACATTATTTCTCAAAGTTTTATCAATAAACCAAGAACTACCTACCTTTGGGGCAGTAGTGGACAGGGGGTTGCCAAATATTGCCAATCCCTGGTCCAAGCTCCAGACCTACTGAGCCAGAAGTTCTTGGTGTGCACCTATAGGGCTGTTCCAGTCACTTCTTGTCCTTTTTTTTTTTCTTTAACAAAGTGGTGCTCAAATTTTGGTGTGTTTTAAAATTACCTGGGATGCTCATCCAAACTACTGATGCCCTAGCCTCACCGTGGACACAGGTCATTATTTGACTGTCTAGGTTCTGGTCAGTAATTATGAGAATGAGCTTTCCAAGTAATCCTGACACTAACCTTAGTTTTAGGATAATGCTTTAAATCTAGGTAATGTGAGCTGAATGGCTGTTACTAGGCTAGGAAACTATTCTATTAGGAAATCAGGTGGCCAGGTTAGGTTTTTCTCCAAGTGAATTTGAAAGATTTAAGATACATCCTATTTCATTCTGTTTCAAAACAGAGTAAACATTTTTTAAAAATCTGCATTTTAATAAATATCTTCCATAAGACATATGTAGAAACAAACATAAATTTTACAAAAAGAAAAAAAACTTAAAAGAAAATCTCATTTTAACACTCAGATGTTTTTCTTGATTATAAAATGATTTACTTGTCTATGGCCATGCCACCCTGAACAAGCCTGATCCCATCTGATCTTGGAAGCTAAGCAGGGTCAGGCCTGGTTAGCTCTTGGATGGGAGACCACTGAGGAAGAATATGTACTGTAGGTGGAAAAAATTAAAAAATAAGAGATTGTAAACTAACAAGATCCTTGCAATCTGTGAGGTCAACCAAGGGTTGCCTTACCTAAAAAATAAAATAATAATTTAAAATGATTTACTTATCTTTCTTTTTCTGGGTTTCGAGACTTATCTAGAATACACGGCATGGCTTTGGCAATGTGTAGGGTCTCTTGGCCTTTTTTTAAATACATAAAACCGTAACTATTATTTTTAGCAGATTAACAGGTCTCTAACAACTTAACAGTTTGAGTACTTGGACTCTCTCGAGCTCAGTCTTCTTCCCTCTCTTCCTCCCTCTCTCCCCCTTCCAACCCTCAGCAAGAAACTCATTGCCAGCCTCTAATAAACAGGATTTCCTTCTCCTAATATTCCCTGCAATAGAGATATAAAAACTCTAAACTTGCCCCTCTTCTTTTCAGACAAAATAACAGGAACTTATTAAATGCTCTGCATAAGTCCTGCAAGTGCTTAAATGTCTTTATTTTCTCTTTCTGCTTAGACTCATAAAATTGTTCCATTTTTTGGTCATGTGCTTCAATCTCCCCACAGACAGGTCAAGTACAAGTGACTACAATAGCTCCCCAGGTCTCTGAAGATATGTTGTGTTCATTTATTTGTTCTCTTTTCTGACCAGATATTCTGCCATGTGGACTTTCTTCCTTCTGGATGATGTCTTCCTAATAATTTCACTGTTAACTTATGTTAAATTCATTAAACAAGGAAGATTGATGTGGCTCTATAGCAAAGGTGGCCTATGTAAGCAAAACAAAATCTAAACCTATAAATGAGTCAGGGTTAGGAAATCAAGACACTAAAGACAGCCAATCACAAACAGTCAACTAGGCTTTCAGCTATAGCCAGTCAATAATTTCCTTACTTTACTTCTGCACTTTCTCTGTATGTCTTTCCTCTGACTCCTGTGGCAAAGTGCTTCTAACCACTTCCAATTTGACACTACCTGATTTCAGTTGATTCTTGCTCAAATATATTCTTAAAATCTTTAATATAACTCAGTTTGTCTTTTAAAAAATAGATATAGAAAACTTCATTGATCTTAAGTACTTACTAATGATAATATAAACAACAATAAATGAGTATGTACTTATGAAATAAAATTAGACTGATTCTTGTGCCTTGTTTAAGATCTTCACAGTATACTAGTAGTAATATAAGCCTATATAATGTATTTTAATAGCAACTTTCTAAGATTTTCTGATACAATCAATTTATATTTATTAACTGAATGTACTTGATATAATTAAGTACTTAACTATGTTCTTGAATATATAAAATCAAGTGAGAAATAATCCCCATCCTTAACAAAACTACAATCTGATGGAAAAGGGTGGATAGTAATGAAATGTGGCAGATACATTATAGAGATAAGGACACAATGATCTGGGAATAAAAAGAACAAAGACACCAGCTCTGTCTGAGACATTAGGTAAGGCTTTACTGCAGTGGCCATCAATTACTTGTTCAATCGATACATACTGACTCACTTCAATGAGGTGACACTGTGTTAAAATCCCAAAGGTAAAGCAGTAAACAAACAAAACTTGGAATATAGAGAGATTTAATGTTTTTTTTAAGCCATTTCAAGTGAATATAGTCCAGAAGAAAATTATACACATGAGAAAAAGCTTCAGAGGCAATATGGTGGCTTGGATGTCAGGTTCTAAAGCCCAAATGTCCATATTTTATTCATGTCTTAGACACTAACTAGTTAGGTAACAGTGAGGCAGGTTAATCTTCCAACATCTCGTTTTCCTTATTTTTAAATGTGAATGATGATATTAATAGCATATACCTCTTATGTTTGTTGTAACTGTTAAATGATTTAATACATATGAAGTATGTATCACAACAATGGGAATATGGTAATTCTTCAACATAAACAGCAGTCCTCAAGTAGGCAGTCAAAAGTCAAATATACACACAAAAAACACAAATACATTGATACAAAAATCCCAAAGTGTCAATAATTTGACACTAATTAGGAAATTAAAAAACAAACAAACAATAGCCATTTATTGAGAATGCTAGGAGTGAATCAGCCATTGACAGAATAGTCAAATAAAACACCAATGTGTAGTATCAGACCTTTCATTTAGGTGTTATTAGCTAGAATGTAACAAGAAAGGTAACAAGAAAGGAGAGAGGTATATGCAAGAGAAAAATTAGGAAAAAGAGATGAAGGATAATAGTCATATCTTGTATTTTTTAATTAATAAAATACATGGTGAAAATATTTTAAAATATCTATATCTACCAAGGTTTATTATATTTTCCTGTGTGCCATGGATTCCTTTGGCACTCTAGAGAATTGTGAATTCTATGAACCTCATCTCAGGATATTTTTTAATGTATAGAATAACATTCATGGGAACATAAACCAAATATATTGCAATATTGCTTTTAACTCTAACTGAATTAGGTACTTTTGTTACATGGTAGAAATCATTTAAATGAAGAATAACCTTGTTCCTTGAGTTAAATATTTAATTTTATTAAAAATAAATATGAAGGGTGCAGATGAGGTATTTTGCTTATCTGCATCATTGAATTGTTCTGGAAAGTTTTCATGGAATTAACGAGTAATGACAATGTCTAAAATGTCATTGCACCTAAGCCCTGCTGATTCGCAAACTTGTCTTTATCTAGTTGATTCTTAGACTCTCATCCTGCTAAATAATGCCCTCATTTAACAGTTACAACAAACATAAGAGGTATATGCTATTAATATCATCATTCACATTTAAAAATAAGGAAAATAAGATGTTGAAAGATTAACCTGCCTCACTGTTACCTAACTAGTTAGCTCTTAATGCCCTCAAGCATCTGATTGTAGTTACAAAGGTCACATTTATGCAAAGCATAGCAAAAGCATTAATTCTAAGAAATTGTAAAAAAAAAAAAAAAACAGTAGCATATCATTTCCAATTGTAAACAGCCATACAAAGTTCTGGAATGCATAGTTTATATTTTATATGATGTGTTAGTGTAACACGTAAATATAGTAATGCATCCACATGAACTGAGGATGCATTGCTTTTTCTCTACATGCTCTATATACTACTATTATTTTCTGTTTATAATTTATTCTTTAATGCTGATATCATATGCAATTTGAATAAATTATAAATAAGCATATCTAGCTACCCAAATTAGACATAATAAATATAATTGAGCATATTAAAATGTAGGGTAACAGTAATTAACCACATAGAAAAATATAAAATTAAATCTTCGCCCTACACTATATATCAAGAAGCAAATTTCAATGAATTATAACAATAGGTGTAAAAATAGAATTAAATGCAAATAAGCATAAATAAAAGAATAAACATATCTAGTTATTGATGGAAACTATCTAATGGAATTCTAAAAAACAGCTTTAAAATCAAGAGAAATTTGATAGAGTTAATAATGTAAACAAAATATATTTTTTTCCTCAAAATGTAAAAGTTAAAATTAAATTGAGTACATCATTTTAATGAATATTACACAGGGTATTATGTTTAAAATAAAGGAGATTTAATAAACCATCAAGAAAAAGATGATACAACTAGAAAAACAAGTGAGGAAACAGACAATTTATATACAAACATATTTTTGTTAAGTACAGCTCAGTAACAGTTTTTAAAATTTCAAATTAAAATTGACTTTATTTTCATCTCAGAAATATATGTGTGTGTGTGTGTGTGTGTGTATAAAACCTTAATTCTAATTTTCACAATTAGCATGGAGAAGAGACATATATTTGCTAGTAAGAATAATTTAATGTGTGCTAATTGTATTAAAAATATTAACTTAGTCACAATTTATCTTATAAGAATAATCAGAGAGGTACAAAGAGATTATGAATAGATAGTAATCTCCAAAAGACAGAATAATATAAAGAACTTTTAAAAAAGATGAAAATATGCTCATTTGTGTGTAATGAGCCATCTAAAATATATATATATGTAAGTATAAGCATGTAGAAAAAAGATTGAAAAATGCACATCAAAATGGCAAATGAGACTTCTGCTTCCAATCATGATGGAGTAATAGAACAGATTTATCCTCCCACTTGAAAAAAATCAAATATTAAAAAAACAAACAAACATGAAACAACAGTCCCCCATAATAAGCATATCTAGTTACCCAAATTAGACATAATAAATATAATTGAGCATATTAAAATGTAGGGTAACAGTGATTAACCACATAGAAAAATATAAAATTAAATCTTCACCCTACACTAAGAACTGATTTTAAGAAATGAGCAAGGAAGTAAATAACTTGAGCTCCAAGATTGTTCCCACTTATTGCTTTGAGAAAGTTTCCAGGCCATGGTACAGGGAAGGAACATCCAGTCAGAGCCTGGAACTGAGGGGCCAAAACTGGGACTCCAGCAAAGCCATGGCAAATAAAGGTCTTAGGACAGCATGTGAGAAAAGAGAAAGCTGCGAAGGCAAGGGATGCTGGAGATTTGTAGAAATCTTCAAAAATTCGGTTGACTTGTATTGATCAGGATGTACATGGGACCCCTGGAGAAAAATATCTGAGAATATTAAGTACAACTCCTAGAGGTCAAATAGTAAGGAATAGTACCTGCACCCAACAGCCACAGTAATAAACATTAGTCAGAGGGCACCAGTGAGAGTAATAAGAAGGATCTTGCCTCAAGAAAGGGAAAGGTTAACCCTGTATAAAGTGAAGATCTGGTCCTATCTAACAAAGCCTAAAAGGAAGACATGAAAGAACCTGTTACTAAGTGACAACCCTGTCTAGTGCCAAGCTACAGGGTACAGAGAATATAAAACTGAAACTACGTGCAGGACCACAGTACATTCACCTCTTTCAGCATTCAGTCAGAAATTATAAGATATATAAAAAAAAAAATAGGAAAATATCACCCATACTGAGTATAAAAATTGATCCATTGAAACAGCTCCAAAAAGAACAGAGCTAACAGAATTAATAGACAAGAACATTAAACAGTTTTTACCACTGTAATCCATATGTTCAAGAAAATAGAGGACAGAATAAACATTTCAATAGAGTCATGAAGATTAAAAAAAGAAAAAGAAAAAAACCCAAACTGAACTTCTGAGCTAACAATTACAACATCAGGGAAGACAAACATAATAGATGGGATTTATGGCAGATTAAATATGGCAATGGAAAAGATTAGTAAACTTGATGACTAGCTTTGATTAGCTTTTAATTGATCATGTAAATAACATATTACCCCAGATTTAGTGGCTTATTAAACACATGCATTTATTATGTTTTTGTTCTATAGGTTAACAGTCCAATGCAGGTCTCACCGGGTCAAAATTAAAGTGTTGGAAGGACTGCTTTCTTTCTGGACATTCTTGAGTAGAACCTATTTCCCTGCCTTTTTCAGCTTCTGGAAGCTCTCCTCATTTCTTGATTCATGGTCCCTTTCTCCATCTTCAAATCCAGAAATGGTATATTGAGTTCATTTTATATTTCCTGTCTATGGTCTATTGTTTTACCTCCTTTTCCATTATTAAGGGCTCATGTGATGAGAGTGAGTCCTCCTCACCTCGGGACAAACTAATCACCCTATTTTAAGATCATCTGAAAACAGTATTAGTTCTATTAGCACTTCACAAAAAATATTAGGAAAGAAGAAATGTCTCAAATAAGTGGCCTCAGCTTTCCTTAAAAATGAAAAAACAAACAAGCAAACAATAATTAAACCCCAAATAAAAAGAAGAAAGAAAGTAAAACAGATCACAGTGGAAATCAATAAAAAATTGAAATATACAAATGTATATTGTTTATGTTATGTATGCTATATTTACACAATTTCTCTACTAGGTATTTTTAATAGACTGAAATAACACATTTATGTTTTCAGAATTTAAGAAATATATTTTTAAATCTCCAGGTTAATAGATTTAAAACAAAAATTATTCTTTAATAAAAGGCCAACAATATTAAATACTGAGATGTAATTATAATCAAAATCTTAAAATCAATTTTGAAGGGAGAAAGAGTATTCTTTATCGAGGCCATGTTTCAGAGGCATGCAATATAACAACTTCTAGGAATCCATTAATTAATTTCACAAACATGTATTAAGCACCTATTCGCCGTGAACCAAGCAGTGTACTGGGACCTAAGACACAGCAATGAACAACCAGTAGAATTGCGCTTCGCATCGCAGTGTAGGAAGACGTCTGCCGCAGGGGCAAACAGCACCTGGACCATGCTCTGGAGCTCCTCTCCATCTCCACCTGAGAAGCTCACTGTGCTTCCTTCTCCTTCTCCTTCTTTTCCATCTTCATTTTAATAAAGTATCTTCTGACACAGTTTTTTAGAAAGGTCTCCTCTGCACAAAGGGCCACTCTCTGATAACCCAATTCTGTCCTCTCAAGCCGGCATGGTGCATATGTGTGTGTGCACATGTGCTAAGGCAGAACCAGACAGGACCTTGCCAGAAACATGGCTTCTTCCTAAATGCAGACCTGCCTTGAGGCTTGGCCCACAATACCAGATGTAATTACACATGGTCACCTTTGTACCTTACAAATCCTATGGTTTCTCCCACCAACTAGTTACCTTTTGTATCCCAGAAAAAATATTCAGTAAGTTTCCTGCGTATGCTTCATGGTAATTAAGAGGCTGAAATGGAGAATTTAGAGAACATCTAGAAAATGGTGTGGCCTAATACCACCACTTAGCATAATTAGTATCAGTGACAGAGCCCGCAAATCACTATTGAATATAACTTTCATTTTCAGGTTTTCCCCGTAAATTGTGCATTCGTTTAGGAGCCATGTCTTTCATTTTTATATCTTTAGTATCTTGCAAAATACTTGCATATAAGATGAAGTGGACAATAAATATTTATTAACTAAATAACAATAGCTATCAGTTTTATCTAAATGTTTTTAACTTTATTCAGGTTTTAACAGGCACACCCCAGAATAAAGTGTTCTTGCTTTCTAACTTCAATTATAAAAACAGTCACAGGGATGTAAAGTACAGCATAGGGAATGCAGTCAATATTCTGGTAATAACAATGTATGGTATCAGATGAGTACAAACATATTGGGATGAACAGTTCATAAGTTATGTAAATGTCTAATCGCTATGGTGTATACCTAAAACTAATATAATATTGTATGTCAATTGTAATTAAAAAATAAAATTTTTTTTTTCAAAAATTGTGGATGTGGATAGGCTATTGAAAATGATGTAACCTTACTAAGGGAGACTGAATCTCTTTTTCATAGTTCATGCTAGAAAAACGCAGCACCTTTCATTTTCTTCTCTTAGTCCTTTAAGTATTCATAATTTACCTAATGTGAGTTCCATCTGGGCACCTCAGAGTTCTGACAATTTTCACACGTAAAATTAGATCATTTTGATAATGAACCTCTGAGACCACCAATTATGTTTAAACTCAAATTCTTTCAAACAAGCATTTTTTTAATAGTGTATAAAGATAAAAAGAACTCAAAGTACACAATATCTTGGTGATAATTGAAATCTCTCTTCTATAGCAAGAAATGTTTTGTTTCCTTCTTTTTTGTCTTAAATAGTCTTATTTATTTATGGCATCGTGCTCGCAAACACTTGTTTTGTTATGTATTCAGTTCTAACACCTGCTTCTTTGAAGGAAGCTGAAGAGACACTTTTATGGTTCCCTAAGCTGCTTTTTTTATGGAGGCGGGGTGGGGGGTTGTTTTGTTTTGTTTTGTTTTTGTTTTCTGACTGTTTTGTGGACACTTGTAAACATTCAAACATCTTTTTCCCTCAGAAATGCCCAATTAGAGCAACCTCAGGAATAAGGTCATGACAGCACCTGTGTCTTTCAAAAGCTTCTCCAGCCAGAGTTTCTCAAGAATTCTGAATAATGGGACCATCACTGATGCTCTGTGAATTCTCTTTAAGAAGAGTTATTTCTACCAGTGGCCCCTGGATTCCTCCTGGTGATGTGTCATGCCTTTCTCAGGAAGATCTTGAGCTTGAAAACATTCAGGTATAGTCCAAATATTCTCCCCAAACTAATTAACATGAGTTTCCACACTCCAGATGCATATTAGATTACCTTATCAAATTTATGATGATAGTTCCTAACCATAAGTTCTTTGTACTACCACTGTTTGGATTGTTTGCCTTTCACTACCCCCAAAGTCTCAAAAGGCAAATTGAAAATGCGATAAAAGTGTCAGTGCTCACTGCTGACAGAGTGAAGATGAATATGACAAACTCTCCATGCAGTTAGTGTGTTTCTGACCAGGTACCCAATGCATACATCCCCTTTCCCATGACTTATTAATCACTCTTTCCTCATTCAAACAACAGATTAAAATTATGATTTCGGTCTTGCTAATTTACATCGTTATACACACTCCTTAACTTTGTATCTTGTTATGGACTATGGCACATAATTTCTATATTAATATGAGTTAATGCTTTAATTGGTAAAACTTTTATTTATAGACATGCAATTTCTGTGATTAAAATTTTTCTTGACAGTTAAACAAGATACTAAAATTATTTTCAATTACATTATAAGCATAAAACACAGTAGAAATGTTAAAATCCTAAAATATCCTGTAAATGTAAAAATATCCAAATTAGAAGAAAGATTATAAATAACTGACATAATTAGAGTAAGATTTTTTTCCTTAGAGGATTAAAACATTCCTACATATTTTAATTTTGCATGTGAACTGTCAAGCTATAAATTGTAAAGAACAAACTAGTTGAAAGTCTAAATATATTATTAAGAAATTAAACTAGTTTGCATTTAAGATGGAATTTGAATTCTGTATGTTTTATAGGATTATACATTCTGTGGAAGTTGTTGGCATACATGCGTATACATATACCCAAACATTTATTTAATAATATATTAAATTCCAGTAAAAATACTGAAGAAAATAGTAGTGGTCAGAGCTAACTGACCCAGAGAAGCAGGGATACAAATTTCTAAAGATATCACTACTCCCAGGACCTCCAACTTTGAAAAGAGGAATTAATAGCTATAAAGGATGTGTGACAGCAGAATTTCTCAAACATTTGGCACATTATTTGTCCCAAACCACAAAATGGTGTATAAGCACTTCAGAAAAATCTCAGGAGTAAAAGAAAATGGTTCCTACTTGCTAAAAAAGTATCTCACAATTTGTCCCCTTGGAAAGATTCCATTTTATTTTTTTGTGAAATTTGTTTTTAAGTGTGAAGTGCAGAAATTTCCTTCACACTCCATAGTGCATACACTTCACCTCATATTCGCAGAATAATTTACAGGAGGATCTATGTCATATATTAAACAACCAATGGGTATGGTGAAAGGGTTTCAAACATTTTCTTCCTATAGTGTTACTTACTTTATATTTGTTTAAAAACAGAGTTCTTTTAAAATATAATAGAAGCATGAGAATCCTGCTGACACTCATAACATGCTTTTTCTTGTCACCATGTAAGATGTGGCCCTGCTATTTAATCATTGCCATATCCCAAATTTAATAATTGTATAAAACCATACAGTATGCATTTTTTTGCATGTTAATTTTTTGGACCACATCAAGTTATTCTATGCTATTGACTTTGATCTGACTTCTAAAAATATTTTATCTTTTACCTTATGTATTGGATTTATTTCTGTAAGACAAATCACATTTTAAATTAAATGGATTATTGAAAAATAAATGAACAGAGTATATATAGGTATACTCATAACTTTATAAAGTCAATAAAGAGGTGTCAATATGAGCTAGCTTCCTGAAATTCAAAAATATTTAGGATATTAATCTCTCTAATATCTCAAATCTTGGTACACTGGTCACTTATTCCACATGTTAGCATTTTATTGTATAAAACATTTTTGCAAAAAAGAATTCAATCTCCCACTTCATTTTCTACTCTTTCTACTGTCCATGGTGTCCAGAAGACTAGGAGACACAAAGCAATTGCTCAGTAATACTTGTGATTGCCTGATCTGATTAAGGTGGATACACTCGATGGAGCTCCTTATAAATGTCCTTCCTTTTCTAAGGTTAGCTTACATGATACTATTCTTTCATTTATGCATTTCTCTGCTTCCCTTCTATCTAGCTGTTATCACAATAAAAGTAGTGCTTATCCTAAATTCTACCCTTCTTCATTAATTTATCTCAGCACATGAACTATATAAACATATTTACACACATATACACATACATACACACAAAACTATTGTAGGATCCTTTTTTAAAAAAAGAGAGTAAAAAAGGCTGTTTTGGATTAATGAATAATGTAAACAAAATTATATATATAACTGTCATATCTTAATTTAAAAAGCATTTAAGATTTGAGTAAGTTAGGGGAAAACCTTCCCTATTGGGGGCTTTAAAAGGTCATTGTTTGGGAGGTAATTTTCGCTCACTGAGTTTGAACTTGAGCTGGGACCTCATTGAAGCTCAAGAATCATCCTCATAGGTCTTCTAAAACAATTCATTGTTGAGAAGTTGTACAAGTGTAATTTGTATATAAATACATTTGTGTTTAGGCTTTTAAAACATTTTTATGAAAAAGCATCTTTTTAGTCATTTTTTTCAAAGAATCTGTTGTACTACACTTTGTCAAATGCATGATTGAGCAAATAACAATTCTCTACAATTAAACAACCAATGGGTATGGTGAAAGGGTTTAAAATGTGTGCAATGTTATTCCCTGCAGCAGTGGTCATCATAATCTATAGTTGTGAAAGTACCTTATCTTCTTATGGTCCAACCAATTGACCATGAAGAATTTTAGCCAAAAGAACCTAGGAAATCCCTCATCTTTCTCTGACTGCACAAGGAGTTGTTTGTGTCAGATATTAAAACTTGTCTGTCATAATACAGAATTCAAGATAAAATAAAGGATAAATTATTCTTAGTAAATGCACAAAAATAAAATAACCAGGTGATATCCCCAGTAAAAGGTTCATAAAAATAATAAAAAAAAACATTTTAGATGTAAAAGTTGAATCAAGTTATCCAAAACACACAGTAAACACATGTTCATGCATATACACACAGTTGATCTTGGCAGTATGCAACTTTCCTCATTTGTGACTATGCCTTTGGCTCTAACTAGTCTAGATCTACTTCTGGTAATAAAAGAGTATACTTGTTTTTAGGATTGTTTTTAGGATCAAACTTACTTAACTTTTCAAGAAAAGTGGGATATAAGAAGGAAGAAGTAAATGACATAGCAGTTCAATGCCCAATAGTATAACATAAGAAAACCTCTGAACTTTTTAAATTAC
This sequence comes from Eonycteris spelaea, assembly GCA_003508835.1. Lineage (NCBI taxonomy): Eukaryota > Metazoa > Chordata > Mammalia > Chiroptera > Pteropodidae > Eonycteris > Eonycteris spelaea. The sequence goes on along the minus strand of PUFA01000067.1, from coordinate 2,243,150 downwards.
ATAAAGAATTTTGCTTGGAAGATATCAGAATGTCCAATGACATAAACTATATTTCATACAGTAGGAAAACTTCTCAAAAAATAAGAAGGTGGCAAAAATATCTCTAGATATTTTCAAAAGTACCTTTAATAATTACTGTTTAAAAATTTGATAGGGATCAAATATCATTAGACATTAGCATACACTTTTATATTTGCTCTGTTATGTAAAAGTTTAGCAATTAGTTACCATACTCTAAGAAGCGTGTCATTCTCTATCATTTTAAATTAATTTAAAATAATATTCATAAGCTGTAGCTCCTCCATCTTTGTAATCATGCTTACCAGAGTTTGGTTGTTGGTGATAAAATGATAAATATTGGATATGTCTAAATATATCTTTAGACATTAAACAGCTTGAAAAAAAGCTGTTTGTTTTATAATAATTTTGAAACATAATTAAGTTAAACTTCCTGAAAATTTTGGAGAAGTGTAGCTCCATGTGAATGCAATCTTTTCTGTGTTAAAAAGAAAGAAATCATTTGTGACCTTCACTAAAAAGTATGACAGTTACTAAATAAGAAAAAGTTCAAAAAATAAAAAAGTAGTTTGTACTAGAAGGTTATATTTTTCATTGGTGTTTTACAAAGAAAGAAAGAAAGAAAGAAAAGACCATCATTCAGTAGTACAACTGATTAAACAAATTTTAAGAAACAAGATACAGCAAAAGGCTTTCATTACCATGTATTTTTACAAGTAATTCAACTACTTAAGACTTTTACAAGGTGAAGAATGCAATGAGAATTGTGTTTGTCTGTGCTTTGAGTCTATTCTCTGTTAACCTTTCTCTGAAAAGACATGCCAGACATTATTTTCAGACAATTCTCCTGTTCAGAGAAACACTAAGAACAAATAAGCATTTGCACTTGAAGTGTGAAGAACATTTTAATAGCGTTAGAAATAATTTTGTTTTGCTAGCTGCAAAGCTAACAAAAATAACTAAAGAAAAACAGTCCAAAAATGTGGTGAAAAGATATTTAGATTTATCACTGAACTTTGTCTGCTATTTCTCAGACCTTTTCTTTCACCGGCTGATAATAAATGTCATGTATCCTTCATAGTCATGTCACAAAAGAAAAAATATCTCTCACTGAGGTGTAAGGTTCTTCATCTTTTCAAAAATGATAGACATTCCAAATAAAAGGTCAAAAGTCTAAGATATTAATCCTTCACAGCTGGAAAAAAAGTTTCTAAAACTTGGATGTTCTCTCACAATGACAAATTATCTTAACATATATAACCAAAATAGGTTATATTTTAGCTTCTTAAGTAATAAATAAAACTACAAATAACCTGTATTAGGTAATATTTAATTCATCCTAGTAAATATATGATGAAAATATACTAAACAACTCAGTGTCGTTTTTATTATTTAAAGATATTTGCTCTTAAGATACTTAAATTTGGTAATTGATAAGACAGGCATACACTTATAAAACAATACTGCCTAAAGTTGAATATAATTAAATGCCTTCTTTGGAGATATATTCCACATAGGAAGGCTGGTATAATACAATGATACAGAATATGTGTTCTATATTCAGATATTCTGGGTTCAAATATTTTCTCTTTTGCCTGATACATACCTTTTGAAATTGGCCTTATTTATATAAGCATCAGTTTTCCAATCTGTAAATTGATTTTTTTCACTTATTTATGCATATTTCCTGAGAGATGCATTATAGTTAACAACCCTGCCAAAAACAAAACAAAACAAAACAAAACAAAGCAAAACAAAACAAAACAAAAAAAAACCCACTTCATTTCTTAATCTTTCCTTCCTTTCTCTTTCCCATTTTCTGTCTTACTTCTTTCCCTCCCTCTACCCATGTTCCAAAAAAACAAAACTTTTTCTACTTAGGCTAAATATCCTAGAAAAAATTCCTTCAATTCCTGTTGTGTGCCTATTTTAAAATAAATGTCTATGATTCCTGCCTCTGTCCTCTTGTTTCCTATCTGTATTCACACACTCCACCTCACCCCCAACCATTTGTGCTCCAAAAATCAGAGATTTCCCTAACAGGAAAACCATAGAGTCTTCATTCATTGGGTAGGTCTTCACTACAAACTAAAAGTCTTCTAGAAATCCTGAAGCACATCCAAGCATCTGTCTGCCCAAAAAGAACACACTGAAAAGCAAGGGTTTGTGGTGAGATGTTGATAGACGAATATTCACTTTGTGGTAATTCATTGAGCTGTGCACTTAATGACAAAATACTTCAAATTTAAAACACTTAACATCTAACTCAATCTCTTGCCCTACCAACCATCTTCTCAGCTGTCAAACTGAAAAATCTGAAAATCATTTTGCCTTCCTCACGGACCTAGCTTCAAATCCTATTTTATCCTATGCCTCTGAAAAGTCTCATGACTCCTACACAGTGGCCAAAGCTACCCTCCTTCTCATGGGTCAGGACTGTATAACCCCATTAGTGTCTCATTGTCCTCCCAACCAATCCTTCCTCTATCACTCACTCTTCTTATTTATCCTGCACTTTAAAATTAGAATTATATTCTCCCACCCGACATACAAATATGACCCTATTATACCTCAATTTTCTCATTGCCACAAATCAAATTACGAGGGTATTTTATAATTAAACTTCAACTCATTCTATAGTCTTTTCCTCTGCAAATCCCTCCATTCCAATTTCCCAAAACAATTCCAACGCCCATCCCATGCAACGCAACTAGTCAAGTAAAAGTACTTCTTAGTTCTGTCCATTCGAAATGTGTATGGGTCAAGGCCAGATGGGCTCCTACGGTGCTGGATGATCCTAGAAAAAGTTAGTTTTTATAAGTGTGCAGTACCACAAAACATCAATACTCCTTAAAAACATACATATGTTTAACCATTTTACATGTCATTCTTCCCATTAAACTAAAAAACTCTGTGAGAGCAAGGCTATATCTTAACTGCCTCAATATCTAGCACATGACATAGATTTGAGTTTCATTTAGAACAATCATTCCTATTGCCCCAAGAAAGGATAGTGATTCATCTTAAAGCAAATGACAAATGCATGTTTGTCCCTCTGTCTCTCCAGGATGTACTTAATCTCCTTGCCCCTAAGGTCTCTTTTTTTGTATTGAAATCTGTTGGGAGTTTCCACCCCTCAAACCTGGGGAGCTAAAGGTCTTATCTGACAAAAGTAGGCTTAGAAAGGTTGTACAGTCTGTTGTCCTCCTGGTTTGCCCCGTATTGTCATCTGGTTTTCTTTTTGTCTGTTAGGATAAATTGTTTTTATCATATGCTCATTTTTACTTGCTATAAAAGATGGCACACTAAGGATATCAAGTGACCCAAAAAATTCACTGGTACTCAGATGACCTGGCCAACACCCACGTGGGAAGTAAAGCATTTCTAGTTCATATAAAATTCTTTCCTAATCTGATCTCACTGCCTCCCCTCCCCACAATGAATCACTACCTTAACTAGTTTTGGTGATAGTGACTCCAATGAATTTCTTTAAACATTTACAACCTATGTTTGCATTTCTAATTTGCTTGAAGATTTTTGAGATATAGTGATATCTTGAAGTTTTATATTAATCACATATCTAGCAAACCTGATCAGTTTACTAATTAACATTTTTTTTACTCTAAATATTTACTTAGATTTTCTAAGTCAAATTATATCATTATGAAGATGGATTTTTTCTTTCAAATATTAAACATTTTATTTTATTTTTTTTTTTTGCTCTTGTAAAACAAAAGGACAGTATTGAAGAGAGATGGTGATGCCAGGCATCCTTATCTTGATTCCAATTTTAACCAGAATCCTTCCAATGTTACAACTTTAAGACTCATGTTAGTTATAGGTTCTGGATAGGTACTGGTTATCAGTGTAAGAAATGTTTCTTTAATTCCTAGTTGGTTCAGATTTGTTTTGATTTTTAAATAAGCCAAAAATGTGACAGATTTTATGGAATATTGATCTGATCAAATGCTTTTAATCTTTCAATTTATAAATGTAGTGGAATACATTAATGGCTTTCTAATGTTAAGCCATTCTTGAGCTTGTACAGTAAACTTAAATTATTCATGAAGAATTATATATTTTATTTTCAGCCAGATTTTGATTGTTAATACAGCATTTGAGTCAGCTTCTTACCTCTAGGCCAGTGAACGAGTGCCATATAATTTTTTTTAAACCTCATCTGATTTGGGTGTCAGGTATCTAGTGGCTTTAAGAAATAAACTTGAAATAAGTTTCCCTTTCTTACTAATCTGGAAAAGTTTATTTGATAGAAACAATATGTATCTTAAATGTATCTAATAATTTACAGTGAAAACAATTTTCTTCATTTTAAAAATTAAATGTTTAAAAAATTGCATTAAATACACATAACAAAAATTTTATTATTTTAACCATTTTTAAGTGTACAGTTCTATAGCATTGAGTAAATTCACATTGGTGTACAGCCATCACCACCATTCCTTTTCAGAACTGTTTTATCTTCTACAACTGAAACTCTCTATCAATTAAACACTAACTGAAGTTTCTGTTCTTAAATATTGACTTTCTACGGGTTTTAGAATATTGGTTTTATTTCATTTTTGTATTTTGTTTAACTGTGTGTTCACCACCCAAAGTTAAATTTCCTTCTCCCACCAAATATTTGAATATTGGTTTTAAGCAGGAGAGGCCTGCTGGATGTGAAAAGACCATGAGGAAAAAGAATAGAGGGAAATTTAACAGTACACTGTTAGGAACATCACCGGAATCCAGATTTTCTACACAACTAATCACTTTGTTTCCTGCAGATACAGAAACCATCGTAAAACTCTAGGGAAGAAAAGATTCTCCCTAAAGATCAACACCGCAGAAGGCCTTCTATAAGATAGTCTACCAGAGTGGTCAGTGCATAGGATTTCTAAGTTGGAAACTAACTTGAATTAGGGAAAAAATAGTAATATTTCTAGTTGACCTCATTTAGAGTATTAAGATTCTACCCACTTCATTTGAATTCTGAATATAGACTTCTTCTGAAAAGATGTTCTCCCAAAGTCTGAAGCAGAACTCTCTCCCAAGTACAGAAATTGCTAATAGAAATCATAGCAAGAAATTTGGACCCGGAAAGGAATTATTAATTTTGCATTAGCCACAGTGCAAATATTTTCCTAAAGCCAGATTATAGCCTGACTACTTTGACACCCAAAAGGCAGCCACTCAGTGTTGGGAACTCTAATCTTATAAGCACTCATATCGATCACACCAAGGACCCAAATTATTATTCCTGTCTACCTATTGATGTCTTTCAAACTAGCTTCATCTTTTCTAAAGTATGATCTTGTCTCTACATACCTACTCTACTAGAAATGCTAGATAATTTGTAGGGTGGCAATAGTGGACTGAAACCAGTAGCTTACTCTGTGCATGTTAACATGAAAGGTGAAATGCAGACCTGTCTATTTGCAGTGTCAGGGGAGGAGTTTTAGCTCAGAATGTGTGGTGGGATTAGGGATGTGCTGCAGACTTCAGGTCTCTTTTTATCTCTTCCTAAGATATTTTCACAATTTATAGAGAATTAGACATACCTTTATCTGAACATTAACACAGGATACATTCGAAAGACAAAATCATGTTACTATTACCCATCAGTACTACCATTAATGCAGATGCTTTGAAGAGTACACACTTTAGTGTAGGGTCAGAGACTTTTCCTGTAAAGATACAGAAAATATATATTTTGAGCTTTGCCGGCCGTATGGTTCAGTTGCACCTACTCAAGCCTTTTGTAGCCCAAAAAGAAGTATAGAAAATATGTAAATGAATGAGCAAGACTGGGTTTCAATAAAATTTTATTTACAAAGTAGACAGGATGTCAGATTTGGCCCAAGAGACATTATTTGCCCACTTCTGCTTTAGTGAAATCTTTACTTTTATGTCTTCTCCTATCTCTACAAGGAAGCAAATCAGGAACTCACACATGTCTGTTAATTTTCAAATTTCCCACACACTTCCTAGGTTTACAATATGAGTTTGATTTAGTTATCACTTAACAAAATGATGTTTGAGAACTATCTTGTACAAATGGCTTATTTAATAGGGACATTTTCATGTCTAAGTGGTTTACATAGGCTTTGGAAGCTTGAATCTGTTCTAATCTGTATTCTTAGACAGTTGATTATTTACTTGAGTTTTGCCTCGAATACAAAGAAAAACATATTATCGTAGAAGTTTCTGGCCATCCTAGCATGTTTATTATACCTAGACCTTGAAGATACCAAAGAGTACTGTGTAGAGACTGGGCAACATTGCACGTTTGCACTGTATCTGCACTGAGCCACAGCTACGCTTTATTGTATAACTTGTCCACAATGGATAAAATGGCACTGATAGCATGTTTTTAAAAATTCACTCACAACCTGAATATTAAATCCAGATGACTTGGCCTGCAATCATGCAAGGTCCTGGTTCTCAAGCAGTGTGCCTAGGGGCCCTGGCGTACTACAGTGAACTCAAAGGGGTGTCAAGGGATATTTTACATTTTTAAAGAAAAAACAGTGATATTTAATACCTGTCAATTTATCTGTCTATATATTTATAACTTTATATTCCTGACTTGTCCTTTTGAATTCTCTTACACTACTCTTTATTAAGCTCAGTAAATTTTCTTTTTTGTCTATTAGTTTTTTGTTGTATATTCTTTTTTCTAATTCTAGAATTTTTATTATTTGGGCATTAACTATTCTAAAGCTATCCACAGTATTTCTTAATATCTTCCCTCTTTATTCCATCTCTTCATTTTTTTGCTCTTTCTGAATTAAATCATTGGGTTACTCCTTTAAATAATATGAATTATTTTTTAATATTGCTTCACCATTGTCAGATTTATTTCAATAAGCATCTTAGTCTTTGGGAATTTGAGAACACTCTATCCTAGCACCTGACCTTCAGTTCCATCTAGGGCCCGAACTTCTAAATGAAGGCAGAATTCCTTGCCAAGGTGAGGACTATATCTTTTGAAAGTAATAATCTGAAATTGTATGGTCTGATCCATTTATTCTTCCATTTTAATTCCACCATTACCCTGTTTAATACATAGGTAATAACTCATTGTGAAACCTTCAGATTGAATCTTATCCATGTCCCTGACAGTGATTCTTTTAACACCACCTGATCAAGCTTCATTTTGTCTTTCAAATCTATTTCCAAGTATATTTAGAAAACTAAACAATATTCTCCGAACAGAAAAAGACTCTACAAACAAAAATACAAATGAAAGACAAATAAAATGTATCTTTTATAATACAGAATCTATTTTGTAGAAAATAACCTAATTTACAAACTTGATTTTCAACCTGTAAATTACAATGCCACAAATCTATTTAGATACAAAGCTATCAGAACACCAGAAAAAAGAAGGGCACATTTGAACTTCGTTCTTATTATAGAAAAGTGGTATCAGTTGTGAAAGCAACAATTCATGTTTATACTCTAGGATCTGCCTAATTTATATTTTTTTTATTCTTGCAGCTAGTAAACTTCAGCAATTTTCCCTGATGAAAGGGTCCATCTTTAAGAAAGTATCCCTTCCTAACACAGTACTGAGAAAATGAGATGTTATAAATTCCCCAAAGGAGAAATAGACTAGTTCAGGTCCTGGCCAGTTTAATTTCAGGACTAAAGTATCAGGAGAGAGGATGAAGAATTTTGTTAAACTTTTCAGCTTCATATCAAACTAAATGCTGTCTTGAATGCCTTTACTGTGTGATATGGTGTAGATTTGCTTCCGTATTCAAGAAGCACAAATCTTCCATCTGGATTATATTGTAGGTGTGAAAGTTTATAGTTGAAAGACATGTACTTGGCAAAAACTTAAAATTACAGGAAGCTTTTTGAGTAGTGAAAGGTGAGAAATTACTAGAGTCAGAAGATCTGAATATCTTATTTCTTCATTTTGATTTTTACAGTTTTCTTTACAGCACTTGGAATCTTAAAGGAGTCTAAAATCACTATCATTTTATATTTATTTTTCAAAAAAAAATCAGAAACATTTTGCTCACTGATGTAAAAGACTATTTCTTTATAAAAGTGCTGTAAAATATTCAGAAAAACTTGTATTTTACAACTTGTAGCATATTGAGAGTCAAACCAAAAAGAAGGGAAAAAAGAGAGCATAGGAGAAAGCAGGCCTTACTAGGAATCTATTCCCCCAAAGCTACATTTCTTTATATTTCAAAACTTTAAAACAAAATGATTAAGGTAACACCATCCTTACAGCCATGATTGAAGGGTCCACCTGAAGACAAGCTTCTCGGAGGTTCTTGAACTCATTCAGAAAGAAGGGTGCAGATTCTTGTACACACATCTGACTCAATCTCTTCAGGCTTCACACTGTGTGAGTGTGACCTCATCCACATGGTTCCCCTTATTTGTTTTTTCAATTCTCTAGAATATATCTCCACCTGGATGTCTCAGAGGCACTCAAACACATGCACAGAAATGAACTAGCAGTGCAGGTGAATAAATCACTACCTTAGAAATAATCCACAGTTCTTTTCTTTTCCCTGACCATCTAATGTAACCCCTCCCCCAAACACATTTTGAGGGACCATTTTAGTTACCATATACCTCTCATTTTTATCCCCTTCTGTTTAAAGAGCATTTATTATTTTTTATCTTAGTCTCCAGCCATAGCTTGTAAATTGGTCTTTCTGACTTCAAGTCCCCTTTATATACTTATAGTGGCTTAATGTTGTGCAGTCTTAAGAACAAAATTGGATCACATCAATTATTTTTTAAATCTTTACACTGTGACTCTGGTGAATACAAGATTAAAGATAAACTCAATGACAAATCGGCTAAGTTCTTACATAGATGATATTTGTAAACATATAAGTAGCATTAACAAAAACTGATTATATATAAAATCATTACATAGTCTAATTTTTGCATATAAAACAAAAAAATACTTGACAATTGTTTATAATTTGAGAAAAATGACTGAAATTAAAAAATTAAGATCCTTTTATTGTTTTGAAACCAAGTAGGGTCATTAATTAGCTTTAGATTTCATTAATCTAAATTATTATGTGTATATGTAATAATATCAGAAGGACTCACTAAAATTAGAGATTATTAGTAAAAATTCCAAATTAGCAGAAGAAAGAAATAAATATAGCTAGACCTGATTGAACAAAGTCCTCTAAATTATCAAGGTATAGAAAGTTTTGAAGATAAAGTATAAAAAATATCTGTCATGTATATGTTAAACACAAGTCAGCTAATGCAGCTGTATTAATAATAGATAAATTAGAATTTGGTATAAAATTATATTAGAAGTAAAGTGTGTCTATAGACTTATAATTTTTTTTTATTTAGAAAAATAGACATTGTTTAAACATACACTTCTAATATTATTACCTCAAAATGTATTTTGCAAGAACTGAAAGAATTACAAAGATTGTACCATCTGCCATCAGGGTGGAAAATTGTCATTTACCTCTCTAAAATATAACATGTAGACCATTAAAAAATAGTATTAGAACAGCAGTTGTATTAGTCAATGTCCACCTGAAAGCAGAAATCACATGGCAATTTGAACAAGAACCTTTTAATATTATTAATTATTAACTATAACTGAAGGGTGGCTATGGGTAAAGTTGACTCTAACAAAGACAAGAATAGCAGATATAGGAGCACCTTATATGTCTAGGGCTGAGATATAATACCTAAAAAGGAAAAATTCTGAAAGAGCCTTCCTAATCCCCTGAGATCCAGATCTTTCCATGCCTCTCCCAATGAAGCTTAACATCATGTAATTTGGTAACAGAAAAATGTTGTAGGACCACAAGCATGGCTCCGAAAGATGGATTTGGAGTAAAGAGACAGGCTTTTACCTGGCACAATCATCAATAAGCCTGATTCATGACTATACGCAGAAAACTCCACCCAAGGACAACACGTTTAGTTTTGGTCCTCACATAGAATATTTCTGAAAATACATTTACAAAAGTTTCATAGATTTGGAAACTAAAAAAAAAAAAATGCTCATGAGATGCTCATGAGTCAAAGAAGAATTATAATGAACATTTAAAAACATTTAGAACAGACTGATAATGGAGATATTATACATTAAAAATTTAGAATGTAGTTTTAATAATAGCTCTTAGAGATTAATAGTTTAGTTTTAAAAAGAAAGCCTCAAAATTAATGATATGCATTTAAATTATAAAATAAGTAAAATATTATAGAAATAAATCTAAAGAAAGTAGAAGAGATAGAAAATAAAGGCAGAAATGAATGAACATTTAAATTAATTAAACAATAACTGAAATAGAAAACAACGTAAGGTTCAATAAAGCCAAATGTTGGTTCTTTAAAATACAAGCTTCCGGCAAGCTAATAAGATATATATTTTAAAGAGAGAAAGAGAGATAAGTAATGTTAGGAGTGACGCTGGAAAACAAGGAGGAGGACAAGTAGAAGAAAAAGAGGAGGAGGAGAAAGTTAAAAAGGAGAAAAACAATAATTTGATGGGATTTACTCTTTCAAACATCAAGGCTTACTAGAAAATTAAAATTTAATAATTTTGAAATGGTACTGGCAATGGACAAATAACAATGGAATTGTAGTAAAAGAGTTCAGGGACTGGTCAAATATAAGAAAACTTGACTTGTAATGAGCTGGCTGGAAAATTACTGCTTGGCTATTGCCCATGGGACATAGGCTAATACCCATGGAAACCTAACATTCTAACAATAAGCTTTCTCCTTCTGTATGACCCCCTTGCACGACTGACCTGTGAGTTGACAGTTAGTAAAATGAAGAAAAATAGACTTGTGTGTTCATACAGATGAAGAATGGGGTTTAGGGCTTAAAAGCCCTGTACCTCTACATTTTGGGGCTGCTTAATTTGGAGTCTACATACCCCTGGCAGACTCAGCTGGCTGAATAAAGAGTGTTTCCTATAACTCGCTGGTTTCTGGTGGCCCCTGTGTCTATCAGGGGCTGACGGCCACAACAATGACAGAGCATAAGTTGCAAATTGGTGGGAAAAATGATAGCTTATTTAATACATATTGTTGGGTAATGGTTTATGTTTATCAAAAAAGATAGAATTCAATTAATTTCTGACAAAAAATAAAAAATATGAAACCCAAGTGGATTAAGTACATAAATGTAATAAGCACATTTATAATTTTAAAGTAGGAAATGATCTTTTAAAAGCTATTTGCAAAGCACATTAAAAGTGTTTGTTTTTGTTAATAAAAAATTTTAAAAAGACAAATCATCAATTAAAAAAATATTTGTAATGCAAGCAACAATCACAAAAATACTATGAAAAATCAATAATAATAATTAAAAATAAATTCTGGACTTGTAATTAAAAGCTCTGTAGAAATCTCTCTTTGGTGAAACAATTATAACTAGTTACAATTATTTTTTTTAAATTAAACTTTCTGTAAATGTTTCTAAGGTCATAGAACACATTTTTATTTTAATATTTTAGAATATCTATTTAAATTTTTTTAAGAATGGCGAATATCTTTGGCACTTGAAGCAGGATCCACCCCAAACTGAGCATGATAGAAACTTCAGTCTAAGCAGTTTTGGCCCAAAATATGTGGGTCGCTCTCATTCCAACTCTCACCCAAAAGTTGCAATGTCTCTCTGTGAGGGGTACACTACCAGCACTTTTGTTGTCCTGAACTCTATATTGCAGAAATTATAGTTCATATGCATGTGGCCACCAGCTCAGCAGCTCCCTCCTGCCACCTGGTCCTACTCAGGTCAGCAAGCCAAGAACCCTGGAGCCTGGTCACCTCATCCCAGCTCCCTAGTCGGGTCAGGTTCCACATTAGATGTGGAAAACCAAGAATAGCATAGTAAGTATACCCTATCCTTAAAAAAAAATAAAATAAAAAAAAATCTCAACCCTATTTTCATACCATATAGGAAAAAAATAATTTGAAATGAATGTAGACTTAAACATAAATGTTATAACTAAAAAAAAAAAAAAAAAAGAATATCATTGTGAACTTGAAGAAGGCAAAGATTTCTCATATAGAATACCCAAAGCAGAAAGCAGAAGGAAAAGTAATCAAATTTTAAAATTCTGCTCTTCAAAAGAAAACGTTAACACAATGAAAATACTAGCTACAGAGTAGAGAAAACTTTTTGCAATTCACATGTTTAACAAAGAACTGCTTCCAGAGTACAAGAAAAAAAAAAAATATATATATATATATATATATATATATATCTTAGTACTAAGAAAGAAAACAAATTTAATCAAAAGATTTGAACAGACTATAAGGACATGAAAAATGCTGATTACTAGTCATCATATAAATGCAAGCTAAAACCACAATGAAATACTTTTCCACATTCATTAGTTGCCTAAAATACTGTCACTACGAAATTTTGATAAGTATGTCTAGCAACTGGAAATTTCATACATTGCCAATGAGAGTGTAAAGTTGTACAAATACTTTAAAAAACAGTTTCTTATAAAATGAAGCATCCATTTACTATACAACCCACTAATTCTAGCTCTAGTTATTTTTCCAAAAGAAATGAAAAGGTATATCTACTAAAAGACTGGTATACATATATCCATAGCTTTTTATCCCCTAGTAACCAAAATTCAGTGTAAAGAAAAAGACAAAAATGTTAGGAGACATTCACTTAATCCAAAGTGAATAAAGGACCATAACAAGCAAATATAATATGTAAACCTTGATTTACATCTTGATCTGGATAGGGAAATAAGTTTCCAAAGGTATTTTAGGGATAATTCAGAGGATTTGAATATGAACTGTATATTGCATCATTTTTCAAATTAATGTTGTTAGTCTTAGGTATACTAAAGTTTAACAAAATGTGATTTAAAAATTATATGTTCATTTTACTATTCTTTCTACATTCCTGTCTGATACTTTTCAAAAATAAATATATTTAAACTAAATAGATGAACTAGATAAATTAAGTTGATAAATTGCTATCAGAATGTTAATACCATATTTAAAGTAAAAATCAAGACATGAAATATTTGAATTAACTTAAAAATAATTTTAACATAGTTCCATTATTTCCATTTAATTTATGATTGAATTGATTGATATCATTCATCAATGCATAGTTGTACCGTTGCAACATATCTCCTGAAACTCAAAAATAAACTTTTGGAAAACAAACAGAGCAGTAAAATTTTACTTATTGTTTATGAAGTGTTAACTCATTTACATGAAATTTTAAACACAAAATGTAAGATTTGAGAATACTTTAAGATATTTTTGGTAATCTAACGTAGCTGGTGAAAATACCTGAATATGTGAAATCTTATTATCAGTGTTTGAGAAAATTATCTTAATGAGAAACAATGATATTAAAATTTCTTAGATTTTGTAAAGATTTCAGTATATTGTTAATGAAAAAATTTAAATTTAAGCCAATTTTTAAAAATCTCATTTTACTTTGGCAAAATCTTACTCACTATATGCAACACTCTCCTAAGAAGGCCATAAGAAGTAAAAAAAAAAAATCATTAAAATCTCTCGATAAGCTTTATATTTTTTACTATATATTAAATAGTCAATCACAGATAATTAAATAAACTCTCTGTTTACTGAAGTCGCTGTAAGTGAATGAATTTGTACATTTTTGGGTGCATTTGTAATTTTAATGCTCATCCCATAGTACCACATTTATATATACATATATATTCTTAGAAATTATAGAATGATAGTAAATACTTGAACAAAATTATAGTTCAGCTTTAATAAAGGATCTATACATAGGTTTTTATACTTTTTTGGCTTTATTAGAAAGACATATTTCACTTCTTAAAGTTGATGAATAATTCAACTGGTGTTAAGAGTATTTGAATATATAAAATTAAAAGGAAATTTGCAAAAGAAATAATGATTATACTAGAAAACAAAGAAGTGAACTCATAATTTAATTAAGCAGTGGACATTCATATGGCCCTTTTTTTGTTTAACAGCATAATGTGATACTTTGATCTTCTAAATTTGAAGATACATTAATTCAGCCAAAAGTGGTGAACTTATTTCAAAGAAACAAAAATAATGCACATCTGATTTCACTTTAAACTTAACTGAAAGCAACCCAGGTTTATACATAAGAGACATCAAATTTGTATGCAAAATGTCTTTGAAATGAGTTTAGTATATCAAGCTCTGAGAACCTCAGGTATTTAACATGGAAAAAGGGTTTTTTTAAATCTCATTAAATATTTCTCACTGTGGATCAGAATGTGCTTCTTTTTGATTCTACCTTGAGGTCCTGAAAGAGTGAGCAAGTTAATATGTGAATGACAGGATAATAATAACATTTTTATATCTCCCATCTCTAAGGGACTCAAATTCTTTATAGAAATGATCTCATTAATCCTCACAGCATTTCTGCAAGGTAGGTAGGTGAAAAGAACTATAATAACCACTTTACAAATGAAAATAGTGATAAATTTTGCAGTTCTATATAAATGAAAATGAAAAGTAGTACCTTTTGACATTAGTATGAAGTGAATTTGTGTACATGAAAGTTAAAAAAAACCCACATAAAAAGCTGGACTACAACTTTATTAACTTTGAGATTAGTTTTGTTTTGAAATCATTTGAAATCAACTCATTAAGCAAGGTCTTACTAAAAAAATGCATTACATTTCACTGTTAAAAATCTTCAACTGTTATTTTACTTAACAAAAATATTTGAATTGTCATTGAAAGATTTATCACTAGGCAAAACTGTGATAAATTAACAAAATCTAAAATGGTGCAACTTTATATCATGTACACAATAGACGATCAAAACTGAATGTAAGTAAAAGAGTATTCCAATAAGCAGGACACTTTACCTCACTAAGAATATAATTTTTTCTCAAAATAAATGGCTAATCATTCATATGACGTGTAAAATATTAAAATATATTTTTTTCTAACTTTGTTTTTTATTGTTGATTATTAAAATAAAGTTCAAGGTGAAAAGTTTGAAACATTAAAAAGGTTATATAAAGAAATTTATAATTATAAACAGTGTAAAAATCACTATCCATAATCCAACAATACAGAATAAATCACTGTAAAATATTGGCATATTAAGTTCCAGGTCCACACCTGCACATATAGTTTAGCACATATATTGTAAAGTATATATTTGGGAATTATACTGAACATGCAATTTCAAAACCATTCAACTTAATCTACAATTGCAAGCATTTTCCAATGATTTAAAAATCCTTAAAAATGTTAATTTTCATTTCTTTGTGTAGTATATCATAAATGCATAATATTTATTTAAAACCTTTCCTGTGGCAGATAATAGGTAGCATCTATGTTTTTATTAGAAGCAAAGCAAAGATGAGTCTCTACAATATCAATACTTTGTTTGCATTCATGTTATTTTTATAGATTGTTTCCTGAAGGGAATTGCATAGATGAAAGTTATAAACTAACCCCACATACTAGAATTCAAATCCCAAAGACTGTTCTTAGAGATTTGTATAGTTTACATTTCCAGTACCCATCTAAGTGTCTTCACAGGCATTTATTACTATGGTGATTCCTTTGAAGAGTTTTTGAAAAGGGAAAAATAGTATCTCCCTCTACTTTTTAATTTTAGTTAGTTATCAGTGAGGTTAGATCTTTCACATATCACCCCATTATTTTCCTTAATTATTTGTGATTTCACATTTCTCCATTATCTGTTATTTATTTTCCTTATTGATTTTCTGGGTAGTTTTTAAATATATATTTGAAAAAAAGTGTTATTAAAATAGTGTATACTCTTTAAAATAGGCTGATAAAAAAAAAGATACAAAGAGGAAAGCAATAAAACCTTGCCACCTAGAAACAGCCTGCTGGCAATCTGGCATTAATACTCCCATAAGTAGGCACATAGAAGGTCAGGAACATATTCATAATGAATGAGGAGGCAGAGAACCAGAGAGTTGAATAATTTTATATGATAAAGTAACATTAAACAAACTTAAAAACATTAAATTCGACTTTGAATTTAGGAAGAGAAACACACTGGATTGATACTGAGTGGATTCTGAAATTTCATGTAAATGTTTCTTCACTACAGGAGATATATTTTTGTTAATCTCTTTAATGTTGAGAGAAGAGATTCTGATATCTATATTGAGTTTGAAGTCATTGTTGCTTTATTCAACCCACAATATATTTTAAATACTATAAAATTAATCCCATGTTATATAAACGAGATTTTTGGTAGTCCTACATTTCCTTCTTCCTCTCTATCCTCACTGGCCTATTTTTATTGTTTGGATTATATTTTTTTCCTGTCATGTTTGATTGCATTCATATCCTGTTTAGATATATAATTTTATTTTTTATTTAGATGAGTTTAATTCTCAACTGCAATCATTTTATCATGTCTCCTCTTTTCACACTTCTTGACTTTGATTCCATTATGGATTGTCTGTGTTTCCTTATGGAGTTGCTTATTTAATTGGCATATGAATGATCCTATGTTTCAGATCATCCTCATACTTGATACTCGAACAACAACCTGGCAGTGTAGAAGATTTTAGAGTCACATTTCCTTTCCTTCAGAATAATGGGGGCTTTTCTCTTTTGTCTTGTTTCTTTGTTCTAAACATCCTGGAGCCTGATGTCTTGTACTCTAAGTGCATTCTTCTTCCCTAGTTGTCCTAAATCTTCTTGCTTTATGCCTGCCGCCCATTACCTAATTCTGGACACATCTCTGTGTTGAACTTCCTGTTGTATTTTTATGATAGCTAGTGTGTCCTTTCAATGATCCAGTTCGGTCCCCATTTTATCTTTTGTCACTTCTTCTGAATTCTCACTTCTTTTGTCATTAATTGACATTTCAGCTGTTTCAATTCTATTTCTGCTGATGGAAATTCATGTATTATATCTGTAATGGCACAGTTTAAGGTTTTTCACTCATCCCCTGTATTTCTTGTTTTTTCTTTTTCTCTCATTATGCTTTTTTATCTTTATGTCTCTGCATTCTTATTTTTAATTAATTTAATTTAAATGTTTAATGCATAACATAAACGTGCAATCTTAATTTTCAGGCTGTTTTCTTTCAGACTGTTTTACAAGTTATCCCTTTCTAATTTTTTTCTTCTGCTATAGTACTTTGTATCATTTTTGTCTCATTTCTTCTTATCTTACTTATATTTAATGGTAGCAGCTCAGTTCAGACTTTGTATTTGATAGATGATTCTTTCCCCCTCTTTTCTGTCCACTAGGGTTGATGTGACAGGACAACAGACTTAGTGGGCAGAGCCCTGTCTTGCATATTGGGTGCTTGAGTTCAACTCTTTTCTGAGATTATCTAAAATCTCCTATGGGCAGACCTTCTCTCACAGGCAGTTGTGTATCCTGTTCATCTGAAAAACCTTGTTGACCCATTTTAGCTACTGCTCTGTAAGAAGGAAAAGCCCCTTGCTGCCCATAATCCAATCTCAGGATAGATGGAAGTTTCTACACTTCAGGGCTTCTCCTTCCCTCCCTCCACCTAGGTCCACTTACCCCTCAGATCTCATATTCCTAGTTGGAGAGCATTTTGAGGATTCTCAGGATTATGTTACCTCATTTTCTAAGAATAATTTCAAGAGTGGAAAATGATGGGTTAGGGAAGGGTTAGTCAGAAGTACGAAACTCATTTGACTTCTCCCAAATCTTATTTCTTTGTGTTCTCTATTTCTAGAAGTTTATGCAGTAGGCTATTTCACTTTCTTATCAGGTGACTCTTGATAAGATTTTGTTTTCATTCATTCATTCATTTATCTGTAGTTTATTGCATGTAGCTTTGTTGCTGTGTATTTTTAATTTATAATTTATATTGTTTTTAAATTTAATATAAAATATATTTATATTTATGTCAAATACATTTATCCATTTATTTTATATTTAATATAAAATATAATAACTATGTTTAAATTTGCTGTATATTTTAATGCTTGTGCAAATGTGTATTGTGTATGCATAAAAGTAAATGAAATAAGATTAAAATAGGTAAATAAATTGATAAATATGTGTCAAAGTGTCCATATTTTAAATATACAGAGCTATTCATAAGCAATATAAAGAATTTTCAGGATCACACAGACTCTCCTTTCCATAACATACACACACATTAAAAAATATATGTTAATATTAAATATTTTACTTATAAAGAGATCCTCAATTTATTTGTTAAAGAATAAATACCTGTTTTCTAAGAATGACATCTAAAAATTATCAAATAATACAGAAAATATTTTTAATTGCCCAGTATTCTATCATCTATGATTAATCATTATTAATATTTAATGAACATTATTTCAAATCTCTTTATGATAAAGAGAAAAGTATACATACAGACAGATGTATAAAGATATATTGACATAACTGTCACAGAAATACAATTATATTTTGAATGCTTTTAAAGTAACATTGTATTAATTCAAGTAATCAAAATTTTAAATTTTACTTAACACAATGGAAATGAGAACAGCAGATGATCAGATGAATGCTCTTCACAAGAAGATATAATACTGCCTAAATTAAATTTAATGAAAAAGAATGAAATAAATTTATAAGCTTAGAGAAGTTGTTATTAAAAAATATATATTATATATAATTTAATCTTAAAGGTTATCTTTTAAATATTGGATCTCAAGTAATTATCACTATTACCGTCAGCTCATTTCCTGATGTTTGTTCTTCATAGCATAGTGCTACAATGTCAAGTTTAGTAATTTGTATATTATTTATTATTTATAATTTGTGTAGAGAATAATGTCAAATTTATAGGTAGACAATTTTAAGACCACTATCAGGTATTTTACATGGCTCCTTTCAATTCTCAGGTATGATTTTATTTTGATATATCTTTGAGTTGGTTAAAATTTGGCATGTTAGGTTTTTAAAAAAATCTTCTATGTTGGCTATTTCTGATGATTTTTGGATTTGAACACTATATGTGTTTTTACTGAAATTTAAAGACAGTATAAAAATTTAGGTGTCATAGCTTCCCTTAGAATTTTTTTAGACAAACCTTTCTTATTACTTAGACTTGAATATTGCTATATGAATTCTAAGGGCAGATTGGTATTTTTCACTATTTGGTGACTTATCCTCCCTAAATACTTCTAGATTTCTTTTCAGCCATTGAATTCACTTCCATTTTTAGGATGTAGTTTGGAGTTGATTATTGTCAGTTTTTCCTGAGATCTGGAGGGTATTTCAATCTGTAATTTCAGATCTCCCTACATTTCAAGTATTTTTTCTATTTTATTTTTGAATGTTTCATTTTATTTGTTCCATCACATTAATAAAGAATATATGCTATTGATTTGTTGGTTCTTTTATGTTTACTTTATATATCTATCTTTCTATTTCTATACCTTTTATTTTTACTTTCCAATCTCCTATCCTCCAACCTGTCTACCATGTATGTAATTGCTTTAGCTCCTATTTATTCTTTTTGTTGCTTTATGTAAGTTTTATATCTGTATATATTTTTTTATTTTTCCCCTGAAATCTGTCAGCTTACCTGTCATCTCATTCTGTTGTCTTTTAAGTTCTACTTAAGCCTTGTGTTTATTACAACTTGACTCTCCTACACTCCTCTTTCATTTTTTAAAGAGGAATTGTTGGAAAGTTCTCTGATAGAATGAAGAAATATTTTTGGAAATCTTACACCTCATTGAAAATGTATTTTCTTATGTAGGTCATTCAGAAAGTGTCTGGTAATGTTTCTCTTCTCCTTTTACATTTTCCCCACTATTTATACTTAGGGTCTATACTAGATTATTCTTTCACTCTTTTTTTTTTGGCGGGGGGAGGGGGCTTTCAATATGGCCATGAGGGACCATAAACTAAATATGCTTTATTTTACTATTTTGAAATAGAAATCTTTTAGTGTTTTATTTTCTTTGACTGAATATTATCTAGGTTTTATTTTTCCATTGTACTACATTCAATATTTCAATTGGAATCAGTTTATGTGAAAAGCAATGTTTAAATTATCAAATAACTTGGCAAGAACATTAAATATTTTATAAATTTTCTAAAAAGGTTGAGAAATTCAACATATGAAAACATATTTCTATTATAGTCCTTCTGAAAATAATTTGAGTCCATTTCTCTTTAATCTTTATTTTATTCTCTGTAGCAACTACTAAAATTTATGTGAAAAGTCTCTTGTTGAAAAATCTTGATATTTTATTAGAAGTACTCTAAAACAAAAAAGAATGAATAACTGATATACAAAGATCCTTACTGCATTAAGATAATGTACAATATGTTGCTGTCTAAATTGACAGTGAAAATAAAAAATAAATTAGTATGGATGAACTCTGTAGAAGTACTCTACCAATGAAATTGGAGAACTTTTTTGATTAGGTGTTTTAAATTTATTATCATAACAAAATGCCAGAAAAGAAAAGCTTTTAACATTATTAGAGCCTTAGCGACAAATTTAGAGCATCATTAACAAAGATATTTAGTATAAAGGCAATGTAACTAGCATGTGTTTTATATAATGAAAATAATGTCAATAAAATCAGCTTTGATAAATTCTCTTTACTTTTTAAAAGTTTTTGTTGTGACATTTCTTAGATTTTTTTCCTTGAAATCTATTTTATCTTATTAATGTTTTTTGTCTCACTGACTTTTTTGAGAAATCTGAAATTAATTTTCTTAAGCTTACTTTCAATAATATTTTCTTTAAACTTTAAAATGCCCTCAGAATTTTTAATTTTTAAATAAAACAATATAAAAATTATGTTTAAATGTGAGTGCTTCTTATTTCTTGGATTCTATAGATCTGGAAGGAAGGCAACAATTGTAACATTTGTCCTTTAACTCGGCATTGTTTTGGGCATCCCAGAGCTGTTTCAGAAGAAAATGGTGATGTGTTCTACCTTAGGGATTTTGGTGCTCCACAATGTAATGAAAGAATACGCTTTTGAGTTAATTATGGCTTTGACATTGCTCCAGATGTACATAATACATGATGTGTAAGCCAGATGCCCTGCGTGTTCGTGCCTCCACCTGGACACCGCTGCTTGAGGAAATCAAAACCCTACTGCTGCAGGTGGGCTGTGGCAGACTTCCAAGGTCTATCTCATGATGCTTTTGCTGCTCTCTGGGGAGATGTGCAAGATCAGTCTACAGAAACATTTATGATTTCATTAAAGAATGAATCACCCACAGTCAATGGGGGCCTGCTAATTGGCATTTAGAGATATAAATTTATTTTAACTGTAAATAAAGGTATTTCCATATCCTTCTTACCTAACCATTTAAGGAAGTTATTAATCCTAACTAAACTTTCTTATTATGCTTGCCATTTTTAAAGCTTCCTCATGTTTTTTCAACTTAAGAAAGATATATGTTTCTACTGAGAAACTTCTGAAAACATTTTAAGAAATGTAATATACCTTTCGATATTTAGTTTTTAGATATAGCTTCTACTGAGACTTCACCCAATGGCTCAGTAAGATTTTATCGTTACACTGTCCTTCAAGAATTCTGGAATCCTGACATTTTGCAGAATTTACTCTCTAATGTTTATTATGACAACACATTTTCCTTAAATTTCAATGTATTTTTCTAGTTTTTATATAAGTAAATATTTTTGGCTTCAGGTTTATTTTGTATAACTATTTCTACAACTGTTTTCCAAATATTAATAAATAATTATTTATACATAAAATTTATATGTAATAACTATGATAAATAATTATTTATGCATAAAATTGTTCAAAATTCTCATCATAAATAAGGTTTTAGTTTGGGCAGAATGCATGTTTATCTGCCAGCTTCTATATATATATATGTATAAATTCTCTGTTTAGAGAAAACTTAGGAAAATATTTTGCTTTGACTAATCTTCTTTTGTAACTATAAAATTCTATGGCTTAAAACATATAAACTTTTTTTAACTAATTAAAATTCTATAATTCTGGTGATTTTTCAGGAAAAAAATACTAGAAATACAGATTTTTTCCATTTTTATTAACAAATCTATTTTTTATTAAGTTTTATTGGGATAACATTGGTTAATAAAACTATATAATTTTCAGATATACATTATAATTTGACATCTATATATTTTGCTGTGTGTTTACCACCCAAAGTCTAGTTTCCTTCAGCTACCATATATTTGATCATCTTTACCCACTTCACCCTCTCTCTACCTCCCTATATTTGATCCTCTTTACCCTGTCTACCTCACCTTTCCTTCCCCACTCTCTTAACCACTAGTTCATTGTCCATATCCCAGAGTATCTGTTTGTCCTGTTCATTTTTTGCTTTTATGTTTATATCCCACATATAAGTGATATCATGTGACTTTCTACGTTTTCACTCTGGCTTATTTCACTTAGCATGATTATCTCGAGGTCCATCCATGTTGTTGCAAATGGCAGCATTTGATCTCTTCTTATGGCTGAGTAACATTCCATTGTATATATGTGCCACAACTTCTTTAGCTAATCATATATCGAAGGACACTTTGTTTGCTTCCATGTCCTGAACACTGTAAATAATGCTGCTATGAACATCGTTGTGCAAATATCCTTTGGGATATGGGTTTTCAAGTCTTTGGGTTGAATACCCAGTAGTGGGATTGCTGGATCATATGGTAGATCAATTCTTAGTTTTTTGAGGAACCTCCATACTGTTTTCCATAGTGGCTGTACCAATTTGCAGTCCCATCAGCAGTGTATGAGAGTTTCTTTTTCTCTGCATCCTCTCCAACATTTGTTATTACTTGTCCTGTTGATTATAGTTGTTCTAAAAGGTGTGAGATGGTATCTCATTCTTAACAAATCTACTTTATTGGAATTAAAATCTAGAAATATCTTGATACATTTATAAAATATTGCTATTGTTGGCCTTATTGAATTGTATTAAGCAAACATTAAAAAGCTAAAATTTCACACTATCAATGTTTCTAATTATTCTATGCCTTAGCAAATACATAATACACCTTTCATCCTATAAAATTAATGGAAGTCGCCATTCTTCTTTTTAGTTTGTGAAGAACTTTCATTTCCAATTATTAAAATTACAAACTTGATTCATACATGGCCATAAATTTATATGCTTTAAAAAAGTAACAAATGTTTTAAGTAAAAATAAATGTAGATACAATTTTTAAAGAATAAAGCTATTTTTATATCAGATACTTTGGAAGTAAACTTCTAGTTTACCATCACAGCTGAAATATAAACACTAGTATAGTTATGAAGTTATAGAGAAACTTCAGTTAGATTTTACATTTCTTATTAATAAGTTTCTTTACAAAATTTACTTTTTAAAATGTAAATTTTCAGCTGTTAGATTATAATTCACTATTCTTAATATCTTTTTGAAGGGTCTTTCTCCACTTTATTAGGAGAATGAATATTTTTAATCATTTCTCTTTCATTATTCTTCTGAAAGAATTCTTAAATCACAGGACATATAAAGTTCACTATCTAGAATTCATCATTTTGATTTATTCTGGTGAATTGAATATACTGATTATCTAAAAATTAATACATAAGCCAAGCAAAGAATATTAAAGACAAAGAAAATTAATGAGTTATCAAATTACAATATAATTAACACCAAAATTCATATAATTCAGAAGTCACTTTAAAATTAAGTGTTACAAAGTCGTCATCAATATGAAAATAAATTGTTCTACTGTTAGAGATGCTATAATACATTGGACAAAATTTATACTGGCTGGCTATGTATCTTGGTTTGAATGATTTTGAAATATATTTTAAAACATCTTTACATTTATAAGATTTAATTTTTCAAAAATTACAGTTCAGCAGTAAAAAAACAATTTTATTTCAATTACTATGCATGAATTCACACACAAAAAATTATTACTTTTATTTGTATCTCTTACTAATTGGCTTATTTCTCAAGAAAAAAAGAGGTGGTTAATATACCTACTTGGAAAGTTTATATAATATATGTGCCTTTTTTAGGAAAGCTCAATTTCCATAAGCTATGCCTATTGAACAGGTACATAGTGGCAATAAATATATTATAACATTTTTATCACATTATATAATTTAAAACGCTGTTATTTTTTTAATTAGGTATATAATCTGGCCTTATATATCAAAATTCAATTTATGTGTTTCAAAACCATAAATGCTATAAATTGCTTAACAGTGTTATTACATATTTGAAGTTTCCCATTTGGAATTTGTGATCTAGCTGAGAAGATGCTGATAATAAAAAAAGCTTCATTTGAACCTCATTTCTATAAACTATTTAAAAGAACTGAGCTTTATAAAAATAATACGCATAAGTTTTATTGCTATTTCTGTTTATGTTTCTGAGTTTTTTTCTAAAATTTATTTTAAACACTAAGCTAATATCATCTTTTCCCCTTTTAACTCCTAATCATTAGAGTCTCAAAGTGTTTTAAATTTGACAAATACTTTATTTCCAAAGGAAAATTTTTATTTTGTATTTCAAAGTGTTCTAATTTCTTTCATTACTCATGTTATTTTTTGACAATTCAAAGGACATTTTTATCAATGAAACTGATAACTTCAGGACTTAGGTAATGTGCAAAGTCAGTATTTGCTAGATGAATTCCATGTATATAATTGTTTTTTTGTAAATATAGCTAATAGTTTATTTGCAAACTCAGTACTTCATTAATTTATGTGTATACATGATGTTTCTTGACAAGCTGTTTCATTGTCTAGACTATGTTATATTCTGGTTTAAATAAAAATATCTATAAAGGCCTGCCCTTGATGATTTCACCCAATTTTATAAAGAATTCATAAATAAATATATAAATGCAATGTAATGGACTTATTGTGCCATTAGGGTTATACTCATTTGTTATGAGTGTACAGAAAAGAATATCTGGCTTCTCAGTGGACCTATAGGTGGTTTCAATGAGCAAATAACCTTTGATTTTTGAGAGTTAAAGTTCTACATGTAAAGAAGATTCTAAAGGATGTCCCAGTAGAGAAAAAAATAACAATAAACAGAAGTAAATATAAAAATCTTTGTTCATTTTATGAACAGCAAGAGATATGGAGTGTCTGGCTTGCAAGAAAATAGTTGGGCAAACGTTATGATAGGAAGAGTCTCATATTTTATGCCAGATGTCACACTAGAGTTTGCTCCACATTATATAAGAATGTAAAATGTGACAGATTTCATATCAAGAAGAGAAATTATCAGATTTTTATTCTGGGGAATTAGTCTGGATAAGAGGGCAAGATGGCTTAAAGAAGTAAAAAACACAATTACACAGATAATTACAGAAACCTAGATGAAATAGAGGATGACCTGAAATATTAGGTGGTAATGAGAGTAGGAGGCTTTCAATAGATTTTGAAAATATTTTGAGAATAGCAGCTATTCATAAGAAGTTTCCTGTTATTGTATTATGTAAATTAAATTTATATTATTTACATTATATTTATATTGTATTACATAAAAGTTAAATTTAATTCTTAATTCAGCTAACACAGAAACACATGTTTTGGTGAATATTTTATGAGTATTAAAATACCTTCTTAAGTTTTTCTGTAAGCATTCGTAATATTATAAGCAGATGAATAAGGCAAAAGGAAAGGTAGAGTATCTTATCTAGCCAGATAACTTTCTGTAGCAAATTTGTCTCATATTTTAGATATATATTAGGTCTTGTTATTTTAAGACCTTCAGTATCCCTCCATGTAAGACATCATTTCATCCCATGCTCAATTGCAAACATCTAAATTTATGTTTTATCTAACACTTTTTACATAAGGGGTACTGAATCAGATTTTGGCCCAACAGATATATTAATTCAATTAGCCTCGAAGATTAGAAACAATAGCCATTCCAACTAACCAATGTAAGTCAATTGTGATTCAGTCACCTGTGCTGTGTCATCAAATAAAACAAGGTGAAATTTGCTTCAGCCTTCTACCTTCTGATAGTATCACTATGATACAAAAGAAAAAGCAAAATGTTTGTCCATCAGATATCAACTGGCTAGAGATGATGGGTAACTGCTTAAGGTTGGAGTTTTCTCTCTTGAACAGCTAATAAATGAGGGCATCATAAACTCAGATTGAGACCAAACAAAAGATCATTTCTCTGGGGGCAAGCAAGTTCATTTTATTTAGAGATTGTGATAAGCATGAAAGACATATATTTAAGTTGTTTAATAGGTAATTATGTAAAGATGGACAGATCTTATAAATATAGGTGTATCATTTTAGATAGTTTTATATTTGTATCTATGACTAGTCTACATAGATACAATTGATTCTGTGAGAGTAGGTGGCTAAGAGGAATACACAGAATCAAGAAACAAAAATATTGAGAGAGAAACCACACACAAAAAGACACATATATAAAGTTAGTTAAAGGGACTGAAAATAAACTGGGCAAAGAAATGGGAGTAAATGAAACTAAAAAAGGCCTTAAAACTAGGAAGTAAATAGTTTAGTAAATGCCTGGTGATCTGAGTAATACTGACAAAGATTCAATACTACTTTTCTGAGGCAAATGCTGATGCTTCTGTGCATAAAAAGTAGACTTCTATATTTTCTGATATCATAATTAATACACATTTATTTGATGAGATTTATATGCAAAATTCTTGAATGATAATAAATTGAAGACTATATGAATCTATAATATTCTTAATTAATGAAATAACATTTTAACCATCTGATAGCTAACAGCCTGTTTATAATGAAAAGATGTCTGACTAAAAATGAGTTTGTTAGTTTCACCAGTAATCAAATCTGAAATATTGTTATGGTAATAATTTTTTATAAATCAAAAAATAAATGAAATAAGCAGGATAACTGGAACAAAATTGAGAATCTCTGTGGCATTTGATTAACTGGCAGGAAATGACTGATTTTCCAGTAATCAAAATGAAAAAGGCAATCAGGTGGGTTTATAATACGTACCACCACAGGTTCTGTGATATGTGATATTCATAATTTAACCTTCTCATGGATAATTAACATTGTGAATACTCAGCATATATTAATGGTTTATAAGTAAGAATTTAATGTTACAGGTTCAAAAAAATCTCAAAACAACTCAAGAGACTAGCATAAAATGTGGCAATCTTAAAAGAGCGCACCTGTTATATTACAGGTTGTCAACAGCAGTGATTAAAACAGAAAGCCTTCAAATCTGTTACATTTGGGTTTGGAGGACATCACCATTAGAGGAAGGTAAAGAGCTCTTGAAGTCTTCCAAGTTTTTCTTTCAGATAGGAAAAAAAAAAAAAGAAACAAATGCATCCTTGGAACAAATTAAAATACAGAACAAAGTTTTCCCCAGCCCTCCGAAAAGTAAAAGCCCCTTTGGATGAATGACTGGCAACCACGAGTAGACATAAGAAAGAGGTCCGTTTCAGACAATTGTCTTTTCATAAGGGTCTGATACCCTAAAATTCATGATTTAGAACCTAATCAGGAACCATTTACAACATTCACTACTGTGGACTTAAATTATTTTAATGAGAAAAGTACATCATTAAAGTTAAAAGTTTAAGTTTTGGTAATTTGAAATATCTTCTGCACACATACCTTAAATATGGGCATATAATTTAGTTATTCCTTAAAAGATAGTTTTTCCTTGTTTTTTAATTCACTAGACAAAATAATTTTTTAAAGATTGTAATGTTATTTGAGTTATTTTATTTAAAAAATCAATATAAGTATGATTTGATTTCAAAGTCCATATTTTTATTAAACTTTTAATGCAAAACCTCTATTTTACTGATTATAATGCAAAAAGTAGGGGAAACACAGCTTAAATTTGGTTCAGCTCACTGTCCTTAGAGATGGAATAATAATCATTACGCTTATTGCTTAAACAAAATGATTTCCAGAGTTATTGGCAAACTATGCATAAGTAACTCATTATAATGTTTCAAGCTTTCTTGTCAGTATACTGTAGCTCCTTATCCTCCTCAACAAATGTAATAATTAGAAATAAATAATTATAAAAAAAAAACTTTCCTACATATTATTTTTTCTCTCTTCATCTCACTTGCCAGATTACCAGAAGGCTACTCAGTATTTACTTCAGTCCTTGAGACAATAATATTCAGGGTTGCTTATTTTTAATGTTGGCATATGAATAAGCAGAACACGTTCTCTGACCTACACTCAAGAGTATGCCTTGGCACCAACACAAGCATCTCTCAGAGCAGTGTTTCAGGGTGACAGAAGCTACAGCAGCAGGAGCACTAGCGTGGTGCACCTGATGAGCTGCCCTTTATATTCTGAAGCCAGCTAGCCAGCCTTATCCTATCTGAAACAGAATTTCTGTAAGAGGAGGCTGTCTCCACATGAAGTTTTCAAAAGTTAGAATGAAACCAAAATTTGGAGCACAAAATAGTGTCTGGATAAATATGTTATTTTTCAAGTTGCTTAGAAGATCAATGTAATGAATAGCATTTGTCCCTAATATATGTGTATGTGTGTGTGTATATATATATATATATATGTATGTGTGTGTATACACATATTCATATGTGTAGCTGT
The DNA here is from genome assembly GCA_003508835.1 of Eonycteris spelaea. Taxonomy (NCBI): domain Eukaryota; kingdom Metazoa; phylum Chordata; class Mammalia; order Chiroptera; family Pteropodidae; genus Eonycteris; species Eonycteris spelaea. The sequence continues at coordinate 2,214,613 of PUFA01000067.1, read as the reverse complement.
ATATATGTGTGTGTATGTATGTTGCTACATGGACTTATGAGTATTTATACACATACATTACAGCAAACCCTAACCAACTATTGTTTTATCATCTCATATTTTATAATTTATTTATGGCAAATAGTTTATTCATCTAGCCATCAAGAGAGCTTCTATAAACTGTATTTGACAATAACATTACTCACATTACATTTGTGTTTAAAAACTACTCCTCAAAACCCTCTTTTCTTAATATTTCATGTTGTATCTTAAAAAAGAGATTCTGTAATTATCTTCTATATGCCCTAAAGACCCAGATGAATATAGATTTTTGAAGCAATTTTTAACTTTTTAAATAAAGAGTATCATTTAAATTCAATATAGAGTAAAAGTTTAATTTTCGTTATGAAATATCCATGATCAACTCTTTGAAAGCAGCATATAATCCTAGGTCAGCTTTCACCACTTCTGTGCCTCGATTCAGTCATCTGTGACCATAAACTTCAAAGGTACGAGAAAAACTTGGAGACAGTTCAGATAGTGATAGAATCGGAGAGTTTTAGAGCTAGAGGGGAACATGTGGGATCAATGCAATCTCTAACCACACAGAGGAGAGATACATAGATAAAAGATTGGAAAGATAAAGGTAATATTTTTAAATAAAAAATAATTTATTGTGTTGAAAAGGAAGGCAAAAGACTACTGCAATTACAAATATGTAAACAAAAATAAATATAAACATGCCTTTACTACATACCCCCAACACACACACGATCGCACGTAACAACTCAGAACCATACATGATAGCAATATATAACCCCTCCTATCCAACCAAGACAAATACGGTAAAGATACTATGCTTTAAATTATAACATATACAAAAAGATGAGTAAACACCCAGTGATATGAAAACTATCTGAAGAAGGCTTTAGCACTGAAATCTTTATATTTCAGTGACAAAACTATTAGTTAATATTCACATATCAGTTTTTAGATTTCAAAGCACATTTTTAAGCATCTCATTGAGATACATAAAATATCTATCCTGTGAAATAAGTATTAATATCTACATTAGCTGCATGTAGAAAGTAAAGATCAGACAAAATATAATTAACAAAAACCTCACAGTTAGTAAATATTCTTGATGATAGCACAAAAGATATACATAAAACAAACCCATCTTAAGAAAGGTTGGTTTTAGGAAGCTTTCCTTACAAATTACTCATTGAAAGTTTAAGTTTTCAAAAGGTAAACTTCAGTTGTCTGGGGAATACACTCAAGTATACACAGATAATCCTTGGTAAATTAGTGTTGCCTATGCAGGGAACATGAGTTTGGGCACAGTCAGGCTTATAATCAAATCCAAGCTTAATATTGTTTTCTTGGGTCCAATTCCCCATATTTATTTACCTTCATTAAACTGCAATTATGCTATCTATACATAATGGGAAATGCCTATTTCAAAGAACTGGTGTGAAGCTTAAATGAGATTAGGTATGTAAAATGCTTTCTGCCACCCATTGTACAAATGCCATTTTATTGTTTTCTGTAGTTATGCACAAATCTTCAGTCCAATACAAACAAGGTTAAGATTTAATTTAAAGTTAGTATTAGAAACAGAGTTAAGTTTAGTAGTATAGTTGAAGATTAAGAAATCTTTACTTTCTCCTATTAATAATTAGAATGTACAATTACTATGCATCTTTTTTGTGAGTGACATGTAAAACTTACATGGCTCTAATAGTGACCGATACATCATAGTTGCTCAAAAATATTGTTTGGAATATTGTTAAGTTTGTTAATGTACAGATATTATCTAATGCCAAAAAAATACAGTGTCATGGTTTTCCCCCAGAACTCACTCAACCGAAAGGTAAGCTACAAACTATTATTGTAGTAGAGGAACCATGTGTGTTGGATGAGGGTTTCTTTTAAATCATATGTAGGTCAGTGAGCAATGATTCTCCCACATCCAAATAAGCTGCAGAAAACATTCCAACCTTATAGTTTCTGTGCTGCTATTATTCTATAGGTATAAATGTGCCATAAAATAACAAATTAATTTGAGTATAATTTGTATGGACCTTAAAAATAGCCTAAATTTAGATTATTTAAATTTATTTCTATTGTTTTAAAACTATACATTTTCAAGTATCTCATGGTCATGCCTCAGATGAGGTCAGTAATTAATATTTATTGTACTCTACTATGAATTAAACATTATGCATTAGCAATAAATTCTCACTTTATCATATATCAGTATTTTAAGTCATAAATAAACTTAATAATTGAATGGCTAAAATATAACACATATTCACTTCTTGCTTATGTGAGAGTCCCAAATGGATATTCCTAGTGGAGTGACGGCTCCCCCCAAGGCTATCATTTAGGCAGTTCTCCTTCCATCTAGTGGTTCGGTAATCCCCTACTACTTGATTATCATTTGAACCTATTAGAAGAAAGGAGAATGTCATACCAAAGTTTTTTATGACCAAGCCTGGAAGTCTTTATGGCCAGGTACATATCACTTCCACTTTCATTCTTCTGGAAAGAACTTATTCACATGACCATACTTCATGCAAGGGATACTGGGAAAAATTTTCTACCTGTGTCTTCAAAGAAGTAATACCTTGATCTCTGAGTGTTAAATGATTTGTGGTATTGATTAGGTTTTAGATTCAGGTATATCTCACTCCAAAGTTTGTATGATTTGCGCTTCTCAAGTTTTAAGAGATTTGTGTTTCTACTACTCTCCAGCTCAAAAATCTTTGTGCTTTTTCCTTCTTTTCTATCCTGAGTTATTGACTAGACCAGAATGAATAACTATCTTGAATTCAAACATCTGTTTCAGATTTGATCTTTCAAGTGGGAAGAATGGGATAGAAACATGACCAACAACTTCTACATCAAACCTTAATATGAGGGCTGCCTGAGGCGTAAAAGACTACGGAGCTCTTTTTCCACTTAGGCAAATTCCAACATGCCTGGAGGATAAAAATGCAAATATTTTATAATAAAATAATAATAATAATAATAAGCAGAATCCAGTAGTTAATTTGAAGTGTAATGTAGAAGCCGTGGAAATGCACTTCTCAGCCCTACTTCAAGAGAGATTGCTGTGGGCCATAGCTATCACCCCACTGTCACCCCACTGGATCTACCACCACATGAAACACTAATGTCACACTTCCCTCAGGCTTTTCCACAGGAAGTGAACACAGATAGGGGTCTCAATAAGGTCCATCCTGTGGGTTCACAGAACTCTTCCAGTGGGAAATTGGTTCAGGAACTTCCCATTATCATGGCCAAACTCCCTTAGAACTTCACCAGCATCTGAAACTCTTTCCTCTCTTGTTCCACTGCTGCTAAGCCTCTTTTTTTAATCCTATTTGAGTGTCTCCTCAGAGGACTCAAATTGACACAAGTACTAAGTTGAAATACATAGCTGCTAAAAAGATATATGTGTCTTTTAATATATATTATGGTATATATAAATATATATTAATATACATATAATGTAGTATAATATATATATACATATTAATATATATTATGCTATGTAGATATACATCCACACATACATATAAATATATAAAGACATAGATAGATGATAGATAGATAAATAGATGATAGATAGACAGACAATAGATAAATCCAAAAGTTAGCAAAATGTTTAAATCAGAAAACACTGAAACAATCCCACTAAAGTCTGGAACAAAACAAGTGAACTATATAACTATAATTTAATATTGTAAATGAGGAACTAGGAAAAAACATAATAAATGAAATTTAAAAATTACAGTTATAAAAATAAAAAGTAAAACAATTTTAGTTTATATGATGTATGCCTGAAAAACTGAAAGAATAATAAAAAAATACTTCAAGCAAAAGGAAAGTTTAGAAGACTGCAATGAAACAAAAATTAATATAAAGAAATCAGTTGCTTTTATATATGTGAACAATAACTAGTTAGAAATATAATTGAAAGATCTATGTAAAAAAACAAGAAAAATGCTAAAACATTTACAAATTTAATAAGACCTGTGCAAATTTTATATAAAAACAACTTTAAAACACCACTGAAAATAAAAAATAAAATTAAACAAAAAGAAAAACACACTACGTTCTCAGAGAGAAAAGCTCAATGTCCTACAATTGTTAATTTTCTGTTATTTGTATATTTGATATGTATCTAATAAAATGCCAACATTTTTATAATTAACTAAGCCAGTTAGTTATAAAGTTAATGTGGAGAAATAAATATAGTGAAGAAATATTTGAATGAAAAGAGCAATGAAAACCATTGATTCTACTAGAAATTAAAATGTATTATAAGGCATTGATAATAATTGGTACATAAATAAATCAACAGACAGAATTTAGAATCTATAAAAATTTTAAATCTTAAAAAGCAAAGGAATTTAGTATAACATAAAGTTTGCTTCTAACCTTCAAAATCAGTAGGAAAAGAAACTATTTAAAAGGTTATCAGAATAACTAGGTCAACATTTGGAAAAAAATGTGGTTAGATCTATGTACCACACTATTATATCCCATGATAAATTTTGAATGATTTTAATAAAAAATAAGTAAGCCATGAAACTACTAGAAGAAAACATACTGAATCCCTTTATAGTAATGAAGTAGGAAAAATCTTTTAATTAAGTCTCAAAACCTAAAAGTCATAAGTGAACAGTTTGAGAAATTTCACTATATAAAAATCAAAACTTTGTTAAGGAGGAAAGTTCTCCCAAAATGACTTTTTGAGGGGGGAGGGAGAGAGCAAGAAGCAGTATTGAAACTTACCTCAAAGATCAAGCCTGGATAGTTTAATTAATAAGAAACTGATCCAATACCCCATAGAAAGAGTATTAGCAGATAGTTCACAAAAAAGAATATGCAAACAATTCTTAAACGCATGAAAAGATGTTTATCTTCACATATAATGAGTGAATTCCTTAATAAAGCTTTATTCAAACATGATTTTTCTTCAGACACTTAATGAAAAATCTATATTTTGAAAACTCCCCCTCTGATAAGACAAGGACAACAGACACTTTCATATATTGCTGAAATAAGTTAGCATCATCCTTCTGGGGGGCAATTTGGTTATGTCATCATTATCATCGTGGACCCAGCAACCCAGCAATTATTTTCTGGGAATTTACCTGCACAGAGGTGAAATGAAACAATGTTATTTATTGAAGCATTCTTTAAATAAGCATAAGATGGGAAATTATCAATAGAAAACAACCCAAAAGGTTAACCCTTATAATGGAATGAGATACAGTTTAAACAGAAAGAATAAGACTGTGTTCAAATGTGGAAATATTTCTAAATATTTCAAGTAAAGAGCAACATAGAAAGTAGTGGGTGTGGTATACTGCACACACCATATGTATGTATAAAATATATATACAAGAATGTACATGCAAAAAATGTTTGTAGGTGAAAAATGAAACTCTGGAAGGAAGAATAAGAAACTAAAGACTTGGTTACCTTTGTGTGGATATGTGTGGTGGGGGTAATGGCTGTGCAGATGGAGGATGAGGATGAAAGAGAGACTTTTTCTTCTATACATTTTATAACTTTTGATTTTGCATTCAAATTCTTTGATGATCTATTCATTTTTTTTAATCATAAAAAGAGTAGTAAAGCAAGCAAAGGTTACTATCTATATAGATATGCATTTATTCCAAAAATGTTTACTCGACAACTACTGCATGGCAAGAACTGCACCGGGAAATGGAGAATAAAGAATGACAATTCTGGTACTTAAGGAGCATACAGTCGAGTGAAAGAAACTGACAAGCAATCATGACCTAGATTTAAAACTTCAGTGATTGAAGAAAGGGAATAGCACCAGTAGAAACAAGTCAAAAGGGAAAGCCACTTTAAGAAATAATATCCTTGATAAGAGATGCTCTGCAATTTAATGAAATGAAGGATTTATGCAAATTAATAATTCCACTAGGGAGTAGAGATTGGCATTTAGAAAAGATTCTGAAACTGGATTTCAAGTGTTTTTTGAGGTGGAAAGTCTCAGGTAGAAAGCAAAAAGAGAAGGAAACACAAAAGGAATCTTGGACAATGTCCATAATTAGTGGGTTTCAGACATTTTTCCTTTGATCAAAAGTTTTCATTCAAGGCTGTTTTTTAAAAGTAATCTTGATAAAGGTAAGATTAAAGTATTTTTCAAAAATAGCTAATAGGGCTTAAAACACTGTAACTGTCTTTGCCAAATTTCTTGCTTTTTATAATAATAATAATTAAAAAGAAAAGTCCACAGCAAGGTAAGTATAGTCTATGACATGACATTTCTGAAGTTCTATATCTGACATCTGGTGAGATGTCTGGGGCCATTTTATGATTTATGATGCAGGAAATTTGAAGGTTCTTTGCATACAGTATTACTAATATAAAAAAAAGACACTTTGATTCAAATCTATTTTCTTTTATTTTTGATCATTCAGAGAAATCACTCCATGTTGAATATTAATTCTTCTCAGAGCCAGCTGGTAGAACATGATGTTAATGAGGCCAAAGTTGCTGGTTCAATCCCTGTACTGCCAACAGGTCCCACACAGGGAAAGGATTTTTGTATGCACCTCTAATCAAGTCCAGCTGTCTTCCAAGTGTCGTTAAGCACAAAGGGACCCAAGTGAGAGAAGGTGAATTACTGATGAGGAATTATTATCCACAAAAGTAGCAGAAGTTTCTAACCTAGTTAATCTTACATCTTACAACACAACACAGTAGACTCCAGCCACTTACATTTGTCCTTGAAGTTTTCTTTATTTTTTTTAAATGTAAGATAAGATTATTCAAATAAGTATATCACAAATGATCCACTCAACCAGGATAAAGGAAAAATAGAAGGTAATGCCTGTAAGTGCAATGGAATTCCTCTGCTGTCTCATAGGCATTATTATTGTCAACCAGATCATGTTGTATCACTCTTGTTTTAAATCTGAATGTAACTTCGCCATGCAGGAAAAGAAACCCACAAACAAAAATGCATTTTCAGACTCCATCACAAGTTCTGCCAAGCACAGAGTTTACAAATGTAACAATGGCAGCTGTTCCCACTAGTAAGAACAGCTGGGAAAAACAGAACCAGAGTCATTATCTCTCAGATTATGATCCGTTGGAACAATGCCCAAAATATCAACACTGACACTGAATGACAGCATTTAGCATCCGATAACCCCTTTTAAGTTTGTGTTTCATTTCACTTAAAGAATTAATAGTATCACATATTCAAAATCAAACAAAATATCTCAAAATTATTCCAACAATTGAGGTGTAAATTTATTTTATTTTAAACATTTAAGCAAGTTTATTCAAGATCAGAATAAATATTAGTCACTCTATTCCCCTATAAGATTAAAATCTAGATCAGAAAGATTTGGAGTAGGGAAGTAATAGAATTGATAAACTGTTTAAGTTATCAATAAAATATAATCTAGTTTTGGTAGTTAGAGACTTTTCACAATTAGAAACAGGCATCCCCAATGTCCAGATGATTAAGGATGGAGAAACATCTTGTCCACCTTATGGTCTATGGCTACAAATTAGGATTATAAATTCAGAAAGTGAGTTAGATTTAAGAAAAATCTTAAGGAAAATTTAGAAAAGAGAACAATGAATTGGGTAAAAGAAAAAGTCATTCATTCAATGAGGATAAAAGCTGAAGCATATAGTATTACCATAATGATCTTGGCTGCAGAAATAACATGAATAAAAGTTTACTTTTTCTTGTATTATGAACATCATAGAACAAAAAATGATCAATCCAGACATCATTCTATTAACTACAAAGATTAGTTTAATACCTGGATAACTGGCATGAAAGGCTAGATAGATTCTGTAAGAGTTTGACATTAAGAGAAATCTATCTGGAAAGCAGAGTCAGGACAAAATGGGTGGCATATGTCACCATTATGCATCCCTTTATGCCCTTATAATTTTATGTTTAACAGAAAAATTTAATTCAAATACTCTAGATAAATGATGAGGTTATAATAACATATATAACATCATGACTTACTAAAAAAGCATGAATTTTAGAATCAGAAAAACCCCAGATTTAGCCAGCAAATCATAATTGCTAAAGTTTATCAAGTGCTTTCTATTTGTTCAGGAATCCTCTGTAAGCTATACATAGATTATTTCCTCAATAAATTCTTCCAACCACTCTGTAATTTTGTATGATTTATTATCCTCATTTTATAAATTAGAGAAATCACATACAGAGAAATTGGGTAACTAGCCAAAGTCAGAGAGATAGTGTAAGAGTTAAACTGTGAAATACATCAAGAGTTAAACTGTGAAATACAAAGCATCACTAGTTGGGTGACTCTAGGAAGTTCACTACACTTCTTATCTCACTTCACTGTTCTATACGATATGACTGGAACCTGCTTATGAGGTTATTATGTGTTAGTACCAAAACCAATGATTTCTGCAAAATAGTGAGTGGCTCAGTGCTGGTTGACATCATTATAACCATCATTAGAAATTTTCTGTGGAGGACAGAAGAAAGAATTAAATAGAAAAAGGGCCTATATCCTTCCCAGATGTCTAAAGTGAGGAAAATTCCTTGATTACCTTTAATTAGTAGGTGAGAGACTCTTGTAAATTAATCTGTTTACCATAGTTTTGAATAGTAGTTCTTTTCTTTGAACTTCTAGATATAAGTCTCATACTGTGACTTTTCCTTCTCTTCACATTGATAAAATAAAGCAAAGCTCCATGCTTCAGAGATGTTGATGAAAGGAGGCAGTTATGTCCAGAGATGAGGAAATGATTGGGTAGCTGTATATATAATTATTGATTGACTTTATTGGTGTCTGTGTAGACCAAGAGGGCCTTAATGTTTCCTTCAATTTGACTAAACTTTAGATAGGTGTCTTTCTGACGGTGGACTCCTAACCTCCCTTTTCTCAGAGCATTTACTTTAGAAAACTCATAATCATAAATTCTTTCTCTGTCTTTTTGAGATATAAATATCCCAGCTTCTTGCCTGTTTTATAACCACAAATGTCTTTCTCAAGGACCTGGCAGCTATCCCTTTGAAAAGTAAACAGGAAAGAAAGCACCTTTATCTCCCCGTCTCTGTGGGAATGTAGGAGCACCAATTAGCAAACACAGATGCCTAATCGCATTGACCAACCTGTCTGCTAAAAGTCCTCCAGCATTTTTACACTAGCTCACCCCAGTACTTAAAACTCTCTCATCTTTTGTTTCAGCGAAGTTCAACCTCTCTTTCTCATTGTAACAACTTTGACCTCTACTGAAATAGTCTTGAATAAAGTCTTCCTTTTTTGTTTAACTCCATCTGATGCAATTTTTCTTCAATAGTAGTGGATTTAACAATCCCCGAGGAAGTCAGACACTAGACAGGAAAAGGGGAGAGAAGTGTGTAAGTGGATTTTCTGATGAGGAAAAATGAACCAAGGATAGTGCCAGTATTTCTTCGTGAAAGCTTTTTATGCAAAAGCATGAGCACCTCCATGACACCATGATTGGGTCATGAAAGGAGGCATCCTCAAGGATGCAGAAATTTTGGGAAGAACTAAAAAGGAAGGGGGAAACCGTGAACAATAAATGACAGCTTTAAAAGAGAACGATTATAAAATTTATACTCTAAAGGCATAATAATAGACTTTTATGCAAATTAAAATGCATTTGAATGCAAATTAAAGGCATATTTTTATGCAAATTCATATATGGTCTTCCTGCCTATTTCACATATTTGGCTTTGACCTTGTAAAGACCTTAGCGACAATTGCACGTAATGTTTTAGATTAAATTGGGAAAGGAAAGGACTTTTGTGGGCTGATCTTCAGTGACTAAGTGAGGTTTGAGAAGGAAGAAGAGTAACTTCCTAATGATCTGAAATAGGAGAGACCAGAAAAAAAAAAACCTCTCCTCGGACATCTCCCAGCCTTAAAGGGCTAGTATGAATTTCTGAGCTCTTGGTTACCATTAAAAAGCCCTGTGTCTACCCAGCATCATTAATGAGCCCTCGGGAGTAAACTAGACCTTTCTTGGGACTGAAGGATCTTTGAAAGCACCTGTTGCATCTTCAGAGAATAGCAAGTGCCAGTTCTGTCCCATTAGCTGTGAGAGCTTTAGGTTAGGACTCACATAAATTTATGTTAAAATTGTAGCTGTGAGATCTTGGGTGAATAAAAGACTACTTTTAACCTTAGATCTCTAACTATAACAGAAATAAAAATCCCTATAAACAAAAAGGTGTTATGATACTTAATGACACATTTGACAAAGAAAAAGTATGAAATATAGAGAGCTGCTATTGTTATTATTTTCTTTCTAATTATTGTGCTTTTCCCACACTTTATTCCCAACTACCAATCGTAAAGCCTATTCTCCTCTTAACTGTACATGTGTGTGTTTCCTTCAGATAACAAATGTGTGATTATATTTGAGAAATAAATTTCAAGCAGCTTAAGGCCTGGATAAATTAGTCTACTATGCAATATTTACTATAGTGATATATATACAATATTTGCTCAATAATTAATTTTGACTGACTTTCTAAATCTTGTGCTATATTAGTTTGCTAACGCTGCTGCAACAAACTGCAGAAACTTACTTTCTCACATTTCTGGAGGCTGAAAGTCCAAAATCAAGGAACTGGCAGAGTTGGTTTCTCCTGAGGTATCTTCACTTAATTTTTAGATGACCATCTTGCTTGTCCCTATATCTTCACAACAGCTATCGTTTATGTGTGGGAGTGTCCAAATTCCTTCTTCTAATAAAGACACCAGTCATAGTACATTGTGGTACACTGTAAAGACTTCATCTTAACTTAATTACTCTGTAAATGATTACATCTTTATATACTGTCACATGCTGAGGTACTAGAGGTTAAGAGGTTAGGACTTCAACATATGAATTTTGCAAGGTACAAAATTCAGTCCATAACACATAACTTGCCTTCATAAACATCCATTTTATGTAACTTTTATACCTCATCTATTATGTTTTCCATTATTTATAATTTCTGATTTGTATCTAATTAGATACCTTTTCAACTTAGTCTTATATGGAAAGAGCATAGTCCAGGTTGTTGATTTGGAGTTACCCAGCCTCTTAGGAGAAAACAGGCTGAGCTCTTGTATTAGAATGCATGATAGGAAGAATACGACTGTAAATTCCTGGAGAGTGAAGTCCAAGCATTGTTATTTTGTGTAAATCCCACGGTGCTCATGCAGTACAGAAAACTCAGAGTAAATGCCTGTTGGAAGAATGGAGAATCAATGAATGAATAAGCAAGAATCAAAAAGCGACAGCTAATACAATCCTGTTTCTTCTAATGGCACATGAAATAATGGTGTTGCCTTATTGAGAACTTTAGAGCTGCCTAACTGGGGATTCTTCAACTTGAATAACGGTCTGGGGACCCATATTCACCTGTGGAGTAACCTGAAGTGCATTTTGTGATTTTCTAATGTTTCCAGAGTTCTGAGTGTTTCTCCAGACGTGTGAAAATATTTCAGAGAAGTAATCTACCAAGGTCTTGAGCAGACCCTGAGGAGAAGACAAGAATACCACACAGCTAAAATGATTGAAAGCAAGAAATTTAATAATGAAAATTGGCAGGTTATTGCATTTCTCCTTTAGGAAGATCAATTCTGTTCATTTTGACCAAGTAACAGGCTAAATCCAAAACAGGCAAGTGATCCATTTAACCCCAAAATGACTGTCTTCAAATAATGAAATAAATCAGCCCTTCTGATAAAGGTAATCTACTAACATGCTAATCATTGTGTTATATCCACAGAGAACTCTAAGTATACAGTAGTACATTTTATATAGAAAGCTGTCATCCTTTTTTAATTATCCTATCCATAATTTTCAAATCCCTATCCATTTATTTCCTACTCTTTTCCACTTTAAAGCTGAATATTTCAAAAAAAGTTAAATGAGATAGATACTAGATAAAATAAATATATATAAACAGGTAAAACCATTGAAACACTAATATCTATCTAGAAAAAGATTATTGTTACCAATGCAAATTTTAGTTCTATTTATTTTGTTTTTGTTTTTAACAAAGACAATAGACAAAGGAGAGGGAAGGAAGAGGAGACAATTGTACATTTCTGTTTTATCTGAGCATGAGTTTGGAGGTTGTGTTACAGTCCCTAGTGGAAATTTGTTTTCATCACAAACCAACTCACAGTATGATACAATTTATCATGATTGTCATGCTAGGCTCAAGAGACAACCGAAATAGAATCCTAGAGGCTTGAGCAGGAGAACCTGTGTACCCAAGTGCATGGTTAAACCTCAGAAAATCATTGTCATTGTTGGATGCTAGCTGCTGGCTACTTATTTTCACTAATCTGTAATTAGCCCTACTTTCCCAACCTTAACTCTTAAATTGACTGGAATGCACATCAATAAATACATATTTAGGAAGGAAAAAAATCACATGAATGCATAAACATGCTTCCCAAAACTCAATAATCACATTTTTGTATGAACATCTAATTCCTTATATAGACATGCATTTTACATTTAGTTCTCTCTCTCTCTCTCTCTTTCTCTCTCTCTTTCTCCTGCATTTTATTGGCCCATGAACACTTAAACTTCCATCAGAATTATTTACTTGAATCAAGATTTTATCTTCGATTTGAGGAAGGTAAAAGATACAATGTCTTAAAAAGAATAAGGAAATGCACGGAGTTTTCTGTAATTAGCAATATAGAAGTCAGTTAAGATGCCTTCTGGAAATCTCTAATAGATAGAGGTAAGTTAGAATGACAGCAAGCAGAAAAAGAAAACAGCACTTGGCAATTTGGGAATCCTTTTGACACATTATCCAGTAAGCAACAATTTTTCCTTTTTTTAAACTAAGATAACTTGCTTTTATTTTGTCTAATTTTGATTATTAGCACAACTGCACATACAATTGTCAGTTAAATTAACTTCAAGCTGAATTCATGCTTACATTTCCACCTCATTTTACTTAAGTACTTTCAGAAATACCATCTCTTGAGAAACACTGAAACAAAAAGAATCAGAAAAAGTTAAAGGTTCCCAAACTTCTAAATCTCTCTTCCTCCACTCCACCATTACAGTTAAAGTTAAGTCATCTGGTCTAACCATTTCGTGAATTATGTTTAAACCTCAAGTCCATTTCTTCAACATATCTTTCCTATAGATCAAATTCTTATATTCAAGTTTCTACTGGGTAGTCCACTGGCTAAAACATAGGTACATATTTACATCGCTAAATAGAAAGATAACAATCTTACCTCAAAATATGCTCTTCTTTTTTTAAAATATTGTATTATTATCTACCAAGGTGTTCAGTTTATACACTGAGTGTTAATCTTATTTTTTCTTTTTTTTTTTCAAATGCAACACTTAAACTATCACCAGATTTTACTATTTCTCCTTTGACAACATCTTTGGAATCTGTCTCTTTTACCATCACCTCACCACCTATCAATTCAGACCTCAATCATCTCTTACCCAGATTATTGCAATGGCTGCAGAACTTGCCTTACTGGACCACTCTTAGACATTAATTCCACGATGTGGCTGGTTATCTTTCCAAAGATATCTCTTCGTTTCACTTGTTTAGTTAAAACCCTATGCTGACACCACATCATCCAAACAATAAAGTCCAAATGATATGAAATAGTAAGTAAGCCTTTCATAATTTGTCCCCAGTAAACCTCTCCAGCCTCATTTCTTCTTAGAAAGCACTTATTGCAATGGCAGCTTACTTTTATGTCCTACTTCCCTCTATCCTAATAGCTATTTAAGAGCCGGGATTCTGTCTTTTTAATCATTGTTTATCAGCGAATCCTGGATATATAATGCAACATCAGAACCATAAAAAGTTGGTGCTCAATAAACATTGCTTAGAGGATGAATGAAGAGATAGCAGAGAAGAATGTCTTAGGAGTCTATATCACAAACTAGCTATTCAAAGATGTGTTGCTACTGCTTTGGTGAGATATTTAGAATTAGCAAAAGTCATTAAGAAGTGGTGTAAGCTAATGGTTAGGACACAAACTTTAGACTCAGACAGACTTAGGTAAATAACATTTTGTCCTGTGTGATTTTCTATGCCTCAGTTACAAAATTAATTAAGCAAAAATTGTAGCCTTATTTTTCAATTTACTTTCTACCGATATGGATTTGGAGGCAGGTCCACGACAAGATAAAAAGAAACTAATGCTTAAGAAACATTTATTTAATGAAGTTGCTTGGGACTTCAGAAACGTAGAAAAAGAAAATAAGACGTGATAGTTTATTTTACGTCAGTCAGTTCGAGTGGCTATGGGGTGCCCAGATTAAACAGTATTTCCGGGGCGTGTCTATGAGAATCCTTCTGTGCGAGATTAACATTTGAATCTGTAGACTGAGTAAAGTAGATTGCCCCCATTAGCGGGCCTGAATAGAACAAAAAGCAGAGGAATAAGTTATCTGACCCTTTTTTCTGTCTCACAGATTGAGTTGGACATTTCATCTCATCTTCTCCTACCCTTGGACTGGGATTTATCTCCCTCGAACTCAGATTGAATTATACCACAGGTTTTTTTGCTAGGTCTCCAGCTTGCAGAGAGCAGATGGTGAGATTTCTTAGCCTCCATAATTGTGTGAATCAATTCCTAATAATAAATACATATGTATATATGTGTAGCCATATATTTGCATACACACACACACACACAAATTGGTTTTATTTCTCTGGGGAATCCTGACAATACAAAAGAAAATGTATTATTTTAGGAAAGTAAGGAGATTGGGAAAAGGTACATTTTCCAGGTGTTATGCCAGCCACTTCTTCAAGGACTTTCTCACTTAATCCTCATTATAACATGTTGTTAGCTTCATTTTACAAAAGAGCATCAATGGAGTGTTGTGACATGCTTGATCACACACAGTTAGTAAATAATAGAATATGGATAAGAATAGAAATCAGTCTGGCTCCAAAGCCTCTGTGTTAGGTACATTCTAGCACTGAGAGCTACAAAGGCCTTCTGTATGTCCAGCTACTGCTGACTTTACACAAACAGGATTTTACACTGAATTTTAATAAGTGAGATCATAGTAAGAAAAAGCAATAGGCTAGGGTTCTATTCACAAATTTCATTGAAGACAAGCAGCCATATGGTGTTGTTGTTCCATCAGTTGACTTGGGATATTAGCCTGTTTATAAAATTGGTATGTATTAGTCTATAAAAAAGGTTAAGAAAAGGAATAAGCATTATGGTCAAGACTTTTTTTAAAAAATAAAATTTTCTAAAATCTAAGACGTTTCTAAAAATCAAAGGAAGAACTAGCTTTACTGAGAGCCAAGGTGTCAAAGTAACAATGCAATGAATT
This sequence comes from Eonycteris spelaea, assembly GCA_003508835.1. NCBI lineage: Eukaryota > Metazoa > Chordata > Mammalia > Chiroptera > Pteropodidae > Eonycteris > Eonycteris spelaea. The sequence continues at coordinate 2,199,256 of PUFA01000067.1, read as the reverse complement.
CCTTTTGTGAGGGGTTGGCTTCTTAATGTTAATAGGCTTTGTTATATTGTGAAAAAAAATATGGCACCATCATCTTATACAAAAGATCAATCCAAGCTGTAGAAACTCTATTTTATAAACAGGAAAAAAAATGTTACCTGAATTCACAATCCAGGCAAAATGTGCTAATGCAGTTGAAAAATAGTTGAGAATGCCATTTATAATCTTTAGTTCTATCTTCTGAGCATTATATTTCACAGGAGCTCAGTATACTTTTGAAATAAGCCACACTACCTAAAAAAAAAAAGGTGGCATTTGCTTTGTTATATTAAAACAACTCAAGAAGCATATAGCAGCTCCTGAGATAAATTTCTTGGGAAAAAATTAAGTGAGTTTTAATATTAGTCCACAAATATATTTGCACTTTATGATATTTATTACTTAGACTCAACTAATAAAAAAGTCAAAAATTTAGAACCCACTAAAGTTTTGTAATTTGACTAAAAGCATATCATTATATGTGGTTTGTAGAAAGAACTGCTTTTAGAATGATACCCTTTAATGTGCACATTTGTTTGACAAATTTGTCACCCAAATCCTCTAGTGAAATCTCCCTAATGTACACTGAGTAAATAAAAGCAATTCAAGGTGTAAATAACTAATAAAATTTTCTGCTCATTATTTTAAGAGGATGTCACTAACTTACCAAGAATATATCACTTCATCAGCTCTGAAATCTCTAGCAGACCAGTGAAATAAATCATAACTAAGTATGTGTAGTGAAGGTATGGTTTTAAAAAATGCATCCCATGAATTTGATTTTCATCTCCTCAGATGTACTCTGAGCACTCAGTGGGAATAAAGATTGTTTTCGGAGATGTAGATAAATTTCAACAACAATATCAATTTGCCTGCCCTGTTCACGGCAGTATCTTATCCTGAAACTGGCCTTAATTTACTAAAAATCACGTAAGAGTGAAAAGTTTCATAAAACACACCCCGAATTTATTTTATGTAATGTATAGGGAATTTTATAAACAAGGATTTTGCTTTATGTAGCAGTTTAAACACATAGTCACAAATTGATTGAAATGTCTTCCCATCTAGAAGTGGGTGTATGTTTCCTCCTTTTGAACCTGGGCTCTGAGATGGCTTATGCAACAGAATACAGCAGAAGTGATGCCCAAGCCTATAGGCACTGGCTGCTCTTGAACATAACAACCACAACGTGATGGGAAACCCTAGAGAAAGCCCAGTGTGGAAGGAACTAAACAGCAGAACCCACTTGCCAGCCATATGAAAAAGACAACCTAGATGTCAAAACCCCTTTCACTTAGTCAACTGCCTTAGCTGATACCATGTGGAATGTGAGCTGTCTCTACCATACCCTGACAAAGATGCAGATTAGTGAGCAACTAAATTGATGTTGTTATTATAAATGTGAGTTTTGGGATAACTTGTTGCCGAGCAATAAGTAATTGGAACACATAAAAACCAACAGGTGCACTGAGCAGTTATTTTCAAGAGAAGGGCAATAACTGCAGCATGTCATGGCCAAAGCCAAGAAAATGTCTTATTTTTGTCATATATTCTGCCTAGGTAAGTATCCATCTTCTTGCAATGGAACCTGAAATTCCTGAACTTGAACCTGAAACTGATTCACAGTACTTAATCTTACATCTTGTTTATATATAATAATGCATATGCATGTACATAAGATTAGAGAAAGTTTCAAAATAAAATGACTACATTTGCTTTTCTATTTAAAAAGTAAATTCAGGCTATCTATGACATAGGTTAGGTAATCTAGCCAAGTGAGAGAACCTGAATCACACCTTGAAAATAGCAGCAAGTTACCTATCTACAGAAGAGTCTGTGGTAGATCTATACCAACTCTCCAAGCCCCATGTCCTAAAAAATTTACCATCTGAAGTATTGAAAAGAAACTAGAAGAAGAAATGGACTTCCCAAATATAGTTCTCAACACCAGCTGTACATGAGAAATAAGGGGGAATTTTTTTTTCCTGTGGCTTCACCCCAGAACAATTAAATTAACATATTTGGGGTATGGCCAGACATCAGTATTCATACACAACTAAACAAATCTGAAAGGCTTAAGCATTTCTAATATGTAGCTAAAGCTCATTGTCACTAGTCTAGTATCTCTACTTATAAGTTCTTCCTTCTGTTTCCCAAACATGCCCAGAAGCAAAGGGAAGTAACAGGAAGGCCAGTGTGGATAGAGCACTGAGTTTCTTTTTATCTCCCTGCCTTTTCCCTAAGCCTGAATGACTCCCTGTCTTAGAAAAGACAGTAGAGCAAATGGAAAAAAAAGAATTAAATTTTAAAAAAAAGATAAATGATAAAGAAAAAACAGCATGTATCTACAAATATAAGAGAGAGAGAGAGAAAGAGAGAGAGAGAGAGAGAGAGAGAGAGAGAGAGAGAGAGAGAGAGAGAGAGAAACAACAAAAATCTCATCCAGTGTCAAAAAATTGAAAAATAAAGTAACCAAAAGCAACCAGAAGTTGTGTCTTTCTATCTATCAGATTGGGAAGTTTTTAAAGAAAAGATCATTTCTAGTACTGCTAAGGAAATGAAGAAATAGGAACGCAAACACTATTAGTGGGAACATAAATTGATACAATCTTTGTGGAGACAATTTAGCAGCATTCATAAAATGTAAATCAACATTCTTTGATCCAGCAGGCTTTCTTCTGAAGAACCTGTCCTACAGAAATACCAGCACACATGCACAAATATGCATGTGTAAAATATTCACTTTCTCATTGCATCTAAATTTAAAAAGCTGAAAGCAACTGAAGTACCTATTAACAGAGGAATAATCAAGTAAATTGTGGTGTGTTACTTCTATGGCATATTATATAACCATTATTAAGAATGAGGTAGGATAGATTTATAAGACATAACAAGTACAAATCTCCCAAGCATGAAATTAGGGAAAATAATAAATTACAAGTTAACATCTATATGTGTGTATTTGTATGTGTGCATGTACATTTATGTACATATATGTGTGTGTGTTTATATATATGGATAATTGATTGAAAGGTCTACTCTAAATGATAAAAAAAAGTAGTTTCCACTGTATATGGAAGAAGAATTGAAGAAAGAGATTTGAGAATAATTGGATAGAAGTTAAGAAAAAATAATTCATGCACTGCCTGAGTAATTTTAAAAAATATATATTTTTCAATGAAGAGCAAAAGACTTCAAAACTGAATTGTTATACTGTCTGTTTCTGCCCATCTTTATTGGGTTTAAGAAATTATGTATATACCTGCTCAGTTACCACAGCTAACAATGCTTCCCCCGGTCCACCTCACTTGGAGTGTGATCTATCAACAAGGCTTGTATACAGATCCCATGTCCAGCTGCCTCTTTTATTGATAGGATTAAGCAAGTCTGACACATTCATGGCCCATTTTTCTACTACATTTTTTTTAAAAAAATCAAGCTTTGTGGCATCAGTTCTCTAATTTTTACTATTTGCTTATAAATGTAATTTGGTCATCATTGTCTACACAAAGAAAGGTGTCAAATAATTCTCTGGAAAATTTTTATAATTTCATGCTTTTGCACCAATCATACAAAATGTCACAGTGACATATCCGCTGTTATAATTGCTAGTCAGTAAAGGAAGCAGAAACATTACATTATCTAAGATCATTGTGCTATGTGTAGAAGTCTATTTCATTTGTACTCAATGTTCTGAAAATGATGTATTTATAAACTAACTGCACTGAAATGATCTTTGAAAAGATTATATTTGTAAATGTTCATCATCTAGTTAGCATTTATTGAAACTCGTCTATATGTATAAATATGTTCTAAGTGTTCCATGAAGATTATGAGCAAAGAAGTACTATCCCTGACCTCAAGTACACTTGAACTCACTGAAAGACATAAGATTACTGATATCCAAGAGGCAACTTTTTCTTAAAATATAATAGTTGTTCATTTAAAAAATATGTTCACTGAATTCATTATAGGGTAGAAATAAATCTAAGTTCTTGGTATATATCAGGGAATAAAACAGAAAAAAAAAATAGACAACTCTTTTCATAGAGTTCATATTGTCCTGGGGGAAACAAGTGCCACAAAAATGGGTAGAAAGAGGGATTGAGCACTAGAAGGAGGAGAGTACGGACTGTATTGTGGTAAGGCAGGAGGCACAATTTTAAATAGGGTGGTGAGGGAAACCCTCCCTCAGATGACACCTGAGAAATACCTGAAGGAGCTGAGGGAGTTAGCTATGTGAGTCCAAAAAACAACAAAACAAAACAAAACCAACAAACAAAAAAAGTGGTTCATGCAGAGATGAGACATTGTATGAAGAGATGCTTAAAGGAATTACTATGCATGCTATCATAAAGACAGACTGTCAAAGAATAAGAATAAAATTAGGGAGCCTAGTTATAAGGTTGCTGGAATAATCCATAAGGAATCTGAGGCCGTTTAGGCCATGATGGTAGCAGTGAAATTGGTAGTAAGAGGTTCATGTTCTGGACATATATTATAGTTAGATTTGACAAGGTTCCATGAGAATTGATTGAGGAGAATGAGAGAAAGGGATAAAGGTTATTGGCCAGAACAATTGGAAAGGTAAGAAAAACAATGAGTGGAGCAGGTTTAATTGGGCACATCAGGAGTTCAGTTTTGGACTTACTGAGTTTGTAATGTCTATTAGACATTTGAATGGAAATACGATAGGAACAGAACGATACGAGGTAAGTCTAGAATTCAGAACTAAGATCTGGGATGTTAACACATAGTGTATCATCAGCTTAGTGATGCTATTGAAAGCCATGAAACTGGACAAAATCATCAAGGGAGTAAATCTAGCTATAGAAGAAATGGTCAGGCATAAGCCCTAGGCACTCTGACATTGAAAGGACAAGGAAAGAGAAGGAAAAAACAAGAGACTGAGAAGAAGAAATAAGTAAAGCGGGAAGAAAATCATGAGCAGGATCTCCAGAAACCAGATGAAGAAAGTACTTCACAGGGATGTGATGGACAGCTTCACATTCTGACAGTTGGCTGAGTAACGTAAAGAATGAGGCATAACCATTGCACACAACCAAAGATACCAACTGGTGCCTTTGACAAAAGCACTTGGGGTGATGTGATGAAGGCATGTGCCTGGCTGGCATGAATTATCAGAGAGAATGAAAGGAGTATAGAGTACTATTTCAAGATTGTTTGCCAAATAGAGGGCAAAGAAATGAGAAGGAAATTGAAAGAAAAAGTGTCAAGGGACTGATATTTTATAGATATATTTTTATGCTGATAGTAATGATCCAGTAAAAAGGGAAAGAATGGTATAAAAGAGAGAAGGTAAAAGTCCTTGAACAGTACCCTTGAAAGGCAAAGAGAGAGAGGCTCGTGTGTGTAGATGAAGGGGCATGGTACTTTGTATAGTAACAAGAGGAAAAGAGGACAGGAGTACAATGGCTGGTAGTGGGCTCAGGTGGTGATCACATCTGTGAAGGTTCTCTTCTGATGACTTCATTGTTCTCACTATGGTAAACCAAGGCATCACTTGAGAGTGTGATTGGGGAAGAGGCAGCAGAGGCTTAAAAGAGAAAGAAAAGCAGGAAAAAATAGTCTAGATCAATAGAAAGATGACTCCATGAATTAGGGAAGTAGAGTAAGATTGCTTACTTGGGGTTCGGGCTTAAAAATTTTAAATGAAACTAGTCAAGAGGATATGTCTTCCTTTGGCCATTTTAAACTGTATATAAGAAAGCACAGGTTAAAAAAAAAGAATTTGATTTAACTACAGTTATGGATAAGCCAAGGGAACACAGAGAGCTAGAGAAGGGCAAGAAAACTGATGATAGAAGCCACAAATAAAACAGCAAAATAAGCACATAAGGATACATAATCTGATACAAATATGTAAGATGTGTAAAATTTTGTGGAAAAGAGTTTGTAACTAATGTGAAAAAGACTCAAATGATAATTATCCACATTCAAAGTGATTTTTTTAAACAAGTATATTCAATCCCACAAGTTTCTGTGTCTCAAACTCTATGAAACCTCTCCTTTGCAGTTGTTTGGAGTCTGCAACACAGTCTTTCCAGTATATGCAAAGTTGACAAATCTTTAACTTTTGATTTTGTTTTGGAAAGAGCAAACATCTTTTGGAGCCAAATCTAGTGAATGAAGTACTATTTGGGGTCCCATATGAGGTGTGATTACAAAGTAATAAGACTTTATTTCCTTAAATGACTCATAAACTGGCTCTGAAGAAAATTCCAAAGGAAGAATTACACAATTTAGAATTAGGCTCAAGTTAATCAGTAAAAAGCTTCTGGAAGGACTGAGTTTTAAATTAAGCTTACAGGGGATAGCAGGTAACAGATTGGCAGAGACCAGGGAATGACCTGAACAGGTAGTACGTACATTTCTACAGATATTTTAAAGTTTCGATATTATTTGCACATACCCCATCTATCCTTACAATCAATTTGCAAAGTAGGTAGCATAGAATCCCTCCATTAAAAAGAACATAGGATTCTCTATTCCCTCACTACCCCTATTTATAAATGAAGAAAACAGGCTACAGAATTTAAGAAACTTGTCCAAAATCACAGACATGGTGAGGAAAAAAAAACAGCAACTAAAATCTGTGCCTCTTGATCCTAACTCAGTGATCTTTCCCAAATTGTTATAGTCCTTAAAACTTGATGGAGGAAGAACTGAGCATCAGAATTTCTGTTTCTTGTTTTCCCACTTCCAATTGTTGTAATATCAGTGCAGAGAGGAAATTAAAATATTTTCTCAATAAAGGCCCTGAATCAGTATTTCTCAATTGGGATAACTCCTCCCACCCTCAAGCCTGCACACATCCTGCCCAAAAGAGATTTTACTTGCTGTTAATTAGAAACAAAGTGTTTGTCCCTTTCTAAATATATTGTAGTTAATTTTCAATTTATGAATCCTTATGACTATTGATGTCTTTGGTCCTATATTTTCAAATGAAATATGTTTTTCATATGAAAACAGCAGCAAGAGAATTTGTTTCCCAAAGCTGTATTTCAGAACTCACCAGATTGTGTGGCTGTTGAAAATCGATTTTTCCTCACCTTGTAGTCTGTACATGCAGTTTTTATTTTCAAGGGGAAACACCTGCAATCAATTGATGAACTGCTGTTTGTGGATCCAACTGTCACTGAGGCCACACAGTGGCAAAAGCCTCATTAACATGACAGGAATGTATCACCGAGGTGGAAACTGTGAGCACATATATTATTGTCTTTGCAGATTCTTTTTTTCAAAAAGCAAGCCCAACTTTCAGAATGAGAGATACTGAAACTTACCCAATACTACTACCATCCAAGACACACTCATATTCCTCCTTTGTTGGCCCACAGTAATTTTCCAGTTTTTTTCTCCCCAAAATAACAGCAAACAAACAAACAAACAAAACCTTCATTGAATCTCAAAAAGCTTTCCCATCTGAGAGCCTGCTCAATTTAGGTGTTGCTGTCAATAACATAACATTCTACAATGTCACAGCTGGTATGTGCCCTTTAAGGCAATTTCTTAAAAAAAATAATAATAATAGAGAGAATAGAAGATATTCATATTATAGATTATGGCAAATTCTATAATTGTATGCTATTGCCATTTCCACAAAGCTGCATGATGTAGCTTTATATTAAAATATTCCCACTTCTTATAGCATCTTCACACTATTATTACACATGAAAGAAAAAAGTTTGATGTTGTAAGTGAACTAAGACATCATTCTGTATAATCTACTCATTTTCAGAAGGTGAAATAGGGCCCATTGGTCACACAAATTGCCAAAGTTTACCTAGCTACTTAGTGACAATCATAACCTGAATCTGGGTCTTTTTTGTATGACTAAGGGACTGAAATAGGGCCCAGAATATTTTTTCGTTTTTGTTTTTGTTTTATGCAATGGCAAAGCCAAACAGTTGATTAGATGTCTAAAACTTCCTAATCTTTTCAGTTTTGGAAATGCCATAACTTTGTCTACATCTACTCCACATGTATTAAATATCCAATAAAATTCGAATGAACTGAAGTGTTTACATGATCTTCAAAGAACTTCTTGCAGTGAATAAACTTTTACTCTGCACTGCTATGTCTCTGTTATCCTGCTCAACAACCACTCAGTGCAGCATGGTGAAAACAACAGAGTTCCTACCCTCAAAGAATTGGAAGATGAGGGTGGGAAATGTATAAAAATATGTAACTCCAAGAGAATGTGATTGATGCATGTTAAAACTGAAGGGTGTGATAGGTACAGAGGCTACAGAGAGAATGGGATGTTCAATGTGATCTATAGCAGTCAGATGTGTTTTCACAGGTGAAACAACAATGATAACACATATATTTGAATGACCTTTCTAAGAAATGTGATTTTACGTGTTTCTAAAATACCAATCTGTATCAAGGTATAGTATGTAGGTTCTTTTAGAATTAGGTTTTCTGTAAGAAATAATGTGAATAATATTTTAAAAGACCAATGAAGTATTTTATTATATATTACCTCCCATTGCTAACAATAAGAATAAAAGAAATACAAATGCAAATGCTTCCCTTCCTTCCCATTCTCCAAACTTCTTGTAGTATTTCTGTTATCCAGGAAAAACTTCTATTGTAGTTGTTGGAAATTTGGGTCATCAAGATCTGTTTTGAAAGAACATATGGAGAATAACAAGGTACAAGGAAGGAAGTGCCTCTCAGGAGAGGAAGGATGATGAAGGACTAAGGATTTGAGGGGATGTGGAACAGAAGCTGGGAGATAAATCTGAGGAAAGAAAGAGGATCATTCTGAGACCCAGGAAAAGAACACCACTATTTGGATGCCCAGAAGCCCCATGGAAACTGAGCCACCTCCTTCATTCTATAAGCCTTCCAATTGTCACTGTAAAGATCCAGGGAACTCTCACTGTCTCTTCTTTTGGTAACATTTTCTATATCAGTTTATAACATCTCACTTTTAACTGCCTACTAGCAGTGATGCTGGTCCATGTCTCAAGACTTTGGTCTGAGACAGAATGATTTACTGGTGTGGGCGGTCCCATCTCCAACTTGAGCACCGCATAACACAAATGCCCAGGACACTGTAAACCCAAGTGCTGTAGATTAAACTGTGCCCCCACCCTAAATCCGTGTTGAAGCCATAACCCACAGTGTGATGGTATGAGGAGATGTGACATTTAGGAGGTTATCAGGGTTAGATGAGGTCATGAGAGTGGGGACTCATGATAGGATCTGTGGTTTAATAAGAAGGGGAAGAGAAAGAGAGCTCAGTCACTCTTTCCCTATGAAAACATAGTAAGAAGAGCATAACCATCTGAAACCCAGGAAGATAGCTCTCATCAAGGAACCAAATCATCCAAACCTTGACCTTGGACTTCTCAGCCTCCAGAACCATGAGAAAATAAATTTCTGTTGTTTAAGCCGCTCAGTCCATGGTATATTTTACAGCAGCCTGAGCTGACTAAGATACCAACTAAGTACAGGCTCTGGTAGGGTGGCCACTAGTTACACACATTCTCACTTTGACCAAAGTGGGCAAGGTTAGAGGCTGAATTGAACCAGTCTGAGATGTGAGCTGATGGCCTACAATGTATAGAAAACCTATACTCTTCTCAGGCTGGGAAAATTAAAAGAGCTCTGATGCCTCTCTATGCCCTGCTTTCCTTTTCTCTCAAGTGAGTGGGCTTTTGAATCTCAAACCTGAGAGTGCATACATTTGATATGTAAAATCTAGAAAATGTCACACAGGATTAGACAGAAGCTTCTCTTCATTTCTATTATTGTCCATGAAAATATTTTTTAATATGTCAGCTTCACAGCTACTGAGCAATTCATGGCATAATATAAGATATGCCCTCTTGAAATTCTGAAGTATATTTTCTAAACTGTTCAAAGTAGATTGTCTAAATCCCAAATACTCTACAAGGGAATTATTAACATGAAAATAGTTGTTACCTTGGTAGTCATTCCCTGGCACAACAGAGTTCTTCATTGAGAGATTAGCTTTTCAGAAAGGAATTAAAACCGAACTGTTACTATAGTGACCCAGAATATATGGAAGAATCTGCACGCGCGCGCGCACACACACACACACACACACACACACACACACACACACAAATAGTTTCTACAACCAAAGAAGTTTGAAAGAGCAACTGTGCTTCTTTTATTTATACTCAATGAATGCATTTATGGTAAGGTGCTAAGTACTAGGCTTTGTGTCTGTCTGCCTTCTAAGGACATGTTTTCAGAAACAGTGTTGGCTTTGCAGTCAGCACAGTGTGAATTCAGAGAAACTTTGGCAAGTTCTTCATAATCTCTTAATTTTAATTTAATTTGCTATAAGTTGGAAATATTAATATTTCAGGATAGTTCTGAGTAAAAATGAAAACATGCATTTATATATACATATATTTATACATATATATGTATACTATGTGTGTATTTACATGCAAATATATGCAAAAATGTGTATATGCACATATATGAATATATGTGCATGTTTGTATGTATGTGTATGTATTTATGCATATTCATATATGCACATATAGGTATGTGTATGTAGTTTGTGTATATATATGCAAAGGTATGACAGACAGATAGATAGATAGATAGATAGATAGATAGATAGATAGATAGATAGATAATAGATAAAGCTAGCCTCAATACTCAATAAATGCCACTTTTCTCCCCCGATGTTATTGCATTTGCTGGTATCTCTAGAGATTGCCAGGCTTTCAGTAGTATTACCTCCCACTGCTAACAAATGCAGGATCTGGAACTAGAATGTTCTCCAACAATATTCTCCAACACTGTTTCTACTCCACACCAACATAAATCCCATTCATTAGACTGATTACTTGTTTATCTGCCCTTCCTTAGACTGGTAGCATTTGATGGGTGAGGATGTGTTTATTCTGTTTCTTCCATGACTTACACAGTGACCAATACTTCGTAGACACTAGGTAAAGCTTGCTTGCTAAAGTTAATAATTGAATAACTGAGTAAGTGAAGGAATGAATGAGTCTATTAATTAACAGAAATAAATTCCTTAGACTTGGTGATGAAGTATTCAAGAATGAGTCAACATGGAAAATGGCAAGGGTCCTGTGAGAGTCTCTAGCCTCTGAACAGTTTGTGGTCAAAAATGCTATGTCAGCACTTGGAAAGAGCTCAGTCCTCAGGAGTCTGAAACTCTAATGCCTGCAGGGCGTACTGTGATAGCAAAAATAACAAAAGAGGGAATGCTGGAGACTGAGGCAAATGACAGAGCATGCACATATTCTAAATAAACTTTTAAACTGTTTTTTTTTAATGTTGCATGTTTTACTTTTCATACACTGAGCAAAAAATCCCAGTAGATCTGTAGGGCTTGACTCTTGAGTCTCTCCCAGAGCCTCTTGAGGAAGTGACTTGCTAAAGGACTTCTGCATGTTAAAATGAAATTTATTTCATTTGTGAGATAGCTAACAAAGCAAGCACTTCCGTGGGTAATACTTAAGGTTCACCCTTCCCTCAACCCCTCCCCAGCTTATTCTTTATTCTTCTGTTAAAATGAGTCATAAATGGTCATATTCATAGCTCAAGCTGGCACCATTAGATGCCATTTTGTGTCCCCACAGGCTCATAGGCAACTAACTTTGCACCTTGGCCTCACAACGTTGACTTTGTCCACATCCTCTATTGTATTTCTACAAGACAGCTCTGTGAAAAATGCTAATTGATCTTGAGATAGCTGCAATCCAGATACAAAACAGCTTGTAGTTGCTCTGTCACCAGGGATTCTTAGGGGAAGGGAAGAGGTAAGGTGATTAATGACACCAGCAAGAAAGGTTTTATCTCAAATGAGATGCTTATGTAAGACAATCTGGCTTTTGCAACTTTCCTTTTCTGCTTGTGTTTTATTAGAGGTCAGAAGGAAAGTGCATTTGTGGGTGAGGTTCTCCCTGGTGCTCTGACTTATCTTATGGCTCTATTCTCCAGCTAAGTGCCCAAGGCACAGAGGAGAGGAAAGAACACTGGGTTTGGAGTCAGAAGGTCTGCATCAAGGCCTCAGCTTTGCAAACCTGGGCACATCACCTGACATCTTAGAGCCTCAGTGTCTTTGTCTGAAAAATGAGATAACGATCTATGCCTTGCCTTTTCCTTTGCATTGTACCAGTCCTGTCTTAACTCATCATTTTGTTCTTTTAACACTAACCTCTATTAGTAAAATATTGAGCATGTTTTCAATCTAATATGTGTACATACATTTGTATATCTTGTACATATATTACTCCTTTAATATATCATGTATGTTAAACATAAACAAAAATACAAATTATCAGAAGTGGACATGAAAATAAGTAAAATCTGTACTACTTCCTTCCCGTTCCTGTCTTGAAGTCCCTGGTAAACATGTCCACCACTGGATATAAAATATATTATATATTTCTTTAAATGTGCTTTTTCTCTCTCCACAGTCTTGGTATTCAAAGTACAGACCATGGACCAGCAGCAACAGCATCACCTAAGACAAATTAGAAATGTAAAATCTCAGATCCTACCCTAGACCTGCTGAATCAGAATCTGTGTTTAGATAAAATCTCCAGGTAATTGGGTATGAATTTCCAGCCTTTTTCTTGAAAGAAGATTCCTTAATTTGAGTGTCCAAAGAATGTTTGTTCACCTTCCAAAACTCCAGGTGCACACAGGTATTAAACAGTCCTTCCTTGACCACCTTGAACCCCTGGTCTTAGATGCATTCACATTTCTGATCCCATGTTCCTTTATGAGCTCTGATATAATGACAGCTTTTAGATGCCTACTAAACTCTGAGCTCTTAACATCAGAGACATGATCCTGAAGCTCTTTTTCAGTCTTCTCTGTGTTAGTACTATTCATTAAATGAAAATTCAAGAGAGTCAGTGTTTTCAGAATCAAATGAGACAGTGTATTTATGGAAAGACAACAATTTATTCATTCACTCAGAAACATTCCATGAGCAGCCACCAAATGCTAGTAATATCCCCAAGTGTGCCATAGTCCTACCTTCCAGACCTCGTTAAGACCTAAAAAAGTCATGATTTTCATCTTTTTTTCTTGATCATTTCTGTCACTGATTCTGTCCCAGGCCCTTCAAAGAGTAAAAAGAATTCTACGGAAGCTTAAGCATTCACTCTTGAGACTGCCGTTGAGCCAGAATGTCCTGTTATCTTGTCAGAAAACCAACCTCTCAGTTTCCCTAGGACCCCAGGGTAGCTCACCATGCTCCAGGCCTTCTCTTTCCCTTGAGATTCAGCTCATTGTTCTTGGCTGAAGTATTTCCAGCTGCAACGTGAATGGAAACTTATTTGCGTTTATTTACAAATCCAATAAACAAACCCAAAATGTTGGCTAAATAAGAATTTACAACAAAGTAGTAGAAGAGAAGAGAGCTCCACAAAATGTTAACTTTTTTTCAGCTGATAGATACTCTTTATCTTGACCTTTATACCATGGTTCAAAGAAATTTCCTTTAATTACAAAAAAAAAAAAGGCTTAAAATGAATTTCACTCTAGTACTACAGTGCAGAATTTCAGAGTACCTGGTACCATGGCCTAAACCAAAACTGGAAGTCCAAAAAGTATGCTCTAAAAACAGACTACACTATGGTTAGAGGACCATTCGTCATGATAGAACATCAATCTCTAAATAAGCACACTGAGTTAATTCCAACAGCTCAGAGCACTTGTACCCTGCCAGCTGCCCAGCCCCAGGTAAATAGGAGAGCTCTACTCCATTATAAATGTAGGAACATTAGTCACCACCTCTTATAATATCATCTTTAGTAGTTTATATTCCAGCTAGATCTGTTACACTCATTGTGCAATGCCTGAGATCATTTTTTTAGACTTTGCCTGTCATTTATAATTTTAACGTAATCTTTTATAAATACTTATTCATAGATTAACTTATAGTCAATTACAGCTGTAGTTTCTTTCCTCCACTACTTAATTGGCTCAAATTAATTGGAATATAGAACTGTTGATGTTCAGTTCTATGTGAGTGCCATTCCCTGGAATTGTTTAGTGCACAACTTGTACTACATTACTTGGCATCCCTGTTTTTACTTTTCCCCAATTTTTCCTTCAAGATTACAATTTCAGTTTTATTGGATTACATATTTTTTGCCTAATTTAAATTTGTAGATTGTTTTTGTAGATAAAGTGCTATCTCAGAAGAAAGACTAGTTTTCTAATGGAAATGCTTAACCGTAATAGCATAAATTGTGTTCCTACAATTACCATTTAAAGAGGGGGAGCAGAGAATGAGACAGAGTGGTGGACTCATTAATTTTCCTGACTCTAACACCAAGATTCAGATCCGGCTCAGAGAGAGAGGCCAAAAGTCATATCAATCTATGCTATGAATGTTTAGCATAGTGAAATGAAATGTCACAAAGCAAAGGAAGGAACATGCTGCTCTGCCACCAGGTTGACCTTGAAGCAACAAAATAGAAATGTTAATTACCGTTTGGATTATCATTGTGTAATGATGTCTTTATTATGGTAATCATTAAATTTTAAATAAAGTTAAACACATTAAATCAGGTCCTTAGCAGATTCTACTGATTGAGTTTATAAAGATAACTACTCCAAATGTGACTGAGGGTAAAATGCATACAGTAATTTATTTTGGATTTGCTTATGAATAAGTATATTGCATAAAGAAGTCTAGACCATAGCATATAGAGATTATAGTCTTAGTGTTGTCGTAAAAAATCATTTTTTTAAATTTCATGCCACATAGTATATGTTTAATAACTATAATTTACAATAACTTTTACATAAAAATAAAAATATATAGAATGTATGGGGAATTACATTTAAATAGGTTAAATATATTTAAAGTATTTATTATTTTTACCAAGTGGCACAGTTCTCAGAAAATAAAAACTATGATAAAGAACTGAATAAAATATTATAATAATTTTTATCAAAGAATTGAACAAGGTTACAATAAGGCACATGCCAATATTTTAACTAACATATGATGACAACTGACTATTATTCCTTGAATTTTTATTTTTTAATTTTACAGGCAAATGAAATAAATAACAAAATTATATTCTTTGGTTACTATGCATATGTATTTCCATATTGTGTATTTATTTCTGATATAACACATGAAATCAAAATTTATACACATATATACATCCACAAATATCTAAGACATAGTTTAAGATTATGAGTTTTGTAATAAAAAAGATTATGATTTGGATTTGTATTCTGCAAATTCCTAGCTGTATGGTCTTAGGAAAATTTTTAATCTCCATTTTCTTAGTTGGAAAATGTAAATAATAAAATCTACCTCCTGAGAAAGGGCTGAATGAATGTAAAACTCTCGAGTACCTAGGAAACCTCTCTTCTTCCTACACATGGTCTTGGCCTAGCCTGGAGAGTGGAGGCCTGGGCATGTAGGCAAACAATCTCTTCTATGCCAATTTGCCACAGATTTTCAGTTTGTGTTTCTTTTGCACTCTTTTTCTGTATTTATTTCCTCTGATGCTAGAAAATTTGCATGGTTGATCCCTTAAAGGCCCCAATTTGGGTTTTGGCTACGAAGAGTAAAATAAGGTAGTCTCCACAGCTTGCTTTAGTCCAAAGACATATTGGCTAGTTACTTTCACAACAACAACAACAACAAAAACAATTGTTAAGAGTTTTCTATGTATGGATGTTTGGGGCAAAAAGTCAGTTTAACAAGGGTCACCTCGCTTGTGATTGGTAGATCATGAGCCTCACTGGGAGGGAAGCTCAGTCACACAGGATTCATCTACACCCAGGATCTCTGTATTATTGCATGACCTCTAACAGTATGCTAATTTTTAAGAATTTGTATATACTGTATTGATGTTGTTTTTACATTTTTAGTTGTGGAAAAATAAATAAAACCTAAACTTTACCATCTTAACTATTTTTAAATATAGTGGTGTTAAGTACTTTGAAATTGTTATGTAAGCATGCTCTTTCCCTGTTTTTTTTTCATACTCTGCTTCTCTGCCAGCTGTGCCCTTCTGTTCACCTCTATAAACACCTCTTCCTATAAGATGAGGTCCAGCTGCTGTTTCCTTCCAGAAACCTCCCTTGACCTTCCATAAAGAGCAGGGCCCTTTCTGTGTGCACACCACTGCCTTATTGTTGTCACTAGATCAGTACTGACCTGCTTCCACCAAAGTATTGTGGCTATTTGAGGTCTGGACCTCTGTCATAGTCTTCTTCGCTAATTAGTTCCTAATTAGAATCAATAGGTTGAATAAATGAATGAATGTTAGCACCTAATTCATTTCTCTGTCTACCTTGGCATTAATGTGTTTACATTTCACTGGGGTTTTCATGATACTACAGCTTCTAATATCTTAATAATGAATTGAAAAATATTTTAATGAGAAGTCAAGAAACCCAAGTCTCTTTTGCTCTACAAAATAAATTAATTTAAATGTAATACGCATTTGTTCTTATTTTTTAAATTATTTTATATAAAATAATGAGGAAGAATACCTAATATAAAATTGTCCTAGAGTTTATTTGTGCTAATAGCCAATACAACTCTATTGTGATAGAAGAAGTAATAAATAGTAATGGGAGGAGCAAGACAGAAATATTTATACAATGAAGAAAACTGACATCTTTGAATTCGTCTTTGATACTTAAATTTATAAGTATTTATGTGGTAATCATCCACAAAACTGTTTTTGCCTCATTTTATTTTGGTGCTAATGCGGCTTTTGACACTGAAATATTCTTTACTGTACTTGATATTACTTCAAGGCCATAAAAACAATTTATATATCAAGTATACTGCCCCAGAACAGTACACACAGATGGTTAATCAAGCTAAAGGATCTTTCTTAATGATCTCTCCTACAGACCTCTTATGAGTCAATCATTTTTGTTATTATGTCTTTCCAAAAGGTAAGAAAGATACCCTTTTACTGAATAGTTTTGTTCTACTGAGAACTAAACCTGGCAATCTATGTAGCCCATTCACTTCAGAGGTAGAAAAACAAAATAAGCATACTTTGGTCTGCATATTATTTTTAGACATTAAGTGGCAATAGTCCAAGACTCATTTTATTCACTATCATCCTAACAGATCCATTGAAGTAAGAAGAAATACTGACCCTGGATTTCTTGAAGAATCTTGATTTCTAAAATGGTGTCCATTGGCCCTCAAATGTATACCCATGCTTATCAAATCAGGTACCTTATTTTTTGCACAGGAAAAAAAAAAAAAGATGTAATTGTAATCAATGTTGATTTTTTCTAAAGTTCTGTTTTTATTTCACTGTTTGAATTTTTAAAATCTATTCTGGAATATAATCTTTTCCTCCCTTCTGCTTTGTATTCTCCTTATTGTTTGTCAGAGTGAACAGAAAGGGAGGAAATATAGCAGTAAAATATTTTCAAAGTTATCCACTGCAACCACCTTACTTTTTTAAAAAAGGACAATGACAACAAGAATGACAACAAAATTAAATTAACCAAAGTCTTAACCAAAGGAGTTAAGTGTCCTTCCTCTTTTACATGTTCTTTTTTCTCACCTTTCACCAAAAGGAAAGTCTCGGGCTAGACAGGAAAGAAGGAGTGTTTATGTAATCAGCTAAGGCCATTAGTACTTCACTCAAATCATTCCATTTAATCCTCACAACATTCCATGGCAGATGTAGCAGCTGAAATAAATAATTCACTCAGAGTTAAGAAATTAATATCATTTAAAGGTGAGAGTCCAGCCCAGGTCTGTCTAATTCCAAAATCTATTTACTATGCAATGATATGCCCACTGTCCTCCAAAATAACTAGAAATTTTGAATGAGGGAGAGAAAGGTGAGAAAGGGGAAAAGAAAAGAAGGGGACAGAAGAGAAAGGAGACGGAGAGAAACAAGTGATCCTTACCATGGTGTTTACCCTCTAGTTAATTTTTTAAATATTTTTTTCATGTCCATTTCTCATTCTGAATTGAGCCCTGCTAGAGGATAGATTGTTTTAGGTGACCTCATATGTTTGTTGAGTTGCACAAGGTCTGGCACATTGTAACATTCAACATATGTTCATATAATTAATAAAATATTTATAGAAATGTATATAAATTTCTTATCAGAATTTCTACATATCTTTGACTTGGACTTAAAAATTGTATCCTAAAATGGAGTAACATCTTTCTGTTTTTATAATAACCTAAATAAATAAATTTATTTACAATCATATTCAGACATTCTACTTTATAGTACAAAAACCTGAGATAAATTGGCATTTATAAAAATTCTATAATATGTTACCTCTGCATTGGCAGATAAGACTTTCTCAAAGCAAAACTCCATCTTAGTTCAGGGTCACAGAAAACTTTTTCTTTGTCCCAATTATTGCTGCAGACAAGTGCTGATGCCAGCTGCCTTCTCTGCCACACTTCAGAGAGGTGGCTATCTAAAAATATCTTCCTGGGTTTTGTGGCCACTTGCTTACTTTTAAGTGCTTACCTTTCCCTTGCCTCTTATTTATTGTGTAACTAAGACATATTTTAAATTGAAAACATAATTGTACTCTTATAGTTTAGTGTGCTGGTTCTAGAATCCCAGCCAAACTTTTTTATTTCTTTGTGACTTGTGACTGGTTCAGTAATATGTACACACCTGTGGAGAACCAGTAACCCATTTGTCCACTTAACAAGATATTTGGCAATGGATGTAATTGTAAATGTAGCTATGCAAGTCTGTGTGAGAAAGGGAGATGCAGTTATGTTCATTCTACAGCTACACCAATTACTCGAGTCCTTGTATAAATAAGGCTGCATCATTGAATTGTTAAATACGCATATAAGAATTCAGAGAGGACTTAGAAATTTTAAAGGTTCCTTCTCTGTTCATGAAATTAACTCACACAAGATTCTTAAATCGTTTTCACATCCAGTTTGAAACAGAGTCTGTTTAGGGTCAAGTTCAGTTTGGTATTTCATGGTCCTGAAAAAGAAAATGAACTTCTTAAAAAAGAATAAGATTTCAGTCTCTGTAAATGGCATGCAAAGTGCCAGCACGCATGGGTTTTACATAAAATCTAAAAGATAAATTTAACTGATGTGTTTTCCAGTTAAATGTTAGCTTTAACATGGATTGTGAGACTCTAATGTTTCACAAGGGCAAGTTTGTAATTGAGACACACAGTATTTAAAACAGGTGGAGACCATGCATAGCTTCTCTTGGAAGTTTAGTGCCATAGCAAATAATTTAAATAGAATTTATTGAACAAATAAGGAAAATCTACTCCAGATTAAGTCTTACAATTATTACTAAATAAGGCATTTAGACAGTGCTTCTTGTTTACATAATAATTGCTATTTCATTATACTGTTTCAAAATTTTTTTTCCTCTAACATTAAAATCTCGTTTCATTGAAATATATCCAAGATCACACAGTAAACCTGGATATCAAGCATACAAGGAGACAGTGCAAAAGTCTCATGCTCATCATTTACACAGGAGATGCTTTAAAACTGGGTCTCAATCCAAAAAAAATTTCATACACAGAGTAGTAGAAACTGCTTCCTTAAAAGAACTGTATCCATGACAATGAACACAATGATGTCTATTATCTACTTTCTTCAGCAGAGAAACTCTGGTCATAGGAAAACATGATGCGAAGTCTTAAGGTTAAGAAATCAGCAAGTTATAGTAAGATGATTAAAAACCTACACGGACTGCTCACCCAACTGATGACTCCAGAGTTTCCACAATACTGTCATTCACCGTCCTTAATTTTCAAAGCAATTTTTTCTATCACTGATGACTTCAGAACACAGTCCAACATTCAAGGAACTCACAGTTTATAAAGTCACTAAGACAAAATAAACATTTATTTAACAGAAATGTGTTCTGTTTTCCTTCCCCTGTATGTGTTGAATTCTTGGTAAATTTGTATTACGTAGAAAAGTGAATCAAAAACTATAGAAATCATCTTAGAGAATGAAAAATCAGGGTGAACTTTCTGGAAGTGAGATAGGTCAAATGAATGATAGACTGTAGCTTAGTAGAATAAAGGAAAATAAAAGAACTATCCAAGAACCCTCTTTAAAACTCCTGTCAATATCTGCTTCTAAATGTGATGTTTCAGGTCACAGAGAATGGCTCTGTAATATAACTACTTGGAGCAATCTACTTGGATTAAACTATCAATTTAGAAAGATGTTGCTGAGGAAATGCTTTGACTGTCTATAAATAATGGGAATTTTATTCTTAAAAAAAAAAACCTTTAAGACTAATATAAAGTGAAAAAGCAAATACAGTAGACCCTTACACAGCATGGGTTTGAACTGTGCAGGTCCACATACATGCACAATTTTTTTCAGTTAGCCCAGATTTTGCAACCAACCTCGAAACAACCTAGAACCAATCTCCTACATATACTGAGGAATGACTGTAGTTAAGTTTTGGGGGAGTCAAAAGTTATACATGGATTTTCACTGTGTGGTGGTCAGCACCCCTAATCCCCTTGTCATTCAAGGGTCAATTATATTATGAGTGGGGGAAACTTGGGTGGACATTGTTCAATAGTCAAATATCCAGCACTCACCTTCCCAATTCTACATGGCTGTCAAGATCATAAGACTCATAAACACAGGTGGATTGACTAATGCAGAGGAAGCAAAAAAAAAAAAAAAAAAAAAACACCATAAATCAGTGACCTTCCTTCCATCCCTACACCATTCAATGCATGCTGGGCACCATGATCGCTGCTGTACCTACCACTGCCATCAGTGAGACAAACGAGAAGGATCATATGGTCCTACAACTTTGCCTCCTTCCTGGGGCAGAGATTACCTATTAGGGCAGACAGCTACAGCCTATTCTAAGATGGGAGACCTCATTTCTCCTGTCCCTTATATTCACTCCTGTATTTTCCTCTCCAACCCCACATTTCTCCCCTCTCTCCTAAACATTTGCATAGTTCCCTCTGGAACTTTAGCTTGGTAATCAGTCACTTGGATGTATCTCTTACCTATTTCCAAAATATTCTCTCCTTTACTCTTGTCATATAGAAAGCTTACATTTTCCAAAGATAATGGTTTTCTTAATACTCTTAAGTGGAGGCTTTTATTCTTTCCCTGAGGTCAGGAAGTAGGAGCAGTGTTCCTGCTCCTTTAATTTTCTGCATTTTTAAAAATCCCATTGCACTTACTCTATGAAATTATATTTCTTTGAGTTTATGGCCATATTATTTTGCCACCTTCCCACTCTCCAGAAAGCAGGCTCATTGCTGTCATCTACTGACCTCCAAGACACTTGTTCCCACTCAAGGACAACCTTTCTACATGGCTCACTGTCTTCCACTACACATGTTCTTTGGCTATGATTCCAGGCTTCTTCAGTGTCTATATGAACACAGATGCCCCTACAACCTTGGTTTCAAGTTTATGACTTCCTGATCAAAAGTTTTCTTCTCCTCATTCTATGGTAGACTCTCTTCCCAATCTCTTCCTTGCAATCCCCAGTCCTCCTATATATATAAGTAATCTTCCTCTTTTTAGTCTTAGTGTAAATGTCACATATTCCTTAAGTATATATCTCTAAGTAGACGCAGAATCAATATTACTCTTAGAGACCAGAAAGCTTCATCCTACCCTATGTTTCCAGACTTCAGGGGCTCCAGTCTGGTCCACCTGCTTTATAAGCTCTGACCATGGAATGAGGAAGCTGAATGAGACCCTTCCCAAATGTCACAGAGCCTGCTGCCCTGACCTCCTTCGCCACCCTCCCTCATCATTGTTCATTCTAGAGAGTGGAATCATGACTCTTTGAGAAGAGCTCTAGGAACAAGGGAAGCCTGAAACCTGCTATGTGCAACACATGGGAAGGGGTAATGGAATGAGATGGAACTTGAACGGTGTGAGGTCTACACACCTGTGCATGAAGCCCTTCATGCACAGTAGGAAGAAGCTGAGGTAAGAAGAAAAGGGGTTTGTGCAGGCCTGCCTGCATAATCTTGTGACCAAGCTTTATGTGGGAGAGTTAGTATAACTTGCGTAGGGCCATAAAAAAGCTAAAATGAGGTTAGTGGCATGGAACGTGTCTTCATCTGTAGTGTGAAATTGAAGAAATGTCTTAGAAGAACATTTTTCATTTATAGAAGGAAAGTAAATTGAAAAATCCTCCAATAGAGGCCAAGAGTCCAGACTTCGAATACCTGGGACCAGTATAGAGCAGTAGTAGCAGAAAGGAGATGGAATAGGTAATTTCCAGGACAATAAAAATGAAAGAACTGGTCTCAGCAACTGCTTAAATATGGTAAACACAACGTATACCCCATGTATACATAACTCAAAATGCTGCTTTTCTGAATCATGAAGTACAATACCTATTTTACTGAATGCCTTCTCACTACACATTATATTCCTTAGGTTAATCTAGTAGCTAGACTCTATATTAACTCTCAGTTCTACAGATGGCTCGAAGCCCTATAAACAATTACAGAAGTGGAGTCCTTTAGCACCGAATACAAGGATTAATGTTTCAGCAAACTAATTAAGATAGAAGAGTTTTGAGCCAAATGTTGCCCTAGAGGTTTTTAAGAAGAAGTAAGAAAAACCTATCACAATCTTTGCTTGTAAACTTATAATCAAAACAATTTCAGGGTAAAAAATGGAGATCCAGTTAACATCCCTGAAGTAAATTTATCACTGATGATAACCATCTTCATTACTCAGAAGGTAGAGACTATGAGGGTCTAGGCTACTCCTAGGAAAAGAGACTATTAAAGCTTTGAATCACCACATGGCAGACTACTAGACTGAAAGAAATGTAATACCCAAAGTCATGAGCAGAAAAATGACAATTAAAGCAAACAGAAGTTCTTGACAAAAATATAAAACCGGAGATGACACCAGACTCTTCATCTCAATCAATTTAGGTTTATGCTGCATAAAAAATTCTACACTCCAAACATATTTTAAGAAGATTCAAGATTTTTAAAAGAGAAAACCCCAAATTGTAGAGGAAATCACTGTGTCAAGGGCTAATAACAATGGAAAGAATAATAATTGAAACCACTTCTGTTTGAGAAAGGTTACAGAGGGTCATTTTATAAAAGCAAATGCAAAATGTCATTTAGAACATCAAAATGACTTAGGATAATTATGCTATGCCTTTGCTCATGCTTCAAGATTAAAATTCCTTAAAAAAAATACTTCATTGCTATTATACATGTGCAATCTTTAAAACAGTGTCTGTTCTTTGTAACTAGTATAACAGTTTCACTTTGATATTGAATCGAATTTAAAAACAATACTCCCATTTTCTCTGTTGAGGTCTCTTAGTAACTTACTACATACATTCCAACCATTACTTTCTCTTGAGTTGATCTGTCTCCATGGCATGCCATCATGCCTACAGTGACCAGTGCTTCTGTATCTTTGATAACATTTAATTATTGTAGAGACACACCACAACTGATAGTTTTACTCAAATTTATGCTTAAAATACTTCTAGAGTAGATCCACGTGTCATGTGTAAGCAAACATCATGAATGAGTTTTCAGGGAATACCGTGTAATATTTCATCTTGTTGAATGAACTCAGCCAGCCTAACTAAATGGTGTCCCAAAAGAACTTGTGAACTTTGTCCCTCCGTGGGTGGTGGCCTCCTGTTCTCTTACTAGACTCTAGTGCTACATGATTCTTGACACCATCTACTCCATGTTCATCAACTAAACTGCAGCAGATGTGGCCCTAATCTCTTCCATGTGGAGGAAAATATCATTTATAAGTGTATTGGGGGCTTCTGCATCTTATGCTACAGCAGCTGGAAACTTTAATTTTCTCCACACAAAATACATGTAATATGGGTGTGAAATTACAGAAGGTTGCATTAAGTCTCCAGTTCTGGCACCTCATTAAACACTTTGCAATGTATTCTCCATTTAAAAAAAGCAGACCA
The DNA here is from genome assembly GCA_003508835.1 of Eonycteris spelaea. Classification (NCBI taxonomy): domain Eukaryota; kingdom Metazoa; phylum Chordata; class Mammalia; order Chiroptera; family Pteropodidae; genus Eonycteris; species Eonycteris spelaea. The sequence continues at coordinate 2,175,290 of PUFA01000067.1, read as the reverse complement.
CATGCATAAACTTAAATGTTTGTGCACATGATTCTGAAATATTCTGATGAGTATTTGTATACAGTTCCTCCTAATTTTAGTCTGTTTAGTCAGAAGTTGCATTAGACAAGAGAAAAGTGAATTGTAAGGTTAGGATAAAAGGTTTTAGAATACAATAAATATTCTTAATACCAAATGTCTTAGCAAGAATGATGCTACTCGTTTGCAGTCTTGAATTCCAAAAGTGACTTTTTGTTCTGACTAGAAGTCATAATGTCCCTTTTAGAATGCATGTTCTCGACTAGCAGAGGCCAGCCTAACATATTTTTTAACAAGATAGACCAGGGTCAAACATATTGTCTAATTAATGTGGGTTTCTTCTTAATGGAGCTTAGACTGTGAAAGTAGCAAAATGGAGTTAAAGCAAATGTGTGTATAATGTTCAATGATTCTGCTCTGTGTGCTCGGCCAGAGAGAGGAATAAATGGAAACGATGCTGGTGTTTCTTCCCACCATTCTGCTCGATAAGTGCCTGTCATGAGTGAAGGTGAGAATGAATCTGTTGATGCCCCAGTGGATCCTTTCTCTTGGTGTCTTAAATCATAATCAGTTACCCAAAGGTCCCTAAACACAAGTCGACCACTCAACTGAGGAATGGAGATTTCAGGTAATTTTGGAGGAAAAACTGGTGAGATCTTCCTATGTGGCATTTCTTAAAAGAACTTTAATGGTTATTTTATCTAGATGCATTTTTTTCTTGAAGCATTAATTTAAAAAACCCAGTCCTCCTGGAAGACGAGCTTCAGTGTGTAAAGATACAATACCATCACACAGCTGGTTTATGATGACCTAGGCTAAAATTGAATTCCTAGTATATCAATAATGAAGACTGAACATACAGCTCCTTAAGGCTTCAATATATTTTCTGGATGATCTAAATGGATTGATTAATTGGCTTATGTTAGACTTTTAAATCACAAAAGTAATACCTGCTCATCTTTGAAAACAGAAATAATAAAAAGCTACACAGACCCAGGATTAAAATTGTTACCACTTTTGTACATCTATTTCTAATATCATAATGTATTATACATATTACTTTATATCTTGACATTTTTCAGAAATATAACTGGAAAATTTTCTATTAATAATATTCATACTTAATGTGAGTTTAACAACTCTAATTACTACATCTTAAGAACACAGCAATTAATTTAACAATGTCCTATTAAACTTCAGGGTATTAATATTTCTATTATTTTATTAAAAATTATGAAATAAAGTCATACATCAAGGCATCTTTTTAAAAATCTTTGGATATTTGTTTAGTATAAATTCCTGGAAGTAAACTTGCTGGTTCACAGGAAATGGACATTATTTAGTCTGTTGAAGTTTGGATGTTTGGATGCCAATGCCTTCCAGAAAGACTGTACAATTTACACAACAGCAGTTTATTAGAGTGTCCTTTTTTGATCATTCCCACCAACTATGGGCATCTTAATTATTTTAAATCATTGTCAATAAGATAATCTACTATAAGGAGTACAGTCCTGACCATGTGACTTCAGAAAGACAATCAGTCATATACTTGCAGTACTCAAATAAGTTAAATGCCAAAACAAAAATACCAAAGTCTCAGCACCTACACTTAAGAAAAGTTTATCTCCTGCTAACACATCAGGTGAGTGCACATGTTGGATGGGCAGCCAGAGTCACAATGGACAGATCTCAGGCACTGGCCATCTTTCCTTCTTGTAATGCTGTTATCCATTAGGGCCTTCACACAATTGGCTGGAGTGTCCAGCATTCATGGAAGTGAGAGAATCACAATGTGAGATTTTAATAGTCAAGGACAGAAAATGGCTGAGTACACTTGCTCACATATTTCATAAACCAGAACTCAGTTTCAGGAACACATGCAGATTCAAAGAATCTTCAAAGTCTAATTGTACACCCTGAAAGAAAGCAATAGATCTGGCCAGTATCTAATCATCCATGCCACAAATCTTAATATTTATTTTTATTTTAATATAATTGAAGAGTTTCTACCTCTCAAAAAGAAAATTCAGTTTATTCACTGTGGTTAGAGTAGTCACTGTTATACATGTAATTGTATGTCTACCATTCCATATTTTTATTTCATTACCTTGTTGGATGCTTTTCCTGCCTTTACTTCTGCTGGTTGGATGAGACTGATATTCATTCCATTTTTTTCTCATTGATCTGAAACTACTACTATGCTTTTCAATTCCACTAATGGTTGTTGTACCATACATAGCACTCATAAGATTGATTGTGAACAAGATAACCTGTATTTCCCCCAATGGCTTTCTAAATTATTAACTTCTCCACTACCCCTTTGATATAATATCTCATATGATAAGAACTTTGGAAATGTTTTGCTTTCTCTTCTCCTATTCTCCTTTCCTCTCTCTTCAGGAGACCTCTGAATTGTGTTTCTCTCTTCCTAATCACTCCTTCCTCCTAGATTTTGATGAAAAATTCCAGAAATTACCACATTTCTATGAAAGAATGAACCTCTATTTCAAGAAGTATTATATTTAAATATATCAGTCTATCCTTAGATTTTATGTTTTAACTATATCTTAAGATTGTTGATGAGTAAGTGAAGAGACCATCTTGAGGGCTCTGGCCAATTTGCTGTATATTAATGCCTTTTTAATGCATTTTCCTCAAATTAGGTAATAAGGTGACAACTCTTGAGTAGAAATAGAGTTTTTCCTTTGCAGTTCTTTACTTTCAAAATATAGATTCTGTACCACTTCTTGTAGTTTCTAGTCTTATAGATGAAGAATCTAATGCCAATCTTATACTTTTCTCTTTTTTCCCCCCTTTGCAGAAACTTGTTCTATTGCCTAGTACAGGGTCTTTCAACATTGGCATTACTGACATTTTGAGTTGGATAATTCCTTAATGTGAGAGCTACCTTCCACCTACTAGGTGCCAGCATCACCATCCAGTCCCTCTGAGTTGTAAAAACCAATAATGTCTCCGGACTTTGCCAGTTGTACCCTGGGGGACAAATTGCCCCCATTTGAGAACCACTAGTTTAAAAGTTTGTAAAATTTTTATCTGAGAATATAAGGAATTTTATCAGAATGAACCTAATTGCCTGGGTTTTTAAAATAAATTCATGTATACATCTTTCAATTTACATGAACACTTAAAAAATTATCTCTGCCCATATAGAATGGGGCACAAGGTCGACTCCGAGGCTCCAGTTGAAGCCCTTCAAGGCCTCGTTCTATTGTCTCACACAGTGTCCCAATCGTAGACATGGATGCCTCAGCCTTCAAATTCATCTTGGCCTCGGCTTTTCTGAAATTGTGAAATTCAGAAAATTCACATGAGATCAAAGTTGACCTTATCCCTGGACAAGCATAGAGCACTGCCAAACTGGCAACAGCTTTTTCCTCCATCTCCTAAGATTTCACCAAACTAGTAGTAGTCCCTTCCACAAGCAGTCATTTGTCCCAAGAGAAGCAAATAGCTCCAGAATTAGTAGTAGAAGATAAGAAATTTTATATTCATGCTGTCATGTTCTGAGGGTCACCTTCAGAATTTACTTTTAAAGAATTAATTTTGAAAATATCAAAGAGTTTGGGACAACCTAGGAAAGACTTGAGAAAGAGAATATTCCTCATGTGAAACTTTCTTCAATTTAAATAACTGGATGAAAAAAGGGATTCTATGGAAAGTAACCTCACAAGTGATCTGATCATAAATTCCTAACTGGGAAGGTCATGATGGATAGTCATGTCCCGGGCATATAACTTTTTTTTCACTGTAAAGCTTACCTTTGCCATAGCAAGCTCTGTCCATTTTTTCTGTGCATCTAGGTAAGCACATCTTTTAAATGACCGCTTTTAGACTCCTCCTTCTAATACCTCACCACAATTTCAGACATCTTCTTGTATCCTTCTAAAGCTTTCAAGAGGGCACCTAATCTTAACTAATCTGTAATCCACTCCCCACCTTGCTTTCTCCCAGCTCCATGTAACCTTCCTTACTTTCCCTCCTTAATTCCAAATGCATAAAAGAAACTGCAACCAAATACAAATCCACATATACATAAGGGTCCACTGACACTGTGTACCATAAAAAATAAATATAAAATGAGAGATAAAGAGCACGTGCCATTAGAAAATAATTTAAGATCCTAAACAGGACCCAAAGGAACCATTAAGGTAAAAAGGTCTGTTCTTTTCTGGGGTGATAAGTGAAATATATTCAAATAGGTGATAAATGAAACCAGAATGGTTTTCTAATATACAAGTCTAAGCACAAAGGACAGGATTTCTTGTTTCTCATGGATAGAGGCAAATAAAAATTTCTGCCTGAATCATGTCAGATATGCCCTTAGCAGAGTAAACAAGGAACAACTACAAATAGCAAAAGCAAAAACAAAGATAAAAAAAAAAAAAGCTTGTGATTGATAATCAAGTCAACCTCACAAGACATTTTTTAGTGATTTTATTTCAAAGGGATTTCATAAATAATACTCTTTGTTATATCCTTATCCTTTTAGCAGTAATTGTTGTGAGTTTTCAAATGAGCACAGAAGTATTTGCAGCAAAACTCAGATTGGATTTTTAAAAAATAACTCTTGCAGCCATTGTTATCTTCAAATAACAAAGAAATAAGCCATAGATGAGTAGAAATTGCAGGATGGCAGAAAGAAACAACAGAAATGCAACTATCACAGGCATAGAAAATGCTATCTCCTTATCTCCTCCAGAAATGAAATTTGATTTTCTGTTAGAATCTACACGCCAAGAAAGTCAACTTCAGAATTAAAATGAAATGGGTATAATTTCCTCTCAAGTCATTCAATCAACTCCTCCCTGTGAACAGGGGAGCCTTCCCACTAGCAATTCAAAACCATACTTGGTGAGTCTCAAATGGGAGAGAAAGAGGGATCCACTAGAGATATTAAAAGGCACCTTTGAAATTGTCCTCTCCATTTCTGGGACAGTCAGTCTTTGGAAAGACCTAGAATTGCATTTTGAAATTTGTCCTCTCCATTTCTGGGACAGGCAGTGGCTAGACTTCTTTGGAAAGCACGGTTAAAATTGCAGAGTCCCAAAAAGCCTGGAGTTGCCTTAACTAGGTTGTGAGGCTTGGGATATGGACTCCGTTCCTATTGTATTTCCTTTGGTCTGTCACACACAAAAAAGTCCCAAGACTACATAGCTCTCTAGGAAATAAATCTTGGAATGCCACTGATTTTTTGTCCTGTGCCATGGGACTAGAGATGATACGAGAGATGAAAACTTTGACTGCAAGAGCCATCGATACGTGATTTTCTTAGGGAGGAAAAATGTGAGGAGGGCCATAAAATGCAAAATTGAATTATTTCTTCAGCAATCCTGGATGGGATTCAAAAGCCGGGAGGAGACAAGAAAGAATCCAGAAACCTGGCCTTCTTTCCCTCCCTCCTCCAGAGAATTACATACTCCTTTGCTCATTTTAGCTGTTTCAACAAATACTATGAGCCAAACTCTGTGCATGATGCCTTCACAAGTGTTATCTCAGGAATCATACATATCAGCGCAGGAAATGAGGGTGAATGATAGTTGTGAGGTCTTGAGCACATTATAAAGCCTTAGTTCATCATGTGTAAAATGGCAATATTATTCTGCAGATGATTCTGAGGATTCAAAGTAATGCAAATAAAATGTCTAGCAGAAGGGTCAACAGATCTTGTAAATGACCGTGGCTTTTTTGTTGTGACTACTGTTATTATTGTTATTAGCATCCACACCATATGAATAATGAAAATAGGTGCCAAATGATCCACCATGGCCCATTACTGGTAGATGATATGGCATCAAGTCAGGTGAAACTCTCCCAACTCCAATACCTGTGCTTTGTCTCTACTCCTTATACACAGCCACTTGTTTTTAAAATAACTATGTGCATTACTTGAATCAGTATCCAGAATCTAGCATTACTTCCATGATGTTTAGGTGGCGTACAATGCACATTACAAGGAGAGTGTCTTAATTCTTGCTGCTATAACAGAATTCCATACACTGAATGGGTTAATACATTTATTCCTCAGTTATGGAGGCTGGAAGTACCAGATTACTCAGTGTTGGGTGAGGGTCTTCACTAGTTTTTAGATGGCTACCTTCTTGGTGCATCACACATGGCCAAAACTAACTAGGTCTGTGATCTCTTCTTATTAATACCATTTATGAAGGCTCCACCCTCATGGCCTAGATACCTCCAAAGGCCCCACCTTAAAATCCCATTACATTGAGATTAGGGTTTTAGCATATGAATTTTGGTGGGACACAAACTTTTAGTTCATTGCAGAGAGTAAACAATCAGAATAATTAGCCAGTTGGGGGGGGGCGGGGCGGGGTTCACAGAGGAAACTAGCATGGAAACACTGAAAACTGCCTTCAAGTTTTGACACTAAGAGCAAGGGTAAACGAGGCTTCATTGTCATACATCAATCAACCCCAGTTATTTTGCAGTTTCTTAGTTACCTCTGCTGCCTATTTTCTTTTAGACTTTTCGATTGTGTAGAGTAATCCTCTGTGCAGCAGCTTGAATTTCTTAGTAGACAAAAATATAATAATATTACAGTTAGAAAAGCGTAGGATTTGATCAGGAAGAAACAGAAGGTAAAGGGGTTATTATCTATCCTGTTTCCTGTATACTCCATCCTCATAAAAATGCTCTGCCCTCGCAGGGCTCCAGGATGCCCAGTCCCCATTAGTCAATGAAATAAGCTTGCCAGCTGGGCTGACCTTCCTTCAAACATGCACAATAAAGACATTACTGGTGGCAAGCAAAGAGAAAAACAGGCATTTTCCTCAAATGTAGATTATTCTCTCTTAAGAATCTTCCCAGAGTAAGGCATCTCAGCATTCCTTGCTATTTTTATCTCTGGAGGTTACACTTAGTACAAATGAATTAGAACCATCAACTAAAAGAAGTTTGGCAGGGGTGTGTGGGGGGCTTATTAAATATTCATAGACGCAAAATTGCAAAATAATATGAAAATGAGCAACCTTAAAAAAGCATTCAGCCCTTTTATGCAATGCACATGCATTCTTCAATTTATGCAAATGCATTAAATAAAACCAAAATTTCCTTAAAATGTACGTATCTCCAGAACCCCATCACGCCAAGTACATAGCTCTCCAGGCACACATTTGCTCACTTCTCTGTTAATCATTGAAAACAACCTTTTAGCTTCCCAGGACTTGGAAAACAGAGAGCCCTTAACCAGAACAACAGATGTCTTCCAGGGAGCTGTCCTTCCATTTGAAAGTTAACAGTAAAAGATATAAGTAAAGATACTTTCAGACAGAGATTTTCCATGAAGATATTTATCCAAAGTGCCCTATCATCTAGTTTCAAATCGTTGCAAAAGGAAATCATCTTTTATATTAAGATATACAGGAAAAGAGAAAAAAAATAAACAAAATAAATAAATAAATAAATAAATAAATAAATAAATAAATAAATAAAAGAAGATAAAAAGGGAGAAAAAGAAATAATATGTATGCTTTAACTAACTTGCACTAAAACATAGCAAAGTGATTTTAAATTACTGTTTTCACAACTGGTAATTAGTAAAGGAATAAATTTTAATTACTTTTACATATTATAAATACTGTGCCTTAGAATTTAAAATTCAAAGTGAAATTTTTCGTATTTAAAAAAATATATGTAGTCATTAGGATGAGTTTACAACAGCACAGTCCATGTATATAAAACTGTTTGCAGAAAGAAGTGGAACGTGAGTCTACGCATTTGTTATATTATCAATTTCTTGGCTATATATGTCCTCATTTGTACACAGGGCAGAGGTAAATGTTATTCTGCTCTGTCTAATTATCACTTAAACCCAATTAGACTTCAAATCAATTGCCTAGTGTTGTATGACATTTTCACAGTATTTTCAATACAAACCATAAGTTATGTATGTATTAGGTATGATTTATAATAACGGTCAAGACTTTCATTACAGTGGTCCATAAAATATTAGTTTATAGTCACTGGAATGCTGTTTTCATCATTTTATTCCTATGACTATAGATCAGTTATGTGAGCACAGCATCATACTGGGGAAAATAAAATGCAGTTAAGTAAAAATGGCATGGTTAATGCCCTTTGGGAACTCGTATTTAAAATGGAAATATAAGCTTACCCCTGTGAAAGGACAAGAGGAAATGGGCTTAAATTTATAGAAAGAAGGGACAGAGCATTTTTCTTCCTGATTTTGTTTCCCCCTCTCTCCCACAAGGTTGCTAACTGCCAAATGAACCAGAGAGTAGAGTGAAGAAATCGAAGAAATCATCTAGCTGGCCATGATCTTATCCTCTATACGAAAAAAGAGGATTACGCATGTATTTTATCCTTCCTTCTTCATTTTATATATATAGCTGCACCAAGAGAAACTTAAATGAAAATATCCATTATCAGCTACTTTAAAGCAAAATTAGGAAATCAATTGTTAATCACAGTTGGAAGATTCAGCTGAAGGCCATAACTATAAATACCTAAATACTCTAAAAATGAAGACTATCGTTTATTTGTTTGGAATAACACTTGAGCGGTTTTGCCATCATCTCGTTATTGAGGTCCAGGTCCAGTTTCATCTTCCATCTTTTTAAAATGGAATCATCAAACTAAACTAAACCAAATTACTTCCAACATAATTTGTTTGAAATATTCTCAAAGTTTAACAAACTCAGCCAAAATAATTAGTACAGGGAAAAAAAAATCTTTTTGAACACCAAAGCAGTGATGTGGAAACATCAAAGGCTGGCTTGACTCTCAGTACTACCAGTTTTAACACTAGCTGTGAGAACTTAAGGAAGTTTCTAAATTATTTTGTAAAAATTTCTCCTCCCTTAAAAAAAAAGAGGTATTATTTTTGAGGATTAGGGATAATAGGTGTAAATTACTTAAATGTAATAACATTTAAAAAATAGTGAAAAGGAAGAGAAAATGTCACAGAACAAAATGTGGGAAAACTAAATAAAAGAACAAAGAAGAAAAAAACAGCCAACATGAATAATCGGGAGAGAGGAAAGTGAATCAGTAAATAAAGAGTGGGAAGGCTAGAGGAAAACCATGAGAACACAAAGTAGAAAATTTATGGGGAAGTGAAAAACCAAGAAAATAACTTTATTTTAGATTAGAAGTAAATTGCCAAACATCTTAGAGCAAATATTCCTTTATGTAGTTAGTTTATATTTTATGTGAAGGTCTTGTCTCCCCAATCAGGGGTTGAGAAAATATATTTTGCATTTCTTTTATGTATCCATATGTACTGAACGCTACTTAGTCACCAACGAGATCGATAACAATTATTCAGTGAAGATAGTCATTGAAAAGGACCACAAATGCACATTAAATAGTAATGCAGGCTTCAGTAGGTATTTTATAGAAAAGTAAAGGAAACCACGAATAGAGGGATATTAAGGTTTCTACAGACAAAAGAAATAGATGTAGAAATCAGGTAGTATCAGGGCTGTTTTGAACTTCATAGTATACCCAAAAGTGTAAAGAAGAGGTCGAAGCAGAGAAATGAGGAAGCACAGCACAAGAGCCTGCAATCAGACAGACATAGTTTCTGAACTCAGCTTCATAGGTAAGTTTAGAATAGAATAACACTTTTCTAAGCTTCAGTTTCCTTAACTCTAAATGGGCCTGATAATATTAACTTTAATGGGAAATTATAAGGTCAAAAGAAATTTCTGAATGTCAGTAATTTGTCCCAGAGCCTGGGTCATGGCATGTACTTAATAGATGATAGCCACAACTGCCATAATTAATATTAGCATCACCAGAATCATTAATCCTTAGTCAAGAATACAGGAAAGAAATAAAAAATGGACATATGAATGGAGAGGGAGCCACAGAGGAAAGCCCTGAACCTTCAGAGATGAGAATTATTTCTTCAGTGAGGAGGGTGGGACTTAATGAGATATAAAAAGAAGGAATATGAACTCTGGAGCAGAGGAGAAGAGAGCGTGTTGCTCATCAAGCTTTTCATCTCACCAATCACAGGTTCTGGAAAGGTTTGTTCAAGGTACAGAGCTGGGGAGGAAAAGTGCGACAGGGGCACATTTGAGTTCTGAGAGGTCAGAGGCAGACTGAGGATGTGGTGAAAGGACAAGATGCGAAGAAGATAGCAGACATGTTTCCACCCTGGCTTCATTGCCCCATTCCCTTTTTTACAAAAATTTGTGCATATTTAAGGTTTTTCTTCTTGACTGTAAAATGTTATTGCAGAGAGAAATCTTAATGTTAACTCATTATATATATATATTAGAAACTTTAATTGTGAAAGTAAAGATACCACTAATAAAATATTTTATGGTGAAATTGGAGGTAAGTAAGAAATCTCCAATATTTTGGTAAAGGAAGGGAAAAAAAGATGAAGTATGAACTGATAAAAATAAGAAGATAGAATTAGATAATATCCTCAAATATTTAATTAATGAAAGAACTCTCGACTAACAAGCAAATGTGCAAATATGTGCAATGCACTGTTTTGAATACAAATAAGTTCATTGGCCTCTCATATTTTCTCTTATTTTTTCTATTTGCACTAAAAATATTCTTCACAAATAATCATAACAAATCAAGTTAGAAAAAACTAAATTTTTATTTGTTGCTAAAAAACTCAAGGTGTGGAGAACCATGAGAAGTTTGATAATATCAAGTTGTGTCACTACTTTTTTCTTCTCGGTCACAAATTGAATTATTTTAAAGCATATATTTTATTCATTTTCTTGAGGGTTGATATCTATCTTCCTTTGCTGTGACTTTTTTACTGTAAATAAAAGAATAAATGTACCCATAAATTCTAGCCCCATTTGCATATTTCATATTCACACTTATCTTGTTATCTAGGGAAAAAGCTTTATTTGAACTCAACTGCCTATGCACCCACATACCAATTACCTTTTTTCATTTGTAATCTCCAATATGCTACCATAACAGTTGAACAAAAGATAACACTTTAGATTTTCAGAGTTTATAAGCAAGATTTGATGCACAATATAACCTAGAGATGCTATAATGAAACATGAAAAGTTTTCAGAGAAAGAAGAAACACTTTTATTTTAATTTTTATAGAAAAATTGTCTTAAACCAAAAATATCACTGAAACCTCAGAGTCAAACTCAACTCAGAGAGCAGCGTTGTGCTGAGTCAAGAATCTGGGGAAGGGGAAGGAGGAGGTTACTTTTTTTCCCTGTAAAATGATTCCCACCACTAAAACTTCCATGCCAAAATTGATTAAAAACAAACTTCAGGAGCAGATGAGAAACATTTTAGGTAGTAAGCATCTTTTTGTTTATTGTTGCTTTCTTTAATGTTATCCTCTGAGTGGAGACCAATGAGCATCTTTTTTCTGTCGGTTAGAAAATCACAGCTATTTATCTAGACTGTGCTCTTTGAGGGCAGAAGCACCCTTAGCTCCCTGTTCTACTCTCAGTATCAGGTCCAGAAATAGACGTATGGTAGAGTACCCAGCATGTGCTTTGCTGCTAAAAAGGTGGCAATACAAGAGATTAGACAGCATAACACAGGAGTCTGCAAATCTTGCATATATGTTGTACTTTGTGGGTCATCTAGTCTCTGCTACTTGACTCTGATCTTATAGTGTGAAAGCAGCTTGAGCCAATATGAAATAAATAGGTGTGTCTGTGTTCCCAAACAATTTTATTGACATAAACAGGTTGAGAGCCAAATTTGGTCTTTGGGCTATGGTTTGATAACTTTTGATTTAGCACCAACTGTTGTTGGTCTTTAGGTCCAGTCAGTTCAAAAACAAGAGACTAGTTCATAGGAGGTTTAGGACAAAAAGTGTCAGCATTCACATCAGGACTGAAATCAAAGGGCTAATATAACAGACCTCTGTGGGACCTGAAAAGTAACTCCCAGAAAAGATTTCTCTGATATTTCCTCTAATAGTTGCAGTCATGACTGCTGGAGTCACAAGTTAAGAGTTGACAGAGGTTATCAGTAGAATACCCTGACAGGGTTCAATGAGTCTTTTTTTTTTCTAAATCTTCTGTGACCTGGAGGGCTGACTTTCCAGTTAATTATTAATATAATAAGCAACAGGAGGATGGGACAAATCTTTGGTATTAGCCACATCTCTGTGGTATCGAACAAGTTTCACTCTCAACAGTTACTCAGGAAAAAGAAAAAAGGAGGGATGAGATTGATAGAAAAGGAATTCTATTTTATAAGCAATTATTAGGATCTGAGCCATGTTAGATGTTGTTCATATTTGCTTTTACTTAATATTCATTTTAACTGTGATATAATATATTTCCCTGTTTCGAGTGAAAAAACTAAGATTCAGAAATATTCGGAAACTAGGAACATTCGTGAGCGGCAGCAGGTTTCAAACCCATATTTGCCAAACCCAAGCCTTCCCATTGCTCCCCATACTTCCCAAGCACTGAAAACATTCCATCTTTCTACCTACCTCCCATGGTACACAGAATTACAAGGTAGCTTGACTGAGTGACTAGATTGAGGCCAAAATGATGCTTTAGATATGTTTACAGGAAAGACATATCTAATGAAGTCTTATTTGAGCTGAAACTAAAATAAATAAGAAGTAAGCAGTTGTAAGAAACACTGAGAGATAAGGTAGAAGAAACGTCAAGTTGAAGGCCTTGGGCCAGCAAAGTGCTTTGCCTGCTTGAGAGGCACACAGAAAGTCAGCTCATGCAGGAGAGAATGAAGGCCAATATGTATGGGTTACAATGAGCAAGGAGAACAGGGCATCCAAAATGTTAGATCTTTTAGAGCCTTACACATCATGGTAAAGAGTTTGGATTCTGTGCTAATGGGAATGGGAAATTATTAAAGGATTTCAGTTTGGGGAGTGATATAATCTGAGTTAATTTTTTGAAATATTCAGATGGCTGTGTAAAAATAGATTGAAAGGAAGTGAGCATAGAAGAATAGGGAAGCATCTCAATGAGAGTTAATAGGATCTTGGAAGATAAAAATATTTGGATTCAGAATATACTGTTAAGCTGATGTTTTAATGTTGGAAGTGAGAGTAAGAGAGAAGATTATTGCTATTTTCATTTATTTTTTTCTTAAAATTTTTTTTATTTATTCAGATGGCATTACTTGGGAATAAACAAGTTTAGGGATTGGAAAAATTGAAAGTTGATATGTATGTCTACTAGAGATGCAAGTGGAGAGTGAAGGCAAATTGTTGGATATAAATTTAGAGTCAGAGCTCAAGATGACAAATGGAAAGATAGATAGATAGATAGATAGATAGATATAGATAGATAGATAGATATAGATAGATAGATAGATAGATAGATAGATAGATAGATAGATAGATAGATGAGAGACAGAGACAGAGACAGAGAGACAGAGACAGAGAGACAGAGAAGAGAGAGAGATAAAGTAGATACAGAGTAGGAAGGAGGGAGAAGTTTGGATGGCAGTAACATAGATTACCAAGAAAAAGAATGGTAATAAAGAGAAGCTAGAGCTGATTCCTGGACACTCAAAAATGGGTGTCAGGTAAATGGAATCTTCTGCTGGGAGAATCTACCATTGCAAATGTGCAATGTATCCTGTCTTAATCCATGTTCCATGTTTTCAAACATTTACATGGTAGAAAATGTGACATTGATAGAGGACCACAAGTTAAACACTAGTGAGAAGAGCATGGATATTCAATAAACATATTGGACTAGGAAGGAGAAAGAATAACTCAGATGTAAAATATTTACAATAGCAAGAGAGGTGGAAATCAAATGAGGACACCAATACTTGAAACAGAAAAGTAATTTAGGAGCCTGCTGCAATAATTTAGGCAAGACACAGCAGTGTCTTTAATAGTTACTAATGACACCCTGCTTTCCTAGGTCTCATCACTCTGGCCCTCATCGGTCTCCTTCTGGAGCTGTACTCTTTCATCTGCCCATCATCCCCTGAAAGGCCATCTTTGGCTTTCTTCTTACTTTCCCCGTAAGAATCTCATACAAGTCCTAAGACACAATGACGACAGGTATGCCGGTGATGACCAAACCTCCACCATAGTCCAGTTCCTTCCCCTAAGCTTCAGTCTCATATTTCAGAGCGTTGATTCCATCACAGCTGTTACATTTCAGATGAAACATTTCCAAAGCCAAACTCGTGATTTTCTACCCACAGACTACTCTGTTTCTAACATTTTCTCTATTGACCAATGGTATCCCCTACTTTCCAGGCGAGCATGATAGAAATGTGAGAACCATCTTGGAATTTTCAATTCCCCTACCTCCCACATTCAATCTGAGACCCAGTCAATTAAACTCCTATCACTCTCAAATCCGTCTTTTCCTTTCTATTCCCACGGCTGCTACAAATTCTTCATCATCGTTTGCCTAGTTTGTTTTAAGTTTTCAAACTCTTCATGGAGTGAGCTTTCCAAAAGAAAATCCATCCACATTTTTGGCTTGCGTATGACCCTTCAGCAGCCCCCTTGTCTTCTCTGGTAGTATTTCTTAAAGATATTTTTATGTCTGTGATCTCAGGGGTCCTGAACTTCTTTATGAATTTACAAATTGTGCATTTTTCAGTGATAATCCAAATCCGTAAATGTAAGGGTATTTCAACGATAAAGATGACATAACCATGCCATAAGATTTTGGTGCCTGCATTGCTACATTCAGTGTTAGCAGCCTCATTAGTAACCAGGGACACTATGTTCATTGCTGTGGCTGAGGAAAAAAAGGACATACACTAACTTAATGCCGTAAACCCAATGGCATCCCGGAATGGTATATAAGCAAACAAAATCTCCCTATGGTTTAGGAAGAGCGATATTGTAAGCAAATTGAGCCAAAGCATAGCACAGGTTAGTGCTAGCACAGGCATGCCAAAGTCAAAACACCTGCCCCAAAGTAGTCAAAGCCATGTTCACATCAGAGCAGTGTTTTAAATTAAATGAAAAGTAACATCTCTTTAACTTTGAATGGTAATAGTTTTATAATTCTACTTATTTTTAACATATAATTTTGTTTTCTTATGTAAGAGTGTTATATATAAGGAATTTTTACTTTGTTTTATATGTGTATTTATGTAAGAATATGATAAAAATAATTTAAGTGAACAATGGAAGTCTTAAGAGCTATTTTGCTTTAAAAGGCATCCATATGTTACTTAACTTTAAGAAATCCTGGTAAACAAGCTGAAGTCCAAGTGCCTCACTCAGTATGTTAACAAGTTCCTCCATGATCCAGCCACCCTTAACTACTACTGCTGAAGTACTTTTTGGCCCAGCCATTTTAAACAGTCTACTTTCTCTAAATTATCCTTGCTTTCTTTATGCCTCATGTTTTATATTTTAGATTCCTCTGCTCTCATAGCTCCTCATCATCTATAGTCACCTTTAATTCAAATTCTATCTAATACATCAAATACATTTTAAGTCTTTTTCACTTCTTCCATCTTCAGCCCCAAGCAGCCAGGTAAATGTAAGTACTCTTTCCAAAGTCTTTCTTAAGAACAGCACTTGCCACAATGTATTGTTGCAATTATTGATTTACATGTCTGCCTTTTTTTCATGAGGTCTTAAATTACTTGAAATTAGGGATTTTGTTTTATTAATCTTTGCATTATAAATTCCCGGTTCATTTTCCAGCATGCAGTGGAATAGATAATCTCCATTTAATACATAATTGTCATATAGATGGAGGAATGAAAATATTGATGGATGGACAGATGGATGACTAAATTCATATATGGAAGGGTATCTTCACTTCAGAGTACAATATATTTTAAAGAAAACAGAGAAATCAATGTCCTTCCTTGTAATAGTAATAGTTTCTTCCCACTTCAAATCATGTTGTAACTGTATTCTTGTTACCACAATGGCTCCATATGTAGAGTATGATCTATAATCTACCTTAAGGATACTTACCCATCTATATAGACAGAACTGGAAAGCTGCTATCTCTTAACTTGAATAGATCTCTGCTGCTTAGCATATACAAATGAAAATTTGGAGTGGTCAATTTAAATCTTAAAGAGTGTGTCATTAAAAATTTATTATTGTCTTAAGGTCATAATACTATCAACAGTTAACATTGTATTTTGTACTATTTTACTTTCTGATAAAATTATAACAGTAAAAATTAGCTATATACTTGATGTCCCACTTTAAATAGAATTCATGAAAACAAATGCATTTAAAATGACAATCCAAAAGAGTAATGTAGTTCAATTTGAAAAAGTAATCTTACAGTTAACTGATTTCCATTTCCAGGCTTATAAGTGCACACAGATGAGCCGTTAGTCACAAATGAAGGCCAAATTCATATGAATTGTTCTCTGTTTAATCTGCACTTTAAAACTGCTCATGAGTTTTACAACTTTTTATATGGTTTTGGTTCCTTATTTGTGTTTGTTGTTTGAGAAATTTGGCCCTGTAGGCAATAGGTTCACATGTAAAATTGTATATTTCCTGTCATAACATAATATTCCTCTTCCTTTTGCTTTTTATCCATAATACCAAAGATACATATCACACATGATACATAATATATTAAATAGTGCAATATAAAATAAGTATTTTACACATTTAATATTTGCCTTTTATTTAATATATACTCCTCAAACAAGGACCCAGTAAAATTTCTTTAAGCACAAAAATAATGTAATGTGTAATATGAATTACATAATAAAAGGTATTGTTAGCAATATGAGATTGTTAGTAAAGGGGAAAATTATATGCAAATAAAAAGTTTTGTTATTTCCCTTTACCCACTGGTAAGCATTACTTCCTGAAGGAAAAAACTCAATGATTCTAAGTTTTGGGAGCAATACAATGTATTCAGGATCAATTCTAGTTAATCCCTCTGGGTTTTCTGATAAATTGTGAAATTGATGTAGTAGAAGTTAACTCTACATTTATTCTGAACAGTAACTGAATTTATTCACTGACTGCAGTTTTTCAGGGCAGGAAGTCTACATAAACATTGGCTCAAGTAAACTGAAGAAAAGGGCAGTATAGTGTCATACGAAAGGAAATCATGTTGTTATTCTTAGTTTGCCAAGGAAAATTGAAATGGAAGTAGCACAAATATGTCTATTATGGCAATTTGTGAAGGTCATACAATTAATAAGTCATTGAACTTAGATTTGAACTGAGATCTTTCTGAGTCCCATATGTAGGCAATTTCCACTCTTCTATACTGTAAATACCACTCTCATTAACAAGCAACACATACATGTAACTTTTGTGCTAAAGATGATTTTGTCATGAAGAATCCTGGGTAATTTTATTTTCAGGATTGCTGACAAGGAATGATGTCAGAATCCTCTTTCTCCTGTTTCTCTTAGTTCCCAAATAAGTATGCTTGAGCAAATTCGTTTTCCTGGGCTATCCCATAGCTATCCACTTAGAAAGAATATTTTAGGAAAAAGTTTAAAGATTGGAAAATTAATCTGAAAACATTTGATATTCAATATGAATTTTAAGGCAGAGTCTCATGTCATTGGTATGTGTTCCACAAATATTACTTCAATTATTTTTTTCAAAAGCAGGGAATTCTCCAGTTCCGAAGCCCATTTGCCTCTGAATCTATCTTGGCCAAGCTCTCTACTCTCAAATGTCTTCTGACTTAGGATCTTTAGACATCTGTTCCCTGAGGTGTCCTTCATTTGTCATTTATTGGCTATTCTGTTGTTAAGCTTCCCTATCTCTTTTCCCTGGAGGAACCTCTGATCTTGAGAACATATTAATTTCTTCTTAGCAATGTTCTTTCCATTCAAAACAATTTTATCTTTCCATAAAACTGGAGGAAAAACTAAATCTCCGCGCTTCCTAAATTTGTCTTAGGCTTCTTTTCTGTTTCAGGCACTATCAACTGCCTTTAATTAAATTGCTATTCAGCAGTGCTTCTAAACTTAAATGCCCTATTTGAGAGATAAAGGTAAAAAGAGGCTTACCACATCTTCCTACATGGATAAATCTTTTGTTTCTTTGCTCCTTAAAAAGTGGTCATTTTTCAAATCAAAGAAAGACCGCAGAGAAATTGAGAATCTGAATAATCACTATAGATTATTTGTGCTCAGGATTTTTCTTTAGGATGGATGTTCTGTTTCTGTATACTAAAGGATACTTAAACCTGATTTACTTTAATAAGGCATAATATGGGGTTTTGAAATAATAAATCCAGTAGTAATTGGCATCCTTAGCTTTTTCAAAGGTGAGTTTTCTGTCTTATTCACCTTTGTATTCCTAGTCATTAAAAAGTTTTTAGAATATAAGAGGTACAAAATAAATGTGAATTAAATGAAACTTAAACTCATACATAGCTGTTACTTCCTTTCACTAAGTGATATTTTAACAATGAGGAAAAGACTTTAAATGTTCAAAATGAAAATCTAGAAAATTGGTGATGATGCTTTGAAGACAGATGTGATCCTTTCCTTTTATGATCTTCCATCTTCCACCTACTCATTTTCTTTTTAAAATCACTTGAATTTAAATCTTATACCATTACCATAGGGTAAGTCTAATGTGTAAGTGATACATTGTATCCACCTATGCAGCATAATTTGAAAGAGGCAAACAAACCCTGTTTGATGCCATCTTCCAACTACCTCTGACTCAGCAATCATTGTGCTGGTCTCCTTTCCTTACCTAATAGAAATGCTTGTTATTGGATATCTTTATTTGGTAATCATAAATGATTTCAGAACGCTGAATACATGCTGAACTACTTAAAAGGAAGCTATCTTCCTACCTCCTCTCCATGAATACATCAGAGAACATCCATTCATCAAGTCAACTCTTGAAGACTAAAATGTGGAAAAGTTTAGTTTCAACAAGGTTTTTTTGAGGAAGAGAATAAGGATAATTGAGTAAGCGCTGAAAATCAGGGCGAGCCTGATTGTCTTTGTCTGAGGCTACTGTTATCAGTTCAGTTAATAGATGAGGCCAGCAAGTTGGAAGGATGAAACAAAAAGGCAGAGATAGATGGCAAAGATAAAGAGAGACCTGGACGTCTCTGACAAGGGTTTTTAAGGGCAGCATCTTGCCTGAGATTTATAACAACAATAACAACAACAACAACAATAACAACAACAACAACAACAATAATAATATTAAGTTCTGTGTATATGTTTTCATAATATAATTTGAAAGTTAGCAGAATTGGTTATGAGAAAAGCTCAATGATAATCAACACTCTCTTAGACTCCATAGCTCTAGATATTAAACCCTGGGAGAGTTTTGTTAAATCCTTAAAACCAGAAAGACTATTATGGAAAAATTTTCAACCCAACACCCAACAGTAAGCTATGTCTTCCCTAGAATAGAACCTTGTTCTTCAGCCCAGAGCAAATGTTTCAGCTGAATTACTTTCGGGACTTTATAAGGTGTTGACACAACTTCTACTTTCACATCGTAAATGTGCCACCCTAATAATCCCTGTTTAATTACTGTTTATTATAAATGAATTCTCTCAGCATTCCAGTGTGGCACTTTCCATTTTTCTGTCAGTGAAGTTTTCTCTGGTGGAACCATTGCCCCCAGCTACCAATGATATGATCCCTAGCATACACTGATCTGAAGACCGTGGGGTACAGCACCTGGAATGCTGGAGGCAACATCTTTGTCAGTACTCATATAAAAGCTGAATAGCATCTTTAAAATAATAAAAGAAGCCACTGAACTTTCAAAGCAAATATTCTCTAAAGACTGGATTTGTGAGGGAGCATCATCCCCATTCTGACCAAATATCTTCTCCTTGGAAGACTGACAGTTCACAGGAATAATAATTTCCCTTGTACAATTGCTCATATCTCATGTACACTAGATTGACAACCTGGAAACACAAGAAAAGAAAATGAGACAATTTGTTTATTCCTTCTGAGTGGAAAATTTTTCTAGAGGTCAACCCAAAACAGAGCTAATTTTTACAAGCATTCTGTAAAATAACAGCTGGCCTTAATGGAATGTCAAGGGCTAAATGTTAGGGTAACACAATATATAGGAATTAGGGAGAAAAAAATCAAGTCAATTAATATTTTTCCTGAAAGGATCAGATGTATCAAATTCTCTGAAATAAATACTTGTGATAAGCGGAGTTCATGGTAAGACAATGGGACTATTCATTATCACCAGAAAAGGACATTACCACCAATATAAGAAGCTGAGATTTTAAAACTTTGGATAATTAATTTTAATCAGAGCCGTATTCAAGGTCAGTTATGTAATGCCAGCCATTATTTTCCCTTTGCTACCTTTGGCAGGCACTTCACATGGCTCATCCATAAATAATTAAGGCCAGCGTATCTGCTGCATCAGCGTCACTACTGCAGGGGAATGCAGAGGTCTAAGATTTCATTTCATTTGTAACTTCTAATAGAAAGGGAAACAACCTTCTCTGTATATTAAGAAATGAGTCTCATTTCCTGCATAAACAACACAAACATTTCTTTTTAAGTGTTCAATATGTTCATTTCCATCTGGACCTTTCTAACTGCTTGAGTAAATTGAGAAAAATTATGAAAGCAAAAGCCTCTTGTACATACTGCCAGTGTGAAATAATTCAAATCTGAGGTAACCTCCAACTGACAGTAGTGAGTCATCAGGATAACGTAATATATTGTGAGACACATGATGAAATAACAATTTAAAATTTAGCAACATGAATCATGCTTTTAAAGCATGAGAAGGGTGTCCAAAGGGACCCTTGGGACTCTCCCATTTAGGACTAGTTTGGGGAAAAGACAGTCTCTAGGGTGCCCATAAAATGAGAAGTAGAATTAATGGGGTTAAGGCTGGTTTACGAGTAGGTCAGAAAGTTCAGTTGGTAATATTTTAATTTCTTTAGGGGAAATGATTTTGAGTTTTCTTCATTTTTATAAATGTTTCATTTAATTTATAACAGATGCACCTTTGAAATGTATATATGAAAGTAAAGAAATTCAGTTACAACCAAAAACACTATATCTCAATTCAATAAATGTTCATATATGCATATACAAAAGTCTAGACTCTACCATTGTACAGGAGAAAGAAGAACAAGCTAAACATTAAAGATTTTAAGGTACCCCCCTAATCTAGATCTAAATAAATATGAAATATGCTGCTTATCCAGTTTGAAGTTGAGGAGACTGCTATGGTAAAGCGGAAAGAACTGTGGGATTGTATCACTATTTGGGTTTTAAGGTTAGAACTGTGTGAACTTGGCCAAAATGCTCAGGTTGGTTGAGATCATATGGGATTATATATGCCAAAGTTATTTAAAATATCACTGTGCATATTTAAGAAAATAAAAGGACAGAAGAAAAAGGGAAAAAAGATATGAGAACAAAATGAAAGTTATACTTACATGACCTTTTATGCTACTAAGGAATAATCATGATTTGGGGACACCCACCACTTACACCCTAGAAGGGGTGTCATCCTAGACACTGATACCACTACGTAAGGATACTCAGATATACCTACTCACATAGCTTGAGTAGATTTCCTTTTATGCATTTTTTGTGGAACCCCAAAACCCAAACCAGTTATTTAGAGGTACACAGTGAAATTAAAATGCTTTCGTAGTCATCACCATAAATATCATCATATCGTTGTCTCATCATTATCATTATCTACTAACTACTAGCTTTGATACTGGAATAATACTTTAGTATTAAATTAAGGGCATTAGTCATAGTGACAACAGAGATATAAACTTTTGTAAGTCAGATAATTTTAAAATAAACTTTTTTCCTTTCAGCATCACAGAAGTAGCCACATATAGTAATGAGATATAATAAGGCAACATTACATGTTGATAATTAAGAGAAAAAAAGTCAAAGCCATAACAAAGTGATAAGTTTTTAATTGTTTTCTGGACCAATACTGTGATCACTTTCAAATGTGTTATCAACTCCTAATAATATTTGCTAACTTCAGACAACAAACACCCTTTCTCCTTCATTGCTGAATATACAAATATATCTGTCTGTCTGAGTATCCAGAGGTCCCTCTGACCTTAGTTTGAACTTAGGTATAAAGAAACCCTGTAATTTCAAGGCTAGACTTATGCATAGAAGGAAGTTCATAATGTTGGCGTGCTCAGGTTGGTGTGGTTGTCCCCCAGTCACCTTCCTCCCTTCTTATGATGAAGTTCTTAGTGATCAACAAATTCTTTTCTCCTTTTATAAAGCTGAGTTGTATTCCATTGTGTATATATGTACCACCTTTTCTTTATCCATTCACCTATCAATGAACATTTAGACTCTTTTCATATCTTGGCTACTGCGAATAATGCTGCAATGAACATAGGAGTTCAAATACCTCTTCAATAACCTGATTTAAATTATCCAGACTTTGGATTGCTAGATCACATGGTAGTTCTATTTTTAAATTTTTGAGAACTATTCCTGCTGTTTTCCATAGCAGCTCACCATTTTACACTCATACCAACAGTGTACATGGGTTCCAATTTCTCTACATCCTCACCAACATCTGTTATCTTTTTTTCTTTTAATAAAGCCATCTTAATAGATATACAGTGATACGTCATGTGGTTTTTATTTGCATTTTCCTCATGATTAGTGATGTTGAGCATCTTTTCATACACCTGTTGGCCATATTTATGTCTTTTTAGAGAAATGTCTAAGTTCTTTGTCCGTTTTATAATCAAGGTTATTTGTTTTTTCACTATTGAGCTGTAGAAAGTCTTTATATATTTTGGATATTAATCCCTTATACAAATATGTATATATATATATATATATATATATATAATCATACATATATATGTGTGTGTGTGTGTGTGTGTGTGTATATATATATATATATATATATATATATATATATATATGTATATATTTGCATAGTTGGCCTTTTCATTCTGTTGATTGTTTCCTTTGCTGTGTAGAAGCATTTTAGTTTGATGTACTGCCACTTGTCTGTTTTTCTTTTTGTTGCCATATTGATATAGTTTGTTTTTGTTGCTTTTGGTGTCATATCCAAGTAATTACTGCCAAGACCAATGTCCTGAAGATTTCTTCTATGTTTTCTTTTAAGATTTTTAAAGTTTCAGGTCTTAAGTTTAAGTCTTTAATACATTTTGAGTTAATTTTCGTGTATGGTGTAATATAAGGGTAAAACAAATTTTTATTTCACATATAGTAATGAAATACAGTAATCAGAAATTTTTATTTCTGATTCTGGGTTTTTAGCTTTCTAAAACAATAGCAGAAAATGCTATTCAAAATTATATTGAAGAGAAAAAATACATAGAGCACTAAAGTGAGTTCATACAAATTCACTTGTATTTTTATGTCAATATTTGTTCTGATGTATTCAGAGCATTTAGAATTATTTAAGCATAGAGAAATGTTGAGATATATGTGTGGCTTGAGGACTATTTGAGTCACAGGTCAATCAAACATGACATTCTGTGCTTACCTAAAAAGTAAAAGTATTGGTTCAGCAGAGACATATTTAAAATATCTTTTGGCAGCTGGGAAAAGAACACAATAAATCAAAAGGCTGAAATTATAATAATAAAAGGGAGACCTTATACTCAGTTTAGCAGTTCTCAAAAACAGAAAAAAATTTAAATTAAAACTTTTGAGAATATAAAACTGCTTAAATTGAACTGCAAGATTTGTTTGCCTTAGCTCATTCTCTAAGTAGAACTCAGAAAAGAAAATAGCAAGTGATTTGATAAGGGAAACAGAATGTAGAGATGGAAGGCAAAGACAATTTGCCCTGTTGAGGCTTGACGCCTGAAGGGCTGCCTACTACTCCAGATTGGGCAACACACTTTCACAGAGTAGCACATCTATCACATTCCCAAGAGGATGCATGCCACATTGCATCCTCCAAGGGAGCCCCCAGAGGTACCAGATTTATAATAAAAATAATTCTGCATTTTCACATGTTCCAGTCTTAAAATCTGGTGGAGCAGATTTTTTCACAAAGAATTTGTTATTGCACCTGGTTGTTTCAAATCACTTTTCATCTTTGAAATTTTAACTTTTTCTTTCTTTTATTTTTATTGTTCCTTCCTGTGTACTCTAGGAGATGAGCAACCTGCTCTCCAAAACACCAGTGAAAAGAACCTTAATTCACTCTTAGCTTCTCCCAGAGGTTTTAGAGCATGTGGATTCAGATGTAACAATGAATACACTGCCACTTGCAAAACACTTGACCCGTGGTTTTGTTCAGCTAGAAAAGTGAACTTAGGTATTTGTGTATAGTTTCATCTGACAGTTCTTCTATTTGATCTCACTCTACCACTTACTAGGTTTATGTACCATTAGGCAAGTTTCTTCATGTTTAAATATCTCAGATGTGTATTTCAAAAAAAAAAATGGGCATCAGAATTTACCTAAACCAATAGGATTGTATTAATATAGTCAGTTCCTCCCAGGATTGTGTCTGTAATAGGTCTGAATAAATCAGTTGCCAATGTGCATTTTCCAGTCTATTATATAGTCCTAGTGGTCTGATCTTCTACGCATTCTCCAGATTCAGGAGTAATCTGGAATTAACCTGAGACCAAGGCACTTAGGTTCCAGTAGCAAGTCAGCCATAAGATGTCTCTGGTTCCACAACAGCTGAAGACAGTAAAGATTCTTGCCCATTTTGTGTGTGTGTGTGTGTGTGTGTGTGTGCAAAATATCAGCAAGTTGAAGGCATGTTTATGAAAGTTTTAAAAGCACAATTCTGATATAACCATGAGCATGACTACATTGGTGCCATGTATTGTAATCGAGAATTTGAATTTGTGACTCCCAGTCTGGGAGAATAGAAACATTACTGGGAGAATTACCTGGGGAACTTTTGCCAGATGCTCCCAATGACCCTCCTGGTTCTGAAATGCATACCCAATACAGAAGTAGAGCCCAGGGTAAGGACATGGTAAAGTCACCGAGCTAAAGGACTTCCATGTAGCCACAGAGAACTTCCTAGAGGAAGAATCACTACAGTGGGAGAAGTTGTGGGTGTAGAGATCATAAAAACATTTAGGACCCCACTGAATAGAGGTTATGATTTGTTGCCTAAAATGTGGCATTTGTTATGTTAAGATTCCTTCTCTATACATGTATGAATAACCAATGTTATTGATTTATTGGCTTGATTGGGGCATCATATACTAAGCTGTAACAATTAGGGCTAACTCAGCTTTTTTATCTATATACTACTTGAAGGGGCTCTTTGATTCAAGAATGTATAAAGTATTCTGAGAGAATAACCACACAAACCATGAAATGAGAACATTAATCAGTTTGCTAAATTAGTTAATCACACAAATATGCATTCAAGCAGCAGGTAACATACAGTTTGGTTCATATGTTCGTTTCCAATTTTTCCTCACTGAGAACAGATAAATACTATAGCCTGGTGTGACCAAGCCAGGGATGGAGAACCAATACTCTGAACCACGTAAATATTCTTCCTTCTTCATCAGAGTTATGTGCAATTAGTGTTTACAAGTTCACCTTGAGGCCCTGCCACCTCTGTCCTAGAATCAAGATGTCCTCATATCTGGACTTTTAATCCAAATTAAAGAATTATCCAATTCTCCACCAGAAATTTTTTCAGAGTTTAGAAATTATGTGAAATCTGTCTTTTTAATTCCAAAATGTGCTTTCTTTCAAAGTATATGTTCTAAAAATGCTGACTGCCTTTACTCTGAAATATCTCCTCTGTGGTCACATGACAGTGACACCCTTTATTTCTGTGACAATAGCACAATAGGAGGAAATTTATTGCCACT
Organism: Eonycteris spelaea; assembly: GCA_003508835.1. Taxonomy (NCBI): domain Eukaryota; kingdom Metazoa; phylum Chordata; class Mammalia; order Chiroptera; family Pteropodidae; genus Eonycteris; species Eonycteris spelaea. The sequence continues at coordinate 2,149,539 of PUFA01000067.1, read as the reverse complement.
GGTTTTGAAGAGAGGAAAACAAAGAAAACAGATACCATAGGATCAGCACATTCAGAAATTTCATGAATTTCATAAACTGAATAAAATCCTCTTACCACCATTTCCACCATCTTATCTGACTCACATTTGGAACTAGCTTAATCTACTGTTTGAAGATGCTTCAATCACACATGCATGTGTGCTTTGGATTTCTTAGATATAGAAATGGATGACACCAAAGAAATAAATACATGAAAACTCTCTGAACACATCCAAGTCAAGATATTACTATAAACATGTCAAACCAACATCAGAGGTTATAGCAGGAGGGGCAGAGGCATATTTGTTATAAAGGAGCCAGTTCTGGGAAGAGCTCTGGGATACAAGGAGGACAGCAAGGTTAAAGGCCCTGAGATAAGACTAAGCTTTGGGAGGAAATAAAGGCCAGTGTGGCATCTTTGCATGAGGGCAAAGGTAGAATGAGGCAAGAAGAGGTGACTGTGTTAATTTCCTGGGGCTGCTGTAACAAATTACCAAAGACTGGGTGGCTTAAAACAAGAGAAATTTATTTTCTCACCATTCATTAAAAACAAAATGTCATCAGGGGTTTTTTTGCCTTTTTTTTTTTTTTTTTTTAATTCTGGAGGCTCAAGAGGAGAATATATTCCATGCCTCTCTTAGCTGTTCATGATCAGTCAATACTTGGTATTCTTTGTCTTTAACCACTTCATTCCAACCTCTACATGAACCTTCACATGACCTTCATCCATGTGTCTCCTCAATGTCTCTATGTCTCTTCTCTTTTTATGAGGATAAAATGATATTAGATTGAGGGGCCATGCTCATCCACTATGACTTCATGTTAACATAATTACATTATGTGAAGATACTATTTCCAAATAAAGTCACGTTCTGAGGTTCTAAATGGACATGAATTTTGAGGGTACACAATTTAATCCAGTACAGTGCGCAATTGCCAAATCATACAGGGTCTTATAACCCATGACTTGAAACTTGTTGTCGTATTCTAAATACAATTTTAAATCTCTAGATTATTTTTGGCAGAGAAAAAGAAATAAAACCTAATTTATACATTTGTAAGGTCATTCTGATTAATTTGTGAAAAAAGTTTTAGGCAGAAGAAACATTCAAAAGCCAATTAGTCGACTGCTGCAGTAATCGAGCTGAGTGGTAGTAGTGGCCTAAGTTAGTGAGTTGGCGTTACAACTGAGGGAGGTGGACATTTTTGGGAACTATCTGAAAGATGTAAATAGCATGTGTTACTGATGGATTTGACTTGGGAGTGAGGGAAAGGGAGGGACCCTATATTTCTGCTTTGAGTAACTGGGTGGAGGATGGTACCATTTACTACAACAGGGAAGATTGCCAGCCAGAGTGGGGATGGATAGCAATCAGAAGTTCCATTTTGGGTGTATTACATTTGAGCTGCACATTAGAATTCCAAATGTAGATAACATAAGGCAGTCGGAGCCTGGAGAGAGGTCAGGACTTGAAAGATAAATTAGACAGTTATCAGCAAGTTGAGAGTAATTAAAGCCATGCGGGATGAGGTCATCTGGAGTTTGAGTGTAGAGAGAGAGGAGAGCCTGGAATGCATCCTAGGCCACACTCACATTTAGAGGCTAGTTAGAGGAAGAGGAAGAACCAGTGAGAGAAACTGGGATAAATGAGCCATCAAGGTAGGAAGAAGTCCAGGAAGGCATTTCTACTGCCCTACTGTGTGCATGGTAATGTGGAGTTGTATGTGGAGGACTGCATTATTTGTTCAGAATATTTACTGTATTTTCTAACAGTCACTGCTCTAGAGTGGCTTTTCTGTGGGAGAAATATTCTTCGCACGACACTGGCATAAGGCTTGGCCAATGGACTATGAGCAGAAGTGATGCATTATCCAGCAAAGCAGAAGCTTTCGAGCCGATGTGTGGTTCTGCCATTATTCCTTTCTTTCAGTGACAAGAGAGGCACATTCCAGGCAGGTCTTCTCTTTCACCACAAACCCAAAATGAAGAAAGAGTGAAGAGTAGATCTATACTCAATGTTTAAAGTGAGGAAGAATAAACCTTTGCTTCTGAAAACTACTGAGATTTGGGGATTTCCTATTAGTCACAGTATATTCTAGAAAAAAAGCTGAGGAAACATCACATTTTATGCAGGACAATTGTCAAATGAGATGTTGTTTACAGCTCTGGAATCCACGGTTTTGTGGAAATGATAAGAACCTTCCCATCAAATTTATTTAAGATCGGATGCCAAATCTGCCACTTAGCAGCTTTGTGAACTTTAACAATTTAATTGACATCTCTGAGCCTCGGTCTTTCAATCTGAAAAAAAAAGGGTCTTATCTTATAGGACCATTGTGAGAATTACACGTGACAATATTTACAGTGCGCTCCCTGCACTTCCAGCCTCCTTCCCCATAAACAGTCTTCCAAATATATATATATATTTCTCTTCTTTCTTTCTTTCTTTCTTTCTTTCTTTCTTTCTTTCTTCTTTCTTTCTTTCTTTCTTTCTTTCTTTCATTATCTCTTAATGAGGGTTTGGAGTACACATAAGTCATGATTAGGTTGCTCAAGTCATTACTATGTCATTAGATGAGAGAATAAACAAAAAAATACAGAGTCCAGGCCTCCTCTGCCCTAGGTTGGCTCCAGAAGGCCAGCTGGTATCTGAGAAATGGAGGCCACATCACTGTCAGGATTAGCCTTCTTTTACACAATGGTTGCTTCCTGGGGATTTGATTTAGAATATAACTCAGACCATCCTCAGAAATAAAGGTCATCTAAGGGGGTCTCATAGGGCAGCACAGTTCCTATGGCCGAGCAAATGGTAGGTCGTCTAGTCTCTGGGCTATGTTTGGGCAAAAGTGAGCTAGAACTCTTAGTAGTTAAACTGGTAGAAACAGATTAAGGATAAAGAATCAGGAATTTATGTTCACTCAATAGTGAATTAACATCTCACCGAAACCACATTATCCTTTTGTAGTAGATATGTTCATACATATCTTACAGATAAAGAAACTGAGGCTGAGAAATTAGAGAAAAGAGTTGGAAATTATTCCCAATTATAAATGTCCCCAAACCCATATTTTTTTCCCACTGTACACATGGTTCCTCTTAAAATAGAAAAATAAAAATAAAAATAAAAATAAAAGGATAAGAAGACAAGAATCTAGTCCCATTACCTTGGCCCAAAAAAGAAAACTTAAAATGTATGATTACATAAAAACTTCTTCAAAAAAAAAATGTTTGTAGCAGCATTATTCTTAGTAGCCAAAAAGTGGAAATAATTCAGTTGTTCATCAGTGGATGAATGCATAAACAAACAGTGGTACACACATACAATAGACTACTATTAAGCCTTAAAACTAAGGAAATTCTGACATATGCTACCACGTGAATGAACTCTGAAAATGTTACACTAAGTGAACAAAGCTAGACACAAAGGCCACTTATTTTACGATTTCATTTCTATGTAAAGAACAAAACAAGCAAATCCATAGAGACATAAGTAGGTTAGTGGTTGGCATCAAAAAATGATAAAAGGGAATGGCTATAATATTTAACAGATATGGCTTTACTTTTGGTGTAATGAAAATACTGTGGAATTGGTGACCATGGTACAACCTGGTGAATGTACTAAAAGCTACTGAATTGTACACTTCCAACTATGAATTTTACGGTACTCAAATTACATTTTAATAACAAAAAGCAGGGTGGAGAGGAGAGCAGTATAATTTGGGAGTGCATTCCTCGTAGCATGTAGTGCTTATGTCTTACGAAACACTGACTCAATTCCCAATTTGAAGATGTATCTCACATCTAAACCTTACAGTTAGAAGAGGCTGCAGGAGAGCCCTCATTTTAGCCAGCCCCCTACTGACACAGGCCCTGACACAGAACCCAGAGCCTACCTGGCAGCAGAGAGCAGTACAGATAGCCGCCAGAAGCCAGAGAGCAAGGAGGAGGAACATCAAGATGGAACACGTGTAGACCGTCAGAGGGCAGTGCAGGTCACTTCCCTAGGAGTCTTCAAGTGCCCTGGGTGTGCTGGGAATACCTATAACCATTAACCCTTGGGAGTTGTGTCAGGATCATGAGAATAACCTGAAGTAAAAAGGAAAATATTAAATGCAGGAGAACAAGGATGAGTGCAGCCTCCTCAAAGAGGAAAGCAGGAAAATCTCACTGCAAATGGTACCCATTGTATCTCAGTTTCTCAAGTTTGTAACAAAAAGTGCTTCATATTTATAGTCACGAAATAAGGAATTATAAGGGTCCCCCCACCCCAGCAAATTTCCCAGAGATAGATAGAATAACTGAAGGAAAGTCAGAACCTTTTTGAGCCTGGATCCCTTTCCAACCCTGTGACCATATCTGCGAGATCCAGAAGTGCACGGTTATTCTCTCCAACTACTGGAATGGAAATTGTTCAGAGCCTGAGAAAAGTAAGAAATGATAAGGCTCCCCGGTCTGGATAGCGTGATTCACTGGGAAGACCTAACCAGGACGAGCCCCGGGGCCTGCCCTCCAGGCTTGGTTGTCCATTTCCCCATTGGCCATGGAGCTTCTCTGGGCTGTGAATTCCATGGAGAAAACTGAAAATGCTGAAACCTTTGCTCCCCTTTATTCTGAGGTGAGTTCTCAAAGTGCCCTGGCTCGTGGCTGTGGAGGGCACCTTTGTTCTCTTCCTCCTGATCATCTTTCTACACGTTCTCTTGAGAAGGAAATTCACAAGAAGTCATGTGGGGACTGGCAAACATTTGCTATTTTAACCTAAATAAGGAAATCAAGCAGTGATGGACAGAGAACACTCAGAAGGAAGCTTATGATATGTAATTTTGGCCACACCACTAACCAGGAAAAAAAAAAAAAGAAAAAGAAAAAGAAAATACTGTCACAAACATATTCCCTGTTATCATAAGGTAACATTTTGTAAAAACTTTGGATTTTCATGGTTTCAGTAATTTGGATTTCTGACTAAACGTTTTTTATCCTAGTTTCTCTAAATAGTCTTAAAGCTTTAGATGTGTAAACTTCTTAAAGTTCAGGGACTTTTTAACCCTGTGAAAAAATGCTACTGTAATTTCTCACTTATGAGCACCACCAGCCGTTAGTAGTGCCTGCATCCTCACAAAAATTGAGTGCCCAGAAATGAAGAGATATTTTCTTTAAATTTGATCATCTCTCTTTTCTAAAAGAACAAACAAACAAAAAAACTTTCTAAGTGAAATTGCACAATGGGTCTGTCCAGTTGCATGTATTCTTTTTGTGAGAAACTAGGTATCTTTTAGATTACTGTGCATTAAAACATACCCAGAGAGCCTAAGGGGAAAAAATAAATAAATATGGTATTTGTCTTGAACTCATAAAAAAGGTTGCACAAAAAGAGAATTTAATAAAAATCATTACCACCTTAAAGCAATGCCAAAACTTAATTATACATTTTAACCCCCAAAGTAAATGCTCTAACATCTAAACCCACTGAAAAGCTGCCTGGCTTTATTATTGCCATACCTGCAGTATTTTTTTCTTGAAGCAGTCTTATTTGATTCTTGAATGCATGACCACCTAACACTGCAGATAGAAAAAAAGTTTCTCTTTCACTAAAATAGCCTGTATTCTCAAAGGCTCACGGCAATCCATCAATGTGATCCTCTCGAGTAATTAGGCCCCTTCCGCCTTCCAGGCAGACGTTCTGGAGGACACTGCTGGCTGAATTACAGCAATGTCCAGAGCTGTATTCTCAGCCATCGGTTGTCCTCGGTCCCTTTGTGCCATGGCAATTTTTCAGAAGGGAAATTAGTCCCCCTGCCAACTCTTATATTTTGTATAAGCCCAGATGTCACACTTTGCTAATGTCATACTAGACTGTAATATTTTTATAACATAGAGTAGAAAACCAGAGCGGAGCCAAAAAGACACATTGCTGCCAGATGGTTGACCTTTATTTACTGATAAAAGTTTTTTAAATCATAAAACTTGAACTTATTAGAAATGAGCTGAGTTTTCAAGTTTACAAGTGAGCCCAGCCCTGTCTCCCTTCGAGAGCAGGAGGGAAGATGAGCTCATAGAAATACAGGGTGTGTAGAAATCCAGAAGCAGAGACAATGGGCTTGCTTCCAGGCACATGGTTTTTCTGTGTACAGGAATAACTGGAGTCGTCTCTCATGAAAGGAACGATGGTGCAACCTTTGTGTGCCTTTGAGTTTAAGCACCCAACCACCTACTTTCAAAGCATGAAAGTCTGCTTATTGTCAATCAATGGCTTGTCTTCTTCCCAAGTGTCTAGCCTCGAGAAGAGAAAGAATTCGATCCTGTGGTTTCCCAGACATGCCTTCGGCTTACTTCTCAAAGCCATTCTCCCACAGTAACGGAATTTCTAATTTAGTATAGTCACATTGTTTTTACTTCAAAGAAAGAGCAATTATCTTTCCTCTATATTTTCTTGTAGATTTATTTTTTAAATGTTTTCTGTCCTGACTCATGTATTGTTTTTCTATGCGAGTGACTTTAAATATGGCTAGGATTTCATTAAGGCTTTTCCAATTCTAATTTTTTCTTCCTTGAACAAATTACTCTCCCTACATATTTATTGATATTGAACTCTAAATGCTCTATGCGTTCATCATGACCTTGAAAACAGAAATTTGCCTCATTCTGTCATTACTAACCCAATTATTCATTATTTTAATAACAATAAATGACTTTGCTAATATACTTATGTCTATTATGATCTCCCCCAAGATTTGTCACTGTTATATTTGTTAACAATTTGCTGCCTCACTTATCTGAACTATAGCATATTTTTATTTTACTATTTTCAGTTAAATAATAATCACGTTTTCCCACACTTCACAGATCTGCCAGGCAACCCAACTTTTTATCTAATCAAATTAGGATATATTAAAATATATATATATTCTGCCCTGTCTAAAGATTTTCTGATTTAGATATATTAAGAAATCTACCCACCTTTCTATTTCTTTCCTCATTTCCTTTCTAAAATTTAAGGTCTTATAAATTCAGTTTTCCTTATTGATAGTCCCCTTTTACCACAAATGATCACCCTGAAATCCCACCATTCAGAATGAAAATCTAAGTGGCTAAACATTGTGGCTCAATATTTTTAAGATGAAAACATCCCTGGGAGGGTTAAGTTATTTGGACTTACAATCAAATAACTTGGGTTCAAATCCAAACTTTACCTCTTTATATGCAAGTTGTTGATGTTAAACATCTCACTTCAGTGACCTACAAAATGAGGATGGCAACACCTGTCTCCTCCTGCAAGTATCCAGATTCTTGTGAACACCAAAAAATGTAAAAAAGTGATTTGCAAGCTAAGTATCATAAAATATACTATCAGCATCAATATGTATCATCCTTGGCTCACCATAGTTTACTCACGTAGAGAAGAGAGAACACAGATAATGGAAAAAAATATTGAAAAGGTGAGCTGGAATGGAATGGAAAAAAAAAGAGAGATGAAAGGTCATCACAGAAGACACTGTATAGAAGAATAACTCCCCTATGAGGTCACACATGAGGGGGGGTGTGCAGTAAGGGGCAGCATGGGAGAGACTAGCAGAACTTCCCAGGAAAGGAAACCACAGAAAGAGACGTGGAAGCACCAAACACAGGCTCCCCTTTGGGGAATGTTCAGTTTAGCCAGGCTCTCTCTCCATTTTTGCATTCTCACACTTCTGTCTGCAGTCTTCACCAAGGGATGATCGCAGGTTCTAGTCTGTCAACAGAGTGAGAGCCTTTAATGTCTCAATTCATTTTTCTCCTATTATATGCAACTATGAAGTCAGGCTCAGTAAAACGTGCTCAGAATTTTGTCGTGAATAAAGTGAGAGTGCAACCATCGTGGTGGAACAGATGGATGAAAGGAAAGGAAATCTGAATTTTACACGAACGTCAAGACAAATGTAATTACACCACTGCCCATGAGCCTGTTCCCTTAAAACAAAAAGGAATAAAAAAGAGAAGAAAAAGAAATATTTCCTCTATCATGGGTGTGCAGCATGCAGCTCACGTATTTTCCCTTTCTCTCTTTTCGTTACCTTTTCATGACGATATTAAAAGTAGCATCACAAAACTCCTACCAGCCTGTCAGTGGCAGAAGGGCTTCCTGAGCAGTTACCGTGTGCCCAGCAAGACCTACGCGTGAATAGATGAGTAAACCAAGACCCCAGGGATGAGAGATATGCATCATTATCCTACCCATACCTCATCTGTGCTTCCTTGAATTTTTTGTTTGTGGGGTGCAACTAGAAACATTTATTTAAAGTACATATATTAAAAAAAAAAAATAGCAACTTAGCAGTAATTGATTTAGCGAATCCCTTTCAACAAAAGCCAACCTGTTTTCTCCAATCAAGTATCCTGTAAAATCCGTTGACCAAATAGCCCCTTACAAATTACAATACAAACCTTTCCTAGTGATATATTTTAAACACCTTTGCGTTTGTGTGAGATAAATAAACAACAACGGGAAGGCCAGCAGCACGGCAACCCGGAGCATCTGCATGGGCTGGTCAGTTTACCGTCAGCTTATTTCTCTATTACCTTGGTGCTCTGAAGCAGGCTTTCCTCACTTGTTTTTTAACCTTATGTTTTAGTCAGGTAATTTCTCGTTCCTTCATGTGTTTTGAAAGACATTTTCTCAGTTTCAAGGACAGACTTCTTTTCTAAATTGTCTCATTGTGTTTTCTTCCCTTACTGCCCTTTCTTTACCTTTTAAAAATATTTCTCCCACACAGTGTTCTCCTCACCATTTAATCATCTATCCCACCCTTGGGTTTCTTTTATCTACTTTAGATTTTCTCCTTTCCAAAGCATAATGCCACCTCTAAGAAACTCTTTAATTCCCATGCCACAATATCAACAAAATTTTTGGTGGGGAATAATTTTTCCCAATTCATTTTGCTGTATATTTTCTCCTATAAGTGAATTATCATGGCACATGATATGGATATTGCCTTTTCCTTTCTACAGAAAGACACTGAATACTGTCATATGTAACTTTTATTTTGGCAATCCCTGCTGGGGCTGCTTTTCCTGTAATGTAGCAAATGTCCCTTTAGAAATTAATCTTGTAGTACACAGAAATGGAGATAGCACTGAGACCTATTTTTTCACCTGTATGTATATATGTAGTGTGGTATAGACTTTGCAGAATTCACTGTCTTCTTATTTCTTTTTATAATAATCTTTAAGAGAAAGCATTAGCCACACACCAGCCTAGTGGTGGGAGGAAAGATTGCAGGTTCAAGTCCTGGTTGTGCCCAGAGATGCCTGTGGCTTTTATGTTATGGTGGAATGGGAAAGGAAAGAGGAAAAAAATATACATCATTGTGACTTTTCCTCACATTCCAAAGAAGTGAAGCCAACTCAAAGCTTTACTTCCCTTGATCACCCCAATTGATATCATTCCTGTACTAAAGCATTTGTACAACTGGTAAACTTCCACATACATAGAATTACTCTATGCCACAGACACTGAATCTATCTTTAATTGTGCATCTACTCTAATGTATCCTCTTCTAATTTACCCTTTTATAGTTACCATAAAAGTTGCACAGATTATTTTCAACTCATCTTTTCTAAAATTTAGAGTTCTTTGCATATATTCAGTGTCTCCTTGGTCTTTTTCTCTGGGTCCCCTAGCAAGTAAATGGGACTCTCCCTCTAATTGATCTCCAATCCCTTAACCTGGGCTTTCTTTAGCTGACCACATGTTTTAACAAGTTATGTAAATCGTAGTGATTTTCTGATTTTTCCTCTGCTTATCTTACATGTTTAGTTTTTATTCTTTATTAGTTTTAACCATTTTTTTTTAATTCCCCTTTCTCCAGGCTCTCTCATGTAGTTGATTTATCCTTGTTCAACTCCTACAGGCAAGGGAAAAAATATGCCCCAAAGGTTTATTATTATATCTGAGCAGATAAGATATTACCATACAGAAAAACATGGCAGAACCTATTTTGTAAATACCAAATGATCAAGATGATAAGCTCTACAAAATTAGGAAGAGAGAGAATTTATTGCATGATGCTGTAGATGTGGTCAGGAAAATATGGATTACGAAGGTGTGCGGAGAATATATATAAATGGGATTTATATATATATAAAATATATATATATTTGTAATATGTAATATATATATTTTATATATATATGGGATTTATATATATATATAAAATATAATATATATAAAATATAAATAGATTGCTCAAGCCCTCCTTGTTTAGGAATCAGTTAACACGCTGATGGGCTCGGTCAGGAGGACCAAGAAGTTTGTGCAGAGGACCCCTAAGAAATATGGTGGGAAAGGCAAATTAAGTCTTGATTGGGGCAAGCCAATTTGTTTTGGGGGGATTTTGCTTTAACAGCACTAGAGAAACTTCAAGAGTTGTTAGGAAGGAAATTGCAGAATCAAAGAGACATTTGGGATGTAAATCAAAGATCAGAGTGAATATTGTTTACAGGAAGAGGCAGACATCTGATGTAGAAATCAGGGATGGATTGGGGAAGTGGCTATGTGTGAAAACCAATGTGGTTTCTATTAAACAGTCAAAACCTATCTGTTGAATCATTAGTTAGCAGTAAAGAAGAGATAATTGCACAGGTATACCCTATTTCCTACTTTAATTTGCAAATCCATTTTGTGCCATTTATTCCATATTTCCTTCACTCCCAGGTGAATGCCCGAATGCCCTCTAAATTATATTCTGAGTATAAGCTATTGGAGTAAATATCCCTCCCTTTGCTAGCACAAATTGTCAGTTTCTTTATGGACCCTTGCACACCTCTGTTCTAAATCTTCCTAAAGATTAATGTTTCTTTTTTAAAAAATAGAAGTTCTTCTTTAATCTAAGAATCTGAATGAGTGACTCATTCTTTCTGCAGAGAATTAAAGATGTCCTAGTTTTCTTATCAAGTTTTCAGTCTTTTTATTTAAAAAAAAATCAAAACATTACTACTTCTGCTCCTTTTTCAATATTTCATTTTCTTATTCTGCTCTCTTTCTGACTTTGAAATAAAGACTTTAAAATTTTGATTCGTTTCTTTTTCCATTTCCTTATCTCATAGCTCCTAATCTCTCTCATGACTCCTACTCTGCTTCTTATATTCCACCCCCCTTCTTTCTCTTCCATTGCAGGAAAATTTACATAATTATGAGAAAAAAAACCCCTTGCTATTTCCCCTTTGTAGTGCCATACGTTAGACACACATTAGCCATGTCTTCCTTCCAATAATCATTTTAGTCAGGAAAAGAACTGCTTTTGAGACTACTCTACAGATAATAAAAGTAAAATACAGAAGAGCTAATTAATTTTCCTAGATTAAAATTAAATCAAATGTGGAACACAATTCTCTGTGGCTCAAACTCCTTGTTGCTGACTGATCTATGCTACCTTGATCATAAGTGGAAAAGGGAGCAAATCATCACTGCAGCTCTCTGCAATGTCATAGTCCACCTAGACTTAAACAGACATCTGCAATAACATAATTTTTCAATGAGAGTCTAAAATTTCCTTTCAGTGTAACAGCTATTAATTTATATTTCAAGTAAGATGAGGAACAATCAAGGTAAACCTAATATTGTCAGATCTGTTCTCAGCCACACTCAATTCTGGGCCTATCACTATGAACTGGCTGGATGGCCATAGGAAGTCATTTAACTCTGATAGGTCTCCATTTCCTAATTTATAAAATAAATGGGCTATATTTTCCCCAAGGTCTTTTCCAGGTCAAACTGTTTTTAATCTGTAAGATAGAAATAGTCACTGCCAACTTTCTCAGTATTCTAGCTGTGTCCCCTGAGATTTCACAGGCTGAGAAAATTTTATCTGCAAAATCCTAGGCATAAAAGCGTATAAGTGAAATATGAAAGGCTTATTAAACAAGCCATACCATTTAAACTGGGATATGACAAGTGTGCCTTCACTAATAAAGTGATGCCGCTTCCTAATCCAGTGAGAATACAAACCAAGACTGGCAATACAGATGTCAGGTATGTTCTGTACTATATCAATACATTTATGTGTCACTTTTCAGCGAAAATTACAACTTTTGACAACCTACATCCTTCTTGCTACAATCAGTAGGAATAATCCCACAGGCTTCTCTTTTTTTATAGTTTTTGTAGCACTATAAGCTAAAATCATGATAACACTGAATAGTTTAATGTCTCTTTTGGAGTGGAACAACTTTCTTCTGGAGAAGTGAGTTTCTGGAGACAAGTAAATCAGAATTTCAGTCCATATGAGAGCTGTACATGACTAGGTCAGTTTAGTTGTCAATGCTATGAATGAAAGCTGGTTGTAAGATACAGTTTCTCTAGAAATCTTTTTAGAAAATATTCATTAAGTAAATGAAACTTTAAAAATTAATGCCTCCCATTGTCATGTGCATCTTAGTGACTTAGGGATGTTTAAAATGGAGGTTCTGATTCCTTGCTCAGGAGAAGGGACTCAGACTGCGATGACAAATCATCTGGGTTTCCCTAAGACTAAAAGGTTTCCTGGAACAAGGGACTTTCATGGCTAAAACTGGGAAAGTGCAAAATTACTCACTCTACCTGAGATTCTGTGCCTCTGTCCAGCATCAGGTGTTACTGGTTCTAGAATCAGAGTTTGAGGAGAAAGCGTTGAGTGCTCATTTTAGAACATGTGGTCTGGACAGCTGGTTTAATTTTTTTTTCTCTCTTGCTTGTTATTTGTGTGATCCTGTGCCAGTCTCTTAACTTACCAAGCCTTAAATCCTCGACTAAAAATTAGGATAGTAATAGATGCCCACTTCACAGGGCTGTGAACTTTAGAAAAAAATAAAGTCCCTGATCGATTAGGAAATCTCAACAATTGTTAGTTTTTGGCATAATCATTATTGTAATTTTTCTCCTATAAAATACCATTTAAACGAATATTATTATAATTCATGGTTGTAAATGAAACTTGGTTAGAAATAATCTTGATACTTGGTGTAACTGAAATAAGATTTTATTTCACTTATAGCCAGTCTTTGAGCAAATACGTCTTTAGAAAGTGTGCACAACTATGTTCACAATTTTATACTTTAAAAACAAATGTGCAAATGGTGATAATACTGCATCTGCCTCAAGTTCAATGTATCATAATAATTGGCTCACCATTCAATACTGAGTCCATTCAAGAAAGGAAAATTCTAATTTACTTGTATCAATTCATAGGTATAATTGAAGGAGAATAAAATTAAAATCCTATTTAGTCATTGACAAACCAAGCAACATGGTAAACTTCCTTGAAATTAATTTAAAAGCAGCTTCAGGTGGTAATTCCTCCATTTAAATGTTAAAATCATATGTCACCTAAGATCATGTGGTCTTGATAAAATAACACAACATGTTGTTTGGGCCTGAGATGAGAAAAGCTCTAAGTAGGAGACAACTGGCTGACAATAAAAAGGCAGAAGTGAAGGGCCCTGAGAAGTAAATAAATCATGGGATTTGAAACATGTCATGATACACAGGAGACTGGGAGAGAGTGAAAGGCAACCCTAAGGTTATAAGTTTTGTATTATAAGTATTAAATAATACTTAAAAAGAACTCTAAATCCTCATAAAGAGAATGATTTAAAACTGAATCAGCTATTAATTATATTAGTATTATTAGTCATATTTTAAATTTCCTATTGTAATTCACCTTCTAAACTTTAAAAAAGAATTTGTGTATTGAAATAAATTGGAAGCTGATAACCATTAAGAAGGTTTTTCCCCCCTCATTTTGACTACTTCTAGGAACAATTTTCAACCATAGAATCTAGTATTTGAACTTTATAGTCAGAAATCAAATTGTGAACATAATGGACAGGTTTATGATTATTAAGCCATGAAGTATGACCTGAGCCACTCTTTTCTCTCACTTCCTGGGCCTATGGAAGCCATGGCTTTGATTCATGATTTGGCCATTGCCCATCATCTAATCAATCAGCCAGAGAATTGACAGAGAATAATTTATTTCATGCTGGTGTCTTTTACAAGCCTGGTGATAGGTAACTGTCCAGTAATGTTGAAGATATTATTTTTATAATAAAAATATTAAGTCATGTATTTCAATTTTTATACATTGAAAGAGGAAAAAAAGAAACCAAGCAGACATTTTGGGGAGGGCTGGTACTAGAACTTCGTTTGTCTGACTTCTGGTCTTAAGTTGTGTCCCTTGCACCAATATCAGTAGAGAAAAAAAAGAAAAATAGCATCAGTGTTTGAGCATCGATCACATACTTTGTCACTTGTCAGTGCTTCTAAAAGGAGTAAATGCCTCATCCTTGCCAAGCCCTTTTGTAGACACTCATTTCTTCTTTCTCCTTTATGGATTCAGAGTACATTTTTTTAAACTTCTTAATTTCCTATGAACTTTGTTTAATAATTACATATTCAAGAACATTCAATAATGTGATGCAGAGTCATTGCAAAGTAAACATACAGCTTAGGACCAAGAAGAAGAATTAATACATCACATCACATAACATGAAGCACATCCATGAGGCAAGTGTGATATATAAACATCTTACATCATATTCAAGCATCTTGAATGTAGCCATAAATTAATGGCTGATTTGAATATTAATTTTCTAGGTTCCTGAGTATTTGGGATTTTGCAATCTATGGTGCATTTATTTCCTAAGTGACACACTCTTTGAATAACTAAAGTTTATGTAAGTGTGCCTTCCTTCACTGTCTGATAATCTTTGATAAGCCCTGGGCCATCTACAGGAAAAAATCTGCTGTCTTACAGAACCACTTTTATAAAAAGTCCCTAAACGTTCCAAAACAATTTCATCTGACCTTTATTTGAAAGCCCACCATCCTCCCTTCTACCCCCTATGCTTGACAACTGATTTTTAAACATCTCCCAGGTGCCAAAGTAAGACAAGGTGTGCATGTACACATACAAAATTATGTGTCCTTTATCAAAAGCTGGCTTGAGAGAGGGAAACTTTGTGGCTGTGATCTGCAGATGTTTTATTTGAGCAGATATTATAAATGGATTTTAATTGTGTTTTCAGTTGTAAGAAACAAAACAAAACAAAACAAAACAAAAACCACTAAGGTCTAGCCCTAATAGACTTGTAGAAGCTCAATAAAATAAATCAATAGCATGTGTCCTGGAAGAGTATTGTGCTTTCTAACATTTGGCTCAATATTGACATTTGACCCACCAAATTTGTCATCTAAAAAATTTTTTTTGCTGATACAGGTGCAACTACATATAAGAAAACATTAAGAGAATTTTATTCTCCAAGGCTCTTGGTAACATTTTTCTGACATGTCACCATGTTATCACCTCTTTCTTGCTAATGCAGCTTTTGTTGCAGGAAATAATAATCATTCTTTGTGTCAGATCCACGTCCTCTTCTGAATCTCAAATATCCACATTATTCAGTCACCTACTAGGGCAGTATTTCAGCTCACTGCATGCAAGACTATGTACAAGAGGTGTACAAGCCACGGTTCAAATCCAAGATTGCTCTGAAACACGGCACAACATGAAGTAGCCAAAGAGTTTCAAAGGTCAAGTTCACAGCAGCCCAAAGACAGAGGTGAGAGACTGAGAGAAGTATGATCAGGTCCCTCATCAGCCCTTGGTCGCAGAAGAATCAATCTGATGCTGACACTTTTGTCCTTCCTGATGCTGCACTTATCTGGCTTTCATTAAAACATTGTTATAAGGTACTTATGACATAAGATAAAACTGAAATTTTGTTTTTGAGAAAAAGCAAAAATGCCAAAAAGACTAAGCTGGATGGAAGGGAAAAGGGTGTCTAAAAATCTAAGATTTGAGGGAAATTTTTGCTAACGAAGAAAAAGTTGAATAAAATTACAATATTGTAGTCTGGCAGTGCAAATAGTCAAACATGACAAATTCAAGACAAAGATCATAACATATTCAAAAAACAGATGGAAAAGAGAGGCAATGATTGGAATTTTATGTTTAAGTGGGTTTTATACAGAATGCAAGAAACTAACATTTACTTAAGGCTTACTAGTGTCAGGTCTTCAAAGCCTGTGAAGAGGCATTCTTAATTCCCTTTACCACTGAGGAAACAGGGGTTCAGAAAGGTCAATTAACTAAGGCCACCAGCTCTTAATTGAAAAATCTGAGATTTAAACTGAGGGCTGCCTCAATCTAGAGCCGTCACCATCTTTCCACCATGCTACCCTGCTTATCTCTTTTATTGTGTTACTGACCAAATCTCTGAAATACTAAAGTTCATGATCTCTTGCCCCTTACATGTGCCTTTTCAATTCTTGCATTATTCTATATTTTATATCCTCATAGAATGCTGATCAGGCTCTCACGATTTTCCTTTTCTAAATTTTGATGACCCCTCTTTTAAGGCTTGACTTTCTGAGAGTTTTCAGAGTTCCCTGAGAGTGACAATGTGACAAGTATCCAGGGAATGAAGCAAGCTGCAAGAGACTCACACAAAAGCAAAGAATGCTAAGCAAGATTCTTGGGGGAAAAAACCCTATGTAGTGATAAACATTTTAAGCAAAAGATGGATAAAAATAAAATTCAACAATGTACTTACTTTGGAGAAAAAGCGAAAAATGTGATCAGGGTTGATACAATGGTCATTTGTATTGTTTTAGGGGACAAGTTGGTAGAAACTGAAAGGCATATAATCTATTATTAAGCTTGTAAATAATATCTATATTTATATGCTACTTTGTTGTTTCATATATTACATTAAAAATCTAAAATAAAAAGGAGTTGGCCAAGCCCAGAGCAGAGGGCAGGCCGGACTCTCTCCACACAAGTAAGGTCCTAAGAAAGGCCCTGCTGGCCTCTCCTCCTTTGAACCAAACCACAGCACACCCGACACCATTGCTGGTCCAAAGACATCCTCCACAGCTGATTACTGAGGATCAAATCTGTGCCCCTTACAAGAGAATAGCACACCATAAAGCAACTCTGACTTTCTTATCAATAATAGCAATTCAGGTACTCCATCTGGATAAAAGATGAAATGCCTCTCCTACCCTTTGTCCTCCTACGCTCTGTTCTGTTCTCTAGTCATGAAAATGAAATCATTACAATGTCAGTCAAGGGAAGAATGTCAACATATTTGATTGGACCTTTGTCAAGATGATGCTGAAAAAGAAAATTGTTATTTTACTGTACCAGCTGGCAACATTTTAAAAATAAAGTAAAAACAAACAACATTCATCTCTTTAAAGTCAGAATGTGTTATAGTCTTTCCTGTGGCTAAGAAGTTGAAAAGTAGCATGCTTTTCCCTCTCAGCACTTACAGCAGTTGTGATTTTGCATTTGTTTGTCTTAATGTTTGGCTAACCTCTACCTTTCCCAGGAGACTGTAAGTTTTATGAGAGCAGGCTCTCTCAGTTCAGCACCAGTTTTTAGCACCAAGCATAGAGTCTAGGACAATTTAGGTACTCAAGAATGAGTGACACAATACAAAATTGAACAAAGATTTTAGGATAAGAAATTTGTATCCTACTAGTTTACTATCGCCTCTTCATAAGGGTAAAACAAGAAATATGTTACTATACACAATTATCAATGTACAGAAAGTTCAGTCGTTAAGTCAATGCATCGGCTTAGTAACACGTCCTCTCGCCCATTCTCCTGGTAATATCCCAGACATCGGGGTATCACCAATATGATATAATCTTATAATAATGTCATGCATATTCATTTTCATGATATTGGCTGCCTGATATAATGCAGTTGGAAATAAATTTTCTAGGTAGTAAATGTATAGGAAAATTATTAGTTTGGGCCTATAATTTAAACACCCAACCTCTTCAAAAAAGAATAAGTTGATTTTAGGCAAATTAACTTCAAATATATATATATATATCATAGATGAGTATGTATGACATATATGTATTTATACATAATCAAATAAGTATACCATATATATGTATGTATACATAGTCTAGTAATTGTCTTTCGACTACTTGGTATTAAAGAGACAGTTGTATATTTATTAGTTACATACTATTAATTATATGCTTGCTGCCATATTTTGTTTTTAAATATCTATAAATAATGAGAAGAGATTTTTGCATGATTATAAAAAAAATTTTTTGCTAAATTTCAGTTAAGAAAATTATTGTTTATTTTGCATCCAAAGCAAATAATTATAGATAAACCCAGATTTAACCAATAAATGTTGACAATCACTTCTAGATAATACATGGGTATAAACACTTAACACAAAGCAAGTCGATATGGAGGAAATTAGGCAATTTCATAAAGAATAAGTAATTGAGTGACAATTTTTATATTAAAAGTTATAATTGTTTATAATTATATAACTACTTATATAATTACTAGGCTTAACTAGTTATATAATTATAATGTAAGGAGTATATGGTAGAGATGAGAATATAGCAGAGGTAGCTATCAAGGGAGTAGGGTTAGGAACTGAGACTCAGGAACTCAGAACTAAGCTAGAACTTCAACTATCAGAGGATTATTTTAAAAGTTACTTATAGAAGCATATTAATTTACTAGGAATTTGATAAATTATCTCATTATTATCTATTTCTACTAAAGAGAGTTCAAGGACAAGAGGATTTAGAATTTAAATTTTAGAGTGAAAGTTTGACAGAGGGACTTTAAAACTTAGTTTGGAATTCAAGAAAGCCTATGTATACTTTCTCAGTAAAGATTTTGAAGATTTAACAGATGTTAACATCTCTAGAGTGTTTTG
This sequence comes from Eonycteris spelaea, assembly GCA_003508835.1. Lineage (NCBI taxonomy): Eukaryota > Metazoa > Chordata > Mammalia > Chiroptera > Pteropodidae > Eonycteris > Eonycteris spelaea. The sequence continues at coordinate 2,130,805 of PUFA01000067.1, read as the reverse complement.
AACATAGCCTTATGTAAAGGTCAATGTAATGGTTAATTTTATGTGTGAACTTGGCTTGGGCTATGATGCCCAGTAGTTTGATTAAACCCCAGTATAGATGTTGCTATGAAGGTACTTTTTAGATGTGATTACCATTTGAATCAATACACTTTGAGAAAAGCAGATTACCCTCCATTGGATGTGGCGGCCTCATCCGATCAGTTCAACACCTTAAGAAATCTAAGGTTCCCAGATACAGAAGAAATTCTTTTCAAGATCGCAACATAAAAGCCCTGCTTGAGTTTCCAATCTGCTGCCTTGAGCAATTCTGACTCAAGACTGAGAAACCAACTCACCCTTTAATGTCCAGACTGCTAGCTTACCCTATAAATTTAACACCTGTCAACTCCAATTGTGTGAGCAAGTCCCTTAAAACTCTCTCTTTTCCTCCTCCTCCACCTCCTCTATCTCTATCTCTATATCTCTACCACCTATATCTCTATCTCTATCTCTATAGCTAAATCCAAGTTACTCTCATTGTTTCATGATGAAACAACAAAATAATTACACCAAAAAAAATGTGGAAATTCTACCCAAACAGATACCTAGGCTTTGAATTTTTAAGGCCCAACTTAACTGATATTTGCACTAGTAGAGCTAACTTTTTTACAAGAGTTGAGACTAGACACCACAAAGATTAGACACGTATGTCTTGTGACCATTCATCCCCTTCATCATAAGATAGCACTTGTGACTATCTACATTACTGATGGCAGCTTCTATACAAGTTGGAGACGGAAAAATGAATGGTGTATGTGATGCATCTGAGAAATCAATTCATGTCCTATGTCTTAAATGAGCAAAAGAATTATGTAAGGATGAAAACAAAAGTGGGACTCCCTGGATTCCTGTATTACTATACATAATGTTCAGTATTATATAAACCATTTATGTGCAAAGGAGACTATCAAGGTCAACCTCATTAATCCACTATTATCTTCAATGGTGAAGAGATCGGGCCAAGATAAAAATCTTATTTGCTGATTCCCGGAATTGTTTCATGGCAGTGCTGTAGGGTGGGCTTTTCCAGTCTTTAAGAATCTATGACACCTTCGAGAATAAAAGAAAGTTTATTTTTATTAGGCAATTCTGTGCAAATTTTATTTTTCAAAGACATGATTATGCCAACGGTAATGAAGGAAGACTGAAAAGAAAAAATAAATAAAGCTTTTAGCAGAGGAACCAAGGTGTCACTTAATATTAGGCAAAGCAAGGAGCAAATTGGAATGGACAAATGATTAAGAGGAGATAAGAGGCAATTCAGCCAAGAGTTTGCATTTTTACTTCTACAATTTTGGTTTTTGGTAAAAGGGGTGGGACTAAGAATTGAGAAATTATGAGGAGAGTCATTGATCGAAATTTCTGGAGTGGAGGTTGATTTTCTTCTTCAGTTAGCTATACCACTATTTCTCAGTACTGAGGGCGTCTTTTCTCTTGCAAGGACAAGTAATGTTCAAGGACACAGATGATGTAATGACAGGTTGAAGAAGTTCCCATCGTTTCAGATGAGTTTGGTAATGACTGGGTCTACTTCACCAGAGCAAGAGCTACCCAACCGTCATTTACAAAACTGAGCAGTGCAATGGGTTTCTCCAAAGAAATTTTCAACCTATTAACTACGAGTCATCATTTTACTTGTTTCACCTATGATCCCATAGTTTTCTGATCATTGTAATTTAAGACAGAAAAGTGATTTACTTGAACTGAAAAGCACAGAGTTACTCTTGAAAGTGATTTATTCTATGAAATAGTAATAAAGACTAAAATCAAAGCACACAAGAGACAAGTGCTCTTGACTCAGCTCCCAAATCAAGTAAGGGTTATAAGTAAACTATTTTACCACATCTTTTGTGATATGATGACAGAAAATAGCATTTTTATAATCTATATGCAATCGCAAACAATTAAATATCTTTGCATTATAAAGTGTTCCATTTATCTACTGCTGCATAACAAATCACTCAAAACAATGACTGAAAAATTAATAATCATGTGTTTTGCTTATAAATGGACTCAGCAAAGCAATTTTCCCTAGAAGTTTCTCAAGTGGTTTGAGTCAGGGAGTAGCTGGCCTGGTGTCAGCTTAAAGCCTCTTTCACTCACACGTCTGGAGCCTGAGCTAGTAAGACTCAAACAGCTGAGAGGTGGAACACTTGGGACTCCATTACATCATCCCCAGCAGTGTGTTTGTATGTGTGTATAGGTGTGTGTATTCATGAGTGTGTAGTCACTCCATGGGTACCTCCACATAGTGGCCTCAGGACAGACTACTTACAAGCAGCAAAAGGCTCCCACACATCATATGTCCCAAAAGGTACTGGAAAAAATTGTGACCTTTTCTGAACCCCCTTCAGAAGTCAAACAACATTACTTTGGCCACATTTTTAGCCTTAGAAGCACTGACAAAGTGCTATGGAGGTTCAAGGGAGGGGGTCATACGCTCTACCTCCCAGAGGGAGAAACGTCAAAGAATTTGTGAAAACATTTTAAAATTATGAAATAAATGAATGAGAATCTGGCCTTTTAAAACAGCACCTACTATGAGTAGTTGAAGGGAGGAAAGAGAAAAAGAAGATGGTAGGAAAAGATCTCAGTTTTGAACTTTTAGACAAGAAAGGAAGGTTAGAAACTAGACTGTGCCATAAAGAAAGACAAAAAATAAAATATAAATAAAATAAAATAAAAGCATGTAATATGTTTGTTTTTTCCATTCAGTTCTAGGAAAGATCAAATTCATTATTCTGTTTTGTTTTCTTATACAATAATTTCCCTCAATACTCAAATATTCAGAAAAATGCTGCTACGCTCATATAGTCTAGCATTAATGCACTTCATAACAGGGGCGGTAAAGGTTCTAGTGACAAAAGTGACATCATACTGAAAAGAGCAATGACCATAAGAGCCTAGAGCAAACATTGAAAAATTAAAATCAGGTAACATTGTGGAAAAAAAAACAGAAAACAAACACTATTGCATGTACTAATTCAGGAGAGAAGGCAACCTTCCTTTTCCCCAAAATGCTAGAAACAAGATGACCCTGAAAACAAAGTGAGGAAAGCAAGACTATCCATTAATAGTGGGTTGTGGGCATGGTTCCTCAAACCAATTCATTGGGATATCAAAGGGAAGGACAATGATTAAGGCTGTAGGATAGGAACTTTTATGCAACATTATGACTTTGCTATGCAGTAAGAGAAGCAGCATACAGATTTAACTTTGGTTGGCACCTTAGAACTGCCATATTACCCTTTTCAGTTAGACTTCTGCTTTTGGTTACTATTTGGCAGCTCTAAGTACAACACAACATTTTGTTCTCATATAAACAATATTTTAAATTGTGAATAGTTATAACAGAAAGAAAGGAATTGGAATTAAACTACACATTTTAATTTTTTTCCAAATATATAAACAGTAAATGAAGATCTGCCCTGAAGAAAAGTCTTCATCATTTAGCTTGCACATTCATTCTCTCTCTTTGTGTATTTGAAGAATTTAAGATATTTGTTTCTTCAGATCTGGACATACTGTGATATCATGATGTAGGACTTGCTGATGAGAATATTTCAAAGTCATCTGCAAATAAATTTTTATTTTGTCAGGGAAGAATTGAGTATTAAATTAGAAATGAATTATACATCTGCCAGGTTAATGTTTCCATACAAACGTGCCTTTGTGGCAGACAGAAAGGTTCATTTTAAAAAGTTCATTCACTACCACCTCATTCAAGATGGCTGAGTGAAAAAAAAAAAAGTTTTCTGCTCCCCCAGCAAAATAACTTTTCCCAATGACAAAAAAAAGTATAAAAAAATGAACGTAAAAAAGGAAATTAATGAGCATGTTGAAAAAATAAGGAATATTCTACCAACGCACCACAAATGTAAATAATTTTTGAAAGGCATATAGCGAACAGGAGCAGACTGAGATACAAGTCAACTGAAGAATCTACAGAGATGATTTAAAAAAAGAAGAGGATTATCTGAGCAAAATCTTGGCATAATTCCCAAATTAGGATAATGAAACAATGAGGAGTGGGTCATACGCAATAAAATAGCAGTTAATTATAGAGTGTGATCGATGAGCCAATACCACCACCTTCTTCACTGTTGACTCTAATTTTTCTCTAGATAGAATCCTGGATTCAGTGTATAAAGGAACTTACTGCAATCTGCAGGGGTGGAACCACCCTCTCCAGAAAACAAACTAGGAAAAAATCTTCGCTTGGTTACAAGCCCCACAAATACCCTGAGTAATCACAAAGAAGAAACTTCCATAACTCAAGATGTCTTTCACTGCCAGGCAAATGTAATCATCATGTAGTCTGAGAAAATACACTTGCAGTTATTAATTTTGTTTAAATCAGACTGTCTTTAAAATGTGATCGAAACAAGAAAACAAAACATTAAATAACTCAATATATAATAGATCTAAAAATTATAATTTAAGAAACAGAGGAAAACTTCAACATGATTTTAATTAATATCCTCAGAGATATTTCAAAGTATATAAAAACCACTGAAAACAGATTGTAGAGTAAGAAAAAATCAGAGCTCTTGGGAATATAAAATATAAATGACAGAATACAAGCTTAATAGATGGACAGAATGGCAACTCAGAGCTGATGATTAAACCCCGAAGTAGAAACAGGATCATAGGATAAAGAGACATAAAGTATAAGGAAAAAGTAAAGAAGTATATGAAAAAAACATTCTTTTAATGTTTAACATGAGTCTAAGGAGAGTCCCAGAGAAGAACATAAAAACAGAGAGAAGGAATACCCCAACATAGAAAGAAGAGAAAAATGTCTGAGAGCTAATAAAATGCTCAAACCTTATAATGTCTAGGATGTCCTGAGTAAAAGAGGAATGATTAATACACATGCACACACACTCCACATTTAAACTCATGCTGGTAAAATGCCACAGCTCTAAAAAGAAAGAAAAATAGCTTTAAAATTTATCAACTAAGCAGGGCATTTAGGTAAGGAAAAGAAATAAGAGGCATCCAGATTAGAAAAATAAATAAATAAAATGAGTTTACAGATGGCATGACCTTGTATATAGAAAATTCTAATAAACTCCCAAAAACATTATTAAAGCTAATAAACAAATTCAGCAGTGTTACAGGGTACAAAATCAATATACAAAGATCAATAGCACATATGCAATAATAGTAAACAAGCTGACAATAAAATTAAGAAAATAATTCCATTTGTAATAGTGTTTAAAAATATGTAGAAATAAATTACACAAAATCAAAGCAATGGAAATACACCCCATATTCATGAATTAGAAGACTTATTAGTGTTAAAATGGTAATAATTTTCAAATGGAACTGAAGATTCAATGTAATCCTTATCAAAATTGCAGCTGCCTTTTTTTGGGCATAAATTGCCAAACTGATTCTAAACTTTAAATGAAAACTCAAAGGACCTAAAATAGCCAAAACAATTTTGAAGAAAGAAATTTAAAGTTGAAGGACTCACATTCCCTGATTTCAAAATTTACCACAAAATTATGACAATAAAGACTTGTGGTACTGGCATAAGGATGAATGGAATAGAATTTAGAGTCCAGAAATAAATCTTGTTATTTATGGTCAATCAACTTTTCAATGTGGATGCCAATGGAAACAAACCCATCTTTTCAAACACAGTGCTGAGACAACCAGATAGATACATGCAAAAGAGTGAAATCGACTAGTATATCACACACAAAAAATTAATCCCAAATAGATCAAAGATCTAAATGTAAAAGCTAAAACCATAAAACTGTTAGAAGAAAGCATGGTGGTAAATCTCCATGACTTTAGACTCATTAATAATTTCTTAATTATGACAAAAAAGTGCAAGCAAAGAAAAAAATAGACAAATTAAATTTCATTAAAATAAAAAGCATTCGTGCATCAAAAGGCACCGAGACAGAGATGCGATAGGCCCCAGCAATTCTACTTCTAGGTATATACTCAAGAGAATTGAAAACCTATCTTTACCCGAAATTTATACATAAAAGTTTATAGCAGCATTATTCGTAATAATTAAAAATGTAAACAACCCAAATTTCCATCAAGTAGTGAATGGAAAAACAAAACGTGGTATATCCATACAAAGGGATATTATTTAGGCACCAAAAAGAATCTAGTACCGACACATGCTACAACATAGATGAATCTTGAGAACATTGTTAAGTAATGGAAGCCAGACACAATGGCTACATACCATGTTTCCACTACATAACATGGGCAGACTAGGCAACTCCACAGAGATAGAAAGTATTAGTGGTTTCCAGGGACTAGACGAGAGGGGACCAGGGAGTGACTGCCAATGAGGACAAGGTTTCTTTTCAGAGTGATGAAAACATTCTTAAAATAAAGAGTAGTGAATGTTGCATAGCCTTCTGAACATATTAAATACTCTAAAAATATTCTAAAGATATTCATGTATAACATTTTCAATTATATATCATATATACACTAAAAACGCTTAATTGTATACTTTGAAAGGAAGTTAGCTATGTGAATTATATTTCAATTTTTAAAAATTTTCAGCTGCCCAACTTGAAAAAAAAATAGTACCTACAAAAAAACAGGAGTCAAATTGACATTAAACTTCTTATTAACAACGTAAGTACTAGAAGCAAATGTAACAATATTTCAAACTTCTGAGGCAAAAAATATTTTGGACAAAAAGTTGTATACATCCAAACTAGTATTCAACTGACAATATTAACATATTTTTATATTTACAAGGACTAAGAAATTTTCATCCATAGTCATTTCCATTTAAAAAATACTCCAACAAAACAAAGCAAGACAAAAAAAAAAAAGTAAATCTGAGAAAGAAACATAGTATAAATAAGAAAAAGTTATAAGCAATGTAAGAAGAATATACATGTTTGCATATAAATCATGTCCCAAAGCTTCAGAAAATTTAAAAATAAAAATCCCAAGGGGAAAAAAAATATAATGATGAGAAGAAAAGGTAATATTTTAAAACCGAATGCTGTATTATTTCATTAAAACATGGGAAGTGGCAAAAAAGTATAAATATTTAAGGCCACAGGGGTGGGAATTCTACTGATTAATTCTAGACACTGATAAACACATATATTTAAATGGTAGGAAAGAGGGTTGTTTTAATGTCAAGATCAGACAGGGTGCAGCCAGCTCCCAGATGCTTGCCAGCAAAGACTTGATCTGCTTGTAAGGATGATTTTTTTTCTTTATCTTGAACTTCCCTTTAGCTTTTTGTGTATATTTTTATTCTCTAGTAGCTCCTCCTGTGGGTGGAGGGACAGGACATGGGTTTGTCCCAGGGAGCAGAAGGGTGGGAGGCAGAAAGCACTCTAACCGAAGTGCAGCAGCAAAAGACAACACACCCCAACACTGCGTTTAAAATATTTTTTAGTCATAAATACTTTGAAAATCTGAAAAATATTTTTTTCCTGTCCCAGGGGGCGGGGGACTGCACACATGTAAATACAAGTTTTGCATACAATTTCAACGCATTTCTAGGAACCTCTAGTGTCTATTTATGAATATTGATGTCAGGACCTCTGGCTTTAACATTCAGAAAAAAGAAAAAATAAAATTATGAAAATGAAAACTATCATGAGAAAGTGTTTTTAGATATACCAATCACTTAAACATCAGATTTTTCAATATCTTCTCAGACTAAGCACTTAACACATTAATACCATGTATTGTTCTCCCTCCACTTAGAGAACTGTCATCAATACGCCCTTTCATTTCTCCAGGTTGCATACCCACTGAAGCAAGACAGTAAAAAGAGAAAAGAGAAAAAAGAAGAAAAGAAAGGAATTCAGCACATTTAAGATCACGCACTTGATAAAACTGTTTTCTTAGCCAGACAAAGTGTGAAATTCTTTTCATGGTTTTAAGTCTAAGTAATTTGATCAGATCACCATTCAGCATGTTGCCCAGAACTGCTCCATTATTCTGAGTGCTTCCCCGAAAATGTTTCCTCCCATCTAACTTCACTGATGGAACAAGGAGATTAACAGTATTAGGTGTCTCTCATTTGTTCCTTTTTTATTTGGCAAGATTCTATTAACTCACCTATTGGGAAACACTTTGTATTAGATTTTTAGAAATACATTTAATTTTACTGTTCTACTTTAATAGGCTCAAGGTTTTTTTTTTTCCTACCACCACCATCTCTTTGGAAAAACTCTATAAATCTTAATTATATAAAATATTATCTTTTAAATTGTTTCCATCTCTAACTTGGTTAATGCTCAAAAAACTCCTTTTGACTACATTTATTAGCATCTATTTCCATTTCATAACATGGTAAATAATGGGCACTACAATTAAGACCTATGAACGATGCATTGTTAATTAAGAAAACATATTTTCCTCTGGATTTTCCACTCCAAGTTCAAAATTAATTCTTTCTGTACTATTCAGCTAAGCTATTGATTTGGGGAGAGAAAGAGAAAAGGGAAGAAAAACAATACAAAACAAAATGATTATTTACATACCTGCTGTGTTTCAAGGGATATATGAGAAATGTCATTTTTCTCTCATTTCAATCTGAGGTCATCTCTGATATAGGATTTGTAATCCAGGTGACCTCTACTTTCACTAGCTTATTAGTAAACTAGTTATTGATCACATTATTACTAAGAAAAAGCTGGCTCAGCCCTCACTTTGTTACCCTAGTACTAATACTCTCCTTCACTTCACCTTCTCAACGCTCCCAGGGTGAAATGGCAAGGCATCTTGAATAACTCAGCTCCGGCCTGCAGAACTGACTCCCTTTTGCCAGCTATCTGAGGTTGAAATCCGAATCTGATTCAGCTGCTGGGGCCTCCTATGAGAATGAAACTTCCCACTCAGAATTCTAACTCCTGGCTTTCAAAATTGTAAAACACACCAACTGTGAAATCGCCGCATACCATCAGCCTTCACTGTGTCACTCCTAAACCCTCCCGCAACTCTAGTTCTTCGCATTTTTTTCCAAACTAAAACATTTTTTGAAAATGAGAGAGTGAGTTATTAATGATTACATGAAGACAACTGGCATCTATTGAGATTGCCCGTGCAAACCGAAACGGATGGTTTTCCTGGAGCCAGCCTGCTTTTCCACTAGTGTCAGGAAAGCTTTATGAAAACGGTTTTGCTTCCTTCCTTCTCTTTCCTTTGGTTTGATTATGTCGTTCCTTTTCTAAAGTCAGAAGTTACACAATTTGCTCAATGTTTTGCGTTTCTTCTATAATTTAAAATTGTAATGCTATAAACATAAATAGGTTTAGATATATAACATTATTTTCAAGAGTCTTGCTATATTGTCCTCATATGTAATTAATTATTGTAAATATCCAAGAAGTTCTTGAGAAACATGTCCATTCTCTAATTTGGGGGAAAATTATTAAATGTTTGATTATATCGAAGTCAGTCACACAATCATTGAGAGGGTTGTGTTAAAATATTTTACTAGGGTGATGGATTTGTCAAATTTTCTTGTAATACTGTCATTTTTTTTAGCCTTAAATATTTTGTGTCTGTGACATCAGGTGCTCATAAATTTAAAACAGCTTCATTGTTTTCACAGTGAAGTGAATGGTTATACTGATTTTTTCCTGGTAATGGCTTTTGCCTATAAGACTGTTTTTTTCTGACACTTATATAGCTATACCCTATTTCTTTTGATTGATTTCTGGTAGTATATTATTTTCCACAGATTTTTCTTCATCCTTAGGTTTAATGTGCATCTTGTAAAGAACATAAAATTGCATATTTCCATCTAATCTAGACAACTTCATCTCACAATTTGTGTGTTAAGCCATATATTGTGATTATGGATACATTTTTAATTGTGTTTGTGATCACATTTTGTTTTTTTTTCTGACTATGCTTCATTCTCTGAATTTTTTAAAGTTTTACCCTCTCTCACATTTTAATTCCACTTTTCCCCACAATTTATGAAATTATTAAATGTGTTAACATATGTACTTATCTAAATTATAAAGATGTTATCTTTATCCCATCCTGATCAATGCAATTTCCTTTGAGCATTAACTCTAATCACTCCTTCCTATTTTATGTAGCATGTTATTCTTTCTTTTTTTCAAACAAATACACCATTATGTTATTGTTTGATACAGTCTTGTTTGTTTGTTTTTTTCACATTTAACAATTTATTTGCTTAATATTGTTTTCTTCCTAAAGTATCTTCTTTCAAAATTTTGTTTAGAATTATTTTGTATTCCTCTGAAGGTGCCTATATTTCAGTATTATCTCTTAATTTTACTTACCTGGGTTTATAATCCTATTTTGACTGCCATTTTCTCTCACCACTTTAAAGATATAATTATACTATGTTATTGCTTCTACTGTTGTGGTGGGAAAGCCACTTTCATTCTAATTGGCATGCCTTTGTAAATGATTTGTGTTTGTAACTTCTTTCAAATCTTTCACTGTCTTTGGTGTTTGCAGTTTTACTGTGATGTATGTAAGCATGGATATCTTCCTTATTCCTCCTGGGACTCAGTAGATCTGAGGATTGATGACTTTTATTATGGACAAATGTACCTACTAACTTTACAAATAATGTTCATAATCTCCTTTCTCCCTCTCTGGAAATGCTATCAAATATATGTTAGACTCAATCTTCATATCTCTTAACTTCTCTTCCACATGTTGCTCTTCTTTTTTTTCCTATTCGTACCAATCTCTTTAGAGCTTATCACCCAATTCTCTTATAGCTGTTTCTAATCAGCTTAATCAACCACTAAGTTTTTAATTTCAACACATATTTTTCAAATATCAAAGTTCAATTTGGTTCCTTTGCAAGTCTATTCAAAATTTTTGTTAGTCCCTTATCCCTGGATCATTTTTTCTACTCATATTACTTCTTTTTAAATAGTTATTTTATTTATGCCTATATTATTCTATCTTAATTCCTTCCTGATCTTATTCTGTTCATAGTTTCTAATGGCTTCAGTTACTGTTGCTCTCTGATTACATTGTATAAGTTAGGATTTTGAACATATAGCTGATTGACTTTAAACCGTAGTAATCTTTGGGCCCCTAGGTTGAAAATGCTTTCTTCCAGAAAGTCCTATTTGCTTATATTGAATGGCTCAGGGCATTGACAACCTAGAAGTTACTTAAATTAATTCTTGGAGTTTCCTAAGCTATATAATTATGTAATTATACAAAGAAAAAAATTTTTCATTAATATATTATTTTTTTTACTTGGTGCCAATACTAAGCAAACAAGTTTCCTTATTGCCTTCTTTTCCCAGAGAGGTTTTTTTTTTTTTTTTTTTCCTAGCCAACTTTTCCCAAAATTTATACTTTATGTTTAAGTTGGGAAATCCAAGTTCTTATCTTCATCTTTTACAAGATCAAAACTTTGTCTTCTATCTCTGTTTAGCTAACCCAGGAAAGCTAAAGCATCAGGGCTTTCTTACCACTCTGTTTCAGCTTTGTCTTAATGTTTGGCCTCTGGAAATATCTCTTATTATATTTATATACTTACACACTTGCTTACTCACATGCTTAGTAAACTTAACTATGAACATAAATTATGTTTCTATATTTTAGCCATATTTCTAGATATTCAGTATGAAAAACATATTCAGAACATTCAGTTTTACAATATTGTCAAAAATAGAACTCTAAAATATATCTGTGATAAGGTCAGTTGTCTATGTTCTAGAAATTTCCTTTATCCTTCCAGGTTGTTTAACTTGGGAACTCATCAAGATCTAGAAAGGGAAAACATTTAGAATTAAATATAATTTCTCCTCCTCCTTGTCATGAGAAGTCATGGTCCCTAATATGACAGACACTGGATGAATTAATAACATTTGACTTTTGAGAACAGAATCAGATAACATCCTGAGGAATCTAGAGTCCCCAAGTTATGAACTTGTCAAAATGCAGTATTTAGGGCAAGTTTTGACCTCTAATTCAATTCCTTTCCTCTACCTTCTTTTTGTTTTTACTGCTTTTCTTATTTTTTGAGTACAACTCCAAATAGAGGACTATTTTACACCTAAATGAATGTGCTCTATGACCAATACTTTATCTTACTTAGTGGCTTAGCTAGTCTCAGGAAATGAAAAACCCTTAACCATATTGAGAAAGTTGTCTGGACGCTGCCTTCCCTTCACACCTTCATCTTCCTTTCACTGACATGGTTCTCATTTCTATAATCTAAAAATGTATGTTGACCAGCACTGGGCCACTTACTTCCAGGGTGAAAGCAAAACATCATTTTTCTAGATCCTGAATTCTAAGAATGGTAAGATGCATTGAGCTATACCTACAATGTTATCTATAGTGCTGGCTCAAAGAATAGAGATGTAGTTAAATTATTTCCAGACTTATCACACCCGATACAATAGAATATTACCATAATATGTATATAAATGGGTTTTGATAGCTTTATAATAAATTCATGTATCTATTTCTAATAGTACATTCTGAGAGGAAGGCATCCATTCATTCTTCAACAGTTCCTGTTAGAGTTTTATTAGACTGCTGCAAATTTTGTAATTCAGTTCTCCACAAAAATTAGTTCTGCTGTGGGGTAGACAGACCATATAAGTTTAAAAGGTCATAGAACTGAGCTCATGTACTGAAACGTACCATGCACCTTAGCAAGAGGAGTATAAACATTAAGACAAACCACATCCCACTTGCCAGGAGATGGAATCAAATCTTTCAAGAAGTGATTCCTCCCACTTACGCCAGACAGCTAAGGAGAGTCTCCTAAACGCTAGCAAAGATAAGGGTGAGAGATCTACTTTTACTTCTACTAATGCAAGAGAGTAAGAAAATAAAAACTAATATTTATAAATATAGACAAATATTTGTACTAAAATTCTAATTTTTCAAAGGTAAAATGTTTTACACATTTTAATGAGATCATCCAGCATTATGATCCTTAACTTCAGTGACTCTCAGGTCAGAAAAGGAGACTTTTGCTGTCAAGTATGTCATTCGGGAGAATGGCGTTTATTCTGGTGTGGTACATCCAACATCTATCAGGCAGTTTTTTTCTAAGCCGAAGTAGGGCATTCCTAAAACAGCAGGTGTGTCTACGAACTCTGGTTCAAGTGACCTACGATGAGTTGAGGCTAACTTCTAAGATAGTCAAAGACAAATTTGTTAGAATGAAGACAGCAAAGAGGAAAGACTATGAGGATTTTTTGGACTTCTCTGGGGAACCATTTGGGCTAAAAACTTTTGAACTCCCTCAGATGCCTCAAGCATGAATTTCCCTCCCTTCTCTCCCAATAGAAGATTGAGACCAGTTTATAATCAGTTTTAAATTGCAAACACAGACGGAAATTTCCCAACACCTAGTTTGACTTATTGAGTATTTAGCCAAAAAATCTTTAACAAGATTAGTAAGGTGCCATGTAAAACAAATTTGAAAGTGACCATCCAAGACCTTTTGAAATGTAAGTTTATTATAAGTTTTTCCAACCCTGAAGGAGAACCTCAGCCAGGCTAGCAGAGTCTATAACGAGTACACTTTGGGGGAAATGGTTACTTGATAAATCAATCTGTTGAACTTAGTGGTGGAGGTCTAGAAACCAGTTCTTCAAATAAAGATCAAGAATGACCATTTTTATATGTAGCAATTACTAAATGGGTGGGGCCTAGTGAGATTCTGCTATAATATAATGTTGATTTAAATATTTAAAGCAGAGAAAAAGTACCTTGAAAATATAATTCGCTTCTTCAGTGAACTTTATTAATCCCACAGGCATGTACACCCAAAATTTACTTCATTTTATCTTCAGAAAGGTCAGTCACCCTTTATCCCAGGATTATAGACTGTTATTTCATTTGCTAAATCAACCACATTTTACACCTAAGATTTACTTGACATTTATTCTGCGCTAAAACTGCTTCACTCTCAAAATCAAAGATTTGATTGCCTCACTAGTTTTCATTTTTTGAAATCTCTTGAAAACAACTCATCATCATGAAGACCTCCAATCCCTTGACCTCTTCATTTCCATTATCCCTTCCTTTCTTCCTTTTTTTCTTTATGATTTCTTTTCATCTTCAGATTGGAATTCATGGCCCACCATTATAGTTAATTTCTTATAAACATACTCTCTTTTCCCCTCAATCATAATCACTTGGAAAATATAATACAGCCATTAATCTAACAATCATCTGACTACTCTATGTCCACACTCATACAGCTGAAAATTGCTGAATAAAATCTCACAAAAGGCGAGCGAATACCAGCTAAGAGTTCAAATTCATTTCTCAATAGCATTAATAAAATCACTTTTCTCCCTCTACCCTTTATCTCTTTGATACATCCTTGGTATTTAGAAAAGTGAACATTTTTTGTTTAATGGTTATGTTTATACTCCTGCTCCAATAACTATTTAGGATGAAATTAACTCTGTCCCTTGGAAAGACTGTCTCGTGTCTTTTTCTTCATTCCTCAAATTCGTACTTCCTTTTTTCCGCTGAGTACATTACCTAGTACTTACTGAGATGATCCTTTGACAGTACCTGATCTTCCTATTTTTGCTTTTTTTACTCAGACCTTATTTCTTTTCTGTTGTAAAAATAGAGTAAGTATCCTATTTAAAAAATCTTCTTGCCTCAGCTTTTCAAAGACTTTCCTGAAGTGACCCTCCTCTCTCCTCACTACTCAATCTCTGTAGTTACTGGATTTTTTTTTTCTCTTCATACAAGCAAGCTCTAGCACCTACCATGAATAAAATAAAGAGAAAAAGGAAGAAACTCTCTTAAATTTTCATCCCCCAGATTCTCTCGCATTTTCCTGTTCCTCTTAAGGTTCATGTTTTTTACATTGCCTACTCATTTTCTCTGATCTACAATTCCACTTACTTCTGCTCATTTCAATCTGGCTTTTTCCCTTACCACTCCACTGAAATTGATTGTGCCAAGGTTACTAATTACCTATATGTTGTCAAATCCAGTAGCCATTTCTCATTCTGCTACATACAAGTAGAAACAGAAACAGTTGTCTACTTCTTACTTCCTGAAGGTTTTCCTCCTAAGGCTTTCCCTATACCATCTGGTATGGACTGATTATTTGTGTACACCCAAGATTAATATGTTAAGCCTTAACCTCCAATGTATTTTGAGATGCAGTCTCTAAGGAAGTAATTAATTAAGGTTAAATGAGGTCATAAGAGTGAGGTCTTGATTCAATAGGATTATGTCCTTATAAAAAGATACATAAGACTGCTATCTGTCTGTCTGTCTGCTATCTCTCTCTCTCTCTCTCTCTCTCTCTCTCTCTCTCTCTCTCTCTCTCTCTCCCTGCCCGCCCCACCCTCTCCTGCTCCACACAAGCTCAGAGGAAAGGCCATGTAAGGACAAATTAAGGAACTGGGAGCAGGAAGAGACCCCTCACCAAAAACTGATCACACTAACACTTTGATCTTGAACTTTCAGCCATTCAGTTGAGGTGCTTGGTAGTGGCAGCCCTGGAGAACTAAGACATCATCTTCCCCAGATTTTTTACAACTCTTTCTTTGCTCCTTTGCAATTCCAGCTCGTCTGCCCCAAGATCAATATTGGAATTTCTTGTAGCTAAATCTTTATCTTCTCTCTTTGTATCCTGACTAAAGCAATCTTAAGTTTTTCCATGGCTTATGCCACCATCTGAATGCTGATGATTCCCACAATTAGATTTCTAGTTTAAATTTCTTCTGAAATTTCCTATCCAACTAATTATGACTAAGAAAAGAAAATGTTGAAAGATGTCACTGGCTCCTAAAGCTTCTATCCAGAAGTAATGCACTCACTCATATTCACATTCCCATTTTGTTCATCACTGCAGGTTATGTGGCCATGTGTGACTTTAGTATGTCCCTGGAAGAAGAGAGAAGATCAAAATTTGTGATCACTACCAGTAACTACTATAACCCTGAACCTCTTTCTCTTCCACGTGGCTGAGATCTCTTCTACCCCTCAACACTTATACTTCTATTAGCTGTGTCAAAAGTTTTCAGAAGACTAATTGCTTCCTTTTCCTTATCTTCCACACACAATCTTTTCTTAGTCTTATACATCCTTCCTCCTACAAATATCTAGAATGCATTTTTTGCCATATCCATGCCACTTACCTAGTCCAGATCACTGCTATCTATTACCTGACCTAACATCACACCATTATAACTGAACCTCCCACCTCCTCTGTCTCTTTCTCTTGATCTGCATTTTTTGCTTTGGCCTTCTTCAATCCATTTCCCACATTTTAGGTAAAATGATATATTGGATGTAAGAAAAGAGTGTCAGCCATGTCATTAGCTCCCATCACCATCTCTCAACATGTCTTGAACCACTTTTCTCCCTCACTACTCTCCAGCCAGGCTGGCTTTTCATATCCTTTGCCATCTCCCTGGTGTGCTCCCCTCTGGCTGTTCACCTGGTTGTATTCTCCTCATCTTTAAGTACCAGCTTAAAAGTTATTCTCTTGGGTAAAAGAACCTTAATAAGTAACCTTATTTTAGCAGTGGCATATACCCACCCCTTCCCAACTATGTTTCCATTACAGAACACTGTTCTGATACTTTAATAAAGTTGCAATTTTATTTAATAAACTTAATAAAATGCATTTACTTTGGCTTATCTGTTACTAGTTGACAGGATGTCTATCATTCTCAATCTCCAATACCTAGTACATCCCTGGTAGTTAGAAGAGTGCCTTAATAAATATTTGTTCAATGGATAAATGACTAATACCAAGCTTGCAAAGCTCAGGCCAATGTTTACTTGAGCAAAAGGCAGACTTTAAATATGCTTTTCTGCTTCTCTTACTATTTTGCTCACAGTGTGTGCTCACAGAGTAGAACAACCCTTGCCTACAATATGTACACGACAAATATTTGTTGTATCGTTGAATGACTAAATGTGATAAAATGTATGAGAAACAAATATCAGATTGTTTGCAGTTTTCATTGGCCTTTCCTTGGCCTTTAGCCTTGTATATCAAAATCATTTATAGAAAGCACTATGTTTTCAGTCTAGATGCTGGTTACTGACATGTGAACATCATGTTCTCTTTAATTCTCTGCTGGGAGTCCAAACTGGAAAGACCTTCTTGCAGAACAGTTAAAATTTCCAACTGAAAAACTCTGATTTCTTCTTTTAAATTTGATTCATAATCTGATATTACTTTTGAATGTGTATACACTGCCTCTGCTATGAAGAAAATAAAACTGTCATATTGTATTTTACACATATTTATTGTGTTTTTATTATTTATAACCAGAGGTATTAGAACATATAACTAATTCTTCTATCTAATTAATTACAAATAAAAATCATTAAATGTCAAATATTCTAATAATAAAATTATTGGTTGACATTACCTATATCAGGAAGTTTATAAATAATGATTCTATTTAACAAGATAACATTTTGTTACCTTAGTGTTAATTTTTCAACCATTTGCAAAATAACATTGAGATATTTAGTAGGGCTATAAGAAGCATGAAGTTACTTGTGCCTTAAATTACTTTCAGGCTAAAACTGTTTAATCTGTACCCTATAGACTAAAATATTCAAACCCCTGCCACATATTTATCTATTCAATAGAGCAAATTTAACATATCATTTTATCAGGATCCTGGCCTAGTCAGACGAGTTATTAGATAATCTCAAACAAATATGGGATAATTTTCTAATGAGGTTTGTATCTTAGGTGAGTTCCTCAGCTTCAATAAAGATGCAGAAACTATGCTTATGCCCCATTTCCTGCCCAGGCAGCATGGAACTGTATATTGTGACATATGAGCCTTTAGAATTCAATTGAGAAAAATTTTTATTCAAGACAGTTTTCTCAGAGGACATCTGGTCCACCCATTCTTCCAGGCATTTTTAAATGAAAATGGCAGTGGATAAACAATGGATCAGCAAAGATCTTGGAACCTCACTGACACCATAATAGCCCTCTGCAGAATTGCTTTTAAGTGAATTGCTCTTAGTATGACCTCATCAGTCTATATTGAGGTCCGCTTAAAGAAGATCCTAATGAAGCACAGTGATAAATCAAATAAGAACTTGTTGTCATGATTGGTGTTAATTATATTACAATGTTTCATTACTTTTAATTAAAAAAAAACAGGAGGTATTTCTACAGTTTTAAAGATCTTGATAATATTCTTAATTTTTTGTTTTTTGTTTTTTTGTCTTCCTTTGCCTCGTTGTCAATTTGTGTTACTGGTTCTTTGTCACATACAAGCCATTATAAATATTTTCTAGAATAAGAATATGCATACACAAACACACATATACACATGTATATCTATATTATATACACACATATGTATATGTTATATACTATACATATATATACATGTATGTATTATACACTATACATATACATAAAAGATATGACTAATCCTTCTAGCACCCCTCTATAATCAGATTATTGGTCTTTTTTGAGGATAGTGTTTTAACCAAGAAATAAATTTTCAATAATGCAATTTTACCTCAGTGGAAAACATGGAGAGATATTAGTTAATAGGAAGAAAAATATCCAAAAGACACTCAAATTGCAGATTAGCAGTTACCTGTCCCATCTGATTACTGGACCATTCTAATGCACATTCAACTTTCAAAATCAATTTCAGTCCAGATTTAAGGCAGAAAATTAAAGCTTAGACTTTTTGCTTTGATTCTTTTACTGACTCATCTTGGGCCATCATTAAGCCATTTAGTAGCCTTTCCTTATTATATTGCTTCTTCCTTTATCTCAGCCTATTAGGCAGAACTAGACCACTCCAGAGAGCTCCTGGCTTTTAAAAGTTAATCTATTCATTATTTTTTAAGAACCATCTGCTTTGTAGCTGCATAATGCTAGACTTTGGGGAATATTAACAAGTGCAAGGCATAGCCTTTTCTCTGCATCCAGCCACTGGTGTAATAGGTTCACATTTACTGTTACATGGGTGATACATAAACAAATGGAAAGGAGATAATAATCAAAGGATCATTTCCTCAGAGAAGAGGATGTCTCCGAGTTGACATTTCAAAAAAAGGAAACCTGGACCCTGAAAAGTAAAGTGAATTTGGTATGGTAGGTTTAAAAATAATGGTGAAGAATTTCTGAGGATTGTGGGTTGCAAATCTAAGCATGTTATGCAGAAAATTTATAGATAAGTTTGAGGAACAGTATAACCTAATAATAACAATAGTAATAATAACAGCATTTACAAAGTGCTTAAGTTCATATGTATCAGCTAATGAAATCTTCACCACAACCATATGATTTAAACATTGTCAGTACTCTCATTTAACACATGAGGGCATTGAGTTCCAGCAAGGTTAAATAATTTTTCTAATGTCACACAACCAAACCAATCATTGTGGCCCCAGAGTCTGCCTGACAAAGCCTAACACTCAAGCCCTACCATGTACTATGTGTAACTTTAAATGAATTATTTCACTTCTCTAGGGTTCAATTGTTTCATCTTTAAAATGGAACTATTTCATGGGATTAAGAAATATCCACACTGTTGTTAAGTGCTCCTTAGTAAATATTTGCTACATTTTACTTATTATTGCTGTTATTATTTTCATTGTAGTTGGTCTTGTTGTTGTAAGCAACATACTGTTCTTCTAAATAGAAATGTAAGTTGAGGATAGAAATAGAAATTTAGCACAGACATTAAAGGGCCTTGAATGTCTGATATCATTCAGATAAAAGTAAATATTGGTGTCTATAAGACACCTGAGGATGGTAATAAGACCTTCTACCTCCTTGTGCCACAAAATCTGGTGCAGAACTGAACACAGTAGGTGCCTAGTAGATGTAGTTTGAACAAATGGTTCATAGTCCCTAACTCTTGTAATGTATATTGGAATGTCCAGAAGTTGTTATGAAGCCCAGTGAGATAACAAAATGGTGCCTGTGGCTCTCCACTTAATGCAACATGGAGTCGAAGAACTACTAAGGCTTCAGAAGGACGTGGGGAAGAATGAGGGATTGAACTGCTGCCGTTGCCACCTGGAACATTAGCTATGGGGAAACTGCCCAAATCCATGATGCTTAGAGGGAAGTTTAGATCAATATCACTGAAGAGTGTTTTTTCTCCTCCTTCCTAAAGGGCCATCACCTGTAAGACACCTTTGTTGACAGGATTAAATCCGATAAGAAGGTCCATTATAAAGAGACTCAGAATCTCTAGTCTCATTCTTCCAGGATTTGAGATTTCTCTACAAACAAAGTGATCATGTTGCCTCTTATATCTCTACAAGTGATTCTTAAATTGGTCTGCCACTTTTATAAACCCTTACTTGAGACTTTTATAAGTAAAACTTTAAAAGAATAAAAAGTAAACAAAACTTTCACATTTAACACATTCCTAGGTAAAATTATGGGAATAGTAAAGGCAAACCCCAGACAAAGAGTTTCAGATCACAAAACTATTCTGGTTTTTTTGGTAAATAAAATAAAAATGTATCTGGGTTTAGTGACTTTGTTATTACCTAAATTACTTTCAAGAAATTCATCTTTAATCCCTACATATACAGGTCTCTTAAAGAATTCCCAGAAGCACTGAAATGGAGGCAAAAGAAAGAAAGCAGCTATGTTACTGTAATCACAATTATTTGCTAACATCTTGAACTTCTAACAGCTTCCTTAAGCTAATGCTCTTCACCATTATGGCATGTTCAACATCTTTGGACATTTGGAAGTACTAAATACTGATTTCCATGACTCAGTTATTGCAGGGGAGTGAGGAATACAGATGACTAGGGAGGTGATAGCTGGAAAGCCTTTAAGAAAGTCAACAGCTTTAAGTTAGTATCACATCACTCTAAGAAGTGATGCACTGTTATTACTTACAAGAGTTTGATACAGATTTTTTTTTCTTTTTTTAATGCAGATGCTACTTTTAGGAAGTGGGATTTATTCTTTTAGGTCATTTTATTAGCCAACTTAAACATCTTTTATAAGAAGCGATATTTTATATGATTTGCAAGATTTGTTTTTTGGTTTGTAGGAAAACCCATACCAACTTTTATGGCAGGTGCAATTCATTTATTCAGTCAATAACTATTATTTCAAGAACCCCCCCCCTTGTGTGTGTGTGTGTGTGTGTGTGTGTCTATAGCAAAATGAGCCACAGCTCTTTACTTATAGATTTTTGCATTCTAATGAACAAGATGGGCATTAATAGCATAATAACAAACATGAATTTGTAACTGTGATAATTGCCACAGATGAACTTGTGTGGCTCCATGATAATGCCTAATAGGTGGGGATAGTAGAGATTCTAGTTCTGACAAGCATGAAGTAGAGAATACTATAACAGTCAGCCATAGCCCCAGTCCAGATAGATGCCCAGGGTAATGAGAAAGAATTACATCTTCATTTACAAACTGAAATCTAAAATTGTAGAAAACATTTTCCTATAATAAACAAAAATGGTTTCCTTTGGTTTATGTAATCCCTTTTTAGGAACACACACACAAATCTTTACTCTCTACATAGTTACCTTCTTACCTAAATGCTAAAAAATCAGAACCCAGTTATTATAGTAGCTGAAACTACAATTGACTAAAATAATGTGCAATCTAAAATGGATAAAGAAGACCTAATAATTATTGACCATCAGGTCCAAAGATTCTTTTTTAAGTGAAAGCTAAAAGTAAGTCCTAAATTAATATTTTGCTTGTTTGTCCAAATTTGGTCCTCTCCATCAAAAATCATAAAATAGCAGACAGAGAAATACAGTAAAAACATAAAACATTATTTTAATAATTTTGCTCATTGAAAACAATTTCCCTGATCATCAGTGGGGTGATAACAGAATTTCTTTTATTTTTTTCTTACAAACATCATCAATGAAGATATAAACTCCTAAATGATCATTTTAAACGTCTGTTCTAGAAATAAAAGCCAGACACTGCATACAGAGAAATATTCCCTTGCTCCTGGAATCACTTTCATGTTATGATACATTTCAGTCTCTGGATTTATGGAGCTGTCCAAATTCCCATAATAATCATGGGATAATGAATCCCTTTGGCCAGGTAGCCGTAGGCTCTAAAATGGATTGTTTGTTTTTAGGAGAAAAAAAATGAGTGGACACAGGAACAATATTAATGGATAGCTGATCCAGACCTTGTTTTTCTTTTCTTTTATTAAAATGTTCTGTGATTATATCGGCAGTACGCATAGTTTTTATACCAAGTGATAAAACTCAAGATAAAATGGCACATTTGAGTCTCTGCTAAGGAATTTTTAGTCATTGAAAAAGATATAAACTCTGTCTTAAAACCGATCACTTTATGATATATTTTATAAAACTAAAATGCTTTCATCTTATGCTGAAATGCATAAGTGTAATTCATTTTCTTCAACACAAAGGTGAGGTTTATATCAAACAAAACAGGTAAATAAGGCCCTTTTCAACCTTTGGGAAACTCACAGCGTTAACTGTGATAGACGATTAGTGGTTACTTTATTTACCAGTTTATAAGATTTTAATCTTATATAGATCACTTACCCAAACATATACAGTCATTCCAGGACAATATGGGATTTTCTGCTGTTTAAAAATAAACTAAAATTCTGCCCTATAGAACACTACTCAACTTCAGAGCTAGATGGAACAATGAAATATTAACACTCTTCATTCTATGTATAGTAATAACAAACACCTACCTAGTGTTTGTGATGTTCAGGGCACATAAGTCAACTCATTCAAACCTCACCACAAACCAATAAGATGGTATTTGTCATCCCCATGTTACAGATAGAAGAGCTGAAGCCTAGGGGCTATAATGAATTGTTAGCTGGGTCCTGACAAAGTTAGGAAGTAGGAGAGACACAGGTCCCAGATCCTCATGGAGGGATCTCAAGGAAATTCTGAGAACTCATTTCAGGCTGCCATGGAACCATAGCAAACAAGTAGCTCATGCTAGCATTTTTGTCTTGTTTTATTTCTTTAATTTTCTGATCCATTCTAACCAAAGAGAGATATCTCAAGAGCTTCAGAGGCAAAAGAAAATGCTTTCCTGCTTCTCCTTATCTATCCAGGTCTCTTTCTTTCTTTCTTTCTTTCTTTCTTTCTTTCTTTCTTTCTTTTTTTTTGGTCTTACATACTACTGAAAAATTATACTTTTGAGAATTAGCTCGGGACCCAAATGCTCTAAGAAATTACAATGCTTTAAATCATGTTTTAATGTAACCTTAGTTAAAGAAATTCTTAACATCACGCAAACAGAAAATTTGTCCAAGAGCTTGAGCGAAATTTCAAAGCAGTGACTTAAATATATGTAAACTATTGTAATATTAACATGGCCATGATTGAGAAGAAATATATTGCATCCGGAGGTTTACACAAAATCAACCCAGTTGTGACTAAACTTTGCTCTCTATTTCTACAATTCATAGCAACCTCCCTATTGCCCCATCTCTGATAACTGTTCCTAAGGTTGATCTGTTTGCCTCTTTTGTTTCATAGCAGCCTAGGGCTTGCTGCATTGCAGGCAATTGGCTTCCAGATGTCCTTAGAGAATTTCTTTCCTGCCCTGTTTGCAGTCACCTTGTTCATCCCATAATAGAGCTCTGCCATCTATCCTGTGCACATTTCCAGCTCTGCAAAAACTGAATTACATGAGGTGTAGCTTCAGAGTTGTACTCATTCAGTGTTACAAATGGTTCTTGGCTGACATTGATGAAATTCCTCAAATGTCTGATGGGACACTGGTGACAAAGATAAATCCTGTAGGCACGTGTGCAGGCAGGCGTTTGTGCAAGTTGAAAAAAAGCAGGTAAGTTTGAAACTTTAGCATATAAGTCACTTCTGGACAAATATTTATTTCTAATGTTATCAACATTGAATTCTTTTCTGTTTAAATAATGACAGCTGCCTATGTTATTTGCTTAAGCAAATGCCAATTGCCATAAGAATATAATAATGTTTATTTATTAAATGAAATAGTATTAGAATATTTAAAAACATCTGTTATATAAGGATTACTTCCCTGAGATCTTTCCATGCCTTAGCAAAAATGTATCATAATTTAAAATATATTGTAATTATTGATTCTCTTATCTGCCTTGCTCTTTAGATCAGAGGTTCTAAAGGACAAAAAAAATGAACAGAGAAATAAATAATGAATAAGTAAAGGAACAAATACATTCTCTTATTCGTCCTACTTATACTGAAGCTTAAAGAATACTGTAATTAATATTAGCTATCATTGTTAGCATTATTATTATTCCTCTCTCTTACTCGACATCTAGTCAATTACAAGACTGCTAATTTTACCACCTAATTTTTTGAATAAAATATATTACCTCTTTCCTCCCTATGGTACTAAAATCCAAGCCTTCTTCACTTGGACCCTAACCAGATTTGTTCTTTTAAAATTCAGGTTTCATAAAACCACCAGCAACATTTGTTTTTCCAAAAAGCAGATCTCATCATGTCATGCTTCTCTACAGACTTCATCAATTATTACCAGATGGCACTCAAGGACCTTCCCACCCGGACCCCACCTATTGGTCTTCATCTAGTACTTTAGCTCTAATGATGTAAACCAAGAGCAATGTCCACCCACTCCCACTGGTCATGGTTCTTGGCTACATACCTTTGCCATTGCGCTCTCTTCCTCTAAGCCTTAACCTATCCCTCAGCTTAAAGGGGACAGCCCAAGTTTCCTCCTCCAGAAACTCCTTCCACCCATCTTTGAATGCCCAGAAGGATGCCCCTCATCCTGTGGCACCTGGAGCCTTAGCACTAATATTAGATGTTCCCTTTTGCAGAAGACATTGCTGTGCTAGTTCCAATTCTCTGACAAAACGATTCTCTTCTTGAGCACGGATATTTCTTATTCATCTTTGTCTCCTTCACTTGACAAAGTGCTTGACTCACAGGAAGCACAGAATGAATGGAGACTGAGATCAGCTGAACCTTGTGGAAAAATCTGGCCTGTCCCCTGTTCAACCTGATTAAAAATTGGTTTCTCCAGAACAACACTTCATAGTAACAAATGTAACTTTGTGTTTATAAGTTTAAAAAATAATGAAAATAAAATTAATCTTCCTTATTTTGGAAAATTAATCTTCCTTATTTGCTTAGTTATACTAAACAACAAACTGAATGGAGGACATTTAAACTGCCTTCCTTTTCATAAGAAGCTCTTGACTGTTACTGAAAGTTGTACAGGTAATAATTTTCTAACCAAAGCTGACTATAATTGGTCTGTCTGTACTTCAGTAAAAAAAAAAAAAAAAAAAAAAAGTCAGTTAAATTGTTATTTTAATTTTTTTCCACTGTTGGTATTTCAGTCCTCTACACATGTTTAAAATTAAACATATTTATTACCTCATTGCTCAACTTATTAGTAGTTAAAAATTAAAATCTAAAATCTCCCAAAGCAGAAAATTGGTAACCAGAGTTCTCTTTCTATTTAGCTAGCGAAGTTGATGCCCATAATCAGAAGGAAAATTTGTGTGTGCTCTTGCTATTGACGACATATTTGTCTAGTCCTTAATCTTGTTTCATTCACGAAAAATTGAATTGAAATAAAAATTATGTGGCACTTTGATCAGACTGCAATTGGTAAAGTATTAGCCAGAAACATGCCAAAAGCAAGCTTTCTTCACAGATAAGAGAGAAAGTCAAATTCAAAACCTCTAGCCTTTTGTGTCTCACATGCAATAGGTATGTATTATATAGAAATTACCAGCATAACAAATGAACTATAATCATTCTATCAGATAAATCTCTCAATGACCTTAAGATTCTATATTAAATGGAGTAACTGAGTATCAAAAAAAAAAAATGTGGCTCTAAAACATAAAATGAGAAAATGACATGGAGTGTCATTTATTAAATCTGAACTAGACATAAAGGGGGACACCACAATAATCATTGAGTGATGACTGCAATCAGGCCTTTATGACAGGCTATTGAGATCTAAAATGAAAAACTGAATTATTACTAAATAAAAGGATCTGCTTTCATTGTTGAATTTATTCACATATTTAAGATAAATTAGTTATATTTGCAGTTACATATGAAGGTCAAAAAATAAAATTAAAGTATTTGCCTATTGTATGGACCCCCACCTTTAC
The DNA here is from genome assembly GCA_003508835.1 of Eonycteris spelaea. NCBI lineage: Eukaryota > Metazoa > Chordata > Mammalia > Chiroptera > Pteropodidae > Eonycteris > Eonycteris spelaea. Next base: position 2,104,686 of record PUFA01000067.1, on the reverse strand, counting down.
TCTGGAGAGCAGGTATCTTCTGAGTTTAGAGGAAGTTTCATTCTTTTGTTCAGGCTTGTACAAAAGTAGACCTCCCAAAAAAGTACAGAGAGCCAGAGGGCATGCCTTGGAACAGGAAGAGCAAAGTACTGCCCAGAAGTACTGCCACACTCTATAGCACACTCCCTGCTGCAAACATCTCTAATCTATTACATCTTCTCCATCAGCATTTTTCCTGTGTATTAGTCAAGGTCCTCCAGAGAAATTTAAATTTATATAGTAGGAAACTGGGTCACATGATTATGGAAGCTGAGAAGTACCACAATCTGCCGTTTGCAAGCTGGAGACACAAGAAATACAATGGTGTATCTCCAGTCCGAGTCTGAAGGTTTGAGGACCAAGATCACCAATGGTGCAAACCCCATTCCAAGGACAGAAGAAGACCGATGTCCAAGCTCAGTACTCAGGCAGAGAGTAAATTCTCCCTGACTCCACTTTTCATTCTACTCAGGCCCCCAATGAATTAGATGAGAGACAACCACATTAAGGAGGGCAATCTACTCTACTTAGTCTACTGAGTCAAATGTTAGTCTCATCCAGAAACACCCTTGCGGAAACAACCAGAATAATGCTTAACCAAATATCTGGAAAACCTGTGGCCCTTTCAGGTTGATACATGAAATTAACTGTCACATCATGTTAGCTCTGTTATGTTTTCCCTGGTTGTCTTGAGTCTCCCACTAGTGATCTCCTACATCCTAACACAATCATCACCACTTCATTTCTCTCTTTCCAACTAAACTCTTTTATAGTTTTTTGTTCACTAACCCTAAAAATCAGCTATTATCTTTTCCTATGGAAAAGAAAAATAAGACAACATATATCTAAGGTCTAAACACACACGAGCCAGAGCAGTTTGTTCCGAGCCTCTCTTCCTTGGTGAAAACAACCCAAAGAGGAAAGAATCACATCCTGAAATTTTTTTCATTACAACAGCACACAATATACTCTTCTTTCATGTATACTATAGCACAATATGTAATGTAATATATTGCAACATTCCCTCAACAACCACCAACTTGTTTGGTGGTGTCTTAAATTTTTATTTTCTTTGTTTGGTTATTTTATGTTATTTACATATTTTTTTCTAATTATATCATAGTAGTGCACATTATTACAAACAATTACTAAGAAATTTTAAAGGAAAAGAGATTTAAAAAATAAAACATTAGTGACTCTATCACCATCATTATTTACACCTAATTTGAAACTGGAATGTCCCTGTTCGAATATGCAGTTCTGTGTGACATTGAACAACTAGCATTGCATCTAAGAATGGTTCCAAGTCTCAGGAGCATTTTTTTTTTTTTTTGAGAATTTCCTTTTTCTCATTGTCCAAGTAATTCATTAGAAACCTGAAAAAGTCTTATCTTTTCACCAGCTTTCATTTAATTTTCTCATGTTATCATAGTGAAAATATGATTATAAATGTCTATTCACAGGCTGATCTCCTCTTCTTAATGAAAAACTAATAAAGGGAAGATTGAAAAACATGAAATAATTTTTAGATGTAAGCTTATCAATGATGTCAAATATTTCTGATTAAAGTCATATTTTTCACCTTTACTCTTAATTAGAAAGGAAAAGTTTCCAAATAAATAAATCTTGAAAATTACTTAATATGTTTTCAACACTGGTCAGATAACATGAGTAACATCTCTGTTACAGCTAGCCTCAATGACTACCAATGTTTAATTGGAATCATTTATTTAAACTTGAAAACAGAAGCAAGCTCTGAATCCATTGACATAATCTGTGAAGTTCCTGTACTAGAAGCACTTTACAGTTAGACTAAATTATTAAATACCTAATTAAGCTTTGGGCACAGAGTGACAATGAAGATTCTAAGAATAAGAGGGAAATTTTAAAAACCTTGAGGAATGTAAAAGTTTAAAATTTATATAAGTTTTTAAGTTCCATTCTGTTCTTGGGTAGCACTCAATGAGATTTCTACTTGATTACATCACTGAAGGTATATGGATTGCAGTGTTGAGCATCATTCAAATTTTCCCATAGTTTTTAATATCTTGAGTTGGAGGTATGCATCCCTTATTAAATATTTGTTTCTGAACAACATAAAAGCCTTAAGCAGTTGTTAGTTTGATCTTTTCTGTATTCTCACAGCACATTCTGTAAGCTGCTTTATAGGACTTGCCCTAAGGTACCACAGCCCGGTATGCATGCACCGCTAAATCAGGAGCTCCTTACTGTCAGAGAATCCTTTCTGTTTACAGCTTTATCCCAGAGCCTAGAACTTTGTAGGTGTCTGGTAACTATTTATCGAATAAGTAAATCTACATCCAAGAAGAAAATAGGTTTTCCTGATGAGAAATTCTTTAATTTCCCTCTGACCAGTCAACTTAAGACTCTTCTATTTGAGATCTGCATCTTCATTGAAATGTAAACATACTTGAGTTTTATGAGCACACAAAATTTTAGCTGTGACGTATTTAATCCATATAGCTAGTGAAAAAATAAGAATTTATTTTAAAAGGTGATTATTTGAGGCCAAAACAAAAAACTCGCATTTATCAAAATAATGCCTTTTTAATTTTTGATTTAAGGTCCACACTTAAAACCACAATATTGAAAGGACTTTTTTTATTCTCTATTAAGAAGTGGCATAATTGTGAATATTCTTAATTAACAAAGCTGTGAGCATGTTCTGCTTCATCAAACACATTTCATTAAGCAATAAATTTCAGTTTTCCTTTCACAGCTAAGTTATAGATAACATTATTCTGATATGTCTTTAAAAGCTGTCCCATCTTTTTAACTCCAAAACAACTATTATTATTCACTTATTATATCACTACCAGAGCAGTGAGATAACAGCTGAAAGCTCAAAACCACCTGTAAATGTAGCTGACTCATACCTATAACAAGTCACTTAGTATTCTGAAGCTCCCCAAGTAAGCTCCCCAGATCATGTAGGTATTGTGAGAAGAAGTTTAAATTTTCTTTAGTTGGCTTTTTATGTCTTACTTTTAATCAGTTTATATTCCTTAATATCTTGCTTTAGTTTTGTGACTATAGTATGGCCTTTTTTCAGTTCTTTCTATTGCTTAGGTTCTTTGTAAAAATATATATATAATATATATTATATTTTATATATATTTATATATATTATATATTTTAATAAGAATAAATATATAATATATATATATTATATATATATATAATAATATATAAAACATATATATATATATATATATATATATTATATATATATATATATAACTACTTAATGATATTCTTCCATAAGAAAGAGATTTTGCATTTATGGGGGATAAAACCCGGGTTAGAATTGTCTTTTTAGTCTGAGAACATGCTCTGCTATCTGACAGCAGTAAATGTCTGTGACACATGTTGTCTGCTCGAACAGCACTTCCTTCTTCTGAGCCATCATTTCCCCCCTCCTCTAATTAATCTAGAGATGACCTACTAGCACCTCTGGGCTTATAACAGAAGCCTGGCAAGAGTTGATTGGTTCAGGAATATTCACCTGACCCAATGTCAACCCATCAATCCTTCTCTGTGACTTCTGAACTTGGAAATAAAAACTAGGATCCCCATTCTGTCTGACAGTAGAGTTTGGAAATATTAAGTACCCATGTTTCTGCTTAGCACAGAGGAGGCCCATTCTGAGAAAAGAGTCCAACATGCAGAAAATGAAAATGAATCCTGATATTTTTGACCCTAGTGTCATCTGCCACACCTGCTTTAATTCTATTAGCCAACACTTCCGCATTATTCCTTAAGCTAGTTCTAGTTTGATTTGCAAAGTTTCACTGGATAATGACAAAAATGATGCATATTAGACACATTATATATTAGTTCTAATCACCTATACCCTCTTATTTGTATTCATCTATGTTAGTTACATGGAAAGGTACTTAAATTTCTATCCATCACTAAAATAAATAAAAAACAAACAAACAAACAAACATAAAACTTCCTCCTTTTCCTTGAATGAGATTTTCTAATTCCAACATAAAAACTAAAAGAAGAGATATGATAGATGCATTTTTTTTTATTAATTTTTTCACTGTGGAGCTCCAGGTACAGTTTCTCCAGTTTTTTTCTTCATGTCAGATTCCCAAACAAATATTCACTTAAGCAACACACAGTAACAAATGTTAATAATTCTCAACCTTATCTAGTCCTTTTTACTTCTACTGGAAAAATAAGATTACAAGAAATAATCTTAAAGTTTTCCAGAAAATTGAACTCCAACACCAAAGGCTCCAATAATAACTCATTTGTGCAATGCTAATTTATTCTACTTTTCCTAAAAAAAAAAAAAAAAAAAAAAAAAAAGTCATCCTCGGAAAAGCAAACATCTTTTTGTGAGTCAAAAGTTATGCAAAAGAGAAATTGTGTTTTGTCATTAAGAAATTGAAAGGTGATTGATCATAGCAAAGTAAAATCTTTTCCCTATCTAGGCATATTTCCCCAAGGAGCCTTTATTTAAAGTCCTGTAGTCATGTTTTCAAATTTCCAATAATTCAAAATGAATTCTAACAGCATTGGCAGCACTTGGCAAATCTTACTTGATATTTTCCTGTCACATCGTCTATTAATCTAGTACTGGAGAAAGTCAATGTAGACACTACTGAATTTGGCCTCCTTCCTAAGCAAGCGCTTCTGCTAGGCAACATGTCTGCATCTTTGATTTCTATTCATGTCCAGGAAAAAAGAGAGGGTAAGGTGAGAGATGATTTCCAGGGAACCTAAAGCTCTCTTTCCTTGAGTTACTCATCCTTGGTGCATTACCAAATGGGAACAGCATTTGATTGCAATTTTGTCTTAAAGTTGCAGAAACCATGCAATTAAACTCTGGAAACAAAAGTGCAAACTGAAGGCTATTAAAGTTTTCAAGATAATGGCACCTAAGCATATAAGCAGTGATTTTTCAAATATGTGTGGCACCTTTTTGGCAATTACACACCTTAGAACACATTTTCATTTTTCTTTCCATTGGTGTTTTTAAAAGAATGTGCCAGTAAATCGTCACTGCCTAAAAATTTCCAGCTTAAGAACCCATGTCTCCCATTAACACTTCAAATTTCTCATCTCAATGTTACTGTACACATCAGACAAAACTCTTCCTGATAGTTCGTTGAAGTCCAAATAGAATTGAGAATAGATTTTAATGGCCAAATGTCATATGTGTGCATGTGTATCTTACCAAGAAAAAAAAAAAAAGTCTATTAAATATTTATGAAAATCTTTTTTTTTTCTTTTGGTCTCCAAACAGCACAGTTCAAATTAAACAGCTCTCACAAGAAAGACCGTGTCATCACGGGTAACTTCCTGTGATGCTGAAGTTCCTAGATTCTATTCAAGTGTGCCCCAAACAGATAGAAATGGTTATAGGCTTTTCAGACTAGACTTTCCAGCAAACTTTCCAGCAATCCGTTAATGATTTTGGTATTCTCAATGACCTTTTAAATCTTTGCAAAAGAATTGCTAAATGATGTTTACCAATCTATGGCTTCTAATTTGAAAATATAAGTTTGTTTGTTTTTTATATTCGACATGCTTCAACAGTTAAAAAATCATAATAACATTCAATGCATAAAGATTGTGTTGTTCCGATGTTCTTTTATTTTGATTTGCTTTGCTCTGTTTTAACAACAACCCCCTTTCATGTGAGAAGGACCAATAATATAAATGCATTGACACTTCTGGAGAAAAACTGTATTTTTTCTAGATAATGCTTTAATTTGTTAAATTCTGCCACAAAATAACATGCAAAATTTCAGTTCCTCTCCCTGCTACTTAATGGAGAAGAATGTTCCTTGCAACAGCTGAAACCTGCATTACTTCCAAATTATACAGGTTAGGTGGTGGTTGGATTAAGGGTCAGACCATGGAGTGGAGAATGGGGAGATTGTTGTCTCCTAAGGGCTGCAATTTGCCTCTGCTAAATTTTCATTTAGTTGTAGGAGAGGTCCCCACTTTTGTTTTAATAAGGAAATGAGTTTGATTTTCTTTATTGTGAGTAAAGACAAAGAAACAATAACATACTCTGTACTTAAACTTTGAAATGGTCCTATTCTATTCTCATGTAGGAAAAAAAGAAAGTGACTTAGTGATGGAATGTTGAAATTTGACTTGGAGAAAAGTGTCTGAATCAGGTTATCTGTTCAATTATTCTTCTTTTGTATAATACTACTATAAAAAGAACGGGATACAATTTCCAAAGGCTGTTTTACTCGAGAGGTTGCAGAAATGTTTCAGGACTATTCACTATGACCTGCAGTTGAGCTGATGAGCCAAAACCCTTTCTCCTGGTGGCACAATGGGCAGAGGCCAAGACTTATGCTCAATTATTTTGTCATGAGAAGGGACAGCAGCTGAGGGGCTCAGTCAAAAGTTACAAGACTGAGAACAGCTATGGATCTGCCAGCTGAACAAAGTTACTTTGAAAGCTAAGTATGTTTTCACAAAACATTTCCAAAAGTCATAGTAGTTAATAAAGAGAGTATATTTTTCTCGTATAAAGTCACCTTTGAACATACTTTTCTTGATAATATTTCATAATACATTAAAAGAAAAATTGTCTTACTGCCTTTGTTGAAAGCTTGGGAAGAGAAGATTCATATTGACCTGATAATTATTATCTTTTCACCTACATTCTTAGAGGCAAGGAAAACTAAGTATATAGAATAAAAAAGAAATTATTTAATTTTACTTACTTCCGATGGCCTGGGTAATAAGTATTAGCTCAGGTTCCAAGCCAAAAGAAAAAAAGTGGGAGGGGGGAGCTTTGAGGGGGCATTGGGAGAATTTTGATTTACTTATTACTGCACATAATTGATTAGAAAAACATAAAATAAATTTATTCCACTTACTTCAATTTAATCTTATATCCAGGGTGATTTTAATTAGGGTGATAGATCATTTTGAAACTTCCAAGTCAAAGCAGCAACATTTAACATCCCAAACAGGTGGTGGATATTACATTTTCTCATCTTCCTTCCATGCTCATGGGATCCCTGAGTGTTATAATGAGTGACAGAGCATTACGCAGCAGACTCTTTCTTCTTCACCCATGACACATCCTCTGTGTTAACTGTACAGTGGAAGCAGAGAAACAGCTTGTGTGGTCTGGTCAGGATTTCAGCTCTGCACTCCCACGAGGCCAAGGGGTATACAACCTTGGTCTTTGAAGTTCTTCACTGCTTTGAAGGAAGTGATGCCACTGAGCCCCAGAATCTCATACGGGTTACAGGTTGAAGTGACAGATAAATAATGAAAGTGGTATCCAAACTAAGAAGCCAGCAAGCCTCAAAAGCAAGCCCTTCCTTCCCCCCACCATCTGTATTTATTAATAAAATTGAAAATCTATTTAAAAAAATAGGCTTATCCCTAAAAGCCTCAGCTATACTAGAGAAAGAAAGATAATGAACCTGTAAAATGAAGAAAAACCTTAGAAAGCTTGAAAGCAGTTTGGTAAGCGTACCGGAACCAGAATAACGTGGGTTACGTGGAAGAGACAGGTGGAGAAATGGGAGCTTCCTGCTTCCCCCTCAACCATATAATTAATGGGCACCAGAAACACATGGGTGCCAGCTACAAAGTTGTAGAGGACATCCTTGAAGCCAGGATCCAGAGCAATGACATGGTATTGAGCATCTCTTGGTAATCAGAAAACATTAAAGCAGTAATCTGGGACACTCAGATAATGATGCCAGGGACTAACCATGAGCCTTGATGCTTGATGGTTAATGAGTGCATGTGTCATTCTCTAAATATCCCAGAGCTTGGCCACATACAAACTTGTTGCTCTGCCACTGCCTACTTCTTTGACTCCCTCTCCTTACATTTTTCCCCTCAGTGACTCCACTTTGCCCTTCTATTTCAGAAAGGCCAGTCTCATGTCTATTTTATGCCATATACACTTGCCATTCCCTCCAATTGGAATGCTCTTCCCTCAGTTAGACAAATGATTTCCCTCTCAATTAATGAATGTTTCAGCTCATATACATCAGCCTTTCAGAAACACCTCCCTGGTCAGTATGTTTAAAAGCCTCCTTCATCTTATCACTCTCTACCTCCATACTGTGGTGGGTTGAATGTTGGCTCTCCAAAAGAGATATCCATGTCCTAGGATCTGTGGATGAGACCTTATTTGTCAAAGTGGTCTTTGCAGATGCAATTAAGAAGGCCATCTGAGGACAAAGGCAGAGATTAGAGTGATGCTGCCACAAATGAAGAAATGACTGGAGTTACGGACACTGGAAGAGGCAAAGAAGAATTCTCCCCTAGAACCTCCAGAGAAAGTGTGGCCTTGCCCACACCTTGATTTTGGACGTCCGGCCTCCACAACTGTGAGAGAATAAATTTATGTTGTTTTTAGCAGCCAAGTTTGTGGTAATTTGTTGCAGCAGACCTGGGAAACTGACAGATTTCCTTTCCTTACTTTGTTTCACAGCAATTAACCCTGTACATCAGATATTGTTTGCTGGCTCATCTGTCTCCCCCTCCAGCGTGTGAGCGCCAGGAGTTTATCTGTTTCATCCACTGATGTTTCCCAGGGCCCAGAAGAATGTCCAGCACACAGCAATCTCCTAATCAAAATATGAACAAATATGAGCTGCTCCTGTGTGTTTATACTTGGGAACGAGTCTATGGGTGGACTCTGGATTTTGTTACTATTATTCTTACTCCACAGTATGTCCAGGTTGGCCAAAAATATACTGCTGCCAACATATTTACCTACATCTCCCTATGACTGTGTTGTTACAAGAAACATTATTAGTCCATCAGAAATAATTTTAAAATTTATCCATTCTGAAATGTTGCCATTTATGAATTATCACTGTGATTCAATATTCCAACTACATTGAATTCAGCATGAAAAATTCTACATGGAAAAAGCTTCCCAAAAGATAGGTCTCACTGTATACTATAAAAAGGAATTTACCACTCAATATTTCCCGGTTTACCATTTTTACTGTGTTGATTTGGTATGGGCTTGCTTAATTTCTAGTCGGAGCCAGCTTCCAGAGGCTGAAGGACGCTCTCACGATGGCTAATACTGTAAGAGACACTGTCAAGGTTACCACGTATCTGCTCACTGGCACTGTATAGACAGAAAGAGTGATGGGACAGCTGACACTGTCTAGTGATAAGCAGAGAGACGGCGCTAAGTGTACAGAAGCACTTACTCATGTCAGCACAGGCTGCCAGGTGTGCGAGAACACACAGACCTGTCTTAAACAGAAGACTTGAAGGAGAGGAGAGGCTGGGGTGGCTGGATTTTTCTTGATCTATACAGGATCAATTCAGGCCTTACCAAGTGTTCTAGGATAGAGGGAATAGTAAAGGAAAAAGCAACTAGAACTATTTCAACTACATGGACAACTGGACAATAGAAGATGGTAAAATAAGAGCAAACTAGTTCCATGTGGAACTCATATTACACGTGAGAGAAATTGATATTTTACTTTTAATAGACAAGAATAACTCACTGTGGGCGGTGGATGGACAGTAGGCAAACGGAGGTCAACATTTATGGAATGTCTATTAATGGCAAGCATTTGATAGCCATGATGTAGGATGACTTGCATACCAATTGCATTCTTATTTTAGAGATCAGGACATTAAAGTTCAAAGACGTTAAGAGGCTTTCTCAGAACCCCAGCGAGAGGGCTAAGCGTCTCAAAGTCACGAATTTCCAGTGCATCAAACTGCTTGCCTACATAAAAATGCAAGCATAAGTTGCTTGGTCTTTGTAATATGAATCAGCTCCATTTTCTAAAATAATTCTGACTTTGTAACAGAAAGATGTAAAATTTGCAAATATCCCTTCCTCCCTCATGCACGTAATGGCCAGCACAAAGAAATGACCAATTATCTGAAAACACAGCACCTTGGAAACACCCAGAAATGGAACTATGATGTCCTAGAGAAAACACTTGACCCAAAGGTAGGCTGCCTGTATTCAGCTCTTAGCCTTGCCTCTGACCACTTATGTGACTTTGAATCAGACACTTAAGCAATCAGAGATGTTGTTTTCTCATCAGATTGATCAGATTAAAGATATGTAGTCATTATTACACATAAATAAAGCAATTACTATCTACTAGGCGTGTTCGGTAATGTCTGTAGGCATTACTACTGTTATACTATTGTATATGAAAAGAGATGGTCCTCCTGTGGTCATGTGCTAAGCGTGTGCACTGCAGGCTCCTCAGTCTGCATCATTGTGACACATGGAGACAAAAGGAAGCTCTCAGAATTCAAGATCAGTCAATGGGAATGGCAGGCAGATCTGGGAGTAATGGCTCAAGTAGCTAGAAGCAAAGCCTAGAAGAAGAATTGCAGATAGAAGTTCATTACTGGCTCCTTAGGTCAACATGCATAAGCCATGCTGTGTGAGACAATTGAATGAAGACACCTCAGGGTCAGATTTGATAGCTGTTAAATTTAGATACATCCTTTATCTCCCACCAAAGCTTTTGTACAATGAACTGAGAAGTCATTTTTAGATTAAAACCTTTTTAAAACACTGGCCTGTATACCCACTGACAAGGTGATATCTTTGAGTTTATTAGAACTTGGAATAGTTTTACAACATGTACAAAATTTAAACCACTAATCTGGCCTTTAGCAAATGAAGTAAAAGTTTTAACATTTTTTTTTATTTTTCTTTATGGAAACTTCTTTCTCTTGTTCATTAATCACTACATTTATTGACACATCATCTATGATACTCAAATATCACATACCATGTCATTTTAATTAATTAAATTATCTTTCTTGTTCATCTCCACTCCTGAGAGTTAACCACTTTTAATGTTATTTCTCTGTGTTTTCCTGGTATTACCTTAATAATTCCTAATGTAAATAATACATCATTATTTCTAGTTTGGCATTATCAACTGGCTGTGGACCATGAGGCTGTGGATTTAGCTAACTGAGAACCCTTCTCACAATCACTTTTTCTTTCTCTCCAGTTTTTAAAAGCTGTATTACAATATTATATCTCTAGCAACTCCATTTATAAAATCAAATAATATGTTTATACTGCTCTTTGCTGCTCCACCAGTGGTGAACATCATCATTTTAATGCTTAGCCTATAAGTAGGATAATACTGATAGAACCTTTATCTTCTCCTTCCCACCTTCCCACCCCTAACTTCAGTTACCACAAACTTTTATATTACCAAGATTAATAATGTTCGCATTCTAGCTTAAAATTATGGTTAATTTGCACGTTTTGACTATAGGTTAAGCACTGAAGTTTAAAAACAGTAAAAATATTTACTAGGAAATATTACTCCCTGAGGAGTCTTGCTGTGCAGAGGTCAATGCATTCCCTTTCCCCTGGGTCAAATGTCATGACACATAATCCGTTTAGAAATGCATGCTCCCGACCTAAGAGTCAATGGCCTTTTCTGCTGACAGGTATTAAATCCATGCCATCTTTTCTTTGCAACCTATTTGAATCATGCCATTCTTATAATATTTTTTGTTTTCTTCTTTCTCCCAGCATTGGTGTATTTTAATTAGAGATTTTGGTCATACTTAAACTCCACAAAATATTCTTTTGTTATTTCTTTAATGTCCTTGTACTAGTTAATTTCTGTTTTCCTTACTGGAATGCTTATTTATATTGTTCCTTTATGCTTTGCTCTTTCTCTAAATTGTGTTGAGCAATTTGCTGTATTTTCCAGCAGCTTTTACTCAATTCTTGCCAGTAAACTTACTATCTATTAACTTTTTTTATTTTTAGCAATCATTTTTAAACTTCAGGTGAACTTTTGTGTCCTTGATTGTTCATATTTCATAGTATCCTTCACTTATTCTTTAGATTTGACATTTCTTTGATTTCTATAAAATTATGATAATAACAAGAATAACAAATTTGAATCATACTCTTCCTGGCTTCCTCCTAAATTTTCACCTTGTTTATTTTCTTTTTCTTTTTCTTTTTCATGCTGGCAGTCTTCAGCTGGTTGGTAGTTGTTGAATTCTGTTCCCTCCATTGTGATTCTTGGTGTATTTTCTTGCTGGACTTATCCTTGAATGGAAGTCAGTCTGGGGGCTCCATTGATGTGGATGGGTTTATAGACTAAGGGCATAAGCAGAGAGCAGGAGATATCAGGAGACCTCCTAAGGCTTAATCAAAGAAGGATCTATTATGGGCTGCCTACCTTATAGTAGTAACTCTGGTCTTCTCAGGAAGTTTTTTGTTTTTGTTTTTTGTTTTTGTTTTCAGTGCGGGGGAAGGGAGGCAGGAATAAAAGCCTTCTAGGTTTTGTACAAGGATAAATTCTAAATAGTCATTCCCTTTGCTCAAAGATGTGGGAATTGGTGAGGGGAATACCCAAGGAAAACTTACATACAGTTTGAGTTAAATTCTTATTTTGCACCCATCTCACTCCCATCCTTGATATCTGATAGATCCCAAGTCCAGAGTTTCTCTTCTCAGGATTTTCTGGCCAAATGATCTTTAACTTTCACTCTGAATCAGAGCTTTTTCAACCTTTTTTCATCCATTAATATGTTTCCATGATCAAAAGTTTGAAATTTGCTCTTTGTTGATTACTGTCTTCCCTCCTGCTATCCTTGCTATCATAAGCCTATTCCCACTGCTAATTCTATATTATTTATAGTGGGTTTTGGAGAAGAAGGGAAAAAACACATGGGGAAAGGCAAAAGCAGCATTTAATCTACCACCCTAAATCAGAAATCCTTAGTCTTGTAAATAAAAGACATTAGTTCCTGGACAAGAATTATTATCATGATATTGTGTCAATGTTTTCAACAGAGTCTACTTGCTGATTCTATTTAAAATAACCATAAAATTAAATGACATCTAAACTCTGGAGTCATTCTGTCTGAACATACATTACTTAAATTTAAATTAAACTTAAACCAAATTTAAAATTTATTATTTTAGTCACACTAGTCATGTTTCAAGTGTTTAACACCATATGTGTCTAGCACCTATTGTACTGGACAGCAAAGATAGAGACCATTTCCATCACGGTATAATAAGTTCTATTGGACAGTGCCTCTCTAAAGCAAACTCAGAACTTGTCAATAAAGGACTAATCATCGAAAGTCAAGGCATAACTGATGGAGAATTGGAAAAGAGTTCTTTCCTCTTTCTTACTGTAACTGTGTGTAAAAATGTCCCTGAATATGTTTTAGAAAGAAAATCTGTTTACTTTCCGTTGGGAGCAGCTCCATGTCTTAAACTTGACCATATGAACTGACTGATGGAATGACTATCATCAACTTGATGAATAGGTCAGAACTTTGAATTTCTGTGATGCTTCATAAGGGGCCAAGAGTAGGCATTGCAATGTGTATTCTGGACAATGAGGCTTACAAATTTGGAAGACCTTAAATCACCTATGAGAACAGGCAAGGGGAGAAGACTTTTTGACAGACTTTGCTCTGTGTAACTCTGCAGTTCACAGGCCATCCATGAGGTGGCGGAAGTGACAGCTCATCTTACCTCCCTGGAATCCATCTCTGAACAAATAATTGTAAACCTTTTAAGCTGAACTCTGATAAGGAAGAACTCTTTCTAACCTGCCCTATTTTTTTTGTTTTATCTACTTTGTGGTTCTTTGTAATGAATTGGATACAGTTTCAGAAGCGGGAAGTAATGGAGAAAGAAGAAGATTTGTATTGATTTCAGAGATAATATTGGATGATAGGGAGAGGCTTATGCAGTTTAAGGAAATCCAGCACCTCAGGAATTTATCGCACTTGGTTTTATGCCTTAGAAGTAGGTACAGTGTGTAAAACAAAACTAGAAATAAACTATACACCAAAAGAGCTAACACTTGATGTTTGTCAGTGATTCAATCTGGTATTTTGAAACCCCTGAAATTGCATGGGACTTGCACGCCTCACAAAGTGTGTCCTAGCTGGGAAAGAGCAGATATGGCACCCTCTCTTCCCTCCTCTAAACGATTCAAGTCATCATTCTTAGATGTTAAAAATCAAGTCTCTTGAATCTGTTTCCTCATCTTTAAGCTAAAAAGAAATATGTCCATGTTTTCTAAAATCTTTTGTTCTTTTTTTATTGTACTACTGCAGATTTTTAAAGGCAAAATCCACATATGGCATTTTTCTCTGATTTTCTCTCTTTTTTTCTAAATCTAATTAGGGCACACTGTTTTGAATTGTAGTTTTTTATTAAGAAAATAAATAACATCATAATACATTTTTATACAAAATTGTCAAGAACTCATAGATTTAATAATTGTTTTTATCTCCAATATAGACAAACTAAATAAGAACTTATTAAAAAAATCAGTATTCCAGTCTGATTTTCAGTTTGAATTTATACATAGACCAAATTAATTGGATGATGTTTTAATTTCCATTTTTCACGCATGCAATGTGGACATACGCTAATTCATGTCATATAACTTTTGCTGTATCCATCCATCCATTAAACGAATATGAATTGAGAACTTGATAAAAGCAGTTCATTGCAATAGAGTGAGAAATGAATCAAATACAGATTGTTGCTCAGAAGTTGGTAATTGTGCAAAGATGATAAAATTAAATAACTAGAATTAAGTGCAACTCTGAGTCCCCGTTTGGGCTAAATTTTCCTATTTGTTCTAGAGCCTTGGGATGAGAGTCCTGAGTTCTCTTCACTCCCTCCACCACTTCCCTCCTCAAGACTCTGCCATGTGAGGGCAATAATGGCCCCATATGACCTCCTGGGAGAAGGATCCTGGAAACCAAAGAAGAATGAAGGAAAGATCATTTCATTAGAGTCTCGTCTGCTTTGTCACTGAATATGTACCCCAGAAAAGCCTCCAACAACTTTACAAAAGAGGATAAAGGGGATTTTTATTTTCCATTTGCTTAATCTCTACAACTAAAGTAGCAAGTGATGTGCATCATAGCAACCAATGAAGAGAGGATGGTTTGAATAAAAATGGTTCCACCCATGTGGGTTGCAAGAGTTCTGCAGCACTGGGTTTATAAAATGCCCTACTCATCTTCATGTGACAGATCATTATTGGGCATCAGGCAAAAGTTAATTCTACAGGGCTGACTGACATAAGCCTGAAGGACACATTTTTTATGAAGGGATTTCCATCAGTGTAAAAGAAGAGGCAGCTGGAAAAACTTAGTCTTACTCCCACCAAAACCCTTCTTTACAAAATGATATTTCTATCAGATGATGACCAGTCAGTTTCCTTTGTCAATTTATCATTGAGCACAGGCTTGCCATTTCTGTTCTCATTCACGCATAAATAAAAAGTAACCAAAGTAGGAAAACTGACTACTGGCTGTGAACTTGCAGGTTTTCAGGTCAACCAGCTTATGAGTGAGATTTGCAGCTTCCTTCACAGCTACATCTTTAGTTTCCATTTATCTGCTTTTTGGTTGTTTGATAACATGAATAACCTTATCTTTTCCAGAAGATGGAGGTGGGTGTAGTATTAATTAGTTCAGGCAGTAAAATTAGCCACACTTGGTTTGAAACTGACTTCTACCTTATGGAATTTGGCCATTCTATGTAATCTCTCTGGCTTCAGTTTCCCTGACTATAAGGATAAACTCATAAAGACTCCCTCATAGGCATTTTGGGAATTAAATAAAGCACGAATATGAAATGCCTAAGGCAGTGGCATGCAAAAGGCAGTTGGTGAATTTAGGTTTTTTCTTCCTCTTTAGCCACTTGATATCTTTACCAAATAATTTTAAAGTGAGAAATTTATATATATATATGTAAAACATATACATATATTTATATATACAAGTAAAATGTATATATTTCAATATATTATATTACAAATACTTAAACAAAACTAAAAAAAAATGTTTTTTTAATGTACCTCTGTGTGATTTTTAAATATATTTGTATACTGACTTTAGTCACACTTATGTCTCTTTAGCATGTATTCTAGAAATTCCTTATTTATTTATTTAATTTATTTATTTTTGTCTTTTTCAGCACCATGCAAAGTTGGGCACTCAGAGAGTGCTTTTGATGAATAATAATAGATTTGCCGTTTCAAAGTATGGATAATTTGAGTCGCAGAAGGTTAAATAGCGTGCTTGAAAATACCCAATGCTTCCTTTTTAGCCTATAAGCCACAAACTTGAAATGCATTCATCTCTCCTTGCATCATCCTCTTTGATCCTTCATAGATAATTGATAAACAAAGTCATTTCTTTTCTTGACAAAAGATGTGTCTTCCTGGCTAAATTAAAGTTTTGATAACCTAACTTATTCTCTTAACCCAAAAGAACAAGCAATTGATTTCTTTTTCATTTTCAATCATGAAAATGTTGTCACATTTCATTCTTGCTCTCTGAATTATTAGATTTCAGTTCTTGTTTCCACATGCTTTATATGCACAAGTCAAGTGTAACCTGAGAGATATTAAAGTGGATTTGCAGTGAAACGGCCCGTATCTGGGAAATTTGTCTTATTGCCTCTTAACTCATCTTTTGTTTAATGTGCTTATTGGTATTTTCCTGGGATCATGCTGGTGCTGCGTGATGACACATTTCTGCTGACAGCCCTGAACTTTCAGACAGAATCACTATGAATAAGGTGAGAGGAGCCTTTAATTAACGCCCCAATACTGGGAATGAAAACAAAGAACAGGAAGGTTGTAAGATGGATCTGGCTGTCAAAACAAAATAAAATAAAAATCCCAAAGTGCGCTGCCCTGACCAGCAGCACTGCCTCCTACTCTCTCTCATGAAGAACCAGGACCCAGGCCAGGACCCGGGGACCACAGAAGAATGATGTTTTCATTTGGAAAGAACAATACAACAACTTTCCACAGAAACTCTACCCAGGCCACCCTAATGCCTTATTCCTGTCTCTGCCATTAGATAGTCATTTTCAAAACCCCAGTAATCTTAAATTCCTAGAAAGATCTTGAAATCTTCCCTATAATTATAACCTCATGAGAAACAAACAAGATGGATAAAAAGGACTCTGAAAGAACCTCTAAAGTCAGCCCCAGCCATTGTATCTGTTTTTAGAGTTATATGAGAAATTTATGTTACATTTTAATTCTTTGGTAAAATAACATGAACATTATAGCCCAAGGCTAGAATTCTCTTTCTTTAGGAGGTGATATATTTTCAAAATCAGAATATAACTTTGAACATAGTCTAGTAAAACCAATATTACACAACAGAGAAGATTAGCACTGAAGTTCAAGGATGTCTGAAGATTTAGAAATTTTTCTCATATCACTCTGTCTGGAGTGCTCGCTACCCTTCTCTGTGATAAACTTGTCTTTTTTCTGAATATGTAAACTAGCCTAAAACTTTACCCTTTTAAACAAATATTTATGGAACACTTGTAATCTTGCAGGCATTATCCAAGGAGCTGGAGATCCAGAGGTAACCTTAAAAAAAAAATTCCTGTCTTTGTAGAAGATTCACCATTTTAATCTCTCAAAACCCAGTTGTTCCATTTAAGGTGCACAAAGCACATCCATATATTTACACAAAAGGAATGTACATTTGGCTCTGATCTTATTTCTCTGCTCACCTCAGGTATGCTCTCCTGGCTCACCCTGACTGTAAATTCCTCAAGTGCAGGACCACAGCATTGTTTGATCTCTCGGTACCAAACACAGAGCTATGATTACTGTGACTACTCAAAACCCATGATAAACATCCCAAGCATTCAGATATTATCAATCATCCTAAATGATATTCTCGTGACGCACAAAAAGAATGTTATGGAGCTGGTTATTTATATTCTTAGAACTAAGTCAGTTTTCTTTAATAGATCGGCCAAGAAAACAAAGCAAGTGGTCTAGCTGAGACAAGATTGTGAATCTTTGGCTTTCTATTTAAACTTCTGAACTAAAGAGAAAAAAGAAGGTGGAGATTCTCTCTCAAGCATGCCAAAGTGCTGGCGCTAAGTGTGGTCTTAGATATCAAGCACACTGAAAGGTTGTTATTGGTAATAATAATACCTACATATGATTAGCATTTTATTCGTTTAGTCATTCATTCAATAACAAATGCCACCAAGTGCCAGGCTCCCAAGAATAGGGCTCTAAGTGGTAAGAAAGGTCAATATCATGCTTGCCTTCAGGGATCTGGTCTGTTTTCTTTTTTGATCTTCTAAGATATTTTCAGGACAGTTTGGCAGCCACTGGGATCCCCAGGCAGTATAGCCTAACGGTTCAACTCCGGGCTCTAGGGTTTAACTGCAAAACATAGGGTAACATAGTTAACACTTTGAGCTTCATTATATTCACAATTGTATTGAAAATATTTTCCATCTAGTGTGGGAAGGGGCGTAGTAGTCAGGGTTCAACATAAAGGGATTTATTATAGGAATTGGCTTACACCACTGTGGAGCTGATTAAGTAAGTTGTCCCTAGAGCAGCAGTCAGGAAGGGAACAAGCAGGCCGAAACCCCACATGCAAAAGCTGAGCTGACTGTCCACCACAGGCAGCCACCCAAGGAAGATGGGGGGAGATGAGAGCAACTGCAGACTCAGCAGCTGTTTGGAATCTCTGAGCTCAAAGAAGGCCTAACCCCTCTTTTATTAAAGGCCTTCCAACTGTTGAAGTCAGGCCTACTCACGATAAATTAGCATAAACTCAACTGATCAGGGACTTTAATTACATCTGCAAAATCCTTTCATAGCAGTACCTAGATTGGCCTTTGAATAATTTCAAGAGGATCTGTGTGCAACAAAATAGCCCCTTTTCCCTTGCCCTCCAACTCAATGAGACTTTCACTCATAGCCCACCCTAACCAGAACACATGGGCAAAGGAGTTTTGGATGACGGATGACATGGGATCAAATCTTAGTCAAGGTGACATCATAATGGCATCACACGAGGTTATTAATTATGAAGATTAAGGAGATGATGCACACAAAATGTACATAGTAAACTGGAATTATCATTCAGCAGATCAGGCTCAGGGGAAAAAAAGGTAAGGATGTAACAGCTGGTCTGTAGAATTGAAATGACAATCTGATTTTCTTATTCAAATATCTTTGTTCTTGTGATGGTGACTATTCCACAGGTTGTGCCCCTTTTCCTGGCTGAGTCAGAACACGGATGCACAAGTTAAAAGAAAAAAGTAAATAAAAGCTGTGTGGGCAGAAATGACATGAGATGGTTAGCAATTTCCAAGGTTCCCGGGCAAGTGAGATAAGGCAGAGAGAGCCCTGTCCCTAGACTTAAGCATGAGATTGTTACAGACATGAAGCCCCAGATACTCTTGCACCACTGACTACATGCTCCACATTTCCCTCTTAATAATCTAACTCTTCTTTGCAAGCTTCTGGAAAGCCATGTCCAATGTAAATTTGTTTCATTGTGTTCTCTCTCCATCTTCTTTATAACCAGTATTTCATTTTGGAAATGCTTTATTATTTTCTTTCAGTTGATTCTTTTTAAGCTACAAATTCAAAATTCATGAACAGC
Organism: Eonycteris spelaea; assembly: GCA_003508835.1. Lineage (NCBI taxonomy): Eukaryota > Metazoa > Chordata > Mammalia > Chiroptera > Pteropodidae > Eonycteris > Eonycteris spelaea. The sequence continues at coordinate 2,085,222 of PUFA01000067.1, read as the reverse complement.
CTTTCAATGGTTCGAAAGAAATTTTGTTTGGGTAGATTGGAGCAATATTGGGGTGGTTAAAAATGAACAATAAACAATATTTCTCCACCCACTACTCTTACTGTGAAGTAAATAATCATAGGCATAAAAGCATGTCGAACTAAACAAATTGTAAACACAAATTCATTTCTACACTATGACTTTGGCTGGGAAACAGAAGCAGCAATTTACCTAGTCTAGGTTCAGCCTCCTCTCCAGACATCACTCCTGAATGTTGATCTGCTAGAATGCTGCTGACTTTAGTCAGGCATCTACTTAACTGATCTCACCGCATCTACTCCCGGCTCGCATAAGACTTGTGTGACTGAACTTTAAAATATCTACATTCTAAGATGTCAATGAAAATGGTACCCAAAAGTTATAAGCTATGTAGTGATGCATTTATATAGACTTCCAGTCTTTAAAGTTGAATTCAACCATCTTTAAGTCACCAAACAAATATTTGTTAAGTTCCTCTTGTATGTCAGAAATTCTTTTTGATACTGAGAATAGAACAAACACAGTTCCCGCTCTCATGATGTTCTAATGATGTTCCAGAGACATTAAACTAGTAAGCAAATATAAAACAATTTCTATTGTGGTGAGTTGCTGTTAAGGAAAGCAGCAGGGTGATACAATCAAGAGGGGTTGTGACTCCAGATGGTAATTTAAAAACACTGAGAAAATTTATCATTTAAATAGGCACTATTGGATAGCCTTTGATAAAGTAGATCATTTGTCAGTAATGTCAACAATTCTACATATTTGATGCATTTTGTTCAGAAATTGCATCCAAATATAATGCCATACATTAAAAAAAATACTTATGCAATTACCAAAAGATTATAGTGTAAAAGAAATGTTAGCATTTAAAACAATGTTTTAACACACTTCTCATACAAGAAGGAAATATTTTAAAGTATCTACTTTATGATTTTTTGAGGAAGACTATCTGAAAATCAGGAACAAACTACAGTTTAGCCAAAAGTAGAAATGGATGTATGAAGAAAATAGAAAAAAAAATATATGTGTGTCGGTCTTGGTAGCAAGGCTCAGCAAAAATTATCCAGATTATAGTAACTGTGATTTTTTTTCTTTTTCTTTTTCCTTTTGCACAAGACTGTGGACACTCTCTAATGGGCTACTCAGAAAAGAAGACACAAGTGTTGTTTCAGTGTCTGATAGGAAAGCAACATATTTGTAGCAGATTAAGGAGCTCAATTTTGGTTTTTTACTCAAATCTACACAATTCTAACCTATTTTTATAGTTTATGTCCTTAAAAAATTTGGTGGCTAAAGGAAATTAACAGTCAAACAATTTTATAAATGACAAATGACTTAACTTTTTTTCAACTCAGTGTATTAACCCATTCATCAAAAATACATATAAAAAATAGCCTTCTTAGGCCATATGGAAAATATAAGCTGCAAAAAAGTCAAGCTCAGCCAAAATTCAAAAAAATAGCGCTCAATTTTTGTTTGCCACAATTACTCACATATTTCTCATCTCTTCTTTAAAAATGTACCAATTCTTTTACATGATATAAAAAAAATTTTTTTAAATAATCCCCACAGGATTTCCAACTAGAAACATAAATTCCTTTTTCTATGTTATGATCCTGTTTGGGATAGTGGAATGGGCCAGCTTCAAAGTAAATCGTATGTACATTTTATCTCATTTAATCTTTACAAGAACCCTGTGAAAACATTATCTTCATCATCAACATCATCATCATCATCATCATCATCATCATCATCATCATCACTATCCCTATTCCATAAATTAGAAAGGTCTTGTAATATGTCCAAATTCAAAGAGCTAATACAAAGCAGAACAGTGATGTTAATAATTATCTCTTGAATCAAAAGTTCCGGTAAAACTCTGACTCACGCACCCAGATTTCATGAACACTTCATCTACACTTACTTAAACTTTCTGTTAGAAATATATATATAAGTACATATTTCTCCTGCTAGCTCCCTGTGAGTGGAATACATGCCTTGTATTTCCTTGCTGATAGTAGTTTATATAACAGCCATAATCTCTACCACCATCATAATCATCATGAACACTGTTTGAGATCTTACTATATACTCTAAATTATGCTAAGTGTTTTAATTCATTTTAAAATTTAATCCTTAAACTAATCCCCAGTGATATAAATACCACTAGTATTCCCATTTTGCTAAATGAGAAAACTGAGGCTTTGGGAATTTTCTTTCTAAGACAACAGGATGAACACATTAACTAACTAATTGATTAATTAATATTACGCACATCAAGCAGAATTATTTAAAATATATTTATTGAGCTTCTAAAATATGTCAGGTACTCTTCTAGCTAGTAAGCTATTCCAGTGGTAGAAAGATAGAAATGATGACTTCACACCGATGATACTTGCCATAGCAGGAAAAAACAGGGAAGGAGGTAGCAGAGTTGTTAGTTCTTGTGAGAATTTGATATGTTACAATTTTTAAAGAGTGGTTAAGAAGGGAACAGTAAGAAGATAGCTTTGAGTAAATACATGAAGGTTTGGCTGTTCCAGGCTATAACTGAGTAGATGGGTTGGTTTATTTAAAGGGAGCAAAGAAGCCACTATGTCTTTGCCAGGAAGGAGCAGAGGAGACAATTATAAATAATGAAATCAGAGATGAAGCACAGAGTTCTCTTCAGTTTTGTAGGACTTTGTAAGGACTTTGGCTTTTGCTGAGAGAAATATGGAAGCCATTAATTAGAAAGTTTTGAGCAGAAGATTATCTTAGTTGGACTTGTGTTTTTAAAAAGATCACTCAGGCAATATGTTCAAATAGACTATTGGAATTGGAAGTAAGTGTAAAAAAAGGGAGGCCAATTAGATTCAATTAAATTAGACTGTAATAATCCCATCTAGAAAGGAGAATAGACTAGACCAGGAGTAAAGTTTTTAAAGTAGTCAGACAGGTAAGTTGATAGCATTTGAAGACAAATTAGATGTGGGATATGAACAAAAGAAATTACCTGAAAATAATGCTGAGTTACTGGCCTGGGCAACTGGATGAGTAGAGTAGGGGAGAAGAAGAAGGAAGGTCAAAAGTTTGATTTAGTTTAGAACCAAAGTTTGAGAACCCAATTAGATAAGTGGAGGTGGTGAATGGGCAATTATTTACATGAGTCAGAAATTCCCAAACTAGACAGAAAAATCAAGGAGACTTCACCATGTTAATTATTGAAATCCTTAAGACTGAATGAGCTGACCAAAAGAATAAGTATACATAGTGGGAAGAGACCTGAATACTGAATACTAAGACATGCCTAAATTTAAAGATAAGAAAGATGAAAAAAATCTCAGCAAGGATAGAGAGAGAGGCCTAGAGGAGGAAAACCAAAAAAAACCAGATGCTCCTGAAAGAATGAGGTCCAAAAAAGAGAAATGATGAACTATGTCAGATGTTGCTGATAAGACGTGAACCGAAAACTGACAGTGGATTTAGCCCTGGTGCACTCACTAGAGACTGACAAGTCCAGCTTCAGAGGAGTGAGAAAGATCATGAATATTTAATGGTTATTTGAGTGGAGTGTTCCAGATCACTGAGGCCTCAGATTTTATCCCAATTAGTACCACAAAAAGAGCTGAATTTGGGGAAAACTCAATCTTTCTAACTGCAGATTTTTTCTCTATTAAAGGAGTTCATTTGGTTTTAATTATTGGGACCTTTTTTATTAGATGTTTGTTTTTGTGTTTATGTGTGAGTGTGTATACATATGTGTGTGTTTCAGCCTCCAAACCAGAGCTGCTTTGATTCTAGGAAAGAGGATACTCAGCATTCCATCCAGATGAGTACTGCTGCTAAGCACCATGTTCGCTTTTCTCCTCCCCTGCTAGCTTAAATTCTACGGAGGCCAATTAAACTGCCTATGCCAGCATCGAACACAACATACACTATCTCGACATGTAGGTGATTACAAACTTCCAACTACATTTTAGCCTAAGTACTGAGCTGTGCATGGGGTGTTTTCACTTTATGTGAACTGTCTTTTGAGTAGAAACACATTGTAACTTGCAGTGTACTGTTCTCAGGAGTATTGCCGTAAACTACAGGAAGACACCTGCGCAGAGCTTTCTTCTCATAATTAGGGAGGTCAAGTCATTCCCATCATATATGTTTTTCAGTTCTTGTCCATGTTCTGAGGCTCAATGATTAAGTTTGATGTATGACTCACTAAAGTCATTATAAAAAGGTAAATAAAACATTTTAGCAATGTCTGAAAACTCAGAGGAAAGTAATTCCTGCTGAGGGGGTGGGGGAAATGAAGCCAGAAAGTTCTTAAGAGTATGAAAATTTTGAAGTTTGTATACCTCACAGGAATACTTGTCCCTGCCTACCTTGAACGAACATATTGGAAAATTATGTTTTCATTGAAAAATTGCTTCTAGTTAAAATGCTGGAAAGGGCTCGAGTGTTAAATAAGGAAATCATATTATTCCCAAGTTACATCTGAATCTGCATTACCTTTCTCCTTTGTTATTTAGGGAAAAAAAATATGCTAACTTAATGGATAGGAAAAAACATTGTCGTGAAGGAATTTCTAAAGTGCTTAAGCTACTAACCAGTGGACAGTGATGAACTGGGGTGATGTTGCTTTATGTCTTCACCGAGTAACATATTTGGTAGTCAATCATGGTAATGATGGGCTGGTGGTCATCAGGAAAGCCCATCAAGCCTCTTTCCTCTACTTTCTGTAAGTGAAAAGTAGATGATCTGATAAATTAGTAAGAGGAGTTATTTGGAAGCTGTGTTATTGGGTGCTAACATGTGCTTGGAAGAGGGTTACATGCAACCTCAGATGCTCATTCCTCTTTAAAACTACAGAGCGCATTCAAACAGCAGTCTCTTGAAGGAAACCTATTCATTCACTAATTCATTTACTTTCTCATTCACTGCTGCATGTCAGGAGCTCTATTTGTTTACCTCTAACAGAGGGATTTCAATGGAGACAATTTCAGAGCAGATAGAATGGTAGGTTGATAGGTTGATGCTATGAAAGACCAGGAGAGGGAGAAATTGTATTCCCTTCTAATACTACTTGCCTCACATATTCGGTGTGGACACCTACGAGAATGCATGAACTTCGCCAGTTCTTATCTCAAACGTCATTTCTTCTCTACCCTGTCCAATATAAGCTGTTTCCCCCGTTAAGTTCCTTTATAGCATTATCATAGATTACAATTTTTACTTAACATTTGCATGTGAATTACTTAATTATGATTCCCCTATTTGAGGCAACATTCATGAGGACAGTGAGTTTATTAGGTTTAGTCACCATTACACACTTATGCAAAGCATAGAACACACAATCTATTAATTAGACATTCTTTAAACTTATTAATAAATACATCAGAATTCCTTTCTAGATATCACCCTTTGTTTGCTAGAAATTTTTCAGTATTTTATCCCTTATGGTTCCAACAATATATTTTCTCTCTATTTGGCTTTTATTCCAGATCATTTGCATTGACATAGATTTTTTTTCTCTAGTTCTCCATCCAAATTTCTAGTATCTTCCTGAATTTAGATGTCTAGAGTTGTTTCTTTTACTTCATGTATCCTATTATAATTCCAGGTACAAAGTAGCTAAAATGCTTGAGATAGAAAGCAAATGGGAGTACCTTCATTGAAACTACCCAAAACTGATACTTAGAACTTCATGCCATTTAACATCAGCACAGAGTGAAGGTCTCAGCTAAATCTTATTGGTTTCCAGTATCCTGTTGGCTATCCAAGATTGCATTGCAATATCCTCCACTTTAATACCACTTTCTGTTTTACTTTCTTCTGAAATATAGAGCCCCACTTGCCTCATTTTCATATTATTTTCATTGGCATATATCATCTTAAAATTCATGCATACCAAAGTGTAAAATTCTTGTGACTGAAAAGAAAGTATATAGAGATAAATCTTTGTATGTCTGAGATCTACTAATGGAGAAATTGAATTTTCTAATGCTTGATGATAGCTACATGCCATATGTTAGCAACCTATTAGCTGGTTTTCTTCCTTCCCACTTGCCGCTGTCCATTTAATTAAATTGATGTCTAAATTTTTAGTAGTTTGAGATTGGTCATAGGCCCTCTTCTCTATTCTTCTCTTGCTGTAGATGATTTCCAACCAGACCCATAGCTTTAAATATGACAGACACTAAATGTATATTTTCACCTCTTAAATCCAGATTTTGAAATCCAAATTTGTAAAATGTTACCTCCAACTGAATATCCGTAGGCATCTAAAATTATCATGACCAAAACTGTTCTTCCCCTAGTATTTGTCATATCCCCAAGTTAAAACCATTCACAAATTTACTCAAACCCAGAAACTCCAACCCACCTTGATACCTCCATTTTTACACTTAATCATTATCCAGTTTTACTGCACTTATTTTAGAAGGTGTCTTGAATATGCCCGCCTTCTCTAACTTACATACAACCATATACTAGGCTGATACCTCACCTGCACTATTGCAAGGTCCACTCAACCAGGGTTCTCTTTCCACTACTGACTTCCATTATCTCTTCTCCATAAGTTTTTAAATACTTAAAAAAATTTTTTTCAATTACTTTTGATATACAATATCATATTACTTTCAACTATACAAAATAGTGATTATACATTTACACAACTTATGAAGTGATCACCACAATAAATCTAGTAACCATCTGACACCATACATCGTTATAACAATATTATTAAGTACATTCATTATGCCATACTTTAAATCCTTATGACAATTTTGTAACTACCAATTTATACCTTTTAATCTTTTACCCCACTTCAAACATCTCCCAAAATTCCTTTCATCTGGCAACCATCAAAATGTTCTCTGAATCTATGAGTTTGTTTCTGTTTTGTTTGTTCATTTATTTTGTTTTGTAGATTCCACATTTAAGTGAAATCATATGGTATTTGTCTTTCTATATCTGACTTATTTCACTCAGCATAATACCCGTTAAGTCCATCCATATTGTTACAGATGGCAAGATTTCATTCTTTTTTTATGGCTGAATAATACTACATTGTATATACGTACCACTTTTTCTTTATCCATTTATCTTAAGTTGCTTCCTATCATAGCTATTGTAAATAATGCTGAAATGAACATATGGATCCACATGTCTTTTTGAATTAGTGTGTTGGGGTTTTTTTTAGATAAATAACCAGAAGTGATATTACTGGGTCCTTCTTTGTCTCTTGTTTTACCTTTTGTTTTAAAGTCTATTTTGTCTGGCATAAGTATTGCTAACCTGTTTTTTTGTTTGTTTGTTTCCATTTTCATGAAATTATTTTTCTGCCCCTGTACTTTCAGTCTGTGTGTGTCTTTCTATTTGAAATAAGTTTCTTGTAAGCAGCATGGTAAGAGTCTTGTTTTCTTATCAACTCAGCCACCATATGTTTTTGATTGGAGCATTTAATCCATTTACATTTAAAGTAATTGTTGATAGATATGTAGTTGTTGTAATTTTATTATTCATATTTTTTATCTTTTTTCTTCTTCTTAAAGAAGTCCCTTTGACATTTTTATAAGACTGTTTTGGTAGTGATAAACTCTAGCTTTCTTTTGTCTGGGTAGTTCTTTATTGGTCCTTCAGTTTCTAAATGATATTTTTTGCTGGTCGTAACTCCTTGCTCTTGCTGGTAAGTCCTTATTTTTCATCACTTTGAATATTCTGTGCCAATCCCTTCTGGCTTACAATATTTCTGTTGAGAAATCAACTGACAGCTGACAGTCTTATGGGAGTTCCCTTGTAGGTAACTAATTGCTTTTCTCTTGCTGTGTTTAAGATTTACTCTTTGTCTTTAACCTTTGGCATTTTAATTATGATGTGTCTTGCTGTGAGCTACTTTAGTTTATCTTGTTTAAGACTCTCTGCATTACCTGGGCTTCTATGTCTATTTCCTTCACCAGGTGAGGGAAAATTTTCTGTCATTATTTCTTCAAATAGGTTTTCAATTCCTTACTCTATCTCTTCTCCTTCTGCTACCCCTATGACATGAATGTCAGTATGCTTGATGTTGTGCAAGAGGACCATTAAACTATCCTCTTTTTGGGAAGGGGGATTTTTTTTTTCTTTTTGCCATTCTGATTGGATATTTTTCTACTACTTATCTTCTAAATTACTGATTCAGTCCTCTGCCTTCATCTAATCTACTGTTGATTCCCTCTTTTCTGTTATTGTGTTCTTCATTTCTGACTGGTTCTTTTTTATGTTTCTCTCTCTTTGTTGAAATTCTCACTAAGATCATTTAGCATCCTTATAATCAGTGTTTTGAACTCTGCATCTTACAGATTTTTTGTCTTCATTTTGTTTAGGTAAAGTTGCTATGTCTCCCAGCTACTCTACTAGTAGAGTAGCCTTACATAGTAGGTGTCTTGTGGGGCCCAGTGGCATAGCCTCCCTGTTACCTGAGCCAGGTGCTCCAGGTCTGTTCCTTGTGTGGGTTGTGTGTGCCCTCTTGTTGTAGTTGAGCCTTAATTACCATTGGCATGTCAAACAGAGGGACTGACCTCTAACCAATTGGTTATGAGAACTGGCCATGATTATAGTGGAGAAGTTGTTATGCAACAGCTGACCCTGTGGAGCAGGATTCACTTTAGCAAGGCTCTGGTGCCTGCCAAGTCTGCTCTTTGGGTGTGTCATTTGTGGAGATGGTTGGGTGGTGCTTCGGTGTGGTCTGAAGCTGGCCATCAGGTATGTTGGTTCTGGGGCCTCTTGGGAGAGGCTCTGGTGCAGGCCATTATTAGATGCTGCCTGTGCACTGTGTGGGGCCACTTGGTATGAGCTACAAAGTGATCTATAGGTGGTTGTCACTTGTACTGGGATTGGAAGTGCCTGAGGGAGACTAAGCAATGAACTGGAGCTGGCTGCCAATAGTGCCAGGCATGGAGCTGTTTAGCAAGAGATATGAGGATATGCCAAGTCCAGATGCCACTTGTTTGGGGTTTGTGAACATTTGAGAGATTTTAGAAAAGTCTGCGGCATATGCCAAAAAGAGGTCATTTGTATGGGAAAGCCACTGGAAGTGGCCTGGGCGGGCCTGCTCATTCGGTGGAGCAAGATCTCAAGGAATCCCCAGGTTGGGGTGAACACTATAAGCTAGGTTGATGGGAGATCAGATATGGTGTCTGCTTGCGGGGAGGAGGTCCCAACAGAAGAACAAGGGCTTCTGCCAGCACTTCTGTCTGGGACATAGTTGCCCTTCACTCCTCACCTAAAGCCAGACAATTCAGTTCTCCCCTGGTGCCTTTTGAGCTGCCATTCTAGCACTGGAGCTCAGAGAGAATAAGTCCATCAGCCAATAAGTTTGTTCATGGGCCCTTTAAGAGAAATGAGTGGGGCTCCAATATTCCTCCAATTCACTCAGCCACAGTTTCCTCTGGTTTTCATAGCCAGAAGTTATCAGGACTTCTCAGCATTGGAATCCTGGGCCGGGGAGCCTAGTGTGGGTCTGGGACCACATGCTCCTCAAAAGGGACCTTCACAGCTGAGATATTACTACCAATTTTTAACCTCAATACATGGGTGTGGGATCAGCTTTTCTGCATCTCCACCCCTCCTACTAGTCTCAATGTGGCTTCTTCTGCATATTCTCAATTATAGGACTTCTGCTCAGCTAAACTTCATGTTATTGTAAATGATGTTTGTTCTGTAGTTTAGTCGTAATTTTGAGGTGATCATAAGAAGAAGCAAGCACAGAATTTACCTACTCCGCCATCTTGACAGATCATACTAAAAAAGAGAAGCCATGCCATCTCCTTGCTCATGACCCTTAGATTGCTCTTTGTTGTTTTCAAAATTAAATAAAAAACACTTCATTGAGTCATCTGTGCCCTTAGATCTAATCCTGCCTCCAACCCTCACCTGATCTGCTGCCCCTCCCTTCCTTATCTCATTGTACTTTAGCCCTAACAGCTGTTCTCCATTCCTGAGTATATCAAGGTTCATTCTCCCCTCAGGGCTAGGAAGATGCGGGAAGTGAACAATGTGCTTCACAGTAGCAAAATACCTCAAAGATTAAACACATTTAAACTTACAATTGAATTGGAAGATTAATTTCCTTGTTCTAATGTATAATAACTATTTGCTTCTATGTTTATCTCTATAGTTCTGCTTTCTGAAAGTCAGAATTGGGTCTTCTTATTTCCTATTACCTCCTGGCACCACAAAAGTTTGCTAGATGAATGAATAAATGAGTGAGTCAACACAGAATGAATAAGCACCCATCCAATAGGACTTTCTCTACTTTTAAAAGAAAGATAAACATCATTTGCTTTCTTTTACCCCAACAATATCTCACTTAGTTGAGATAGTACTGAAATAAGAATCACCAAACCTGTGTTCTACTTATCTATTAAGTTTTTAATCTTAAACAAAAAAAATACCTCTCTGGAAGCCTTGAATTCTTAATTGTGGAACGAAGGGTTTGGAGTACACTGGTGGTTTTTCAACTTGAAACAAAAATTTTTAAACAAAATTATATAATGAGCTGTAATATGTGAATTACTTAAAAATGATGGTGCCTTGGTTGAATGGACTGGTGTTTTTGGAGCCCTGCCAATCAGTAAACTCACTTGTCCCTGCCTCTGGGGCCCCTGGGACCCCTCCATAGATGCCAAGGGCTCTGCAAAGCCCAGTTCAAAAACCACTGGACTCAAAGTCTCTGAGGCCCCTGGTAGATCTAACATTTCATGATTCCAACTCTGAAATAAACAACAGATGTTGCCAACTAAAGCCGAATGAAATGTATTCATGCACTCCTTTAAAAATTAAATGGAAGACTTTTCTCCCCTTTAAAAATCAAGCAAAATTCATTGCTTGGAATTCTGACAGAGTATACAAAGAGCCTTTTAAATGCTAAAGAACATTCATAAATGACTTTGTCACAAAGTGTTATAAGATTTTGCAAAATTGAGCTTATGTAGGTTTTTGCTGACTTGAAGTGTTATTGATTAGAAAATACTTTCTACCCTCCAGGCCATGCGTGCCTCAGAAGGTTTCAGATCCAGGAACTCGAGTCAGCTCACCTATGTACTGGAAAGGTCAACCCGCCATGGAAACCCATTAAAACACACACGCACATTCACTCAGCTTGGAGGTTGAGAGTGGCAGATCCAATCTCACCCAGAGCCATGCTGCAGCCTCCAGGAGGCTGATGTAATTCTCCTGCGATTCTGTGGTTTAAATGGAATTGATTATTTTAAAATATTAGATATGGCATTGCTTGCTTTTTCACATTGCATTAAGCATTCCCATACATGGAGCTAGAGACTAAGTAGACAAATACATAGAGTTGCACATACTGTCTCCCTCTCATACATATGTATGTAGACACACCTGCACATGGTGCATACATACAAAGAGTAGATAACAGTATCAGTAGTTTACAAGTATGAGAATTTACCTTTATAAAACACTTTAAAATAGAGCAGTTCATTCAATCACCTGAGAACTCTGTAAGCTAGATATGTAAGAACTTCTATGTACAAAAAAAAAAAAAATGCACTAAGTGATTTTCATACACTTATTTAATTATCTTCATGTTTCATATGAAAAGATGGAGGATCTGGCAATTCAATTGACTTATTCAGCATCCCAATACCAAAAGGACAATCTGGTGAATAAAAACCAGCACTATTGACTATTGAGAACAACATTCCTCTATCACACCAGTTTTACTAACCCCAGAGCAAATTGTGGACTGTCTTTTACATAAAAGTTTACTCTGTTGGAGCAGCTTTTGCTAAAACAGTTGTTCTGGATTGCTTTTCTAATGCCAGAGCTAGATTTTTACAGGCCCATTATGCCCACTATCCGGGCTCTCCCTTGAGTCGCATGGCACCATTTACGACAAGCTAGTGAAGTTGGAACTGCAAACTAGGTCACATAACGTTCAACGTATTGATCTTGATCTATTCATTCCAGTGTTTATCCATAGTAGGATGACTTCTGACCAGTAGAGTAACACTAGGGCAATGGTTAGCATCTTCCTCCAAACATTTCACCCTCCCAGTAGGATAGTAACCTCAATCCCCTGCTTTCCTTTTCCTCTATTACAGTTGATGTTATAGTTTCTCTTCAGTGTGATAACATACATAATCTTCCTTGTCTCCTTAATATACAGTTGGCAGGAACAAGAGAAATGTGACTGATTAGCCTAGTGGTTTAAGAACTGTATACTGCTGGGTCTCATTAATAGGACATCAGCCAAGAATTTCACTCACATATAGTTGTACATAATCTCAAGAGCCTGCCATAGCCTGGAAGTTGTGGAAAACATCCTGGATCAAGCTGTTCTGTGAGGAAGGAATGAGACTCACCCAAGATAAACTACCGGTCCTGTAACTAAACAGTACAGAGTTTCTTGGAGGATAAAAGATAAATGATTTCCTTGATTACAAATCTCTCACTCTTGCAGAAGACCTATTCTCCAACTCTGCGACCATGTTTCTGGAAGAGCACCATCTGCCACTGGCTCAGCTCTAATGAAGAAAGAGTTCAATACAGCAGTGATGGATCCTCTCAGTGGCCCCATTCATTCTGGGGAAAGCTGCTCTGACCGATTCCTGCAGCAGTGTGCCTCTCCTCTGTTGCTGTTGTTCTTTGTGGAAGGTGATTTTTCCTAGCCATAGGACAAGGGAGGGAATTAGAAGATGTGGTACCACCGTCCTGCTGTTGGCCCCACAACCTACCATGTAGCTCTTGACATACCTGACGATTACTCTAGGACTCAGTTTATTCATAAAGTGGAGTGAACACAAGTCCCCCAGCAGTTCTTAGTACAAAGTTAAATGTGCGGTGGCTATAAGGATCTGTACCTTCCTAGAAAAATATGACACTATAACTGTGGTTCTCTCTAAGGAAGATGTCTTCTTGTATTTAATTCTTTTTTCTGAAAGAGGAGAGTTGACATGGTATTGACTGATAAAGTGAATTTAAATCCTGCATCCAGAATCTGAGCAGGGACTCATAGCTATGCAGACTACCAACTAGAACATCCTTTTAACACAAATTTAATAGTCTGTACACATGTAAATTAGAGAGGCTTAAATTGTAGCTCTAACCCCTCTGTACTAACTCTAACACATGTATTTCGCAAGCTAACTCATGGATGTACCGACCTAATTTCTGGCCATCACTTCACCACAGATCAGCAAAGTCTCTCTAGCAGAAAAAGTGCAAAGGCAGAGATAAGAGGCAAGAGGAAGCCAAGGAGAGCAAGATTAAAAGGTGCCATGATACTAGCAAAAACACCTTGAGAAAGAAAATTATGATTCTTGTTTCTCCACTGGTCTGGAAACAAGCACACTTAAATCATGGTTATGGTGAATATATTCTCCATACCAAAACTGTTGGGACAAATAGTCACAAGGAACATTTGTGATATTTTTAGGGTGAAATATGGTATTAGAGATATAGTTTGAGCCCTGAAATATGAGTGTTTAGAAGAAATCAATAGATTTAGAGTCAACAGTAAAGTGAATTTAAAAATGACACTGTCCATAAAATTCAAAGATATATGTTCACTGAAGTCACAATCTCAGTATAAAATTATTATTTTATATCAATACAGTAGTGGGTAGGACTGACTGAAAGTCCTTAAATACTCAGTCTCTTCAGGCATCAGTTTTCGCAACTGTAAATTAAAGTAGATGTATTTGATAATCTCTAAAGTTCCCTTCCTGAACTAATATTCTGTAAGTCTATAATTTATTTGCTATGCTATAACAGTCTTTCTTCAAAAAGCATAGAATGTACACCCTCCCTGCCACACACACAGTCATTCACACATGGACAAGAATTGATGTCAGGGAGGCCAACCTGGAGGGATAGGCATCCTAAGGTGAGCAGGAACCACATGGTTGGCAAGATTCTGGGTGTAAACTAAATCCAAGGACCTAGAAATAATGATGGTATTACAAAGTATGAAAGCAAGTAACAAAACTATGTTTCCAAGAGTTTGGTCAGGCAGAATCCTCAGCCTTGGAGTTACCAGAGTCAGAGACTCAGTTTTAAGGCAACAAAAAAGGGTAATTTAGGCTTAACTGGCATCTTATTGACAACAAAGCAGAAATCGAGTAATTAGAACCAATAGAAAGTCAGAGCATAACCAAAATACAAAAGAGGATGAATTCGATGCCAAGCACCCTAAGTATTGAAGTCAGACAACTTTCTTTAGCCTTTGTCGGTTTAGAGCAGGAAAAAAAAAAAATGGAAACTAAATGTCTTGCCCCAGGCTTGAAAAAGTAAATCAATATACCAATTTAATATGATTTGAATTTCTTTACATTAAAAAATTATTGATTTCAAATATCTACATGATTTTTTAAAGAATACAAGCAATAGAGAAATTAAAGCATTTTCCAAATTGTATGTAACTTGAAGTAGTACTTATATAAAGTCTAAAAAACAGTTAAAACAATTATTTAAAAAATTCAGACTTGAAAACTTTTAATTAATGTAAAAAGCTCTGTTTTGGCCTAAATTATTCCAGTTAACTACTTAAATTGATAAAAGTCATCAATCATTGCTTGACTTTATACTTCACTTTGCCTATGGATATAGTTTAGAACAACTCCACACCAGCAAAAATCCTTCTAATGCTTACCCTAATTGCAGTCAACAGGCTCCAAAAACCAACACTGGAGTCACGGCAGCCAGATTTATAATTTAATACCTTCAAGCCTTCTAAAATTGAAGGCAAATTTAAATCTAAAGTAACACAGCTCCTAGTAATGCAATGCATTATACTAGGGATGTACAGTGTATCTTGCATAAAAGTTCCATGAAAACTGTATATCTGATTCATAATTAGTTTTCCTTCATAAACTGGGCTGCAAAATGATCTAATTACATTGCATACTTTGGAATATTAGCTGTTATTTGCTCCTGTTTGTTTTACTCCGAAGTCTCAAACATATTTGTCAGCTTTATCTGCTCTGGGCAAGTAGAGCGTGAGGCACTCACTCAACTCAGCAGTTTAGAATGCAAGAGAAGCCAAGCCGAAGCTTACTAATGCAGATGAGTGTAACAAAATCAGAGAAAGTACCCTCCATTCCATGAGAACAAATTTATTTGAACTCCCTTGGCACTCTTAAATTAATATTTCTGCTCTAGGGAAGGCTCAAGGAAAATCTAATATGATGTGTTCTAAAATTGACAACATGGAATCCAGAGATTCATTTCTTCCTCAATTGAAGTTCCTAGCAAACGATTTTTTTCCTCTTACCCTTTACGGAAGCAGACTGATTGGATGGTGATCACATACCAGAAAACATCAGAGGAATCAAGTAAATGCAATTGTTAATTAAATGTAACTTTTCTAGTGACTCACCAATACTCCTATTTAGAGACAGGAAGAATTAGGTTCACCCATGGCTGTATTCATGATTCCAATCTTCCTTGCCCCTTAAGCAGCCATGTTTATGATAAATTCCCATGCTACAGATGATCTTGATGCTCATTATTGTCCATACATTCAAAGTCATGTCCTGGCTAGCTTCCTCTAGCTAGGACCCTCTCCACTTTTGTATCTGGTGATGCCCGCCTGGACACCAACTGAATGAGCCAGACCTTTGCTCTTAACTCTTAGTTGGCAACCCTTCAAAACTTATGATTGGACTTTGTTGTTCTCCCTTCCCCATTGTTAGCTCTCTTTTTACTATTGGCATGTGATGCTGTCAGTATCACTTGGGGCTATCATAAATGCTTCACTGTAATTAAAGCTATGAGTATCTGGAGACTTGAACAAGGCATAATTTGGAACAACTCCACACCAGCAAAATATTTACAACCATGAAATCTAGTTTGAGTTGAGTAAAGGACAGCAGAAAAGACATCTCAAAATGATCACATAATACTCAGGATAGTCAAATGTCTTTGGGACAGTACACCATCCTTTGCCTTACAGATCATGACAGATGATGCTAACTCTAGGTGAATCTGAGGACTCCACAGCAGTCATCAAACTGCTCACATTTTTGAGCATTTGGTCATGGCTGAAGCTCTTTGAAAAAATTACCATTGCTTCTCAGCATCCTGCACAAGGCAGAACATAGTAGGAGCTCGATAAACATTTGTTGATTTAGTTCTTTCCTTTAAGAAATCCATCATCATCAACTGACATATACACAATTTTTCAGTTTGATAGATTTTTTCTGAGTTTGGAAATAAAGTCTATTATTTTGTTTTTATTAGAAAAGTAATACATACTCATTATAATAAATCCGCAAAATATAAACTTTCAAAGGTGCACTCTTGTTTATTATTTACTTTTTGCATTATGTTGTTAACATCTTGACATGTCGTGTCTTCTACAGTGCTGTTAATGGCTGCGTAGTATTCCCTTTCGTGAAATATCATTGTTTTTTTATTCAATTATTGGTTAGCAAGTAGAACAGTGAGTGTCGCAGAACAATGGTTTAATGTGCATTTGTGGATGAATAAGTAAATTAAATTGATATTTAGCTTTTATCTATTTTTCTCTATTAAAAATAACACTGCCATAAACCTGTTTGTGGTTAAATCTTTGTGCACATACATAAGTCATTCTTTGGATAAATTCTTAGAACTTAAAATGTTGGTCAAAGTACGACAGTGGTGGATTTTAATCCCATCACTATAAAATTCTCTAGAGATTGTCAAGGCCCTCCCCCACAGAAACAGTTTGCATTACTCAAAGCTGACAACTGTTTGCTTCCCTAAGGTTAGCCTTACAACAACAACAACAAAAAAAATTAGTTTTTTCTTCTCTCGCTCTACAAGATCCTAAACCTATGTAATTAGGACATATTTATTACAAAGACATCTATCAGTCTTGATCAAATGGTTCAGTGGGAAAAATCATTTAGTTTGATTCACTAGGAATCAAATAGAAATAATTATTGAATGTGTGGTACTGTCCAGCTATATAAATGATTAAAATGGATGCCGATAAATGTTTTACCTCAGTCTAATTTGCCCACATAGATAGTGGTTTGTTTTAACAACTCCTGCAAAAGATTGGCTCTAACTGAAATGTCGAGATCATCCTATGGGCCACAGGCTGCCATGAACTGAACAACATCATCTACTTCATCTACCTGCCTTCATACAGAACTGCATTTAAAATTTGCTGAATAAGACATATCCTGCTGTGAAAAGTTTTCCTGCAAGAAGTTGTAGGGGAACCTCACAAGAAATTAGAAGACAATTAGAAGACAATATGCAAATCAAGTACATGTAAGTGGTCTAAACATCATTGAGGCATACTTGCAAACACATATTTAATTGCAAACTTTTCCTTTTGTGCCACTCAAAAATAAAATCCTAAATACCTGGAAATCCCTAGTGAAGTGTTTCTCAGTACCCTGAAAATCCCTGCTACAAACTAACTCAAGTTCAACTGCATTTCTCATTTTTCTATAACACCTTTCAAGTGTATATTAGAGTTGTTCTCCTAATATCATTGCTTTGCAAAGTCTACGTGACCACTGAAATCATTCACTTCTTTTAGATAGTTTTTAAAATGGGGTCTTTAACACATAAAATGATCATTTTCAACTAGCATTACTAAGATTGCATTTAAGCTCACAGCATCCAGAACCAAAGGTATTTTAACACATTCTCATTCCCTCCTCACTTTCATCATGCTGCTACTTTGTTTTTTCATTACACGAATTGTTGACCCACAAGTTTTTTTTTTTTAGTAGAGAAAATCTTAAAAACAAAAATAATGACTCTAAAATTACCAAATGTTATTCTGGAAACTATTTGATCTTACTATGAGAGAGAAAGATCAAAGGATGATAGCTCAGGCTTCACAGGGTACCAACTTCTGGGAACAATTATTTCAGTTGTTAACAAGGGGAGATATGGAGGCTGAAAAAAAAGAATTGTTTCTCTTTCAATTATATGTCATTTATAACGGAATGTATGTATTGAAAGATATTTTTAAATGTGTAAAATTTTATTTCTACAGAGACATTGTATAATTTAATTAATGAATTGAATGTGATATACATGATCAGATCATTTAAATACCTATGGCTACAATAAAACACATGCATTATTGAAATGCTACAAGATGGTAATTGTACATTTTATCTAGGGAATGCCCACATTGCCAATGGAAATGTGACCTTTATTTTTTAAAATTTGAAAATGTCCTCTTTTGACCTATAAATGTGTCTTCAGACAAACCAGTTCAACATAGAATTGAGAATAAAAATCAAACAATATATACTAGTTTTCAGATTTTTTAAATAACTCTTAATAAGGTAGGTAGTCTTATGAACTGTTTTATTATTTTTTATTTTTTTAATTAAGTTTATTGGGGTAACATTGGTTAATACAACTATATAATTTTCACATGTACATTGTAATTTTACATCTGTATATTCTATTGTGTGTTTACTACCCAAACTCCAGTTTCCTTCAGCTACCATATATTTGATCCCTTTTACCCATTTCACCCTTCCCCTAACCCCTATATTTGACCTCCTTTAACCTTCTACCTACCCCCCCCCCACTCCCTACCCTCTGGTAACCACTAGTCCATTGTCCATGTCCATGAGTCTTTGTTTGTTTGTCCTGTTCCCTTGTTGCTTTTAGGTTTATATCTCACATATAAGTGATATCATGTGATTTTCAACTTTTTCAGTCTGGCTTATTTTGCTTACCATGATTATCTCGAGGTCCATTCATGCTGTTGCAAATTTCATCTCTTCTTATGGCTGAGTAATATTTCATTGATTAGATGTACCACAGCTTCTTTAGCCAATCATCTATCGTAGGACACCTGGTTGCTTCCATGTCCTGGCCACTGTGAATAATGCTGCTATGAACATTGATGTGCAAATATCTTTATGGATATGATTTTTTTTAAGTCTTTGGGGTAAATACCCAGTAGAGGGATGGCTGGATCATATGGTAGATCAATTCTTAGTGCACTTGTTATTACTTGTCCTGTTGATTATAGTTATTCTAACAGGTGTGAGATGGTATCCCATTGTGGTTTTGATTTGCATTTCTCTAATAGCTAGTGATGTTGAGCATCTTTTCATATGTTTGTTAGCCTTTTGTATGTCCTCTGAGGAGAAGTGTCTTGAATCACATTTTATATGTGAACAAACTAAGACATTGAGCAATAAAATAAATTGCCTAAAGTGATAAAGATTTAAACCTAGATTAGAATATCCCTAACCACCAGGCAATTGGATTTGTAATTTGATTAATTGTTTCTCCATTAGCCAATTGCTAAATGAAGTCACTCTTATTAGTGTTGCAAAGATTAAAACTGCCATTGTGACCTTGGGCATGTCACTTTAGCTCCCTTAGTCTTCTTAACCTTATTTTTAAATGAAGGTTGTAGATGTCTACATGTTAGGACTACCAGATGGTTTTAAAGATATTTTCCAGGTCTAGAGATCTTTGGTGTTGCAATACTAAAATATATCAATTATTCGAATAGCCATTTTATACAGCTGAATTATTGAATCTGTCTACATATTATTTTCCATTTTTCCATCATGCTGAGCTATGATTTCAGATAATATAAAGTTTAATAGGTACCATTATCTACTGTCACAACAAAGTACTAATATATTATGTCATATTATGGAGATGCCAAATTAAGTCAATAAAATAAAATTGAGCCACAATCAAAGAAATCATTAAATATAGATAGCCTAAAATACATCCCAGTGATTGTAGATTTTGCCAGTAAATGATTTGCTTCAAAGAAAAATCATGGAATTCATAAAACTCTATAAACTCCTCTTAAAATATGATGGAAAAATTTATTTTCCCAGAATTGCCTTGTGAAACATTTTCTAATTAAGAAAATTATTGTATTAGTCTGTTTTAAATGAATTGTTTTCTTACTAAAGTAGGTGAAACTAAGAACAAGTTGATATCTGTCCTTCAGAGCTGGAGACCACTTTCCCATCACCCCTCCTAGGAGGTAGAAGAATAAGGAGATTTGCTGCATTGTTCAGTGTTTAGTCAAGTACCCCAGGACACATTAGTGATCAAATCTGGAAATAGAATCCTAGAAACTTCTGATCTTTCTCAACAAAAATAATCATTACCGGTAATATTTTTCCCAGTTACTTTTTAAGAATAGATAACTCATGCACAACGTCTCTCCTTCCAGCCCCCATACAAAAATGTGTTTCATGATACATGGGTTAAAGTGTGAAGTCTTGAAACTAACAAAATGTTTCACATATCAAACAAACTTTTTGTCAACTGAAAATCTTGCAAGTGGCAGCAAAATGAGATGACCTAACAGATCTTTTGTAAATGCTTTTCCTTTCATTATCAAGTCTGAAAAGGAATGTCATTTTTCTCCTGCATTTCCTTCACTTCTCTCTTCCCCACTGAGTTTCTAGAATTGGCCAATAAGGATGAGAGGACAGGAAGGAAAAATCAAGGGAGAGGAAAATTCCTTTTTCCATATCAAGATTAAAATTATGAAGCCTTCATAGAGACTGAGAGTTCAGGCTACAGATCAGACTGACTTTAAATCTTGGCTTTTCACTGCCATTTTCCTAGATACATGACACCTTGGGCAACTTTTAAACTGTTTAGACCTCAGGTCCTTTATTTGTAAAAAAAAAAAAAAAAAAAAAAAGTAATAATACTGTTAATAAGCAGCTGAAAGGATAAATTAAGATAACATATAAAAGCTAGTACAGAGTCTGGCACTTAAGTCACTGATATTAATTACAAAGTTGCTTAAGATTATATATTGTCATGGATGTTGTAGGTCATTGTTTATTCGATTCCTTTTGAGTAAACAATGATTTAGATTCAGATTTGTTTAGAAAGGCCACTGCCCTCATAAGGAATGAACATTGCAGGCCTGCCTTGTATTACCAATAATGTAATATTTGTATTAGTTTCTTAGGGCTGAGATCACAAAGTGCCATAAAGTATGTGGCTAAAAACACAGATTTATTCTCTTACAGTTCTGAAGGCTAGAAGTCCAAAATCAAGGTGTCATATGGGCTTTGCTCCCTCTGGGACTCTGGGTAGAATCCTTCCTTGTCTCTTCTATATTCTGGCATTGCCAGCCATTCTTTGCAATTCTTGGCTCACAGCTGTATTATTGCAATCTCTGCCTTCATTGCATGACCTTCTCCCTGTCTCTGTGTCTCCTCTTCTTATAATGACACCAGTCATATTGGATCAGGGGTCCACCCTACTCCAGTATGACCTCATCTCAACATCTTCAACAAACCTATTTCTAAATAAAGTCACATTCTAAAACACTGAGAGTTTAGGTCTTCAATATATCTTTTTAGAGGACGCAATCCAACCCTCAACAATATCTCTCACCTGAACCAATGCAATGTTTCTTTTAAAGGCCTTCTTGCTCCACGCACACCATCATTCCACACCAACACATAGAGAAGTTCATATACTCTAGTCCAAACAAAGCAGCAAGAGAGGGTTCATTAACAATGTGGATTATAGCAGATATTATAAATCCATTTTTAAATACTGTTAATAAGCACTGAATGTAGTCAAGCTGTGTTCAGCATTTTAGACTTCTCTCTGGGTCATGCTGATGAGTTAGTAAACTGTCATGTTCTGATTGATTCATTTGACAATAAGCTCTCATTTCTACTTTGAAGCAAACAGAACTTATACTGGGAATATGGCCATTTGGGGGACCAAATGCATTCCATAATAAAGTCTTTTACCAGTTCTTGTGTTTTAAGGACACTTGGCAAATATTTTGTTACTTTCATATATTTAAAATTCATAATGAGAACTAACTATTAGGCAACTGAATAAATGTATAGGGCCGCTGAAATGTTGTGACTTTTTAATTGAAATGTTGTAGCATCATCTTATAATGAACTTTAAAAAGAAACCCTTTAAAAAGTACCCATGACTCTATAAAATGTTACTTTTATAAAAAAAATATATATATATAACCTAAGAAAGATCCTAGCATTACTTTGTGTTAGAAAGTTTAAAGAAACAGCTTCTAAAACAAATGGTTTATTAATATTTATCCAGGAACTATTGCTCAAAGAATCTGTTTGGCCTAAAATCACCAACACACATCAGTTCAGATGTACAGAACCAAGTGCAGGGTGCTCTAAACTATGTATACTCTGGTCACAGATTCAAAGGTGAAGCATTTAAATTCTACAAGAGAAAAGGTTCACCATGTTAAAAAAAAAAAAATGCTGCTCAAAATCCACAGCAAGGAAGTTCACAAACTGTCATGGTTTCAAGTGATTTTAATTAGTGATGTGTCACTGAAGCACAAGAGTCGCTTCATATTCAGCAAGTCCAAAGCCTTCCACATCACAGCAAAACTACTCCTAAATGTCTGTACAATGAAGAGTTAGTGCCTTGCAAATTATTTTCTCAAAAGGCTCGTTAATAAAGTAATTATGGAAACCACGATATGGATTTTAATTTTAATAAACTCACTGTTGATCCTTCTGTGTTGAGATTGGTCAAATTTCTGTCTGCATAGAAGTTATACATGGAGTCAAACAGAAAACTGCTTGGCAATACCAACAATACTATCACTAGAAATCTTTAACATATATTAGGTGCTTAGTATGTGCTAGACAATATTCTAGGGCTTTACAAGTATTTTAATCCTTACAACAACGTACTGAGATGGGTACTATTATAATCTTCATTTTACGGATGAGCCAGGTGAGCTGCCTGAACCAGGCGTTCTGGCTCCAGAGTCTACAGACCCTTAGACATTATAGTATCCAGCCTCCAAGAATTATTTTTCATAGCACATATACTTTTACTATATTTATTAGGCATCTTGATTATAAAATATCCAAGAAATAATTTTTTTTCTTTCCCACCACTTACTTCTCCCATAATTTTTCTCACCTCTGTGCGTAGTATATCAATCTCTCCATTTCTCAGACTAAAAACTTGAGAATGATACATGAATCCCCTCTTCCTCTCACATTAAACTGCCAATCTACTAACATATCTGATCAGCTCTCCCTTCTAGACATTTTTAGAATCTAATCACTGCTTCCTAATTTTACTCCTTTCACCTTCATTCAAGTCTCTACCATCTTTCACTTGGACCATTGCAGTGGCCTCTTCAAAAGCCTTTCTGCTCTACATACCCTGGCCCCAATACATATACAAGCACCCATACACTAGTCTGAACACTGAAGCAAGAGAGGGCTCTTTAAAACAACAGCACAGATAATGACCAACCTCAAGTCAAACTCACCAAAGTTCCCACACCATTGTAACAGATGACCAAACTATGCTCCAACTGAGAGACAAACTTCTCCTTGAGTCCCTTCTTTCACTAACCCAAGGACTTTGCTCCTATAATTAACCATTCTCATAAATTGTCAATTTGTCTTCCTCTCCTAGATCTTCCCATAGCATAAAAAGAAGCTGTGCTGAGTAGTTCTTTACCTATCATTGTTCTTTTTGTATTCAATATACCTTTAAAGTGTTGTGCATAGTCATTACGTTAAATACGGTCCCCCAGTCACTGTTCAACTTCTGACTCTTCCTCTAATTTGCATGGGACACATCACTGTATGAAATTCAGTTATGTAAACACTATTTATCAGCTTGCTTATTGTTTGTCTCCGTCTTTAGATTATAATCATCATAAAACAAGATCTCTGTAGTTCACAGCTATTTCCTGAGTGTCTGGAATAGTGACTTGTGTACAATAGGCACATAATAAAAATCTTGGAATAAATTAATAAATGAGGGAGTAAGTGGATAGATCATGCTACTCCTTCCATATTTTTTTCTTTGCTAGAAAGAAAACTAATCTTTTAGTATAAGGGCCTTTGCAGTAACAAACACATTTTTTTGGACCTTGCATATAACATTCTTATTTTAATGTATATTAGTATATTCTATTAGTTTATTAGACATCATAGTAGCTGCTGTATGATGTGCCTACCACTCTTACCAAGTAGAGTAATACACCATTACTCTACTTATCCCCATGAATTATTCACTCTATATCCAAAGAGTGGAATCCACTGTCTTCAATTTCCCCTGCAATCAATAATCAGTAACCTGGTTTCCTTGAACTCTCTCTATTACCTTTTGAAATCACTTTAAATTTACATTTTATTATCTATGTTGCAGTAAGCCCTTTTGGCAAAGATTTCAGGGAAACAAATTTATATATTTAAATCAATGTACTATCTCTTTTCAAAATCTCACTATTGTTAACCTCCCAAACCTGCTTGACAATTATATATACCTCTAAATGTGACTTAGCGCCCTTTCCTCCCTCAGACTACAAAAGCAATTACACTTGTAAAACTCTATTGCAAAAAGACTAATCACAATACATGGAATAAAATGTCATTCTGAATGACAGAACAGAGCTTTTAAAAACATCAGTATTCACACGACAAACTCCAATTTGCTGAGCCCACCATCAGGTTTCAGAGTTCTCCCTACAGTGTTGACAAACACAATTGCTAAAGCTGCTGTGAAGTAAAAAGGAAAACTTGAAAAGAGGCTGGGAGAAGGCATGTAATAATAGTATTTGCAGTTTATTGCTTTCCAATAAAAATAATCGCCAGTTACACCTGCAAAGTCACAGCTGAAAAATCCATGTTACTCCATACGGTTTTACTCTGGGAAGCCTCATGGAGTGTCATTCAAAGAGCAGAGGGAGAATTCTGCCTTTCTCTCTTGGTCTACAGAGAAGTGGTATTGAGACTTCCGAGGAAAGAAATGCCTATTACCTAGAATCTGCTCAAGAGCCATAGGAAAAATTTCAAGATAGCAATGCTTTGTGTACAAGGCTGAAGCTTTTGGGTGTTCCTTACAAGATGAATAAGTTCTGGAGATCTGCTGTATAGCCTAGTGCCTGCAGTTGGCATTACTATGTTGTACACTTAAACTTCTGTTAAGAGGGTAGATCTCATGTTAAGTGTTCTTACCACATACATGCAAAGGGACACATGGAAACTTAAATAAGTAAATAGATAGTTGGAGATCATAGATGATAAATGAATGATAGATAGATAGATAATAGATAGATAGATAGATAGATAGATAGAGTAATAGAGAGAGAGAGAGAGAGAGAGACAGACAGACAGACAGACAGACAATAAAACTGAGTTTCTACTTGAGTGGAAAATATTGTTTCTAAACCAAATTGCTTTCTCAGAAGCATCAGTGACAAAACATCTCAACTGAAAGTCAGGGTGCTCATTCATGGAGCCAGCTGAGAAGATTAAATCCACACTCAATATGTAATAAGAGAAGTCTGTTGGGACACTGCCATGTGGCACTCACAGGCAAGAATGAAGAACAGAAACTCTTATATATCACTCTTTTATGGAGCTATTGAGTCCCTGAAGATGGATTCAGGCTGCCTACAGCAGTGGACTTGCTTGCCTTTCCCCTGAAGTGTTCACGCACTGAAAGAAAGAATTAGTTTACAGAACAATCTGTCTTTAATATAGACCATGTATCAACACATAGTACTATAATTCTGGAAGAGGAAGAAACAAGCTCACTATTTTTCAGGCAGTTACATGACTGGATATTCTGGCTCTCGGAAGTATTTAATGGTTAAAATACATATCTCCAAGTTCTAGGGCAGTAATTTTCTAACTATGTTTCCCAGAGATCAAGGGTTCAGGGGATTTCTTCGTAGATTCCCACAGGGCAAGAGTTAATCAAGAGATAGAGCTCAGAGCCTTTTTCCAATTCCTTCCCTCTGGGAAACCTCATCTATCTGTAAATATTGGGGCTTTTGAGCACATTTTTTTAATGTGAAAACCATGATTTAGCAATTTGTGTGGAAAAAGAGTAAACTCTTAGCACTCTACTTCTTCCAGATGGAAGTGGCTTCCCTTAGACACCCAGTATCTTACCTCAGGTTGCTCTGTGGAGATGAATATATTTAGATCTAAAGACAATTCTGAGATCTTAAGTATACAAGAAAAACATGGAAATATTTATGTGGTTTTTGTTACATAAGATGTTGTATTTTGTTCTTATGCTAAATATATAATTAGATTAAATAAAAGTAACAAAAATTCTTGGGACAAACTGGGTCATCTTAGACATCAGCTTTGTAGAGAAAGCTTTGGAATGAAAGCATATTACATCTCTGCAAAGTGGGTTACCTGGTGAGTAAACTTAAAGAACCTGGTGACCCGTACAGTTATTTCCAAGCATGTTAAGGTCAGATCGGCTCTTCTCTACAAGCAGAGAACTTTCCAGGCTACGTTCTTCCCCTCAGTCCTTATTCTGGTCAATGTTTAAGGCACAGCTGATCATTCCCCTCCTGGGGCCTCGGATAGCACCCTCTTCTGTTTCTCACCCTCCCTGTCCCTCTACTTCTTTCAAGCCTTCTTCACTTTCTTCTCTACTTGTCTCTACAAGATTGTGCTGTCCTGCCTGGAAGCAAAGGGAGACAGGGTTTAGTTAGAGAAATTATCTCCTTTAACTTGTAGCCACTAATGAATAGAGCCAGAGGAACACCAATATGGCCAGAGGGAAAATATCAAGATCCAAAACAGAGACCTGGGTCCATATGAGGGTAAGGGGTCTGACTTTGAGGCCAGGGAAGGATAGCCAGTGAAATGAAAGCCCAAAGATAATAGCAAGGATAGTGAGAACCTGCATAAACAGATGGGTAGGGTATAATAAGGCTATAACTTGGAGGCTATAGGTTGTCCATAACATATGTTTCCTATTCTAGGCTTCTTACGTATAGTTGATGCATAACCATTAAAAGGCCTGGAAAACACAGCACGTATGTGCCCTAAGATTCTATCTTCATGTCTATCTGTTCCCTTCTCATCCTATGTTTTATTTCTTACAATTTAATTCACTCTCATGTTTTACTCCATAGACTCATATATCCATCTCAACCCTAGGACATCTAACATTCTTTAAGTATCAATAGTCATTAATATACAACTTTATTTATTCTATTTTTAAAATTCTTAGAATGTAAAAATTAACAAGACTTATTGACCAGTTATCATGATATCAAGAAAAAGATTTATTCTAAAATCACCCAAAGTTTTAAATCTAATATATTTGATGAAAAAGATGAGCAATGTATCTGAAGTGGTAGACACGCATTTCTAACTTATTATGACATCTTAATCTTCTCAGATATTGCGAAAGGACTTAAATTTGTACTGAAATTGGAACTATGGGAAGATTGAATTTTTAGGAGAGAGAAAATACAAATGAGGGCCATATGACACATCATAGTGAAGATATGCAGTAGATTAGTGTTTAGACAGGCATGACTAAAGGTAAAATTTGAGAATCATAAGCATATAGGTAACAGCTTAAATTAAGAAACTGGATAAAAGTACCCAGGAAGAGGGCATAAGAGGTGAAGGAGAACAAATAGACATAAAGACAATCTTGGCAGAACATGTGAGTACTCTATTATTGGCTACACTGTGCAAGGTGTCACTTAGAACACAGTATGATAGTCACAGGGACAATGGCTTCATCTGTAAAATTAGAAAATGTTCAGCTGGTCTGCATGACTGTTTCCTAAAAGGAGTACTGGGTAAGAGAAAAACAAAGGTAGGAGCAAAACAATCCAATTTTATTGAAATCCCCTTGGTGTTCAAGAAAGTTGGATGAAGAGAACTACTGTTCAGTTTGGGCATCTATTTCAAAAGAGTGTTGGCTTATCTAGGCAGAATGTCATTAGTTAAAGGACTTGTTTGGCTTTGAAGTTCACACATTTAGTATCTATAAATAGCTGTGCAATAAACATGCATAATAAATGCTTATGGAACAAGAACACTACAAATTGGTTCCCACTGCTACTATGAAAATTGATCGAATTGTTTCTTGCTTTTTTTTTTTTTTGCAACTACATAAAAATGCAACAGGTAGTTTTCAAGTAATTTCCATTCAGATTTTTCATAGTGGTTTATTTTCCCTCCAAGTGAACTTTCTTCATTATCACTTATTGTTAATGACAAATTATTAACTTTGTTTTATGATGCTCTCTAGGGTTAGGTGTTAAGTTTGGGAAAGTTGATCTCCACAGTTCAAAATTATAGAATGTGTAGTATATTTAAAGAAACAAGTGTTTAATAGTTATTTAAACAGCTTTTTCTATAATTGCTAACCCCACACCTTCTTGACCAACATTGTACATTATTTGTTCCTAAAAGAATGTTTTAGGCTGAGATATGAACGAAAATGTAAGAGGTGATTAGATTCATGTTCATCCTCTGCCAAAGCTGACAATTTCAGAATTAAATTTGGAATCTGTCTTTGCTCTCAAGTTGGGTCCTAATGCTGCATAATTTAGTGCACTAGCTTTTTCCTACCTTTCAAACTACAGAATGGAACATTGGCACGCAAAGGTCATCTTGGCCAGCCACTTTTTCAGAAAACATGGCGCGGTGACATTTGAATTCAACCTTAAGTCTACTGAACTACTCACTCGACTTACTTTGACAGATTTGAGTATGATAGATGCAGATTTTCATCCAAAAGGTTTGGCTAGGCCTCAGCAGTAATACAACCTTTCTTAAAGGTTATTTTTAACCACTTGCTAAAAATTCCTGAAGGAAAAAATGTGACGTGCCCTTTAGTAAAATGAATACAATAACATACCTACAATTGATACCACTGCAGTCAAGTCTGGCCAATTGCCCAAGTGAGAAGCTGCTCCTTAATAGCCCAGGGGCTATTCTGCTCTGGCCCAGCACCTTGAGTAAGGGCCTAAACTAAAGATTATGCAGAAACTGAGCTATGGTCTAATTCTGAAACAAAAAAAAAAAAAAAAGAGGAAGGGAAAAAAAACCTCCAAGGTAGTTCTTGCAAACCCTCCATTATATTGTCAATTAACTCTGATGCTGTTTTTATAAAGTCAAATCAAATACAATGCAATACATTTATTCATTAGGAATCCCATTGACTCAGTGAAGGTTAATCTAACAGTTAAACATTGTGCGGTTTTATTTTCAAAAGACTTTAATATGACTCCATCTCTGAGAGATAAGGTAGAATTAAGAAGTATAGCAATCAGCACATTGACTAGACTAGCAAACTTAGCACCACTACATTTGAGATAATAACCTAAAATTATTTCCCAAATAAGACTCTATATACCTTTAGAATTTGTTAGTGATTGGTTAAGAAAAAAAGATTGTACAAATATAATTAATCTTCTGGCTCATGAAGTTTTGGTAATGCAGATTTCATTATGACAGCTTCAAAGCTAATACATTGCCATTTTAATTCACAACTAAAAGTGTATTATTCCAGTGTTCTACAGTTATTAAGATAATAAGAGTAATTAGTAGCAGCGCCATGCTGGCTACACATGATTTGGACTGTGTTTCTGAGTTTGGGTGAATGGGTGGCATTGATCAAAGCCTTCCTCATGAATCCCTGTTCCCTTACCACTTGGCAGCTGTGGATACAGGCAATCCTAGGAGACAGCTCTGAGGAAGAAACAAATCTTGTGGGAGGATTTCCCTCACTCCTTTAAAGCAGAATTAGAAATTGAAGATACAACCCTGTGGCAATGCTTAGAGTGGGATGTAAACTAAAACTGTAAAAGAGAGCTACCAAGTGACATTATCCTTCTCTGAAACCAAGGCAACACTTGTTTAAAAGCCTTTTAATATTTTTCCAATGTTGCTACTAAAAAAAAAAAGTTAACCTTTTTATTTCATTTCTTTTTAAAAAAATATTAGGTGTATTTTATCTGTTACTTTACAAAAAGGAAAATATTTCTTCAAGCCAATTTAACTAGTATAAAAAGCTAGAAAACAAATGCCTATGTTTTGAGGTGTCCATACTCGGAAAAAAAAACCTGATTATATCCTTTTGTCTAAGCTAAATATGCAAATATTAAATTGGTTATTTTTTTATAATCCATGTACTATTGGCCTTTATGAGACCTCTAAGCTTAAGCCTACCTCAGGAAAATTGATATTGTGAAATACATGATGTGTGAGAACCCAGTTAAAATTCTATTATTAATATCACTGTTCCCAGCTTTATTGATTAAACAAAAATGCCTGAAAGAAAATTTAAAGATAGAAAATCCTCACTGGATGTTTGTAAATCAGTTCCTATCTCATTCTTTAGATGCATGAACATAGAACTTTCAATGAGGGGAGAAAAACTAATCAGGACAGGATATCTGATATGTTTTAACATATGGAAATACAGAGAGTAACCTTTTTTTATGGATTTTTCTAAAATGCATAGAGCGTGTTTTTAAATACATTAAACCCTGTCAATGTGACTCTGTTGTGACATCTCGGTTAGCAAACATACCTTTACTTCTAAAAACCATTGTGCATGTAAGACTCCATGAGAATTCCCATGTGCACAACATCGCCAAAAGGCATAAATACCCTTGACTCTAAATTAAGTTCTAAATGCACAAGGACTGTGACTACCAGATATGAAAATTATTATAAATACACTAGCTCTGGGCTGTAAAGAAATTGAGTTGTGTTCAAATAATATATCTAAAAAGTAACACTTTAATAAGCATTATATTTAAAATCTGGACATAATCTTGTAGTTTTTGATGTAGTATAAAATTTCATATTTTGCACATTTAAATTTCTCCAGCTGGCATTAAACTATATAAGCTATACTATAGATATGGATGGATAGATGAATGAATGGATAGATCAATCGATATCCCATATATGCAAAACAGATTAGGGGAAATTGTATTAATTAAAAAAAAAAAAATGCCAGGTCCTTTTTTCTAATAGGTGAGCATTGCAATAACAGAAGAAAGATGAAGGTAGAAATCCTTTCTCTTGAGGGATAACCTTATACCTTTAGGTTTTTAGTAGAAGAGACCCTTCTTATGTAAGGAATTTAGCCAATGAAAAGCACTAGGGTGGAGAATGGTATTAAAAATAAAAACTAACTGAGGAAAGATAGCAAATTCACTTGGAGGATGAGAATGGGCCTAAATTGTTAAATCCTTTATATACCTAGATTAAACTTTATAATACAGATAATTTGTAGAAAATAGGAATTTGTCATGAAGAATCTTATCTACATTTTAAAAAGATAATTTTAGCAGCGATATAAAAAATTAAGTCATAATTCCAATAGAAAATGCATAAACATTATGCTAAGATGATAGCTATGGGAATGAAGAATAGAGGCCAGAACTGATGGGTATTTCTTAAGTCCAATGAGTAGGCCTTGAAGAATAATTAAAGGAAGGGAATAGAGGAGGGAAAGGAGTTAGCAAAGACTTGCATTTCCACCTTGGGATACTGGATATATGGTGAGATCATTGACAGGGAATTGAGGAGAAAGGGCAAGTAATTTAGTTGAGGGTGAGATTTAGTATAACTTGTAAAATGCTAATATTGAAGTATCTGTGAAACATTCAGGAAAATAAATGTCTTATAAATTTCTGGAAGCATAAGTTCTTCCAGAGAGAGGTTGCTATTGTATATTTATGAGACAACAAAGTCAATATCCTGAAGAAAGGGCAAAGAGAGAAGGAGATCACTAATATTTTAAATATTAGTGAAGACATTAATTATTCCAACTTGACTCATGAAACTCAATATTGTTAAAATGGAAGGGGAGCAAGTTACTGTTGTGCATTTAAGTCAGACTACTTCATAAGTCAGACTACTTGCTCACAAATAAAAAATACATCTTATAAAAATTAATTAATTAATTAAACAAACAAACAAACAAACAAATAAATAAAAACCAGTAAAGAAAGACCTAGAGAAACAGGGCAAAAAGAATTGTCAGAATCCTATAGGAAGAATCAAGATAGGCTGGCGTCGTAAAAGCAAAGCAGTCGGTTTTTTAAAAATTAGGAGGTGAATAATTGGATCAAATGCTGTGGAAAAAAATTGAGAATAAAGAAATCCAAAAAGTAGCATACGTTTTGCCAGATAGAAAGTTAATGATATTAAATAAGGCAGTTTCTGTATTTTTGGGGGGTTGGGGATATTTGACTGTAACGTGTTAGATAGTGAATGAAAGTTGAAATTAAGAGAATGACTATTGTTGATTTATTTATTAGTCATTCCATAGGTATTTCTTGATCACCCACCACTGTCAAGCACATTCAAGATACTGGGGATATTGCAGCGAACAAAATAAGACCCCTTTTTCTTACATTCTAGTGAGGGAGAATATCCTTCCAGGAGATTCATCATGAGAAGCAGGAAGAAGAATAAGCTATTGCTTGAATAGGGAGGCATAGTGAAGGGAGCGATTTTTCAGGATGAGAGAAACTTGAGCCTGTCTGTGAACTAAACAAAGAAGAGGTAGAAGGTAGAGGAGAGGAAACACGTAAGAAATCAAAGAATAAACATGAGCCAAGCCTGGTAAGTATCCTCCCAGACCACAGTAAATATGCATATGATTCCCAATAGTCCTCCACCTGTAGTCACTGTAATTTCCCAAAGCCAAATTCAAAGGGGCTAAGAACTCAAGGAAGACATCGTAGTTGTTTGATGATCCTGAAGTCTCTAAGTGTGGGACCAGGCTGGGAAGAGGAGGTCATGAATCTATGTGAATCAGGATGTCACACAAACCTCCAGGAAGATAGAGTAACTTGAATTCAGAGAGCAAAAGTGCTGCTCTTGTAGACCTTGATCTCCAAGACCCTACCTACACTATCACTGGGCTCACCATCTCACATAAAAAGAAATTGCATCCCAGAAGCATCAATACTTTAAAGTCTTTAAGTGGGATTCCTAGCAGAGAATTTAGCACATAGGAGAAAATGAAATCTTGAACTGATATGAATGGACTAGAAAACTGGTAATGATAACCACAACACAAATGAGAAATGAGTGCTTTAGCCAGATCATACGTCAACTCTTTTCCTCAGTACTTTATCATGAACAACAGGCATTCTGTGTTGGTGGTGTTCTCAGGTACAGACAGCAGTTGAGTTAATTATGCTTCCTCGTACACAGGGCGTTCTGTTCATCAATGGTTGCAAGATTCCTCTCTTGTTTCACTTTGTTTTTGCTCTCTTATCTGTGTCCTTACCCCGATTCCATTCCCTCCCAATGGATACCTACTTCTAATGCGTTTTGAGATAGATCCTTAAATATGCCTGTATCCTTGTAAAATTCATAGTGCTCTGTTTGTGTTGTTAATTTACATAAGAAGTCTTGTGCAATGAATTCCCTGCTGTTTTCTACCTTTTCATCTCAGCATTATGTTTTTAAAACCATTCATGTTGCTGAATGTACAGTCTGTCACTATAATGCAAATTAGCTCATATACAAATGGCAAGGAGGGAAATGATGTCAGGATAACAAAGAAGTTACATTGCTTCATAAGCTATTTTCCCCGGATCTCTAATGTTTACGAATAACAGCAGCTGATCACAAAGTACACAAATCCAGCTGAATGAGGCAAGCACGGAGGACTATGGCAGTGTTCAAACAGCCATTTATCCCACGTCCGGTCTTGACTTGACCACCTACCCATTTGGAAGCCTTTAAATGTACTTTCTCTTCAATATTTGTACCTTTTGCTTTTCTTTCCAAATTCAGTAGGATAAACATTTCTTAACACTTCCTTCTATCATTCTACATTCAAATTATTATGGTAAAGCCTTATATGTATTTTAGTATTTTTCATGCACTAGAAATTTTATGTTTCCTTTCAACTGCCAGTGAATCTATTGGAATAATTTTTGTTCTTTTCAGCATTTTTATAGTGGTAGTGCATACCTTTCAAGAGACCTTCCCCAATCCTATTATTCCCATACTTTCTGTTAATTTTATGGCAAATTTTTGCTGAACATGAGATTTTCAGAATTCAAATAGCATTTTACAGCAGAAAAATGTGTACATTTAAACCATTGTGTCTAGACCTCATAGCAAATTGAGTTAATTGTGCACCTTTGGTACTTAATTGCTCATTGCCCTAGTGATACATTTTAGGCTATCTCCAACTTCCCAAACGTTTAGTGAATGACAAATTATAATACTAATAGGAGATAGTCCTTGGTCTCAAACGACTTATTTAGTTGGGGAGAGAGAATATATTTACAAAAGGATAAATAATAATAATACAAAATGACATCTGCTAATTTTAGGTAGAAAATACAGGACATCAGTGGAAGTAAAGGAAATATTCCATTAATGGTTTTAGGAAAATTAATTCTTTGGTAGATTGCATTATTGCTGAGATATTCACTAGCCCTTTCTTATTGAATTACCAGGACTATCTCTGAGAAAGGATAATAGTTCTCACTCACAGTTGTCAGTGCTGATCATATGGTTTATATTGTCTAATTAAACGTGAGTGGAAGTTTTGTGACACATCTGAGAAGAAGCTTCAATATCAAGGTGAAATTATACCATCTCTTTTCTTCTCTCTTGGCATGTCACAGATAAAGCCTGATCTTTATGGGTCTGGAATAAAAAAGACACAGAGCAGACCTTAACCATCCTGAGAAATTGTAAGCCATTGAGATTTGAGATTGTTTATTACTGCACTTTAAACAAGTATAAATTGACTGATAGAGGTATTCATTTGAAACAGAAGGGGAAAAAAACTAACTCTCTACTTTGTACTGTAAATTAGTTAATTGGAGAGTGGGGGGACCATAAAAGCATTAGAAAAAATAGCATAATTTTTTACATCTGAGTAATCAAAGACTTTCTAAATAAGGTAGCCATAAAGGAAATTTGACATTTTGGGTTATATAAAAATTTAAAATACAACACATTTAGTTATACAGCCTGGAAGAAAATTTTTGCAATATATATAACAAGAAAATAATTTATAACTACCTGGAAATATGGATTTTAATACAAACCAATACAAAAAAAATACTATATTGGAAAAATGGGCCAAAGAAACCAATAAGTCATACAAAAAGAAAGTAAAAATGTCCCTAGAAACACATGACAACATACTAAAACTCATTAACACAGAAAAGGAAGCAAAATTAAAACAATAAGATAACATTTTCAACCATCAGGTTGTTTTCAAGAGTCTGGAAAGTCACCTGTTTAAATAGTGTTTTTGTTTGTTTGTTTGTTTGTTTGTTTAAAGAGGAGAGAAGAGTCAGGAAAGAGACAAACATGCACTGTAATTCTCTTATTCCTTACAGTGTTCCATTGTTCACCATAAGTGTATATTGTTTAGGCAATTGCATATTTATATAAATTCAATAGAAATGTCATCATGGATAAATAAATATATTATCAAGAGAAACTTCATCATATAAGTTATGTTTGGGTTTAAGGAATAAAAAGAACTTAGAGCAATGGTTCTCGACTAGGGGAAAAGTTGTCCCCAAGAGGATATTTGGTTATGCCTGGAGACATTTTGTGTTATGACAAGGAAAAAGTTCTACTGGCATCTAGTGAGTAGAGACGTCAGAGGTGCTCCTAAATATCCTACAGTACACAGGACAGCTATCCACATCAGAGAGTTATCCAGTCCTAAATATCAATAGTGCCATGGTTGAGAAATCCTTATTTAGAGAAAGGGATGATGTATGTCTCAAAAAGAGAATATCTTGAGCAAAGGATGAAAAAGAGAAGGCCAACAGTGTGAAAGTCCACACCAATTACACAAGTTACTAGAGGGAAGGGCTCAGGTATTCTCAGGGGCCCACTCAGCACACCATTAATACTCTCCCAAGAATTGTATACTCTTCATGGAACAAAGCAGAGGGAAATGAGAGAAACAGCATTAAAGCTGTTTTGGTTGACTTACATTACTTCAGACTTATTCCATTTGATTTTATACCCTATGATTATTTTAAAGGTTTCCATTTTAATCAAGACTATGTATTGCATTTTAGAAGTCTGTTCTGCATAAAATAGTACCACATGTACATAATGACATTTTGAATGTTCAATTTGATGTATTTTTTAAAAAATGAGTTCCACAAAAAATAATTAGTACATATTCATTTCTATCTCATAAACTGGATTAGTAAGGTCTGGCATTAGGAAAAAATGACTAAGAGAATAAAACATTAATTTTTCGGTGAAATTCCTGCCAGAATGTCAAAATATACTCTGGCAAGTGATTTCAGTTGGTGAACCTAGGAATTACTAGATCCAAAACTACTGATTGGGATGATCAAATGCCATTCTTATTCACACCCAAATAGATATTTCTGCCATTGCAGTGAACTTGAAGAATAAGGCTTTTGTCCAAATTCTTCAGGAAGCTCCATTAGATTAACTGAAAAACAAATGGATATGACTTCCTTTGTCAAACATCTTCTCAGGTCCTACCGCTATGGATGATTTGGTAGTGATGAACGTATGCTGTGGCCATACTCGCATTTTTAAAAAATGATTTAACCAGTGTTGTCAGCCTGCAGAGGATGAGACACAATTGTTCACATTTTACAAAAACATTTCTTGGCTGTACTACAACTTCCAAGATTTCAATCCCTAATTACTTCACTTACTAGGGATACTACTGTCCAAAAATCCTCATAGATTTGCCAGGAAAAGCCTATAGCTTGACAGAATGCACCAATAAGTTGTAACCTGCCAGATGCTCTAAGCAAATACATCTCTATAGTCCAGTGGGACCATTTGAAACATCTTCAGTTACTGAAGAGAGAAGAGACATTCATCTCCCTTAACCTAGGCAGCTACAAATGCATGAGTTGTTAGCTTAGGTTAGCAGAGTATTTGCTAATGAGACCAAGGTCACAATCTGATTCCTGTGGCCCATTTAATTCTCCCACAAAATGAGTAAATTCTAAATGAATTTTTTTACTTCTCATCTGTCTTTTGTTTTAGAAGTAACCTAGAATTGAAAGTGAGATTAGAAAAAAGTAAGAGAAATTCCACCAAGTATATCTTATATGTCACCTCTATTTACTCTCTTGTTCATATAGTTAATGAACACAATCACCCCACCACAGAGCCTCCCCTATCAAAAATTCTTAAATAACATTCTCATACCTTGTTTCACTGTGATCCATGAATCAATGGTGTCAACATCACACATCACTTGAAAACTTGTTACAAATGCAAGATGCCAGGCTCCTCCCAGACATATTAATTCAAATTTTGTATGTTGACAAGATGCCCAGGTGATGCTTATGTACATGAAAGTTCAAGAGCCACTTCCCTAATAGGGATCTAGAAAATGATCAGTACTGTTGCTCATCCAGGTCACATCTGTAGGGTCACCTGTCTTCAGCAGACATTCCTTGATGTGTCAATCACCTGCTTTATAAGGTTGACAACACCCGGTGTTGTTGTTTCGAGGTTGACTTGTTTGATGAGAATTCTTTTCAGACCTTTTCGAAATTTCATTTGGTGTCATGGGCATCAAAATGTCTAAAAGATCAGTGTGAGAAAACAATCAACAAATGTTTCCCAGTTCAACATATTCTCTCACCTATGAGTAAAAATATGACATAAATATAAATATGACATCCTATGCATTAGTTGACTAACCAGTTAAATGTAAATGGCTTACCTGCAATATCATTTAAAGTGCTTACAGTATATAAAATATCCATTTGAATCAGCTGAACTGCAGACTCCACAGTGGAAAAACATCATTTTGTGATGAAAATTGTTAGCTAATAAAAATGGTAAATATTGAAATATCGTAGATGATTTCATACACAAGAAACCCTTTTCAGAAGTTTGGAACCAATGATTACATATGGGACACAAGAAAGTACATTGAATCCATTATCTTTTTAATAAGCTAATATTTAAAGAATCAGTTAAAAATAATGTATTAAGTATTTCTACATTTAAAAATGCAAACCCAAGAATGAAATGACTTTTTAAAAAGGCAATAAAGATTCAGTAGATCAAGAGCACTGAACATAGAATTCAGCATTTACAGCTCACTACCTTTGTTTCAGTATTCAATGAAGTAAATGTGTATAGTTAGAACTTCAGTTTTTTCATTTAAGATATACTTTTTACTTGAAATGTTGACTGTGTAGAACAGATACCTAACCTAAATTCTGACTCTCGTTTCTCTGTACTTAAGTTTTTAGAAAGATTATCTGGTAGTGTTTGCTGTGCCATGTCTTTTCTGAGACAGAAAAAGTCAGAACAAAGTTCATAAAAAATAACTATGGTACTTTCTTTGATCTGACAACAATCAATCAAGCTGATTTTTTTCTTCTTGGGTGGTTGTCTATTGCAAATCTTTGTTAGGAAAACAGATTCCTTCTTGTCCACTCCTCTATTCCTAGGCTTAGCCGTGTCTTTTGTTCAGACATGTGATTGTTATATATTGGGATATCAATGTGTGTGCGCTAATGCTGCAAACATCCAAGTCATGGAAAGGGGGCTCTATGGCGCCAGGATGGAAGTACTTACTGAGTAAATAAGCAAATGAGTTACCCTGAAAGCAGGCTAACAATTCAACTGGCAGGCTCACAGTTCAGACCAAACAGTACTCTGCACTGCCTTCATCTTTCTCTGCCACAGGCCACCACCACATTCCATAGTAATTTTCAAAAATGTTGTTAGAGTAGGTTTATGTCTCTTCTGATTTGGCAGACATGCTATATGTTTATTGTGATGAAAGAACATTGTCATTAAATTCACAAACAGTTGATAGTTGGAAAAGAAAAGCCAAAGTGGAAATCCCCACTAGTGACCTTTGTTTATCACAAAGACAAGAACTCTGACCAATTTCTTTAGAAAAATGAAGGGAAAGGGAGATAAAACTGGACTGTTTGCACTGATTCCAGAAAACTGTAAAGCAAATGCTTGTGTTGATGAGAAGTCCTAAAAAAAAAAAAAAAAAAAAAAAAGTCAAGCAGATTCTGATTCTATAGGAAAATTCGTTGATGTGATTTAGTGAGGGTGATTTTTGGTCTTTGACGTCTGATATGATTTGAATATCAATTTTCTTAAATCTGTAAATGTACAGGTCTTGACTCATATCAGAAACTTGTACGACAAGTTTACATCTCCCTGAAATTCATCTCTCTTCAATATAAGAACAAAATCTTAATATTAAGTTTAGGCCTTTGGAATTTATCTTAGTTGTTTACAATTTAATAGCTACCAGATTATACAGAAGTTAGCGGCTGTAAAATTACCTTCCAGTAGACTCTCAAAGTGCATTTACAAACATAGGTAGTATAATTGCTGAGGAAAAACTATTCTCTTCCCTTTACTTTTCTCCTTAGACCAAGTTCTGGAGTACTCAGAGGTTTCACCCAGCATAAAGTCTACTGAAGGTGAAAAAAGAAAAGACAAGATAAAGTTTATAAGGAATATCTTTTAAAATTTTGACATGGATAGTACTTCCAAGCAGGAATGAAGTATAATTATTATTGTATCAGTCATCTAAATTTTACTTTGAAAAAATGTGTTTTAAGACTTTTGATATAATCCTTTACTCACTTCAATCATGAACATAAATGACATTTGGTTAAAAAACAAACTGAAAACGTGTGTCATCATCCTATACAAAGTTATTTTTACCTGATAGTGTCATCTCATATTGAATTACTGTCTACCTTCCAAAAGACCTCATTTATAGACTTTATCCAAAAATGACAGTATGACTTTCACATGTACATTTATTTTTATTAGATTTATATCAATAAGGCCTCTGGGCAAATATGCAGACAGAAAGTTTATGCACTGCCTTTCCAGCAACTTTCTCAGTGACATTCCAGAAAGGACCGTGGTAAAAACCATCTTGTCGACAGATCCAAGCATCAATGTCTAATTTACATCAAAACCTTTCATTTTCACTTGGTTTCATGTAATACCACTTACTAATCTCAGTAGTCAATATTAATGCAGTATTCTAACAACTAACTGTGGGAAAGAATCTATCCATTACCCAACAATGCAGAAAATTTAACATTAATATTGTACATGTCTAAACACATGTATTATATCAAACTACAAAATCAATGCAAAGACCTTTAATGCTGCTATTAATATTTCCCACAATAATTATTTAGGAATGCTAGTTATATAAGTATACTGTAGTATGTTTAACAAATGTCTTTTCAAACTGTTCTTTTTAGCTTGACTAAAATTTTGATGTATAATTTCAGTTACACAGTACATAGCATTTTTGATTTGTTGGTATTAACCAACCCTCTTACTTTAACAGCAAATTTTTAAATAACCCATTTTTAGTTATGATATGGACATCAAATATGATGCTCCATGGAACAGATGTTTATAAAATAAAGCTTTATCTTTTCAACATCAATAAAAAAGTAAATTTAAGGCCTTATTATGTTTGTGGTACCTCAAGCATATAAATAAAATTTTTGAGCGAGGAGATAAATTTGAGATTCATAATCTAATCTCATCATTTAGAAATGAGATCTAAAAGCTAGAGATGTCAATTGACTTTCTCAAGGTCACAGAAGTAGTTAGAAGCAGATTGGGAATGAAACATCTCAGACAATCTGCATGTTCTTCCGGTCTCAAAGAGTTTGGCATTCGACCCTGCTGCAATGATATCTTTAAAGATGCACACACCTGGCTCCAATTCTGTTAGTTTATTGAGAAAAAACGAATGATACACAGGTTCTTTCATTGTTCTATGTCCATACTTTTTCTGAAACAAGACAACACTGTGCTCTGTTAAGCCAGAGGGGCCATGTCTATCCTGAAGCAGACTAGACGTGAACCCATTAACCTTGATGTGGACCCACTTTGATTAAATATTAAAATATTGGCATCTTCCTGGGTAAGTGTCAAGAAGGATTTGAGCTTCTAAAGTCCATTAGTTCTGTTATTTTTGCGGAAACATTTCAGAATCTGAACACAGTTATAAGGTTATCCAACAATCCAGTTAATAGGTGAAAATTAATAATAATATAATAATAAAAATAACAATAATAAATAAACCAACACCTTTAAATAAAGAGAAGTTTCTCAAAATTTTCTTTAGGGCATCTTATCTATATCTCCAGTGCCTAAAAGAATACCCGGTATTGAGAGGGTTTATCAAATGAATTACTCATTGATGTTCATTCCTTAAATAACAAACCTATAAACAAAAGAAAATAGGTCCACACACTAACTTACTGAAACCAGGGTGACTTTAGGCAAAAGCTAGTGGGTTTGTGGTATATAATTTGGATTATGCCTGGTGACTCAACTTAGATGAGAAAGCCCAGATCCAGGTATAGGGTCAGCAGAATTGGAAAGTTGACCAGGATGTTTATATTCAAGAATCAACTAAAACTAAGCATCATTAATAATTTGAACATAAC
This sequence comes from Eonycteris spelaea, assembly GCA_003508835.1. Taxonomy (NCBI): domain Eukaryota; kingdom Metazoa; phylum Chordata; class Mammalia; order Chiroptera; family Pteropodidae; genus Eonycteris; species Eonycteris spelaea. The sequence continues at coordinate 2,044,001 of PUFA01000067.1, read as the reverse complement.
TTAAAACCAGAGGTAAAGAAGCAAGGTTCAGTCACTTGGTACTGGCCTATGTAAAACAAATGAGTATCTGGAGATTTTGACTGGTAGGAAATGAAAACATAATCTCTCTCAATGTTTTGCAGATACACATGTGTTTGGAAGTAATAAATGTGTTAAATGTTCTAAATTGTTTCATTTGATCTTTCTTTTTCTGCCATTGACCTGAATAGCTGAGTTGTGTGAATCATTATATTTCTGCTCTATATCAAGGCATGGTACAAGAACAACAACAAAACAAAACAAAACAAAACAAACAGAAGATTGTAATGGGTAAGAAATAAAGGTCTAGAACAGGTCTTCAAGTGTGTTGGTCATCGGTCCTTTTGACAGTCCAATGAACTAATATCAGAAAAATGTTTTGAAATGTGTAAAACAAAAATATAAAATAAACATAAAAATATTAATATAAATGTAATAGATACTAAAATAAGCACAAAATAAAATACTAAGAACAGCAAAAGAAATGAATTACATCAAAATGTACATATCAATATATTAAAATTAAATTATGGTTTCTCAATAATGACAAGTAAATATTTTGAGATATCTGCAACAATTGAATTGTAATAGAAAAACACATATGCTTTTATAGATGATAACTTCCACAGATACATTCATAATTGAGAAAAATGTTCTATTTCAGTTAGAGGTAAATGAAAATAAGCGTGCAAATTTTTCCCATCCAAGTTCATAGAATCCTTAAATTCTTCCCACAGATTCCCTGAAGAACTGTAGGTCCAGGTTAAGAACCCCTGATTTGGAGTAAGACAGACCTTAAATTGAATTTTAAGTCTGTTATCGGTGATATCTGTGACCTTGAGTATGTTGCTTATGTTCTATGAGTTCTGTACAAAGAAAAGCAAAAATGCACATGGTGCGGATCTGTTGAAAGGAATAATGCATGTATCATGGTTAGCACATTGTCTGGCATATATTAAACTTTCAATGTATTTATTATGTTTTTGATTCCCAATGAAACAATTTTTCTTCCCTGATATTTTAGTCTTTTAGAGTAAGTTGTTCAGCTGCCAAGTAAGTATGTAATATTCTTTTTTTATTGCTGAGGATTACATTTCTCTTCATTGTAGCAACTTAATTCACAACAACAAAACAGTGCTGAAGGGATCAAGGTCATATGTGATTCTATAAAAGCCTTGCTACAAACTTTCCTGATACTAAAATTAAAAGAACATTTCATAAAATAAAGAAAATATCAAGTGCTTTCATATACCCAATTCATATTGTTTGAGAGGATGTGAGCATTAATTGACCAAAATTCTTGAGTTTCAGTAAAGCTAAGCAGAAGAAACTCTATGAGTATGTAATTTAATTTTGGTAGGAAACTTTTCTTTTCTAGAATGTATAGCTAGCCAGTAGATGCTATCAATCTAACCTCTGTCATTATGCAGAGACAGAAACTGGGGAAAAGAGAAAAGAATTTCAGCAACTTCAATACACACCATTTTGAGTGAGAAAATGCATACGAAAGCATTGTAAAGTTTTTAAAATCATCAATTTAAGTATATTTTCAGTAACGATACTGATTTTTGCACCCTCGAATTAGAACATGGAGAGTGAAGCAGCATATTGAGGATTTTTGTGGAGTAGAAAAATCTGTTTCCTCCAGGAATGAACTGACAAAAATAAGGGTGTTTTTTTGTTGTTGTTGTTGTTTTACCAATGAGTTTTGGATGATGCATAAGTGTGTGTGTGTGTGTGTGTGTGTGTTGTGTGTGTGTGTGTGTGTGAAATTTAGAGTTGGAAATTTCATCAATATTGTTACTAATTATAGCACATTCAAATTTTGAATATCTTTCAATGAGAAGGATTTGATTTTCCTAATAATTGAGACATAAATTGTGCCTTACAAGCCCTTAAAAGTCAGTTTTTTCTTTCTAGGAAATGGGAAATATTTCTTTCAGCTGTTAAAGTAAAAGTAAAAATGTCTTTTTTATTGTCATACACATTCAAATCTTACTTTCACACCCTCTATATTGCACCATTTAATTCAAATTTTATTTTTTAATTTCTTATCTACCAACACTAGATTCCAAACTATATAAACCTACAAAAACTCATGTGCTCTAGGTTTGTGATCTTAGATAAGGTATTTTAACCTCTCTAAACTCAATTTACTCAACTACAAAATGGAAATAATGATAATAATCAGATAAGGTTATTTGAGATTTTTGAGAAAATGTATAGCAGGTGCCTAGCACATAGAAGCACCCCATAAATAATAATCACTATTTTTCTTATCTTCGGAGGCACTGGTAGTCTTAGCTTCTGGGTAAAAGAGCTGCACTGTTTAATTACATTTAATTCACCAAATGCCACTAATTACAATATATCCTATCTTCATAAATTACCTACTATTTGAAACCCACAGACAAAATCAAGAATTTGGCTTATGTATTTCTACATATGAATCAAATAAGTACCTTAATAATCATATTATAATTAAAAGAAAAAAATTCGCTTCATATTCTGTGGCTCCAAATCCCAAATCCCAAATTTCCTTTTTGTATTTAATTCTATTTTTAAAATATATATATACGTGTGTGTGTGTGTGTGTGTGTGTGTGTGTGTGTGTATTCTCTGAATGGAGAAAAAAATTACATAATTCCCTATAAATCATTAAAACTTCAAGTAATATTAGTATTTCAATTTTTAATTATTACTTTTTAAAAATACTTTTGCTTTAAGTGTACTTTCAAAAATACTTTTGCTCTAAGTGTACTTTTCTAGGATAACAAATGATTTAATGTGAAACAGATAGTAACTAATAGCACTTCACATTTTATACAGTCACATGTAAAGGACAAAATGTTATAAAATATTTACCAGACACCATAGACCTTATAACAAAGACAAGTATTATTATGATCCTACAGATATGAAAGCCATGCTTCAGAGCTGTTTCATGATACACCAAAAGTCCAACCCAATAGCCAGTTTGTAGTACAACTAAAATATAGGCGCGCTGGGTTGGTAAAGTAACTCTCAAAAAAAAAAAAAGAAGCCCTGTCTTCTCATGTTTGTCAATAATCGTGGTCCAATATAGCCCATTATGGCCAATTTCAAGCTACCAATGATTTAATAACCAGCTTGTAAAATTCCCAAATAGTTACTCCTGAAGGCCAGTCTCCCGATTCATAGACTAGTGTTTACTCCACTTCACAAGATCATCTCAACATGCGTCACAGATGTGTCCAAAATTAATGTGTGGGTTTTTCAATTTTTCATTTGTTTGTTTTTAATCTGTGTTTTTCTGTTGTGGTTGTGAGCATGCGTTTGGGAGTCAGGATTGTCTCAATTCAAATTCTAGGTTCCATCATTTCTAAGTCATGAACCTCACTTTGGACAATTAATTTAATTTCTCTGTGCTCAATTATTCACCTGTGGAATGATGACCATAAAAGCTAACAATAGCACCAACTTTATAGGGTTGTTGAAAGCTTAAATGAAATATTTATGAAATGCTTAGGATAGTGCCTGGCACAAAGCAAGCACCCCCAAAATGGTAGTTCAGAGATGTTAGTTATGTAACTTTTAAATTAATATAGAAAATATTAATATAGTAAATAGTTAACACTTAAAGCTTCTAAGCGGCAGAACTGAGGTTAGAGATTCCATACTCTTTACCAATATGCTACATCATCTCTCGAGACATATATATTAATAAAAAGTACTGATACGTTAACAGTGTTAATCATTATATGGTAGATTATGAGTTATAATTATCTTTTTCTGTATAATACTTTTCATATTTTCAGAACTTTTAAAAATACTACTTTCACATATATATATATATGAATGTGTATATATAAATACACACACACTTTTATAAATAGATATAACTGGCCTACTAAAGGCAACCTCAATCCATGCCTATGACTATATCTATCTTAAGGCATACACACACACACACACACACACACACACACACAAATATATTATCTAACATCTATTAGATATATAACATATTATGTATACATATTTAGCAGCATTATATAATCTTCTTCTACCCAGCCTTCTTAATTAAGAGACATAACTCTACAAAGCATTAGTGATTAAATGGAGATTTTGCTGAAAACATTGATGGAAAGGTGTCACTTACAATAATCCAAAACTGAAAAATTCTTATGAGATAGCTTTCCTTCCTTCAAAGTACCTCTCCAGCTCCATCTTTCCTCTCTTCTTTGCCCTCTCATGGGTTCTAAAGGTTACTTTCATGTCTTGAGTGCATTAGATTTCAATTATCACTTAACTCAACAAAAGTCAGATTGGGCTCTACCTACCTTTGAAGTAGTTGAGTGGCTATCTGTTGCAACATCAGTGGACCCCTTGGGTGGTTCATCCTCATCCTCACCCCAAAGCATGTATAAAATTTCACTCAAAATGCCCCTCATGAGAAGGAAAAATTGAAAAGCAGATGTTGCATTAGTTGGAGGGCAATCTGAGACTAAGAAAATATGATATGTTGGCTTTTTGCCTATTTAGAATATTACCGAATATCAAATTTCCCAAACTAACCGATATTTATCATCAATACTTCCATTTAGCTGTCATCTTAGCCTTTAGCTATACAAGAATGATTCAGTTCATTTAATCAAGCACATTTTAAGGACTATTATCTCAGTCATTCATATTCAGCAATTGCATATTGGTGTCAGCTACGGCATTACATTCTGGAGGCTACAAACATACATGAAAAATGGTCTCTATTTTAGAAGGCTTATTGTTTAATGTTCGAGATATTAAGCATATTCAGGATTCATAAATGAGCTCTGCTTATCAACACCTGAAAAAAGCCTTCTGGAACTGAGAGTGTTGTTCCTGTGGCTAAAAACATATTAATAATTTTTTGGAGATTAAAAGAGTGAATGAATGACATAAGAAGACTATTCCTAGAGATGTTCTTGAATATATTTATACTGAATAAGTGTTTAATGAATGTATATATGAATCTTCCCTCTATTCCAAAAAGATATTCCCAATATCAGGGAACCACTCAAGACAAGAGGAAAGTAACAAATTGGTTAGTTGCCAAGAGAACACAAAATTAATTTGAAAAACATTTCATTTATTTTTTAAATTTTATTAATTTTATTTTATTTTATTTGAAAGACCTTCAGGAATTAAAATTTTCAGAAAGAAACATTAACTTTAGTTAGGAGAATGGAAGAAGGAAACAAACAGCTTTAAACAAAGAGTTAAAATGAGTTGCATAGATTGACATTGACATAAAAAGGAAATAAAAGAGAGAACTCTGGTAATATACAAAGTGATCTCTATCTGTGGATGATAGGAAATGGGGGGGGGGAAGCTTTGAAATGAAAGGAACAACACATGGTTCTAGCATAGACTTTTGTCAGAAAAGCAATAAAACAAAAGTAGAAGCCAGAACATGGGAATAAATACTAGACAAAGAATGGAGATATGTTACTACGCCCCAAAAAAGAGTAGACTGCTTTATGAGGTAATAAGTCCCACCTTTGAAAGCATTGAAAGAGATGATGGATAAACAAGGATAAAGTAAAGCTGATTTACTCAAGGAGTACAGGGTTGGGCTAAGTGACATTTGAGCAACTGAGGTTCATTACACATGGAGAAAAGTCTCTGATTCTATGAATAGTTTAAAACAAAAAAAAAGTATGAAGGCATACATTGAAAGCAAGAGAGTAAGAACACCATGAGAGAAATAAAATTTTTAAAAAGTGGAAAAAAGAAAAAGAGAGGAGGAAGGAAGGAAGGAAGGAAGGAAGAAGGAAGGAAGGAAGGAAGGAAGGAAGGAAGGAAGGGAGGGAGGGAGGGAGGAGGGAGGGAGGGAGGGAGGGAGGGAGGGAAGAAGGAAGGAAGGAAAGAAGGAAGGAAGGAAAAAGGAAGTGAAAGAGAGAGGGAAGGAAAAAAGAGAGTAAAGGAGAGAGAAGGAAAAAAAAAAAAAAGAATCAGTCATTCTGAATACAAAATGCCAACCTACACAAAGTATTTCTTTTGAAGATACTTCTGTAAGTCCAAGAAATTGGAAAGCTAAAGTAGCAATACAAGAGAAATGGTCCATAACCTGGTCTTATGAAAGTAATTTCAGGGCCACAGAATAAGCCCTGGTTCTGATTATGCCACAGCAGCTGCATGGGAGCTCCAGGAACAAATTGTCCCGAGAGCCCAGTCCCTGGGCTCTTACCACTGATTCTCAACAATGAGTTTATGAATCTCCCCACAGCACACAAGTAATTCACATGGCCCTAGTAACTAATCCAATAAATGCTTTTCCCTTGCTTTAGAAATTTGCTCCTGCTGGGAATTATACCATAGACTCTTAGATCTAGAGGAACTAGAATCAATATAGTGATGACCAGCTCCAGAAATATTTATGTAATCAGCTCCCTGTTAACTCCCCATGTGTTTATAAATTGCTAACTGGGAAAAGGTTTATGTTCACCAAATGCATTAATTTAAACTAACTAAATAACCATGGCTTTGTGGCTAAGGAACTGATGATGAGACCAAAGATTTTGTTTCTTTCCCTTCTTCCATTGTTGAATTACTTCCTCCAGCAATGGAGTCTGGTGCAAAGAGTTAACACTTTTCTTTCACAGGGAATGTGAATTTAAAGTTTTCTTATCATCTGAAACAACTGGTCTTTCCAGTAAGGTAAAGTTTTTTTCCTAAAAACTAATTGTAGAAAATTTCTTTGGAAAATAGGTCTTCAATATTTCAGAAATTGAGCATCCATTTTCATCAAGAATTTGAGTTCCTTAAGAAGAGTAATACATGCATTTCCTTATAAACTTCCATCATTTATTTTCCTTTCTCTAATTTTATTACTCTAAAGTTCACTTTAATGTAGTTGTATTAAGACTAAGAAAATTAATATTTAATTACTGGAAGTGAAAATTAAGGCACCTCTGATTTAAGTTTGTTTTTTTTTTTAAATGATATCTCTGAATTAGTTTTCTGGCTGTTTATTGGATACCTTAGCAAGAAGCAAACTTTCTATTAACATTTATACATAATTCAGAGCCTAAAATATGCCAAATGAGAATCACAAAGTCCTTAGTTGGTATAACTTCTTTCATTTCCCCAGACCCTACAATATTTTAAGACATTATTTATTACAAGGATAAAATATATGATGCAGAGGCACTACTGTGCATCAACGTAGAAAGTGTGATGTCTCCTTGCAGCATTACTAACATATAAGTGATACAAAGAGACATTTCCCTAAAATCTCCCTCTCTCTGCTCTTTCGGAAGATCTGGTTGTGCTGCTATGTCTGACACTAAAAACTTCGTCTTCGTGACACTGTTTTGACTTTTAAGCAAGCTCCAATAAAAAAAAAAAAACCTCAAAAATTTATGGCTTTGATAAGTTACTGATATTAAAATGCCAGTTAATATTCCTCACTTTCTTTAAAATAAAGACAGAAGATGGATTTCAAAAGATGACACTTCCATTATTTCACTTATCTGTGAAAATTCTTAATTTTAAAGTGCAATGAAAGACTTCTTAGCATAAATGTACTGTTTATACCAAGAAAGAGATAAAGGTAGACATGGAAATAGCATCAACAAATCTTGTACATTGTGTGCATTTTTTATTTGCCTGGTCTTCTGCTACATTTTTAAGATGTGATTCTTCATTGAGAAGAATATAAATTCACATAAATCTACAAAGAATGAAATAAGGTGGTGAAAGCTGCCAGAAGGATTCAAAGAGATGTGATTTACATTTGAGGGACTATGTAGAAAATTTTTTTCTGAGGAAGTTCGTAAGTGAAAAGGCCAGTTTTTCAAATGAGAAAGGCAGGGAGGATAAGACAGGAATTTACACTGATCTTAAGACTATATTGAGAAAATGTAAGGGATTAGCCATCAGTGAATGTTCAAGGCAGATCCAGGGGAAAATAATAGGCTTCTCTGATAAAGTAGAGACCAAGGATAAGATGGTGTTCTGAAGGTAAGGTAGCATGTGTGCTTGATTGAAAGAAGTTACTAAAAGCACATAATCCCTACAGCCAGTTAGAGGTCAAAGGAAATACTTGATGTAAGAAAAGGCCCCTAAGATGAGAAAGGTAATCCTCTCTTTAAAAGTTAAACCAGAAATATCAAATACCCAGTGATGGTATCCATATGATGATGTCATCATAAGAGAATTATTATCTCAAAAGGAAGGAAAAAAATTAAAAATTAGGGAATTCTGGTCATCTAAAGATGGATTCTAGAGTAAAATCTATGGAAAGCAAAACTTCAATGATGGTAATAACCTGATAGAACAAAGAATATATGAGCAGAAAAAATGTTATTTAATGTGACAGAGAAAAGGGGCATTCTGAGATCTTGGCAGATTTCATAATGTATGAGCCAAAGGGAAATGCTGAGCATTTGTCCATTAAGGCAACAAAATTATAAAAGGCAAAGAGCATTTAAGTGTCCTGGCCAGGAGGATGTATGCTTAAGATTATCTACCTGTCTAGCTCAGTTTTCATCTCCAGTTAATTTCTTTAATTTTACTTTTTGGGAGAGGATATCTGGATTGTGGATGACAGTATCAATTTGCAAAACTTCCCATTGCAAAATAATGAATTCACATGACAGTGTATTCACTAATTTCTTGTAAATGGTGTTAGTGTCAGTCCCTAGAGGCTTATCAAAACTCGGGTCACTAGAAGTTTAAACAGATTTTTGCTATGGTACTTGTTCCTCTATAAAGCTTGTCTGGGTCATTGACCCACTCCAGTCTCTTCCATCTTTGTGATATCACCCTTTAACTTCTGCAAAGTTTTGGAGAGGCAAAGTCTATTACTAATCTATGCATGTGTAGTAAGTAGAACAATGCCCCACCACCACCAAAGATGTCCACTTTCCAATCCCCAGAATCCATAAATGCACTAGGTTACAAAGGGAATTAGAGCTTCAGAGAGAATTAAGGTTGCTAATCAGATGAGATCTGATTAACTAGGGAGATCATCCTGGATTATCTGGGTGTCCAAGGTAATCATGAAGGTCTTTAAAAATGGGATAAGGAAGCAAAAGAAGAGAGTCAAAGGGACATGTGATTTGGAAAACAGGGTCAGAAAGATGCTACCTCCTTAGCTTTGAAGATGGAAGAAGAGGCCACAAGCCAAGAAACATGAGTGAAATGTGGAACAGATTCTCCTCGGGAGCCTGTAGAAAGAATGCAGCCCTGCCAACACCTTGGTTTTTGCCCAATAAGACCATGTTGGACTTCTAGCCTATTGAAGATAATAACATTGCATTGTCTTAAGTTACTCTGTTAGTGATCATTAGAGCAGCAATAGTAAACTAACACAGCATTTATGCAAGTACAATCACATGATTCAATTGAATTTTATTTAAAGAAATGTGGCTCTGTACCCTAGGATCTAAAGAAATTGCTCTGTCTACTAGAATGATTAATATAATAAGCTTTGGAAGTAGACCATCCCATATTTAAATTCCAATTCAAACCTTTCAATAGAACTATGAGTAATTATTTAACCTCTCCAAGCCTCAACTTCATCATCTATTGAATAAAGAGAATACCTACCCAATAGATTGTAGTGAGAATTTAATAAGGTAAAGTTTCTTCATCTAATAAAAATGTCTGTGAAGCACTCACATGTGGTAAAATGCTTGATAAAGGGAAGTTATGCAATGATTTAAACATACTAATTAGTGCTCCTAGTAAGTGCTGGAGCTGCTACAATGAACATGTCAGGCACTGAAAAATAACCATACAATTTTAATATCATATGATAAACCTTTGATGAGAGTGCAAAAATTCTGTTACCACATGAGGAACACTTTGGCTGGATTTATGTATCAGAAAATACTTTTTAGAAGAAATCAACTCTAAAAAGAAGGTTAAAGAATAAATGGAAATTAGATAAAAATTAATAAAAGAAAAGTGGAAGAGTTCTCTAGATGAGCGAACAAAGTGGTATAGGGTATGGGAGCTTGGCAATCAAGGGAACTGAAAACAGCTGTGAGGGAAGTGTGTTTCTGAGCTAAGCGGAGGCCAGCACATGAAGTGTCTTTTATTCTCATCACCATATGGATTTCTTGCAATGTTTTAACTGAAGAAGAGACACTCATCACATTTGTGTTCTGGAAAAATCATAGTAGCTACAGTGCAGAGAACAAATTTGAAAAACCTTTTTGGTTTTTAGTCAATAGGAACCGGTTGGAAAACTGTTGTAATAATGCAGACAAACTACTATTGTTACTTTTGTAATCAAGAATATGAGAAATAAGAATGAATATGAGAGAAATAAGTAACATGAACACATGCAAGCAAGCCAACCTACATGTGTTTCATCTTAAGAAAGTATTTTTGGAACTATGGAGGCAAGAGAGGAAATGAAAAAAGAAAAAAGGAAAAAATACTGTAGGGTAGGATAGGATAGCAATATTTCAGAGATGTAAGTGAAGGGTCCAACAGCCAATTTCAGGCAAAGCCACAGGTCAGAAGGCAGGATGTAGCCTAGGGATGAGATCTCAGATGCAACAAAAGACAAGATTACTGTAGTTGAGAGTAAGCTCTATGCCTCACTATTACTGGATCCTCCTGGGAGAACACTAAATAAAATGTAGACAGTGGAAATGCAGAATGTGAGTCACCACAAGAACATTCCAGTAGAACTTTGAGTTTCAGAGTAAAGAGAGACATCTTGAGAAATAACTCTAACTCAAATCCACAAATACCTCAAAACTCTTCCTTACTCTGAGCCAAAGTCGAAGACTAGAGTCTCTGCTCTATTGGGCTGCTCCTCTTCCAGGGTAACCTGGTACCTGTAGGAGAACTGTGTGAGGTGAATGAAAGGTCCAGGAGAGCCAATCAAGCTGTGCATAGCTGGGTGCCAAGGGAGATGGGAGACGCCATCTGTGGAGCAGGAACAGAGAGAAGCTGGTACACCACACATTACCACTCAGATGCAGCCAGGTTTTAATAAACAAAGAATCTGGTGAAAATGTTCCTTCCATGTCAACAAGAAAAACCTGCATATGTCAAGAAAATCTTTCTTTATATGCAAATAATCCCACAAGAAGCAGTAAATGAAAAGAACAAGTGTTTATGAGCAGAACTGCCAACTAATACTACCAGATATAGTATTGAATAAAAGACTATTTTTATGAAAAAGGTAAAATTGTAACTCTCATGTAGATATAAAAGTGAACATGTGCTTGAGATTTTATTTAACTCATAAAGGTGAGGTGCTGCCACCAATTCCAAGGAGAAAACCAAAAACCAAAAAACAAAAACAAAAACAAAACAAAAGACGGGCCTATGTATAGATCAAGAATATTGAAATGAATGTACAAATAGAGGTAAAACTGGTCCTTGCCATAGTCAGAGGAGGGAAGACAACTGAAACAAAACTCCACTGGACAGAATTGGTGTATGTACAGATGACAAGTGTTTTTTGTCTTTGTCTTGCTATCACTTTTCTATATCTTACAGAGTTGTGAAAGTACTGGTAGAATAGAATCATGAACTACAGGCTATCAAAGCTTTCCACTAAAACTTAAATTTTTCCTGAGAGTGCTTCGACTGGCATTTGTCATCAGTAACTTACCAAAAGTATACTTCTCCATGGTTACAGAATTTTTACAAAAGAAACTGATCCAGTCCGCCATTTTATGCTAAGGCTAGTAAGAGGAGATGATAGGGGTGATGACGCTTAGAGTACCTTGCTGGTGCAATGTGATTTTCTGAAAATCTGTCTATTAATATATGATCACAGAGCCTGCTGGCACCAAGTTCCTTGTCTCCCAGCTCAGACTGCCACCCTGTCCTCATACTCCCCAAACATTCCGTAGACCTTGAGAAGATCTAAATCTGGCCCTAGTTCTGACACCATCCAAACACACTAAGCCTGGGTTTAGGTAATTCCCCCAGCACCGAGGTAAAATGTGAAAAAAATTAATCTTCCAGTTGTTTATCTATAGCCCAACGTTGAATCTATGTGGCATTTCTGCAGATATGGCCCAAGCTTCCCCCATCTTATTTAGGTTACAGATGTTAACAGGATTAGAGCAAGAAGTTTGATCACATTATAACAGACAATGACAAGAAGTGCTCACAGACTGGAGTTACTGGAAAGCTTGCAGCAGTAAGTGGGTTATTCCTTCCAAAACAGAAAGAAAAAAGCGTATGAGAGTAACTTCCACAGGAGACTTATGAGAAAAAGTACATTTTAAAACTCCAGAGAACACCCAGAACTTCAAATACGAACAAACAATCTGCCAATATGTTGTTTCAAAAGCAGAGGATGAAAAATGTTAAGTCCAGGTTGAGAGACAAATTTTGCCTCTAGTTGCCAAATGTAATTGTAACACAATATGGGATCAACATTGAGAAGCTCCCAGAAGCAATTTTACATATGCACGGTGGTCATTTCCAATCATGTAGATGAAATGACAATGAAAAATAGCTGCAAGAAATGAAAATATAAAGTATCTAGACCAACTATTCTCAGATGTTAGTGGTTGCACATAACTTAAAAAAAAAAAAATCAGTTTCTTATTTATGTTAAAACCAGCCTTCAGCTGAAGTCAAAATAAAGACAAAAGTAGTATGTTTTATGAAACCTTATAACAAAGGCAAAGCTACTTGTCTTCCAGGTTGGAATATGAATGTTCTATTTGTTAATGAGAAATCTATTATGACATTTTGTTAAAACAGATGAGAATTTTTCTCATCTTACTGACATCACTCTCTCCAGAAATTTTGCAAATATCAACAGTGGCATGTTATTTGCTGACATATCATTAAGTCATAAATAGAAAAAAAAAAAAAGAAACAAATGCTAAGTATTCTCTCTCTTATGTTATTAAATTTAGTTGACCATACTTCCCGATACAATCCATGATAAAAATAGATTTTTTTAAAAAATAAAGAAACTCAGAACTGAACCTAAATAATTATGCTTGCCCCAAACAATGAAGCCATGGAGTTTGGTTGCAAACCCAATTCTGTCTGACTGGAGAGGAACTCATGCTGCTTTAGTAAAGGATGGGATGCAGTCTGGCTTATCTTGTTGGGTTTCTCAAAGCAATATTACTCTGTTATTAAACCAAAATTATATTCCACAATACCTTTGACTATATTCAGTAAAAAAAATATTTTTCAGCATCTACTATATGTCAGACATTGTTCTAAGCTCTGGGAACACATCAACATGCTGAAAAGAAAAATTAAAAAAGAATAAAGTTCTGTTTTTGCAGATTTACATCATAGAAGGCAGAGATTTGCTGATGTCTTTGGAGAAATATAAAACACTTTACTCGTATTTTTTTAGGTTTCCTAAAGAGTCCCAAAGGGAAGAAATTAGACCTAAGTAATAGCATAGTTCAATTAGCAATAGTGTGGGTAAACTTCCAAGGATAGTAGGATGTCACCACATGTAGGAACACTATTGTCCCAGTAAAACAGACAATTCCTTACCTGTCTTCAGTGTGTGTGTGGTAAAGTCCAGTGCACAAGATACCACAGTATAATTGCACATGCAGGAGTGGGATTCTGGAGATCTTCGGTGTGCTTTTTAGTTTCTGCTCTACCATTTACTAACCTCTGGGCAAATCAGTCCAGCTCTTTAGAGTCGGGTTTCTTCAGCCGTAAGATAATAAATAATACCCTGTCATAAAATGGGTTAGGGAACTAAATGAGTTCAAGTACAGAGAGCACTTGGTTTAGTACAAAGCATATGCAAGCTTTAATAAATACTGTTATGACATGAGTGAGAACATGACTTACTGCCACTATCCAATTTAGTTGTCTTAAAAAGACCAACATTTATGCAATACTATTAATGCTTAATACGATGTTACACAGTAATAGAGTACCTAAAAACTATATTGGCCATACTAGAGGATGGAAATAATAGTAAAAAATATGGTGTACATGCACTCATACACCCATGTACACATGTGAAAGAAAAAGAAAATAATGTGTGTGCTTTACGTACTTAGCTTCTAATGTTCACAATTATCATGCTTGGCCTATATTATTGCTGTATTTTATAGAAGGGGAAGCTAAAGGTCAGAGTGGTCAATTAATATAACCAAGGTTACACAGCACTTAAATGGTCGAATGTGAACCCCATCCTCATCTTTTTTATTCTGACACCTAGGTGCTTCCAGTTATACCATGCTTCTCGTGTATGTAAAGAGTAATGTTAGCTCTAGAGTAATCTCCCACACTTAAATATGAAAATGTGTTTTTCCCTTATGTTCTGAAATGTCCTAATGCCTGCATCTAAAGGCATGAAATTACTCTGTGAAAATTTTATGTCCCTCAGGAGTCCTTTACTGGCTAAGAATCCTCACTCCAAATCCTCACTCCATTTTGTGTATATACAACACATCTCTAAGATTGACACAAGTGCAGGATAAGAAGTATTTTCTACCTTCTCTAAGCAATTTAGAGTCACAGCCTCTGTGTGATTCAGCTGTGACGATCTGGGGCCTGTGTGGAAGAACAATTGAATGCATTAATGAATGCATTGGATGTGACTAGTTCAGAAATTAATTGATCAGCTATTACTCCAGGCACTCAGGTTTCCCCATTATCCGCTCTCTTGCTATTCTTAGTCTATTCCCAAAGTCGACCAACAGAACTTATTATTAAAAGTATAAGAAAAAAGTGATGAGTAGATGCATTTTCCAAAACACCATTATTTCAATGACTCTAACATAATGTCCATAGTTTTAAGCACATCAAATTGTAATTCAAGAAAAATCTATACATTGAGAGTCACACAATTTGCTTTAAGAACTATCATATCAACAGTTCCACTTCAGAGGTGGTCATTTACGAAGCGACCTACATGCTCCACAGTTTGTGTGTTTAAGATGTCCCCTGATTACTTAGAAAAGGACACAGAAATAACCAGCCTTGCCCAGAGGGACATGAAGTGCCCTCACATCTTCTTAAAATGTGTGACCACTAGTCATGCATACCAAGCCTCAAAGATCTTTTGGACTTTGTTATTTTACTCATTCTGCATATAATCAGTTTCAGTTTTTAATTTGATTTTGAAGTTGTAGTTAATCAAACAATATTTTACTTTTGGTACCACATTTTCATTTCCTTCCAGCTAACACTGCAATAACTGGAGTTTCAGCAACTTATTCCTCATTAAATGCCCATTAGAAACACCTTCCCCTCTGTATGTTTTGGATGATAGCTATATTTCTGATCCCTTTTGCCTTTTTATAGTACTTACAATTTTTCACTGATAATCGTACTTTGGTTCCTTTTCATACGAAAGTTGAATTTTTATTTTTCTTATTTTATTTTCATTGTCAACTTTCCAGATTAAGTCTTATGTAAATGTTTCTTGAAAAATATATAAATATTACATCAAAATCTAAAAGTAGGAAAAATTATATTTCGATAAAACAGTACTAATATGCATAATATTACAATTCATTTTTACTAGGCCTCTAGACATGCTGGGGGGGGAAGGAAAATTACCTGCTCCAAAGAAGTTGCCATAATCTATATAATTTAAAATATTAATGATTAATTTAACCCAACAGTTGAGTTTTTTAATAGAATATATTAGATCACTCTTTTTAAAAATTTATTTATTTATTATTATTTTTTATGGTGACATTGGTTAATAAAATCCAGTAAGTTTCAGCTGAACATTTTAAAAGTAAGGAACGCACACACACACACACACACACACACACACGTGTGTGTGTGTGTGTGTGTGTATATATAGTGTATATATGTATATATGTATGTGTGTGTGTATATGTGTGTATATATATATATATATATATATATATACAACACATATATATATAGTGTGTTCACCTCGCATAGTTTTTTTCTGTCACCTTTTACCCTATCTATCTTCCCTCCCATCTCCCCCATACCCTCTGGTTGGTAATTCTTAATAAAATATTTAAAGATTTAAAAATACTTGGAATAAATAAAGTATTTTAAGAGAATATGTGATAAGTTTAAAATAATCAATGAGCTCTTCTCTTGGCGGTCAATATTCATAAAAAAATTCATTCGATTTCATCAACAATATAGCGATACGTGGCAAATTGGGCATTTTCCCTGTTTTTAAATGTTTAGAAATTTAGCATTGAAGATCTGCCACGTTGCTTCACAAAATTGGCTCTCCATATCACGTGTTTCTCGATTTGGGGATATAAATTTGGGGGGTTCCCCCTTTAATTACTTTTCCTCTGCAGCACAGCCATTAATGAATCAGAGAAATCGCTGAAAAAATGATTGACCTACTCTGTCCCTGGTGAGGAATAATACTGACTTCTTAATATCATGGGAGAAGAATTGAATGGAAAAAAAAAGAGATTTGAGGCAATGGAAAAAAAGAACTAAAAAGAGAAATGGTTATAGATCATACAGTTCTGGTTGTTAATACCATTTAATAGACTGTGCGCATGGTTTCTAACCCCATTTGAGTAAGACACAGGAAATACCTGAGCTTCACAGAAGATCCTGCTTATTCCCATAGGCAGAACTACAGAAACTTTAACTTTAGTGGTTAAAGAACCTTCGAGCTGAAATACAGCTTAGAGCTAAGGTATGCATTCCTTCTAACACATGCTTCCCAGGTGATCATCTTCCAGGGACAAGAAACTTTATATTCCCTAAGGATGCTCATTGGAGAGATAAATATTCTTTTTATTGAGTTAAAATACTAACTTGGACTCTAAATGGTGTGATAGTCACTAGACCTAATTCTTTTCATTGGGTCCAGTTCCTCAGAAACTTATTTTGTGTTAGTGCTTACAATGTCTTCCTCTTTTTAGTCAAGTCAAAGTTAATAAGTAAATAATCAGGCTCGTAAATTATTGTTACTCTTGTCTCCAGGCCTGCCTCCAAATGACCCTAAGCTAAAAGACAGGTTTTCATTTTGCTCTTATGTAAATGGGGACTGGAGGTTTGTGTTGAAGCTTAGGAACCCATTTCTATTTGCTTATTTTTTATTCCAAAATTTTGTATCACTATGCTTTTAAGTGTCTTTTAAATATTTTTCATCCTGGGGAACATTTGTAGACCATCTCCAAAATATGAATAAAATATATCAAGTCACTTTATTGTTAAAAGTCACTTTATTGTTAAAAATGCAAAATCCTGGATTTTGCAAGAATTTAGAAATTTTCAATTTATAGTTCTTAACCTACAAAATGCAAAAATAATTTTGCTTTAAGTACTGACCATACATAACAAAACACACTACAGTCCTTGGTCTGAACAGAAAAGCCCCTTGTTCTAAGATTTGAATAAGCAATATCACACAGAACCATCTCAATGACTTTTTCTTCCAGACATACGGTCAAACCAAAACAAGCACATATATTAGCTAAATAGAAAATTAAAAGAAACCACTGAAAATGGGCTTCTGTTTGCATTCAGGGAAGTGCACAGAAAAGTGGGGTGCATAACCAATTAAAGATTTATTTTCCAATGTCTAAACTATTAACATATGCATAATTTATAAAAAGTGTCATAGTCAGTAAACTACTGCAAGATGATACACATGACAGTTGCAGATTTTTGCCCTGTAATATATGTCATTGGTGATTAAAAGATTCAAAATAGTAACAAACATTAATGAATTCTGCGTGTCATTAAATAGTGAATTGCCCTTTTTAGAACAAATACTGAAATAAAACTGTGACAGAGAGAGAAAGATTAGAAAGGCTATCTAGAGAATGCATACAATAAGCTATCTCTGTCTATTCATTGACACCAATTGAAACCAGTTGTTTAAAAGCAAGCATTCCTAGGTGCCTTTGTCCTCTGAAATTCATACTACTCACTAAAGAAATGTGGCATTACAGATTTCATCCTCGACAGACCCTCTTGATAAATAAAGTAAAAGTTGGAAGGTGGTCATTCTTCATGGAAGAAGCAGTTTCTTAATCTCTGTTTCACTCCACCTAAGGATATCCACCAGTGCCTATGAGACTCTTTCTCACCAGGCAGCATGATCCAATTCTATTCAGGCTTTTCGAGCATGGTATGAATGCAAACATCTGCATTGGAGAAACAGCATACTTCAAATGTTGATCTGAACACTCTCACACTATGCAGAAGCAGGTCGAACAGAATGATCCGACACTCCTTTTTACAATAAAGCATGTGAAGTTCATTTAGCTAAAAGTTAAATTTGTGGCTAAATTTGTGACCATTTAATTTTCTTGAATTCATAAGATATTTTGATCCAGATGTTTCAAAAATACTGAACAAAACAAATATAAATCATTTCCCTGAATTCAAGTTTCCCAATTTTCTAACACTGTGGGCAGGGAAAGCTGATATGAAGGTAACCATTCTTAATGTATTATATAAATTCATATATTTGGGAGATTTTCAAATTAATAGGATGACATGGTGGTTTTTTAGGGTAGTTTCCTTCTTTGGAGTATTTAAACCTTAATCATCTATAAGAGGATGTATTTGCAATTCAGTTTCATTCAGATGCAGAATGTACTCTGTAAAGAGGAACTGTGGTTAAAATGAAATCTGCGTTCTGCTTTAAAACATTTTCTTTTTCGTTTTTTTTTTTTTCTCTTTTCCTTTTTTTCCAGTGAGGAAGCTAATTCAATCTTACAAACAAGAGATGAATAAAAATAACTTTCCATTTACTGAAGACTTCTGTGAGAAAACCACTTTAATCCCCCTCTTTACGTGAGTAATATTTTAACCAAAATAAACTGAACAGTTCTTGTGTCTCTTTCCTACATCCACATATCTTATTTTTCTAACTGACAAACAAAAATGGTATCATAAGTATAAGTCAGGGAAGAAAAAAATATATACTGATGTCCCATCAGAAGCATTTTGATATAACTTTGGTAGTTGACCTACTAAGAGCAGGCCAAAATCTTGTTTATCAAGGCAAAATATGGAAAACAAGTGCTCAGAAATAAAATTAAAACAAGCATGGCAAAAGTAAGGAAATGAGTTTCCAGAAAAATCAAATAAACTCCCATAAACACACATAAGCCAATTCCTTGCTTCATCTGAGGGTCCTACTTGTTTGTCATGTAGAAGCTGCCTATCAGGTAAGGAATATTAACCATTACTCCAGAAGGACAGGCATTTTTGTTTTTTTCTAAATTGGATCTTCTAAGTTTTTATCACAAATGAAACAAGCATACATAACGTTAGAATTTATTTCTAAAAGGGAGTTGGATTTAGTCTCCCTTTTTAGAGGTTGTGTAAATAATACAAAATATAATGTATTATAAACAAAACATTTATTTCCAACAAAGAGATTATAAAATATGACAGTGTCCTTTGGGAAGCCGGTTACCTGATTCAGACAACTTTACTGTAGTCTTTACCTCACTGGACTTTAAATATCTTCCCCTAAGCACTTTAGTTTATGTTCAAATAGCCATCTGTTTTTCAAGTAACTAGTGAAGATAACTGATCATGTGGAAGCTATTGACTCATATAGCTAATAGCTAATAAATATTACACAAACTAAAGGACAGTGGTAAGTTTATGACAAATGGCATTGTGTTTTTTCAGGTGTAGTATAATATACCAAAATGATTTCCAATACTATCCTTTAACAACAATTGAGTGTTTCTCAAAATAATGTTTTTGACAACATATACGTATTTATATCAAATGCATCATGTGGAAATTGATTTCATTTGATAGGCTATTTTTCCCATAAAAACTGAGTAAAGGAAAAGCACTCCATCAAAATTAAGAACTTAGGGGAGGGGAAAAAAATAAAAAATATGAAAAATGCATTTGAATTAGTGGTCTTTCAAAAAAAATGTCTAGTAAGAAAGACCAGATTGGATTTAGAAATTTATTCTAGAAGAACTATCTAGATGATCTTAGAGTGTCTGAACCATAACTAGAAAGTTTACAGCTTAGATCAATTATGAGTAATTGATTCTCTCAGCTCATATTGGCCAATATGTGTGTGAACTCATTATCTATAACATAAATAGAAAGATGTCTATCTCTAATACAAAATAAAAGCAGCTTCTGGGACACGGCCACTTGAATGACTGTGCATATGTGTGTTGGTACAGTAAAGTGTCATACAAGATACCCAGCATTGTACCAGGTCAGGTTTTTTATTTACTTATTTTTCTTAACAATGTGGGAGGGGGTTGGGCATCATGGCTGAGCACTGTGATATGTTTACAGGGTTCTGACAAGACACCTTGGCCAGACTCTTACATTTAATTCCCCTTTTTCCCAAATTCACAAAATTCATTTCTCTCTTTCCCAGAGAGATTCATTGAGCAGCTAAAGATCATGCTTAATAACCCTCTGATATAAGGAAAAGATTATATTTAATGGATTTAAATATCCCTTTCCCTATCATGCTTAGTATTTTACACTTTAGGAGCTTAATTGGTTTGCAAAGGTACAGAGTAGGGAAAAAAAGGAGGGACTTCTGAATTTTATATGTAGTACTTTCTTGCCCCCTACTGGAAAATGTGAGCCTGGCATTCTAAGAATTCTAATTTTAAAGTATTTTCTGATTGGTTTTTCCTATAAGTCAGCTCACAAACCCATATCTACTTAAAGCAAAAATGAAAGATAGTAAAATGATGAAGAAAAGCTTTAATACTATTAGCTATGTATTTTATTGAGAAATAATTAATTTTAGAAATCCAATTTGCAAAAAAAAAAAAAAACTCAGGTATACAAAAGTCAATTTTCCAATTGAATAGTAAAAGTAAATCCACCGTATCAATTTGAGAACTGGTAGAATTCTTTGTAAATAGAGCTTACTGGGAGTTAATATTCAACTGTATCTGCAAAGATTATAAAGGGGGTATGTTTTCTGCTTTTAAATATTATTCATGACTTCTTGGGCATCAACAAATAATTCCATGAGAAAGAGTGTTTCAATAATATTTTTACTATTGAAGGCACACAGGCTATTTTCCTTCAGAAATATTCTTCGACACAGAGCACCTGGGACCTACAATTCCCTTTTACATCATTTTTCCTCCAGCAGTAAGTTATTAACATCCTCCCTTATTAGGATGATGACCATCACTATTTCTTGGGTATGCTTTTCAGTTTTTATGGTTCAAAACCTCTGAACATTTTTATACAAATACAGCTAATCACGAATCAAAATTCATGCAATGATTTACATTCTCCTTAGACCAATATTCATTTTTCATCAAATTCCAGTGCTTGTGAGGTTGATAAGAAGTATGACCAGCCCTCAAACAATGAAGAGGTCATTCTTTGTGCAGTATGCCGCTGAGACATGCTTCTAACTTTTCATGCCTCTTTAGGTCTTTCGGACTAGCAGTGGTTCCCTCCTGGGTGTCAGGGACCTTTGCAGAGAGCTTCTCAGTCATAAGTAACACAGAGCATTTTATTAAGTGACCTTAATCTTTCAATAGACAAGTCACTTCCATGGTGAAGAAAGTGTCCTCTTATACCCCCATCCAGCGAGGAGTGGCTCACACAGACAGGCAAGGACACCCCATGAAGAGAGACAATTTTTGCTTTCTGGCAGCTCCCCTTTGACACTGAATGTCTTCAAAGGCCAGTTTTTAACTTGATACCAAGACAAGTGCTGTGTTCTAAAGGCACCAAGTGGACAGCTGTGACCAGACCTTTATTTACAGCCTCTTGTCCTCAGCTTCAGTTTATGGAGGGTTCTATGAATTCCTCTCATGCTTAGCGTTCTTCCTCTGTCCCAGTTCTTTTCATGCAAAGACAGCTATCCAGGTGAGTAAGACAGAGGGGTATTATTTTCTTTGATAATAGTCTTTGAAACCCAAATTGCAAACATCTGCTCAAGTACTGCAACTATCCCTTCCTGGTAAATGTCATGCTAGTGGTTGCAGGGAGAGGGCTGAAATTCAAAGGTTTCATTTCACAGAATGCCTGAGAAGGGTCTTGAACCTCCTAGGGCTAAGTCATTCACTTCAGTTATGGGTGGCAGAGATGCTTCCACAGAAAAATTACCTGCTCTGTAAATAGCAAGGGCCAAATTTCTAGGCTGACTTTTCTGTAACCCGAATGAAATAAGCATCTTCCAACAAATTTCCTAGCAAACAAGTGTACATATCACCAAGCCAAGGTTAATAACCACCTCTCCCCCAGTAGTAGGGGCTAGAAGTGGGACACTCAGAAAGTAAATGTCTCAGGTTGAACTGAAATACAAACTCAGCTCAGTGATTATCCTGTCCTATACTCAAGCTACAGAAGTAAGATTCAGTTGTAAACCAATTTTGAAACATTGTCTCAAAAACGTATCTCCTTGTCTTACTGCACCCTGTAAGAAGTTGGCTGGGAGGAGAACTTTTAAAGAGAAAACCAGTTACAATGCAAGGTCATATGAGTTTTCCCAGTCTTCCTCTTGATTTGTCTCCCTGGGTGTCTCATCAGTTTGCTTTTAGGAGAAATGAAACTCGCATGATATGATGCCATTAAGTCAAATCACTTACACACCTACGAGTAAGGTTGAAAAAAAATGTATTAGTACACCTGGAGTTAATTTTTGTAATATCTCTATATAGATAAACTGATTTATTTATCTGTAAAAGGAAGAAAATTTTGTAGTTCACTATGTCTGACCTCAGAATCTTCCAGGATTATTTTCTAAAATTTAGGATACAGAACTCTTTAAGTCTTCAATGAAACATGGACTCAAGACTGTTCTCACACCCAAATGGTTTCCTGAGAAGAGTTTTAGCTTGCCTGCAAATAGGGAGAAGGAATCTCCCCCCATGAAAAAGTCTTTATTAATTCTCATAAGAATATGCTGAAAGAGCCACTACTTTCCTGCTATCATAACTTTCACGACAGGTCAAAAGATGACCTGAGACATTGAGCCATGTCCATTCACATCCAGTAGCCAATAGAAAAGGAGACATTTCCAGACATCGCCCCTCCACTACTGTGTGATCTCTGATTTTTTTGATTCACATAGGTTTCAGAAGCCTTGGAGAGTGGGACTTGATGCCATTGTTTAGCTTAGCTCCAAAGCTCAAATTGTCAACCCTTCAACTCATGTCACAATTCAGATAATTGTTTTTCCTAAGGGAATATGGCCTTTAGCCATACTGGCTAAAAGTAATCTTCTCAACAATCCAAGTTCTGGGTTTCCAAAAAGTCAAACTCTAAGACAATTATTCAACGAATAATTTTGTTTAATTAGTGTATAGAGAATTTCATGGAATTAATATTTTGTATTTATTATATTCTAAACTTCTATATAAAGCAGGCTTGGAGAAATGGTGAAATGTCTGCCTTTTTAAATGAAATAATGGTAGTGATGTGACATCATGTTCTCTTTTGTTTGCTTTTTCCTTGCTTTCTAGATAACAGTGCAAAAAACTTTGTTCCCTGTGGTGACTGATTCTCTAGTGCAGAAGCTTGGTGCAAAGACCCTCTTCATTTCTTGAGCAAAGTGTCGTGCAATGCCTGACACACGGTAACTGCTCAATATAAATTGGTTTCCTGCTTTCCTTCATTATAGGCTTTGAGCAAGACAAATAGACTCTCTAAATTTCATTTTCTTTATAAATACAGTAAAAATAGAAATAGTGTCTACTAAAAAGTATTGTTGAAAAGATTTAGGGTGTTAGCACATGTAAAGTGCCTGCAAATAAAAAAAATAGCAAATAATGTTAGGTGCTGTTATTGCGGTTTTTTTATGCTATTGAATTTCTTTGTTCTAATGGGGATATTGTACATTTCTCTTATACACTCTTCATCCATCTAATAGATAAATAGCATGGACAATAAATTAATGAAGTATGTAAACATATCTAAGGCAAAAAAATATCAAAAGTAATATCCAATGCTGTGCTATAATTGTGAAAAAGAAAACAATAAAAAAAGAAAAGAAAAGCAGACTTTCTGAGCTTTAAGAAAATATTTTAAAGGCCTATTTGACATTACTAAGGCAGACATCAGACACTTTTATGACCACAAATAGGTGTGCTTTATGGACCAAAGACATCTAGAAGAAATCTCTCCCAGAGGACACTCTTG
This sequence comes from Eonycteris spelaea, assembly GCA_003508835.1. Taxonomy (NCBI): domain Eukaryota; kingdom Metazoa; phylum Chordata; class Mammalia; order Chiroptera; family Pteropodidae; genus Eonycteris; species Eonycteris spelaea. The sequence continues at coordinate 2,019,959 of PUFA01000067.1, read as the reverse complement.
GGAGATCCTGAGAAGGTAAAAAGGATGACCTGTTACACTCAGCTGAGCCATTTGTCCAGCGGCCAGAAGAAAAGAAGGAATTTCTAGGTGTCACCCTCCACTGCATTGGGATATCTGCTACAGAAAACACAGAGGGAGTGTTAAGTCTTTGGGGAGCAAGACTTTAATGTTATTGCTTCACTTGTCTTGTTTACTAGTTAGTCTAATGAAAGTATAAATGGATAAATAAAAGAATGAATGTGTCACCTCTTTGAGGCTTCAAACATTTTCTCTTCCTTTGTCTTTGTTCATTTTATATTATTTTCCATAATGCTATAAACAATAGTTAAAATCCCCTGGTTTCACTGGATCTGCAACTGAATGTTTACGAGTCACAGAAAAAACAATTTATAGTTAGAAAACAAGAAAATGAACCGGAATGTGTCCTAACAGTTTAAATAGCTGACGGGTTGCTTCTTCCTTCCCTAAACACTCATCTGACTTTCCATTTAGAGGAAACATAAGTAAACAGGAAATTATTCCTTTAAGTAAATGAAATTATTAAATAAATCAAATTAACCACTTACAAATTAAAGGAATAGTGGAAAAGAAATAAAATGTCCTTCTCAAATTGGTGTTTTTCATCTGAAATGCCATGCCTCTTCCACCAGTCCCTGGACTGTTGCCATATGTCTCTTACTTTACCCTCTAACTTCTGGTTCTTTTCTCTTCATGACACCAAAGCTCTTAGCCATTCACTCAAACAAGTTGTTTACAAACATAAACTAAAATTAGAACAAACACGTCATTAATAAAAAGACAAACAATGGTATCTGCATTTATTAACTCATAATTTTATCTCAAAGAAAGCACTACCTAGCCATGATTTCTAGATGATTTCCACCTCTTTGGGAGAATCAGTGTTGTAGTTAAGCCATTCTTTTTTAAAAAATAATAAAATAACTATGGCTTATTTCAAAAATAAAATGTGAATATCTGAAATAAATTTTGATTTCTTTTGACTGCACGAATATTTTGAAAGCTAACAGCACTGCACATTTTAAAATAGATTCAATCATTCAAACTCAATCACAAATTTTCTACCCCATAATAATTTCTAATCATTTCACTGTGCACATGCACCCGCATCTAAATGCCTTCTTCCACATGTCAAAATAAAATTCATACCTATTACTACACCTTTGAACCATCAAATCATTCAAAATGAAGATCATAAAATGAAGATATTTGGAAATGATGTGTAATGCCACATGTATTTAGCAGAGGTGAGCTAGTCAAACTCCAATATTACACTTTTAAAACTGAATAGTATTTTGCCTTTGAAATGATTTATTTTTAACCATCTAATCTTTACAACTTAAACCAAACTTCACTTAAAATAAAATAGCCCAAGTTTTTACCAAACACAATATCATTTTTAGAATCATTTACAGGGTAAACACTGATAATCTCATTGTTAATACCCCTCATCCCATTTATAACTATATTGTAGTAGTTCATGCAAAGACTCAGATTATAGGAAAAAATAATACAAACAGAAACAATTCATTAGTGCATAACTAGAAAATATTATTAATACTAAATCATTATGTACATTCCCCTTCCTCCAATACATGGCAACACAATATAAATGGCAATATAAAATAAATGACTTCCTTCCCATATCTCCCCTTCAGGATCTCTACTCCAGTACACACATGGAAACAAACACAAAAAACTCCATGTACACACACTCATATACACCTACAATCACTCAGTACACACACCTACTCTTATACACACCTAGACTCACACTGTCACACACATGCAAATGCACACACACACGTACACACCTGTACACAGACATGCAGGTGACGACAATGCAGATAGTTTAACAAAGGCGATATGATAACTCTCCTTCAATATACCTCTATTCTGGGCCCTAACTTTAGAAGAGAGGCATATCTTCTGAGCCCTGTACACACCTATGAATGAGCTGCTGGACAGCAAAAGGCCTCATGACCCAAATCATGCCTAAGGCAGAAAGCAGTTACATGTGTGGCGTGCTTAACCCCATTGTGATTATGACCCATGCTAAGTTAGCGATTGCTCCATCTACATTGTTACAAACTCTTCTACCTGAGGATAAAGTTTGCCTAGAGAGGACAATTCCATTTTCCTCAAATAACCGTATCCCTCTTTTCTTCTGTTAGCTGGGCTGCCCCTTTTTAAATACCTCTTCTCTTGTCTTCTCCAATTGACTACACACACACTGAAGGATGCCAAAGGCTTAAGCGGTCTTTTAGCTGAAAGTTTCCATCAGATGCCGAGAGACAACAAGTTAAGAAGTCATTCTCTTTGTGGTGCGGCTAACCCATCCAATGGACCAGTCAGGAGGAGGAGACCTCTACAGGTAGGGCTTCAGTCCCTCTCCCATCTATTCCCATTCATCTATTCCTATCTTTAATTAACCCTCACTATGCTGTTTCCTTGTCCCGCCCTCAGTGCGGACCACCCCCTTCACAGTGATAGAAGTGTCTATTCTCCAGTACTTCCCTGTGTGTCTTACAAACTTGGTCACTTCAACCCTTCAGTGGGAGGCCAGCATTATGTTCAGCTGGCCTGTGCAGTTTAGAGTGGCTCTGTTAGAGGAAGCCCTGAGAGTGACTTCCTTTACCAGAACTAGCCTAATTTAACTGCTTATAGCTTAGAATATTTTCTAAGTTAGATTCTTTCCATCCAATCATTCCAGAATGCCCTTGAACATCCATACATTTCTATTAAACTTGTATTACTTGAATTAATACAGCTTCCCAAAACATCCTGTTTGGTCACCAACTGTGAAATACTCTTTTTTTTTTTTTTTAATATCAAGATGATTAGATTTGAGAAATCATTTGAATTGTGATTAAATGAAATATTGTTTCTAATGTGTTAATGGTAATAACCTAATTTTTATCTAGAATTTGCTCTTTCCCTTTTAAGCTCCTTAAGTCCCCAACCCCAGAAAACATACAATAGGGCTTATATCATGCTGCTTGCATCTCTTCAGATTCATTAGACAACCTACATTCTGATGGTGCAGTAAGAAAAAAAGATAGAATACTATGTATTTTATGGTGATGCAGAGAAATTGCAGGAAATTACAAAGTCTACTTTTAAAATGCTGGGGGTTTTTCCTCTGAGAAAATTTCAGTATTTTCATTTAAGAATCAGAGAAAATTCTTTCCTGGTGAAGTGGATAAATGGGTAAGCAAAATAAAAGGAGATGGTAACAACCAAACTTGTAGCCTTATGGAATTATAAGCAGAATGTATGCCTGCTGGCTCAATTCCCTAAAATAGTTTCCAAAATAATATACTCTATGGCTTGCATTCATCTTCCGTATGAATCATTAAGCTATCATTTACCTTTCTAGAAGGTATTTTAACAAATAACTTCCTCTTCAATCAAACTATTTAGAAGTATGAGTTCAGCTTTTCTTTCAGCTCCTTCTAAATCTAACTCAAACATCCTGCAGTTTTGTTTCTTTGATCTTTCATAGTCCTGTGAAGTCTTGAGCCCAAGCTACATTCATAGAAAACCTCTGTCCATAGCAATATAAATAGTAAAATTTCTAACACACATATTTTCAGGAATAGATATTCATTCTTTATTTCATTCATTTGTAGATTCATTCAAATAACGTTTCTTGTACATCATCTATTGTCAAAGCACCATGTTAAGAACTAGGTAGCTACAAAACTGAAGCAAATATAGTCAGCCTTAATGATGTGTCAGTTGTACAAGGAATTACAAAACATATACACAACTAAAAAGTAAACTAAGAGAAGTATAAATAAAATGTTTTGGAGTTCAGAGGAGGTAAAGACTAATTCCTTCCTAGCTATTAAGATGATGGATGATTTCACAGGGGATGTGTCATTTAAACTGGGAAAGACTAGCTAGGATTCGGTCATTTGGAAATGGTGGAGGTGGGAGTGAAAGGGAAGACCATGGCTGGGGACAAGGGGCCAACAAAGGCGAGAGAACGTGAGGTATGGGAATAGAGAGCAGTATTCCTCTTGATTTGCTTACAGCAATGGCTCATGAAGAAGGGGAATGATGCGAAACACATTATTAGAACATGTTAAAACTAGATCAAAGAAAGCCAGTTGATAAATTACTCTATTATAAAGAGAATGGGAAATCTCTGAAAGGTTTGGAGCATGTGAGTAAATATCAAAGGTTGTTTGGGGAGATTGCCAGCTTTGTGTAAAAAGTAGAGTGGCGCAACAGCTTGGAGACGAGACCAGTTAGGAGGCCACTTCAGCATCACACATGAGAGGGAAGAAAAAAGCCAAAGGGTGTGAGGAATACCTCAGAGATAGAATATATGACTTAACAATAGAATGGATAGACGGGAGAAGTAAAGGGGAAGTAATCAAAGAGCCTTGAGTAACTAGAAGAATCATGATGCCTTGCATAAGCAACACAATAGAAGGAAACAAAGGATAAGTTTATTTCCATACATACAAATTTTTGTAGGATTCCTGAAAATTTTAGGTTCATCCCCCAACCCAGCAAGTTGTGCCAAATTATTTATAAAAGTTATCTGTGTTGTGTAACTATTTTGTTAATTCTAAAGCAACCTCTGCCTTTTCAATGCTTTTGACATGGTCTCCCACTTAATCTGCTTCTTTCTGAATTCACAGCAGCTAGCATTTCCAACTGATAGTTGACTTACCACCACCCCCACTCGCTCATGGCTTACGCCCTCCATGTTGACTGTCCACTGACTTCAGACTGCCCTTAAGTAATGGATTTTTAGCTCAGAATCAGCAGTCTCTCACCAAGACTTTCCTGGCAGAATGACCAACTGGACACAGCAGATTCAAGGAGCTTCCCAGCTGGACGCTGGGCCCAAACAGAATCTGCAATGTTAAAGGGATGGCCAAATAAAGATGGCTAGCTTACAGTCAGTTGGAAATAACATGATTTGGAACTCTCCAAAATGTGGGAGATCTTATGACAATTGTCCACTCCAGTAAGGGTGGCAGTAAAATGTACCTGCCTATCCCGCAGGATAGCTGGTGTTTACAAGAGGAAGGAGCCCCGTGAGGAAGGTAGGGCAGAGAAGTTCACACACATGGTTTCTTATACACAACTTGGGTGTTTGTATAATAAGAGTGTGGACAGGGGATAAGGACAATTTTACAACAATGATCTTGCAGCCTGAGTGTGCCCTTTGGCAGCTCAGGGATGTTGAAGGACTGCTGGTGGCCCGCTCCGGCCACAAGCAGCAAGCATGCCCTTCAGCGAGGAGTTCTGGGAGGCTTGGAGGAGCTGAGGCAGAATCAACAGAGGTTAAATGCTCTTTCATTTACTTCTAAGTGACAGGTTTTAATTAAACATAATTCACACCTCAGTTCATCCAATCAGCTCTGCAGAGAGTCCAGGTTTCTGCTGCTGACAGACTTGAAGGCTGTCAAGGGAGGAAGTGTGTGGAGAGAAGACCTACGTGTGGGGGCCTGGGGAGACGCGTAACTTGTAAGAACTCATCAGAACTAAGGGAGGAAAGAAAATACACAACAATGAATATACTGTGAATAAATATGGTTTACCATGCTTAGGGTAGTGATGTCAACATTGTCACTGTCTTAAAAAGTAGCTAAACACTTGTCTTTGTGAAAGAATATTCTGTGTCTCAATGTTACTTTTTATCAGTTCCAAAATTATTGAAAGATATTATTTATTTTATGATAGTAGAGATATGATAGAAGCAAGTTTTGCCATTATTCAGATCCAACCACTAACACTGAGAAAAAGAGGCAGGAACAAATTCATGTGCAATACAGGATTCAGGGTGACAACAGAAACTCTGATTCCTCCAAACAAAATCCCAAGTGGCTTTACATGGAAGAAAATCTAACAGGATCAGTGGCTTTTGCAATTCAAGTCATTTCCCTTTTGTTTGCCAAAGCTAAAAAATTAAAGCTATAAAAAATTATCCTTGCTAAAATTCTATTTCTGGGGTCACAGCTGCAGGATTAATATATGCTAAAGCTGAAACCACTGAAGGTTGATCGTGCACATCTTTTCAAGTGTAGCTGAAATGCCCAAGAACGCAGAATCACATTTCAGATGTATTTAAAACGAGAAAAGCATTAATATAATTATTGTCTCATCGGATAAATATTAAAATCCTGAACCACTCTAACTTAAGGTCCCTGAATTTTTATGTTAACTTCCACCTCTATATTAGGTGGTCTTTCACTTAGCAAATTCCTCTGATCCACACAGGTCCAGTTTAAATCCACATCCTCCAGTAAGCTTCCCTCAGTGCCCTAACAGGAACTACCTCTCAGTTCTGTGAAACCCCAGAGAACTTTTCTCCCTAATATGGCACTCATGGGCAGTGGTTATCTGCACATTCACACACCTTATTTCCCCTATTTCCCTACTGGGTTGTGTAATCCCCAAAGTTAGGAACGTAACTTGCATATCAGCATATCTGCTCTAAATGGAAGACGTCTCAGTTAGGGGGTGTTAAATATATATTTTTAAATGAATGATGACTGCATGAAAATTCTCTAGGGTACTCAGGCTTTCCTTTTAAAGTTTTGTTTCAGAATATGGAAATGCTGCCCGTGCACCTCGCCTGCGGCTGCTCTTTCACCACAAAATCACAAATGAATACCATCTGCTGCTCCTCTCCATGAGGCCTCTGGGGATTCCCTTTAGGCTAATTGGTCACTCTCTGTTCTAGCCTTGGATTTCTATTAGTATCCTCAGTTTGGCCAGGGGTCTAGGAGGCTTGTTTCTCAGTTATATGCTCAATACCATATGTGTTTCCTCTTTAAACTCCTAATTATTACTCTCTTTTTTAGTTATCTTTATTTCCTCCCTCCTGAAATGTTTTGTTTCCAGGTCTCTCCTGAAACTATCTCCTTTGAGCCATCTACAGAACATAAGGCAAGCAGATGGTACTTCGATTACACTGGTAATTACCCCCTGAGAAAAGCATCCTTGTTCCCGAAGCAGGTAATTTGGACTAAAATAGAACTTTCACCAGAATAACAGGTAAATAGGGTATTGAGCTATATACATATATGGTTATATTTTATATAATAGGAACCATCGCCATTAGTGTTTGACAAAACCAAGCTGTCTTTCCCTACAGTGAAAGGTGGCCAAAATCTAAAAGCTAAAATTAACTATTTTTTGTCTTAAAGGAACTCTTTCAAGTTCCACCCACTTACACATCCAACTGAACTTCAATTATGGGTTAAGGGGTACCTAAATCACAGTAGGAAAATTCTCGAGGATCTATTCTTATCAACAATCAAGTATGTGACTTCTCATATCTAGTTTTTTAAGCACATTGACTTTATTTTAAATTATGATACTTATTTTAAAGAAAATTATTGAAGCGCAGCTTCCACCAATATGTAAATTACTTTGGCTTTTTGGCAAAATCAATATCAAATCCTTAAATTTAGGCTTGGGACAATAGGACAAACAAAGACCCCTCTTTGTTACAGTGTAAACAGAATTCTACCTGCATATTCACTGGTCTCTGATTTTAGCTGCAAACCTTGATCTGCTGAAATTCTTCTCTAAAAACAAGACTAACTGAGTGTTTTCGGTCCAAGAACAGGGCACTCTATGTCACTGGGCAAAAATAGCAAAAGGTCATCCAAATGAACTTAACATAAGAAGAAGAGAAGCAATGAGAAATGATAATTGCCCTTTTCCAAACTAGACCAGGTCTAATTAGCATCAATTCTTTGTGGTGGTGTTTTTTACCTCTCTTTTTAATGTAGCTTAATAGTGTGATCATCCAAAGGCTGCAATTTAGATGTAGAGCTCATTAAAAAGAAGGTTGGGATTTTAATATGTATATCCAACACAAAAGCAAGATATTTATTGTACTTGGCCTCCGGCAGAGGTTAAAATTCCATTGAAAAGATTTTTCAGAATGTAACATAACTACATGTATCTTCTCCTTTTCCTCTAGAGATGAAAAGTAGAGTAGGGAAAAAAATATATATTTAATGATGAAAAAGCACATGCTAGACTTATCAGCTTCATCGATGTTATGGGTAAGTGATGGCCAATTTTATAATAAAGTGTGTCTGTGTTTTTCTTTTCAACATTTTGGTTTTTAACTTTGAAGCTGTTTTGTGTAATTTGGTAATCTCATCTTCCACTTTTTCTGACATTACAAATCATTCAAACTCTTCTGTTTTCTGTTATTAACCTTCTAAACTCCCATCCGCTCTCCAATAAACTTGCTGAGGAAAATAAAAATTGAGAAAGTGAGCAGATATTTTATTTTTTATTGTTATACTTAATGAAATCCCTTAAGGAATTATTTTCCTGTTTAAAAGTTACCTATATTCATGGAGAAAATGCAAGTGACTTTAACAGCATTAGAACCTCACAAGTATTAGCATTTTAAATAAGACACAATTCTCTTGGTCTGGTGACTAGAAAAACGTAACTCTCTTGGCCATTTTTAAGAGTAGACTTAAATCAAATAACTCTGGTTAATATGAGGTTAGCTGATTTGCATAGTAGTGAGAACACCAACAGAGATCTTTGCATAAAGTAGTTGATTGGTAAAGGGTAATTAACTAATTAATATTATGGCCAATAGCTCATAATTGACTAATATCTATTATGGACTCTGCTAATATAAAATAGCTCTATTTTTCAACACAACTGATAACTTCTCTTTGCATTAAGTTTAATTAGTACCTAAAACAGTCCTCAATAAGCCTAGTAAAGCCATGAACTGCACCTAGTTCAAGGTATTTTGATGGTATTTATAAAACAATTAATGTCATATTAAAATCAGTTTTAGATAGCCTATGTCAACATCCATGTTGCACAGTCTGTGAATTGGACCCTTTGTGCATAGCCTCCAAAACCTGTACCTTAAAAATTTGTTCAATTAGGGTCCAATATGAAGTTCTGTAGACAATAATAATGCATTACCTAAAAAAAAAGCCTAAATCTTATGTGAATTGACCTTCAAAAAACTACGGACTGAAACATGCAGTCCTCATACACCTCAGAATAGTTGGTATTTGTCAAAGTCTGACTCTTTCCTGACCAACAGGTGGCCATAACTGGAATATCCAGGAACAGCATTTCTCGAAGTGGGGTACGCAAAGAGCAGCATCAGCCTCACCTGGGAACATATAAGAAAGTCAAATTATCAGGCTCAGCTCTAGACGTACTGAGTCAGAAACTTTGGGTGTGAAGACCAGCAGTTTGTGTCTAAGAAGTCCCAGGTAATTCTGATGCAGGCTCAAATTTGAGAGCCACTCTCCTTAAAAGAGATTTCTCTAAATCTGATACAAGGACCATTGGCATTAAAATCACTGGTACTAATTCCTGGAGCACTCTGACCTGTTCAATCAAAATATCTAGAAATCCACATTTTTCATAAGTTCCTCAGACCACCTATGCACCCTATAGTTTGAGAACCATCCTGTTAGATTTAAACAAATAGAAGATTCTTTCACTAAAACAAAAAGGGAAGATATGAACCAAATGATTGGATTCACTGAAAACGTTTGATATTTGAAGGCATCAGTTAAAGTCTTTCAAATTTGGAGACAGGTAGGAAGCTCTTACACACTGTTTAATAAACTGAAGTATGCTTTTTCATTGTAGCTTTTAAAAAGGCTTTAGTCGACAAAAAAGAGTGATTCTTTTCTAATTGAAAAGAATAAAGCTGAAATAGAACTAACATCTTAGTGTCCCCAGATCATTCTATAATTAACATGAGGCTGCAAATAGCCCAAAAACTAGGACTTTTTTTTTTGAATGTATCAAGGTTTTTTGTTTTTGTTTTGTAGTCCAGAAATATTGCTGGTGACAGCATCAACATTCCCACACCGCTCATCAAGCAGGCACACCGTCCAACAGTAACATAAACTCTCTCTCTTCATCAAAACACAGGCAGAATTAGTTAACAAATGCTTGCCAATACTAACAAATAACTTCATGTATGAGAAGGGGCAGCACACGTTGAGACGGTGGGGGAGGAAAAGGGAAGTGAAAAATGTGAAGCGATAGAGTAAATGACGGAAGCCAGGCTCCCTATTAGCCTTAATAAAAGTCAGCCACCTCCCCCTTTATCTTGCTGACTGAAAATAAAAATATCTGCAAGAACATGAACATTCCTGCAACAGTGATTATAATCATGGCAGCAACCTCAAAATCCCACCCTCTTCCTCTGAGGTCTCTGAAAATAAAAATTCACAAAAACAAAACATAACATAATTAAAAACCTGCACAGCATAACTGTGGGACATATCAGGTTTCCCTAGAATCTTCATACATCACAGAGTCTTTATCAAAGTAACCCTAGGATTTTGCCAAATTAATCTTTTTTAGCCTTATCATCATTGTAAATGTATCTACTCTCCAACACTGCAAACAGCAGCAAGAAGCAGATGAATCTCTCAAATATTGTTGGAAACTGCTTTTTTCACAAAGACAATGTGATATTTTGGAGAAAGCAAGATGTTTGCAAGAAGAGGGCCTGGGTTCAAATATCTGTTCTCCAATTTAATTGCTATGTTAAAGGGAGCAAGTCGGTAAAACCGATCTAGGTTTCAATTTTCCCATATAAAAAGCGTCCCTCAGAGGGTGTATATCACATAATGCCCGTGAAAATTCTTTAAGTGTAATGGGTTTCATGCATTTCATTAGTCTCTAAGTGTCATAATGTTAAGGATTGTGGCTTTTCATTCTTTTCTCTCTAATGCACTCAATAATACATAACTTATTTAATTAGTAGATTAAGTAATTAGGTGTTGTCTGATCCTGTCATGGGGATTAGAATTGGCCCCAGAAGATTGCCAGTCGAGTAAACCCAGGCCTCAGGGGTCCAGAGTCAAACCAAGAGTGGCAATTATGCAAAATGGAGCTACCAGTTAGCACACACCCATATCAGATAATAAGTGGGGAGGGTCCAACAGCAGATACTAAATCTGTCATCTGACCCAAAAGGCTAGTACAAGACCTGCAACTTGAGGCCATGCAAACTTCTAGGCCTGAACAAGCACAGAAATGCGTAGAGGAAAGAATAATAAGGTAAGAGGACCAGAAGTGTCACACAAAAAGAGGATGGAGATGCCCCGAGGACCTTACACTGGATGGTAGGACACTCACTTGTGTGACTCTATCTGAGAAAAAGTCCTAGGACCAGGGCACATTGCTATTTTAATTTAAAAAAAAATTTTTAGCATTATTTGAAGGAGTTAGCAGTGTACTTGAAAGAACATAGACGAGTTTTAACCTAGATAGAACCAAGTTCAAATCTAATTCTGTAGTTTGCTAGTTTACTAGCTGTGTGACCTTTGCATAGGGCACCTCACCCTTCAGAGTATCAATTTTTTTCTCTCTCATAAAATTAGGATAAATCTTCTTCACAGTACCTTTGTGGGGATTAAATGAAGTCAGTAGTCATGAAGGGCCTGTCACACTGTTTTGTCACCTGGAAAGCACACAACAACTGTTAACATTCTTCTTCTGCCATAATTTCTAACATTTTCTCTGGGCTACATTTCTTATTAGCAATTTATTATCCCTATAAAGTTTTTAGTCAATAAGAACTTATTGAAAAAAATATTTTTCTTTTAGCCTTACTTTAGTTTCTGATTCTAACTCTAATCATACTGCTCACAACCCAGAATGTCCTTATTCTAATCATAGAGGGCATCAGCAGGATATTGGAAAACTATTTACTAGAATCTTTGGCAGTAAAGTCTTTCATAAAATAAGACAACTTGCCCATAAAATAGAAGCTTTTCTTTTCTGAATGACATTTCTTGATATTGACCTTTATAGGACATATACAAAAAGATCATGAGAGTTGGCAAATATGTGTTTCATTTATTAATTTATTCAACACATATTTATTGAGCTCATATCATATGCTAGACATTTGGTTAAATGCTAAGAACATAGCATTGGAATAGATAGATGCTGTCCATATCAGGATAGGTTAGTCTAGGCTGCATGATAAACAAACCTGAAAGTTTCAGTAATTTAACCAAACCAAGATGTATTTCTCATTTGTATTAGGATCTGACACCTCTTCTTCCAGTGGTAACATATAGATCTAAGTTCCTTTCATCTTCTTATGCCACCACCTTAAATAAGTGGCTTCCAGGATCTTTAAAGAAAGAGGAGAGAGTATATGGTCAGTAGCCCAGCCCAGAAATGGTTTATAACATTTTACCCACTGGCCGTAATCCAATAGTGTGACCCCAACCTTACTGAAAAGGGGGCTAACACTGTAGTTTTCCTATATACCCACGAAAAAAAAATTATTATGGGATTTAGTGAACATATACAATCACATTTGACACATTTACTATCTACATTTACTATTGGATAGTAAGTGAAACAGAGGCACTCTCTCCTCCTAGCCCTTTCCCAGGAGATTTCAATCTAGTGAATGGCAACAAACATATACACGAATAACAGATTCAAGATAGATTTTATAAATGATATGATAGAGGACCTGGCTCTAAACATACTGAGCTATTAGAGCATATTGAAGAAAATAATTCAACAAAGAAAGAGATAAGCTTTTATAAGTAAATATGAGGAAAAGGATTCCCAGGTGGAGGAAAGAGTTTGAGAAAAGAAAAAGTTCAAAAGGCAGCAGGGGGCCCAGAGTGGCTGGCATATAGCTCCTATGACAGGTAATAAGTTTTAAAAGAAAGGGCATGGGTCAAATTGAACAGAATTTTCAATGTCACGGCTTAGAGTCTGAAATCACCTATGCATGCAGTAGGTAGAAGTAGTGGGGATTATTTCAAGAATGCAGTCAAGAAGCACTTAGCTTCTAAACTGACATTCCCAAGCCACTCCTTGATTCCATACACCCTGAAAGCGAGTACTACATCTTAGTCAGCTCCTTTTCTTTCTAATTTTGTTTTTAATTTCCCTTAATGCCTACCTAGGGCATAGACTATCCACAGGTAGATGTTGATTGACAGAAGAGCTGCCTGAACAAATGTATAAATAGAGCCCTTCTGACAATAGTAAACACCGTAAGTACACTGATAACTGCCCTAAATGTAGAGGATTCATGTACAAAATTGAAAAAGAGAACAAATAGCAAATGACTAATAGCATGTGCTTATTTAGAGTTAAGATAATACATCACTTGTTCAGCAATAAAAGTATGATTAATAGGCCAAGCCCAAGAAATAGGAACAAAAATTTGGTTCTTCCATTTTTATTTGCATGTCCCCTGTGGTGGCAAGGGCCTTCAGGCTGGTGTCTGGGAGAGCTGAGCTTTAACACTGCCTCCTCCACCGGTTTCCAGCTGATTGGTCTTAGATAAGCCAGATGCCGGTTCCGTTTCTTCATCCTAACACATTGATGTTGACAGTTACTTCACCCAGATTTTAAGGAGGTAAAAAGAAGATAGATGTGAAAACACTTTGGAAAGACTAAAGTCCTAAATAATATATAAAGTACCCATTTTAATGGAAAGTATGACTTCAAGGAGAAAGAACAAGAAGATAAAAGGAGAACATTCGTTGAAAAAAGGATGAAATCTAATGCTTCATTCTCAGCAGCCTAAGAAGCACATCCAGATGCTTGGCTCATCCATGGCACAGGCTTCAAATTCTAGCTGATTCCAATAGGTAGCATCCATATCAATAATAGAACCAAATTCATATCCGAAGCAGCTTCTGCCTTGGGTTTTACAGTTATGATTAGCTTCTCTTATTTAGCACACATAGAAATTGGCTTGAACCACATTGTAAGGCAACTTAATTAAAGAGTTAGATAAACAGAGAAATGCCTCTCTCTCGAAATCAAGCCAAAGTGTCATGAAAAATAAAACAATTAAGCAGAAACAAAGGAACCAATAAACTATTCAAGCAGAACAAGTGTGTACAAAAACAAAATACTGGTTTATTATTACAAATCAAAAGGCCAAGAGGCCGCATGCAGAGCTCCCCGTGACTACCTTTATCAGATTTACCTATAATGCAACAGTGCAGAGAGAAGAAAATGGACATTATGCGAAAACAATATGCCACATCTCTGGCTTTTGAGATTTATAAAGTGCTTCAGTAGGCAACATCTCATTTAATCCTTACAGCAACCTCTCTGAAATGGGTATTAGCTGCATTTTACAGATAATAAAGCAAACTCAGAGTTTATGTGACTTGCCCAAATTTATGTAATTATGAAACAACCACCAGAATGCCAACCCAGGCTGCTCACCTAGAGACAGGTGTTTCCCTTTAGGTGACAATTAAATTCTAAGCTAACTTGCATTCATTGATGGGTATTATGAAATGGAGTCATATTTTCTCATTCAACTGCAAAAATAAATATTTAATGAGCATCAGCTATGTTGACAATGCTGTGCCTGGTGAGGAAATAAGATGGACTCTATCTCAAAGAGTCCACCTTTCATCTCAGGAAAAACGCAAATGCTTAACATGTTCTCTCTGGTATCGCAATTTTAAAAGTTATGCTTAGAAATATTTGATCTAAGAATAAAAATTACAAATGTTCCCCACACCCCCAAATATTCATACACAAGATTTTCTAGAATATTTAGGTATTACTTACATATATAATAAAACGGCCATATAAATAAGAAAGTAGTATCAAGATCACAAATAGGTTCTGACCAAGAGGACCTTCATGTTTTCCTCAACTTGACTAAATTGACACGTTTCCTCCTGACTACAGACCCCTGCCCTCCCTGTTCTTAGAGTATTTCCTTTAGAAATTCTTTCTCTGCCCCTTTGAGGTGTAATCTTCTACAACCCAACAACATCTTTCTCAAGGACCTGGGAGTCATCTCTTTGAAATGTAATGAAGAGAGATAGCACCTTCATTTTCCAGTCTCTGTGGGACTTAGGAGCCTAACTTTCATAAATGCCAATCAACGAACACAGATGGCCTCATCACATTGACCAACCTCCTTAACATTTGTTATTACTTTTCCACTAGTCACCTCAGCTCCTAAATTCTCCCACCTTTTTTTTAGTGGACTTGAGTTCAGTCCCTCTCTCTCTCTCTCTCTCTCTCTCTCTCTCTCTCTCTCTCTCTCTCTCTCCTATTATAATAGTCATGACCCCATTAAACGTGAATAAAGTCTTCCTTGACTGTTTTACTGATCCAGTACAATTTTCCTTTTGCAATCCCTATGTGCCAAGTAGGATGCAAGCTATTAGTCATGCAAATATAAACAGAAAAAGCTTCTGTGCTGGAAAGATCAAGATACAGATCTGTGAAAATACTACAACAAGATCTATAAGGCGACACCAACTAGATAAGTTCAGCTTTGATAACAAATCGCCAAAGATTCATAAAATGTCAAAATCCAAGTCTTGAACTTGAAAAGTGTTAAACTGATCACTTCCAAAGCAGATAGAAGTTGGAGGGGGTGGGAGTGGTGAGGCAGAAAGAACTGAAAGCCAAGGAAAACAACAACAGAAACACCAACATATTATTTCGCTTGCCTTTAAGATATTAGGCTTTCAAATCTCTGTTTTTAAACCAAGAACAAGGTGTTTCCTCTAGCTCTGTGTCTTTGTTGTAGGTTGACCTCCCTCCCCTCCTCCTCCCTGCTTTGTGCCCAGGCTAGAACCCACATCACTCTGGCAATGTACTCCCATTCTATGGCTCACCTTTGAGGCTAAAATTTGATGTGAGAGAGATGAAATATAAAAATGTGACTGTCAAAAGGCAGGGCCCCCTGTACTTTGTAGTCTGAACTATTAGTGATTCTTATAAAGGAAATTTTAGAATAAGTGGCAGATGCTATTAGGTAATATTTGTAGGTAAACAAGGTTTTAAATGTGTTTTAAGATGGAGTTGTCCATTCCTCTAACTGAACCACCACCAACTTTGTGTCTTACTCTGAGGCTTCTTCCTCTGTTCTGGGTATAGCTAATATAGTGGGGGTTGGGAGTAGAGGGCTTTGTTCAATGATAATGGATGTGCATAAAGGTGACAATCAATGAATACCAACCTCAAAGTTATTATAATTTGTGAACTTAGAAAATGTACTGTGCTGCTAAACCACATGTTTGTTGTTGTTGTTTTGCATTAGAGAAAATGAAAAAATGTCCAATCTAAGACACTTGATGAGAATTTTTTAAAAGGCAGACTATGAAGATACAGGACACATTATTGATGAAAAGAAAATCCTATAAATGTGGGTATTCATGTCAGCCAAGACACCAGCCTCATAACAAAGGGAACATGGGGATTGATGGCAGGGAAAAAAAATGGGAATATGGAATCAATTTATAGCTTAAGTGGGGATAACCCAAAGGTTTCTGGAAACATAATCATGAGAGTCTGGAGATGTCGATGGTAACTAACATGACAGAAAGAGTAAAGGTGGCATTAGGAAAAATAAGAAAGGGTCAAGTTTAGACTTACAGGGAAAACAAGGATGATCCATGGGAAGGAGAAAAAATCAATGAAAGGCAGCAGGATAAAACAATAAAACCAAACCAATTAGAGAAAGATCGTAAACCCTTTATCAGGAAGGGTTTAATAAAAAGAACTCTTCCAAATATGAAGGTAGGGCATTAGGAAACCACACTGGAGGGTGCAGAATCCTAGGACTAGTAAGAGCCGAGTTGCTGTTCCCACTCCACAGTCTGAAGAGCAGAGACTAATAAACAGATTCTGTAAGGTAAGACTTACAGAGAGAGGGCCATCTCGAGTGGAGCCATGAACTTTGTTTTACGGGCACAGCCAGCTTGAGGTTGCCCTTCAGGATGGGTCCCTGGAGACAAAAGACTCCAACCCCACTCTCTTCTCCCTCTCAGGTATCCTCCTGGTGCTCCCCATTGTCCAAATCCAACCAGAAACCAGATGGTGAGGTGCCATTGATATAATACATGCAAGTCAGCCACAAAGTTAACATGAGAAAGGCAAAAAGTCACAAACGGAAGATGTCCACCATAGAAGCCAAGAAGGCAAGAATCAATACTTCTGACCCTAAGTCTAAACTTGGTACAGACAACTAACCAGTTTCCAGTCATAAAATTGGAGTGCAAAAGAGAACACTGAGGGACTCACTGCATTTCAAAGCTCTGTGTGAAAATATATATATTTATTTACCAATCATATACTCATTAAAACAAATATTTATAATTTACTTTAGGTATTTGTTATAAAGAAGGTTAATACCCCAAATAGAATTTACTCTAAAAAGCAACAAGCCACTATTCCTTAATTAGTAGTCACAAAAAAGGGCCCTAATATATGTTTTCCACCATACAGAGACTTCATTCAGCCTTTACAAATTAAAAAGTCAGGCCCTCGGCTGCCAGACTTCCATGCTCCAGAGCCCAGACACTCTTTGGTCAGCCTGCTTATGTTCACTGCACTAACCCATTAGTAGTCTCTCTCTCTAAACACTGAACTTCTTCAGTCCTTCTTTTTCAGTCAGTTGAGAGTTCTCTTTGGAACATGGCATGCTGAGGTTTAGAAAATAAACACCAGCATTTTTTTAATGTGCCAACAAATTATGGATGCTGTCACTACTGTCCCACATGGCCCCCATTAGTTCCCAATGATTGTGCACCTCTCATTTATTCAAGATTCTTTGATTTACAATGCAATAATAAAAAAAAAATGTTTTTCTACCTATAGCATCAGTTATGCAGATTGGCTTTTCTGGGGGGAAAAATAATGAGACATCATCAGTATTCTCTGAATTTCTAACTTAATTCACACAGTTACCATGATAGTATAACTTATTATTTGGTACCCAAGGTTGATGAATTCTCCACAGGCTGTCAGTAATTATTCTCAAGTATCTATTATGAAGACACAGAAAATTGCTATTATGTGCTGACTCAGTCATGTGTGTGAGCACTCTGCTCCCTCCAGTCTCTTCTCCAGACTCTGAGATTTCACTGTGATATATCTTAGCTGATTCATACAGGAAATTTCTATTAAATTTTAAAATTATCTAATCACACTACTGATGTTATATTAAGATATAAGTAAAGGGAAATATGGACATGATTATTTGTGCATGTCACCCTGTAGGAAGAAAATGCAAAATGAAACCTCAGGGTAATATAAATAACTACCACCACCACAATAACAAAAACATTTCAGGGGATCTCTGTGGCTTCTTTGTTTCATTAGGCCATGATTTCAAGTTTCAATGGAGAGACCCAAGCACAGGAACAGCCACCCTGTGATCCTGTTGAAGTCTGGACCCTTTGGACACAAGCAAACACAACCCGAGTGATTCTCAACAAAGCCAAAAGGGAAGTGATTGGATCTCATGACTGAGAAGCCTGGGCTTTGGGAATGGCAGTTCAAATGCTATTGTCAGATGGTTCCCTCATCACTTTTAAGATTCCTTTTTCTCTGTATATTGGTCTGTCCTCATTTATTGCAGTGATATTTGTCACTGAGGCATGAGGAGGAGAGGCCTGGATGACCACCAGGTGTGGTTGTCTGAGCTTAGGGGCCCACCTCAGGGGCCTGGGGTGGGGAGCAGAAGATGAGTCGTGGCATGATTGACAGTTGTGTTAAGACCTTACAAAGTGGGAAATGGGCAGCTCCTCTAAGGAAGGCAATGCTATTACCAGATGCTGAGGGGAAGTAATGCTGGGTAGACAATATCAGGAAATGTCAATATGGATTCTAACACCACAGGCCCTGAAGCATTCCCTCTGGACAGAGGAATCAGATTTCTTTGGGAGTCCAGGAGGCAAAGATGGAATCCTGAGCAGACACCCAGAATGTTGCAAGGCTTTGAACAATGGTCTTCACCACGAATGAGTTGCTTGAAATGTTTTCTCTCTTCCTCTTCAATCCCAAAATGGAAAATGAAAGAATCAAGGCCTTGGAATAGTGGAGGTGGAATGAAGCATCATGGAATGCTGGAAACCTGGGGAACCATCACAGACCCCTTTCAAGAAGCATTTCCTCTGCTCTCTAGTTACAAATTAAACAATCCACCACCAAAACAAACAAACCTAATTTTATTTTAGTTCTTTAGCCTTTTAATAAAAGTTCAAAATCTACTGAGAGCCTGTATATATCACCTTGTAGTCCTTTAGCAAATGAGGTAGAAGAACATAGGATATTTTTATTGGATTATGTAGTTCTTCATACTAATTTCTGGGACTTTTCTTAAATAACTAACACTCTTTTGGTTGTTGAAATGCTGGTTGTGTTTTTAAAAAGTGGTATCTGATAGACAGTTTCCCCTTCTACACTCTTCTCTTATCATCAGAGAAGGTAAGTCTGACATGATTTAAAAAGCCCTGTGGTTTTACCATGCTATGAAGGGGAGAAAACAAAAGACATTTCTTTGTTTCCCTCTCCAGCTCCAACTTCATTCATTCATCAAATGTTTTCCAAGAGCCCATTGGGCAGGCAGTGCCGCTCTTCCTAAAAATAAATGAGAGAAGCTCCTGCCCTCTAGAATCTGAGAAAATAGAGTCACAACCACAAATAAATCCTAATACAAGGAGAAGTGTGTACCTGAGTAACTACATCACATGAGGGCCCAGAGCATGGGGCAACAAACTCTACCTGGAAGACTGGTGAAGAGTTCCGAAAGAAGCTATATTTATGCTCTGTGTTGAAGGACAAATAGGACTTTGCCAAGCACTCAACTTAGATTAAGGTCCCACTCTACTCCAGTATAACCTCATCTTAACTTTCATTGACTTCTACAAAGACCCAAATATTTCCTATTTCTAAGTAAGTTCACACTCAAAAGAACCAGGAGTTAGGACTTCAATATACCTTTTTCTTGGAGAAAATTCAATTTATAACACCAAAGTAATCTGTCAAAGAGAAATTGCACTTGATAGTTAAACAGGCAAGGAAGACTTTATTTAAGACTAATAGGTTCATGACTGTTCTAATAGGGAAGAGAAAGTGAACTCAACTCCACTGAAACAAAAGGTGGGGAGAGACTTTAAGCACTGGAGTGAGCTAGGGGAACATTAATAGGCAATGTTAGCAAAGAGAGTAGTCAATGTGATGAGGCCACCTGTGTTTGCTGATTGACACTTATAGAACGTAGGCTCCAACCCACCACCCTAGTTTGTCAAAGTGTTTGGAAAAATGCTTTGGAAAATGTTCATTGATAGTTGTAAACCACAATCATCTATCCCTTTCATTTCCCAGGTGCAGAGCAAGGGACAGAGGAGAGTGGGTAGGAAAGAAGAGGAAAAATTATTGTCTGTAGCTAAATGACAATCAGAATGGTTGTCTTTATAAAATAAAGAGCAGCACTCACTGAAAGACATCTTTGGCAGCTCTTGATAAATGCAAGATCCTCTAGGATCATGGATTTGTGACCACATGTTGTCTTTGCTCCATAGATTTTAATGTTCCTTAATTAAAAAAAAAAAAAAGTGATGCAATCAGCCTTGCAAAGACGTCCACTGGGACCTGACTGAATATAAGAATGAACTTGTCCTTTTCTGCTTGGAAAGAACTCTACTTGTAAGCATCTTAGAAGATCTAAAGATATCAAGCTTGGCAATGTTAAATTGTAAAAAGTGTATGTCTAAGGAGGACTAGAGCTCTCAGTGAAGAGTTAGTAAACTTACACTGTAAAGGGCCAGACATTCAACTATTTTTTTGTTTTTCAGGTCACATGGTCTCTGTTGCCACTATTCAAATCTGTTGTTGTAGCATAAATGTAGCCATAGACACTGTGAACATAAATGGACATGACTGTATTCTGATAAAACCTATTTATGGGCACTGATATTTCACTTTCATATGCATTATTGTTTTTCTTTTCTTTTCCCCAATTATATAAATATGTAAAATTCATTCCTAGCTTGCAAGCTGTACCAAAACAGGTGATGAGCCAGATTTGGCCCACAAGCTGTAGATTTCCCACCCCCCAGTCTAAATAATGAAAGAATGGCAAATCCCCAATATTCCCTGTGCACCTCACTTTCTTGCTTCTCATTAAAACATGATTCAGTCATAGGGGAAAATATTCTCGGCTCCCATGTTGACAAAAAGAGAAAGTCAGGCCCTAAGTTGTTTTGCCAATGTCCCAACCTCATAAGAGCCTACAACCACACAAAAGCAATCGTTGGTTAACGGGTTCAACCCATGTTTACTGAAGTACCACTCTGAGCCAGGCACAGTGGTGGACACTAATACACACCGCAGAAACCAAAATTCCTTGGTCTCATGGAGTTCACCCTCACATAGTTGTCATCTAACCTAAGTCAGCATTTGAGTGGATGTTTTTCAAAATACTTCCCAGACCAGTTAAACCAGAATTTCTGAGGTGAGCTCTCATCATCCTAGGAATGATTTGCTTTTGAAAACTTCCACTGGACACACTGCAGCTTCCAAAGATGATTTCTTTGCTTTGGGGTGGTTCTGGGCATAGTTAGTTTTTAGAGCTCTCTGGGTGATTCTGAAGTGCAGCCAGGACTGTGAACTCTGGCCTAGAGCGTCTAAGTAGGTAGATTTGATGCATGAGACTCATGGGGCCCATTAATTACACCCACACCTAAAAGCAGTTTGGGGAGGAGCCCACACACACCCATATCCCCAGCCCGCTCGTGAGTTCACTTCCACGGGGCCAGACTGTTCAAACTTTGACTGAACCTTCAGGTCCCCAGACTCTTAAAGCCAGGTTCAAGTCTCCCAGCTTGTCATCCTGAGATCCAATTTTCTCAATTACTTCCCTCGCTCTACATGTTCATATCACACTTTTGCCTTTCCCCAGAATTACAACCTTTAAAACACAGCTTTCTCATTATCAAGTTCTGTGTAGAGTAGTGATTCTCGAAGTGTAGCCCCATCATCAAGATCACCTGAGAAATTGTTAGAAAGGCATATTTTTATTCCTACCCCATACCTATGAATCAGGAACTGTGAGGGAGGTCCCAGGAGTCTGTGTTTCAACAATCCCTCTGGGTGATTCTGAAGCACACTGAAATTTTGAGAACCAATGGCATAGAAAAATAAAGAGTACAGTGAATTTTGAACATATCACTAAATCAATTAACAGTTGCTTTTTAAAAATTAAGCAATGTACTAAAGTTTGGGGAGTTAAGTGTTTCAGCATTTTAGCTCTTGATCTGTTAGGATACTCAAATCCTAACTGAAAGATAATAAAGCTCTTTTCGCATTAAAGAAGAAAGAAATCCTGCCATTTGACAATGTGGATGAATCTGGAGAACATTACGCTCAGTGAAATAAGCCAGACACAGAAAGACAATCACTGCATGATCTCACTTACATGCAGAATCTAAAAAACACTAAATTCATAGTAGCAAAGAGAATTGTTGTTACTAGGGGCAGAGAGGTGGGGAAGATGAGGGGGTGCTCAAAGGGCACAAACGTTGCTATAAGAAGAGTAAGTTCTAGAGACCGAATATATAACATGGTTCCTGTAGTTAACAATACTAAGCACATGTAGTATCACCAATATAGTAAATATAAGAGATTTCTTAAAATTCACCAGGTATCAAGTGTTCTAATCACACACACAAAAATATGGTAACTCTATCGAGTGATGAACATGTTAATTAGCTTAATTGTAGTAATCATTTCACAATGTATATATATATATATCAAAACTATGTCCCTTAAATATATATATATTTTTATTTGTTAATTATACCTCACTAGAGCTGGGGGTAAAAAAATAATGGAGTTCTTTCAGCCACAAACTTCAGTTCTTGGTTGTTATATGTCCCAAATTAGAGTATTTTCTTAAACAAATTTATAAAACATATCATAAAGACATGTCTGTCATTTCTAGTTTACCAACATAGAACCTAATTTGAAAATGGAACATAGAATAGTCTCTTACATGCTGGAAAAGCAAAACTCCCGTGAGGGGGTTTGGGTTTGGTAGATGAGTGGCAGTCGAACTATGACATCACGTGTAAATCTTCAAAGAGTCCGGCCAGCGTACAACTGCTAAACTATAGGATAGCGCACCAGCCACTCTATGCTGGGTACTATCTAATTGCGGTGTTTGGATATACTGTTTTCAGAAGCTCTGTTTTCTTTTGTTTTCACAAAAATAGAGACCTTTAAGGCACACAGGGTTATGGGGTCTACATAACAACTGTCAAAGATTAGCAAAGCCAAACACTAGTTAAAGTGGTAAGGGCAAGTTTTAATCAGTAATATACTATTGCAATAGGGAAAAGAGTCCAGTGTGAACTCATTCAAGTTCAGCTTGTACGGAGGCATTTGGGCATTTTAAAAGGAGAAGGAGGGTCTAGGAACAGAGAATGTTACCGGCTTGAAAAGAGTCAGGGAAGTGATAAATTGCAAAAAGTGGAAAAGGAGAATTGGTCCATGGGTTAGCCACCTACCCCTGCATGGAAGCCAGGAGACAGGGGTCTTATCTTCAGGTGCTGGCTGGAACAAACAGTCAAAATGAGGTCACTTGTTTGAGCATTTGGGGGCATACCATCCCTATGTCATATTGTGTGTGTGTGTGTGTGTGTGTGTGTGTGTGTGTGTGTGTGTTAACAGCAGTGCTAAAATCTCTCAAGCCCACTGAAGAAATGGTATCAGGGGAAAATGAGCTAAGAATTAAGAAGCCTCTTAAAGACATTTTTATCTCAAAGAAATTAGGGCACCACCCACGGCTGCCTCTACCCAGGAGAGAACCTGTTTAGAAAATGCTGATACACCATGAACCTTAGAAGGGAGATTCACAGAGACAATTTCTTTTTAACTTCAGTGAGAGAAATACAACGCTAAATATTTCAAACTGCTGCTCTAAATTTGTCAAAGAGACAAAAGAAACAGCAGAGGAGTTAAAGGCATGGTCATCTAAACACAACAGACAGTAGGAAGCCTGTCTCCTGGAGCTGGGGGCGGGGAAACTTGAAAAACAATCTGTGCACAACAAATATTTTTAAGTGGCAAAAGCAAATGCAGAAAAACGTAGGTGAAAACTATATTCCTGGCTATAACCAGGCTAGAAAAACAAAACAAATAAGAAACTGCAAAAGACTTCAGAATATAATTAGGAGGGCAAAAAGAAATAACTGCCAACTGATAGAGATGGTATAAACCAAAAATGTACCCAAATGAAGTATAAGGAGAAGGGGAAAATATTTCACAGAGTTTGACCTTCATCCTATTGTTCCTGTTAAATTCCAATTGAAATCAGTTATACATATAGAAAAACAGCTAGCATGAGAAGATGTAACATGAATAGATACATAAAATTCATTCTTCACCTGAGAAATTAAACTGAATCAAGATTGATTCTCTCTGGTCTTTTTCTCCCACATACTCTGTCCAGTGTTAGATTTGATCACCCTCTGTGTTCAGAGAAACCCATACAAGTAATGACATGAAATATGGTAATTGCTCAAGACACCACCTAGAAGGCTCAAGGATGCCACAAGTTAAAGCCAGTGGGCCCCAGGCAGTGAAAACTTTTCACAGGTTCTGTGGTAACTAGGGGACAAAGGTGACCTCACAGTCGGTGACTTGACCATTTTCCTGACTCAAATGTGGAGAGTTCCCAGAGAGCTGGTATGATCAGTAGGAGGGATATGGAGGCCAATCAAAGGGACAGTTCTGCCTCACAAAGCCATAAACACAGATGTCACAGAGTTCTGGAGGGTGTGTATAGACCAGTGGTTCTTGGCAGTGGTGATTTTGTCCTCCAAGGAACGTTTGGAAATATCCGGAGACTCTTTTGTCACACTGGGGGAGGGTGCTCCTACATCCGTGTAGAGGCCAGCGATGCTGCTAAGCATCCTGCAATGCATAGGACAGCCCCCTACGTACACCAAAGGCTTATCTAGTCCCCAATGTCACTGATACTGAGATCAAGAAACCATGTGTAGACCAAGAACACAAATACTTCTGAAGAGTAAAAAAGATTCAGCTGTGGCAGAAAGGTCAATATTAAATATTGGGAAATGAAGAAATGGCAAACCAAATCATTAGGGTAGTATGTGAATGTTAGTGTGGCAGGTACATTCTGAGAGACAGGAGACAAGGCTTGGGAACAGGTGAATGGGAAATTGTACCACATCCTCAGTACAATACTTATCAGTTGGACAAGGTTGTTCTGGACTTTTGAGGTTTCTTAGGAAGTAAGATATGCAAAGAGTGTAGAGTAAGGGGATTGGCCTGAACCCCCATATAAGTCACATAAGATCGGCTGCCAGGGAGAAGGGAGAGGCCACATGAATTGAAAACACCTGC
Organism: Eonycteris spelaea; assembly: GCA_003508835.1. NCBI lineage: Eukaryota > Metazoa > Chordata > Mammalia > Chiroptera > Pteropodidae > Eonycteris > Eonycteris spelaea. The sequence continues at coordinate 1,994,765 of PUFA01000067.1, read as the reverse complement.
ATCAATGCCTGGCTGCAAAAAATGGAACATTCACAGGCTCTGTGACAAGGTATGGGATCTTTAGACTGAAAGTTTATAAATTCTCCAAATAAACCTGTTTTCATGGTTGGAGGGGAAGTTTCTTCCACAGAAGAAGGCTGAAAAAGGAAAGTTTCTGAAAAGGTAGGACTTAACCTGAATATATCAATTCATCTGCATAGAGAACTAGAAATTACAGCATCAGTATCCTGTAAATATCATATCAAGGGCTTCTACCTAGATTCTTGATTTAAATCTGGCATTTTTGAGCCTCCATCACAGCTTTCTGAAACCCTGGGGCTGAAAGCTCAAACAAACTCTTGGCAATCATGTATAGGACAACTGATTATATCAGACAGCAGAGTTTCTTAGGTCATGGGTTTCATTCTGCTCCATGTTGACATGTCCTTACAGAGTCAAACCCAAAAACAAATTTAATAAATCCCATAGATGGTGGTATTTAGTTCAAATCTAGTATGTTCCACTAGTGGATTTTGTTTTATCATCATGCTTTAGGTAGTCTCCCTGCAAGTCTCTCTAACTGTGCTTTTTTTTTTTCTTTTTTAACAAATTTGTGTTCGCTGATCCATAGATGTTGTGATACCATCATAAATCCCTACGATACCAGGCATACTTTTGGAGATTTTTATTTTGGGTTGTTCCTTATATTCTCATTTACTATAATATGAAGCAAATCCTTTACACAAATTTCAAAGGGCTACAACATTAAAAGGATTACAATGGCAAATTGTCAACAATCTTGCACAATGAGCTGAGAAATGTTTCTGAAAACTGCTCTCTATCAAAAGAGCATACATATCTAGTTAATCTGAATCTACGCCAATCTTCTTGCAATGCTGTCTTTATGAGCATTGAAAGGGCTTTTTGTCCCATTGTTATACCTGGAACAAAAAATACAGTTGGAAATGACACCTCTATAAGTGAATTAAAAATGAAGGGGGAGAACTTAATAAGGCCAGAGCAAGTGTAAAGTGTCATCATATTTCAAAATCTGTTTACCTAGGTATTCATTTTGATTGAGCCATCAGAAAATATCAGACTGACCCAGAGATACCTAAAAAATTACACTAAAATAAAAAATTTGCTGCCTAAAAAATGTTTATGTATAATTTTTATTTTTGTCGTGTAGTCTCTTTCAACAACTGTAGAGTTGTTACTTAATTTAGAGAATTTTTTAGTTTTCATCAAAAATTCATGAATATTTTTATAATCAATTACTTCATTTTTCTTTTAAAAATGAATTTTAAGATATACACATAGCATGTCTTTAGAATCAAGTTTTCACTTGAGATGACCAGACAAAACCTATGAAAATGTTAAAGCTTGTTGCAATCTAAAAAGTTTAATTTGAAACAAGAGGAAAATTATATTCAACTTAGGGAAACCTATAGCATATGTAAAATAAATCTGAATATCATCTATTTAGCATTCTACTTCAAATTTGCATGTGATTCAAGTAATTAACATTAACACAAATAATAATCATCCCCACGTATTTCAAATAAACCACACACTTTGATATAGAACTATTGCCATGTCATTTAAATATTAATATTCACACAAATAAGTTCATATAAACACCCTACAAGAAATGTACAGAGGCATTATACTAATCAAATATAATATATTGATCAAGTATAGTAGGAAATAATTTAAATATTTTCTATTGACATAATGCTAACAAAAATTCTGTGGAAAGATCCAGAGGCCAATGGATAAAAATTCAAAATTACAAAATATTAATTTGTATTTAGTACTGGTCTGAAGTTCTTGATTTTTCCAAAGACCGGAAGAAGAAAAAGTAAAGGAGAAAGAAAAACAATATTCTGGAAGCAGCCATCATGTCTTTGTTTAGACATTCTGCTTCATGCTTTATATCAACAATCACATGGGATAGGATCTTACACGTGAGAATCTAGGCACATTGCATTAGCTTACCTCATTTCTGATCTAAACTTATAGTAAATTTAACCTGATTTCCCCCAATATCGTACCTTTTTGACATCCCGGAATTGTCCAAAGACTTACAGGAAATGACCTTGTTTATTTTTTTTACTCCATTATTTTTCAAAATGATTTGACCACAGAATGCTTTTACTTTCTACAAAGAATTATTTAAGGAACATTGCACTACACCAGTCTTTCTGTAATGAGTAAGTTTAAATATATTACTGGAAAATACAAGTTATACTATTTGTCAAGGATACTCAAAACAAGTTCATATGAGGGACTTTGATCTGGGTGTATTGTTAATTTTACTTCTTGGTTTTTAATATTCCTGTACTCTCAACTTGCCCCAAATAATTCACAATAAATCATTATGGCTTAATTGACTATTCTCCCTCGAAATAATTGCACATTAAAGAGGGGAATGATAAGAATTTCTCCCTTTAATGCAAAGGTCAAATCTGCAGAAGAGTTAGAGGGCTCCACTGGAGTTAGTTCAGCTTTACTGAGGGATCTCATATCTCAGCACACCCAAGATGATCTGCTCAAGAGTACCCTGAGACTTGGGTACCCACTTGACCCAGCTGCATCTTAGTTTTCTCTTTAGAAAATGTAACAAAATGTCAGTTTCCACAAATGTACAGAAATACTTAACAAATGAGTAAACGGTTTGTAATGCTATTTGAGCTGCCCATAGAAAAGGTGTGGAAGAGAAGGAGGCCTAAAAAGTAAGACACTCCTACCTGGCAAAGCCATTGATTTTAGTTAAAGTATAGGTTTCCATTAAAAAAAAAAAATAGCACGAACAGTAAAATGTGCAACTTAGTAAATTCAAAAAAGTTATATGAAAATCACTTTTTCATTAAATCAGGAAGAAACTAAAAGTCTTTGACTACAAGTTCGCTAAAGCATATTACCATAATTGCCATATTTAAACATGAAACAAATGCATAATTTTGGTTTATCAAAGTGAATATCAGAAAGTCAAAGGCAATTTAGATTGAGATAATCTCTTATTTTCTTGTTATTGCATTGTCACCAAAAGGTCGGCACAATAAGCAAGAATATGTTACAGAATTTCAACTCTAATATTATCACAGATTCTTTTATTTGTAGGATGTTTTCTCTGCGTTATTCTGTGTGAAATGCTGTGTTAAAATGTTGCTCTGAGAAAATTCAAATCAAATTTTAGAAACTGAGGGCATTCACAACTCTCTAAATATACTTATTTTCCAGAATTAAAAACATGTGTTTGTTCTAATACTCTAATACTTCTATCCATAGGTAATTCTTAAACATAAGCTATGGCACAATCTGTGCTAAAGACATATATGTGTGTGTATATGTGTATATATATATACACACACATATACATATACATATACACACATATATATGTATATATACACATATACACACACATATACATATACATATACACACATATATATGTATATATACACATATATATACATATATATACACACACACACATATATCTCCCCTGTGTGTATATCTATCTATCTATCTATATACACATATATACACACACATATATATACACACACCCATACAATATGGTCCTTGCCCTCACAGAACTTACAATTCAGTTATGAATTAGAATAACAAGAATGGTAATGACTAACATAGTGATCCTTGAAATTCATGAGAAAGGCATTCAGAGAGCTTCATGAATCCCAAAATATCAGGCCCTCACTACAGCTCTCGTGTTATTGAGCTGGGTAATTGACCAGACAAGTGAAGCAAGAAGTAATGAAAGTAGAGGAAAAATGATGAACAGTACCCTGAAGAATGCGCATGATAAATCAATTGTAAAATTATTTGAGACTGACAGTAATGCTAATATAAGTCAGAAAGTAAGAATATGTACAATCATGTATTCACCACAAAAATTATTGCATACCTACTACGTACCTGGCAACTGTTCTTAGCATTGTCTGTCTTGCAGTGAATAAATGATACACATTTTTCTCATGCAGCAACATTCTAGTGGAAGGAAACAAAAAATAAGTCAATAAATATTTAACTTATCAGGTTATGCTATGAGTGCAAGGGGCATAGGAAATGCTGGAAATGGGAACTGATTGTTATTTATATAGAAGAGTCAGAAAATATTTCTGATATTTTGACATTTGAATAGAGAACTGAAGATGTTAAAGAGAACAACTCACCAAGCAAAGAGGAAAGCACATGCAAAGACTTTGAGATAAAAGTGATGCTAGAAAATCTGAGGAGCAGCAGAAAAGTCAGTGTGGCAGGAATGGAATGGGAAGGAGAGAAGTGGGAAATGAGGTTAGAGAGATATATGTACGTGGAACATGGGCAGCAGAAGCTTACTGTGCTGGGCCTGAATCGTATATGGGCTGGAGTCATATTACAAAGTGTGGTGACGTAGGGTAGCTTTGAATAGATCTTAAAAGATGAGATTTGTGTAATCTTAAGGAAAGAAAATCATACTTATATCTGTTAGCAATCGTACTTATATCTGTTAGCAATCTGATTTTTTAGGCATTGCTAGTACTTCTGAGAACATTAAAAGTAAGACCAAAGCTCCTACTCAGACTTCTTTTTTAAATGAATATTCTATTTCTGGCCATTTTCTCCTACCGAGCATCTTCTTAGAGCCCTCTGAATTCATCTGGCCAACTCACTGGCTTTCTGCCTTTCTTTACTTTATTCTGAAAGTCTCTTAAAAATATATATGAGAAAGTATAATCAAACTAGTCACATACGGCTCCATGTGAAAGGAAAACTTCTGAAAAACTCTTTAAATGTCTGATTAATTTTTTTAAAAAATCCATGGTGGCCTCTGTCTGCTACCAGCTTATAGTCACAGAAACTTAAAGAATGTAAAAAGGTGAATTTTCAGACGCCTGTCTGATAAAGGTGTTCAAGCATGGTTTGGGAAAAAGGTGAGAACTAATCAAGCAAGGTGATCTCATCCGAAATATATATTAATTTATGAGGTGTTAACTACATAGGGATTAACCTATGAAATAGCTGCTCATTTTATTAAGTAAAAAGAATCAAAATGTGTTATTCTCATTATAACTGAAATATGAAATATGCCAAATATGAAATATACCAAAAGACAACTAATGACAGAAATTATTTCAGTATATCCCAAGAGATACCTTTAAGAGTCATTCATGTCTGCCAACTGCTAAATGTTATAGTTTTCTCTGCTGTGTGTCTATAGTTTTCAAAACAATTCTTTGCAAATTCACACACATACACACACATACACAAAACATTTGTTGGAGATTTCCTAAAAGGTTATTGGAGTGCATAGTCCCATATCCTGAATATCATTGCCTGATGTTTGGGATTTATCATGGAGTTTTCTGTCAGACTTAATATAAATGAAAAAAAGAAAAAAAGTCTGCAAATTTAATTGGAGATGAGAGTTTTAAAATGCTGCTACTTTCATAAAGCCTTCCCCAGTCAGTTACATAAAAGTGATTTTTTCCCCTCCTCTGAAATCTTCTAGCTATTATGGCCTGTATTATTCATTAGCCAATTTATTTTATATTGCTTTTCAATAACTTCTATTTTTTTTTACATTTAAGTGCTATTTTAATGTTTTATTATTTTATTTCTCCTTGCTTAAGACTTATTTAACCAGATTTTTAAGCTTTATAAGATGAAAGACTAAATATGGAATCCCTTTCCCACACCTAGGTACTCAGGTTGGGGCCTGTATTTGGAATACTGCATACCCTCCTGACAATATGTTGATTAGATTTCTTGATTTTAGATATGTTGTTGGAGAAAAATTTACAGCTAACTAATATAAGGCATAGATATTAATACCAAAGCAACTAAGCCTTCCAAAACACATTCACTCAGGCCTACAGTCAGCTTATGAGGATAATCATAATAGTCACACAGCTGAAGATATGAAGCTATGAACTGAGGAGAATTCTGAGAAGATTGTAAAGTAAGAAACACCAGGAAGCTGCCTCTCCACCTAAGACAACTGGGCTGGCAGAATCTGTCTAAAGCAACTCTTTTGAAACTCTGGAGTCTATTGAAAGCTCAGAACTTCCAGGGGAAGGCTTGGATGGAAAATTGTGGTTAATTTTGGTCAACTTTAGCTCTTAGGACAGTAGTAGTTACCCATTCCCCAGCCCTTGCCCCATGACAAGCAGACGAACCTTAAGGATATTATGCTAAGTGAAATAAGCCAGTCACAAAAAGCCAAACACTGTATGATTCCATTTGTTATATGAGGTACTTAAAGTAGTCAAAATCATAGAGATAGAAAGTAGAATGGTGGTTGCCAGGGATTAGGGTGAAGGTAGGGGGAGGACGGTGTGTTATTGTTCAATGAACATAGAGTTTCAGTTTTACAAGATAAAAAATGTTATGATGATGAATGGTGGCGATGGTTGCACATTATAAATGCATTTTATACCACTGAGCTATGCAGTGAGTGGTTGAGTTAAAAATGTTTAAAATGGTTTTTTAAAAGCTGTGGAATGAATAGCAGAATTATATAGAAAGCAAAATATGCACTTTGACCTCAGAGAAACTTAAGTTTAATTCTCTGGTCCTCAGTTTATTGCTTCTGTGACTTTCTGTAAGTTACAAAAGTTCTCTAAGTCTCTAGTTCCTCATCGGCATAAAGGAAATTATAACATCTTCTTTAAAAATTATTGTGAGTATTGAAAGAATATATTAAAACACTTAGATAAGACAGAAGCCCAAGAAGCTATTTATAGCCATTAGGTTATTCACTGGACACTAGCAGGTAATGTCTGTCATTAGCTACATGGTCTTAGCGACAGGAAAAATCTTGTAACTGAAAGTATTTTCTGTTTAATTTTTATTTTTAAGAAAACTCAGCTTTCAGCCCAATTTTTTTAAGCCTGTTTTTGTTTTTACTGGAGGCTCAGGTGACACATGACAGTTCACGAAATGGCTTCAGAGGTCAGGAGCAGAGGGAAAACAAAACACAAACTCGGGTGGGAAAGAAAACCAACCAGGAGGAAATACAAGCTGGCTGGCTCCCTCTCAGCCCTGATTTAGGGATGGAGTTGCTACCTCTGAACAAGAAGGAAAGATCTGTTCCTTCAACCCATGGTAAGGGAGAGAGAGAAAAAAAGCAAAAGCTGCTGCTTTGGCCTTCCTGACTCTCAAGGAGGAGGAAAAGCTGGTGTTTTGACGTCATGAATTATGGCAAAGGAGGGAGGGAAGCACTGGGTAGAGTACAGGTCAGCTGGAAAAACTGGCAGATACCAGATGGTGACTCTGGGTGTCCTTTGAGTTGGAATCATTCCAGGATAGTGGTGGGGGGTTCCAAGCAGCAGAGTTTGTACCTATTAAAGTTAGATTGTTGTGGGCTAACTTTCCTTCTTAATTCATCTTACTCGCCCACCTTTGTTTTACTCTTACCAGTGTAATGTTTCTACTTATGTTTTGTTTTATTATATTATATGTGTTTGTGCAGATGCAAAAATTTTAAGAAGTTATCTACATACATGAACAAGGTAAATCGAACATTGGCAAATTTCCTAAAGGAATTTCCAGCTCAATTACTATTTTTTTAAAGCTAATAAGCAAGAGAAGAAAAGAAGTTAAAAGCAAAAAAGTCAATTGACCATGTTTTTTTCAATTTTCAGTTGGTGATTTGTCATTAAAGAGAAAACTTGTAATTCTGGTAGTGGTTTATAAAAGAAAATATTTCCATGCATTAAATTAAATAGGATCTTACAAGAACATTTCTGTATTATAGGGAGAAATAACGGCAAAGAGTGCCGAAAAGGCTATGATTGTTTCCACTAGTCTTCCCTGCGCCATTTATCCTCCATGAATATCACAATTTTCTCATTTCACTGAGTTTAACAAGAAACCAAAAATTCCTGAAAAAGCTGAGATTTTTTATGTTCATTCTGTCACTTTATGAATTCTCTTAACAGCTTGGACTGTATAATTTTGTACATATGGGACTATCTCCCAAGTCATAAAGGTTGAAATTTTGACCTATGCCTCTTTACTTCGCAGAAGATACCCTTCTATACCTGGTCTACAAATGATTGTTTTTAAAGCCCTTATTCTCCCATCCCCACAAACACATTAACTTTTAAAATTGTGACTGAGTCATTTCTTCAAACCTTTTTCAGAAAAATGCTGATTCAAACATATTTTATTTCAAAAATCTAGATATCATTTCCATAACATTTTGAAGGCAAATGCCAAATGTTTAGAATTACTAGATAGTATAATTGACCAAGGAGACACACAGAAATTCTATCAGCTATAAAAGTCATCCACTGGAAAAGTTTCACAGTTAACTATGCATTTATTCAATTATGAGCTTATCTAGATCAAATTCCTCAAATAAATCTGATTATATTTTGGTTTAAAAAAGAACCACAGTGTTATATGAATGAAGAGAAGTTTGGTACCACCCTTGACCTGGTGAAGGAGGTCCCGTGACTTTACAGTTAAGGTATCACTGCCTATATGTGTTCTCACGGGGTTTGCTGTTTCATCATTTAGATGGGTGGTGTTTTGTGAGCATTTATCAGCCATATAATAATGCTCTGTATTTTTGATATGTAAATTATAACAAAAAAATGACATGATATCTTGAAGGTTTGTTCCATCCATATAATTGAAGAGATGTTAAAAATAGGCTAGAGATATAAATGTTTTATGTACATATCAACTTGAGAGATGTGCTGAATTCTGTATGCTTTGAAATATGTATCAAATTCACTTCAGGCAGTAATGATCTAGTATGTGGTTCTTTTAGGCATCTTGTTTCTCTTCCTCTGTTTTCTATCTGTAAACTATTTACTACTTAGTATTGTCTCTTCCAGCTGGCAGGCAAGAGAAGGAAAAATGAGATCAAAGTAACCTAATGTTTTGTTACCATAATGGATGTACCAAAATGTCTCATTATAAAGGAGGTAAAATTATATTTCCCAAAGAGAAATTTGGTGTTTATCAATAGGATTCGATTCATTCTAATGTTCAGTCATTTTCATGACATTTGAGAAATATAAGTAAAATAATGACACCTGTATGGGCACAATTAATGATAGTTTCATATTTGTATTTGGACCAGTCAGTTACTCTGGACTTTCTCTTTTTTATACCCTGAAGGTTGTACCGAAGAACCAAACCCCCATTACCACCATCATCACCTTGCTTTGTTCTCTTTTTACTCTAGAAGGGATATGAAAGAGTTAATCAATTCTTACCATGATATTTACTGACCCATTTTTAGTCCGATTTTCCAGATTCCACCTCCTGGGGCACCTGTTACATGGTCCCACATGCTTCTTTTGTTCATTATGGGTTAAGAAGTCTACTAGGTATCAATCTGAATGACAACATATATATTTTCCTAACCAAGGAACTCAGCCTATATGGGATTTAGTCTATTTGCAGGAAGTATACATAAAAATGCAATCATTTGAAATTGTGTAGGCGTATGTGAGTGTGAGAGAAGAAGACAGAAATATAGAGACAGGGAAGCAGAAAGAGCAAGCACTGGAAACTGCTTTTTGACCCTGAGCTTTCCATGTATATATTACAACCTTCCATTCAGAAGTTTCCATTACAAGTTTCCATTCAGAAGCTATTGATTTTACAGACAATTTTCACTAGTACCCAAAGCCTTTTATGGCTATTAAGCACTTTTATATATATTACCTCTTTTGATTATTACAACCTCCATTCCATTCCATAATGTAGGAGGACTCTCATTAACCTACCAATTCCATGGGAAAGAAACTTTTTCAGTAAGTGCTTATAAAAACAAGTTACCATAGAAAGCATCTCGTGTAGTACAAAGTTAAAAACAATGAAAATGTCAAAACTTTAACTGAAAATGTATCAAGTTGCTGAAAGTCCTCTTAAAACAATTCCACCTTATATTTTACCTTCTTTTTCTTAGACTTAGCAAATAAAATAGATTTAAAGGTTCAAATAAAAACCATTATTTGAAGTTTTTAGAATATCTTCCACAATTAAAAATGTTTTTTCTCTTCCTTAAGATGTACAATTAAGAACTTATGTTATTGGAGAGATAAGATTGATCTGAGTTATCTAAGTGACGTTACTCACACAATATTGACAAATTATTCTTCCACCTTAGGTTATTCTTCAAAGTAATAGCAACAAATTCAACTCAGTTTAAACAGGCAGTTTTTTAATATGTGGAAGTTCTATTTTAATACATGACCCAAGTTTTTTCCAGTATTACATAATATTATTTATCTCAAAAATGTCACATAGTGCATGAAAATTTAAATTGTGATGAATTACTTAAGATATTAGCAGATTTAAAGTATTAATGGACTAAATTAAAGGTCATATCTTTGTCAACACAAAGTGCCTTTCACTTATGTGATTAATAACAAAAGAGGCTATTTGAGACTTAATATTTTTTACTAGCTTCCCAGTGTTAGGTTGTGATATCCATATCACAAATATGATAGATATTCTTAATCAGTGGTATAAGAATTCTCATTAGGTACTCATTAAACTCCTGCACTTTAAGATAACCTTGGGAAGTGCATTAAACACTAATGAATACATGCTTTTATTGTATAACTCTTATTAATGATAATGGAATTTATACGCATGCAGTAAGAAAAGAAAGTATAGATAAACTGTACAAAAAAATGATAGTGATTGGAATTTTATATTTTAACACCAAAATAAAAGCTATATTTGTTGATTTGTTAAAATAAAACCATCTGCATAAATGCCACATGTGAGACAAAAATTAGTTGCAAGAAAAAAATCTTCAGACATTTAAAAATGCTTAAATATTTGGCAATAGTTATGATAAAACATGGATAAATACCTGGATGTTTTTAGAATGAGTAATTTTTTAAAAAATAAAGCAATCATCTTGGATTCTATAAGATGCTACAGTCAAGTTTCTTAATGTATTTAGTTAGCAATACAATTGATGAATTAATAAGCCACTAATCTCCCCTATGCCCTTTCTGTTTTTATTTATTGTTGTTTTTCATATTTAAAATACCCCCATGCTCACAAAATGCCTTGCTAAGGGAAAAGACATGATATGGGTTAAATTACACCATGAGTCAGAGATATTAAGAAGCTATTTGCTTTCTCTTGATTCTGAACACAAGTAAAATTATTTTAATCATATAACTATCCAAACTATTTTTCAAGTCAATCTGCAACTGAAATTTTCTAAAGCTTCTGACGGACCTTCTCATGAACATCACTATCTTTCAAGAATTTCTTTTTTCTTGCTCCCTAAATTATCCTAATGTACTTAAATTTCATTTATTCTTGAATCCTCTTTGGAGATAAGAATAAAGTCACCATCTTAGAATAGTAGAATCTTAGATCTGAAAGAGACTGAAGAAATTATCTACCTACCAAATAGTAATTATTCTTCTTGAACACCACTAGCATTGGAAAACTCAGTAATATAAAGGGCAGCCCACTTTCAGTTGTTAAAACATTTTGTTATAATTAGCTGAAATCCACTCTGTGGGTAATTTCTGCCGGAAAAGCCTAGCTCTGAAAGCTTAATGGAATAATTTTAATTTCTCTTCCACAGAACAGACCTCAAATACGTGAATGCTTGTTTCTGTGCTGATGTCTCTTTTTCTCACCAAACATCTGTGACACCGTCAACTATTATTTATATAAGATAGGGTTCATTACCTACCAACTTCTCTGCATAGATGTCAGAGAGATGCTCACCCGTTTCAATAAGGCACCTGGAATTAATCACAATTTACCTGGCGGGGGTTTAGTAGTGCTGAGGGCAGGGAGCTTATTATCTTCTGTGAACTGGATACCACTCCTCTATTAATGCAGTCTAGAATTGCATTAGATCTTTTGTCGGCCTCATCACCTTGGATAACCCTCCATATCCATGGATATATTACCAGGGGGGAATTGAGAGGAACTTTTAACAGACCATCTAATCTGCCTCACTGATCCCTTGATCAAATAGCAGTGCTTTTATAGCAGGCTATCTGGAAACCTATATAAATGGGTCATTAAAAACACGGTAGTTTTTGAGACACTAAAAAAAGGGGATGGAGGGAGAGATTGTTTAAACACCCCTTATCCATTCCTGTTCTCCCAAATTCAGCATTTATTCTGAGCTGCAACCATGTGTCTGGCTGGGACAGAGATGTGAAAAATAGACCCCTGAATCTCATTTCCTAGGATTCTCAGATAAGCAAATCAACAATAACATTCTGTGCAGAGCAATGTGATGACAATTTTAATAGTGAAAAAACAAAAGAGGGACACTCAACTTAGCCTAGGTCAGATAAAGGTCATGGAGGCATCACTGAGAATCCCATCTTGAGTTTAATCTTAGAGGAAAAGGAAGGGTTCTCATGGCTCCCTCACCTCAGTGCCTTGGTGCTGACAAATCAATTAATAACAATGCAAAAACCACGAATTTAAAAGCGCGATGAATTAATTAAAGAATTGATTGATTAATAAATTATTTAGAAATAGAAAGTATTTCAGGCATGTACCAGTCATGAAAACAAGAGTTTAGTCTCTTCCTAAAGAGGTAAGTAGATTGGCTAAGCAAGAGTTTGTGCTTGTGGAGGAGGTACAAGACATAGGACTAGAGAAGTAGGTAATGGAGAAAGGAGTATAAGGAGAGTGACTAGATATGAAAGAACCAGATAGTTGTGCTCTTGAAAAAGTCCAGGCAACAAAGAGAAAAATGAAAGAAAAGTGGGGACAGAATAGACAGATACCAAGGACAAAATAGATGTCAGAGATAAAGGATAGAGATCATAATTTCTTTGTTTCTTGCTTGGGCAACTTTGAAGAAGATTGCATTTACCAACTTTCAAACTACAGTCAGGGTAGGTTTTGAAAGTGGAGAGAATGACAAATCCAGTTTGATTTGGATTAAATTGAAGATGGAGTATGCACAAGAGATGTCCATGAGGTACTGGCTACCTCATACTCACTCTTCAGTTGGGGATCGAGGTCAAAGGTCAAAACAGATATCTGAGCAATTACGGGTCCCAAGTTATAGCAGAAGCTAGATTGAATTCTTTGGTTAGGAAAATATATATGTTGTCATTCAGATTCATATCTAGTAGACTTCTTAACCCATAATAAACAGCCTTCCCTAACTTAGACTCCTCTCCCCAGGCTTAAGTTGGGTCTCTATCACACAGTCCTGTTTCCTTCATCTCATTTTTCACTATCTAAAATTAATTTTCTTTTTATTTCTTTTTTATATTGTTATCTGCCTCTCTCCACTAGAATATAAATTCAATGAAACCAGATATCTTGTCTGTTTAAGTCACTTCTGGATCTCCCCAGTGCCTAGCATATATAAAGTACTTAATAAATAATAAATCAATGATAAACCAGAGATAAATGCTGCTTGGTTTTCATTCTGAGATTCTTGATAAATCAAAATAACATTTATGGAGATAATAGTTTCTCCCTTAAATGTTGAAAACCTTGTTACTTAGCTGAGGTGTTTGAAAACCTGTGATTTAAAAGTGTAAAGATGCACATAAAGCCTGAAGAAATTTATTTTAACATGGAATCCATACAAGGCCATGTAAACACATGACCTCTCACAATGACATTCAATTTTTTTAGAATGTTAAGCACTTCTGATTATTTTTTATAGTGAGGGGTGCATAAAGAATGTTTAAAAATAGTCTAATTTCATTTTTAAACTAGGAAAACAAACTTTGTGAAAACCACCCAAAATAAAATATTCCAGGGACCTTGAAGAGTTTTAAAACTTGCCATTGCCCACAAGAGAGCACTTAAATGGCTATTAGTTGCCATCTCCTACTATGACCCCATTACATCTCCAGGCCCACAAACTGAGGCATAAAAGACAGTGAGATTTAACTTCTAGCAGAAGTCATCTTAACAAAGAGGCCACAATTAGTAGTCCAGTATCCCGACCCCTAAAGATTCCTAGGAGCTGCCTGGATTTGCTTGTGAATCCGTCCCTGCCTGTATACCCACAGTGGTCAGAACTCTTAGAATAGAATACAAGGGCCCCACACCTATCTTAGGGGAGTGAGTTGCAGAGAGCCAGGTGAGTTGCTAACAAGGCTCATGGGGAGGCTATGAGTTGTATAGAGAAAAGGAATGGGTGAGAATCATTCAGGTCTCCAGCAAGAAAGAAAGGGAAGTGTGGGGATACAATCTGGGCCCAATCAAGCAGTAGAAACTAGATCTGCTGTAAAAAGGACTGATTTCCTCCCCCACCCTCCCTACCTCCCCATACCCCACTGCTTCATCAGTGCTATTGGCTGAGTGAAATCAGAGCATAGCAGCCCTTTATGACCTGCTGCCCATTCCTTGGCCTTGAAGCTCAGGGAGTTATATGACCTGGAACTGAGCTTTCTTATCTGTAAATACGTGTTCATGATCATTATTTGCTCACAGGGTTGCTAAAAGAATTAAATAATATGGGTAAGTCCATTGTAAGAACTTAATAGAAGACAGCTGTTGCTATCATTACACAGAAGAGCTAAAACCATTGCTTTCATGCCTGCTTTCTATCACTCTTCTCCCTCCGTCTTTGTTGTTGGGTCATCATTTCTCAACGAGTCTACTTTGGGATGCACTTTTGTTCCATCAGACTCAATACTGCTTATCTATATAAGTCCTGGTACTTCTTTAAATTAGAAATAAATTTATGGTTATCATTTACTCCCTGTCTTCCGCGTCATGCTATAAGCTCCATGAAGGCAGGCAAAGTCCACCCTGTCCATCCTACACTCTTGCAGCCTAGCTTTGTGTCTAAACTGATTTCTTTTTGACTCTTGACTCAATAAATATTTGTTGAATGTTGTTAAGTGGTTAAAAATCTGGTAATCATATCCATCATCCTAGTGATAAAATACAGATCTGAGCGAAAGTCGGGGCTCCTTTATGGGGAACGTGTGTAAGCTGTAGTGCATATATTATAAATAACTTCTCTCGCAGGCTAGTTTCCTTCTGAGTGGTTCAGCAGAAAAAGCTTTAGGGAAACAGTGACTGAGGGAGGCCATTTACCAACCTCTGTGACCCCATGCCAGCTGACTATTCCAGGGCTTAATATAAAATGGAAATAAATGATAGCAAACCCACAGTAATGTTGTGAAGACTAAGTGTTATATGGAAACAATTTTCAATTTTATTTTTAAGCTAGAGTAACTAGTTTTAAACCCAGGATACAATGGATCCAGTGGAACTCCAGGAGGAAGACTGTCTGCTTGGTGCTTGGAGTATGCCCAGGACTCCTCATCAGAAGCTAGATCTCAGTGGACCACAGTCAAATCCACTGACACTTAGACTAATGGGAAGTATAACAGACAGTAGACAGTAATTCTTTCCTTGCTTTTCTTCTTTCCATTTAGCTGAAGTTACTTGATAAGTAAGTTACAGAGCAAAGGGCTGGGGAGGGTAGGAGTACATGCCTTTCCTCCAATATGAAAATGAAGATCTCATTTCACAGCTATACAAAAGAAATTAGCATCTGCATTGGCAGTTCTCTAAGTTTTAAATTGTTGCTATTGTATTAAAATAGAGACTCAAATCATGGAACACAAACTTCAGACATGAAAAAAAGAGCACTTGTCTAGTAACATTTCACATTGTTTTAACTAAAGTTCAGTAGATAAAACTGAGCCCCACCTAAGGATAAAACAAGAAGCATTATTTGATAATACTGTGAGCATGTGAGTGGTGCAATGAGCAAAAAATATTTTAACAGGTACAAGTTGACAATGAAACATACAGGTGATAGTCCATTTATTTTTAATTTCCTCTCAACTATCAGAGAGAGGGAGAGGGAGTTGGTTCATGATAGTTTCCAACAGTGAACCCAGACCAATGATTGGTGTGTTTTTCTTCTCTCCTCCCCAGAAACAGACCACTCAGCCCTGCCAGAGACTCATGGGCCTGGCATAAATTCGTCAGTGTCTGCCTGTTGCTCTAGGCAGGGAATCTCATCCAGCACCTTGGCTCTTCCTCTCCTCACAGGGTTCCATCCACTGACTCCCCAGCCACCAGGCAAATCAGTTCATTTCCACATGCCCCCAGGGCACCATATATTAACCTTTGCATTTCTTTGTCTTTCAGTTTAGCTGATGGCTTTTGGGTTGCACTTAATGGTGCTTTTTACCCTGCCAGCATGCATTGCTTTATCTATTTTTTATACTAAAGGTCATCTTGGTAGGAGACCTGTACAGCCCAACAAGTATGTCAGGATGATTTTTTATCCTTCTCAGCTCATCAGAAATATTCCTAGCATATCCATATAGATTTGCCTCTCTACCCATGGGCAGCTAAACATTTGCTACATAGGAACACAGCAAAATACCCAGCTAAAAGCCCTTTAGAAGGACAAAACATCTAGCCTGAACAAGAGCTCAAAAAGTGACCTGGAAGTTGGTTATTGTGTCTTATCCGAATCTGTCCTATCCCTGAAAGAAGATATCCAAGATTTACAACCAACATATTTATATAATCTTTTGAGTTTCCAAGTCCAAGGGGTGGTGGGGGTGGGGAGGTGGAAAGGGAAGTGGCAGGAAGTTAGGCTTAGGTAAAATCTAACGAAACTGATTATTCACAAGTTTAATTTTAAGGGAGAAAAATAATTAGTGGTTGGGAATTATTTCTTAAGGTTTAGACAAGGCACAATAGATATCATTACTTTAGTTCCTGCCAGCCAAGTTCGAAGCAGAACAAACCAACCTTTCTTTAAGCAAGGCAGGTCTTAAAGGAACTTGACTGCTGCTTACTGCTCCCCTGACTGCTTTGATCAGGAAGGCTAAGGAGCTGGCAGGCAGATCTCATTCCCAGCAGGCTCCTTAGCCTGTCTGCTACAGAGAGAAATGCCCCCACAGGGGTTAACATGCTATACAGGAGACAGAGTGAAAATTGTCCAGTGACAGCCAAGGATGATTCTATGGCCTCAATCAGCCTCACAATGCGAGGATACCTACATCACATCACAAAGCCTGAAAGGCAGCGCCCACTGGGCCCTCTTCCAATGTGTTTCCTGGGCCCTAGAAACAAAAGACTAGAATTTCCTGAGCTTCTTTGTTAAGCTTACCAGGAACAAAGAACAGCGCTTGAGGAGTCAGAAAAAGAGAGAAAGGAATTGGGAGGAATCGGAAGAAATGCCCTGGGCGACAAAGGCAACAGAAACAAAATGCACCCAGGTCTCCAAAGAAAGTGACTCCCAAGGAGATGGCAGTTCTCTTGTTACACAACTGCTGCTGGCTTTACACAATGTGTGCATGACCTTAAGGGTGGCTTCAGGCAGCCTGGTGACCTTATACCCTCTCTCCATTAATTGAACAGAGAGTAGAGCAGGTGATCCAAGGAGGAGCAACCAGGGTCTCTCTCAGCAGGTTGGAATTTGGAAACAAAAGAGAGAAACCCACATTCTCTTTGGAGGCCAGGAACCATGTCATGTGGGTGTAGTAACAGCTAACAGCCACTGTGCTTAGAGCTTTAAGTGTAGGACTTGTTAGGTGAGAATGGGAGAGCAATTTCTACCACCAGCCATGAAAGCAGAGAGTGCCATGTTGCAGATAAGTTAGAAATGAGGCAGATGGATAGATGCACTGGTCTCAGGCCCCAGACCAGTTGTCTTCACAGGCAAGCCTGCCAGGGAATATTCTCACTCCCCCAGATTGTTGTATGTTTCTTCTACTTAACAATCAAGCAGAAATCTGCCCTGTCATTAAACTCTATGCAGAAAGGCCTTCTTTTATTCATTCAACAATATTTGTTAAACCAAACACTGTCCCAGGCACTAGACAAAACTAAACAATGGCAACAAAATTCAGCCTTTACAGAACGCATTCTAGTGAGGACTGATTAAGAATAAATAAGACAATATAGAAAGTAGATATTATAGCCTGTTACAGTTCAGGGGAAATATAGTTCAGGATAAGATTCACGTTGTTGGGAGGAAGTGCTGCAATATTAAATGCTGAAATTTTAAGTTTTAAAGTAGACTTTTCTCAAATAAGAAAAGATTTTAGGAAAGTGAGGCAGAAGCCATGTGGAAATGCAGGGGGAAAGCAATTCAGGTAGATCAAATAGCCAGTGCAGAAGCCCTGAGGTGGAGACAGCAAGGAGGCCCAGGTCTTCCTCCCTGAAGCCATCATAGTAAGGAGAGTGGATCTTTCTTGCTAAGCCTGCGCCATTAAATGAGAAAACAGGGACCAGATTAAAAGTGGGTTGGATCGCCTTCACTCCAGAGATAGCAACAGAGGTGTCCTATAATACAATGGGGACAGAAAAGGCCTGAGCAGGCTCTTTCTGGAAAAATATTAAAGTATCCCCTAATTTCCAACACCTTACTCAGATGTTTTATTGACATCATCATAATAAGAATTTATTCAGGCAAAAATCATGTATAGATACTAAAACTATTAAGCAAGTTTTGATTAGGAATAAAATATTTACAATGTCCTCAAATACCTCCAGACAAATTATATACTAATAACAAAAGGGAAAATTATAACTTTACAGTGAGAAAATCTGGCTGAAATCACATTAAGCAAGTGATCAAAGTTAACATTATAGATCATGGGACACTAGTCTGCCTCCTCACCAGACTGTGAAACTGTAGAGAACAGGGTCCAAGTCTTCATTTCCACCTAGATTCTATACAAACACTTAGTAGTGAAAGCTAAGGAAACTGACATTTGTTGAGACCCAATTATGTATTCATTATTCTCTGTCAGGTGATATTTTCCAGTTTCACACAGGAAGTAGCTAATGGTCAAAGAGCGCAAAGAATTTGTTGAAGGTAATACTACCAGTGATTTCTAGGGGTTCAAATCTGAGCCCAGATCTGCCTGACTCCAAAGCCCATGTTTTATTTATTTTCTCATAGTGCTTTTGGCATGAAATCTAGCCATGAAACAATTGAATTCTTCAACTACATGACAGAGATTTAGTCATCAGAAGAATTGAGAACAAAAAAAAAATGTGCACAGGCAGGAATCGCCAATTTGAATGCCAATGACTGTCCCCTTAACACATAAAATGAGTGAATGAGGTAAGAAAATGCTGCATGGTGGGAGCTGCGGTGAATTGGAGAATGAATGATTCATCATACTACCTTTAGCTACCTTTAGGTCCAATCTGTTGTTGGCATTTGCAGATGAAAACTCAGGGTTGCCAGTTCTTTTGATGTTTCGCAAGGAGAAAGAGATCTAAATGTGTGTGAAATCTTCCAGGTTTTAAACATTGGTAGTTTGTTTATAAGAAGTAAATGCTGATCTGGCCAAACTAAACACATCTATGTGCCATATTTGGCTTGCAGTCACCAGTTTACAACCTCTGGCATAGAGCATTGTTATTACACTTCTTCACAATGCTATTGTGGTCCTGTCTTCCCGCATGATGTTGGCATGTGAACTTCACCATGTGCTTCCTCCTGGGATTCCTTTCATAGTCAGGAACACAAAAGAATAAGTCTAGTCTTGAAGGTAGAGTGAAAATATAATAGGCTGACATAATTGTTGGCATTTCATAACTGATTATCTGGGGATGAGAAGGAGGACTGGAGGAAACTCAAACTCCTTAGCAACATCTAGGCCCACTGATTGACACTGCCTACCACGAGCCATGTGGCTTTGATTTAATGACTCCCCTGAGAGCCCTCAAAGTGACAACGTTGCTAAGAAACAATGACATATGCTTGAGAAATTTGTATTACAAGTATTTGTAATGCTCTGAGTTTGTGTTAACTTGGTTAAAAAAAAAGTAAAAAGGAATATAATTGTTTAAATGAATTTTCACTCAGAAGAAAGAATTCAGAGCCTCCTTTCTTAATTTATTAAGGGAAGATAGTAGGAACACCTTAATCAGATTGTCTCGGCTCTAATTCAGGTGCTGTCACTCTTCACCTATGACCTTTGGGCAAACTATCGAATCTGTGTATCCTCATCCCTAATATGTGGGTAATAATAGTTAAACACTACCTTAGAAAGTTGTGTCAGGTGGGGATTTGATGACACAGAAGAAGTATTTGGGGGGGGTTATTTATTATTATTCTTAAGTTTATGAGAAAGTGATTTATTAAGAATAATGTAAAAAATAACTAAAATATTAATTTTAATATTATTATTAACATAAAAATTAACTTTAAAGTCTTAATTTAATAGAGCAGGAAATAGCTTCTTACAAGTTTGTTTTAGATATAAAAATTTCTTAAGAATCTCTTCAGCATTAATTGAATGATGATAGCTACCAAAGTCATTAGGATTGCAAAATTTTAAAGTAGATACTTTCTTTATAGATATTCAGAATGAAATAATAAATGCAAGATGATGGTAAGGGTTTTAGATACTTGAACAGAGTATTTTTTCCAACATAAAAAGTTGTTGCAACCATGACTCTTGTACAGGGGTGACATAAAATATCAATTCGGAAAAAAGGATGATAAAAACTTTTTTTAAGGCATTTTGTCAGAAACCTCCTAGAACTGCTAAATTGCTTTTCTATTCTCAATAACATGAGTCAAAGGCCTCAAAGCCAGTATAAAAAATGTGAAACAATCCATCTCAGAAGCAGCACCTGATAGGAGAAAACAGAATTTCCAAATCAATTTGTCATGATCCAATATGGATTAAACAGTTTATTTGTTTTGACATTTCTCATTTGCTAAATGCCAGCATGCCAAAGTAATCTCCTTGTGATACATACACAGACCAGAACATTTATTATTATTTATTCAGGGGATTTATAGCCCCTTTTCCACCAGAGAAGTCATTTGAAAGCAGAAATATTTTGAAGATGAGACTGCAGGTGGTTTCACCTGATAGTAATTTAATCTTAGCATTTCACTCCTGCAATGGAAAGCCATGCTCTACCACTCCGACATGGTCAGAAAGACCTCCCAGATTTATGTAGTGAACAAAACCACCCAGGGGTAAACTTGAAAAACTACTCCTGTTAAAAAGTATCGTTTTAAAATTAGATGATGGTGATAGTTGCAGAACTCTAAATCTACTTAAAACCATTTAATTGTACACTTTCAGCTTTAGGATATGTAATTATATCTCAATAAAACTCTTTAAAAAGAAAAAAGTGATAGTAATTTGTATTCTAGAACCTTCTTAGTTTAGTATACTTTAATCTTGTCCCATTCATTTTATTGTCGAGTTGGGAATAAGTAGAGACTTAGAAACTCTTAACAGGGACTCTTGAAATGTGATTATTAAAAGTGCAAGAAACTGGGTGGGGTAGTGAAGTGATTTTAGTTGGAGTCAGACCAGTTTAGCTTTGAATCATAGTACTTTATATATTAGCTATTTGACATTAGGCAAATTACATAATCTCTCTGAGCTTCAGTTTCTTTATACATAAAACAGTGATATAATACTTTTCTCATTGAGTTATAGTGAAGCTTAAATCAGATAATATAAGTAAATTAACTAACACAGTGCTCAGCCTTTAGTGAATGTTTGCCCTCCCCTCCCAGCACTCCCCAGCTCCCCTGGGCTCACACTTTGTGCGTTTCATGAAGTGGGGGCAGGAAAATGTAAATATAGCTTCAAAAAGAAGTGAATGAACATCTCTCCAATGTGGTACAGACTCATATAACTTAAAATGACTCTCAGAGGACCAGTCTCCAAAATGTCCTCTTCAGCCCACTTTTGGGAAGCTTAGAGAAATATATAATACCTAAAAGAAGACGAGAAGGGGAAGAGGGAAGGATCAGGGCAAAATGAGTAGATCGGTATAGGGATTTTACCTTGACACTGTGATAATCGACCCCTTACCCAAAGAGTTAGGAGTGTCATCAGAGAGCAGACATTCCCAGCATCTCACTCTGCTGTCCCGCACTGGTACCCTTTGGTGCAAGGGTGGACTTCATAAGCTATTGCCATTTTTCACTTGCATGTGTTGTGTTTATATTCCTTTTTGAACATGATATATGTCAATTATTTCTTAGGTGCACTCTACAATTGCTATTTATAGTTTGACACTAAAAACGATGGACTGAAACACCCAGCTAGACCGCTTTTCTGCCTTAGGAAATAAAGAGGGAGGAGGAAATAGATGTGAAACAAATCTGTGTTACAGTTTCAAAATATAAATGAAGTGAATTAGTACATACGCATATAGAACCTGATCCCTGCTTGGTAACCAGAGAGAGACGTATAACAAAGGACTTGCCAAGCCAAGAGTGATGACCCTGCCTCACAATCTGAGTTCTGAGAGCCAGCATTCTAGGAGGGCCTGTGTGCTCGGCACTGTCTAGGCTGAACATTTCTCATACACGCCTAGTGTCACGACGACCCTTGGCGGCAATTGCTAAAATTAAGAAACAGCCTTGGAGGTTGCTGGTCCATGCTGTCACTTAGGCTTCCACCATCTCGGAAGCCTAAGCTTTTCTAGTTCTAAAATCTACACTCTTAATTTTAAGTAAACTCCCTCCATATCAACCTGCATCCTGCAGGATAGAGAAAAGTCAGGTCTGATCTATTCCCACAGAAGACCCATGCCTGGAATAGTTGGGCTTGAAACATAAGTGATGGATAAAAGGTCTGAAATAGTAAGTATCTCAGAGAATTCTAAGGAAAGTTATTGTCCAAATAATTCCTATGTGCCTAGTCACCTGTATTAACAGCTGGCAAAAAATTTGAGAAGTAGCTATAACATAGGGGACAATAAAAAGTGTTTCAGATAAAGGGATACAGTCATGAACTTTATAAAAGAGGATACCTCATGAGTGTGAAACAGGAATGAGGAAAAGCAGAAGGCAAACTCTAAAGTTGGGATGAGAGATAGGTAGGCCACATCTGTGAGCCCTGTCTGAAGTGCAGTGTGAGCTGGTAGATAGTTAAATGATCACTAACACCCTCTGGTTCCCACAGGGTACACAACTCAGTGGATCCTGTCACTGGAGACAAAGGTGCTCCCTACTGCCACTTCTGCCTAAGACAGTGGATCTTGCTCCAAACACCATACACCAAAAAAGACCTTCCATGGTCCTGACTTGTGCACAGTGAAGTCCTGATTCAGTGCCCCTAACTGAGAAAGAACTGGAAAATTGTGTCTGGTGTTTTTACTTCTACAGTGGAAAGCTGACTCTCTACAAATATTCATAAGATGGGGAATTCCCTAAGCACAGGCAGGAAATCAAATACTGGACAGCTAAAGGAATAATAAAAGTTCACTGCTGAATCGTTTCGATTTACGTCACTTACTATGGCCTCAAAGTGCTCTACAGTCAGTCCCATAAAGCCCTCCTCACCACATCCCAAAACTCTAGAAAGTTGCAAAAGTCCAGGGCTTTCTGTGAAAAGCATAAATTGCTTCCTAAGCCTTTCTTGCCCCAAAGATTGTCTATGTTGGATCTGATGAAATCCCAAACTCCCAGACCTCCCAGATTCTCCCCAGAGTGGCTGGAAATGTCCCAAACCATAGAGTTGTTTTGGTGAAACATTCCAAAGGAAATTGTAGAACTGAATATATTCCAAAGCCACCATTCAAATCTGTCCCCTAAATGGTCCCCTTGGGCCATGCTGCTGACCTGTGTCTCCCATCATGAAGACTTTGCCCTATAGGACTACTGAAAGCTTGAACACTGAATTCTGGGAATCCCAGAATACTGTGAAGTCCCTGTCGTTTGCATCTACCCAGCCTCATTCCACAGTATCTTTTAAATTAAAATGTAGCTGAGTTTAGCACCAGAAGAAACTGGACTTAAAAACTGTGTTGTGGTTTAAAAAGTGAGTCCTCATTAAGACCGTCCGGTTTCAAATTCAGCTCTACCACTCACTAGATACATGATCTTGAGCAAAATGAACCTCTCTGAACCTGTTTTTTCATCTGTAATTTGAGAATGCCAATAGTCTCTGACTCATAAGGCTTTTGAAAGTATTAACAATAATATATAATTATGCATGTAAAAGTACCTAAAATGGTTTATGACATGTTCAATGCTATTATCAACCTTTTTATCACAAAATTGAGGCTTAAGAAGATTAAGTAACTTGTTCAAGATTATACAGCTATTATGGGAAGAAGCAATTTTTCTAAATTCATTCCAAAGAGTTGGCTGAGGGCGCTGATGAGCTATGGAAAAATAAGTGAAAACAAAGAGCAGAAGATATAATAGACAAGAAATCAAGAGATCTAAGCCCCAGTTTCTATAGCTCTGAAGTGGGTGGGCTGGGCTTGATATCCAGGTTAAGATTGCATTTGTGTAGCAATTCCTGGTAATCTCCAAATTTCCTCCATTGAAATAGGTATAAACACATGAAAAAAATTTAAATATGCAATACTCCAGGAAATTAAAGATAATAGTAAACTATTTATGGAGTTTGGGAGAAACTTCTAGCATGTAGAAAATGGGTGAAGATAGACTACTCAATAAATATGTGTTGTTCTCTGAAACAGAACAGTATGACCTATTTAGATAATGGTAGGAAGATGCCAAACCTTATACTCACTGTCCCACTTGCCTATTACAAGCTTAGAGTTAGAGGATCTGGGGGGGTGGAGGGGGGAGGTGTATTCATCCCCACCCACTTTGCCTCACCCATCATGCAGGTACTGTTGTATAAGTTGTAAAAGTTATGTCCACCACATGGCCACCATACCACTATATCCATCATACACATAACAGCATACTCCTTTAACGGGCATTCTGAAAGACCACCCAAATGAGATTAGGCAAAGTCTGTTTATTCAGAGTCTGCTGTAGCAAGGGAGGCAGCCACCATCACATGCATTTGGCAGAGACTCAAAGGCAGGCAGAAGAGGCAGAGAGCTTCATAGTGGAAAAAGGGAAGGCCCAGAGGCTGTTGGCCTAGGAAAGGGCTAAGTATATGATTGGTTAAGGGTGCATGTTTGGCTTTCTCTGAATGGTGCTGAGGTAGAAGCAGGAGTGAAAATTAGGGAAACTGTCAGTTATTAATTAAGTGCCAATTGTTACAGTGGTTATTGTTTGACTTCCTGGATTCATTGCTACAGGTAGTGATGAGACTTTCTTTAGGTCTCACATGTAGACAGTAGGCTGTCTTCCTAGACTGGTTACTATAGATAATGGGTTGGTTTCCTGCACTGCTTGCTGCAGATCTCTTTGTATATATGGTCTGGTCATTATCTGTTTACATTCAGCCTCTCGAATTTATTACAATTTGGGATGTGAACGTAGAGGCAGAGACAAGGGAAACTCTGGTGTCAGAATGTGACTGAAATGCTAATTGTTCACTTTAATGTTTCTGATTGGAAACGAACCATGGACTGCCATAGATGACCTGGGGATAGAGTTTCTCAAATCCAGAGTCAAATCACTTAAGGTACAGGATAGGAGAAGAGTTTATGTAATATTAGAAGAACTATATTGGAAAAATTCTACTATCAAGATATACCACCTTGATTTTGGTCTGAGATAGGTTTTTATCAAGCACCTGAACATGGACATGGAGAGCAATCGAAGGAAGACTGTTTTCTGTCTATTGGCAAATACTAACACTAGACCAATGCATCTTCAATCAAAAATAAACAATAAATCATATTTTCCTTATGAATGACTTTTCTATAGCATAAACTAGGAAATATCAACTATCTTAAAGACTTTAGGGAATCATCACTGAAAACGATTTGCTACAAGTAAAAGACTAATTTTTAGAATTTTTTTTCTCAAAGACATTCAAGAAATCAGACTTCATTGAAAAAAATAATAGTATAGAATATGATACCCTAAAAATAGATCAAGTCAAAACAAAAAGATAGTACAAAAGACTGAGATTTAATCTGAGACAAGAAAAGTATGAAACTTCTAAAACTGCAAGAGTAAGATTAAAATACAAAGGTAGGCATCTTTAAAAAGAACAATTTATACATAATTAGCTCCTAGTCTAGGAAAAACTAAAGAAGTTACCACAGAATGCAAAGAAAAAGAAAAAAAACGTTTAGGAACAGATGATAAAATGGAGGGAAAAGTAAAAAAGAGAATAAAAGAAATTAATATAGAGAAATTAAAAATAAATATCCTGAGCTAAAAAACAAAACAAAACAAAACTTCATCTCTAGATAAAAATTTATGCTTTATCTAAGAAAGAGAATATAAAATTTGACAAAATTTTTAAAGAAAAAAATCAAGATAAAAATCCTGGTTTTCAACAATAGAAAAGACATTATATTAGCCTCATATTTCTCCTCCATAAGACTAGATTCCAGAAGAAAATAGAATGAGGTCTGTACATTTAGAAAGAAGTTAGAGAATTTCCTACATAAAACTAGCTGTTTATTCACAAATAAGAAGGAAAGACTTTTTTCAGGAATGCTTAAGAAACTGAAAAATAGTTTTCATGTGCACGGCCTGAAAAACGTGCTTCAGAATATATTTCTGATGAAAAGTAAAGGACCAAAAGTATGCAGGACAACATAAAGAAAAATCTGAGACTGACCACTGAATAAAATTAAATAAGTACATATTAGATGTCCAAGCATTTTTTCAGTAAATGAGGTAAATTAATATAAAAATCTAAATTATCTTTTATAAAATAAGGCTACATGCAAAAAAAATTGTAATTTACTAGTAATGATATATACTAATAAAATTCAGATTTATTAACAAAATGGTAAAAATGTAAAAGTTTGCTAAAAGTGTCCTGAGTTTAGCCTTACATAGGGCAGAGTAAAAAGTTATTGTATTGCAGTTCATTGATAATTAGGAAAATTTAAATTGGATTGTGTTTTTGAAAAACTTAAACAATGATCATCACTGGAACTAGAAACAAGAGACAAATATGTTTTCCAGATTATTACAGAACAAAAAGGGAAGATTCAAAAATCTGTGAAGGATAAAAATAGCTAATATTTATTTAGCTCTCACTCCGTGCCAGGAGCTGTACATATTTGCTTCTTTCTTTTGTTAAATTTATTCCTTATAATCATTTTATGAAGCAGGGTTTTTAAAATTTTTTCCCATTTTGGGGGAAATAAAATTAAAGATCAGAAAGATTCAGTAATCTATTCAATGACAATTAGTAAGTGTTTTTAATTCAGAAAGCTGGACTTCAGAGCTAATGACCCACTAGAATATGTCACCTCTACATGTTTATTTTGAGTTTATGATATGTCAAGGACCATGTCATTGATTCATTTAGCTTTTCAACAGCTATACAGCATAGGTAAGAACATAAAAAGGAGAAGCAGAAAACAGAATGAGTTATCAAACGTATCAGTTTACTAGTGCCTTTAAAATCTTACATTAAAACACAATGACTTATAAATTTATTTACTTATTTATCTATTTGATGTAAAAAAAGAAATAAAAAGTAAAAGTAAATAATTAAAAAGACACTCAAGATTAAGGGCAAACAACAACAAAAAGAAAGCCTAGGTGTCAAGATTAATACTAAAAAAATCCAGCATTAAATCTATTAAAAGTAAAAAAGAGAATCATTACATATATTGATGTATAAATTTAGTCTATAATTAAGACAAATGCATACTCTACAGAAAATCTTAATTATAACATGTTACAGATAACTTTATTATATGTATCCCTAATAGTTATATTGTATATTTTAAATAATAATCATTATATATATTATATAATATAATATGTATTTTATATAATATATATATTATATATATATCCTTTTGATATACCAATATTACTTATGGTAGATCAGGTAGATTAAAAAACACAGATAATTAGAATAATGTGATTAAGAACACTGTTATTCAAGTTAAATCAAGTTTTGCATTCTACCAAAAAATTATCAGTAGAAATTTGGCAAATTGATCTTAAACTTGGCCCAAAATATCTCAATTCCATAATTATAGAGGCAAAAATTATAAGCTTAGGTTATCTTACTATAAAACTCTAATATTATAAAACTTAATTTATTCTATAATACAAAAAAATTCTTAAATATTTAAAAATATTATTCAGACTGAATAACAGACAAAACAGAGAGAGAGAAGGAGAGAGAAAGAAACATTGTAAAATAAAACTGAGGAGGCCACCAAAGGAATATTTAAAACTTTCAAATGTTATAATATTTTTTAAAAAATAGAAAAAAAATACATAATTTAAGAAGTAGAGTTAAAAATGACCAGAATATAATACATTTGTGAATCTAAATGAAAGAATTATTAAATGAGTGCAGGAAAAAATTCAATTAGTATGTATTAAAACAAAGATTGCTTATTAGTGAATAAGCTTAATAACAGAAACATTCTAAGAAAAAAATCAAAGTAATAAAGAAAAAGTTAAAATAATAAATGTGGAATACTTTGTACACTTTGTAAATAATTTTATATATTTCAAAGAAATGGAGGTACCCAGGAATAATATAATAACCAGACTCAATTAAAAGACAGCAGAAAACATGAATTTGTCTATAAACGAAGAATGCATGGGGAAAAGACTATTTCTAAATATGTCTCTGGGGACATGGGTGAATTATTTTAACTTTTAACATACTAGACCATTTAGACATTCATATGTCTTTTTAGCACCTAGGAAAAAGGTAGGCTGAGCAATTTATCTTATGTATCCACCATAATCCTCATAATCAAAGTTTGATAATGAACAAAATGGACATCAGAGATCAATTACATGTATTTCTACCTGTGTATGTATATAAACATCTAATTGAAATACACTAAAGTCAAGAACAAATGTTTGTATGCTTTAATAATAAGAATCTTAGCATTGAACTACATTAGTAACTCAAACAAGAAAAACCTTGTAGTCACTTCAGTTTTTGGTTAAAAGACATTTAATAAAGTTTAATTATTACTCTTGATATTCTAAGCTTTGAAAAAAATCTAGGAATAAAAACATGAAACAATCTCAAAGCGAAAGCCATTGCTGCTGTCATTTTTAAGTCAATGAGAGTCATCTTCATTAAAAGAAGGTTATAATCATCATTCTCTTTTAGCTTCAATTCAGATGCTACAATGAAACTAAAAACAGATGACAATTATTAGAAAAAATCAATAGTATCATTAGTAATGACCGATAGGGCTATATATGTAGAACATCTACATGAAAAAGCTGAAAAAATATCTTTCAATTCATAAAAAAGTTCAGCAAAAGTAGATACAAGATAAGTACACAAATTCAAGTTTCTCAATATACCAATAATGATTTTGCAGTAAAATCTGTAGTTTTTACAAAAGCATTGAAAACGATTGACCTTTTTTTCCTAGGTACTTTATTGCCAAAATATCTTTTTTCTACCATATGTTCTAAACAACATAACAGAGAATCTGAATAAATCATCAGGAATATCCACGTTTCTGGATGTATAGACAGAAGTTATTGATTTCCTGTAACTCAATTTATAGGTTAAACACAATTCCCATTAAAATCTTGTTTGGAACTTAAAACAATTTTAAAAATACAAAAATTTGAGGAAATATAAATTGATAATTGTTAAGAAAAATTTTATGAAGAACAATGAAAAAGGACATGATTGCTATGACAATAAAATATACTATCAATTGTTTTTAATTTTTGCAAAATATACATTTATGAGAAATTACAAATTTAATAACAAAAATATAAAGATCCTAATAGACAATTGAAGAACAAACATAACCAAAAATTCATAAAATTTATGAAAGAAAAGATTTGAATAGCTAAAGATTTCAAAAAAATGCATCATGGCCAATAGCTGAAGAAGTGTTTTTCAACTGTGAAATACCAATTGTACCTATTAAATTTGCAAATGTAATATTAATAATATTGATATAGGTGTGATAAAATATCATTACCAGTGGAAGGGTAATAGCTTTCTGGATTGTGACTTGTAAATGTGGAATTGAGTAGAAAAATAAAAAATACAGAAAATATTTGTAGCATTTCAGGGTGGTGAGATTCTGTATTTCTTCTCACACTTTTCTGCGCTCCTAAAATTTTCTATAATGAGCATTTATTAATATAAATGAAGATGTAATAATATAAATATTACTTTTAATTCATCTAAAAATAGAAGGAGCAGTCAAAATAAATAATCTATTAATAATTTTCAGTTATCGTCTAAGTATGGGCATGGGTACATATGCATCTAAACCGTTTTTAAGACTATGAATGACCTACCATGAATTTTAAATCTTCATATTGATAATCAAGCTTGATGGCATATTTTTACTTTTCTCGTTTTAGTAAACTGAACCATGAGGAAAATTCCCCTGCTTATTCTAAAATTATATTAAGATGTAAAAAATGGAAACAACTCATTGCTGAGAACATATTTTAAAATTCTACAAATTACTTAGATTTTTCAATTAGGAAAGCAAGGCTTACAAGTTATCCTTAACAAACAAGTTTGAAATACCTGCAAAGGGAAGTTTTTATATATAGCCTCACTCTATGGGCAATGTTTAATGATGAGTTGAGAAAGACACATATTGTGTGAGTTAAAAGGACAGGGGGCGGTAGTGTCTATGATGTTGCTTAGATTTGAGAAAAACATATCATTTGTTTTTAAAAGGAAGGGGAAATTGCTACAATATTGTTTTCTATTCTATTGTTCAGGCGGAGCAAATTAACCACATAGTTATTCATCAGTTCACATCTATTATCACAGAACATGATCAATGATTTTGTCTGTTTCAAAAAAAAAAAGAAATAAATCTGTTTGCTGTCATTATATATAGTCTTTGATTACACAGAGAAATAAAATTTAAAAAGAAAAAGTATGCAGATCTGAATGGCAGTAAAGCTAAATTGTGGCCCCCAAACAAACAGGCTTTCAGGTGTATATGACTTAAATAATTGACTCAAGTTTATTTAATTTTCTGTGCCTTGGTAAACATAGGTAAGAAAATCTTTCTGCTCACTTCAGCAAAATAGAATTGAAGGTGAAATTGATGGGTTTACATTTCATCAAGCCCAATACACTTATCTCTTTTTTATTTGAGTTTAAAACAGATTTCTTCATTTTTCTGAGTTCACTATTTTTTTGAGAATCTAAAGGGAATATCCTCAAAATTTGCTTACTTAGTCCCAGTAAAAGCAAGATTGCTTTGGGGAGAATGTTTCTTAGAATAGAAACTCCATTATTTCTTTTTATTGTCAAGATCATCTTTTACTACAGAGACAAATTCCCGATCTAATTAATCACTGCTCTGACTTTTGGTACCTAAAAATTAGAAGAATTTTTCCATGTATTTATAAAACTTGAGCTAGACATATCTAGTTGATTTAATGAAATAGTTTCTGCTGTCTTCTAACTATTCTTTATAATAAATGTTTACCTCAGATACAGGTTTGAGTCAATCAAAATATTGTGAATCATTCATTGTCAAAATAATTTGGTTAAGCATTTTAATTTTTAAAATTCAATTCATAATAAAATCCTTTTCTTATTTTTTTCCTTCACCATGTGCAATCTTCCAATTTACCTTATTACATATAAATCAAAAAGTCTGTATTGCATCTTAATTTCTATTATTTTAAGTCTTCATGTCAACAGATGTTTTGAAACCACTGTCTTAAACTTTCTTTCTTCAAACCGAGTGTGAAATCTTTTTGATTTCTTATATACCATTCTTTTTACCATTTAACACATTTTTTGCTCATGTTGAACACTCTGTTGATTTCAATATTTTGTAAATTCTGAGACAAAAATTTTCTATGATACATTAATTCATCTAGTATTTCTATAAAAATTTAATGTATGACATGAACTAAGTTCCATGGTGGTCCATGGAGATTAGTCAGCAAAAAGCTTGAATAAGTACTCGAATGGTTCTAAAGACCACTTCTCCTCTCTCCCACTGTCTGTGCACCCATCCCCATATTGCAGCCATTTGTTAAATGTGCAATGATAATGAGTGACTGATTCTGATCTGATGATGCACTGTGACTTGATGATTTTACCACCA
This sequence comes from Eonycteris spelaea, assembly GCA_003508835.1. Taxonomy (NCBI): domain Eukaryota; kingdom Metazoa; phylum Chordata; class Mammalia; order Chiroptera; family Pteropodidae; genus Eonycteris; species Eonycteris spelaea. The sequence continues at coordinate 1,962,914 of PUFA01000067.1, read as the reverse complement.
TAATTGTTTGGATAATTTCACCATCCTTTAACTGAGTTTGATAATGGTCTACGTATGCACCTTTGATTTCAACTCACATTTTTAAAAAATTTATCAAAGCCACTGTGCGATTGTTGATATCACAAATCAAAATCTCAGTGGTTACTTCCATTTGGGACTCACAGGTTGAATCTAGTTTAAAAAATATTTCTTGTTGATCTTTAATTTTAGCCCATTTAATTAATAACTTTATTCTTGAGACATACTGTGCTCAGAACTCATATGACAGGTTTGGGCCTTAAGGAAGTGATGTCTGAGGGCTTTCAAGAAGCCATTTTACTTACTCGAGGCAGCAAGTTTTCTCACCTCTTCTGCCTCTTGGTTGTGCTAACTTTGATTATAACTCATCAAAATGTAAACAGGAAATATTAAGACAACTAGAGAAACTAAAATACAATTGAAACAGACTGGAGTATGGATAAAAGACAAGGTCTCTGAAAAACTATCAGCAGCATCAAATGGGCTTCCTTAGGGCCCTGATATTTTCAAAAAACATTTCTAGGTTTAAACAGATCTTCTGTTCTGTGTGCTCCTCCTCTAATCAGTACCGACACATCCAACTATAATTTAGAATGGGCGATGAATTCGTTTTGGCTTAATGAGACAGAAAACACACACAAAAAAAACAGTAGCTGAAGTAAGAAATTTTTTTCTCTCTTATGTACGCAAAGTATGATGGCTTCACAGTCACTAGGATCTTGGCCATTCCTACCATATGGCAGCAACTTTGTTGATCAAGATGCTACCCCCAGCTCTGGCAAGATGTCCAGAAGGAAAGAGCTAAAAGGAAAGAGGAAAGGGCAGAAGTGCATGTTCCCTCCCTTTAAAGATCTTTTCCCAAAGATGTCTATGTCAATTCTGCTCACGTCACATTGGCCAGAATTTAATTATATGGCCACATCATCTATGAAAGAGACTGGGAAATTTTGTTTTTATCCTAGGAAATTATATGCCCAGCTAGCATCTGGAAGTTTTATGATTAAAGAAGAAGAGGGGATGAATATTAAGGAAAAACTATCATTATCTACCAGAGAACTAATTGTTTTCATTAAATAATAATTTGAATAATTTAATAACACATGAAATCTGACCACCTCTTCATATGCTCAGTCCAGTTTTCCCTCTATAGGGTCTGATTGATAACTTGTTCTTAAAAAGCAGTTATAAAAAAGATCATTATTGTAGATAAGATATCACTAAGCACAATATCTAAATTTATCATGAATATTGAAAGTATGTACTATGTATTCAGATAAATCAGACTAAAATACCTCTGTATAACATTTCACATAGAAAAATAAAATATATATTAAAGTTCATGAAAACTGATTACTTAAATTTAAGTAATATTTTGATAAACACATAAAAATGTTCATCTATTCCCTGACTGCACGTTAGCATCACCTGGGAAATTCGTCTTGTTGTTGCTGTTATTTGCTTCATTATCTTTTAATAATTCCAATGTCCAGCACATGCCTGAGACCAATTAATCCAGAATCTGGAGGGTGTAGAAAAGGAAAGTAGAACCCAAGTCTCTGTATCTTTTAAAAGCACCTTCTTAAGCATGGGATTCTATCCATAGCAACTGCTCATGAAGCTTTAGAATATAAGCATTAGGCAGTGTAGCACTGATGCCTTTAATTGCACTCAACAGTAAATTAGGAGAATCTGTGGTGTGATCGATCTTTCTGGATATGGAAGACTTTTGCACTAAATAAAGTAAATCACTAAGGTGAAGTAAATACACTTCTGACATTCCTATGAAATCCAACACCTTTTTTTTTCTTTCAAGTTAATTATATAAGCCAATTGCAATGATATAATGTGTGGTAACAAAATAATTTTTAAGTACAGAATGAGGGGAGACTAAGGTGCTCAATGTGATAGAAAACATAAGAAGATTCAGTTGAGATCCTTTAATGTCTTCACAAAAACTGTTTCAGTTCTAGCTGCTGATACCAGGTAGCTGGTATCCCCGAAGTACCCACTGCTCTTCAGCTAGTCAGGCTTTTTGGTAGTTCAAGCCTTCCTAAGTGAAGAAGACAAGCACAAAAGAATCAAGTCTTACCCCTAAAAATTAAAGTAGGGGCAAAGCCCTTTGACCAGTCATGAAAAGATTTGGATTCTACGCATAGATCTGCCCCTGATGAGCAGTATGACTTCTAATAACTCACTCTCCCTGAAGCAAGGTGTCCTCATCTATGGAATACAGGCATTTGACCAGTGGTGTTCGGGTCCCCTCCTAGCTCCAGAATCCTAAATTTCTATCCAGCATTTATCCTACTTGAAAAGAAAATTATGAATTCAGATTTCCTGTCCAAATAATTGCATCAGTCCTCCACTGACTATAGTCATACCAGAAAAGCAGAAATGACTGGAGGGGAAATCCTCAATATAAGCCTCTTTTCAGTCCCCCTGACAATTCAGATATATTAATTTCAGGGAATGTGGTTAGAATTTACTCAGGGTTTCTGTACATCATACAGAAAACAGCTGTATCATGAGGCACAAACTTGTCCTTTTGTCATATCTAAAGATTTTGAAACTTTGTAAGAGATATTTATGGGTCATCGGATGTTTAGCTTCCCAGTGGTCTAAATAATAAATCAACTTCAGAGTGGGTGGTAAAAATGCTGAGATTCCAAGAGGATAAATCTCATAAAACTCCAAATAAAACTGAGGGTCAATAAGGAAACACAGACTAAAAAGCTAGGAGATTCATGGATACGAGACAAGCCTGGAGTGTGTTTCAGTTCCCATAATGAAGACCCATGGATATAGTTAGGGCAATGCAACACATATCCTTAAGAAGTCAAGATACTTGAGATTTTTATAATGAGCTACATGCAACCCGTTAAGGACTCTGAATGAGAAATGGCATAAGGTTAATGGGAAACCTTTGAGAGTCCAGGGTAGCATGTATCAGAAACTACAACACCAAAACTCTCCAAAGGTGGGGCCACGTGAAAAATTGATCATTAGATTCAGAAGAAAATTAAGATAGATATCTGAGGCAGATTGTACACCAAATTTCCTCCTATTGCTTACTAAGGAATTTTGGTTTCATTCAGGACAGCAAAATATCTTGCTAGAAATAGCCTCACAGTCTCCCTTACATGGGCATGGGGTGCAGGGGTGGGGAACAGGGTCATCGGATAGTTCTCTGGCCCATGTGATGTAGGCAGAACCCCTGGAGATGTCATCCTCTTCCAAATAAGAACAGACAAAAGCCTCTGAAGAAGGCAGGCTGCTGGCTCTTCCATTTCTTCCAGCCTGGAGCATGAATATGAAGCTGGAGCTGGAGCCTCCCTCTTGTAACCATGTGATGATGAGTGGGAAGACAAAAGCTCTACGGTAAGAATGGAAGGACAAATGACAGGAGGGGCCTGAGACACGGGACATTACAGAACCACTAGATCATCCTGGACTTTGTGCTACAGGGGAAATAAAGCACTATTTGATTAAACCAAATTACAGGCAGACTACAACAGTCAATAAGTGAAACAGCTCATTAATTACAATTTAATAGTACTTCATGACTCCACAATGCTGAGGAATTGGAAAGCATGAAAAACCTGTACAATAGAGCACATCCTGTGCTTCCAACATCTGCTCCTAGGAACCAACTAAACACCTCTTGTTGATAATGTAATTTCCCTTGAGATCGAAAATAAATAAATAAATAAAGGCTCCAAGGAGCCAGATAAACTCAGAACTTTAAGCCACATGTGACAAAATGCTAAGCATATACTTACTGAGTAGGGGGGGTGCTTTTGCCATTTCTATAAACAATGGAGGAAAGATCAAAAGGGACTAAAATTAGAATCATGCTAGAGTCCTGACATTCGAGATGATATTAAAACTACAAACTGGCACTTATAAATGATGAGAAACTCACAGGAGACAAGCACATCTGCCTCGTGTCGCTGATTGAAGTTTGAAAGGAGGCATTAAGACTCAGCAGTTACAGATAATGCCTGAAGAATTTCAGATCAGTTGAAGAGAGACAAACAGGAAAATACTATTTTTCTGGTTCACGAAAAGGTGTTGAGGCACAAACACCTGACTACTGGAATAAATAAACTCCCTTGGGCCTGCACTGTATTTATTGTTTGAAATGGGTAGCATTTGACTTCTGTATGGACTTGTCAAAACAGGTTGACGATGTGGCTAAGCTTGGTGATGTCTAGCAGTGCCCTGCCACATCATCATGCTGCTCTGTGGACATCAGTGTAAAGCACACAAAAAAGAAAAGAGTTATTTTTATTGAGAAAAATTCAAAACTTCCAGAGGAATTTCAGAGCAGAAGCACTGCCAGCAGGGCTTTAAAACACACTTCCACTGAGGAGTGTGCCTAAGCAGCCATTCTCCTTTCCATCCGGGGGATGAACCTTTGACCCCTCCTAGATTCATGGTGTTAGGAACACTGGTCAGGAGCCAACACTGAGTGGACTCTAAAGCAAACTTCTGCCTCACCACTGTTGACTCGGGCCAGACCAGCAGAGCAACCATGGTATCTGAGAGCCAAAACCCGAGCAGCGAGTTGGACACAACAGCACCTGCAAGACATCATTCACTCCCGATGCATCCAACGGATAAATGAAGCCAAGTTGCACATGAATGGACAGACATCACACTGTGAGTGAAACAGAATTTGATGGGTTTTTCTCAGCCCTTTAAAAATTTGATTGACAGTCTCTAGTCAGAAATTATACCAGGGGACCTCTACTAATGTAAGCCAAGGTAATAGCCTTCATCTCTTTCTGTAGATAAAAATATAGAGGTTCTGAGACAGTACTCCACAATAATCCTGGAAGTCCCCAAGAACTTTCAGAAGTCCATATAGCCAAACTATTTTCATAACAATGTTGGATATCGTTTGCCTTTTTCACTGTTGGTTATTTTCCTTGAAATGACTGGTCTATTTTGTTCATTTAAAAAAATATATTTGCCACATGCCCAAGTCTGAGGAATTGTAGTTTATGTCCACCATTTTTCCAAGTAAAAATATTGTCCCACAAAAAGAAAAAATCTCACAACTCAAATAGCACAAGGTCTTTTCTTGGAGATGACACCATATTTTGGTATGTAGCATAAGTCAATATACACACTTGCCATTTCATTACTAATATTTTTTAAAACATGTACTAAAGAGTTGAAAAATTAATCATTTTTATCACTTCAACATGAAACTATTTAAGTAAAACTGATTTTTATTTCTTTGCTTTTATCGTATGTGTTGGTGAAGGATGCCATGTTAGTCCAGTTTACTGTTGCTGCCACGATTCACGCTCAGGCATTTGCACTTTTACTTGCCATTGCTTTTGCACCATTAATGCAAATGTCAACACAGGGGAAAAGTGCAAATGAGGTGTTGCCGGTGACAAAACTTGACCTTTCAAGAGAAAAATAGAAATTTAGAAACTTGTATTGTCAATGTGAGCTTTCCAAAACTTCAAAGTATTTTTCTGATGAAACTAGTATTGATATTAACAAATATGCATGTTTGATGTTGTACTTAAAATCTCACAACTGAAAGATCTTCATAACTGAGAACCTGTATTTTCCAAATTATCAATGAATTGTATCATAAAATCATGCATGAGTAAAATATCTATTCAAAATGTGAGACCGCTGGGTTTTATAGTAATAGACTATAAAAAGCTCATTGATGTATTTTCATACTCTACATTGCAATTAACCTTCTAAAAACTACCACTTATTCCACTTGTCAAGCTTTGGTATTATATCAAAAAAGTATATTCACAATTATTTACAGAGGCTATTGAAACACTTCTCCATTTTCCACTTACTCATCTGTGTGAAGCTAAATGTCCTTCAGATACTTCACCAAAACAGGATATTGCAATGGATTAAATGCAATATCAAATATAAGACTTAGCCGTTTTCTATCAAAGTAGACAGTAAAGAGATTTGCAAAAATGTGAAGCAATGCCATTTTCTGCACTAAAATTTTGTTTGAGAAAATATGGTTATTTTTAATTAAAATGTCATTTATATCAGCATTTAATATGTTTATTATGGACATCTACAACAAATTAATAAATAAATGTGTTCAATTTTCTGAATTTTAATTCTTAATGCAGTAAATATCAATAGATACTACTCACATAAACTATTTTGGGGAGTTCTTAAGAAATTTTAAGAGTGTAGAAAGGCCCATAATGAAAAAGTTTGAGGACTGCTGCCTTAAGTCAAAAAATTATGAGTACTCAGAGAACTCTAAAGATTCCACCAAAAAACTGTTAGAATCGGTCAATGAATTCAGTAAAGTAGCAAGACATAAAATTAATATTCAGAAGTCAGTGACATTTTTATACACCAATGATGAACTTTCAGAAAGAGAAATTAAGAAAACAATCCCATTTATAATTGCATCAAAAACAATAAACTACCTGGGAATCAAATTAACCAACGAGGTAAAAGACCTATTCTCAGAAAATTGTAAGTCATTGAAAAAAGAAATTGAAGAAGATACAAATAAATGGAAGCATATACCATGCTCATTGCTAGAAGAATCAATATCATTAAAATGGCCATACTATTCAAAGCAATCTATAGATTCAATACAATCCATATTAAAATACCAATGACATTTTTCAGAGAGCTAGAACAAAAAAGACCCTGAATAGCTACAGTAATCTTGAGAAAAAAAGCACAAAGTTGGAGATACCACACTACCTGATATTGAACTATACTACAAGCCTACAGTCATCAAAACAGCATGGTACTTACATAAAAAACAGATACATTGATCAATGGAACAGAATAGAGAGCCCAGAAATAAACCTACACATATACACTTACTTAATATATGACAAAGGAGGCAAGAATATACAATGGGGTAAAGACAGTCTCTTCAACAAATGGTGTTGGGAAGATTGGACAGATATATGCAATATGCAAAAAAAAAAAAAAAAAGAATCTGGACCACCTTTTTACATCTTATACAAATATATACTCAAAATAGATTAAAGACTTAAATATAAGACCTGAAACCATAAAATTTCTAGAAGAAAACATAGGCAGTAATCTCTCTGATATTGCTACTAACAAGTTCTTTTCAGGCATATCTCCTTGGGCAAGGAAACAAAAGAAAAATAAACAAATGGGACTACATGAAACTAACAAGTTTTTGCACAACAAAAGAAACAATCATCAAAACAAAGAGACAACCAACTGAATGAGAGAAGATATTTGCTTATGATACATCTGATAATGTATAAATATCCAAAATATATAAAGAACTCATACAACTCAACAACAACAACAAAAAATCATCATCATCATCATCATCATCATCATCATCATCATCCTATTACAAAGTGGGCAGAAGATCTGAAGAGATATTTCTCCAAAGAGGAATACAGATAGCCAATAGACATATGAAAAGAAGTTCAAGGTCACTAATCATCAGAGAAATTAAAACCACAATGAGATATCACCTCACACCTGTCCGAAAGGCTGTCACCAAAAAATCAAAGAACAAGTATTGGTGAGGATGTGGAGAAAAGAGAACCCTCATACACTATTGGTGCGATTGAAAATTGGTATAGCCACTATAGAAAACTGTCTGGAGGTTCTCAAAAAATTAGAAATGGATATACCTTTAACCCAGCAATTACACTTCTGGGTATTTACCCAAAGAAAGCCAAAACAATAATTCAAAAAGATCTATGCACCCCCTATGTTCATTTTACAACAGCCAAGACATGGAAGCAACCTAAATGCCCATGAACAGATGATTGGATAAAGAAGTTATGGTTCACATATACAATGGAATATTATTCAGCCATTAAAAAAAATAATGAAATCCTACCATTTGCAATGACACAGATAGACCTAGAGGTTATTATGCTGAGTGAAATAAGTTTGACAGAGAAAGAAAAATATCATATGATTTCACTTATATGCGGTACCTAAGGAACAAAAAGAACAAACTATTCAAAAACAGACTCACAAATATAGAGGACAATCTGGTGATTGGGGGATTGTGGGACTGGAAGAAAGGAGTGAAAGTTTAAAGAAGTACAAATTAGCAGTTGATTGATGGTCAGGGGGTGGGGAGAACAGCATAAGGAATGCAGTTAGCATTAATGTAATGGCTAGGTGGAAGCCAGAAGAGAGAAAGAGCAATCAGGAGAATCATTTTATAAATTATATGTGTCTAACCAATGCACTGTATACTTGAAACTAATAATAATAATTTTTTTAAAAAAAATTATAAGCACTCAAAAAAGTAATATTTGGTAAGATAGGTCCTTTTGTACCTTGTATGAATTAATAAAGAGATGTACAATGCTAGGCAAAATAATAGCCCCCAAAGATGTCCAGGTCTTACCAGAACTTGGGAATATGTTACCTTCTGTGGCAAAGGGGGATTAATTTTGCAGATGGAGCTAAGATTGCTATCCAGCTTACTTTAACAAAGGAAGACTATCCCAGATCATCCAAATGAAAGAGTGAGGCAGGAGGGTCAGTTTCCAGGCTATGTGATGAGGGAAACTCTGCCAGCCATTGCTGGCTTTGAAGACCGGAAGGGGCTGCAAGCCAAGGAATGCAGCAGACTCTAGAAACTAAAAAATGTGAGAAAACAGATCCTCCCCTGGAAACACAGCCCTGCCAATATCATGATTTTAACCCAGTGGTACCCATGTGGGACTTCTGACATTCAGAAATGTAAGATAATACATCTGTGTTGTTTTAAGCCACTGAGAACTTTTTTTTTACCAGAGGCCCGTGATTTTGAAAAACAACCAATGTTATGAAATTGTTCCATCTTTTTGTGCTTGGGGAAATGGCTCACTGAGAAGAAACCTTCCCTACACAACTGAGCTAAGACTCAAGGATGCCTCCTTTGTTTATCTAAGACAAGGCCAGGCACAGACCTTCTAAATTACTTCTTTGTCTCATAAATGATTAGCTGAACTGTTTTGTCCACAGTGTCAATTGGAACAAAATTCACGCTAATCAAACATCAGTTAAGTTTCTCTTCTTCCTCTAGGACCCTGAGCTGACATACAAGCCCTTCTTAATGTCTTCTCCTCAAAATAGGCTGACTTCAAGGTGAAACATTCTGTGATCTACCATGCCACCCTTCTCATACATCCTGTTTCCCATATCCATTTCTTTCTAGCCTTGCTCATTCTTTATAAAAGAGTAGATATTTCCTGCCTGACCTTGGAGATGCTTGCAGGTCTCACAGAGAGTTCTCGCTCCACTCCTCTTAAAATAATCCTTGGAATAAGTGTTTTCTTATCTAAGTTCGGATTTGTTTTTTATTTGAACCCACTAAGTGTACACTCATTTGTTACAGCAGCAATAGGAAACTAATACATCTTCCTAGCCTATATAATAGCACCTTATTACCCAAAGAATGGACAGGACAAATCAGGAACAGAAGATAATAATATTGTTTCCACTAGACTGCAGATGCCATCACATTGCTGGCATAGCCATGCTCACAGCAAAGGTGTTGACAATTTAAGATTCAAGGAGGTCATTGAGATATCAAGCAAATCTATTATGCTTCTATCCATATTTGCAAGTGGCACAACAGGAAATCTCAAAGAACCATCTTGAATTCCTCAGTGCCAAGAGTCCAGACCATCATTTCAGGGGCTCCTTGATAGCCCAAAAAACAGGAATGCATTTGGCCTCTTAGAACCCTCCCTTCTAATATACCCTCTTCATGTGGGACCTCTTGCTTCATTTCAAAATCAAAAAGTAAAATTTGCAGAATAAATATAAATCATACCATTCCCCAGGGTGGAAAAAAATGGAAAAAGAATCTTTTCTCAATCACAATATTGTGAAACTTTTGAGGAAGACCCTCAAACCTCGTGCCATGTATTTACAATGATGTTCTTTCAATTCAAATGACTTTGTTTTCTTGTTTGCATTATTTTTGCATTAGGATGTGCAAGGCAAGCAATGCTGATAGGTGACATTTTAAGGTGCAAAATGAAACCCTTTAGTTTCTCAGAAAGAAATCTTTGTCTCCTAAAAGTCATCCTGATCAACCAGATGTTCGAGTAATGTTGGGTGCTATTTTCATGTCCTAAATTCTCATTTTTTTACATGATGATTTTAAAATAAAGAGGCTCACTGAGTTTCCTTACAGCAGGCAAAGCCTAGTTCATGAATAAGTCACACACACGTACACATACACTTACACACACGCACTTTCATCATGCCATATCGCTTCAACACAGACTTCTTTTCAACTCTCCCTATCTAAATCCACAGGTTGCAAACTTTATCTACCCAGAACACTCACTATTGTGTGAGGAATCATTGCTATGCTAAAAACAACCAACACTTATTCATCTTAATTGTCCCCCTCTTTTCCACACAGTAGGTAGAATCTGAGATTTCTGGCTTATCATTTTATAAAATGCAGTGCAGGCATTGTAGGATATCTCATAAAATAAAAAGGTTTTAAATGGGCTGATCTACCCACAGCTGCATTCCCAGCCATATTTTATTGAGATTCCATTGGTTGATTGCAGCTTGAAATCTGCAGGATGCCTTTCCCAGCTGAGTGGCCTGAGGCAGGGGCTAACGGCCTTCTCCGAGGAAACACATGACACGTATGTGCTGTTCCAACTAGCCACCTGACAAAACCGTGAATTGCCCCATGTGAGGGCTGGAGGTTATAGAGAGGAGTTGAAAAAGCAAAAGAGAAAAAAGAAACAGGTTGTGCCCAAAACAAACTTAACATATGTATGAACAATCTCTCATCAGTGTTCCACCTTTGATTTCTGAACATGCAAAGAGTTCCTAACTTGAGGTCCCCAGAGGGCTTTGGGAGATACGGTTTCCTCTATTAGATGCAAAATTGTGGGGGTAAGTGGACATAGAAAGAGTTTTCATCAGATTCTCAATAAAAGTTTAAAACTCATCTTAGTAAGGTTTAAAATTCAATTGAGTCAGATATACCCTCTTTAAACTCTCCAGTACAGCTCAGACTATTAAAACTAATCTCTCTTATATATGTGTTTTACCTTTAGTTGTAACCAAAAGGAAGTTTCTGGGTTTTTTTCATGTGTCCAAGAAAGAGAGAGAAAGAAAACAGAAATTAGAGTATAAAGCAAATTTACCAGGTAAAGATAAAAAGGTAAAGGTTATCCTTTTACGAAAAATGAGGGTCAAATAAAAAAATAACTGCTGTATGAGAGTTTGAGAGCTAAAAAGATCACTTCTTCCAATACTCCCTTTTAACAAGTGAAAATAATTAGCAATTCATCAAAGACCATACAACTAAACATTTGGCTGATCACTCCCTCTTGCATCTTAAAACCCGGAGCCAGAAAACAGTGCAGGGTGAGGAAGCAATGATGGCCATTACCCAAAGGCATCATCTGCAGGGTCACTAATGGGCTCCTTATAGAAATCCCCTCTGGGTTTGCCTCTGGAGATGTGTGGGTGCACAAAAGCATGCAGTGGCAACTGGACCAACATTGACCAAATTCAAGTGAAGATTTTCAAGACTGATTTTTATTTAGTTTTATCACTTTGCTTTCTATTTATCACCATGCCCTGGGAAAGAAGAGAATTGGATTCAAAAAGATTCTTGTGTTCACTCAATGTTGATTCAGTTGTTCCATACACTTCTTCAGGGTCTGTGTGCATATATTGTTTAAAAAGATGTTCTTCAAGAGCATTAAATTACTCGATCAGAACATGCCGGTGTGTCAGGGTCATTGTTTGAGGCCCCTCAGGCCCTTCACTCTGACTCCCACACACTCAGTCTCTAACATTAGTCTTGGTCAGGAGCAATATTGGCCAGTCGAGCATCTAAACAGTGGGGCTACAGCCTCACTCCTCCCTGTCTTTGGTTCCGCTGCATGTTCTCTATCTCTCTCTCTGGAATGCCTTTCCTCCTCTGTCTATCTGGTGAACACCTGCTTGTATATCCTCTATCTCCCTGACCTCACCACTGGCAAGACCTCATCAGATGTCAAGGTCATTGAAACTAAGAACCACATCTCATTTATCTCTGAAGGCCCAGCAATTGGCAGAAGGTCTGGCATATAGAAGGAAGTCTGTAATTGCATTACGGTTGAACTAAAGATTTAATGGACTTAGAATTATTTATCTGACAAAAATTTATTGATCATCTACTGTGTACTAAGTCTGTGCTACGAGGAAGGGATATAAAAATGAATAAGTCACAGTTTCTGTTTATAAAGAGTGCTTAGTCTAACAAAAATGAATGTAAATCTGTCATCTCTATGGAAGAAAATATCTAAGTTTATTCCCTTTGAAAATAGTTCAGAGGCATCGTATTCATGGAAGAATAATCTATAATTATATTCTGCCAGTATACAAATATTCTACTATTCTTGGAGGAATTCAACTGTATATCACATCCACACCTAATGAAGATTTAATAATTTGAGATTTTCAAAGTAAATTAAAGTTAACAGAGGCCTAAAGATGCTAGGGTTGAGCAGGGGAAGTGCAAGAGAGAAAAGAAGAAAAGAAGAAAAATTAAAAAGATAATCAAATTTACAGTAGAAGATTTCATTCTATTTCTTTGTCTCAAAGAAAAGGCTAAGGAAAAATTTCCATTATTCTTTAGAAAAATCTGCTGCTGGCCCAGGAGGCCAGGCACGTATTCCATTCCCACCTCAAGAATTCATTTATAGAATTCTCCTACTTTTAAAAATGGATTCCTGCAAAATGTCTTATAATGTGGATTGGTTTCTTTGGGGTCTGCCTCTGCACTATAGCTGCATACAAAAAGACATTAATAACTTCTCAGTTAATGGGTTTTCCAGAGTCTCCAAAGACTCACCTTGTATATTATAACTTCCTCCCACTTAGTCCCCTGGCTAAATCTTGATTCCCCTTGTAAGACATCTTCAGGACATATTGCTTAAGTTATAAATGGTCCTTACGTGAGATAACTTCTCATACTATGCACAATGCATGCTCACAAACTGGCAGAGCTGAAGTACTGTCATTTTATGTGTCATTTTACCTTTCTCCTGTGAAACACTCGGCTATGAGAGAGCTGACCCTGACTTGTAAATAAAAAATTTAATTGACAAAGGTAGCTAAGGTTCTATCTTGGACCTAAGAGTTGACTTACCTGAGAGGTGACTTTGAACTAGTTATTTCACATTTTTGTCCTTTGCCAAGACACTGTGGTCAACTCACCCAACCATTAGTCTCATAGGTGGAATGTAGAGTTCCCAGAATATTTTTGCAGTTTTGAAACCAATAGAAGGGAAAAAATACTCCAGAAAATTATAGTTTCCTAAGTGTGTGCTTCAGTGCATGTGTGTATACACAACCCCCACCCACACACACACACATTCTTAGGAAATGTGTATATACATATACTTATATATTTGTATGTGCATATACATATATAAGAGGTATAAGTGCATATATACATATACATATATATATATATAGCTATATAGAAATTAAAGTTAGAGTCTTGAAATGGGTCTCAAATTTTGTGCCATAAGGGCTATGACACCACAGAATGTAAACCATTTAAGGGCAGGAACCACATAGGCTCATGTTTGTCACTGATTCTAGTCTTAAAATTTTAGCCTTTTCAGTTCCAACAGAAATCAAGCTTGCATCTCTTTAAATGTCTGTCACTGGGACTAGTACCTGCTGCCAGCCCACTTTAGTTTGGCAAGCAAAAATCTGAATTCAGATGTGACAAGCAAAGATTTTCTGGCTCTTCTTGCTGAAGCAGTTCTTTCCCTCTGATGAGTTACAGACAGTTTTAAGAATCAAAAAGAAAAAAAAAGTTGCCAGAAAAACACAAAGTTTGTACGCAATTTTTAGATCACAGGCCCTAGCTAACTGAAGAGTCTCTTTCTACTCTGGAAAATATTTTCAAATGCTAGTTGCCTCATCTCCACATATTCTTTCCTTTCATCTCCAGGTTGGCAGTTTTTATTTCATTTTGGTTATACTGTCTTTGGTGCTGACACGAGAATACTTGTTAGGTAAGTCACCACTGAAATTAACAGGTAACTAGAATAGTAGGTGTGTGTGTCACCATGCTGCCCTTAAAGAAATGACAGTCTGATTACCAAAGCAGCACTGGTTTTAGACAGATGACACAGCATTTGTGGCACTAAAATCAGCTTCAAAACAAATGGCTGTCTCATGCTACTCACCACTCTGTCATGGAACTGTCAGAGCATGCCTGTGCATCATTCACATTTGAGGAAGCCTGGCCAACTGGCACTCAGAAGAGATGACACATATCAACAGCATCAGTCTCTGCAGACCTCCAAGTGCTACACCAAACATTCAGACATAACGCATGATCTAAGAGATCCTGAAAATAAATGGCAGACAATGAAAAGTTGCTTCCAAAATTTGGATTCATAGTTATGATTAACTGCAGCATCCTCACACTGCAGTGTTAGGTACATTTATGGCATTCAAGGGCTGTTCATGAGGGCTCAAAGTTCAGACCTTGGATTCCAACAGGCCTCCTTCTGCCACATATTTGTCCTTTAGAACTCATTACTGATCTTGATCTTCATTTTGGCCTTCATTACCATCTTGATCTCCGTTTTCCTCTTATAGAAATTGAGGGTGGGGGAGAATCTTCATTTTCCAGGATAAGAGAATAAAAGGGGCCCCCGGGGGAGAGAGGGAGAGAGTCTCTACTTATAAGTACACTAATCTGGTCAGATCAGGGCCCCACACCATAACTTCATTTAAATATAATTACCTTCTTATATGTATATCTGTAAATACAGTCACATTGGGGATTAGAGATTCAACATATAAATTTTGGAGGGGTATACAATATTTTAGAGCGATTGATAATAGAGTTTATGTATTCTGAGCAATTTGGAATAATGTGATCAAAACTATGATATTATCTCTGATTTACACATTTTATAATTTTTAAACCAAGAAAAATAAAAATTCTGAATTGAGAAAAATAAATACCACATAAAATATATTTCTCCTCTTCTGGGTTCAGGGGGAGCTATAATAAACATGGTAATTCTTCAGAATAGAACTGATGTGTGAAAATGTTTGTACAAGTTGAGATTTGGATTATGGAGCCAAAAGTATGACACAACAAACACTCCAGCACTTATGACAGAGAGCACAACAAAAGAAGGCAGGCTCTCCTGTCCTTCCTGCTCACCCTGCACTGGCCATTGTCATTGACGTTTGGGAGCCAAAGAGATTATCTTAAGGTTCACATCATGCAGAGAGTGAGGGAAAAGGAAGGGCACATTTTCTGACTTGGAAAAAAACTTGCCTAATTCTCTACTAAATCTACATGGTTTTCTAACTAACCAATGAACTCGTGTTATTGTTTCTTTTTAAAAAAATCTTTTTAAAAGAGTGTTGTATTTGTTCTGACTGGAATTGAAATTAGATATCAGCTTGATCATTTAGACACTATTTTTGGCTTCATTATAGGAAGTCTAGAGTAGCCTTTATTTGAGGGCTATTTCAGCTTTGCTACTGAGGCATGAACTTTTGGAGTCGCTGCTAAGGCAAGACCTCTGGAGTCTCAAGTGAGTGCTCCAGGTATTCTACAAGGTCTCTCTGTCTGGCTTATCAAAAATTACATGATCCCCAGGGCTGTGCCCAGCCTTGTGGAGCTTCATTCTGTGCATATGAGGATTAGTGGTTGGCCAAAGACCAAGGGCATATCATGCAGATTTTTGCAGCTAACTCCCTTTCTCTAGCACTCTGCTCTGCAAATTCCAGCTTCTCTTTTTTCTGTTTTTTTCAGCTCAGTATGTTCTGCTTGTGTTTCCTCTCCCTGCTCCAAAGTCCAAAGATGATTTCAGGCAGAAATCTGAGACAACTATAGGACATTGGTAGTTTCCCTTCTTCTGACATCATGGACCTGTGTTGCCAATCATCAAATATCTGAAAATAGTATTTCCTACATATTGATCAGCATTTTAGTTGACGACACGGTGAGTCCCATATCAGTAATTCTCTCATTGGAAGCCCTTACATACTTCTACACTCATTTATTGTACAACTTGTCATCGAATAATAGCTATTTTAAAAATTAATCTTCAATACCCTACTAGACCACAATGAGGCCAAGAACTTTTGTCTTTTATATTGTAGAACCTAAAATAGCAAAATTCTGGTATGTAATGAGTATTTGCATGTCTTTGCTGAATCAATATATGTAATTTTTAATTCACTCCTGATTCTGGCCTCTATTTTTCCAGATATGACTCGCAGGCTGACTGATTTTCCTTTTTTTTGACTTTGTTTTCTCATCATTGCTTTGGCTTCCTGCAGATCTAGAGATATGTAGTTTAAGGTTAATCTGAAAAACCTATCCTGATTTCTATTTCTTTACTTGATTTTTGATTTTGAGATTTTGAATTATACTATATCCCAAATCTAACCAAATTAGTAAGAAAGCAGAAAAAATGGGGACTTTCTTTCTTGACCGGTTTATAAAAATTAATTAACACACGGAAGAATTTAACCAACCCTGGTACATGTGTGGTAGTTAATAAATTTGTTATTATTTCTATATGCTCAACTAATCAGCCATCAATGGAAACAAAAATATTCACAAGAAGTCACCACTTTTTCATTCCCAAATACAAATTAACAAAAACATTCAGTGGTTATTTTGCTGTTACATACTTATCCTGCATTTTATGTACAAAATTCTTAATCTAGCTTTGACCTGTATTCGCTCCAAGTATTTTTGTCTACTCACTTATTAGTTTCATGTTTTATAGTATTGTCTGTCTGTTCTTCATAAGCATAAACTCCTACTAGGCAGTAAGATCAATAATAGCTAATGTTTATCTAGCACTTACTCTGCATCAGACGCATTTGCAATTATCCCATATCCCTTCACTCATTTAAACTTCCCTAGGTGGTAGGTATTACTGTTATCTCATCTATTGTAAAGATGCGAAAACTCAGGCCTATAAAGATTATGTAACATGCCCAAGGTCACATAACCAGTAAATATAGGAGCTGGGATTCAAACTTCAGAGCCTGAACTCCTACTTACTACAAGATTATTGCTCCTTCAAGGATAATCTTATGTTCCCGATGATGTACTATTCTTCATACACAAATATGATATGCCTTGAATTCAATACAGGACCAGTTTATGCATCATCCCAGATCCACTCAGCCTCATCATCTCCTGGCCAGATGGCTCCAGTAAAGACACACATTTCTGCAGTCATTTTTCCTCATCTCCTAACACCATAAATTTCCTCAGCCTCTCCAGAGAATAAAAGTCATGCTTTCTCGCTTCTATCTCATCCATCACTACAAGATCTATAACAGTCTCAGCACCAAGATCCAACATGATAAGACCCATTGAGGGTCTTGCTTTTCCAGTGGCTGTCCAGAGTGATGAAATAATACAGCTAAGGAGTGTGAAAAGTTCATGCTCCGTGAGAAATACTTTGACCTAAGACAGATAGGAAGAAGCCAATAGATAAATTCCTCTGCTTTCCTCCCACTTGACTGCTCCAACACAGAGTGGTTCCAAACACTACTCCACCTCTCTGGAGACGTCTCCTGTGACTGAGTAATCAACTGTGTCATCTTGAGAAACTGTAGCCAACTTTGTTAAGCATCACTTTGAAATTTTCTTATCTTCCTTGCCCTGCTTTCCTTTTTCATTCACTCGTGTTTCCCTCATATTATATTCTCCAATAAAACAACAGCATGCAATTTTGACTGTGGGCTCTGTTTTCTCGGACAAAAATAACTTGTTTCCTTCCAATAACATAAATTAACGTGTGCTGACACATATATCATCTCTCTTGGTATATTAATTAGTTATTGTTTTGTAACACAAATACGTAGTGGCTTAAAACAATAAACATCTTTTACTTCACAGTTTCTGTGGGTAAGGAATTCAAAAGTGGCTTAGCTATGTGGTTATGTTTCAAGGTCTCTCGTGAAGTTGCAATCAGTATATGAGCCAGGATTGCAGTCATCTGAAGGTTTCACTGGGGCTGGAGGATCTGCTTCCAAGATGGCACCCTCACATGGTTATTGGCAAGTGGCCTTGTTTTCTCATTGACTTTTGGCAGAAGGCCTTACTTTCTCATGACGTGATCTCTCCATGGGGCTGCTTAAGTGTCCTCACAATATGGCATTTGTTTCCTCTAGTCTGAGTAATCAAAGAGAGAGCATGAGGAAGATGCAATGCTTTTTATAATGTAGTCTTTGGAGTCACACATCATCATTTTCACCTCACTAAGTCTGGCCCACACTAAAGGGGTATGGAATTATACTCTACCTTTGAAGGAAAGAGTTTCAAAGAATTTGTGGGAAGATTTTAAAATCACCACACCTGGTTTCTCTAGTTGCTGAGAATATATATTTAAAAGACAGATTTCTAGAAATAGAGTTTATAGATGAAATAGAGCAATGTTAATGATTCTACAAGATAATTAAACTAATGATAATGATCAACTAGTTGTCTTGCTGTATTGCCTGTTTTTCGAATTAGGAATGATGTCAAGAAAAGCACCCTGAAGTTATTTTAATCCATTCTTTCTTTTTCCTTTGTTTCCTCAGATCTATATCTGTATATTATTATCAATATCCCAACTTTCAATCAATATTTACTATACCTACTAATTAATGTTTAAAAAAAATGCTCTCATTTTTCAGTAACATAAGGTTATTAGAATAAGCAGATGATTTAGCAAGTGAATAATCACCAGTGTGTAGTACCTGGCACAGTAGATGTTCAATGTACCCCTCTGAATCATAACAATGATACATCTAGATCAACCAGTAATTAGTCAATAGCTCTTGTTTATTGCTGCTTGAATCACAGCAGCTATAATCTTACAGGCTCTGAAGTATATTACTTGTTTTTTTCTCTTCTGTTCCTAAATGTTGATAAGTGACTTGTTTCTGATATTTTATTGATATAAAATAAATAAAAATAATAATAAGTCAGGTTGAGCATTTCTGCTTAACTGCTTTTTACCCATACTTGTCTATCCCTTTGCCTTTGACCTTGATGAAACGTGAAGTGAATCTCTTTTCACAATAAGGTTTAACGAGATTATTACCCTGCATATCTAATGAGATAGCGACTTATGTCATATATTTCCCATTTCAAGATACAGTCCTTCAGCTATTGAAAGAATTCAACTGAAAATAAACTCCAGTTGCTGATCACCACTAGAACTTTAGATGTATTATTATTATTTACAATTAATACTTTGCATGCAGTAAGGTAAGCCTGTGAGTAGCCACTTACTAAAGATGTTTATGTCTCTTGTTAAGTTCCTATGTACAGCCAACTTTTAATTTTTTGTGCCAATAGCTAATAACGTAATTAAAATTAATGATCCAATAATTCTATCCTATTTTCCAAAAACCTTCCCTTGTTTCTTTACCACAACATCTATCACGCTTAAATACCCTAAGTTTGATTTCCTTTTATTTCTATTATCTGTGTTTATAAATGAAGTGCTAACGAGCAGACAAGAATCTTAAAACAGGTCCACTAGAAGAATTAAAGAAAAGAGATTAGTATACCCAAAAATGAATATTTATTCACCAAATAAATAAGACTCGACTACACTTCCTATTATAAAGATAGAGTTGGGGAAAACTTTACATAGTGGTAATTTTAAGTAATATGTCATCAGATCAAGAAATAGTGTTTTTCACCACGTCAGTAGATTTCAACTCATGTGCCAACTTCTGTTTAACAGATATGATGCTAAAGCACTGTGCTGAAAAGGATTCCAGAACCAAGGGCATAAGGGAAGAAGAATGGTGGTTTATCTTACTCTGTCTAATCTGAGAACAGCTTTATTCACAATAAATTGCTTGAACCATTTCATACCCATCATGCTCACTTAATTCACATAAACCTCACCTTTAAGACAACATATTTTCTATTTCTAGGGTGTAGATTACTGTGTACCATTCACTTCCTGCAATTTGCCTCCACTAACCCAGCTGCCCCTGTGTATTCCTAGCAAATGGCATTTGCTCCAAAGGTAGATGGCAGCAATAAGAGAAGTTATATGGAAAGTTCAACTGGGAGAAGGAAGCAGGCAAGAAAAGATAGCAATGCTTCATGAGAACGGTCAGAGATTGCCACAGCTTTGAAAAGAGGTTTGAACTTGTTAGTGGAGGGAAAGAATAACACAAATCTAATGTCCCTGGGAACTTTACTTGGTGATTTACCATTTTTAGGATTGTCCCAGCTTCCCTTGTAGATCTATTCATAAGCTAGGGAAGAGGATAAATGAGGTTCTACAGAGGGCATACAGCTATAGGCTCTACCTGACGACTTCTGGAAGACATTTATTTGTACCAAACAATAGTTTTTCTATAAAAGGTTAATGTTAAATGAGCATGCGTTCAACATGCTTACCCAGTGCCTAGTTTACGAAAGACTACATTCTGGAGAGAACTGTGCCTTGATACTCCTGGCCCTTTGGAGGTTAGCTCAAAGTATCAGTCTGGCTTAGCAATGAGGGAATCCTACAATTTTTCTCAAAGAATGAGAAAAACTATTTTACAATTACTTCTCACAGAGAAACAAGAATCATTGGATATTCCTAGCAGAGCAGTTTTCCTCCCATGGCTTAGCATGTAGCTTCTACAGCATGTGCGTCCACCAGGCTCTCTTCTGCATCTATTTCTTTAATGAGCGCTTTATTCTTACAGAGCTAACGCAGACATATTCATAAAAACCCCACATTTGAAGTGCCTTCATCTTGAATGTCCTTCCAAAAAAATGCCCAACAGCTGAGACTCATTTCTTGTAGAGACAAATTCATTTGATCCCACTGCAAAGATGCAGGCAAAGCCTAGCAGTTTGGAAATAGGAAGAGGAAAAATAATCTTAATGTTGTTATGTCCTATCTAGAACTTCAATCAAAGTAACAAGGTCAACAAAGTAATAAGGACAAACAAGTTTACACTAAAGTCTCAATTTTAACATGTCCATAAATACAGCTTATTAAAAAAAATGTTTTGAAGACTGAATCTTAACCTTGCAAGTACTCAATCTAAGTAAGCATTTATTTATGTTAACATAATGGCTTCTCGATTATATCTATGTAATTTACCTGCATTTCTTTGACTTTAGTATTGAAACACTGGCTTTATTAACTTTCATAGACTACTTACCTTCATAATTGCCTTTTTTCCTATTTTTCTTTGTAAGCTAAATTCTAACCACCCTTCCAGGCTATGTGACCTTAAGCAGGTCACTATATCTATTTCTGCCTCAAATTCTTTATCTATGAAGTGAGGATATAATAGGGTTGTATGAGGATATAAACACTCATAGGGTGGTGAAAGGACTGAATGTGTTGACACACTGAAAAGCACACAGAACTGAGGCAGGCACAGACGCACGACATTTTAGATTGATTATCACCCCTCAGGAAGAGAGAAAATATGCAGGTTACAATATCTGAAACTTCAATATTGCAGAGTGAACTTTCTATAAGTATTAGTTACATGATCCAGTACCCAATAGGACCATGTTCCCGGTATTCCAATCCTAAACATTCTTATATCATTAAGTCATTTTTAATCATGATGTTCCCATCATTAGTTAACTCCTAAATTTCTAGACTTTTTCTCTTTTCTGGTACCTGGACCTGATGACATTTGACTTCCATGGTTCCACTTGTCAAACTCCCTATTTTCTGTTTGCCCTCTTGCTTCAATCACTTTTAACTGTCTTGGGTAACTTCATGTGAGACCTGTTCTCCAGTGCCTTCCTCATGACACCCTTCTCAAAAATAATTAAACAATGGCAAACAAGTACCTGTGCCAGGTGAGGTACCTGCTCAAGTGTATTCTAGGATATTAGGCACTAGGTAAATTATCATAAATTCACCTTTGGTGTTTGTTTGAACTGTCTTCCATCACTGTGGTTTAAAAAGTGATAAATGATATTTATCAAAAGTTGCTGTTATTATATTCAAGTGGGAAAAAAATTGCCATCAACTCAGTGGCAGCTTTGGCACATGCTCCCCTCCTGTTCTGCTTTCTTACTTCCCAGAAAATCCAGAATAGAGGAAGTGATTGAAAGAGAAATGAGACACACCTAAACCAGAAGCAATGATGAGTTGAACTGTTCAGTCCAGCCAGGCTTCCTTCAGCCAGCATTAAGCTACAGCGTGATTTATGCTCTCAACTCTCATTGGCTGTTGCCACCTTAGGGCTTATTCAACCTACCTCAACCTACCTTTCTAGTCCTATCTCTTTGGATTGTCTAGACACATAATATACTCTTGGAAAGGGTGGAATATTTTGTGTTCCTCAGTGATCTTTCTCAATGGCTTGCATTATTATTTCCACTGCAAAGTTTTTTCCCTTTTCTCGCCAAGTCTTGTTCATTTTCCATATCAATTTTACTTCCTCCTTAAATCACCATGTCCTCCCACTCTTGCAACAAGTTATAATCTCTTTCCTATCAAAAATTTCTTTAAGACTGTGGGCATACCTCTCCTTGGACCCTTCTTCCACTCTGCTCTATAATATAATCATTCGCATATTGATTTTTTCCCCTTGTCACCATCAAACCACATTCACCTTGAGGGTAAAGACTGTATCACTGTATCCCCTGCCATGCTTATAACAGAGCTTGGCATGCTGAAAGCACTGAGTAAACATTTTGCAAGTTGAATTAAAGATTGTATTGTGGATAAATATCCTTTACTTCATTTATATCTAAATTTATTTTGTTACATTTTTATAAATATTACTGACTATGTCAATTTAATGTTTATTTTTTTCCTTTTGTTCCTGTCGCTGGCAATTTTCAATAGACTATGTATATACTGAAAGCCATAAAAGAAGAGAGAAAGAGAGAGAAAATGGATAATGAAACCCTATATTTAATCTCCTTATTGTATTTCCAGATAAGAGTCCAGCAGACCTCAGATAACCTGTATGACACACTAGGCTATGGCTTCATTAAATCAAATTAAAACTTAAAAAGGAAGGTTATGCTATTATTCTTTAAAATTGTACTTTCAATTATCTTCCAGTTTATCTCTAAATTTCCCATGAAATTTAGTGTTCTCTCCTTTGTCTTTGTAAACAATTAACTTCATAAATACAGAATAGTGAAATTAGGTTTAATAATCAAAAGTTATGAATGTTGATAGAAGATAAATCACATCTCTTTATCCTTCCAGCCCTTTGCTCCTTGGTCTCTGTGGTTTCTTTCTTTCTGAAACTGTGCCTCTTAAATGCCTTAAGGTCTAAAAGTTGAAAGGTATAAAAGATGAGAAGCATTACTGGTAATGAGGACAATTGGGTACTGTGACTTTGTAGTCAATATTTTAAGTATAAAGCAAAAGAATGTTAATTTGAGAGCCACCTCAATGTTTCATCATGTTTTCAATAGGAGTACCTAGAAGAATGCACTATTTTTGTTTAAAGAGACCTTTATAAGGCCCAGAGAAGAGAACAGAAAAGAGAAGAGAAGAAAAAAGAAGAAGAGAAAAAAAAGGAAAGGAAAAAAAGAGAAGAAAAATGCTGAGATTGGGAGAGTTAGACAAAACTGTCTTTTATAAATAAATTTAAAAAGCAAAGAGAAGACATTCAATTAACTTACATAGCACCTGTCAAAGTCCAGAGTTGTGCTTATCTAAAGAAAAAAATACGGTCAGTTTCTACATTAAAGAGATCTAATAAAGCCATTTGAAAAGTCTAAATGTATGTTCCTCATGACACACTTTTTTCCTGAAAATAGTCATTTACTGATCTGTTACATAGTCAGTGACATTTAAGGTATCTTTGCAGGTTCAGTGACAGAAAGAATTAGAAACTTTGTCCATAGCACTTCTATGCTGGAGGGAAAAGAACAAGGTGGGGTGAAAGTGTTTGGAAACTGAAATAAACATTTTTAAAGAAAATCATCAAAGAAAGAGAGGGACTTTTCTAGGCATTCTCGTCTATCACAATTCTCCATTCAGACATTGCTACTCAAATGCTCAAAATTTTCTTAAAAGCTAAATGTATTTATATTTTTTTCTTGTCATTTCCTTAACTTAAAATTCCTTCTATTCTCTATTCCTATTACTGGCATTGCTAGATTTAGCAAATAAAAAATATAAGGCATCCAGTTAAGTTTGAACTTCAGATAGATAACAAATATACTTATATTTTAATATAAGTAATTTTCATGCAGTATTGGGAAATCTTATACTAAAAGAAGATTCATTATCTTAAATTAAAATTTAATCAAAGAATCACTTTTTATATGCCCCAAATATTACATGGGATATACTTTTACTGAAAAATTCTTTGTTGTTTATCTGAAGTTCAAATTAAATTGGACCTTCTTTATTTTATCCGGCAACTGTGTTCTTATGTAAATTCTTCCATCAGTCAAGCCTCGATCAAATCCCATTTATTCAGTGAAGGCTTTCATATTTACCTTTTTTGAGGATATTTATGCATTTATTCATCACCCCCAATCAAAAATATGAATGGAACACCTGTTTTTCTCCAGGAACTGTGTTAGGCACTGAGGATTAAACAAGAGTCCACAGCTGAAAGGCAGAGGATGGCCTTGAAAGAAACAATAATGATACAGTCGAGTAAGTGCCATGAGTGCCATATGCACAAGGTACCACAGAAAATTCTCGAATGAGCCTCCTTGTAGGACCACTGTCTATCCATCTCTCTTATCTCCTGCCTATCTTATACCAACATTCGGAGCTGTATCTTTACTCCTTGGCCTCTCCCTGGTGTGGGACTTTGCTCATAGTGAGTGCTTATATTTCTTTTAATGTAATAAAGTTTTGTTTTCATCCACTTACTCTTCATTGGAGTTTTTAGAAAGGTAACCAGAGGATTGGGTTTGTTTTGTTTCACTTTATTCAAAGTGTGAGAAACCATGCCTTTTCCGATTGTACTAAATGCAACAGGCATCTCTCTATGTGCTTTACATAGTCATTTAACCCTCACAATCTCTCAATGAACTAAGTAGTGTTTATCTCCCATAATATGGGAGAGGAAACCAACACACAAAATGATTTGGTAACTTGTCCCAAATCACATGAATAGTAAAAGTGGAACTGAGATTCAAATTTAAGAGTCTAGTTCCAGAGTGCTTGTTGCCATTCTATGATGGAGGCTTTTATGTTTCTAATGATCCACAAATGAACTATGTTGACTCAAATACAATTCGAAGGAAGAAACTTAAAGAAGAAGGGAGCTAAAACTGTTCCACCTCACATAATGAAAATATATGTTAGTTCATTACCTTTCCCTAATTTCCGTCTGCTCAAATCCTTCTGGTCTGTGCTACCTTCTGAAGCCTGGATCCAAGGTCAAACATTGTCCCTGGACAACAGCAGATCTGACTAATCTGAGAAAGAAAAATCATGAAATTGTTTCAAGTAACTGTTAACTTAAGGTTAGTTATCATGTAGTTAAAATAAGTAAAAACATCCTTAAGCATTTGGTAGAAACCTTAGAAAAGACTAAACATGACAAAGAGATGTATTTAGTATAGAGTATTGTAACTTTATTACCTGACTTTTAAAAATACATACTTAAAGTCTTATTGACTTCCAAAATGTGACCTGTGAAATGCTACTTGGTAAATGTTAAAAATACCCATTTTACCATTTGCGTAGAACAAGGATGCTTAAAACATAAGAGATTAATTTGGAAGCACTCCAAGCCCTCATTCTCTAAAGAGGATACTGCCTACTCCCACTACTTGATGGCTGGGATTTCTAGTAAATTCGTCATGATTTAAATTTCAGTTTCTTGGGATACCAATAAGAACTACATTAAAAAAGCATTTTTACTATGGAAACAGATGAAGAACTGGCAGTGTTCATGAAGAGATTTTTATCTTCAAGAATTCATCCTCCTCTATGAAAAACTGAGGCTATCGTGGTCTGGTCCCAGTTAGTTCATGTCCCACTTAGTGTAGTGCAGAATATTGAGGGAAGATCAGCTTAATATAATCTTGATTAATAAATTATCATTCTAAAATAAGTAAAATTGTTGGAACAAGATGTTTGTCCCTATACGGCATGTTGACATCAAGCTAAGATTCTATTAATACTTTTTAAAAGTCTGTTCACTGCAAAATATAGTCTATGGCCTCTTTCACTTTCGGAATCAGAAGATAGGGCAGAACTGGGACGTTATCACAGCAAATTGTAATACTTAAATAAATCAAACATTTTAAAATCTTAAAAATAAGCCAAATTCTCTTACTTTGGATAAATTGTCCAATATATAAATTAATATGAACTTCATATATAATTGTTAATAGTATGACATTTAGAAAATATAAAATATCAACAGAAACATTTTGAGTATACAAGTCAAAAAAGCCTGTGTTCATAACAATAAAAGATTGATTGATTTAGAGAAATAATAGAACCTCAGAGGTTGAAAGAACTTTAAAGATTTACTCATTCCAAGTTTTAATATATTCTCTAGTATCTTCTCTTGAATATAGGCAGTTCTGCTTAAGTATGGGTGACTGTGGAGTATCACCCAGAAGCTTGTAGCCTATGTTCACACTTCTCACTTTTATCATGAAACTTGTCATTTTATTTTGTTGATTTTCCTATCTTCATACTATATCGGTAAACTCATCTTTAAAAAATATTGATATGTATGGCCCACCAAAAGAAACCTTAAATCTCAAGATTCCTAAGAAAAGACATTAGAGAGGTAAAGAGGAATGTGATGTGTAGTTTAATGCCATGGAGAGCAAGCATTTTCATTTTTATGCGTTAACTTCACTAAATGTTGTCACTATTGCCAACCCTCTGGCATTTGGGACATGTTAATTGAATCTAATTATAAAGTGACTAAAGCTGATGATACTGTGTGAGAAAGCCTTATTTAAAAACATTCTCGAGTTTCAGTAAAATGTATGCTTTCAAAACTCGATGGATGTCAATTCCCATAAAAAGATATGGAGGCACCACAATTTACTCACATGTGGGTGTGATTTTCCTATGGCATAGCTTGTTTCCACAAAGAGATCTCATCAATTTGGAAGTTGTCTATAAGAATGCCCCTCCTGTTACTAAGGAACTAGAAAAAAAAAGAGCAGAGTCTATCAGATATGGTAAGAACTCCAAAATTCTCTGTGACATCTTAAGGAATAGTACTCTGGAATTTTGGACTCTCTGAAAAGTTGATGCAGCCACAAGAAATGTTTAAATATTAGCTATAAATCTGTATAATAAATATTTAGCTATAAATTGTTCATCTGTTTCACTAAAGATGATCTTAACATTTGATAATTATTGAGGAGAGCAGTTTTAATTTTGCTACATGCATGGAAGAATAATTTTAAGATATTATTGGTTTTGTTTTTGCCATGAGTTTCATCTGTATTCCAAGTAGTTAGCCACTATTTGGATTTTTATAACTCGGGGAGTAGATATAGAGGACTTGTGTTGCAAGAACCAGGGTGGCGGGAGTGGGAAGGGAAGGTAGAATGAATGGCCTGGGCCAGTTTTCATCTATGTCTCTTGTCTTTTTGCTCAAAGCTGATCTTAGAAATACATTTCTCTCTTTTGCCATGCTTTTCCCTTGGGTTCATCCTTTTCCTTTGTGTCCCTTCAAAAGAAACACAGAATGAAGATTAAATTAGGTGCATATAGAAACAAGTCTAAAGAGGCACACTGAGTTGTTTTAGATTAAGTGTTATGAAACAAAGTGTTAAATAAATACAATATAATTTGTGCATCCTTATGTTTTGTGTGTATGACAAGACATTATTGGAAGCGGTAATAAATACAGGTGACTCTTGAACAACTTGGAAGTTAGGGACACCCACTCCTATGCATTTGAAAATTCATGTAAAACTTTTGACTCTCCAAAACTTAACTACAGTAGTCCCTTGGGATCCATGAGGGATTTGGTTCCAGGATTCCTCTTGGATACCAAAATTGACAAATGTTCAAGTTCCTTATAAAATGGTGTAGAACGATGTGGACAGTCAGTTCTCCACATCCACAGATTCCCAACCCCTAAAATGGAGGGGCTGGGATGTGGAGGGCCAGCTGTATATTTATTGAAAAAGTTCTACATATAAATGGGAATACATACCCTCTTCCCCCATCCTCACCAGTGACAACCAAGATGTTGGATAAACAAAAACCCAGAGAACAACTGGGCCACAGGTATCCAGATTAAATGTTGCTTCTGGGTGTGTCTGAAAGGATGTTTCTGGATGAGATTAGCATTTGAATCAGTGGACTCAGTAGAATGCCTTCCCAGTGTTGGTGGGCATCAATCAATTGGTTGAGGGCCTGAACAGGATAAAACAGTGGTCCCCAACCTTTTTGGCCACAGGGGCAAGTCGGTGTTCTTATGAGGATCTAATACTTGATGGTCTGAGGTGAAGCTGAGGCAGTAATGTTAGCAGTGAGGAGCTGCTGAAAATACAGATGAAGCTTAACTCACTGGCCTGCTGCTCACCTCCTGTTGGGTGGCCTGGTTCCTAACAGGCCACAGGTTGGTACCAGTCTGTGGCCTGGGGTGGGTTAGGAACCTTTTTTCTGTCTCAGTTGATTGAGTTGAGTCATCTTGTCTTGTCTTCTCCTGCCCTCAAACTGAAATTTACACTATTGGCTTCCTGGTTTTCAGGTCTTTGGACTCAGACTGAATTACACCACTTGCTTTTCTGGGTCTCTAGTTTGCATATGACAGATCTTGGAACTCCTCAGCTTTCACAATCACATCAGCCAATTCCTCATAATCTCAGTCTCTCTCTCTCTCTCTCTCTCTCTCTCTCTCTCTCTCTCTCTCTGTCTCAGTCTACCACACCAGGTTCTGTTTCTCTGGAGAACCTTAATATATTAGTTAAGTCTTTACTGGATTCTAGGCTCTGATTTTTTAGTCTTACCTAGAAAACATCCAAACTTGTCTTTTTCTCGACATGTTTATTCGCTAATTTAATTCACAGGGAGTATTTTAATTTTTTATTTGAGATGGGCATTATCTAATTCTATAAATTACATTCATAAGTTCATACACACATAAACATATTTACATACCTTTCATATCAAACATCCTCAAAGAAAACTTTTCTCCCCTAAAAATATCTACATTCCTTGACCCAAAGAAGAGGTGACACAGATGATTCTTTTGAAATGTAAATTGTGTTTGCATCACTGGTAAGCTCCCTTGAATAAAGTCTTGAAATCAAAACAAGAAACAATTATTGGAGGACACCAGTGTATTTTCTGTCCATAGGTAGTACGTGAAGAAGAGACTGAGTTTGATTTTTGGAAGACTGTGAAAAACAGTGCAGAAAGGCTTGGTTTGGTTGCCGCAGTGGCACTAAACTATATAGGAGGAACCAGAGGAAAATTGTTCCCAGATGTCCCTGGATAGTGTTAAGAGCTTCTATTCCCATAATGGCAAAGTGGCTCATGGTAAAGTTATCCTCCCACAAATATTAATTATAAATTCTGAGGAATACATTAACAAAAACTATTTGAAGGTAATAAATTGTCACCAAAGATAGGTAGAAACCTAAAGGGATTTGACCCTTTATAAAAGGGAACCACTTTGGATGAGATCTATGATTACAAAGCTTTTCCCCTAAAGGCAGCCATTGGTCCATGCTGCATGGAATGTGGAATTAAAGCAAAGAGCCACACAAGTTTGTGATCTCAAAGAAGAGGGTTTGGGATTACCAAAGAAGCTAAAAATTAAGGGAGAAATCCCAGGAAGAATCCTCCACTTCTGTATATAATTGCTGCTCAAATCTTTGGCTTCCCAGGAACAAATCAAAAAAAAAAAAAAAAAAAAAAAGAACCAGAAGTTTGAAACAGCTGATTATAAATGTCATCCTGCCCACCACAGATGAAACAACAATAGATTTGAGTTCCTCCAAATTAGAGGGGTTTTGTAAATACCTCAGACTTTCCATTAAAATCAAAATAGGGCCATGCCTCAGGAATAAAGTCTATGTCTCAGGACTAAGAGTCTAGCCATAAGGCTAGACTAAATACAAAGCCAAGATGCTCATCCTTGCAAAGTGAAAAAGCTTATACAAGCTCAAAGTAATAAGCCTATAGTTTAACTACCCACTGGGTCAATAAGCAAAATTCCTCAAAGGAAGTTTCCATAACTAGTGTCTCTGCACAATGTCCAGTCCACAATTAAGAAAATAAAGCCTAGACATGTGAAGAAACAGGAAAATATGACTCATAGTCAAGAGAAAGTAATGAAGTCTAGACACATCTCAAAATATAACATTTTTCCTCAAAAAAAATATTCAAGTCCAGCACTCTTAGCTCCCCCAAACCAAAATCATCTAGAAACAAAGAAGCTGAGATACATAACCTAAAGCTAAGACTTTCTGCATGTAGTATCTAAGGTATGGAAAAAAAGATTCTAGAATCTTCTGTAGCAAGGCTTCTACACATGTTCCCCAACCACTATCCACTCCTCCATAATGAGGAAGCAATATCCTAAAATTGGTAACTAATGGAACCAAGCAAGCTGAAGTAATATTCTTGTATTTTTTATCGTCATACTTTTTTTAATTAAAAAAAAAAGATGTGAATGAGGATGTAAATTAATTGGGGCTGTGTCATTGTGCATTTTTTAAAGTACATACTAAACTGGAGAATAATCCAAAGTTCGAGGATAGAGTACACCTTCCTCTTCAGGTAGAATAAATTCTGGCAAGGATAATTAGCAAAAACTGAAAAGTAAACAGAACTCAGATACCTTAACGCACAACTTTAGCCAAGTTCTCCTGCACATTAAGGATCACAAAAAAACTTAACAGAGTACAATACTGACTCTAAAACTATCTCAGATAATTAAAGAAAAAGATGCCAGACAAAATATCAAAAGGTAAAAGAAAAACCACCAAAATTATAGTGATATAAGAGGAAATATAAGATATGGACTCCTAAAGATTCATACTCAAACACAAATAAAATAAGAAGAATTGCATAATAAATATACAAGTGTGTGAGTGTTGGAGAAAGAAAGAAAGAAAAGAAAGAAAGAAAGAAAGAAAGAAAGAAAGAAAGAAAGAAAGAAAGAAAGAACGAACAGAAAGGCAAGTATAGGGAAAAAAGAAAAGAGACAGAAAGAAAAAGAACAGTGCATGCAGGACATAATAAAGAAACTGTTCTGGGAGAAAACCTAACTCAAGGAACAGAAGGAAATTCCTTATGAGTACTAACACTTTAGAATGACTAAAAAAATGCAATAAAGTAAAATTTAATAGATTAAATGCTAAAAATACAGAATTGGCTGAAAATGAAGATTGCAGAATTAAACAATTTGAGGATAAAAAATATCTTTTCTATGGTAAAAAATAATTTGGAAATGACAAGAAATCAAACAGATACATTGAGAGAATAACTATAAGTGAAAAAGAAGGGGAGAATTTTTTTAAATTAGAGAATATATAACAGAAATGGAGTACCAACATAGTTAATCCAAATTAAATAATTAGTTTTTCCTTAAATATAAAAGCTAAAATATGAAACAGAGAAAGTATTCAGAGAAAAATACATAAGAAAACTTTCTTGACAAGAAAAAATATTTAATTTTCTCATTCATTCTTTTAACAACCCTGTGAGGAAGATATTATCTCTATTTTATAGATAAGGAAACTGTAAAATAGTTTAGAGATATTAGATGGTTTTAATATTTATAGTTATACCAGAAGAAGTTCTTTTGTTTAATTAGGATTGAAGAAGATATTTCTAAGCAAAATTAAAATCTATAAGATTTATAAAAATAAAATTACAGATGACTCTCTATGAAATTCCTGAATGTTAAAATATGTTTAAAGACCGTTAAAATATTCCTGAATGTTAAAATATGCTTAAAGACAGCTAAAAGGCAAGTGACAGGCTGAGAGAAACATATGTCCCATATATGTTGAGCATCAAAACAATATACAAATTACAAAGAACACTCACAAATCAATAGGAAAAATTACATATGACCCAAGAGAAAAAAATATATAAATGAGTGATTCACAGAAATTGAGCTATAAATGGACAACATACATGAAAAGATTCTCAATATCTTGGGAAAATATTCTCATGGGAAAATATTTCTATATTTAAATAAAAAGTTGAAATGTTTTAAATTTAGAAAATTATATTTTGAATTTCCAAGAACTATAATTGATTCTTTTCCACAGTAACCTACCCTGTTTTAATAGGTATAATATTCTCTTAATTTCTCTTAATTTACAATAATAATCACATGCTTTTGTTTCCATTTTCTGTATAACTAATAAAATAAAATAATATGGCAAAATGAAAAAAATATATTTTAATCTAAACCTGAAGAGTACGTAGTATTCTAAGATATGTTGATACATTATGATCCAGATGTTTTGATCAGACTTTAGAACTTCAAAGATAAAGAATAAATTCTTCAAGTATTCAGGGAGATAAAAATATTACTACTTAAAAGGAGGAAAAAAAATACTAGTCTCAGACTTCTCCACAGCAATATTTAGTGCTAGAAGATGATACAGTAATGTTCAGAAAAATCTGAGGAAATAATATGAAATAAGAATATTTTACATAGTCAAGTTGTTATTCCATTAGAAAGGCAAAAAATATATATTCTCAAACATGAAAGAACAGGGAATGCAAACACCATGAGTCCTTCTAGATAAAATTAATCACACAATTAAAAAGAAAATCAAAATTAAAAATTAAAAGAGAACTCAAAAATAGAAGTCATCTGTGGTGAATTAAAATTGGCCACAAATTTTTTTTTTCATTTTCCCCAATAAAAGATGATTCTCTGCCTTCCAACAGACACACACACACACACACACACACACACACACACACACCCCAAAAATCTGCAGTAGAAATGGCGCTGTGTTGATTCCAGACCAAGCCTTTAAGGGGACTGGCAACTTTTGTGATGCTCTAAGTGCCATGCTGTAAGAAATGTTTCCAGCCACATGAAGAGGCAAGGTATAGTTGTTCCAGTTGGTAGCCCCAATTGAGATTCCAGCCAAAAGCCAGCATCAACTACCAGCATGTAGGTGCACCATCTTAGATGTTCTGGTCAACTCATGGACTTAGGAGAAATAATGTCATGGTTATTGTTTCAAATTATTAAGCTTTGATGTATTTCGTTACACAACATTAGAAAACTAAAATGCTAACACAGAATGATGTTAAGCAGCAAATCTATTTTAGAAGACTAAACATCTGTGAAAATTATAATTATAAAGCAGAACATAAATATTATATTGATTGCAATGAGAAAAAGAACATTGTAACTAATAATGGCTCCCATTTCACCTAGAGCATAAGCCATAGTCCTCACAGTGACCTACAGGGCTCTACTTGATCAGTCCTTCCATCCTGTAAACTTCCGTCCTCTTCTATTACTCTCCTCTTCACTCACTCCATGCTAGCAGTGTGTCCTCCTCACTGGTCCTAGGACTGCCAGGCATGCCCTTAGGGAGTTAATCTAGCTTTCCAGTGCCTAGAATGGTTATCCCAGATATCTTACTCCATTCACCTCTTTTCTGCAATCTCACCTTCACAATGCATTATTAAGAGTGCAACCTTCTCTCACTCTGGCACTTGGCACTCTTGCTCTTTCTTATCCTTTGTTTTTCTATTCAAATTTATTTTTTATTTATTAAATTAGTATCATGTTTACCATCAATATTTGTTTTCTATCTCCCCTTGAATATACTATAAGCTTCATGAGGGCAAAAATCCAGTGTAATGGCCTTTTTATTCACTGATGTATCCCAAACATTCTGACTCATAGTTGGTGCTCAACAGATATGAATTAATACAATTAAGTAGCTGGAAGTCAGGAAGAGAAGAAATGTAAGAATTCGGATTTTCCTATCTTTTATACTAGAGAGTCAACCTTGCATAACATTCAATGTGTTTTTAAATGCATTCAACATCTTACGCTTTCTGTAATATCCTCTTGATATTTATATGAAGTTCTATAATTCTTTTATTTGATATTTTTCTGTTAAACTCATGTGAAATAATTTTAATACATCTAATTTTTACAAGAGTATGCATACATAATTTCATCTTTGTAAGCTTACCTCCTTCTACGCAGACAGAAAGACCTTACCCTCCCCTCCATTTATCTGCATAGAAACACATGTAGAGCAACCCTCACTCAATATCAACAAAAGTTATTTCTGGGGTCTGGGATTTGAACATTTTTTTCTTCCTTCTTTGAATCTGTTTGCATTAATTGAATTTTTATTTAATTTTTAAAATATTTATCACTTATAAAAATTATAAAGTTAAATTTGAAATATAAATTACTGCTTGGTGAGGCATTTCTACCTGAATATCCAAATGTCACTCATATTCAACATGTACCAAAAAAAAGAAAAGAAATAAAAAGACTGGCCTTATCCTTTGTACTCCAAGCTTATTTTCTTGTGCTTTATCAAAAATAAGGCATGCTTATCAAACTGCAACTTGAAATTTAAATCTATCTTTGACTCTTTCTGCCTTAAGGCAACTAGTTATCAATTGTTCTTTGTCTCTAATTTTAATTAGTGTCTCAAATCCATTTCTGCTCCTTAATTTTGCTATGATCAAAACCTATGTAAGAAGTCCAAATTTCTTCACACATCACTCAAATAGCTAAGATTCTGTCCTCACCCTTCTGTCCTACCTCAGTCACTATATCGCCCCAGCATTGACACCCCTGTTACATCTGTAAAAGCCTGGACAACTTGCCTATTTTTAGGTTTTTCTGTATTTCATTAATTTTGTTATTTTCTCTCTTAGTATACAATAAAGTTCCCTTTGAAAAGCCAAACCTGCCTCAGAGTATGAGGAAAACAAGGGAGGATTGTCTGTCTGTTCCTGTTTTCTGTCTTAGTTTTTCCCCAAGCTAGAAATTTGAAGGAGACAGAGCCCTAAGCCATTATGGTTGTGTCTTATGAAAAGGTGAAACTTGAAGCCAAAGATAGACACGTACATGAGGACAATGCTTTGTAAACATAAAAGAAGGGATCAGAGTGATGCTTCTACAAGGCAAGAAATGCCAAAGATTCCCAGAAACCATCAGAAGCTAGGGGAGAGGCCTGAAACAGATTCTTCCCTACATCCTTCAGAAGGAATCAGCCCTGTTGCCACCTTCATCTTGGTCTTCCGGCCTCTAGAACTCTAACAGTTTGTGGTGCTTAGTTACAGCAACAGAAACAAAGTCATATAGGTGGAAACTTAAAATAAATAAGTAAACAAATAAATATACAATGGATTCCCAGTAACAGTAAGGGCTTTAAAGAACATCTAAGTGATGGGATTCAACATGAAGGCAGGGGCACTTTGTTTTAAACAGTGCCATCGGGAGTGGCTTCTCTGAAGAATTATATTTGAGGAAGACTTAAAGGAAGTGAGAAAATGACCACCCCTACGATCAGTGGGAACATATCGAAGAATTTGAGTAGAGATTGGTATATCTAATGATTTTAGTTTGGGTTGTTTTGTTTTGTTTTAAAGGTTGCTTTGTAGGGAATAAACTATGATGGAGGATAATTGGAAATCAGGAGGATAGGCTTCAGATGACATGTGCTGATAGTGGCTGGAGTGGGGCCATCACGAGGCAGTGACAAGAGGATGCATTTGGGATATATGGTGATGGAGTAGGTGAAGGCATGTAGTAGGGGGTCTTGAGAAGTAATTAACTTATTACTATTACTAACGTGTAGTAACATGTGCTCAATCTGACTGAGATGCTGGTTCTAAGTACAAAACTGCAGATGTGAGGAAGGTGCTTTGGGTTTCTTAGAAAGTTCCTACTATATGGGTCAGATCAATGTGAATAGTGGAGGTCCTATTGAACTAAAACATAAACAGCCTGAAGCCGTATGGCAGTACTAGGTTTTCTGAGATACAGCTGTCAAAGTCTCAAGTATTTCCTTTGTTGCCAAGCCATGAGAATTTTGTGAGGGGGGTACAGTCTATGTGTATACTGGGGGATGGGGGAAGACAGAGTCTACACACTGAATAAGAATAAATGTCTACACAGCCCACTTCACACTGACAACAAAAAAATGGCAAGACAGTGTGTTATGTGTCACTTAATGTTTATTTAATATCAACCCTGAGCCCAAATTGATCTAAGGCTCTGAGGTCTTGATATCATTTTTGAAACTACTATTTATGCTTAAGCCAGTTCTTGATGATGTGAGCACATGGTTGAAGATTCAAAGAGAGATTCTGACAAACAGTGAAAGGGGTCAGATAAGACCACAAGTTCTTTTTTTTTTTAAGTATGCTATCTTTCAAATTTAGTACCATATTGAGAATATTTAATTCATCAAAAAGTTGTGTAGTTTGCTAGGACTGCCACAACAAAATATTACAGACTGAGTGGCTTAACCATCATAACTTTATTTTTTCATAGTTCTAGAGGTTAGAAGTCCAAGGTCAAGGTTTTGGTAGATTTGGTTTTTCTGAGGTTTCTCTCCTTGGCTTGCAGATGGCTATCCTCTTCTGTGTCCTAATATAGCCTTTTCTCTGTGTATAAGAACCTCCTGTAACTCTCACTGTGTCCAAATGTCCCCGTCTCATAAGAGCCCCAGTCGAGTTGGATTAGTATCTACCCAAATGACCTTATGTTAACTTAATCACCTCTTTAAAAATCGTATGATTCCCCTCTCCAAATATAGTTATGTTCTTAAATACTGGGGGTTAAGACTCTAACATATTAATTGGGGAGGGAGCAGAATGAGATTCAGCCCATAAAAAGGATAATTTCTACAAGTTCATAGGAAACATCTGATGGGCTTGAAAATTATGGCAGATAAGTTACAGTTTTCATGAGGTTGTATTATATAACTAAAGCACTCCCAGATATCAGTGGCTTTTGACATGAAAGTTTACTTGTTGCTCATACTGATTGAGAGTAGCTGTCACTCTGCTCAATGTGTCTTGCCATTCCAGGAACAGATGAAGGACTGTCTCCTATTTAGGACTTGCCATTCCCATGGCAAAGGGAAAAGAGGGGTGGTGGGAAATGTGGTGCAAACACACAGCGACTCTTAAAAGCTTCTGCTCAGAAGTGTCACAGTTATCACTTTCACTAACCCATTTACTTGGCTAGAGCAATTCGCATGACTTTGACATCCAAACTTAAGGTATGCTCCTTCAACAGGGAAGCAAAAGGCACTGCAACTCAGTTTCAACAGGTGTAGCTATATAATCCCAGCACAGGGTACTAGGAAGCAACTAAATTGAGAGCAACAATACAATGTACCACAAGGCATGCCAAGGATTCCTAGAAATTCACTGTTCTTGAAGAAAATGTAAACTCAAAAAGGTAAGTAACAAAAATTTTATCAAGTTCACAACAGACAGCAGGAGATGCTAGCAAAATACATGAATCAATTCTCCGCGTTAAGTTTATAGGTTGCTAATGAACCAAAGGGCATAAACATTGCCTTCTATCAGGAGGACTTGCTTGAAAGTTTATCTAGAAATGAGTAACCAAAAAGTACCAAATTTAAGGTTCACAGAGATGAATGATTTTAGTCATTTAAAAGGCATTTGACAACAACAAAATTCCTAAGCCATGTTAAAATGCAGAAGTTGAAATATCCATCTCTCACCCTCCCTTCTAATGCTTGTCTCCCACACCCCCACTATGACTCCCTGCTTTATTCTCCCATGACGTCTTCTCATTGAGTGTTATCTTTCTGTCTCTTGCCTTCTCTAGACCAGAACATATATCTTCTCCCAGTTTGTTCTTACCAAAAGAGAAGTGTGTTTTTGTAACTTTATTTTGAAGTAAGACACCCTTGTGTCCCTTTCAGTCTATGCTCTCCCACACTCCAAGAATGGAGACCAACCTGACTTCCAACACCATAGATTAGCTTTGCCTGGTTTTGTATGTGCTCTTGTGTGTCTGGCTTCTTTCACGCAACATCAGCTTTATGAGAAAAAAATCATCATGTAGATCATTCATCCTAATTATGTATAGAATTTTGTCTTGTGACTGAATCAAAATATTTTTACCCATTCTACTTTTGGTGGATATTTGGATTATTTTCAGGTTGGTGCTATTAAGAATAGGGCTACTATGAACATTCTAGTTCATGTTTTCCTGGAAATGCAATTTTTGAATTGATTTGGATCTTTACCTATAACTAGAATGACTGGGTCATAGGCCATGTGCATATTTAGCTTTAACAGTTTTTGAAAGTGTTGTACCATCCTCCAAACTTTAAGGTTTCACATTCATTTAAAAAAGCCTTAAGAGTTGGCACAGAGAGGCAGACCCAGAACCCATGCCTTGTAACTCCAAGTCCCGGGGCTTTTTACATTGAGTAAATTCTAAACTCTTCTACATTACTTCCCCTCACCAGAACTTTACCACCTTCTTCCTTTAGTGCTACTCAATTGAATAGACAGCTAATTGTTTATGAGCTCTTCTCCCCAGGGTATTTTTGCCTTAAAGAAGGTCAGTGGAGACTTCAAATGCTAATTCTAATTTTGAGACTTTCAGGTCCCATTAAAGTTCGGTCTATAAGAAGAAAGAGGGGGAAAAGGAGAGAGGGAGAGTTTTTTCAGTCACAGGGAACTAAATATTCAAAAGAGTCACTCAAATCCCAAATGACTATTTATCTGAATAAAGCCATCCTGATGAAACACGATAGGAAATAGAATGGCTGTTTTTTTATCCCGTGAATGTCAGGGCAAACACTTTGGAGACTTATTAAACCCTTACTTCTCCAAAGCGATACATTGGAGCCAAAGGGAAGCCTCAGTGGTTTAATTGACCCACAACCAG
This sequence comes from Eonycteris spelaea, assembly GCA_003508835.1. Classification (NCBI taxonomy): domain Eukaryota; kingdom Metazoa; phylum Chordata; class Mammalia; order Chiroptera; family Pteropodidae; genus Eonycteris; species Eonycteris spelaea. The sequence continues at coordinate 1,924,091 of PUFA01000067.1, read as the reverse complement.
CCAAATCTCCTCCCAGGAAACCAGGAGCAGGCATTTGCTGCTGGTTTCTTGAAGATGGCCTATACCTGAGCCCAGAGAATGAAGAAGCAGTAGAAAAAATTGAGAAAGATGACAATGGAAATCAAGCCCCAACCCCTGATGGCCCACTCAGGTGTACATCTGTTCCCTAATTCTGTGTTGTAATTAAAGAGAAATGGTTTTTAGATATTAAGATATTTTCCATTTACCCTGGTCTGATGCCTGAATTTAAATGCAGTTCAAGTTAAGAGTACTAATTAATTGTGAATCACTCCAATACTTGAATATAAGGCCTCTCGAGCCTAATGTGCAAATTTATGTAAAAACAATGTGAAAATTAGAAATGCATTGGCACATTTTTTTTTTAAACCAGAACTGTAGCACTCTGTCTAGTCAAACAGACTGCTCATTTGCAAGTTGTCTATATGCAAAGCATTCTGCCCCTGGGAGCCTCAAATCTCCTTAGCAAGTCATCTGAAATTTGAGAAGAGCTTTGTTCTGAATCTGCTATCTGCTCTTTTCACTTTCTCCTCTCTGCTTCCAGCAAGCAGAGCGGACAAAAAGCTAAGTACAGATTTCACCTGGCAACCCCAAGCATGGCCAAAAGCTGAAGCCCACCCAGGGAAAATTCCAAATCGCTCCTTCCAACCCAAAGGACTCAAATTTCCCTTTGCAGACTGGACCTGGTCTGTTTATGGGTAGATCCTGGGCTAGCTTTCGGAATCTAGGTAAAGTTTGATGTTAAAGCATGGCAGCTGTTTTGAAAGCTGATCAGTAGTGCAGATGTGTCAGGCTCAGGATTCTGCAGTTCTGGGGCTTCACCCACCCATTCTTTGGAGAAAGAGCCAGCACTGACAGGTACCCAGGTGCAGCAGCAGGGGGCGCATCTGGCACATTAGCCCAAAGCAGACTGGTGCCTGAGCCAGAAGTGGGTCAGAGGTCAGTCCCTGGAGATGCTGGGAGGAGGCCAGCAGGGCAAGGTCAAGTCATTCCACACCCAGGAGATGGGGGGGGGAGCCCTTCTGTAAATTACCTAGTTAATCATATAGCCGTGGAATGGAAAGAGTGATGGGAGAGATAGTAGGATCTTCCAGGAACTGGAAAGCAGCCAGGCAGAGCTCATGGCTGCCCACCCATACAAGATAAGCAGGCAGTGGATCCTGATAGCTGAGAAAGAGCACTCTGGTACAGGAGCTATACCAACAGTGATTGTGAATCACTGTTACCTCTAAGAAGTTGTCTCAGGGTTTTCCCAGCAGCTCAATCCCAGATTAAAGGGGCATCATCTCTAGGTCCTCAGCCTCCAGTCACTTCTCTGCTTGGTGGCCCACTCTGCTGCCCACAGCTCATGTTTGCTCAAGTTATGCAAAAGGTTAATCTCTCATAATGACTTGTTCTGTAAATGCTGCTTTCACTGTGACCTGTAAATTCAATTTTCACCAGTTTGAGTAATTGTCATCACACTGATATTAGCATCCTAAGGTCCTGATACTCAAAGTGTGGTCCCTGAATTTGCATTATCATCCTCAACTCTGAGTATGTCAGAAATTCAGACATCTGGGGCCCATCGCAGACTTCCAGAATCAGACTCTGCATTTAACAAGACCCACAAGGGATTCATGGGCACACTGAGTTTTGAGAAACTGTTCTAAGATATTTCTCTAAAACTCTACAAGCCAAACTGAGTTTCAGTATTTCCAGTTATCAGCTGGGTAACCTTGAATAAGGCACTTTTTTTCTTCAACCCTCAAGTCCTCATCTGTAAAATGGGGATGGTGATCCTACTTAAAGTTAGGTAAATTGAATAATAATTCGAATTTGTCCTATAAATTGTGAATAATGATCAAAATATTCAACTTTATTTTTATGTCGTAGCCTGACTGAATGATTGTATCATAAACTCCTAAAAGAAGGAGTGATTTTCTCTTTACCTCTTTTTTATCCTCCCTATACACTGAGTGTAGTGTTCTGCCCATAATGAGGTTGACTATTTGACATTTTCAAAGATCAACCTCCCTTGGAATTTCCAACTGTCTCCTCGATCCCCCCCCCAAAAAAATTCTAATTTCAATTTCCGACTCCAAGCATAAAGAGCTCCTGTCACTTTGACCTAATCCTCTGAGGTTCATCCCTCTAAATAATTGTATTGTCACTATCTGTAAAGCACTTTGTTACTATGGCAATGCATTCATAATTGGATGTGTGAGTAATTGAGAGTGGCTCCCCTGACCAGGGGCCCTCTCACCAGACAATACAGAAAACATTCTGTTCTCCTGCATGTTACCCACCCATAGATTTGCATCAAGACTCTACGAATTTCTCCACTTTACATGTATTTTATCAATACTATAGACCAATAGGAGCAAAAGGATAGATATAGTAGGAAAGATACTGGGGGAGGAAATTGAAGGTCTCAATTTCAGTTCAGAGTCTAACCAAACTTTTCAGGACCCACACATAGCCTCCCATCATCCCCTTATTTAAAAGAGATGAGTGAACAACGTGCTTTCCTAGGCTTAACCTCTCCCATGTTCTGTAATATTCTCAGCCTCGCTTAACTCAGCCTCATTTAACAAACCTTTCCAGCATTAAACATTAACACAGCTCTTTTTATATGGCATGGTTCATTACCATGCCAATAAATGATTAATTATAATTCTCCTTCTGGACCAATAATTTGGCAGGACTTTTATGATTCATAATTTGTGCTGTGTTGGAATGTTACCATTCGAAACTGACATACCAGCATTTATTGTTCTTTATTGCCTCTCTGAGGTCGCTTTTGAAAGAGACACCAAGTGACACATGTTTAAGAAGGGTTTAAAAGTTTGACGTGGTTGGAGTAGGAATTACTTATCTAGCGAGGAGTGGAGGATTGGTGCTTCCGTGGATTTCTGTGATCATTTGAGCCTCAAAACCAGCAATGAATAATTCAACAGGCTGTTTGGCCACTGCAACAGTTTGTGATGGTGCATCCTGTGTGGTACCTGCCAGCAATTTCAATAACATTTTAAGTGTGGTCCTGAGTACCGTCTTGACCATCTTGCTGGCTATGGTGATGTTCTCCATGGGATGCAATGTGGAGGTCAAGAAATTCCTGGGGCACATTAGGCGGCCGTGGGGCATATGTATTGGCTTCCTCTGTCAGTTTGGAATCATGCCCCTCGTGGGATTCATCTTGTCAGTGGCCTTTAATGTCCTGCCCATCCAGGCTGTAGTGGTGCTGATCATGGGATGCTGTCCCGGAGGAACTGCCTCCAATGTTTTGGCTTATTGGGTCGATGGCGACATGGACCTAAGGTAAGATATCTAAACCTCCATATACTGCTATCACATCAAATTAATCTTTCAGAATCTGTGGCATTTTGAATATCCATCTGGTCTGCCACTGAATTAGGGTACAACTGAGGAAGTAAACAGAAAGGAATAAATTATTTTACTTGCCTTCCTGTGTAGCTGTTTGCCTATCGAAATTTTGGGGTTATATATATATATATATATATATATATATATATATATATATATATAACCGAGTTAGATTTAAAAAATATATATATATAGATATATATAGCTATATATATATCTATCTATATATATCTATATATATAATTTTTTTAAATCTAACTCGGTTAGTAGGGAGTTGGATAATTACTATTTATCTTTGGGAAAAGGGTCAGAGTTTTTTAAAACAAAAATCTTTTTCAAGCCTCACAGGCTGCAGCTGAGAAAGTTTTCTTTGTCTACCAGAAAAAAACAATAAACAAACCGGCAAACAAAACTTTGTGGTGATGAGGAGCTTTGCCTGTAATCGTGAAATCAAATTGTTCATTCAACATTAGAACCTTTGATGAGATAATAGTCAACTCTATCAAACATAGCTAGTTCTTTAGACAAGACTTTTCTTGGTATAAAGCAAAGGAGGAATTTGTACATTTGTTTCAAATTAAAGAAAACACTTACAGCAGCTTCTTTAAAAAAAAAAAAATTATGCTTACCTTACTATAAAATAAACAGAAAATGGTTTCTCTGCTTCCCACAGAGTAATCTAAATTGCAATGATTTCCCAATTCATCCTGTGCCAGTCTGAACTAGCAGTAGAAAAAAAAAAAAAGCTAATAGAAATAAGGCAAAGCATTAATGTGACAAGACTGAGAATTTTAATGCTCAAGTCAAACAGACAAATGTCTTTTTCCTTACCTCACAATTCCTCATTTCCTGTGAAAGGTATGCATTTCTGCAAACCAGCCAGGTGTTAATGTAACGTATGCTTATTAAACACTGTACTCTAGGCAATCAGCTCTGTTAATCACCAGCTACTATACTCAGAAGAGAGAAGCTCAAAGTATAGAAATGTAACAACTGCGAAATGTAAAACCATTCCAGGTCAATCAAATATATATATAATCAGTAAAGTTTCTGGTACATAGCAGGCTATTAGTAAAGATTTTTGAGAGTCAAAAGTTATCTGTGGATTTTCTGCTATGAGGGGGAAGGGGTCAGGGGTCAGTGCCCCTAACCCTAACAGTTGTTCAAGAGTCAACTATATTTGTAACTTTTTAACAAAATGGAAGAGTATTATACCTTGACATAATGCCACATGTGTAATCATTTGGTAAGATAGAAAAGTATATGTGATGTTGGTTTGTTTGTTCTTGAAACAGATTCCCTTCTATGAGCTAAAACTGCAAAACCTTAATCTAAAAGGCCAAGTTATACTTTTATGTGCTTTTAGGGAAATTTTATTGCTCTTGAAACAGGAGATGATTATGTAATCTGGTCTATATTGCATAATAATTCCTGTAGGAAATAATAATGTTAAGAAATAAGAACCAAAAGCAGTATTTGAAACCTTGGTGGAAAAATCTAGCTGAATCAGTGTATAGGATTCCTTCAGCAAGTCAGAATAAGTCCTGTAATGGAAGGGATGGCATTGAAAATTTTAACTTTCATTCTAGAAAATGTGCACTTCACAGATCCTCCTTGTCTTAAAAATACCAACACCTTTCCAGTCCAATAGTCACTTCTCTAGCAATTCCACCTATCCAGAACTCAAAGGAGATGCAATAAAAGCCTTGTGCACACCCAAAATAAATCCCATTTAATCCCATAAAGTTTCCTCACACAGGACCTAGTCATTCTCCTAATTCCAAAGTTCTTTTGTGCTTTTTCTCAGCCCAGAGAATAAGAAATAAGAAGTGGGCAGGGGTGCTAGAGAGGCAGGCCTGAGTCCCACAGTAGCATGTGGCCCTAAAAGCCTGACCTTGAGAGAGAAGACCAAAATGCCTCCAGAACAGAGTTCAGCTTACAAAACACAGTAGCCTTTGCATTGTTTATTTTGGGGACAAACACAATCACCCAGAAGACATTGCTGTATTTTAGAAGAGTAAATAATAGTGTTTACCACAATAACCCATAATCATTGCAAGGAGGTTAAATTATGTCACTATGTAAGATGATGACATGCATTGCATATGTTCTCATAGTTTAACACAAAAAATTCTCAGACTTCTCTTCACTATGATCCAGGTAATGAATACTGCTCCCCTCCACCATCACTCTCATCTCCTCCACTCTAGAAAGCACATAAGATGCAGTGGAATAAAAGTAACTTCATTATGGGATAACTTTAAGTCCATTCTAATTTATTTTAAAAAATAAAAGATAATAAAAGAGAGAATGGCATAAGGAAAAGAGGGGGAAATCATTGGCAAACCCCAGTACTTTAAATTTAAGTTAATTTAAGTATTTTAAGTTAATTTATATCAAATTAATTTATTGTGCTGTAGGATTTCGCTTAATATTCTATTTTGTATATAAATTAACTTGTTATCATAACCGATTGAACTTTTAGAAATGGTTTACATATAACTCGAACATTGATTATTGTTATACTAGTTAGCTCTACTAAGTATTTTTTTTTCTAAATCCTTTCAGCTCATTTTAAGTGAGGTCGTTCCTGGTTTTTTAAAGAAATGATTATTAGGAAAGATGAGCCTCCTGATAAACATTGTTCCCACTCTTTGTTTTGTCAAATCGGTGCTAAATTAGTTGCCTTGAAACAAAATTCCTCCCTGCAGCTGTTTTTTTAGTATTGTATAAGGTGCTTGCTTCTGTCGCATTTTTTTGTTTTTGGGATTTTGGGTGTCCTTTTTTTTTTTTTTTTTTTTTTGCCAGGGTTGGAGACAGGTGTTTTTTAATAACTTAGCATCTTTCTCCAAGTCGGCATACAACACCTTCAAGAAATTACTACTCTGATCATCTCAATGCTACAACTATTGGAGAAAAAGCTTTTCAGAAAAACTTCTCTAGTTTCCTGATTTGGAATTATGCTGGAATATAGCACACACAATGACTAAATATATATTAATGATAACTAGATTTTAGTGAGCACCTTGCTTTATTCTAAGTATTGGACTCACTAGCTCAGTCAATTCTCACAGTCTATGAGATGGTTATTATTATGACTTCATTTTACAGATAAGGAAACACACACAAAAAAGTCAAGTAAATTACCCAAAGTCACATAGTAAGTGGCCATGCCTGCTTCCAACCCAGGCAGTTTCTGGCTTTGGTGCCTGGCCCAACCATTTAAGGCTCTGTTCTCCGGAGCAGAGAATGTGCCCCTGTATACAGGACATTTAATGAGAAAAGAAAGACCCACTATCCAAGAACCTCTTTTCCATCACTGTGACAGTGCTAAAAATTGCATCATTCCATATTAACCCCTCCATGTCAAAAGCCAAAGTCCACTTACTTAGCTAAATCAACTCAGATACTCGCAGAAGGAATGTATCAGATCCTGGTTCTTCTGAATACACATTTGGTAAATTTCTTAGTAGAAATAGAAGTTAGTCCTACCCTGCCTGTTTGCGTGTCTTCTTTCTTGGTTTGTTTTTCGTTTTCGTTTTTGTTTTTTAAGTCAGCTTCCTCTTCTTTTCTCAAGCTATAGCATTTGGGGCAATAATTTGTCTCCTTTAAGGAAATGCAATGAAGCTTCCTCTCTTGGACATGCATTCTTCTCCAAAGGCCCAGGGAGGCCCATCTATCTCATCCCACGTGGACAGATATGGCGAAGCCCCCAATATCTTTCCTGACATAAATGTGTTAGTTATTTTCTGATCGGAGATTCAAAGAATGCCATGTAATGAGTTTAAATTGTCATTAAATATCTTCTCTGATTCTTGAAAACCAATGTGGAGGAAGGGATGGCCCAGAACAAAGTAGGAAGACACCAAATATAGATCTCATCATTTTGCCCAGGGCCCTGTGTACATGGGGGCACATGTATATTTCTGTCCAGCAGACCAGATGGTGCTACTGATTGAAACAGTCTTTTTAAAGACTTTCTAATCATGAATTGAAAAATGAAACCTTTCCCCTAGAAAACTCAGGTGGATGTATCAACCTGCGCATTTCCTTTCAGCATCAGCATGACCACATGCTCCACGCTACTGGCCCTGGGAATGATGCCTCTGTGCCTTTTAATCTATACCAAAATGTGGGTCGACTCTGGGACGATCATAATTCCCTATGATAACATAGGTAAGTCATTCCTCTGTGAGATTTCCAAGTATTATTCTCCTACTCTCTGCTTATCCCCAGCTAGGTTCTCAAGCCATGCTCAGACCCAGCCAGTATTTACTTACCTCTTGCACCAGCAGCAGTTTATGCCCAATTAGGATTTCATTACAAGTCACCCCTGTGTTTGAATTAGAGCTGGCAGAATCTAAATGCCAAACCTGGACACCATAGGAGAACCTGTTTTTTCCCTCCATTGACATCACCAGGCAGAGGGACCAACTTAAGGGTTCCCCGTGCACAGCTGTCTGGACTTGAGGAGGTTGAAGTTGCTCATGTACCAGAGGCTCTGTCCTTTCCTTAACCCACAGTGCAACGAGTTCATGGGAATAAGAGTTTGCTCCCAGACACTCAAACTGAAGAACTACAAAAAACATTCCACTAATGATTTAAAAATAGGACCCCCAGTAAGCAATCATGAGTGTGGCGAACAAAAACTATCAGATAAAACATATTGTTTATAACATTTGACTGCGAGCCACATCTTGATTTAAAAGTTGATTTACTGGCACGGCCTGTGTGTCATGCCTGAGAGTCATATTTGCTAGTTATGACTCTGTCTGTACTCATTTCAACTCCCAGATGTTCCCCGCCATCCCAGTGGAGTTTTGTCCCTATTTCTGAGAGAATAAATGATGGTGGAAGATTAAGTTGTTGGCATAACACGGGGTCAAAGGAAGGACAGAATGGCTCCTGATGTACCCAAACCAGGCATATTCCATAGAATTTTCACCATAACAGATTAAATTTAGGTGAAATAGTACATCAGTACCAGTCACTAGGTACATTGCATGCTAAATAGTCTATTTTCAGCTGTGTCAAAAAGGTGTGGGTGTCCCACTGAAGAGAGCATGTAAGCCAAAGCTAAATGGTGACTCAGCAGGTTATTTGTAAAAGGAATTTCTGCTGCAACAGAAAGCTGGACTGGATGACACCTAATATCCCTTCCATTTCTAAGAAAGATCGTGATAAAACATGATTTGAGTTCTACACAACTGACTTAGAATAAGCTTTAGGGACACTAATTGGGAACAATCTGTATTGCAATATTTTCAGATATTCTCCCTCTCCACCCCTACCATGGCTCAGAGGGGTGAAATGATTTGTACAGTTTTCACAGTTTGTGAATAAGGTTCAGCTCTAAAACTATCTCATTCCAAGTTCCACCACACGACTCCAAGCACCACTCTCTCTCTTTCTCTTTTTCCTTTCTACCTTTCTTTCCTCCTATACCTGCTTTGTAAACTAGATTAAAGACCAAGTTATGGTTCGAATGGTGTAACTGTAAGCAGATGCTTTCTCATCTAAATAGGCGAATGTTGGTCAGAAAGCACAGGAATGTGAGGAATAAGGAAAACAAGCAGAGCCTGGGAGAAGAAAAGAGCAAGATCTCTAGACCACTGAAGAGTAAAGAGTTAGAACAACCTACCCTCCAGGCAGGGGTCACATACTCTGAGCATGAAGAAAGACAAAGAGTGTGTCTTTTCCAATCAACAAGTCCCGAAAAACCTTTATCTGGCCTCATTTGGTCAGGAATGTAAAGCGAATATGCGATGGATTCGAGCAGAGTAACCTTGGGCTGCCCCCAAAGAGATTAGGCCTCTTAGCAAGAGGAGCCAAACATGGGAGTGGGCTGCCTTTTCATAGATCCAACACGTTAAAAATATATGACCAAAACCTAACCACACACATTCCAAGCACAGCATTTGCACCTAGATTTAAGCTACCGGAGTACAATCCATACCAAGATGGCTTTCATTTAAGTTCTATAAAATTCGAACAATTTAGAGAATAGACTGGAGACTCAGGGGAGGAAAACTCTTCTCAAAGTAGCAGGATGTAAGGATCCCCAAAGGGGATTTTCCTGAGGGCTCTTACCAGTAAATCTATAAATAACCCTTTTTCAGGTCTATTGTTCCACCATCTTCTCCTTACTTTCTCCTCACCATCAGTTTTTGTTTTTGATTTTGTTTTGTTTTTTGTTTGTTTTTTTGTCCTGCTCTTGGTATCCTTAGCTACCAGAAGGCTACAAAAAAATTATGTTTCCATCATTACAGTATTCATTTTAAATTCTTATTTACTTGCCAGGAATCAAGAATCTGTTTGCCAGTCCTAGTTCAATCTACTCCAATATTAAGGAACGTCTGCTGTCAGAATGTCATTTTTCAATTCCACTTTCTCTCAATGCTTTAAAAAGAATGTTTAAAAAAGAAACAGCCCACGAGAAGTTACAAGTTGTGGGTACTATATTATATAAAAACAGCTATTGGACAAATGAGTATTAAATAATTTAAAGAAACAAACCACATGTCATGAGAACAGCAGTAAATTTAACATGGTGAAATTGAAGTATGACTCTTACCTGGCTAGGTGAGCACGCTCCTGCAAAGAATTATACTTACTTAAGAGGTCGTTAAATATATTATCTCACAGAAAATTTAAAGCATGCTCTTCAACCTATTCTCTCATCTCTCTGCTATAGAATTGAATAACTGAAATCATCCTTAACTAGAAGTCATTAGCCTACGGAAAGCTTGGAGAAGTTTGAACTTTTTCTTTTATTTCTCTACCAAGAAGTAGCAGATATAAAATATCATCTATGTACTTCTTAAGAACATACACACACACACACACACACACACACACAACACACACACACACACACACACTGAAAAGGAATTTTTCCTAGGATATAAAGATCCAAATACTAAATGAAACTAAAAAATATCAATGATCAGCAGTATAAGAACTCTAAAAATTTTACCCCCAAATTTAAGGAAAGGATTTATATTATTTACTGAAGTGGGTTTTTTGTTTTTGTTTTTTTAATTCTGTTCTGTGTATTCAAGAAGGATACTGATATATTCCCTAAGTTTTTTAAGGCTGTTTACTTTTCTGTTTTCCTCTTTTCTCGTGCTGTGTTCTGTTGATCAAATTGCTCTTCTGTCATCTTCAGGTACATCTTTGGTTGCTCTTGTTGTTCCTATTTCTATTGGAATGTTTGTTAATCACAAATGGCCCCGGAAAGCCAAGATAATACTTAAGGTAAGTGGTCCATGTTATAGAATGCAAAGTCAAATGCTCCACAGTGTGAGTTGAAATGATAGGTCTTTCCAGCTACTACACTGGTTTTCTCATTAGAGTATAAAAATCCTATTCCGGAGGTGGGGTGAGGGTGGGCCTTAAAGTTATTAGACATGCAGTTGACTCTTCTAGAAAGACTTTTCTTGTTGTATCCACAGGGCAAATTTCTATCCACCCTTTGAGATATGAACTCAAACATCACCTCTTGGTTTTATTCTACTTTGTATTCCCACAGCACTTTGTTCTTATCTCTATTATGTGGCTTTGTATTATAAAATATATCTACACAGCTGTCTTGGAAAACAGAGCCTATCTTTCTTATCTCTGTATCCATATTGCCAGTTTAGTGCCTGGCAATTGGTAGATAATTATATATATATATATTGGTAGATGATTATATATATATATATATATATATATATATATATACATATAAAATTAGTAATCATTCATTTCCTTCACTAGCTATATTCTAGCTAAATGATATGGATATATAGACATGGATTATATAGATATATGGACATAGATATAGAGACATAGACATATTCCACTAACCAGGGAGAAAATTAAGCTTGTTGGTATTCTTTGTTTCTCTAGACAAAAAAAAAAAAAAAAAAAGTTATAAAATCCAATTATTTTTTTAATGTGAAAGGGAGAAAACAAGAACATTAGCTTTTGTTTACATGTGTATTTTAACTTTTATAGGGTTTTATATCTGTTTTCTCATTACCGTAATAATCATAAAAAGTGACTAGGGCAAGATTTTATTCATAATTACAGATGAAGAAACTTAATACTCAGAGAAATTTCATAATTTACCAAAGGAGGGAGAGCAATAGGAATGGAATCAGAAGCCAAATCTTCTACTTCTTATTGAGTGGGTTTTCTTCCTTCTGACAAGGATAATTTGCAAGCTAGAACAACTTCAGGCTAATTGAACATGGATGCTACATGTCCTGTTATTTTCTTAAAAATTAAAACATGGTACAAGCACCAGCATTTCTGGCCACAGCCACCAAGCAAGGAATACACAGAGAAGTCATTTCATTATCACAATTACTGGTTCTCCTTGTGTCTTTCTTCCAGGTTGGGTCCATCACAGGTGCAGTCCTTATCGTGCTCATAGCTGTGGTTGGAGGAATACTGTACCAAAGTGCCTGGATCATCGCTCCCAAACTGTGGATTGTAGGAACAATATATCCTGTAGCTGGTTACTCTCTAGGGTTTTTGCTGGCTAGAATAGCTGGTCAGCCCTGGCACAGGTAGGGTGTTTTCATAAATCAGATTGGGAATTTTCTTCTATAATAGCTGTTGTATTAGTTTGCTAGGGCTGCTTTCACGAAGTCCTCCAAATGGGGTGGCTAAAACAACAGAAATTTATTGTCTTACAGTTCTGGAGGCTCCAAGTCCTAAATCAGTGTGTAGCAGGGTTGGTTCCTTCTGAGGGATATGAGGGGGATTCTGTCCCAGGCCTCTCTCCTTGGCTTGTAGATGGCCATCTTCTCTCTATTTCTCTTCGCATTGTTTTCTTACATTTCTGTATATTCAAATTTTCCCTTGTTGTAAGGATGCTAGTCATATTAGATTAGGGTGCATCCCAATCACCTTATCTTAACTTATTGCATCTGCAATAGCCCTATTCCCAAATAAGGTCACATCCTGAGGTATGGAGCCTTAGGGCTTCAGCATATGCATTTAAGAGGACACAATTCAACCCATAACAACCCATAAATACTGATGACAAATTCAAACTCTTTCACCTGTAACAACTATTTCTGAATATGTCATTCTAAATAGACTCATTCATTCCTAAATTACACAAGTCCCCCCGGAAAGAAAATATTGACTGCCTCTCTTTTGCTCAAATTCTTCTGGATCATTTCCTACACTATGCAGGTTGATCACTTCCATTGTCTTGCATCCTTTTTCTCCAAGCAGAGTAACTTTAACAAAAGCACTTAGGTTGGCCTTATAATACATGAGGGTTCCTCCAGCCAGCAAAGGTAAGACCTCATCATCCAAAGGTGCCAAATACTAGAACTAGGTTTAGCATGTATGGGTTTGGTACTAAGTAAAAGCATTTCCTCCTCTACTAGCCCATCTGAATCAACAGGCAGAGGGAAAAGCAGGTGTAGGAGCTGGTGCCTGTATGAAGTTTGGAAAAAGATGAGCAGTCCTGGGCAGTGGAAAGAGTTGGATACATGAGGCAGGCTGACCTGGGCCTGCACTCTGACAGGCCATATACCTACCAACTGTGGGACCTTGGGCCAGGCACTTTTCTCTGACATTTCTCATCTGTAGAAGGGAGGCAATAATGCCTAACTTGAAGATTTTTGATCAAAATTTAATCAGAAAAACAAAACCAATTTAACAATAAAACAACTATAACAAATACTCTATCTTGAGTATTTTCGCAGCCCCTGCTCTGTGCTCTGCACTGTTAACATGTACATAATTGAAAAGAGTGAAATGAACCCCCTTTGCCATTTGTGCACCACTAAATGGTCCATAAATGAGCCTGCATTTTATATATTTGTTAAATTTATATGTATATTTCTCTTTATTATATCTATTTATTCAATCAATACCTTTATTTATTAATAAATATATATTAGTTATTAATAATTATATTAAATAAAACAAATAAATATCCTCTATGTAAATATATATATTTACACATACAGATATAAATGACATAGATATATTTCACTGCTCAGGTGGTAAAATAAGCTAATTGGTGTTCTTTGTTTCTCTGGACAAAAGATGTTATAATCTCTGGATTTTTTTTTTAATGCAAAAAGGAGAAAACAATGATGACAGTGTCTTTTGTTTACATATGCCTTTTTAACTTTTAGAGCATTTTATATCCATTTTCTCATTATCATAAGAATCAAAAGATGGCAAAGGCAAGGTTTTATCTATGTGTATATACATATAGAGAGAGAATATTTATTCATATTATATAATATATAAATAAGTTACATATGTATTCCATATAAATAAAATTATATATTGAATATAATATAGTATTTTATACATATACATTAAAAGCAGACCTATATATATATATACTATATACGTACCTGTTCTCATATCTACTTTTACTGTTGTATCATAACAAAGTAAAACAAAAACAAAATAAAAACATGTGTTCTCTTAACATTTCTTTTAGGTGTCGAACAATTGCCCTGGAAACAGGGATGCAGAACACTCAGCTGTGTTCCACCGTGGTCCAGCTCTCCTTCACCCAGGAGCAGCTGAATCAGGTGTTTACCTTCCCACTCATCTACAGCATTTTCCAGCTCACCTTCGCAGCAATATTCTTAGGAAGTAAGGAATATGCTAATCACATTTTATTATAATGTTCTTCTTTAAGGAATCTTGGAATTATTAATAAGGCATTTTTAATAACCTTTTTCTGGCAACGAATTACGTAAATTAAATTAAATGCCTTTTTTTCTGGTAGTGAAATAAATGGGTAGAAAAAGCCACCCATAATATTACCATGATTTCCCAACTACTGAAGAAAAGATTATAATTTTACCAAAGATTCTGGTAAAGATTATATGTAAGTAAAAAATAATGGCCATCAATCCTCTCTACTGACTCTCTTTTCCTCAGTAATTAGGGAGGCATATTAACCTGTTAAAACCGTTTTATCGTGTGCCTTCCTACATGCTTCTTGGAACCTTGAACTGGTAATTTTTTTCAAAACATTGTTTTGATATACTTTGTAAATAGAGGATATTTATCAGAAAAATGGTATACTGAATATATTTATCAAGCTAAGTTACACAGATATATGTGTTCCCATGTGTGCATGTATGTATATATATATATATTTTTTTTTTAAATACCCATATAATTGAAACAGTTGAAGCAAACATGTTCTTTATTTCAAGTACTAGGTATAGCTAACCTGATTTTCAATTTTATTCTGATGTAGCATATAGCTTTGACCCCTGCCACCTGCTGGCCTTCAACTAGTTGAAACTTCCTCTACATTTTATTTTCCAAGGACAGATGATGGTTAACCTCTATTTTTTTTAATAAGTTTTTTTTCAATTACAGTTGACATACAATATATATTACTTTCAGGTGTACAACATAATGATTAGACATTTATATAACTTATGAAGTAATTACTCCAATAAATTTATCCATCTGACACCATACATAGTTATTACAATATTATTGGCTATATTCCTTATGCTATACTTTACATCCTCATGACTATTTTGTAACTACCAATTTATACTTCTTAATCCCTCCCCTTTTTACCTATCCTCCCAACTCCCCTCCCATCTGGCAACTACCAAATTGTTTTCTATGAGTTTGTTTCAGTTTTGTTTGTTCATTAAGTTTGTTTTTTGGATTTCACATATAAGTGAAATCATATGGCATTTGTCTTTCTCTGTCTGACTAATTTCATTCAGCATAATACCCTCCAGGTTCATCTATGTTGTTGATTTCATTCCCTTTTTTATGGCTATATAATGTTCCATTGTATATATGTATCACTTCTTCTTTATCCATTCATCTATTGATGGACACGTAGGTTGTTTCCATATCTTGGCTATTATAAATAATGCTACAATGAAGATATAGAGACATATATCTTTGAATTAGTGTTTGGGATTTCTTTGTATAAATACCCAGAAGTGGAATTACTAGGTCCTTTTTTTGTCGTTTGTTATAGCCTTTGTTTTAAAGTCTATTTTGTCTGGTATAAGTATTGCTAACCCGATTTTTTTTTTCCATTTTTATAAAACTATTTTTCTGCCTTTTTACTTTCAGTCTGTGTGTGTCTTTTGATATGAAGTGAGTCTCTAATAGGCAGCATATGTAAGGGTCTTGTTTTCTTATCCATTCAGCCACCCTATATCTTTTGATTGAAGTACTTAATCCATTTATATTCAAAGTAGTTGCTGATAGATATGTCATTATTGCAATTTAATTATTCACATTTTTTGAGTACTAGTTTGGTTGTGATGAACTCCCTTAGTTTTTCCTTGTCTGGGAAGCTCTTTATCTGTCCTTTGATTCTAAATGATAGCTTTGCTGGGCAGAGTAATTCAGTTGTAGGTCTTTGCTTTTCATGACTTTGAATATTTCTTGCCAATCCCTTCTGGCCTATAAAGTTTCTGTTAAGAAATAAGCTGGAAATCTTATGGGAGCTTCCTTGTAGGTACCTAATTGCTTTTCTCTTGCTGCTTTTAAGATTCTCTCTTTGTCTTTAACCTTTGGCATTTTAATTGTGATGTGTCTTGGTGTGGGCCTCTTTGAGTTCATTTTCTTTGGGACTCTTTGAACTTCCTGGACTTGTGTGTCTATTTCATTTACCAGGTTAGGGAATTTTTCTGTCATTTTTTTAAAAATAGATTTTCAATTCCATGCTCTCTTTCTTCTCTTTCTGGTATCCTTATGATGAGAATGTTGGTACAGGATTTACTTATTGGGGCTCTGGTGCCTGCTGAATCTGGTCTTTGCTGTGTCATTTGTGGAGATGGTTCAGTGGTTCTCTGGTGTGGTCTGAAGCTGGCCACCAGTTGTGTTGATCCTTGGGCCTCTTGGGAGGGGCTGTGGTGCAGTCCAAGTTTACCCACTGCCTGTGCCCTGCATGGGGCTACTTGGTATGAGCTACAAAGTGATCTGCAGAAGGCTGCCATTGTGCTGGTTTTAGATGTGCATGGGAGAGGCTAAGCTGCTATCTGAGGCCAGCTGCCACTAGTTTCAGGCTTGAGGCTGCTTAGCAAGTAGTCTGAGGATACATCAAGGCTAGATGCTACTTGTTTGGGGTTTGTGAACCTTTGAGAGATTTTAGGAAAGTCTGCAGCATGAGCCAAGATAGGTTGTTTGCATGGAAAAGCCATTGGAAGCAGCTTGAGTGGTCCCACAAGTTGCATGGGGCAGGGTCTCAGAGAATCACTAGGATGTGGCAAGCTAGACATGATGCTTGCCTATGTGTGTAGACTGAGTGCAGAAAGAGAGGCCAAAAAGGAACAATGGCTTCTGCCAGCACTTCTGTCTGAGAGGAAGCTGCTCCTCCAGTTTTTTTTTCCCTGAAGCCAGATAATTTGGTTCTGGCACCATACATCCCTGGCACCTTTTGAGCTGCTTCCCTAGAGCTAGAGCTCATAGTGAGTCCGTCAGCGAGTACATCCATACGTGGGCCTTTTAAGAGGACCACCTGGGACTTCGGCAATCCTCCATTTCACTTAGCCACAATCTCTGCTGGTTTACACAGCCAGATGTTAGGGGGACTTCTCACCCTGGCACTGGAAACCTGGGCTAGGCAGCCTAGTGTGGGGCTGGGACCTTTGCTACTCAGGAGAGACCTCCACAGCTGAGATGTTCTTCCCAATTTTTAAGCACCACACTTGGGTGTGAAATGAAGTCTGGGTCTCTACCTCTCCTACTAGCCTCAACACAGCTTCTTCTGTATATCCTTAGTTATAGGGCTTCTGTTCAGCTAGACTTCAGGAGATTCTCAATGATGGTTGTTCTGTGGTTTATTTGTAATTTTGATGTGGTAGTGGGATGAGATGAGCACAGCATTTACCTGCTCCACCATCTTTACCAAAACTCTAACCTCTATTTTTAAATTCTATTTTTTAAAAAATAAGAATCTGCTGTTTTAAGCTTCATGGCATTTTAATGGGGATTGTATAGTGAAGGTGAATGACGCAAATGATGTGAATGCTAAGTTATAAAATGCCTGGAGGTAGTTTTGTTTAAATTTGGTTTTACTTTTTCACTTAGCTCCAATAGGTATTCAACTTGGCTGTAGGTGCTAATCATTTACTGCATTATTGTCTTGAATGTTATTCTCAAAGCAGAGTTTTGCTTTCTATGATAGGACTATCTAAAACCACTGGTAAACTTTTCCCTAATTTATCATTGATGCAGAAGACAAGGGTCCGCTGCCTAATTATTTTGTTTTCTTGTATGATACCAATATATCCAAATTGGTGCACCTCAATATTTTTACAAATAATTAATGATGTCTACTAGACAAGCCAAAGAAAGACTGGTTGATAGAGCAATTAAGTAGATTTACTAGTTAAATAACTAACTCAAAAGGAATTAACAGATAAGCTGAAGGAATGATGGGAGGGCACTAGTATTGTTCGTAAACTTTCCCACAGTTTTATCAGTAAAATTGAAATTCAAATTGAATCCATATATTGGTTTTGAAAACAAGAAAGAGATCTTTATTAAGTATATGCAATGCTTAGAAGCATATTCCAGTGAAAGGATTAGAAGTTTAAATATTTTTTGGAACAAAAATAGGAAAAAGAGAGGAAGGAAGGAAGGAAGGAAGGAAGGAAGGAAGGAAGGAAGGAAGGAAGGAAGGAAGGAAAGAAGAAAGAAAGAAAGAAAAAGAAAGGAAGAAAGAAAGAAAGAAAGAAAGAAAGAAAGAAAGAAAGAAAGAAAGAAAGAAAGAAAGAAAGAAAGAAAGAAAGAAGGAAAGAAGGAAAGAAGGAAAGAAGAGAAGGAAAGAAGGGCAGGCAGGGGAGAAAGAAAAGGAATAAACAGGTTAAACAGGTTGGTTAAATAAAATCAGGGATCTAAGTATAAGTTGAAGCAATCCCAGCTCAAAAGAGTTTATGATAAAAGTGTTGGAATATTTTAACTAACCACAAGCTCAATTCAATCAGTTCAATAGCTCAGGGCTTCAGATCTACTATATTACTAGAAGTGCAGGGACCAAACCAAAGAGATACTGATCTTGATATATTAATATCTTTGAAGCAGGACATTGTCTCTCTCAGCCGTGTATCATGATAGCTAACATTTACCAAGCTCTTACTGTTCTCCCAGGGCCATGCTAGGCACTTTAGTACTTTATCTCGTTTCATATTCACAATTGCCTTTTGCAGTAGATAGTATTATACCAAACTTAAGTGTAAGGTATTGTAATTTGAGGGGAAATAATACCTTCTCTTCCCGTAAGGACTTTGGAACCAATTAAGAGGTGGAATAAAAAATCAGATATGTAGATAATACATTTTTATTACAGATAAAACAATTAAGAAATATGGCTCAAAACTGCTACCAAGCAGGCTTGTTAATACCTCACCCTTCCACTGAATCACACATGTGCACATAACACACACATATACACACATAAATTTCAAGAGTCCCCTTGAAGGGCAGTCTGTACAGGTGAGCTGACCTCAACAATATGCTGAGAAATGGCTGCCACCAGAGTGGCAGCTCCATAGAAGAGAAAAGGCTACTTGCCAATCAGCCAAGGCCCGCTCCTTGTGGGAAAGAATGAATAAAGGCTGGGAGAGATGGGAGTGTTATTCTAGCTCACGTCCTCCTACACAGACCATTAGATCAAGGTCCTGGACATTGCCCCTTAACGTAGCATATTTATTGAGGACTAGCACATTAACTGGGAGATGATCTGTACAGAATAAATGCTTGGCGAGTATCACCTGCAGAAGTCATGGGAGCAAGTATCCTATACAGCTGTACACTAGATCTTCCTAAACTGCAGTCATTTCTCTTACATGAGTGACCGTGGAACTAGGAATGGTGATTATCCTAAGTGGCCTCTAGCCTACAGAATGTGCAAACTGATTTTCGAGCCATAGCTTATAATCACTGTCCAAAGTAAGTTTGCAGCTAATTATTATGGAAGTTGTTTAACTTCTCCTGTATTGTTTTTTTAGTTTATTTGATGTATAAGAAATATCACAGAAAAAACAATGAGGAATTTCCAGAGAGCAAAGACAACAAAACAGTCCCCGAGTCATCGCTCTCTAAGGTGAATGAAGGATTTCAACCACAAGAAAAGTAGACACCAAGTGGACAAGACAGAAGAATTCTGAAGGCCGTGCTTCAGCTATAACAATGTTTAATTATTTGTTTTGATGGGATATTTGGCAGGAAAAAGTTAAAGCAAAAACTTAAATTCCAGTTGAATCCATATATTGGTTTTGGTACCAAGTGACTGATAGTCCAAATCTTTAATGTAGCAAATATTTATATGTATATAAATATTTCTGTGTCTTTGAAATATCTCCCCAAAATATCCTCTGACCTCAGACTGAACCTGACATAGGTAACACTGAGAGCCTCTTATTCCTGAACTGAATCCTTACCCAGAATTTCATAACCCAGCGATGAGCACCTGACTTTTTATGTTAAAATAGCTCCACTGAATTATTATTATAAAGCGATCAAGATTTTCTCTAGTATTTATTATTGTAAAAAGATTGAAATGAACATATTCCATTAACATATTAATTAAAGTTGCAACCTATTTATGTAACTTTGTAGTGTTACATGGGCAAATATCTGACTTCTTGTATTTAAAAATACTAGCCTTCTCTAAGTGATAACACAAAAGCAAAAATAAGAGAAAAGAGTTTCCAAATAGAATTCAATAACAAAATTAATAATTTTCTACATTGGTTGCTCTATCTCAGGAGTCCAATGACACCCACTAGACTTTTTAGGAAACGGCTTGTATTTAGCAAAACACTCTTTAAGCCCTGGAGAGGGACTTCCTCAAGGTTTGCCTGAATGAGGCAGGCCCACGTTGGCTAATATGACAGCTATTCAGTTTATACGGAGCCCCAGAGTAGGCATCATTGAGTGGGGAGGTGTCAAGAGGTACAAAGACAGTAGAAGTATTGGAAGAAACACCACTACTCTAGTGGATGAATTCGATTCAATGGGAGATAATGGGAATTACATGAAAAGGCACAAAAACAGAATCCCACTTGAAATGCATGACTAGCGCCAAGTAGATGTGAAGTAAGAAGCGAGGAGAAAAATGAAGTCATGGATCTATAGGGGAAGTAAGTAGTGAACAGTATTTGAGAAAGAAGAGCACACACCCAGGGCTCAGATGTAGAAAGCGCATTGCCACATAAGTTCCTTGAATGCTATGAGCAAGTGTAACGAGAGGAAGCAAGAAGGATTTGGTCAATGACAACAGGGTTTTACGGCGAGAGGAAACTAACTGGCTGAGTGTCGGGTTCTCGATTTTAATGTCTAGTTTAATTTCCTTTCCCACATTCCACAGCAAGATGCAGGCACGTTCTTAACTCATTTCATAATGAGTTAGTTCCATTTTTCCATTTGGACATTTTTGCTGCCTCATAGACTCCCTTTCAAATGTTTTGGCTCCAAAGGGCCTTTTGCATTTGAATAATGTGAGTTAGAGCCTGCTGGTGCACCTCAGCATTACAGGAACATGAACATCAGCTCTTTGAATAGAGATGGATGAGGGATTCTGCTTTTCAATGTTGTAATATTTATACCTTTTTATAAAAGGTTCACATTTACAATTGAATAAGGATCTTATATTTTTCTATCATTAGACAAATACATTAAAAGGGACTGGGGACTTTTATTAAAGGATAGTAGGTGAGAGGTGGTACAGATTTTCTTATTAGGGAGTGTCAAAGAAGATGCTTTCCAACAGTGCAAAAGGGAGACTTTCGGTCTGTCTGTAAAGTACTCCTATACTTTCATCAAATAGACAACAGGCAGCTGCACTAAAGACACACTGTGAATTCACATCATAATTTCAACATACCCGAATTCAAGGGCCTGGATGCCAGCAGTGGCAGCAAGCAGGTTTTTCCTCCCTGTTGATAAAGATATGAGAGTGAGACAGAACTTGGCTTTCTTACATAATGTGGTATCTTGTGAGCTGTAGATTTTTTCCTACTATGCTAGAGGGAAGAAAAATAGCTGAGTTTTTAAATTGATAGCTCTCTATTTTTAAATGACTTTGAAAGGACAAATAAATTATGTATTTTATTGCTTCTGTGAGTATCATATTAAATGAATATTTTATTTGAAAGGCTTGAATAAATGAAAATAATTTTTGCAATGTTTGGCCTATTTGAGTCTTTGTGACAACTGTCAAGATATTTTCACTATTTAATTCTAGAGATTTAAATAAGGTACAGTTTCTCAAAAATTAAATTGTTCTTTAAAACATGTCTGAAACTCTTAATTAAACACTCTAATAATAAGGTCTCCCACTGATGCAGATTGAGGTTGTCCATAAGAAAACCATACTAGTGTAACACTAATCAAAGACTCTTAAAAATGGTATGATGATGATAGTTAATCTAAAATTAATAATAAAAGTATTATGTGTACTTATAAATAAAACTACCACTACCTTCTACCATATATTTACATACATATGTGCGTGTATATATACACACACATGCACACACACATATATGCATATATATGTATGTATATATATGTATATATACGTGTGTGTATATATATATACATGCACACACATATGTAAATACACTTCAAAAACCACATTAGTTTAGAACCAGTGTCTTCATAGTATGATATGGATATTCCTGGGAGTCCCTGAAACTATCTAAGGGGTATGCAGGCACAGATATGGAATCAATTTCCATTTCTTCAATTTCCATATGTGTACTTTCCCCAAACTGCCCTGCTTGAAATGCTTGAGTTGCCCCTAGTTCTCCTTCCAACCTCCTCTTCACAGCAGGATTCCACCCTTCCCCGCACCCCCAAAGAAAGGAAGATCTTACTCTCATCATCCCTAGTCTTATTATGTATGGTGCATTGCCCAGGGTAGAAGACTTTTGAACATCAACTAAAGGAACAATTCAAAATACTGGTGCCTGAGGAAGGCTTCTCATCTTTCTCAGTTGTATACATTCTTATTTAAGAATTTAGAAATGGGATATTTTGACCCATGTTGGAATATTTTGAATATAGAAATACTATAAAGTGGAGTGGGAACAAAGACAATTTTCCATTAACACTCACGCTAGCAATTTCATCTCCAACTATTTACCTAAAAAACATCATTCTTGAGGCTAATTTTGTGAGAGCAAGCAAAAGAGCATTGGTTAGAAACATTGAAAGAGAAAACTGTTTTTTTCACCCAAGGGTTGATAAATTTATGGCAAATATCTGTATCTTATCTATCTTGGAATTGCAATTCAGATGTGAGGGGATTGACGCAGGGACTTGTATTGATGGATTAGTTAGGACTGAAACAAAGTCAGATTTGTTTTCCGTCAGAGAAAAAGTCTGATTTGGCTGATTGGTTTGACAGGGGTGCTTGCTTTACCAATTAGGAAAGATGAAAGACATTTTCCATAAGTTAAATGAGATAAATCTGCACCTCCAAGATTTTAAAACTATATTAAAAACATGATAATAACAAAATCACATAGAATATATAAAGACTCTTACAATGCAATAAGAAGGTAAGTAACTAAATTTTAAAATGAGCATACCAATTTGAATAAACTTCAGCAAAGAATGGCTACTAAAACCAATGAATAGCAAATAAATAAATGAAAAGATGCTCAACACCATTTACAATTAGATAAATACAAATTAAAACCACAATGAGGTGCCTTTGCATGCACAATAAAATAGCTAAAATAAAAATTATTCATGATAGCAAGTGTTGATGAGACCATAAACCATAACTCTCATAGATTACAGGTACTACCGTTACTTTCAAAAAACAGTTTGCAGTTTATAATAAAAAACACACACTAACCATATAAACCAACAATCTCACTCTTAGGCAGAAGTGAAATACAGTAATACAAAGAACAGAAGCCAGTAACTTGCAGAAGGAATTGATTACAAGGGGTATGAAGGAACGTTCTGGGATGATGGAAATGTTCTGCAACTTGAAGCATTTGTCAAAATGCATAGAATTGTATGCTTAAAATTGGTGAACTTTATTCTTTGTAAATTATACTGTTAATAAAGCTGATTAAAAATATTATTGGTTAATATGTAGTAAGGAAATTTATTCCATTTTCCCCAAATGTCTCTGAGAATACTGAGGTAAATTTGGAGCCTCTAACTAAAAGAGCAACAGGCTCTAAGAGCTATTTATTAAGTTTAATAAAGTCTTTTGTCATGTACTTTCTAGAAACAAAAAGTTAATAGCTCAAGTTCCAGAAATATTTTGAAAAACAGGTATTTGCAATTCTTTGTTTTCAACAAAATTGAAAGAGATTCCCATCAAGTTGTCAACCCTTGAATTTAAAAAAAAAAAAAAACTGTTTTAATGATAGACCACTGATTTCTTTAGCAAGTTAACCTGGAAGGCATTTGATTTGACAAACAATATATCCCCCAAAGTTCTTGCATTGTCATTTTCCTCATTGTGTGAAACAAGGTTGATTAGCACTGAAATCTATAAACACACACAAAAAAGAGGAACAATGCAGATGCTGAAGCCCCTCAGTCTAACAATAACAACAGTTACATAGTGCTTACTGCTCTCCAGGCTCTCTTTAACCTCTGTGCAAATACGAACTCATTTAATCCTCACCACAATTCTATCCCCCCACCCCTATCTTTTACGGATGAGGAAACAGGACACAGTTGAGTAACTTTCTCAATGTTATGTAGTTAGCAAGTGGAAAACTTGATCTGAACTCAAGAAATCTGGCACTACATTCTGTACTGTTGACCGCAGTCCTAAACTACATAATATCCACAGATATATGGAATTTTAAAATTTTCATGAATGCATTACATTAGAATAAATTTGGCAGTGTAAATGGAATTAAAATATAAATTCAAGCAGAAAAAAAAAAACAATGTGAATTTCCCAAATATGAAGGCAAAACCTTTCCATCTTTTTTCAATCAACAATAAGTATCATATCTATGAGGTATGCAGATAACTTTGGATACATTTAAAAGTGATGTAACAATTTAATTTTAAAGTTTCACTGTTTACAAAATTGTATTTGCAACTATTGTCAGAAATTGAACTTATCATTTAATATTATGACAAATGGCAAATATCACCTAAAAATAGGTATTTTTACATTTTAAAAATTATTTGGTGAGGAATGCAACCTAATTTCTTTTTTTAATTCTAACCTTTTATTAACTTGCTAAGTATTGCATTTAAAAGGCTAGTCAGTGTTACAAAGATGGTAGGGGAAGCTAATGAATGATCACTTTCTCTGAAAATTAAATACATACACACACAAATACACACATATAATTGTATACAGTGCTAAAGTAATGAAAATAGTATCATTACTCAAAATTAAAATAGCAGTTTGAGCTGTTTAAACACAAAGATTACTAACATGTTGAAACAGTAGTTTTCAGCTGAACTGCTAATCCATACATTATGATAAGTTCTTCAGTCATGGTTACATCATTCTCAAACTAGGAGGGTTTAAAATAGAATAGTTGTTTTAAAAAATGACAGATATGATTCTGTCTTTCTGTTACTATGGATATAATGACTCTTCACAGGTAATCTCTTGGAACTAAGATACAATATAATGGCTATGGTTACAAAGCTAATATCCCTAACATCAACCCTTTTAAGGAATTGGTGAAGACAATGCAGACATTAATTAAGGACAAAATGGAACAGCAAGGGGGAAAGCATTATGAAATAATGTTTAGTGAAAAAATAAATACTTATAATCTTTATACTGAAATGCATACAAATGATAAGGATCGAAAGAGAAATGGAAATATGAGAACACTTTAAAGAAATGGGACTGTGGGATAATTTTTCAACATTTTTCTTTACCACTATGTGATATGTGAGAACTAAATAAAATCAAGAGAAGAAGGAAATATTAAGAATATCCTTGAGAGATAACATGGGTCCCCTCACGTCTATATGCAAATCTTGGTGAGTATGGCTGGAAAGGGAGAAATATGTCCTCTATTCCTTCTAACAGCTTCTGCCACCCATGACTTTTCTCTTTCCAACTGGTCCCTATGAGTCTCTGTTCCTAACCAGTAAAGCACAGGCTCCCCAGGTGTGGCAAACACTATTGTCTGGTTAACCCAACACACATTTTCAATTCCTTTCTTCCATTCTCATCGCAACTAAAATCTGCTGTTCACACCTTCACATACAGCTAGCTGGCCATATGCCACAGTTCTAGACATTGCACATGAACAGAGATTGCCAGGGAGATTTTAGTAAAATCGTTGGTAATTTTCTATTAATGTTGCTATCATGGTTGAGGTGCATCCAACATTGCTCCTTCCGCCACATCCTTCTATCTTAAAGACGCGTGGGTGCCTGCTGCAGTAGTGACTGAACGAATGAGCATAGACCTGCACAGATGCCAGCTCTGGAACTGCTGACCCTCGAAACCAGTGCCAGCAGCTGCCTGCCTCTGGACTCAGTGAAATCTGAGAAAAACACCTACTTATCTTAGCTGTTTTTACCCAAATATGTTATTATTAGCAACATTCCTAACTTATAGACCTGGTGATTACTATCAGTGGAGTTGTCTTGGGTTAAGTGTCCCATAAAAACATCTAAAGAAGCATTGATGGTAAACAAGAGGAAGCTGAAAGTTCTAGCGGAACTGTCGAGACTGTTTCTCTGTAAGCAATTTTGCTCAGGGTACAAAAAGGTGGCAGGTTTTGTAAAGGCAATAAATGACTATAACATTTAGTTTGCCATATCTCCTATCACAAAAGAAGCTCAGTACATACTTGTGGGATTGAACATGTTGGCCTTGTGTCAGATTATGAAAAACGTTGCTCATTTTCAAGCCAAAAGAATCTTCTCCATAGACTTACAATTAAAAGTAATAAACACAGAGGTTACATATATAGAGAATAGGGTTTTTTTATTATTATTATTATTTCCAAAAAGTTACTGTCAAGCTATGTGTCGGAATATTTCACTTTGTACACAGCATGATTATAATTTTTATTAATTCTCACCAGACCATGCAAATTTCTTTAAAAGATAATTACATGATTTATTTGCTATAATGAAAACAAGTTCTGCCATATAGTGATTAGGTGGGATTAGAAGGACAGAAAATAAAAATTAAAATTATATAATTCTAATGTGTAATAATAGTTCTTAAAGCTTTTCAATACATATGTGTTACATTGAGTTTCCGACTACACATAGCGTTATCACTCAGACTATTCTGGGACTATTGAGTAAATATGCGTTAGGTATGATCTTAAGCACTCATTATTAACTCAGCCACACAGAACAAACCCATTAACAGTGAGTTTATCTGGTTTATCAAATGAATTCAGACTAGGTTCTTCGGAATGTGCTTGAATGTCATATTTATTCATTAGACCTCACTAGAATCCCAAAGTACTAAATTCATAAGCTAGGAATTTTTAATGTACTGTGTCAATGATGTTCTCCAAAATGCTAAAGTGATATATATATATATATATATATATATATATATATAATTAACTTTAACTTTATAAGCCAAGTGTTATTCTCATAACATAAAGTGCCATGAATAAGTAATCAACATTATAAAGAGTTTTGCTACCCTTGGTCTCTAAACTTTCCATATGTTATTATCCTATACTTCCAGCCCCCACCTCTGCATTCATATTAGAAACTTGATCTATTTCTTCTTCATCTTGAACTTCTACTGTTGAACCTGAGAAATTTTCTCAAACCAAACACCAATGCTTTCCCCCAGGCCACTGAACAAGGTCCACTGCTTGAAGTTAGTCCTAAATCCAGCCCCCCTTCGGAAAATCCTCCATGTATTTAGAGCCAGAGGAGATGAGCATAAAATCAACTTGTCCAACATATATTGGTATCTCTAAGGAATCATTTGATCTTACATAACACACACCACATTGACCAAGATGCTGAAGATTATTTAGTTTTCAGATTTGGTTATCTCCTTATCATTCACTACTCCCATAGTTTTTATTATCCTCACTACCATTTGGCACTTCCCAAAGGCTTGTTTGGTTAGTTTTCTTTTTCTTTCTCCAACTCTCATGTAGTTAGGGTTTGATGAATATTTGTTCAATAATGGATATATGCACCGCATAATGAGTTCCAGTAAGTAACAGACTGTGTATATGACAGTGGTCCTGTAAGATTTAAAGAGCTGAAAAATTCCTATTGCCTATTGTAGCTGTCATAATCTCATAGCACAATGCATTACTCATTTGTTTGTGGTGATTGTGGTATAAATAAACCTACTGTGCTGTAAGTCATATAAATGTATAGCACACAGAATTAGGTATCATACATAATATTTGATAATGATAATAAATAACTACGTTACTGGTTAATGTATTTACTATACTAACTATCATTATTTTAGAGGACACTCTTTCTAGTTATAAAAAAGTTTGCTGTAAAATAGTATGCCTTGTTACACCAGCAGCAGTCTTAAATATCTTGTGTTTATCATGTCTAATTGTACCATTTTCTCTTTTGCTTGATTTAATCTCATACTGTTTGATTATTTTGTTTAGTCTAAGTATACAGTGTTTATAAGGTCTACAGCAGTGTACAGGAATGTCCAAAGTCTTCACATTCACTCAACACTTTCTTACTGACTCACACAGAGCAATTCCTAGTCCTGCAAGTTCCATTCAAGATAATAGCCCTATATAAGTGAACCACTTTTTATCTTAAATAAAGTATTTTTATTGTACCTTTTCTATATTTAGATATGTTTAGATATACAAATTCTTATCAAAATGTTACAGACACCTAAAGTATTCAGTACAGTAACATGCTGAACATCTTTTAGCCTAGGAGCAATAGGCGATTCCATATAGCCTAGGTGTGTAGTAAGCTATACCATCTAGGTTTGTGAAGTGCACTCTGTGAAGTTCATACAATGGCAAAATCTCCTGAGGACACATTTCTCAGAACATATCACCTTTGTTGAGCAGCACATGACTGTACTATATTATAGATCTTTGAAAGGCTTAGTGTCTTTATTCCTTTTCCATGCCATCTGGCCAAAAGTTTCTTATTCCTGTGTTTCAAAAATTCATTAGTTCTACAACGTATCACTTCTTAACTCACAAAATATACATTGGCTTCACATATCGATACCAACAGCCCACTTACCTTCTTATTCATACCATAGTTTTACCTTCTTATTCATACCATAGTTTTTACCTTCTTATTCATACCATAGTTTCCTGGAGAAGCAAACAAGTATTTATCTAGGGCTCATAAAATCCTTAGAGAGACCTCAAGTAATGATGGCAGTTACCAGAAGGCAAATTATATGATTACTTGTGTGTGTGCATGTGTGTGTGTGTGCATGTGAGCATCTAATTGGTACAAACAAGATGTTGATATTTATGGAAAAGATGTTTTCCATGTTTTCCATGAGACACAACACTATCCTTGCAAAAGCAAACTGCATATATGCAAAGGAAAGAGCTTTTAATTATGACTTTAGTATGAGTGGTCCATCTCACTGACACCTGCTTCCCTTTGTTTATTACTCTCATTTCTGACAATTTAGAAAAGGACATGTCTAGTAGTTGAAATATACTCAGCAGCTTCATTTCCAATAACAATCTGTCTTAAGTACCTCGTCCCTGCCCCACCCCTTACACAACTCCCTTTTTCAAGGACTTGAGCATTTTATAGACTTGTAAAGAAACTGTATTATATCTGATGATGATGGTGATGACATCAATCATACACCTAAAGTTCTGTTCATGCCACACTCCAGCTTATCTCTTTTTTTATGACTCCATTTTATTGTCATTGGGATTGCTGAATCATAAAGTTAAGGGGAATAATCTCATTTAAAAATATCTTTCATACTATTTGGAGGTTATTTTGAATCTTCATAACATATTGAATATTCATTCATTAAAATGTCTGTGTTATATCACATGACAGTAGACTATTTAAACTTCTCTTGCATTTTCCCCCACCAGTACTCCATAAGGTTAGGAACTTTTATATTCAATCCTATAACCTCAGCACCTAAAACAGTGCCTATCTCATAATAGGGGCTCAAAACATTTGTTAAATAAAAGTCTATGAAAAATGTATTGTTGAATATATCAACACATGAAACATTTTGTTTCTCTTGTTTTTCTCCAATTACTTTGCTCCTTATAAGTCTT
Source organism: Eonycteris spelaea (assembly GCA_003508835.1). NCBI lineage: Eukaryota > Metazoa > Chordata > Mammalia > Chiroptera > Pteropodidae > Eonycteris > Eonycteris spelaea. The sequence continues at coordinate 1,894,521 of PUFA01000067.1, read as the reverse complement.
ATATTTCTATGATCCCTTATAGCAACTGTGACCATCTCCAGTATTTATTTCTTGGCTCTATGACCTGCAACTACAGTAAACAAGTAATTTGTCTCACTAAATTAGATTCAATGGCTTTAACTTTACACTGTTAATGACTCTAATTATCCATATTTTCAACCCTGATCTCTCATTTAAGCTCTAGTCCTACACCTCTTGTTACACATAGGACAATAATATAAAGTATTATCTATCCTCTTTATATCCAAGTTTTATCCATTTACCTATCCACTCTTTCTATCAATAACATTCTTCATGTCAGCCCAGCTTGAAAATCTGAAGCCACTTCCTACTCTTCCCTTTTCTTTATTCCTTATAGTCAACCAGTTAAAATTACCACTTTATGATTAACTCAAAAAGCCTCTTAGATCAAACCTTCTGTCTTTGTTTCCACCACCATATTCCACTATTAAACTTCATTTTCTCATATCTGTACAACTATATCAGCCTCTTGGTTTCCTTTCCTCTAGTTTATCTTCTCTCCAAAATCCTGTACACACAACACTTGACGGCATCCAACAAATATTAGGAATCAAGTACTATTAGTTCAATAGATGAATGATAAGTGAATGAATATGTTACCATAATGTGTCTTAAATATTTAGTTTGTAATAGTCACTTCTGTCCCAATGAGTCTCGACTTAGACTTCAAATCTGTCTACAGTTAGACTCCAACTTTTGTTCACTCACTCTAAACTCCCCCTTTGTCCTAGGTAGCTTTCCCTAAGCAGGCCAGAATCAAGTTTCTCCAGCTCTAAAAAGCAACCTTTCCCCTGCCCTCCCATCCGTCTTCACAGATGCAAAATTTGCTCTATTACCTTCATGAATAAAAGTCTTGAATGACTTGTGCCCCTCATTAGTGGTTCATCTTCTCTGAGTTCTTATAGTATTCCCTATATAGTAGAAATAAATTTTGGCATTCTAATCTGCAATGTCACTTCACTATGTTTTGCACATACATCTTCTTTCTTCAGCAAGATTTACATAATCCTGGAAGATGGACACTGTCTTAAGGTCTTTGCTTGACAGACTACAATGATGTAAAGGAGTGGGTATTTCTTTAACACTCTACATACTTTATTTAACCTTTGTATTCATCCTATGAAGAATCAAAAGAAAGCAAATTTTGAAGCAGAACAAAATCTACACATAACGGGCTCCTGAAAGGAAAGAAAACCCATATTCTACACCAATTGATTAACATGAAGCATACAACTCATGAGGACCTTTATAAGTAAAGCGTCCTAAGTGTTTACATTTATAGCCATGAAATAAAGAAAAAAGTAAAAGAAGCAGAATTGAAAACAGAACATTTTACTTTTTTTTATTGTTTCCTGAAATGCCAAAACTGACTAATTCTGTTTATAGCCAGTTGAAATGGTGGCATATGTGTGTGCATGTACGTACGTACGTATGTATGTATGTATGTATGTATGTATGTATGTATGTGTGTATATATATATGTGTGTGTGTGTGTTCTTAATATATATATGCACATGTGTTCTTAAATAGTAAATATCTAGAAAAATTTATTTAATTTGATGGTTTCTATATAATTAAGAATAACAAATCTCCATAACCTGTTTTTTAAAAGCATTCAGTGATAGTAATGTCAAAAGATAATAAATGGAGACAGAAATCATATATCAAAGAAATTACCATATAATTTTATTAAGGATGCTTGTTCCTGCAACTCAAAAGTTGAAAATGCTCTTATCAGATAAGTTTCAAAGATAAGAAGAATGATGATAAGTGTTCATTTTTGACCCTCCAAAGACTAGCAGGCGTTTAATAAAGAATTAAAAATAATGAAAGAAATAACTCACATTTTTTGCCCTCAGGGAATTCCCTACTGTTATGGAAATAGTTTCCCAATCTTTATCCTCTGTTTTTTCAGATAATTATTTCAGCCTTCATTTGGCTTTGGTGCTTAATAATAAAATAAGAGTTTCTGAAGAAAGACCTCAGACAAAAATACCAATATGTGAACAGAGCCACCTCCAGGCCACCCTCTGAGGTAAATTGTGTATTTTCTTCCTCTGTATACCTATGCTCTCTTTCTGCCAGGTACTTTCTGTGAGTCATTATAAATTTCTAGTTTTAACTCATATCACTTCTCCAGAAAACTTATTCTCCAAGAAGGCCAATCCACTCAATATTTTACAAACACTCCTCAAACATACTTGACTCCATACCTTAATGGGAACCATTTCTGTAACCTCCAACATCTTCCTTTCATTTCTTCATGTATCCAAATTTCACCCATCCTTCAAGGTCCCACTCAAGTCCCACCTCTTCTGTGTATCTCTTCCTGATCACATCAGATTCTTCAAAAACATTGCAGAGCTGTAACATTCAGACAAATACTATGTCTTCTCTCCTCAAATAGGGTTGCACATCCTGGTAGAATGATATAATATTTTATGTTTCAAAAGGCAAGTGATTTGACCAAAAACATGAGCCTACCTTGTTAAAATTCTTACTTATTTTTTTAACTCTCTCTTCCACTTTCCTGTATGGAGTTCCTGTTTAGTCTTCACATCTTGTTTTCTGCCTTTTATTTTGGTTAGTTTTTGTTTAAACATTTCTTATCTCCCTGACAAGAGTATAAGCTTCTTAAGGGCAGGCTTTTGTCTTATATTGTATGACTCAACCACCAAGATGAACAGTTTCATACATGTACTAAGAGATAATTGGGAACTCAGTAAAAATGTGTTTAATAAATTCCACATAGTGGTTTGGAGCTAGATGACCTGAATCAGATTATGGCTTTGTCACTTAATAGCAGTAGCATTGTGACCTTGGCTTTGTTATTTATCTTTCACCAGTCTTAGTTGCTGCATCTGTAAAATATGGGCATCTTTAGCTATTTTCTTTGTTTTTGGTATTGTCAGTGTTGTGCTATTGTTAGCAGTCTCCTTCCATTCATAATTGGAAGAACAGCCATGTCTGTAGCAAGAAATAATTCTTTATTTAAGAAAGCTTAAGTATCCCATCAAACTCTGCAGAAAATTTACTGACTTATCACTGTATTTTCTGAAGTTTTTCTTCTGACCTCATAAAAGTATGGGAAAGCAATAAAACAAAGGAAAGGAAACATTTATAATATGTATGTTCAGTTTTAAGGACCCAAACGAATGATACTGCAAAAGTCTTTACTGTCAAATATCACTTTGTAATCCTTGACAGAATCCAACATCACTTATGAACAATCTGCTGGGTTCTGTAGATGATTGTATGGTTCATTGCAGTCTTGGTTAAAGTCCTTAACCCATGACACTGACTTCAGTGAAAAATTTCAAAACCACCTTCAGTCATTTCAAACAAACATTTGCTTGTGTTTTGCTATTGGAGTCTTTTCTGCAGTGTAGAGGTATACCAAAAGGGATCTGAGCAGCCAAGTGGCAGTCTTCTGGGATGCTAAAATCTGCATGTGTGAGTGACTCTCTGATTCTCATATGCCAAAACAATTTAAAAAGCAGGAGTGGGTTAAAAATCATCAATTTTTTTCTTTCTAAGTCATTGCACACAGTTCCTATGCATAATTTGTTATCCATTATGCAGACTTTAACATCTTGTTTACCACTGTTCAGATGGAGTGTTTCTATTTAGAAAAGTTTCTGAAGTTTCTATAAATTGATTAGGAGATTTTCAAAACATAAAGAGTAGTAATTATTCAGTGAAAGAGGAATTGCCAATCAACTATAAGTGTGTGCAACAAATGCTCATGCCCAGGAGGTAAACTTGCTCTGGACCTCTCATTCATCTGAACATTGCTTATTTATTGAGTAAACATATACACTGTGTTAAGCACTGAGTACATCGACTGCCTTTCTTTAAGATGTCGTAGATTGTCTTTCATATTTGGGGCTCTTATTTAAGGTAATCTGACCAGCAAATCAAAAGTGAAATATTCCACTCCAGAAGATTGATTTGAGCATAAGAGTTTAAAAATCAATCTCTCAACAATTTGATATGATCAAATTAACTTTCTGGCCATGGTCTTTAAAGGTATTCCATAGGAGCACCTTTATAACATCATTATCTAACTCCCCATTTTTCAAAACATCAAATATATTATCTTAGCTCAAGTCTGTTAGTCACAGTTTCTAAGCCGTGAATGCACACTTGATTTAGTCCTATTTTACTTCGCTATTTTTTGCCATCTTGCCCCTCCTTTGGAAAATGTCCTTTCTACTCAGTCTCTGCTAAATTGAGAGTGTTTTTCTCAAATTCAGCAATGGATTCATTTCTCCTAGGAAATTCTTTCACACATAGGTTCAGTCACAATGTTCACTTGAATAAGCCACATTCCAATCAATCTCATACAATACCTAGATTATACAATACCTAGATTACTTGAAAACATAAATGTAAATATGCATCTACTGTGCACCGTGCAGCTATATAATTAATATAAGATGAATGCATAAAGTTTTCTTTAATTTTTCACCTCTTTACACAGTCTTTCTAATATGCTATCATTCCCTATAAGTGCACACTGCCAGTTTTTTTTTTTATGAAGAGAAATCAATTAAAATTTATAAAGACCATTAGTAGTAACACTAGGAAAATTGGGGGGGAGAGGGGTGTAAAAAGAGAAAGGTTTACTAATTTAATAGAATGAGTCACTTCAAAGGGGCCTCACTTTTTAGACTCACTTTTTAGAAGTGAATCTAGAAGAATATAGACCAAGACTAATAGAATAGATGCTTAGCACACACACACACACACACACACACACACATGAACAACAACAACAACTGGTGAAATCATAAAATGTCTTGGTACAAAAAATTTAGTGTAGATGGATATAACCAGAAAATTTGCACTGAGAAAAATAGATTGCCAAGATCATCATCCAATGAACATGAGTTTAATAGAGCAGTTTACAGTTCCAAGTGGGCCTCCCAGAGGTCTCCTTGACCAGAAATGGTGGCGACCAGCAGAAACTTTTCAAATTACACCAGAATCCTGGGATTGACCTGGAAGAGAATCATAGGGAAGCTGGAACAGAAGCTGTTTGTTCATTTGCCAACATTTACCTCAGCACTAAACTGCCAAATAAAATGTGCCAACAAATTTTTAAGAGAATTATCCTTAGCTGCACAACGGTCAGAGAGCTAAACAAGTATTAAAATTGAAATATTTATAATGCCTTCTCCTGAGCTCAGTGCATCGAATCTTGCCTAATGTCTGACAGTAGAAAATATCATTTCACCAGTTTTGTGTCATAATCAACCCCAGGATAACACCTTAAATCAGACCATGAAAAGGAATTGAAGCTGTTTATCATATAGGCATAGCAAAACTGAGAAATATAAATGTTAAAAGGGAAAATAGCAACTTAGAGAACCTAAATCCAGAAAACATAGGAGTAAATACACACACACACACATGTGTGTGTGTATATATGTGTGTGTATGTGTATACATATATACATACATATATATTAACTTATTAAATTTTATGTTCTTTTCAACTGAATGCCTTGTTAAAGGAATGACAAAGTATGATTACTTGGCTATTGGCCCAAAAGTACAGTTTTCTCTACAAATATTTCTCAATATGGAATCACTTGGGATCATGGCTCAGAACTGAGTGTTTAAGGAATTTCGGTAGAGATGCTTTTTTTTTTTTATTGCATTGCAATAAAAATTTAGAGTTAATCAAATGTCATGAAATTTTTCCCTGATAATCTATGCAGCCAGCACTGCATTGGCAAATAGCTGTTTAAATTTACAGCTTCAAAGCAGGGGAAGTTTGCTGACAGGTATGACAACAGAACATCTTAGTAGGAAAATACCCTTAAAAGCAATTTTTTCATCAGGTTCTCAACAACCTCTTTCCCACCTATGCATATAGCCCCAGGAACTGCCAGCTCTTCAGTAACAACACATACTCTATTAGCTTCCAACACTGAAGAAATTGGACTGAAGCCATCTTTGGACTTAACTACATTATCTGTCTACTGCGAAACTCTCAACACATGCCTTCTTTTGCTCACATACTCAGCTGTCCCTTTTAAGTATGCCTGCTCCTGAATGTATAGGCAATAAGTTAATGATGTTGAGTTTGAGAATTCCCCCAGGTAGCTTCATTGTTAACCTTAACCAAGACTATGCAACTCAGCCCTTAATAGTAACGTAGACCAGAAAGCAAGCCGTGTGTCCTTGGTAGTCTAATTACATTGTTATTTCAACACATTCTGTTCTTTTTCATATTTTGTTTTTATCTTTCACTCTTATTAAACCTAACAATGTAACGCCATATCTGATTTTTTAAATTCAATACGTACACACAAAAAAAGAAAAGTTGAGGGGGAAGGTCAGACACATAAAAGTGTGATATCTCCAGTCAGAGCCAAATTCCTGAAGGGTTAGCCCATTAAACGGCCAAGCAAAACAAGACACAATCGGTGCTAACTTCATTTTCAAAAGTTCCCACGTGTAGGTTTATAGGTGCCTAGAGGGATGAGTTACCCTCAATTGTGTCTTGTTTAATTTGGCCATTAAAAGGGCTAACCCTTTTCTAACTTGGCTCTTGTTGTAGATATCACACCTCTACATGTCTGAATTTGATTCTTAACTTGGCTTTTTCAGTGCACATTAAATGTTTCTGATTTGGTATCACTCTAAAAGAATTTGTAAGTGGTTTCTTTGCACTTATGTCTGGACGGATTAGTGTCAGGTGTGATTGGTGGGTTTCCACTATTAAATTATTTCACACTCCCTCACCCCCACCTAACGACTGTAACCTCAGAGTTCATCTTCTGTGTGGGGGGCCAAAATATTCTGAGATTAGGCACTGGAAAAGTTAGATGTATGCATTGCAATCACAACAAAACAAAAATGATGTGTCATTTTGTTGAATAAACATGTTATCTTTGCCAAGAGCTTTTCATTAACACTTTTTACTTGGAAAAAAATAAAGAGAAATTGCCTAATCCGGTAGATAGAATGCAGATATTAAGTCCTTGTTTCTGTCAGTTTCTTCATTTATTAGATGGAGAAACTATTGTTTATTATAGGATTACCTAATTTACGATTTAGTAGGGAGAAACTCAATTGGAATAAACTGAATTTCTTCAAGAAAATTTGTTGTATTTGTTTCTTTCTCCCCCAAGAATTAAATTTAGCCTACAAAGATACATAAAACACATGATAATCTAAATTAGAAAAGATGAGAAAGAAGAAAACTCACATAAAAATTCATAAAATGGAGTAAGGAATGAGTTGTTGCACTGTGAAACTTAGAGCGAGAATACACTATTAGAATCCTGACATACTAGCTCTATAACTAGCTGGTAAGTCATTTAATCTCACTGAGCTTCAATCTTCTTATGTATAAAATAGAAATTACAATAATTTCTACTTCATGGGGTTTTGGTGAGAATCACATGAGACTATGGATATGAAAATACCCTGTAGAGTATTAATATCAGTAAAATATTTCACAAATATTATAAAAAACTAGAAAATAATTAATTGCTAAATTATGGTGTGACTATAGTACAAGTTCATAGAAAGAGGGTATTAGTAAGAATTGGAGAAGATTAGAAAGTGTTCTTTGGAGGAGGTGCAATTTGAAGTGTACCTTTAAGTACAAGGAAAGAAGAAAGTTTTGGAAGAGGGAAGTAGGATTTGGGGGTGAGGGGATTCATGGGCAGCAGATGCAGCAGCATACAGGTAAAAATCCCTGGTATGGGCAATGGGTACTGGTAGTGAGAAAGATGGAGATAAGGGTACATACCCAGGAGTGACAGGAATGAGAATGAGGAGACTGAAGGAGCCCTGGTATGGACTGAATGTTTGTGTCTTCCTAAAATTCACATGTTGAATTCCTAAGGTCCAACGTGGTGGTATTTGGAGGTGGAGTTTTTAGGAGGTAATTGGGGTTAATGAGGTAATAAGGGTGGGGTCCTGGTATGACATGGTTAGTGCTTTTATAAGAAGAGACCCCTGTAGAGCTTACTGTCTTCTCACAGAGAGGTTATGTGAGCACTCAGAGAGATAGCACTGCTTACAAACCAAAAGAAGAGATCTCAGAATAAATCCTACCTTGCTGGCACCTTGATCTTGGACTTCCGAGCTTCTAGAACTGTGAGAAATAAATTTCTGTTGTTTTAGATGCCCAGTCTATAGTATTTTGTTATGGCATCCCAGGCTGACTAAAACAAGATCCAAACATGGAAAGCCTCAAAAATCATACAGAAGGCTGAATACAAGAGGCTATAGGTTCTTTAGGGGAGTGACAAAATGAAAAGGATGTCTTTGGAATGTCATTTTAGTAATGGTGTGCATGGCAAAATGGAAGGGAATGAAGCTGAAAGTAGAGATGCAAATGAGAAAGCTGTTTCTACAATCCATGTATAGTGTGATGAAAATAATTACTGGAAATATAGCAGTGAGAGAGGAGAGGATGAATCTAACAAGCATTTCTAAGACTTACACAATAGCATCTGGTAATTGGAAATAAAAGAGAGAGAAGCGTCATCCTGAATCCTAAATTTGGTTCTCATCTTTGTATTTTTTAAAAAATGAATGGAGAGCTTGGAGTGAGCATGTTGAATTGCTTAAAATAAGAAAATCAAGCATTATTATTATCATTATTATAATCATCATCTTCTTCATTATTAATATAGAGCACTAAGTCTTTACTTATGGATTGGCCAATCAAAGATTAGGAAGCTAGAACTATGCTGACTTTGAGAATTACTGCTACATACCCCCACTCTTACATTTAGCAAAATAGAAATAGGCAAATACCCCCTTCTTTACCTTGTAAGTTTATATGTAAATGAGATAGCATTTGAAAATAATTGGAACCCTCCAAAAATATTGTCATGCTAACATAAAAATTAATGTGCCAAGACACACAACCATTATTATAAGTATTCATATGTATATGGATATATAACTTTATTGTTATATATAACCTTAATTGTTAAGGTCAGTGGAACAACTAAACAATAATCAAATGTTTTCTATCAGGAACTTCAGGAATCATAACTCGGAATGTTATTATCAAATTATATATTAGTTAGTCAAAGAATAAGCTTAAAATTTAGACATTTAAATCCTAAAAGTTCCACACTTAATTAAATCATTTTAATAGATATTACCTCAAATATATAAAGTACTTTCTTCTGAGAGTCTATGTTTTTGTTATAGTCATCCAAAAACATACCTGAGATGTAAGCAGAAGAAAATATTATATTCATCAGAGCAAATAAATTATTTTAGACATATCTTTATTACTAAAAAATTGCTTGATGAACTATTTATTTGTATGCATATACATACATATATACATGTGCATATGCTATAATCATAAATACAGATATCGATATCAATAATATAGACATAAATATGTAAAACCTAACTTTGAACATTAGAACTCTAAATAACTTTACAGGTCATCTAATGTAGTGCTTTTATTTGACACATGAAACCTTGAGACTCAATTTATATGTTCACATTTCACCTATGAAAAGAACTGAGGCAAGAGAGTTAAAGTCATCTTTTACATAAGTGGCAGAGCTAAGACTAAGCATGTGTCTGAGATTCAGAACCTCTCCTCTCAAAAGCTCAAACTTACAAACTTTTCATTTTGTCAAGCTGCCTTCCTGTCTCTTTCTCAGCCTATAATCCCAGAGGCAATGTTAGGAACCCAACCCTGGACCTAAGAAAAACCAAGAAACTTAAGGCCATCAACTCTCCAAGAGGGCCAGTTGATTTGGAGAATGTCTAAACTCATCCCCAAACAGGTCTTCTCAGATTAGATTTTTCATGCAATTACTGAGTTGAGTTCAAAACCACATTGGAAACTGAAGTCCAAAACAAATATATAACTTCTGTTTCCTCCAACCTGCCTCTTCCTCTGGCTTTCATCAGATGGTAAAACTGAGAGCTAAAAAATTGCTTACCTTCTTTGCCCTCCAAACTCCCCTCTCACATGCCCAGCGCCTTCTTGCTGTAGACACTTTCAGCTCTACCTTCTGCAGCTTCTACGTGTGCAGTTCCCGCATCACTCGAAATCAGGACCCTAGTTTTCTACATCTCTCTCAAGTGACAACCTAATTGTTACAAAAAATTTTCCAAACTGTGTTTCTCTGAACACACAAATAAAAAGCTTTTCAAGTTCAAGTAAGTTTTGGAAACTTGATTATATTCCCTTTTTGGAAATTCACTCTGCACATACTAAAGCCTTTGGGATTTTCATAAAACAAAAGAAGGAGGAGGAGGAGAGGAAGAGGAGGGGAGGAGGAGGAGGAGGAGGAGGAGAGATGGAGGAGGAGAAGAAGAGGAGAGAAGAAGCATTTGTTTCTGTTTAACCCAATTTTTGCCAAGTTTATCTGACCATAGACACCTTGGTTTACATATATTTCTCAGAACTAATATTTTGTAAAATGCATTTTAGGAAAATTTGCATTAAGGTCATTATGCCTGTAATTGGATTAATGTTCTTCCTGGCCCTGCTAATGTTTTATAATTTAACTTGAAGTTCCTAGAAATATACCTTAACCTAAAGGAACAGTCCCTGGAGAGAAAATCTTATGCAATTGACAGTCCCTTGAGGGACTAGAGAGTGGCAGAACCTTTCCAGTGCCAGGAAATGCCAGACTAGCACACCTCCCCTGCAGCTCCTCCATGCCTCGTCTCACCATTGTCCACCTACCAGGGATTCAGAAATCACAGCGGCAAAGCTTTTTTTTAAATCCCATTTTTCCACATAAAAGCATATGGATATAAAATCCCTGAGGAGAAAATTTAAATGATATGGTTTATCATGGAGTTTTCTTTCTGCAGTGTTTATTGAAAAAGGCATTATCACATGGATTCCTTTTGAATTGCATTTTGACTTTGTAATTTTATTTATTCATGGTTTTCCAATGTCAAGGTGTTGTGAGAGCTTAAAATTCTATTTCAGACCCACCTAATTGTGTTTGAAAAGATCTATAAAAACAGTTCCTACCATGTGAATTATCTGTGTTGTCTGTGCTCTGCGTAATGGCTCCTACAGCTTCCTGCAGAATTCAGCCCAATGGGCAGCCTTTTCTCTCACCATCAGAGTCCTCTTAACAACTCAGTCAAACTGAGCCAAATAAAGCCTGATTGACACACCTCAGAAAGACCTTTATTTATGCTCGACTACCTCTTTGGAAATATTGCTTCAAAAGTTTTCTTTATAACCAATGTTGGGTTAACCAATGCCTATACTAGCCTGTACTTTTGTTTCTCCTCTCCCTACATTTATTGTCTACCATCTTAGCCCATTAGTTAGTTACTGCATCTACTAATGTCTTTACTACTGCATCTTAAGCAGTAGATGGGCTGGAAAACAGAGATAAAATTCTTTTTAAGGTCACTTCATTTGCAGTAGTAATGGAGAAGAGACTGAAAATGGCTCCCTGAAGCTTCAGGTCGACTCATGATATTATTATCTATTTGCTTCCTTCTCAGTCACCTAACACTTATTTATTAATCAAAAGAAAATTTGAGGGCCTAATTTGCTTATGATGAGACCATATGAAGTATTACAACCCATAATTATTTTTCATATTGACTTTCAATGTAGTTGGGCACACAACCTAATCACACACAAAAAATATTATAATAATACAATTGCTAAACAGTGCAAGCAATGTCTCACAATAATATTTTATTAAATAAATTCACTTTTTTAAAGCATTATTTAGCTCCTACTATGTGCCAGGCAATTTGTTTGGAGCCAGAGATGACTAGATAGAGAAAAAAAAAAAAAAAGAATCTCACTGTCAGTGCACTCACTGAAGGACTAGAAAGAGAGAGAAAGTAACTAGCACTTACAAAATAGTGGCACAAATGCTTTGACGGAAGTATTTCAAGAGTGCTACAGGAAAACAGAAATTCCAGTCACATGGTGTCTAGTAAATGAGAAAGAAACCCTGAAGTGAGTTTAGAAAACAAGGAGTTCGCCTCGGGGATACAGAGAGAAAAGCATTTAAGGAAGAGAGAGAAGGCAGGGGAAAGGGATATGCTCAGGAGTAGAAAGAAAATTCTAAACTGGGTTCATTGGTCAGGGACAGAATAAATGTTGTGCACAAGGGCATCAGGAACAATGACAAAGACAGGAGGCAGCAATCCAACTCTGGAGGGTGTAATAGATTTTACCAAAAAAAAAAAAAAATGGATTTTATCCTTAAGGTAGTACAGAGTGATAGAAACATTTCAACTAAAAAAGCATATCATTTGAATAGTACACAAAATGCCTGCAGCAGCTTTTAAAATAGGAGAAGTTAGAGTAAGGGCTAGTAAGTATGGAAACAGAGGTAGCCTGAACCAGGACAAAGCAGTGAGACTGCGAAGATGGTTCCAGCCACTAAAAGAGATTATGTTTGCTATGCAATGGAATATTACTCAGCTGTTAAAAAAAAAAAAAAAGAATGAAATCTTACCATTTGTAACAGCATGGACGAACCTAGAGGGTATTATGCTAAGTGAAATAAGTCAAAGACAACTACCATATGAGTTCACATATATGTGGAATCTAAAAAACAAAATAAACATACAGAAACAGACTCATAAATACAGAGAACAGAAATACAGAGAACAAACCCCCCTCAGGAGGGAGGTTAGAGGGATGAGTGAAAAAGGTCAAGGAGTTAAGATATACAAATTTAAAGTTACAAAATAGTCACAGGGATTTAAAGTACAACATAGAGAATACAGTCAATATTATTGTAATAACTATGCCAGGTGGGTACTAGACTTATTGGGGGATCACTTCATAAGTTATATAAATATCCAACCACTATGATGTATACCTAAAACTAATATAATATTGCATGTCAACTGTAATTAAAATATTTTTTTAATTTAAAAAATACAGATTATTCTCCAGTTGAACCTAAAAAACAATAAAAATAAATAAATAAAATAAACTATGTTTGAGGAGTGTTGAGTTTATTGATTGTGTTTGGGCTGAATGAATTCAGGTTTCCTCTGTAATAGGCAAGTATAGGTGTCCAGCAGGACATCAAGACTACAGGAATGTGCTAGAGGTAAATTCAAGTATTTTCTGGATGTTGGTGGCAGTGGAAGTCATGGAAATGCCATTTGTGAAATAATGTCAGATCAGAGGAGACCACATGGAAGGTAGGGGAGGGATGTGCAAAAAAAAGAAAAAAAAGAAAAGAAAAAAGAAAAAAAAGACACAGGAGAAACTCTAGGTAACAACATCCACCAGGCAGGTGGGGGAAAAAGTGCAAAGCAGTCTAGAAGCGAGCTCGAGAACTGAGGTAAGAACAGTGTTACAGAAGTGACCCCCTCCCACTACTAGCCTAAGTGAAAGGCGGCATTCCTCAATCTAGGCAGCTGGGACCTCTTGTTTTCGTAGGCTTCCCTGGGGAAGAAGGGCACCCTGGAGATCCAGTTCCACTGTTTGTGTCCTGAACATCAAGTATAACCTCTGCTCTGCCTTTTTTGCTGGTTTGGTAGCAAACCAGTGTAAAAGCAATCTGATTCATCATCTTCACCTATCTGTAAACTGGGGAATATATCTGTGGTATTTTCAGCCCATTTAATTGTCACTTTCATTTTACAGATAAGAAAAGGAAGCTCACAGAGGTTTAGACTTGGCTACCCACACAGGTAATAAGGGCACCAGGATTAAACTCTCACCTTGCTTCAAATCCAATCATTTTGCACTATATCCCACTGGTTCTGATGATATTTCCCAATTGTTATCCTTTTGTTCTTTCAAATTCTTCTTTCTAAATGAGTACAAATTAAAACTAGAGACTGCTTTCAAAATTTGACCTTGCAGCCTTTACATAAATGAGCATCATTGGGCGTTCCGAAAAACAGCTTATAAAAAACACAAATCAGTGATGATTTTTAAGTGTTCTTACTGTGTGAATGCTCAGTGTTTCTGTTCAATTGTCCCTTCTGCTACTTGAAGAAGACAAAAAAAAAAAATTAAAATGAAAGAGTGAATGAAAACTTTGACAAATTACAGTCAGGAAATAACAGCCTTAAGAATATTATTGATCACATTTTAACTTGTAAGTAACCTTGGGGTGGGGGGAGCTCAGGAATCTAAGTGAACATATATAAATGTTCTACAAACAATATGCAAATAGAATTTTCATGGCTATGTAACATATCTAAGAATAAGCCCCAGGAAAATCCTAAAAGAAAATCTAAAGATTAATATTTTGTGGGTCAAGACCACTGTAATCATGAATAAAATGTACTGTGAGAATGGGATGCTATGTAAGATTAGGTCGGATTAAGGAGGCCATTTTTATTTAATCAAGGAGAACAACTTTTTAAAAGGTTTCGGAATGTGTCTCCAGTGATTGAAATTATTCTACTGCTATGAGGAAAGAAACTGGGTCAAAACTCATTATCAAGTGACATTTCCACAAGTAGCAAGGGAATATGCTATTTCCTATCAGACATTACAACCAGAGTCTGGGTAGGTTTCTTTCCTGAACCTGAGCCTAAAAAGCTACTTCATTTCCTCACCTTTTCCCAGCATTTGTAACTATCCAAGTTTCAATAGTGACTGTGAGTAGTAGACAAACTACTCTAATTCCCTGTGCTATAAAACTTATTTTTAAAAGTGACTTGTAAATCAGCAGCTTGCTTCAGTTTCTTCCTGTCAACCCATAATCCAACCATCTCCATACTTAGGGATAGACAGAGGAAAACTATCACAGCCAAAAATAATTTTTTAAAATTTATTTATAATAAATCAGTTTGAGCACAACTTTGCTTCCATTTCTTCCTCTCTGGAGGATCATTATGGAATTTTAATACTCTGGACTTGAATTATCAGCTTTGCTTTTTGCTTTAAGGCCATAATTGTAAGTTACTGAGAGCATTAATTGTGGTGCTCTTTGCTCTACTGGCATCTTTCTTCAGAGAACTCTAAGCAACACTGTTCAGTGTTTTATCTCTTAAATCCTCATAGAAACCTTAGAAAGTAGAAATGGCACTATGATTAATCTACTTTAGAAAATACGTGTATCATGCTATGCAGGGAAGTAAGATGCCCAACTTATTAATTACTTCATAATCAAATGAGAGCCATAGCCTATTCTTTATATGTAGGTTTTATGAGGGCTGATATTTTGTGTTTTTATTACATGGATAGATGGATGGATGGAGAGAAAGATATATATTCATAATCTTGGTACACCGTGTCCTTTCTTCTAAATGTTTTACATCTGACAGAAGTAGGTAAATGGAAAAATAGTTATATGCATGGATGGATGAAGAGGTGAGTAAATGCATGTAGACTATATAAATGGAAGGATGGAAAGATGGATGGATGGATATTGAATAAGTGAGAAAATGTATGGTGGATAGGTAGGTGAGTGAATGGATAAATGGATGGATGGCACTGCTGATTGTGACCTAAAATGTCATTTTATGCCACAAATGAGTCCACAAAGAGGAATAATCTCAAATACATTCAGCAGGAGCTCCAGCTGGGCAAATAGAAAATCCATAGAGATGAGGAAGAAATAAATTGGATTAGAAATGAGTAGTGTTAGGCAAAGGCAAACAGAGCATATTTGTTTCACCAAGTTTGGGATTAAATCAAATCGTAGCGTTGAGTATTGTTCTAGTTCTACAATGGTGCCACAGGCTTTGCTGCGGGGTGGTGAAGATACAGTTATGGATGCATCAATGGAAATGTCTGAGAATCCGGTGCTCCATAAATTATGTATGGAGAAGAATAATCCCCTTGGAAAAAAATATGTTCTAGGGGGCTCATACATATTTTATACTTTGTTGTAATTCAATGTTAGTCTATATATAAGTTCACACCAAACATTTAAAAACAGGACTAGTAGCATATTGGATTTTCTCCTCAACTGTTTAGCCTCTTTCAACAGCCCTGCCTATTTCACAAGGTTATTTTAAGGATTAAATAAGGAAATGAAAGCACTTTGTAAACTGTAAAGTGCTACCCTGATGTAATGTTTCATTAACAAATTAATTTACAAATGGCTAGAACAAGGTGCCTTTTGAATGATGGTTTTCATTCCTATATGAATTAGAAAATAAATGCTCTCATGTGGTCTACTGAGAAAAATGAAGGGGCTGCAGCATTCCCTGATGTCATGGCACAGATGTGCAGAATTCCGATTGTCTACATCAGACAGTAGCAATCAGGCAGCGTGTGGAAACCCATCTGGTTCTCATATTGTCTGAATGAGGTGCTGAAGTGGAGGATTTTTACATAGCTGAATTTGAACAAATCCTCCCGAGCTTTCACCAAATGATTAAAGACAGTGAAAACTGTCCTCAACCTGGTCCCCATTCTTTGATGTACTCTGTCAGCAAACTCTAAGCTATCACGTGAGACAAAGGCTGAAATGGTAGATGTCAGACCAGTAACTCTGGAGTTTTTGAGTGATTTTGCTGAATTGTCACTGGTTCATTCAACTGGGAAGTTATACATAAGACATTCAGAGGTGAACCAAACACAAACCAGACGTACCCAATTTTTAATGTTCTCAGCTGCGTATTTGTGGGAAATATATTTCTTGGAGGCTTGCCATTTCTTTGTTGAGTGCAATGGCTGGGGTTTCTGCTAAATAGTGGTGGTAGGGCTGCTGGTGACAGAAATGCTAAAGCTAAACACAGAAGCCTAGCTAAAGAAAACAAACTTTTCCTCAAGAAGACGCACAATTAGCTCCATGTGTTAAAAGAAGAAAATTATTAAATGATTTAGTCAGGCATCTATGCCAAATGCAAAAAGTTTTACTTTAACTCTTTCTAAGACCATGGTATGCTCTTATTAATATATTATTCTATGATTGTAAAAAAAATGGGAAGCTGATGGTAAATAATGAATATAAAAGATACATCGGCATTTTAAAGAATTAATCTTGATTCCTGACTAGAGTTTTTCACCGTCATTATTCAAACTGAATCCAGAGATGTAAAAATAAATTCTTAGGTTGACCTTAAAATCTGGTTAATATGACTTGCCCAAGACTATCCAATCAGGAAGCAACAAAAGAAAGATTAAAATCCAGATTTTTTAATTCCCAATCTTAGGATTTTTCCACCACACCAATCTTTCTCTTTTTATGTAACCATGTGTTGTTCTCCTGCAGTCTATAGAGTAATAGAATATAGGAATGGGCTTTTAAACTCTGAAATTTCAATGAAGATCCTCAATTGAATAAAGTATTTCTTTGCTATAAAGCAGTTGCTGACCCTGGTCTTTCTCATCAGTCACTTCTAGTTTAGCTACTTTCCACTGACAAGATCATTCTACCTCTCTCTTATTACTCTCAAGAGGCCCTGGAAAAGAGAGCAGCAGGAATAGAAAGAGGTAAGTGTTGAGGTTTCTGGTCCATAGATTTTGATCCCATCATTTAAGTCACTTAGCACATGTTTCATCCCATAGGCACTTAATATTATACATTCCTTCTTAGGAAAGAACACTAGTTGGTTAAATTTGCTTGCATGATCATAAGTATGAGAAAGGAAGTCCAAACTGACCAATAGTTGCCTGTTAATCAAGTCATCATCTTTCAACAAAAGAGCAATGGCCAATATGACTTATATAGTAAGAATCTCTCTTTAGCCTATCATTTCATAAGGGAAAGGGAAAAAACAGATTCTTGCTGTAATTCTATAGGCTTATCTCTAAGAACAGAGATAAGTAAGGAGGTACAAGGAGAGTGAGAACACACTCCCAAATTCTTCACCTAACTCTGCCCTCTCAAGACTTTCTGCATATTAGGAACTTCCCAGTGATCAGCATTAGCAGAGGAATAGACTGAACCCCACTGGATTGGATGGTTTCAAGACCCAAGATCTTCTGAGCCCAGTCTACAGCTGGATAGAAAAGGCTAAGAAAAGATTGTTCCTCAGACAATCTGGAATGCTTCCATGGCCCATAAATGCTGTCAGTGACCTTCATCTTCTTTATATCCAAGATCTATCACTCTATCTCCTCCTTTAAAGACTTCAGACAATTAAAGAACAGACATGAAGAAATCAACAAATGACTTTTTCAACAATATTTAAACTTTATACCTATCTTAAAGTAGACTGTCTCCATGTGGCTACCCACAAAATATATGCTCATGATACACTCATTATAGATAAGAATGTTTGTGACCTTTTCACACACCTCAGAACAGATGCTTTAGAAAATGTCCACCACAAAACTAGCTCCTTTGGAAAGTGTTAGGTGTATTATGCCATGATCAATTGTTTTATCTCTATTTGATCCACTGTTATGTCTTTGGTGTGTATTAGTACTTAACATCTATTATATACTTCATTTGAGGATTTTGGCAGGCAGTTGAACTAAGTGTTCATTTGATACTTAACTACCTACACTCTCATCTAAGATTCTACAATTCAGTTATAAACATCTGCATTATTTTGAATACGCTTTACATCTGCCCATGAATTACAATCAGAAAAGTCTTTGCCTTGGAAATTATCAAGTACACTAGCCTGTAACATAGTATTTGTTCAATAAATAGTTGTTGAGAAAAAGTAAAATGGACTTATCAGGCAGGATTTAGATCCCAAAAATGATGGAGAAGAGGCATAAACAAGCTTATCAACTATCCCAAGTGGTATTTAGAACCTCTGTTTCACACACAAGACAAGAGTTGCTGAACACAGACTGAGATGTGACAGATTCTTCTGCGAGAACACTTAGCAGACAAATAATGCTTTCCTTCACCTCAAAATTTCACATTTTACATGTTAGTTCTCTTCCCCAGTAAGGCAGGTCTTTTTGGAAAGATTTATAATATCTTTTCTTGAATCAGAGGCCTCCTTCAGTTATTTGCTTTCCTAACAGAAAGTTTACCCAAGGGAGCACCCATATTTTCTTTTCTGTTGAAAGACTGGGAAAGTACATACCCTTTATTAAAAAGAAAAAAAAATCTCATTTGGGTGAAGGTTGAGGAGGCAGGCTGGGTGTTCTCGCCATCTCACCAAGAAGTACCCTTGTTATTCTTTCCCTTTTTCTTTTTAGGTTTAAAGTTCTGTGATATTATGAGAAACAACAAAAGGCATTTACATAAATCAGCTAAGTGCTAAGGTAACAGACGTAATGAGAAGAACAGAATTAATGTTTTTGGCTCTCAAGCTTCAACAGAAGGAAGCATTTGTTAATTTTCAGTGAGGATTCTTCTGTAAAGTCATTGTCCCAATTTTAAGCATTCTTCTCCAAAAAATAAATTAACCAGCACTATTTACACTCTAGATTCATTCCAAAACCAGAGCAAAAATCATGCCTTATGAATACTTTTAACTATAATTATAAAGTACACTTTAGGGTCTATTAAGCATTTCCTCTGGAAACTGGGGAAGACCTTGGGCTCTGGCCCAGCCTGGGTCTCAGGAGCTGTACTCGCCTTCACTAAGGGAAAAGGAAAAGACAAATCTGAATAAGGTGGCCTCAGGAAGAAAGAAATTGTTCAAATATGTATAATTCATGAGGAAGAGATTAAGGCAACATTAATGTTGTTTACTAATACTTCCTCATGGCCTGGAAAAGTATCTAGTGCATAATAGGCATCAGATCCAAAATGTAGTGATTCTGGATATACCTAACAATTGCATTTGTTCAGAATACAAAATACAAAATAAAACTGTCTTTGTGTAGCACACCCTCAATGAAGATTAGAGTTAAAGAAGTTGTTATTAGGGAGTGTTGGTTTAAATGTCACCACCCCCACCCCGCCTCGCTGCACAATTACATAGCAAAACACGGTCTGGGTTCCTGTAAGCCACTTGGGAGTGACCCTTGAGGACTCCTAATCCCTTCGATGAGAATAACTCTTCCTGTTGGACTGTCCATGCTATGTTATTGGGAGTTTAGTACCTCTTGCACTGCTTATTTGTTCTCTCTCATCAAGCCAATCATCAGAATCAAAATGAATGGCAAGAACTTGGTGTATCAGGAAAAGCAGGATAAAGCCAACAATAAAAAGTGTAGTTGAAATCTATAGGCAAAAAATATGATCTCCTTTCACCTTGAAGGGTCTCAGACAACCTTCCAAAACTACTGGCACAGGCAGGTGGAGTTGATTTACCAAGGAGAGAACCAGACATGATTCTATGACCTTGACCTCTTTGTATACTGGGTCTTCCCTTTACAGACTTCAGAATCCTTCTGAGACACTGATTGACTATCCTCCAGGATAGCAAAAGTATTATAAAATAAGATAAAGACTAGGGTATAATGCCAAAATGGTTTTCTATGTGGATGAGGTGCAACTTAAATGTTATTTTGAGGTAAACCAGTTAAGTGGTTAAAAGGTATAGCAATGGTAGGGATTTGTCAAGTACCCATTTTGTGTTCTCTTTTTGGCCATTGATTTGTGGATGATGGGTGGTGAACAATAAATACAAGTGTGGAAGGCCTCAAAGAGTGCCCTTCAACATCAAGAGACCAACGGGGTCATTTATTGGACACATAGTGATATGGTCTAGGGATGTAGAAGAGCTCATAGGAGAATGGATCTGTTATAACTTATGTACACTGCAAATGAAGTGAGCCTTCTTGGTAGGTATCAACTTCTACTAGAAAAATAAAAATACTGGACAGAGGGTATAGATTTCAGTTCACAAACTCAAATGTGCAAGAGATGACGCATAGCCACTTTTTATAAATACATTTAAATACAAATGTGAGCCTGCCTCCTTCCATACTTGCAGGAAACCTCAGTCATTGTTAGTGCCCCACCCCCACCAATCTAGGGCTATGCATAGTTCGGTGCCTTACACAAGTATCCAACTGAGATGTTCCCTTTGTTGCTGTATGACTTTCCAATAGACTTCTGCCACTGTGTCTGCCTGGGGCAGTGGCACGTTTGAGGAAGCTGTTTATGAATTCTCTCTGCCAAGATGCACCAGGAAGCCATTCCTCTTAGGAGACTTACCACATCCTCTGGGTGCTACCCCAGGAAATCATGAAAGTGCCTACCACTTGTCTCATCCTTCTCATTCACCAGCTTTGGGAACTTCTTTTAGTCTGGGAAAACTCTTCTCTGGTCATATATTTCCAAAGTCACTCTGCTGCTTTCTCTAAAGCATTCCCTCATTCTCTTCCTTTGGTACTTCAGCCTTTGGAAACAAAACAAACAAAACAAAACAAAACAAAACAAAACAAAACAAAAAAAACAAAAGCAAGAAGTTCTGTAGACAGTTTGTGCTTTCCACACTGCCACAAAATTTTTCTGGGACAGGAAACACAAAGGCAGGCAAACTCTAGCTAGGGTGTGAGGGAGGAAAAGGAAAAATCACAGAAGGAAAACAAACTAATATTCTACTACACATAATAAAGAGAGCTACCAGAGAAAAAGTCCAGATTAGCAATACTTCAGAAGTGCTTAGAAAGTCAGGCTTACTCATGAGAAACCCTTAACTCAGACACAAGTATCACGGGGAGTATATAATGCAACATCCCTGATTTGCCCTAATATGAGGCCAACAGAACTCCACATGGCCTTGAATACCCAATGTCCTTGAATGGGCCACAGTAACTGGCCAGGTTATAATCACAAACATCACTCAACTGGCCTTGCCAGCATTCTGCCCTTCCTTAAAGGGGCCACCACCTGTGTGACCCTATTGCTGATTGTGCCAACCACATGAATGGTTTATATTATCTGCAATTTAACTAAATAACTACATTTTTCCAGATGAGCATCTGCTGAGGGAGGCTGGATTAATTTCCTAGGGCTGCCATAACAAATTGCCACAAACTGAGTGGCCTTAAAAAACAGAAATGTATTCTTCACAGTTCTAGAGACCAAAAGTCTGAAAGCAAGCTGTCAGCGTCACCATACTTCCTCTGATGTTTCTAGAAAAGAATTGTCTGCTTCTTTCAGCTTCTGACGGTTCCCAACAATCTTCGATATTCTTTGGCTTGTAGATGCATCACTTCCAGTCTCTGTCTGCATTATTCTTGGCATTCTTCCTGTGTATCTATGTCTGTATGTCCAAATCTCCCTCTTCTTATAAGGACACCAGTCATATTGGCTTTAGTGCTCACCCTAATCCAGGATGACCTCATCTTAACTTGATTACACCTGCAAAGACTCTTTTTCCAAATAGGGTCACATTCACAGGTTCTAGATAGACTTGAGTTTTGGGAAAACACTATTTAACTCCGCATAGGGTTGGAAACTCAAAGCATTAGGAAAGTTTCCTCTTTTAATGAACTGTGTTGTCCAGCTTGCTGTAGCTATCTGGGACTGAAATAGTCTGGATATACTGTCACTGATTGTCAACTGTCCTTGTACTGCCTCTATATCTCATAAGTAACCTTGACAGTAAGCAATTCTCTACTGTTTGTGGGGCTTCCTTTTGGGATAAATTTTTATGACGTTTAGGATTCCCAGACTGAGATTGACAAACCACTAATCCTCCCTCCCAGCTTTGCCTAATGGAAGGGAAAATTAAAAGCCTCCTAAGAATTGTGTGTTGACAGCCACAACTCTGTCTCTCAGTGGTTGAGGGAAGGGATAAAGTTTGAATTCAGAAGCTCAAACTTTCTGTTAAACAATGAGTAAGTTCTGGGGCTCTAATGTACTTCATGGTGATTATAGTTAATAATACTGTATTGTATATTTGAAATTTCTTAAGAGAGAAAATCTTGTGTTCTTACTACCAGAAAAAGGTAACTGTGTGAGATAATGGATGTGCTAATTAATTTGACTGTGGCATTATTTCCATAAAGTATACGTATTTCAAATCATCACATTGTGTATCTTAAAAACAATCACGCTGCATAACCTACACTTATACGATTCTATTTAACTATTATACTTCAGGAAAGCTGAAAAAGAAAATAGGTAAAAATTTTTAAATTGAAAAAAAAAAAAAAAAGCTCACATCCATTTATTTCACAAAATGGCACTGAGTAATTTGGGACTGGGACAATAGAACCAGTCATTCCATTCCAGCTCCAGCCACGCCCTAGCTGCCTACATCCCAGATCCCTCCAGTTCGAGAAAGTAACCCTAAATGCTACTCTTCACACTGAAAATCTGATCCACCATATGGACTGCCAAAAACTCATTTTCAAGAGAATAAATGCAGGAGAATATGGTCTCTGGGTCTGTGATCTGTCTGCCAATGCAAATCCTGCTGGGTTCTGATTGATAACAGCTGCTCCAGCTGAAGGTGGATGACACCTCACAGTGGTCAGACATTTGGAATGAATAAGTAAGGAAGGGGCCATGATCAGGTCTGCACTGGAAGCTATCACTGTTTTTGCAATTAGCCACTATAGGACACTAGGGCAAAGGGCAGATGAACCAATACCCAGATGAAAAATCCAGAATATCTTCTTTGCTCTTGAAAAATTTGCATCCAGCCCCCAGTTGTGAATGTGAGTCTGAGCTACAGGACAGCAATAGAGCAGAAGCTACCTGAGGGAGAGGTTTCTGAGGCCCCAGGACAACCATAGACATTGAGAAAACCCTGCCTACCTTACAAAAGGTAAGGTCTGGACTGGGAGTCAGCAGAATGGCCTCGAGACTGCAAAGGAGGACTAAAGGCCAGGTTCCGGTCAGGGTGGCCCCTGGAAGAAGTTATTCAAAAGTTAGGAAGAGAGTAAAATCCATGATGCAAGGTACTTACAGGAATTAGCCCCTTTGGGGGCAGCAAACTAAGCTGGAGAAAATGCCCTTTCTCACCATAGCATTGAACAAGAGTGAGGAGCTGGTTAGAGGCACAGGATCAGACACCTATGGAGAAACCGAGGGAAAGATATAGGAATGTTTCTTGCTTTATAGTGGAGGCATTTCTCAAACTTAAAGAATATTATGATCAGCTAATTGGTAGCAGGAGAAATGATGTATTGATTTTGCTATCTATACATATTTATCAAAATATGAATATCAGCTTAATCCACCTACATGTCTTATTAAGATGTGTCATAAGTAGTGACCCTGATTACTGTAAAAAGACCACTTCTTCACATTTAACTAATACAATGAAGTGAGGAAAAAGAACAATGATATGATCTTTTTTCATTGCAAACTACGTCTCTACTTCTGGATTCTTGGTGATGGGTTCCTTCCTGCCCTGCCTCCATAACCACCACCTGGTGAATCATACTCTGTTAAGACTTGAGTCTTCTGTTTAACTTTAAGATTTCTCTTCTCTCCAGGAGTTAGTCTTCTAACACTAACTAGGCTCAACAATCTTACAGTCATGCACAAAAAAATTAATATCTATTCACAAGATGTGGAATAATGTTACAATTTAATCCTTTTCTATCTCCCTGCCAGGTGCTTCGGTGGTAAAACTGGACTCAAGAACCTCGACACAAATGAGATGTGATATTTGGCAAGCCAGGAAATTGAAAGATATGATAAAGAGTTCTCTTTCTATTTAACCAAGAATAAAACAAAGCAGTAGATTTTTGCTAATGTTACCTAAAAGGAAATGCTGATGCAAAGGAATATTAAAAATTTGCAGTCTGGCTTTGCAGGAAATGTAAACTCCATAGAGTAATCAAATATAATTTATCAATATATCAACAAATATTTATTGTATACTTTTTGTGCTCTAAGCAATATACTAGGCTAATTTATGGAACAAACATAGTAAAATTATATACCACCATGTCTAAACCCTTGAGTAAATTTTTTAAAATTTGCATGAAAAGATAACTAGCATAAAAGCAATGGAAGAAATTAAATTACAAAGGAAAAGATAGATTGATTTGACTGCATGAAAATGTAAACCTTCTATTTCTCAAAATACAAGCTTATCAGATAATAAGCAACAAAGTTAAAAATATATGTAATGTTTCACCAAGGATAAGTTAAATGATGAGATTATGATAATATGATATGACATGAATATAATAAGACACTTAGATCCCAATAGATAAGTGGTCCACAAACATGACATTCATAAATGAGGACATGTAATGGATTTATAAATATTTGAAAAAATTATCTCAATAATTAATCAGACATGAAAAAATTAAAACAAAAATTTAATTTACCAATTTATCCAGGACATTTTGATAACTGAAAAAATACAGTTTTTCTTATGTGAATATTAGGAGTGAAGAAAAGAAACAAATTATCCCTCCACCTCCCAAGTACAGCAACAAAATAGGAGGAGAAAAGTCTACATCATTAAGTAATGGAAGAGAGAATATCTGAGGAAAATAATTTTTAAGTTAATAGAATTAGAGAACTGAAGATATTTGGATGAGGGCAGATTGTAGCCTGGAATCTGTTCCATCTTCTGAGAAATTAGAGAACAATTTTGGCAGTGGAGAGCTGAATAGATCATAGGGGACATGGAAAAGGCTTTGTGCTATATTAAGCAAGATATTCAACTACATTCTTACAGTTGACATAATTGTAAGTTTCAAATGGCTCTCTTTTATTTTAGTCATCATTATAGGCTAAAATTATCGTACCAAAATTATAGTAAAGCAATTCTGCAGATGGCTAGTACTAGGAGGTCTGGACACCCAGCTCTCTGCTGATATGACTTAACCTGTTGGATTTTAGATAACAGAAGGAACAGATGGACTGCATAGTTTTCAAAGATCCCCCCAACTGAGTTTCTTAAAAATATTGTATGATACCTGTATCAAGGCAGTCAGTCAATCTGTGTTGTTCTTTAGGCCCAAACCTATATGCCTTACCAGTCATGTTGGGGGTAAAGCTAACAGCTCTTTTGAAAACTGTGGAGCTTAACAAGGATTCATGCTTGATGGGAAAACCATTCCTTCTCTCTGAGAAGATGAGCCAAGGCATAACTGCAGGCAGGACCAGGAGTCTCCTTAAAGTATTATTGTGAATCATAAAAATAAATGGGCTTACCAGAAGCCAAAAAGTTCTACTCCTCTCTCATGCTCACAACATTTCAGCCTAGAAAACTTTAAAAGTTGATGTAAATATAATTCACCATGCTCAAAGGAAAATGTCAACAATGTACTTATGCAACACCTCACTTAGAGCAACGCAAAGCATCCACCTAAACGAGCTACAAAGGGAACAGTCTAGTATGTGAAATGCTTTTTTTTATATATATATATTTTTTGTGGGGCAATTAAATATTAGAGAAGAAGTACTCAAAATAGTAACATTGCTTTTATATATGGACCTGTGGTCCTTCTTCCGGTAATAATTAGCTTGTAGGGTCATTATATGTCTTTTCAGGGCACTCACAGCCCAAGATAAGAAAAGCTAACACCATGCAAGGCTTCTTCTTCTTCTCAAGGAGAAGAAAGTTAACCAACTCACTCAAAGTAGTATATGCTCTTTAAGAAACTAATTTAAAGACAACAAAAAGCATCTTTTTTTTTTACACACATAAAAAAAATTTACATTTCCATCTGGCAGCATTCCTTAGCCTGTTTGAATATAGCTTTGGGTTTATATTCATAAAGCTCATGCAGTTCAGTCCAAAACTAAAACCTAAAAATGCAAAGCCTGAGGAAAAATCAATAAAAGCCATGTATATCTATCATTGATTCCAGATTATTGTTTTCCAAGATAATAAAGAGGATCGTGGTGGATAATCAACATATCTCGAGTCTACATATTCCTCATGAAAATTTCTGACCAAAGAAAACCAGATTTATAGTTTTTTAAACAAGAGCTAGCATACTATTAAAGTGAAACATCTAATAACAAATGAGTCAAATTTGACAGGATGAAAAGAGTACTAACTTGTAAACTAAGATAATGTAAATTTTGGATAATTTTTTAAGAATGAAATCCCACCATTGAATAATTCTCAAAATAGACAAAACATTGACATGCCCGTGCACATTATTACACTTGATTTTTTTTTCTTCAGAAGATAATCAGGATCCCAAACTTGTCACATTCAAAATAGAGTTCCTTATGTCTTCACCTTTGCTTCCAAGTATGTTCCTTCTCCATCTTTCACATCTCAGGAAATGGTGCCATCACCCCCAGAGTTGCTCAAGCCAAAACCCCCTATCTTATCCTCACACCTCACGCCCAACCCCTCAGCAAATCTTGTTGACTCTCCCTGCAAGATCTAACCAAAATCCAATGTTTCTTATCACTTCTACCATCCTGGTCCAAGATACCAGCTCCTTTCTCCTAGACCATGAAATAGCCTCCTAACTGGACTTCCTTCCCTACTTTTGTCCACTTTCAGACAAAATGATACACAGTGCCTGGAGCAATTTTTTAAAGTTCAAATAAGATTATGTCACTGTTTAGCCCACCTAATCCTCTGTAGCTATTACTCTCAAAATAAAATCTAAATTCTTGACCTATAATTACATACATGATCCACCTACCATCTATCTTTGTAACCTCACATCCAACTATTGGCTTACTCTGCTCAACTACAATGTTTTTCTCCCAGATAGTCACCCTCTTAAGTTTTTACTAAAATGCTCCTCAGGCCTTTTCTGGCAACCCTCTCTAAAACATCCATTTGTAGCCTCTATTCTATCACTCTGTATGCCCTACTCTGCTTTAAATATCCTCACAGCCCTTAACACTACTATACATGTATTTGTTACTGTTATCTTTTTTCCCTGCTAGGATGTTAATTCCATAAGTGCAGGAGCTTGGATGTATTCACAACTGTATCTCCAACCTTCTGAAGCATACTCAAAACCTAATGTTCATTCAATGAATATTTGTTGAGTATGCACGTCCTTGAATTAGGATAAGAACAAAAAGTGGATGAAATAACTACAAGCCTTACTGTTATCAGCTAAAATTCATTCCACATATCAGAATGTACCTTGGTATGGAAAGCAATGTGAAAAGAAGTATCAAGACACTAAAATGTTTATTACATCAACTTTATTACATTATGGTCCTATATTAGATTTTGTGTATAATATAATTTATATGTACAATGTCAATTGCATTATATTTTTCAATATCCATACCTATCTCTTTATCCTTTATAGTATATTGTACATACTGGCTGATTTGAGCCTGAAAAATAAATATTTATTTTCACATTGATGCAATAAAATATTTACTCTCCTTAGATTTGGTATTTCAATTTCTGGGAATTTGTTTTCAGGGAATTATTCAAAGCCTGGGCAAAAATGTAAGCCCAATTTTTAAAAAATGTATGAACAAGGTAAAAAGAAAATCTAACAATGGCCCCAAAGGTTTTCATCTCCATCTTCAACCACCTAAGGTGTCCCAACAAGATATCAGCTAATTTAACTGGTCAGGGCATTCCCCAGACTGCAAGATCAACCCCTCATTATTCAGCTAAACTCAAATCAGAATGCTTTTCAATGGAAAACATTTCTCTTTCTTTTTTTAGTGTGTGTGTGTGTGTGTGTGTGTGTGTGTGTGTGTTTAACAGGAAAGTGAGAAAATGTTAGAGAGTATGAGTGCTGAGGGAGGAGAGTTCTAGAAAGCTTTTTTTTTTTTTTGGTATTAAATAGGAAAACAACAATACAAAAGATGTTTGTGCTTATTCAAGATGAAAAGTGTCACAAATCTTAATTGGTAATAACCCAGTTCTGACTAAAGGTTAACATAAAAATGTATTTCAAATATAGATGTGCAGATAGATCAATGGAACAGAAGTGAGAATCAAGAAATAGACCCTTGCATTTATGGTCAACTGATGTTTGACAAAGATTCCAACCTAATTCAATGGGGATAAAATAGTTTTTCAAAAATAGTGCTGGGTCAATTACATATCCATGTGACACACAATAAATTTAGACCCTTTCTTCACACCATACACAAAAATTAACTCAAAATGGGTCATAAACCTAAATAAAAGTGATAAAAGTATAAAACTTTTATCACTTTTGGGATAAGTAAATCATTCTCAGATGTGACACCAACCAAATGATAAATTGAACTTTATCCAAATTAAAATCATTCATGCCTCAAACAACACCATTAAGAAAATGAAATGACAAGCCACAAACTAAGAAAAAATGCCTGCATATCATATTTTTGACAAAGACCTTGTATTCAGAATTTATAAAAAAATTCATACTACTAAAAAATTAAAAGATATATAATATATATAATAAAATATAATAAATAAATATATGTAAAAAAAATTCTGCAATGAATTTACAGATAGTGCTAAACTGACAATATCCACAGGGACAACAATCAATTGTCCTACACCAAATACAATTTGCATTTCTCTGGAAAAGAATTTTTATCTGCATTATCAGTTTTTTAAAAGTTAACTTTCAGCTCCACAAGGTTATAAAGAATTATAGTCAAAGGCAGATATAGGCAGAGATAACTCAGATGGATGAGAAGATCAAGACACCATTAAATTTCAAAGCCTTTTGCAAATTTTTCTTATACAACCACATGATACTTTTCATGATAAAAAATGGTGTTTAAACAGAGACAGAAGGAAACTTAACTTTGGATGGTGAACACACAATGCAATACACATATGATATGTTATTGAATTGTACATTTGAAACATGTAATTTTATTAGTCAATGTCATCCCTTTAAACTTAATAACTAAATATTGAATACATTAAAGTGAAATTTACTAGTTGTTGAATATTTTCCCAATATTGTATGTATTTTTCCAACCTCTGAAAGTTGATTTGATTTTAGCTTTGCCCCAGAAATATGTAACCAGTTAACAATAGGATTTGACGACATGGCTTCCTCAAAAGTACTTCTAATTGTTGTGACTTAAAATATCAGAAATCTAATAAAGGGCTTCCAAGTGCCTGGTGAAATTGCCCCAGGATCTAATCAACATCACACCAAATCGTCATCATCCACCAAGCCTATTTAGGTCCAGAAGGACTAAAATGCCTAACCTTCTCCAGTCCAAAATTTGCTGCCCACCTTCTAAGATATGCTTTCTATCATTGTATCTCCATAAAATTCATGGCAGAATAACGTCTTATTTTAAGATAAAATGAAAGCTCATATTTATTATTTATAATTGACTTTAATAACACTAACAATGCGCTCATCCACTTGTGCTTAGTGTGTAGAAAAACGCTTGCTTGTCACCTTTGCACCAGTCACGCACTCTTTTTTCTCCTCCTTTTCCCTTCTCTTCCCCTTCCCCTACCTCTCCCTCCTGTCTTCCTCTTTCCTTCTCCTTCTCCTCTTTCTTCTTTCTCTTTTTTCCAGTTCTGTCTCCTCCTCCAACTATCCTCCTCCTTCTTTCCCCTCCTCCTTAGAGAACATTCTGAAAGCCTTAATTCTCTATAAAAGTATTCGCACTACCTCTAGAATTATTTTTTAAACCAGCATTGTTATGGCATCAGCACACTCCAAAATACATTTTGAAAATATATATATTTTATATGTTTATACCTGAAAGAAATTCCCATATTTCTGGTTGTAATTTAAGTGCTTGTGTTCATTATTCCGTTCTGTATTAGTGTAGACAACTCATTCTGAGTAAGATTACTTAGTAAATGGTAATTAATAGTCACAACTTTAAGTGTAAAAAGTAAGAAACAGAGCATGAAGGAAGAAGAGGGCACCTGTATGTCCATGTCTATTCTACCACTTCTATGCATGTTGATTCCTTGGAAGATGAAAGAAATGCTTCAAAATAAAAACAGAAAACTAGCAAGGAACATTTTCTCATCTTGGATTCAGTTGGTATTAGATTGTTAGATTTAGAGAGAAGGAAGTTGGAGGGATTTTTTGAGAAATGAGGGCTTCTTTTGTTTATTTTTATCAGATAGAACATAGGATCCAGAAAAGTTGCTTTAAGTCATGGGTGATCTGTTAGCACATGGTAACCTCCAGATACTACTCCACACCTCTGCAAGTCAACTCTTTTCACATGTAAGATGAAAGGTTGTACTAGAAGACTCTCTGATCCCCTCAGAACGTAACTGCTATTTGTGGTTTCCTACAAATTATATGACTTACCTATATAATGACCTAGGCAGAAAGAGTTTCCTAGATCATAATCCCCTCTCCTCCAGTTTGTATCTACTGCTATTTTGAGGGCTTCAGAATATTCCACTAGTGATAAGCAGTAACAGAAAAGCAGTATGAAAAAAAGGGTTTTGTTCCACTGCTAAACTTTCATACACATCTAAGAACCATCTAAGGATATTACTGGCAGTTTCTACTTATATGGGCAACAAATTACATTGCATTACCTCCTGGGGTAACATTAGTAATTAACAATAACAGAGAAACAATTAAATATTCAGAATTATAGATACTTGCAAAACAGCATATTATCGCCATTTAGATTGATAAACATGTAAACAGACGGTGAATAAATTAAAGGTCAGTTCAGATTTTCATCTAGTTATTACTTAAAGTCAAAATACAGCCAAGATAAAGAAAGGGTTGGGCAGGTGCTATGAATTACAAACCTTGCTCATCATCTAAGTAGTATTATTCAATTAAGTTCAGTAAACACCCACAATGTATTCAGCACCAAAACCATCCACTCCCAGTTAAAAGAATGCACAAAATACTGGTTCATACATTCTGTGAGCATGCAATTGAGTTAAAAAATTAAATTAGTGCTCGACCCACAATTAGGAAAATAATTAAATGCTAAATTCTTGGAGATTCATAAATTCAAATAAATCCAGAGAGAGAGAGAGAGAGAGAGACAGAGAGACAGAGAGACAGAGAGAGACAGAGAGAGACAGAGAAAGCTTCCTATAGTCTGGAATTGTTGGAGTTCCTAAAGAACAATGGAGTAACTCAAAGCGTTAATATTGGAATTCTGACTCTGGCCATGTGCCTGGCTTTTTAGTGCCCTGGGTTGCCTGTGTGATGAGAATGGACATCATCAAAAAGCCTAGGCAGCTTATATTTCATAAATGGAAGCACATGAATATACAAGTTGGGTAAATGAACACTTAAGTACTCACGAAAGAATAACATAATACTTGCTAATGGAGATGTTGGTAACAGGGAGAAAGGGGTAGTAATTTTGCAATGAAGAATTCCAATTTAGGATGGGTTTAGTCTAGCAATAAGATCATGCTCTCCTATAGTTAAGAGATAGACTCAATTAGGAATGTGCCCTGTGGGCATTAAGTGCAATTGCCATCTTCAGGACAAACTATACTTGGTCAGCACAGAAAGAATTGCTTCCGTGCATCAAGCTTACAGTTCAATTTACTAACCCAGTAAAAGCTCCATAAGGAACAGTATCTAAAACACAGACAGATTCTATTAACAGTTGGATCAGACACATAAAAATGGATTATTCTTTACAGTTATTTGTACAATGTGGAAATTAAAAGAAGAAGGGCAATATTTGTTTTGAAACCATGCTCATCTATCCTCTCCCAGGTTCATCCCCCTGCATGACTGGAATGGCCTCCTAAATGTTCCTTCCCCTCTCCTACTCTCTCCACATTCTCAACTTCCATCCTCACTGCTACTAGACTAATATCCCTAAAACGCTGTAATTATGCCGCTACCCTGATGAAAAGCTTTTCACGATTCTAAGTCTTGCCCTATAGTGTCTAAATCCCTTCCCTCGATATTTCTTGTCTTTTCCCCCCACTATAATCTTAGTTTAAAGTTCTCCAAATTGGATTATCAAGTGCTCTGCACATATCTCCAAGTATTGAACTTTACTATGACTTAACTCCTTCCCCAAGTAGGATGTTCTCCCCTTTTCTTTCTAAATTCCATTGTGAAAATTTTAGAAAAATGTTCACAAAGTATTTTATATTCCTTCCTTGAGAAGTGGAACCTAATTTTCCTTGCTTTGAATATGGGATGGATTAGTGGCTCACTTCTAACAAATAGAATGAAGCAGAAGTGATGATAATGATTCTCAAAACTAGATCATAAAAAGGTCCTCCATATTTCTCTCTCTCTCTCTCTCTCTCTCTCTCTCTCTCTCTCTCTCTCTCTCTGTGTGTGTGTGTGTGTGTGTGTGTGTGTGTGTGTGTGTGTGTGTGTGTGTATCTATGTGTCTGTGTGTCTGTGTCTTTGTCTCTCTGTGTCTCAAATTGCTGGTTCTGGGGGAAGCCAAGTTCTAGGACTCTTAGGTAATCCTATGGATAGATCAACACTGTGAGAAACTGAGGTTTCCTGCCAACAGCCAGAGAATGAGCCATCTTGGAAGCAGACCCTCCAGCCCCTGTCAAGCCTTCAGGTTGAACACAGTCCTGGCCAATATCTCGACTGCAACCTCAAGAAGACCATGAGCAGAACACCCAGCTAAGTTACTCCCAATTCCTAAACTACAGAAACTGTGGGAAATAGCAAATGTTTGTTGTTTTAAGTCATTAAATTTTTGGAGTAATTAGTTATGCAGTAATAGATAACTAATTATAATAGCTAATGGTAACTGATAACTAATAGATAGCTATTAAATAACTGACCCATTTCCAAGTGTCTAAATTTTAAATACATTTCTTGAATATACCCCAGATTAAATGCCTCCTTCCCCTTAAACCTCTCCTGGCTCACCTGGGTAGAAATAGTATCTAAAATTATACAAGGTTGGATCTGTAACTCTCTTGTAGAATTTTATATCTCTATTATAATGACAAATATTTCTTGCACAATTTTCTCCCTTACTAGATGCTAAGATCCTTGAAAAACTGGTTTCAAATTTTTCCTCTTACCTCATTACAGGAGTTAGGTGCATTTAAAAAAATGGTAAATATTCTAAAGTTTCTTTCCTTGCTTTAAAATCCATTTTTTATAATGATTTTAGCAAAGAGTTATGTACAACTGAAGAAGTAAAACACAAAATAAGAAGTACTTAATTCCTTTATAACTTTTACAAAAGAGAAAATTGCTCAGAGAAAAATAATTAGCATATTTAAAATTTTCAAGCAGATTAGGTGAGTGGAATTAAATCATCACCATTCTGATGTTTGTCTTTGTCTGAAACTGACACAGGATGAAATTCGAGGAGGCTTGGGAATCCAGAGGTGACTATGTTCCTGCCTAGATAAAAGTCCTCGCCAATTTTTCTTCCAATTGAAGACAGAAACTTTTCTCTTTAATATTCTTTGAGTTGTCATCATCCCCTAGACTACTTCCACTCTCCTTACCACAGCCTCCAATTTGTTTTGCACAATATTAACTAAGAATCAACAGCAACATATGAAAAATGAATAACAATTTTAGATTGTTTGTATCTAAAATCCAGGCTTCCCATTTCCTCTGAGTAATGGAAAATGTTAAAACTGATTATGAACTGAGCATGAAATGTTCAGAGCATTTGGCTTTTAAAAATGAGAGCACAAAAATTATTATGCTTTGTTGGAGCTCCCCAGATATAATTACATAAAAGGAAGGATTCTTCCTGCCAGCCCTTGTCTTTGCCACTGGTAAGAGGACATAATGTCAGAACCCATATCCCTGCTTCTTCTGACATATTTCTAAAGTCTCTACTATCAGCCAGTGTTCAGCAGTCAGGAAAGCTCACAGTTGGGCAGTAATAGCCTAAATAGGCAAACCGTATCTATCTCTTATGCAAACAGATTTGATCCTTGGTCTGAAGCAACCACAATAAACCTATTGAGACATGTCGTATAGGGATAATTGTTTTTATAGTAAATCAGTATCCATTTACAGGTTATTATATACTGTAAAACAACTAATATGCTATTTACATGTGGACTAGTATGCATTCTTGACATATCAGACATATATTCAGCTGGCTCCCCTTTCCTAAGCAACAGTGACAACAAAAAAAACACTGAGTTCCTGAACTCGGGTTGTTTCTAGCTTACTCTCAAATGTTAAGATAAACATTTTTTCTGTTCAAAATTCTAATGAGACAAAAAAAAAAAAAGTGTCATATTCTTAGTTTCCAAACTGCATTTTTAGATTTTTGACTACTACTGTTCCTACTCTGTGCTCCTAAAATGGGGATAAATTTTAAGAGACTGGGAATCCTTTAAGTAGCATTATTCACACCACCAAACATCATATTAAAGCACATCTGCATTATTTTCTACACTAGATAAATGAAATAAAGATTTAGGCAATAATTCAGGGGATTTAGTAAATGTTTGCTATCAATACAGGTGATTCAAGACAGTATAATTCTTTTTCTCAGTAGTAAAAGTTTTCAACCTGGATTTTCCAGATAATTAACTCTATATTTCTCTTTGTCAGTGTAGACAGAGCTTTGGGGGGAAACTTTACTTTTTTTTCATCAGACATACCTGCCATTCGAATTGCCACTCTTACAGCAACGTATTCTATCCAAACTAACAAATGGACTCCAATGTGCAACTGTTATTAATTTTCCTTATTGACAGGGAAAATAAGCTCTCTCACATTCAGCCTCTTGGTTAGTTGAATCAATCTCACCTCAAGCCTTAATGAATTTTAAGTGGCCAAAGAAAGTCATCAACAGCACAGCCATAGATTCAAAAAAAATGTTTGTCATAATACAACTTTTCTGAAGTGGAAATATGAAGAACCAGGACAACAGAAAAACAATCATACAACTACTATTCAGAGAAAGAAAAAGTCACAGAGGTAATATGCAAGAACTAAGTGAGGTCATTCAACATTCCCACAGGTATCTAGGAAACACTAAAGGAAAGTGACTGTGTGTACCTAATATTGTGTGGAATGACAGGTATTGAATTGACCAGACGTGATTCTGAGAGGCTATATTTTTTTAATCAGATTTTTCCAGAAGCAATTAAAGATAAACCTAAAGAAAATAAGAGAAAATTCAATATCACATTGGTCTGCTGATTGGTGCACATGCAGGTCACTATTGGTTAGAAACTACATATCCTGGCTTGCTTGTGATCATGCCTGCTCTCCTGAGTAATAACAGTGCCACTTTTTGCCCTAAGAAAATGCATCAATTTAGAAAACAAACTATTTGGTCATCCTAATGTTTAGTAGATTGGTATTAAGAGGAAAAAACAATGACATAAATTCACATATAATGTTAAAACCATCTCATTTACCGTCCTCATTCTGATATTCCTCAGTCTTGGTCAGAGTATGAAGTAAGTATATAGCTTCTCAGCAACCTCCAACCTGACCCTTCTAATTCAGGTAAGACACACACACACACACACACACACACACACACACACACACACACACACTTTTTTCTGGTTCTGCCTTTACATATTTGCCCAAACTATTCCCTAAATAAGAATTGGCTCTTATTTGCCAATCAGTGTATCAGTTTATCCAATACCAAGATCAAGACTCATTTTCTCACTTTGTTTTACTGATCCCACTTCATTTAACCTCACAAGATGCTGATCCTAGAGGTAAAAGTACATTATTCAATTTTTATTACATCGATTCACTTAGAAATAGTATATGTTAGGTTGAATGTATGTGACAAAATACATTGCCCAAACCCTAGTGTACTTGAGAAAATTCTGGTCGTTGGCCAGTAGTTCCACTGCATTTCAGCAACAGAAAATAGCTCCATCTGGAGACTCACAAAGTCCCCACCCCTGTGTTTGAAGGACTAGATACTGTCAAGTTAGAAGGAAAATTCTTCGGTCTCATTTTTCTCATCTACCTAATTTTTAAAATTTAGTTGGAAACTTTTTGTAATCTTTTTTAAATCCTCTGCCACAATGTGAGATATACATAAATAATCAAAGATGGTTCTTGCCTTATAGATCTTAGAATTTAGAATAATAACGAAAACAGAAACCATAAAGTTATAGTACAGAATATGATTTAATTGCTATTAAATAGAGACAATGTGCTATTAAGTTTCAAAGGAAGAAAAAAATCACTCCGGGGTGGGGAAGTGAAAAAAAAAAAAATTGTGTAATAGATAGTGTTAAAATTGGGTTTTGATGTTATATAATGAGGTTAGATAATGGTAGAGATGTTGAGACAGAGGTCTGTCCAGTGAAAAGAGCATAAATAAAGGTATAGGAGTTGGAAATTAGAGTATGATTGAGATAAAACAGTAATTCAAACCAGTAGAATAATAGTTTAGAGGTAAGACTTGTCCTGTCTAAAAAAGGGTAGATTTTTGATATGACTATTATATCTGGGGAGATCAGCTTGAGAAAGGAAAATGTATATGTTCACAGCATTGTGTGAGTATGTGAGCATACCTACAATTTAACTGAAAATACACACGATTATTAAATGTTCATTTACAAAATGCAGGGATTGAATAGTCTACTACTGCATACATTCACTCAATGGCTGCTTTCTGCTCAGATAGAGAGAAAATCAACCATGAGCTCCAAAGAGATCTACTCTCTAGCAAAGATTCAAACTTTCTGTATGATAATCAGGAGACAAAATAGCCCCAGATCCACGGTACTGTAGAATTTCATGTTTATGTTCAGCAGCTCTGATCTAAGATCATGCTTCCTAGCTCAGAACAGGCTGCATTTTCAGATCAAACTCTGGAGGGAAGAAGAGGGAAGAGAAGCAATTACTATGTTGAAGCCGGCATATTATACTGTCTTCTGGACTTGGTGATAGAGTCTCACTTTTCCCTGCTCTAAGTCTCAATCAGTTTGATTGACACACAGAACTGTTCATCTCTCTCCTCCCTAGGGAGGGAAAGGAGGATAAAGTGCAATATTG
Organism: Eonycteris spelaea; assembly: GCA_003508835.1. Classification (NCBI taxonomy): domain Eukaryota; kingdom Metazoa; phylum Chordata; class Mammalia; order Chiroptera; family Pteropodidae; genus Eonycteris; species Eonycteris spelaea. The sequence goes on along the minus strand of PUFA01000067.1, from coordinate 1,856,985 downwards.
CAGAGCAAAAAGTGGTTTTTACACATCATCTTAATTTTCTGTGATGGAGAAAGAAAAAAAAGAATAAGAATTCTAAGTGGCAGAGAAAGGTTCAAGGTTAATTTGATTGGCAATATATGAAATGCCACTTACCTCGGGCCATCTCAAATTGCCCCTCATTCTCTCCACAGTGAATGAAATGATTCTTTCTAAAGACAGGGCATCAACGAATAATGGCTGCTATTACATATTCATATACCACTTTACATTCATCCAGTAGCTTACTTGGCAAGAATTCTTACAAGTCTCTCCTCTCAGATGCATTGTCAGAAAAGCAAGGTCAGGACTGAGAGGGACTCACAGGCACTTTTTAATGGAATATGTGGAAACTGTATGTGGGGAAGCAAACCTAGCCTGTGGTGTGCAAGTGATGTATGCCTCCACTGCCTGTCCCCTCAGTACATGCAGGGAGATGCGCTTTCCAAAGACAGTACTTTTAATGTTATTTAAGGACCCATTTGTATAGTCCTCAGTTTTAACAACAAGGAGTACTTCTCAGTATTGAGAAGAGATAGGGAAAAACTCATTTGTTCCTCAAAAAAATAAAGAGAGACAATTCTCTTTCTACATTAAGGGTGATTTTCTCATCAAAGAGAAACTAAGGAAGAATGTTGTTGTTGCTGCTGTTTTAATAAAAGGATTTTCAAAAAACAGGGAAAGTCATATCATGAGTTTCTGAGTTGTGACACAACCAACACACACTTCTCTGGAGCACGATCCCAATGGAATTAGGGTTAAATCAATTCAACACTCACTTGCTGTCCAATATGCATGAGGCGCAAAGCTGGCAAGTTTCATTTCCATATATGCCATTTTTTTCCACACAACAAAGATATGGTCACAGATACAGTTACTAAATACAGTCCAAGGAAGGACAAAAAGAAAATATAGATGGCTCAGTACACACCCATCCCATCTTAAAGAGACATAAAACACAGGAATTACTTATGCAGAATCATTAGCTTTGCATCTTTAAACCATGATATCTCTCTGTCTCTCTCTGTCTCTCTGTCTCTCTCTCTCTGTCTCTCTCTGTATCTCTCTCTCTGTATCTCTCTCTCTCCCCCCCTCCTCACACATTTTCTATCTCTCTTTTTCTCTCACCTCACTTATTTAATAAGATGGTCAATTGCTGAATTGCTTTTTCTGATTAACTCTCTTCTTTCAAGGTCAATGACTGCCTTTAGCATGATGACAGTGATCAAGGGAACACACAATTCAGATAAACCTGGAAATGTTGACTTATCATAAGTTCAGTGTAATTAAAAGGTGTGCCTATGCCTGAGACAACCGTTTGAAACACGTTTCTAGAAACCTAATGTCTCTGACCTTACCCAGAACATTTGTTAGTGAATTTCCTTTACAGATCCATAGTTAAGGGTAATTTTTATAAAGCACTAAAAATCTACATGAAATTAATGTCAGAATGTAAGCTTGAGCAGTTTTTTTTTTAACTTTAATAATTTCTAATTTAAAATTAGGAGGAAAAGGATTTTCTATTTATGTATTTCTGGAAAACATGAGGTGAGTTCAAATACTTTAGTGTATACTACTGCCTTGTGTTTTGACGTGCAGTGGAAGTTCTTAAAGAATTGTACACTAGAGTTATTGTGACCGCAACTGTTCTCAGTGTTATTGACTTTTTTATTCCTAATGGGATTGGTGCTTCCAAATATGTAATATAGAGAGAAAATAAGAGAAAAAGAGATATCTCCATTGAAGTTATTCTGGAATAGTCTTGCCTCCCTACATCTAAATACCATTCCAGGATGCCAGGATGCATTTTGGCTATTTATGTCCCATAGGGCACTCAAGGGAATCCTTTAAGAAACAAGAGGCAAAATTTTTACTCCAAAAGAACAGTTGATTCATCCAAGTTCAGCAGTAAATCAGCTTGAAATGGTTGAATTTGAACAAGAAAACATGTTGAGAAACAGGAATGTTTCTGGGTAAACTAAATTAATTTTGAAATTAATTTAGAGGTTTGTAATTTAAAATCATGAAATACCTAAAATAGCCATGTTACCCAAAGTGGTAAGGCCAAAAATTAGTGGACAAATGGCCAATATTTTGAGAAAATACCTTGCCCAGGTCGTGACTGTGGTCATTTGCTCCTTCATCTATAAGATCTAATGGCAAAGGAGGCAACAGAATTATAGTTACTGAATTATTCTGTAATCTGCAATGTGTGAGCTCATCTGCAACAATACTGTTACCGTTCTCACTATTCTCCAAACTCATCTATAAAATGAAAATCATAATACTTAACTGCTAGAGTTGTTATAGGGATTAAATTAATATAAAGCTTAGCATCATGCTTAGCATGCTATAAACTCTCAACAAATGACATTGCTGTGATTACTCTCACACCTATTATTTTTCACTGTTTAGTATTTAGCCATGAAAGAATTTATTGGAAACACTGCATATTTGACCATAATCCTCTTTTTTCCACTTATCCAAAAAGTATGTGTTGAGGTCCTTCTACATTCTAGGTACCAGGCAAGGCAGCAGGATTGAATTCCCAGGTGAAAGATCAGAGTCAGGCAGGTGCATGTTTAACTATGGCCAGTGGAGTTCTGAGACTCAAGACTAGCCTAGGCAGTGTCAACTACAACTTCAGAGGTCTTGCAGGCCCAGCTTCTAGACAGAAATGGGTAATTTAGGCAAAAAGTAAATAAATAAAGCTTTTATTTTAGGAAGCCTAAGTAAGTTCTCTCAAAAGAATCCGGGTGTACTCCAAGTAAGCACAAACCAAACAGTCATGTAAACAGTCACCTTGGGAGAACATAGAAGCATCTGAAAGACCAGAAAATAAAAATATAAACTCACAGAATGGAAGGAGAGGCTCAGGCAACAACCCACAGGACTGAAGGTTTATTGATTGCCAAAGATCTCAAAGGAAAAAAAACTCTGCCTTCCAGCCCTGTCCTGGGTTTAATCACATTGATCCACACTCACATCCCTTTCACACTCTTTCCACTCTGAGGCTATCCTGCAATGCACATTTGGCTCAAATACATATACATATGCAGCCTTGCCAAGGCCATCAAGTACATGTGAATATTCTAAATGATAAGCAAGTGCTTGCATTAGCTTTTGTTAAAATGTTTAAGCCTTAAGGAAAAAAAATGACTAGCTTTTGTAGTTTTTAATATCAACCATGTTTTTCCTGCTTTAAAAACATCCCAATTTTAATCACAATAAAAATTTGTTATGTGCAATGCCATTATCTCCTTATAATTATTCATTACATTTTAGGTTGGTTGTTGCTGCTTTTATGACAACACTATCTTTCCCAACTTTTCACTTTCACATTTTGAACATTGATACAAATTTTAATTCTATTGTACCAACCATGGCTAATCATAGTGCTGAATTAAAAATCTTAGTTTTTCTTTATATCAATTTATAACAAGTCTTTATTTTAATTATCCTTTGACTGTATCCCATACATTTTCAAATTTCGCCCTTCATCTGCATTTGTTAACTTTTCCATTTAGATTCTGCTTTTGTAAGTATTCAAAAAAATCCATAGTAATACCAAACAAAGCAGGAGCTATTTTTGAAGTGGAAATGCTACTAACAATGTGGATGAAGAATGAAATTTGATAGCGAATTGTTGGACTTTGTAAGTACCAAGCAGAAAGCAAAGCACTTCAAATGTGTTGTCTCATTTAATCTTTAGGACAATCTTATGAGGTGCTGATGCCATCACACCCACTCACACATGAGAAACTGAGGCTGAAAGACATTAAACCGTTTGACAGTCACACAACTAAGAAGAGACAAAGTTTAGAGCCTCATGCCTCTAGCTCTAGGACCTAGACTCTTAAGTATTACACCATGTGCAGAAAATTTTACATGCTCTTTTACACATATGCTTTTGTGCAAAATACTTTTTAATGTTGAGGTAGCCAAAGGAAATCCACACAAAATGGAATAAAAGTTTTGGCACTTTCAGGCCTCTTTAAACTTTCATTTTTTTCCTTCTAAAGTACCCCTTGCTACTGCATGGTTTCCATTCAATCACGGCTAGAATGCCATAAAAGAGGTAATAACACAAATGATACTGAAATAACACATGCAGCCAGAGGAAAAATCCATGGGGAAAACAGAACAACATGAAAGCAAAATCTGAAGGCTCTCGCCTTGTGGCGGCTGCTGCCTGCCCAGCACCCTGGCTTCACAGCAATCAGCCACACACTACATAACAAAAATTTCCATCTCTAAGATGTTATTATGGGCCTCATAGAACAATCTGTGTAAGGTCATATTTGCATAAGTCAAGTGTTCCACAGTCTGTACAGCGTCTTTACCTAATGCAGGATTAAATCGCTGGTGTGGATTATAATTAACCCTCCAGATTGCCCTAAATGCCAGCCAGCATTCACTTAGAGAAGAGTGGCTGGAATATCGAAGAAGTGAGGCACGGAACTGCAGTTAACCTCTCCAGCACTCAAAAGCCACCACAATTCAGAAATCATTCAAGACTCTTCTATGCACCAATGCCCTTTTATTAAGTAAGTTAGTACAAACAGGGAAAAAGTGTGTAAGTTGCCAACAATGAGGACTTCAAAGGACCTGCATGATATCACCAGATTGTCATCAATGCAACACAGATATCCTTTAACCCAGTGGCATCCAAACTGAATTTCCAGAAGCCCTGGCTTCCTGCCTCAGAGATGCTTTAGGAATGAGAGAGAGAGGGACCAGTCAGGGGGCTGTAAGCCTTCAATTCTTCTCTCAGCCAGTGTGACTTCACTTTTATCTAATAGGTTACTGGAATTGCATGCATGATTTGATTGGAAAGATGATCTACTGCTAAATATGAAGTTGGAACACCACTAATACAGCACAACTTTTACCTTTTCCATGCAGATGGTACTGCTGCAAGATTTAGAATCTTGTCCAGTTAGTCAAGACTGGAAAGTGGCAAAATCTAGACTGGAACCCACGTATTCAAATTTCTTGTCCAGTGCTCAATCACCATACCTTGACTTTCACCCATTCCTTCTGCTTCTTTCTACTCTACTCTGGAACCTCCATTATTATTTTCCACAATTTTGGTAAATGCATAAATGTGAGAGATACAAAGGTGCTTCCACCATCAAACCTTTAAAAAGTGAGCAGACCAATGAGCCATATATGACACATGGAGAAGAGGTGCCCTTGGCGAACTGTGCCTGCTTTCCAACCCTGCACATGTAAGGTCTAAGCCTGTCCATGTTAATCTGCTTAGCCTAATTTCTTCAACAATTATATTGTATAGTGCTCTAAGCATTACCAAACACATGCACATAATTGTCACCAACATATAAATTCTGTTAAATTTCTTATTTTGAAATCTAACCATGTCTAATATGGTTAGATAAGGCTTTATAGTTGACCCAGTCCAACTCTTTGGTCTACTGTGGTTTCAAGTGTACAGGTAAAAAAACTGATACCTGAAATATTAAATGATGTCATAAAGTCTTTAGTGTCTAAGTCAAGACTATAGGCCAGGTCAATTAATTACTAGTATCCTGCCACTACACATTCCAGTTGGGTGCAGTCACAACCACTCAGCAGAACAGATTTCCTGGCATATGGATAGTTGGTAGCTCAAAGCAGAGCCTCATTGTATGACTACCTCTAGGGACCTTTGCTATACATTCTAATAAATCCTCATGCTTTTTCATGGTACCTACCATAAATCTTATGACTTATTTTTTAATTGTTTAAATGCATTTATTTATTTAATGCATGTGTTTGTTTGTTCGTTTGTATATGGCTTTCTCCCCCATGAAAATATAAAGTCCAAGAGGGCACTCGATCATTGTATTGTTTAACATTGTTATTTCTAGACCTTATCACAATAGTTAGAACATTGTAGAAGTTAAACGAATGAGAAAATGAGTGAATAAATGAATTTTACAATTCGATGAAAATATTTCTATTACTATATTTATAGTAATAGAACTATGAATCATGGTTTAATAAGCTAGGAGCTTCTTGAGGGTAGTGTCTGTGCCCTGTTGTATTGGCAACTCCTCATTTATGCCTTATTAATACAGAAAACACAGCCAATAAATATTCATCAGATAAATTATATCCGTTCATTGGTAAAATCTAACAACCTCAAATATATAATAAGTGCTAAAAACATTCTTATGCATTGCTTAATAGGGTACTTGGTTGACTGGTTTGTTGGTTGGTTGATAAAACTCCATAAAATCAGATGTTTTCAGGGTGGCATTTTAATGGAGCCATCATAAAACCTAGTGTTTTTTATGAAAACACAAAAATGATTATTTGAAATATGATTCCTCTAATTTTTCTTCTATTTTCCTTTTTCTTCTTTACGTGATATATATATTTTGTAGAATAAGTTTTTACTTGTGTTCAGGACAGTGTACACAGGTAAACCATCGGGGAGCAGGTTAGCGCAGCCGCCTTCTATATATGTCACTTCAAGTTCATTGATTCATAACTCTGAAAATCAAAAAGGGGCCAAAGTTCAGCGTAACCACTTATGATTGTGAGCATCACAGCATGTAATAAAATAGTCATCGAGCTACTGCTTATTGGATTTGAGAAGGTCATTCTGAGTATGGCTCAAGGCTAAGTGCCTAAGTGTATCATGGGTAATGCCTTGGATTTGTCTGCACTTTTTAAGAAGATCTTTACAAAGCAGATGACAGCCGTAGAAAGCAGAACACACACAAACTCATATAGATCTTTCCCACTAACATTTGGCTTTACTTTTGGAATTTTACAATGTCTATTTCACAAAATGGAAACATAACAGAGACAGTTTCTTAGCAGCTATTGAAAAATGTAAAAGCATCAGGAGTTAGTCTTTCATCTTTCCACCATATTCCAGGTAGAATGAAAAGAGCATTTGGCAACTGGTGTTTATGTGTATGTATAAGTGCTTATATATTCCATTTGTTGTTAGCCTTTTGCACAGGGGAAACAAAGGGTCAATGGATAATTGAAATCTACCACTGATATCAACATTTCACTTCATGTGATCATCTTACTCTCTTCCTTCACTCTATACCTTGCTAAAATGATATTTAAGCTGCTTTCTCTCCCTGTTTCTGCCTATCTATTGGTGAAGGAGTTTAAAAAGCATAAACTCACCATGAGGCTAGCACGATGACAAGTCCCTCAAAGCTCCATTGTCACAGGCTATCCATACTGTAGCTATATCACCTCCTGGATGGACTCCTACATGAAGTGTACAATATCTAGCATGTTTGAGATCCCACATGTTTTGAATCCCAGCAGCAATCTAAGCTGATAGTCACACGTATGTGGGCATGTATAGTTTATTGGCAGGTAAGCCCATCAGGAGCTTATCTGAAGACCTACGAAGGAACTGCCTCTCATCAAAGGGAAGAGAAGCAGGTAGCAGGAGCACAGCCTGGAGGAAAACCTAAGCATTGGAGCATTTCCAGCACAACAAATTGTGTCGTTTTTGTCTCCAGACTTAGCCACATTGAACACCTGACTATATGATTATAGAAAGATGACAATAAAAAAGTATTGTGGGGCCATAGAAGGGCAACCCAACCAAAGAAGCTATTTCACTAAAGCTTAGGAAAGCACCCATCTTCCTCCTACCAAAAATGATGATGATGATGATGATGATGATGATGATGAAGGTGATGAAGATGAGAGGAAGAGTGAGACAGAAGCAAAAGAACAGCAGTCATTCTCTACTTCACAATAAAATGTAATCGGCTTCTGTCTCTCCAACCCCACCTCAGGGCTTCGATCTGCGAACATAGCAAAACCCAGAGGCTGCCTTATTAAAGTTGAAAGATCATGTTAGCATCTGGCAGTAATAGACATGCTTATAAGCACATTTGGGAAATTTCTGAAGTATTTAAAATCCTGCATGCACATCTTGAGACAAGTGAAATTTGGGTTGTTCCTATTAAAGTGCTCCCATTCGTACCCACAACCAGGGGAGGCCTGAGGAATCTCAGGATACATATATATACCTTCATAATACATTTAAATATTAAATGACCACTGGATACTAGATATACATGAATTGGGATCTATAACTCACATGATCAAATTCAGATTGCATTTTCACAAAATTTATTAGCTGTCTACTACATATAGTACACTGTGCTAAGTGCTGTCTGGGATTTAAAGGTTTTAAAAATATGGCACTTTTTATATTGACTATGAAATATTGCTGAATATATATTTGCATATAGTCATATATAAGAACTCCACCCACCTTGACGTGTATTTCTGGCAAGTCTAGACACTCAAATCATCATCACTAACCAAATAAATCAGTTTAAAAGGTCTGTAAGTTGCAAAGGAAATTGTTGACAATAAGTCTATGAACTTTGCTCTCAAGAAAAAGAAATGGAGTCTCCCTTAAGGCAGAAGGCACGGGCTTAGTATGATGTCTAAATTTAAGGTCATCAATGTTACATTTAGTTACCTGCATTTCTCTGGAAACCAACAGCATAAAAAATGACAACTGTCAGCAAGGGGGACAAGACCAAGAAACTAAACACTGTGACAATCCCACTGAAGTGATGGGCTGAGGTACCTCCATGACCCAAAGGGCACACTCATGTCAAAACACATCAGTACGTGTTGCATGTTCAACTAACGTGTCTAAGTCATTACAAGTGGGCAAGCTGTATGCTGTCTCTTCTGGTAAACTAGGCAACATATAGATACATCACATTTAAGATTCTCATAATTTCTTTAAAAATAAAAACTAACCACATAAAGGCTAAAACCCAGGAATATCCCTCACAAAGCTATGGTGGTGGCACATGTAAGAATGAAGACCTAGAACATCTGGCCTGAGTTCAATAGCAAGTTAGTGAAAATAAACCCAAATGAGAATCTAGGTTATGAGACCTGACTGGGATATGAAAGAGAATGACAAAGCTTAGGAACTTAATGGAACCTAAACAAGATTTTCTTCTCCAGCCTCTTGTTTTACAGATAAAATAATTAAGGTCTAGAGAGATAAGTAAGTGACTTGCTCAAGGTCGCAATTTAATGTAGAGTAGAAATGGGGCAAGAACACAGATCTCAAGAATTCTAGTATTATATTCTTTCCATCAAAATATGCTGTCTCTTTTCTAAGATAGTTTAATGGAACTTATATCCTATAGGCTAAAAAATGTCACTCAGTCTCAATTTCACAACAGGCATACTATTTGAAGTAGCTACTGTTCCTGCTTGCCTTTAGCTAAAAAAAAATAGAATAAGGAAATTGACTGGATGAACTCACTTATAAGCAGATGTACAGCTTTCACCACCTGAAGTAGATATTTTAAGCAACTGCCGCCACGTTTCAATTTGAGAGATTTAATGAGAATAAATGATGTCCTACTCCCCACCTATGAAAACACAAATATTAAAGGAAGTGTGGCACAAGAGTACACACAACTTCCTTTTCAAGATTCAAATATTTCTTAAGAACCTACTATGTGTGAGAACTCTACCTACACTTCAAGTATGTTAAGTTCTTAAATGTAAGTGATTCAGATTCTCAAAAGGGTGACCTCAAGTCTTCTAACAGTGCCTGTGAAATTTAATAATTGGGAGGCTAACACCAAATCTCGTTTGTGGCTGCTTTAAATGAAATAGATCACAGTTAATAAAGAGCCTGCAAATTAAAGTAACCCAGCAGTCTTAACTAGCAATTAAAATGACTTTTTTTCCCTATCAAAGGTGAAACCATATGCTGAAGCAGATTTTTGTCACATACAAGATAAATGAGCAGTTTGGCTCAGTGGGGAATAATTCCAGTTCATGTTGAAAGATCAGTTTCCGTATCAAAATCTTGTTCTCTCAATGTCAGGTTTCTGATACCAGTTACTTGAAGACACCTGGGCTTAAGAGCTTTCCCCATGGGAACACAAATATAAGGTAGGTGTTCTCCTCATTCCTCCCTGTACCCTCAGAGTAGAAAGAGGGGAATTAGGAGTTTAATACCTGATATGTGTTCAGAACCTAAATGTCAACAAAAGCCTAAACTTAGTCTCACCTGCTCCACTGGGACTTGTAGGTGTACCCAACATGATTATAGAAGTATGTTGGGAATGAGGAGCAAGCTGGGAGAGAAATGTTCATGACAACATCTAATCAAGGTTGATGCCCATTTTACTTGACCAGTGGATCTCTAAGAACATGGAAAGGGTAATATGGGCTCTAAGAAGTGCCAATCATCATCTAAGAGGTAAGATGAAACCAGACATAATGCACACATAATATTAATACAATAACAGTCAATTGCAAGCTCAGCTGTTTGGATCACGTCTTTGCAAGTACTTGACTTGCCTCCATGTCTTCACTTGCTTAAATGATAAACAGATTAGAGATAGTGGAGGTGGCATGCCTAATAGACAGGAAATGATTACTGATATCAGAAGACAAAAGGCAGGTAGAATGAACGAGAAAGTTTAGATAAATAGGTGACAGATACACAAATGCATGTATAGATAAATAGATAGATTTATACACATATATGCATATCTAAATGACAATAAGGATGGGATGGACCAGCGAATGATCAGCAGGCAAAAAAAAAAAAAAAAAAAAAAGACATACTTGTTAGATGCTACTTAGTTCTAGTCACTGAACTTAGCACTCCCTATACATTATCTCATGTAATCCATCTGTAATGGCACTGCTATTTTCCTTATTTTACACATAAAAAACTATTAACACAATTAATAACATCATCAGGGTTAAAGTTAAAAGCTAGTTCTGCATTGCCACATAACTCCTGGGTTTTCTACTACCCACACTGCTTTTCATTCAAGGTCATGCTAAAATTAAGAAGATATTACATTATAAAATGGAATGCAAGCCATATAGATTTGCCCTGTGAATACATAATAATAAACTACACCTTCCTATCTACTCAACCATTAAACACATGCATTCTACTGAAAACCAGGATAAAAAGGCAAGACAGTACAAGACTACTCACAAGTAGGTGAGGAGCATATTTCTGTCCAATATTGTCTTTCGTTACCGCATCCTTTACATTTTCCACGGTCTCCACACCCCCCACCTCCCAGCTACTTTTTTACCTCAGCAGTTCTCACCCCCTAACGTACATGAAAATTGCCTAAGATTTTGTTAAAATAACAATTCAGGTTCAGAAGATCTGGAATATTAGATTCAGCAGTTCTAACAAGATCCTAGGTGATATAGATGCCTCTGGTCTGGACCACACTTTGGGTAACTAATCTCTGCTCTACATCCCATTATTAGAGAAAATCAACATGCTGTGCATAAAAGGATATTTAGCACCATTCTCTGGGCACTGAAAATATTTAATACACCTAATAATAAGAAATGTGATGTGAACATGAGAGATCTGAGTTACATGTATATTTAAAGGACTAGGATCGCTAAGTCATAGAATCCCCCTAACTCCTCCCCAAATTACCCAGATGTAATTTTATATTAATAAAACCAAGAACTATACAATAAATAGTAGAAGCCATCTAAATGCTATTTAAATATATATTTACTTCTTATTCATGATCTTTCACCCATTTAATTTTCTCTGAAAGATTACTGAAGTCACTTTTTAAATGGGTTTCAATGTTTCCAGGGCTGCAGCTTATTATAAAAATGTTCACAGCAGATAGATTCTTGCTTTAGCACAGCACTATTTTTGAGCTGGCAGACACAGAAATCAGTATGCGGATATTGTACTATAAACATTAATTTAGTATTATGTGGAAGGTTGATTGATTAATAAATACACAAGGCAGGAAGCCTAATTTAACTCTTAATTTACTTTTTTTTTTTTTCACAGAGAAGGAAAAATTAATCTAGAAGTGTTGATTGATTGAGAGTTTTAGTCTCGTCTAGACAGAAATGGAAAGACTATGAACCTGGGACTTTGCAAACTGCATCATTTGCAAAATAAACCCGATCAACAAATTTCATCACAAAGTGATTGATGGTCAGAAAGGAAAGGTTGTAGCTCATGGAGAAGAAGAATATGTAATTATCTGAGGAGCAGCTCGTCATGCAGAGTGAATCAAGGAGAAAGAATTAGCAAGTATCTTCAGCTCAGAAGCAGATACAAATGAAAGAAAATACACTTGAAATTTTTTTTAAAATGAATGAGCATTAGAGCACTCCAGTAGACTAGCAAATTAGAATTAGTACATTGCATTATTAAGAATGTACAGAATATAAACATATTTTAGTTGCTGTGGTCCTGCTGCTAAGACTGCATGATGTAAAAAACCAACTTATACTCTTGCCATCATCAAAAGGTTACATTTAAACCAAATGTTCTATATCCAGATTTGAATAGGGCTAAAAATTGTCTAAAAACAAGAGAAACACTCATTTCTCTCTTTTTGCAGAGTAGCAATTAAGCTGAATAGGGCAATTACTTATAAATTTGACCTGCATCTCCTTCCTGTGATTCTGTTTTTCCTTTCTAGCTCATGTTTACACAATGACAATCAAGGTCAAGTTCCAAGCCCTAAGCCTCTGAAAGCTGACATCAGCATCATCAATACTATTACCTTTTAGTGTACCCATGGAAGAAAGTGGAAGGAAGGAAAGAAGTGCTAAATATTCTACCAGAGATGCTGATCAAAGTTCTCACATCAACACTTGGTTTTATTAACCTCATTTTACAGATGTGAAAACTAAAGAGTAGGGGTGTTAGGAAGATTGGCCAATGCTGCAACAGCTATTAAGTGGCAGAACCCCATTTATGTTGGGTTCTGTGCATGCTCTAAAGCATGATCTTTGTACAGGATGCATCAGAATGGCCTGAAAAGCTTGTTAAAAAATTGGAGGGCCCCACATTTAGAGTTTCTGATTCAGTTAATATCTTAGTTTCTTTTGCTTCTGTAAAAAATTAGCACAACTCGGTGATAAACACAATTTTCAAAACACAATTTTGTTCTGTGGGTCAGAAGTCTGATTACAGCATAGCTCAAGTGGGTCCTCTGCTCAGAGACTCATAGGACTGAAATCAAGGTGCCATTATGGCTACATTCCTTCCTGAAGCCTCTGGGGAAGAATCTGCTTTTGAGCTCATTCAGGTTGTTGGCCATATCCAGCTCCTTGCTGTGGTAGGACTGAGGTCTTCACCTCCTTGCTAACTATCAGGCATGGATCAAGCTTTCTCCTACAGGCCACTTATATCACTTGCCATGCTTTCCATGTGGCCCTGTTCAACAAGGCCATCCCTCTCACACTTTGAATCCCTCTGTTGTAGCTCTGACTCCAGCTAGAGAAAGTTCTCTGCTTTTTAAGGACTCGCTGTGATTAGATTGGGCCAATTGGATAATCTATAATAACCTCCCTATTTTAAAAGTCTGTAAACTTTAATTACATCTGCAAAGTTTTTTTACACATAATATACATGTAATACAGGATCCATGGATTAGAGAATAGAAATCTTGGAGGGGAGTAGCATTCTATTTACTGAGCTGGGGCCCCTGAATGTCCATTTCTAACAAGTTTCTAGGTGATGTTGCTGGTTCTGGTACCACACTATGAGAACCCTTGCTCTAGCTTCTACCCCAAATGTGACCCATGGCAACAGCTCTTTAGAATCTCAAAATCTCAGGCCCCATCCCTGACTTGGTGGATAAAAAGTTGCATTTTAACAAGATCCCTAGGTAATTTGTGTGTACAGTATAGTTTGAGAAGCATTGTTCTAGGACTGTGAAAACATAAAAGGAATGGAGTAAAATATATGTTTTATTTATTCTCAAAACCTTTTGGTTTGACCCTCTTATGTCAAGTTATTGCCTTTTGGGGGGGCGGGCAGGAACGGAGAGCAGTGTCTTACCTCTAAAGTTGCACTTGTAAAATTCCTGCACTCTCTCTTCGAGTGGTTTTATTTGCCTACCTCTATTTCCGCTTTTAATTCAAAAGTGGAGGAATCTCTCTGTGAACTTAGCCCTGGAAGTGTTTGGCAACCTGAAATATTGCAGATTGGACTCAATTACCGATTGGGGAGTCCTGACAGAAACATCCCTCCTCTGGTCACATCCAAGGTTGGATGGGAAGAAATTACAAATGACGCTCAGATGGCCATCCCTGACCAGAGACAGGGTGAGCCCCGACAGGTGCAACATACTCTACTTGTACTTTGCCATTAATAGATTACCTCTGTCCTGGAAAGAGATTCAGCAAAACCTAAGAGTCCCAGAGGAGGAGGAAATATTATTAACTCTTTTATTGAGGATGTTATTGGTTTTCTGTGAGTTACCATTAGAGGAAAGTGACTGCAGTTAAATATATTAAAGAAGACTGCAGAATGATGCAGACAGCCTGTGACTAAATACACAGCTAACTTTCAGCTTCAGCTTTAAAATGCCTAAATATAATTACTGAAATCTGATCATTAAACATCCAGAGAAAAAGGGAAGATGTTTTAAGATGTCGACATTAACTGAAAATTAATTATCTCAAACTCTCCTTATTTTTCTTAATTTAAAGTGAGGTAAAGAGAACAAAATGAAAATGTAAGAATGTTTGGGAATGAAAATAAGAACATATAAGCACAAAAAATTTTTAAGTAAACTCTATTAGAAAAGACAAACCAGCAAACTCTCTCTCTCTCTCTCTCTCTCTCTCTCTCTCTCTCTCTCTCTCTCTCTCTCTCTCTCTCTCATATACACGCATGCATGTGCACACACACACACACACACACACACACTGCGCTATTTCTTTTTTAGTGCACTGAACTTCAGGTGATATCAGTCCATACTTTTTGCTTATATCAGTTGATTATTCCAGAATCAGCACAAAGAATCATATAAACCATCTCTCATCCCAGCACGTTCTCTCCATCCTTGCACTTGTTCTCCTTTGACCGGACAAGGAAACCATGGGAGTTCCAGTGCTAAGCCCAATCCTCTAAAACATTAGCAAATTCTCTGTAAGTATTCAATAATAAAAAAGTGTTGTATATTGACAAAGGATGTCAGCAACTCAGAAATGTTTAGTGAGACATCTGAAAATGTAGGTCAGTTATACCACCGAAGCGTCTGTAAGGCAGTAGCAATTCAGGCAAGATATGGGACAAAGTCAAAGAGATGATAACTACCCCAGCAACCTTTGAAAGGAAAAACAATTCTCACCTCATTGATCAATGCCATTCTCCCACCTCCATTTCTGGAAACTGTTTACCTCAAGAACATTTATTAAAAAATAAAAAAAAAACAAACAAGCAAACAGTTTCCTGAAATTTTAAGAGTGTTTACTTTTGAAAACCACCTGGCAAAATACCTTAGCTTTCAACCCATTGCTCATGTGCCAGTGTCCCTTTGATCTGTTTATTGGGGTGAGGGAAGAAATGGGAGGGAGCTCAGATCAAAAACAGATCTCTCTGGTGTCACTGGGGGCTACAAGATGACCTTCTATTGTATCCTTGACTTAAAGGGTAGTCAGGGGTTGCTGTGCAGCCGATAAACTTCAGACGATCTTCGCCTGGTATTTGAGCTCTGGGCAACACTCTAATTCCTTTTGATGAAAGGCGAGTCTATGCTGCTACTGATTAGTATGTCTCTTCTGGAGGTTTGCGTGTGGGCTTCTCTACAGTAAAGGTCAGCATTGCCCTTTCCCAGCTAAACATCATCATGAAAAGGATTTTCTAATTTCTATCAGGACCATTCTTCCATTCTTTTCACCTTTTCGACAATCTAATTGCTTTTCCTCTTCCTCTTTCCTTCCCAAGCAATTCAAAGTGAAGGGTGAATCTGCAAGGATCAGGGATGAGAGGGGACCTCAGTGGCCTAAAATAGGCTGCCAGAGCCCTTCTCTGAGCAAAACCTACTCCCCTTTATGATTTCTCTTTTGACATGTTCCCGCTCTTCCAAGCTTATAGAAGCATTGTGGTCATCTCAAATTTTCCTTTTCCTTGACCCATTTATATTTGACCCGCCCACCTAATTGGTTGTGGTGAAGAATTAAATTGAAGTACTTAGTAAAGTGCTTATATCACAGTCCTCTATAATTTTTTATTTCATTTAAATTAACTTCATCAATTTCATTTCTACAGTTTTATTCAGCAACCGTGGGTGAACTCCTCACCTTTGTGACCTGTTGACAGAGCTGCACTTCTTCTTCCGTCTGTCCCCTGTGCTGGGCCTGTCAGCACTAACAACTAGGTGAGCCAGGTGGTAAACCTGAGCTCTAAGCAGTGTGCTCCTCGGCTTCGCTCAGATAATCCACCACGAAGTACTGTTGCTTTTGCCTGATAGTATAACACAGGACTTAAGAACTCGAGACCTGGATTCTAATTTCATCTCTACCACTTACTAGCTACGTGACCACAGACAAGTTCCTTAATCTTCCTGCCTCAGTTTCCTCATGTGTGAAATGGGAGTGATAATGACAGCGCTGCCTGATGAACTGTTGGAGGTTTAAGCAAGATAACCTGTGGAAAGATCATAGTCTGGGCTTGGCACCCAACACGAGCTTTGACAAGGGTTGGCTGTTACTATTGATTGCCCCCTGAATCCTTTTCTCACCATCTCTGCATGCTGCTCTCTCAGTTTTGCCTCACAGCATCTCTCTAGGGAACAAGTGCCATCACCATTTAACTTGTATCCAGCCTCTGGCATCACCTCCTTAAAGAATCCATTCCTCTCCTGGCACCAGAGAAATCAGTGCAAGCAGAAAAGCCCCATATCCCATTTCCCTACTACAAACCTTACTTATAGCCATCTTCCCAAACTACCTGGGTTTAACAATCAGTGTATTTCTTTACCAAATAACAATGACAAAAACATACTTTTGTAGAACACAATAAAAATTAATTATTGGAAAAATTTAATGTAAAAAAATATATACAAAATATAAGCTTAAAAATTTCTATTATTAGATTTAACAAGCATAAATACTCCCTCACAAATTGTTTTGAAAGTTTCTAAACATTTATTCCCAATTTCACTATCTCTTCATGTATCCGTGACAAACAGTTGCTGAACCAAGAACAATCCTTTGAGAAGCAGTGTTCGGTGCTTGTCATGACCTAGGCTATGGCCAGTCTTTGTTGAATCCCCCCACCACCCCAGCTCACTCTTTCTGTCTTCCTTCCTTCCTTCCTTCCTTCCTTCCTTCCTTCTTCCTTCCTTCCTTCCTTCCTTCCTTCCTTCTTCCTCCTTCTCTCTTTCTTTCTACATTATTTAGGGGTTGCCCCAAGATACATTTCTATTTCTATTCCTCCTCACATGCCATTCTATTTCTCTTTCCCATTTTTGTAACCAGAAAACTCCTGAACATCTTGTAAGATCCTGTTCAGGTGTTGTGTGGCCTGAAGTCTCACATATCTGCTCTTTGGCATTACATGTAGCTCTGTCTCTCACAATGAGGTTGATTGTCACCACTGTCCAACTCTCTTGTGGATCGCCTGCCAGCCCTCCAGTTGCCATGGTTCCTCCCTGTCTTAATAGCTATTGATTGCTAAGTCCTGCTACCTCCACCAAAGCTGCTGCAGCTCTAGGATTCATATGTTAAAGGAAAGTCCCTTCCCCCTCAGTGACTAATGCCACTTGAGACTTCTAGTGAAAGCCTGCTTATTCCATTTTTCTGCCTCTTCCCTAGGCTACTTGAAGAAATAAACTTGAACACTAATCCAAAAAATATCTAAAGGACATAAGCGTGTATCTAAAACACTTCGCCAAATGCCTGCTTTGTATCTGGTACCCAGCTGGATGCAGTAAATACAAGAGGAAAGACAGAGCCCCTCCAGAAGAGCAGTACTTAGAGCAGTTCGAGACGTGCTATAATCATAGAATGTACAGGTGGTCACAGTAATTCAAGGAATAGCACACAACTGGTGACACAGGTTTTAGTCCTGAGACAGTTCTGCATGGGTCTTTCTTATGTCTGCACATCTGCAGAAACAGACAACCTTTTCTCTTTTTTCAAGGATGTTTGTAAAATGAATAGCCTTGAAAGATAGAAGCATGTATCCTTCTAGAGCAGAGGGAAGAAATGTTTGTTGTGTGGTATAACAAAAATATTGTCTCCCTCCTGAGTAAAATATTGTCTCCCTCCTGAATATTGTTTCCTTGCAGCACATTTATTTAAAAAGGATGGAGTTTCCTAAGCTCAGAGTTTCTCAGCTGTGAAGCACATCTAGTACATGTGCATCGTCCTCTGTGGTATTTGATCATGAAGTGCATGCTGCCTGCTCTGTGAGGAGTAATAAAGTCCTTGTCTCCTACCCAGGAGTGTCATATCTTCTACCAGCATCTATGAATCTGTGGTGGGCTAAAGTGTGAGCTTCAAAGTAGGGTAAAATTAAGAACCTTTATAGTTCTTGACATTTAGATGAGGTGAAGGAAGTATTTCATTAGTCCTGACACCCAGATGAGCTAAGATATGCAGCCTTTGTGTAAGTTAGCCACAAGGGCATTTTACAAGACAAAATGAAGGGCACACTGAAGGACAAGAAGGCACGACCACACAATGCATTTAGGAAAGTTCAAATAGAACAAGGTGTCCAGCTCATCCTCAAGAGTTTTGTATACAGCCATGAAACTAAGTCAATGTACAGTAAGTTCTCATTTAAAGTTCTTAGAAACTGCAACTTTAAGCAAAACAATATATAATGAAAGTAATTTTACCGTAAGCTAATTGATATAAATAAGAGTTTAAGAGTTAAGTTACTACAGCATATTTGCGGTCACAAAAACATCACCAAACTTGTAAATAAAGACCCAAAACACTTCTAATATTAAACATTGAAATAAATGTGAGCTATATATACATTTAAAAAAATTAATGCAAAGATAAGAGAATTATTTTCCAACCCGCTTTTTCCAGTTCAGGGGCGTGGGTGGCAGGAGCCTCTCCCAGCAGCTCGGGGAACAAGGTGGGAGTTCACTCTTGACAGGACACCCTTCCATCACAGGGCACACTCATACACACCCGCACTCACTCAGACAATTTACCTTGTGCACATCTTTGGGATGTGGCAAAAAACCGGAGTCCCTGGAGAAAACCCACACAGACGTGGGGAGAACATGCAAACAGTGGCCACAAACAGTGTGGCCTCACCAGGAATCAACTTCTTTTTCCCATCAATATTATAACAAAGTGACATTAAAGGAAACAACATTATTTGAGGACCTACTGTATTCAGTTTGGCCTTAGGGTTTGTTTTGAGTTAAGATTTTAAATAATATTAGCCATAGTCTTTAAATTAGCTAATGCAGTGCTTCTCAAACTATGTTAAAGACTTATGTTCTGTATAGTGTTAATTGATGTGCAAAGAAAAAAAGGTTTTTCTTGCACAATTGTGAGTTTGTTAACTGCAAACGAATTTCAATAGATTTCTTTTCCCCACTGAAGTCCTCCTCAATACTTTAATAGGCAATAAATATTTCAGATCCCCAAAGGCTCCGCCTAGCACACAGCCTAGCCCACACTACTCTGATCAGATACCCTTTCTTTGGGGATCCTGATCAACATTTCCCAGAATCATTGTTCTGCTCCTGTAGATACAAGTAATGTTTGTCTAATCTGTTTAAAAATGACTATGGCATTATAGTCACTTCATGGATTATATAAATGTCTAACTTTTTTAAATTTAAAATAAAAAAAAAAAATGGCTATGGCAATTATAAGAAAAAAATTATAATTGAATAAAATTAATCTTTGGCTAGATTTTTTCTATTTATTTTTTTTTCAAAAACAGTTTTTAATTATCTGTTCTACTGGAGCAAGGAAAAGAATGGCTACACAAATATTGACAATAGTTTTATTCTCCAATCCTACAGTGTCAGAGTAGCCTACACTTTCTTTGTTCTATATTTAATAATTGTTTTATCATTCAGCACATATTCATAACTGAGGCTCTGTTTCTTGTGCTTACATCCATTAAATGAGAGAATGAACCACTATATTCTGCAAATATTAGATGCTATAATACTTAATACATTTTTAAAAATAAAATTGGGCGTTGCCAAAATATTTTCAGTTATTTTCCCATTGAAACCAAAAATACATTAAGTACTTACCCAAATCCAGTGATGAAATAATTCTGAATTTTTTTTCACTTGTACAAAGTTTCCTTCGAAATAAGCGGCAATTCTGAATGTGGGCTGGCTCCGAGAAGAATTCTGTGATAGGTCTTATGCGCAGATCCCATGCTCAGACGAGCTAATGTGCAATTTGGGTGTTTTTGTTGAGTTTTAGATGTTCAGCTTATTGTTGTTTCAGGGAGAGAGATCTGAGGACGTCCCTCACTCTGTCATGTTTTCCTCTAGATTTTTTTAAAATTAGGATTCTGTGGTTCTATCCTTCATGACCTAAAAAAAAAAAAAATTGAAATTCTATAAAAGCATACATGCATCTGTTCTCTGATCCAATTAATAAGTCATTCTATTAATTGCACAGGTACATTTAAGCATTTAAGTCATACATCCTCATCTCTAATCAACTAAACTGCTCCAAGATCAATTCATATAATACTAAATATAAATATAGAGAGAGTACAATAGAACACAGCAGGTTTGAAATTAGTCAGTACAAATCAAAAATTTACTTTGCCAAAGGAGGCACTTAGAGTTTTTTATATTCTACATTAATAAAAATGGAAAATAGCATACTTATTTTAATATGGAAAGATGTATATAATACTATGTGTATTATAATACTATGTGTATTATATGCGTGCAAATATACCATACATTTTAGAAACACCTATACAAGTTCTTTCAACTCTAAAACTAAAAATATTAGGAAACAAAGTAAGACAAAGTTGATAGCCCTTTGATTGTTGGCCACTTTATGGCTGAAACAAAGGTTTTAATCAATATTAGAAGCACACACTACAATCTAAATGTAAATATTATTTTATTAAAATTGTAGAGAAAATTGATATTTCTCATGAAAAATACCCAAGAAAAGTTCTCTTGGCCAAAACTATTTGGAAAATTTTGTTTTCACTTATTTCAACCTATTGAAGGACAAATATTCAATGTGCTGGCTCTCTGCTCTGCAAATTCACCATTGAATCCTTTACCTCTATCTAGCACAGAGCTATCATATGAAAGACATACGATCAATATTTATTGAATCAATAAATGAACTTTTCACCTTGCAATTGTTATGATAACTATATTGTGCAATTTTAAGTACATTTGCTGATTTGTATGAAATTCTCTACCACCAATCCATTTCATTTAAATGAATAAAAGCAAGTTCATTAGAAAAAACAGAGAAATACAAAAGAAAAAAAATGTTTAAATGGTTTCTCAGAAGCAACTACTAAATTACTGAAATCCTGAGATATATATATATGTATATATGTTAAAAATAGAGTTAAAACAAAATAGTAAATATAGTGTTCTGTTTAATATAGATTTTTCCATTTAAACTAAAAAACAAACACATTGTCATTATAGTTTTTCTTCTGCAAAAATCATTGCTAGTTTAACAATACTCATTTATTTCAACTCTATGAGCTTCTTCTGGAAGTAGTATTTATTTCATCTAATCCTCTAACTTTTAACAGAGTAATATTTTGTTATTTAAAATGTCATGCTAGGAGTTGGAAATTCATGCTAGAAATCAATATAAGATTTTAAACCACATATTTTCTGTTCTCCAAATGCCTTCATGTCTCGCTGGTTCATAGACTTTGTTCCTTCATTTTTTTGTTAGTTTCAGTGTAGCCAGGATGATCCTTAGCTGCATTCTTCTTCACCAACTTATATTTATGAAGAGTCATAGCCACAGATATCCTAAATTTTTTGTGCTTATTGGGTTCATATCATGATCTTTCCTATAGAAAGATGAAAACAGTTCCCAAACTCAACAAATTCATGACATATATGGGAAGACAGTCTTATACAAAACTAACTGTTCTACAGAATGGAATTCATTTACTCATCCATTCATTGATCCATTTGGCAATGTTTATTTAACTTATATTATGGCACAGGTTTTGCAAAAGCTATCATAGATACGAAGACTAATAAAATACTGTAGTTCCCTGTAATGCTTCTTATTCTGCCTGCATTACCTCTACCCTCACCTTAGTCAAGGCCCTGTATTTCCTCAAAAAACAAAAAAACACTATTGTCTATAGTTTTCCTCAGAATCTCCAGCCTATAGACAGTTGTCCATTCTTCCTAATGCACAAATATATTTAAATAACTCCCCTCTTCAAAAGCTTTAGTTGTACCACATTACTTCTGGAGTAAATTATAACTTCCTTAATTGGCAATAATTTAAGGGCCTTGATATCTTAGCCCAAATCTATCTTTCCAGTCTTAAAAACTAACATATTGAGGAGTAATTTACATTCCAGTCCTTTCACATATATTATTTCATATACATTACCATAGCTTTTTCACATATATTATCTTTATAATAACACTGGTGATTCACAGAGCACTGTTGTGGGTTCCCCCAAAGCATTTTAATATCTTTCTGGGCACAGCAAAGACTTAATTTCTAAGCTCTGACATTTAGATAGAGCCATGTGACTAGTTTTGGCCAACGATGTGGACAGATTTGTTTATGTACAGGCCTGGTCCCTAAAAGATCTTCCACATTCTTGTCCTCTTGCCTTCCTTCTGTGGTGAATTTGGGCACCATACCTAATGGCATCCCAGATGCAGTGCCTGAAAGTCATTCTACAGCAGAGCTCCCATATTATCCTGCCTCCCCACTTCTCCAATCAAATTGGACTGGGATGTTAGGAAACATTAGAATTTTATTGTTTTAAGTCATTGAGATTTCTAGGTTTGTTTGTTGTTGTAGTGTAAATTACTAAATTCTGACAATGCAGCCAATGCAAGTTGGTAAATATCAACTCTATATGATTAATAAGTAGGACAGTAAACTCAGGTCTTCACTTGCTATGATTGTTAATTTTATCTGTAGACTTGACTGGGCTAGGGGATGCCTAGATACTTGGGTATGTCTGTGAGGGTGTTTCTAGAAGAGATCAGCATTTGAATCAGTATATTGAGTCAAGATTATTCTCACCAGTGTGAGTGGGCATCAGTCAATCCCTTGAGGGCTTGAATAGAACAAAAATGTGGAGGAAGGGTAAACTTATTCTCCTTTCCAGCTGAGAGATTTATCTTCTCCTGTCCTTGAACATCCATGCTCCTGGTTCTCAGGCTTCCAGAATCAAACTGAAACTAAGACTTAAATCACATCTTTCCTGATTCTCCAACCTGTAGACAGCAAGTCATGAGACTTCTCAGTCTCCATAATCATGTTCCTATAATACATTTTTGGATTATCTAAACTTTCCATTTCGTCATTCTACCTTCCTCCACTCATGCAATAATGCTCCTGATGCATCATTTAGCAATTAACATGCTTTATGTGCCCTAAACACACAGCACACTTCCCCACCTCCATCTTTTGTCCATAGTGTTGCCCATGAAGAATCCTTCTCCTTTATCTACATGCTTCAAAATCTACCATCAAGCACTGACTCCATCTGCCTCCGTGTGAAGGCTTTCCTGATGCTCCTGAGCAGAGGAAATCCCCTTACCTCTGTTTTCATGTAGCACCTTGTCTCTCACTTTCTTACGGCTCTTATAATATCATAGGACTGCATTTATTATTTCTTCCATTAGATGGAAGGTTTTCAAGGACAAAAACCATATCTTACTCTTCTACTTCCATTAACTAGTTTGGACTATCCATATCTAAGACGTAACATTCGAGTATCATGACTCTTTTTGTAAAGTGCTACCTTATTGATCTACCATATAATCCAGCAATCCCTCTACTGGATATTTACCCCAAAGACTTGAAAACCCATATCCAAAAAGATATTTGCATACCGATGTTCATAGCAGCATTATTCACAGTGGCCAGGACATGGAAGCAACCTAAGTATCCTATGACAGATGACTGGATAAAGATGCAGAGGTAAATATATATGAAGTAATATTACTCAGCCATAAGAAGAGATGAAATGCTGCCATTTGCGACAACATGATGGACCTCGAGATAATCATGCCAAGCGAAATAAGCCAGACAGAAAAAGTTGAAAATCACATGACATCACTTATATGTGGAATATAAACCTAAAAGCAACAAATGAACAGGACAAACAAACAGTGACTCATGGACATGGACTATAGACTAGTTGTTACCAGATGGGAGGGGGTGAGAGAGGAGGGAGTCAAGTACATGGTTACAGAAAGAAATCTAACTGTGGGAGGTGAACACACAGTGTAAATATATATATGTTTTACTGTTAAAGTATACAGCTGAAACATTATATTTTGTCAATGAATGTCACTATAAAAATAATTAACTAATAATTTTTTTAAGTGCTACCTCAATAGTTGCATTTTAAAGACAAAAGAATAATAAAAAAAAGACACTATATGCAGTATTGGGTTTTCATTTCCTTTCCCATAAGTCACTAAATAATTATAATGAATGAATAAATGTGATGGTTTAATGTTTAATCTATCATTAGTATATACATGGATTTGCAGTGAATATCAACAAAAATCACTTCTGATAACACAGAAGGATAATATATGCAAAGGATCTTCTGGATATGATGTCCACTTTGATCTCATTTTAAAATACAAAATGTTAGTTCTGATTTTTAAAGTGTACTTTGAAATCCTCTGATCTTCTCTAATGAGCCACTTGATTACATAAGGCTTTGCCTCCTGTTTCAAAATGAGTTGGCAGTGTCTATGTTAGCCAGAGCTGGACTAAGGAAATTTGAATAGTGGTGCAGATTATTAACGAGCAGTTATTCTTGCTTTACTTTTGTTACTATAAGCCAATTTACTTCAGCAATTTTTACCTACTAAAAAATTACAGAAATTAGAGTATGTCTTTAAAAATGAATAGCTTCTAAATAAACTTTGGATGCAATTAAAATTATGATACTTCTTATGAAGAGCTATGTCTCCTTCCATTTGGCACTAGTGACAAAGGTTAAAAATGCCCTCCTATAAAATACCACATAATTAAACAAAGCAATTTTGTAATTATCACTACACAACTGGATAAATTCCAAGTTTCATAATTATTTTAACCTATAGATATCTACTTGTACAAAAAAAAAAATAAGTCCAAAGGATAAAAGGATACATAGAATTTAACTTTGGCACAATTTAGCTTTATTACCATTTCTCCCAGTTTGTACAACTACACTTTTTAAGAAAATAAAAATAACAAATAACAGTTTTCTGTTTCTTGTATCTCTCTCTTCAATTAACTATGTATAGATGTGAGTATAGAATGACAGGGTTTCTGCTTGAGAATTGCTGAAACCCAGCACCAGAAATAAGACATAAAAGTGGTACCTGGCATACTGAAAACTCAACCCCTACCATCAACAATTGCAAGAATAATGCCTCAGGAGAAGCTGAAGGAATTTATTATAATAATCTGATAAGACAAAACTCTCTAAAAGGCAAATCCTTTAGGATCCAAATAGGATCAAATTATACCACTACCTAGGCAAATTACGACCAGACCAACCTTCTGTACTGAGCTTCCAAAAGTTTTATTTTAAACTGCACACAATCCTGTCTTTGTTTTAAAGTGCCAAAGGACAGGCTCTCTCATCAAGCTCCAAATAAATGTTCATCTACCTCAGGGTCCAGCCCCATCTTCCCTGTCACACTAAGATGAAGGACATCCCCTTTGGGTAACTCTACAGAAGAAATAGATTCTGCACATTCTGATATAACACACAAAAAAAATCTTTTTTAAAAACCATCCTTCAGAATTTTCAGGTCACTGAATGAATTTTAACAGAACAATGATGACCAAGTACTTTCATCAAATATCCATGATATACCTTAGGCATTTTGCTGAGTACTAATCCTAATACTTGGCCAAATTTCACCTTTGAGAGCGTAATACTTGGCAAATTTCAGTCATTTTACATTTTGAAAGTAATATTTTTGCTTAGGCCCAGAACACTTCTTCACAGTACAATAAGTAAATGTCTCCAGATTTCAAAATGCTAGGTGGAGTTTCTATAAATGAAAAATCTGAAAAATGATGACATCTGTTGAAGTTGCATTCAGATCTCACTATTATAGCTTGATAACTTTTCCAGAAGGTCACTTTTACCTTCTTAAAAAGTGCAAAACAGAACATGTTAACCAATGAGTCACAGAGTCCAAGTTCAATGTCCTATGGGGACTCACCTCCCAGTCTGAGCATTCAGATGAAAGGAGAACAAGGGTCATTACATAACCACAGTAGTCCAGGCAAAGCAGCCTGGATTTGTTGTTCAGCCTTCTCTCTTTCTGAGTTTTGGTATAAAAGTAAATTATCTATTCTCTACACAAACCATACAGCCAGCATAAGTTTTTTATTAGAAAACAACTTCGAGCAATAAAAAAAAAAAAAGCGCATACACTTAGGCATCACTTCTTTTGCCAAATACTTTTATAGGTGTCCTATAAAAATTATCATTTTTAATCCCTATGATAAGCTTTCTAATTTTTTTTGTTTGCATGAGAAACCTAAGGTTCTGAGAATTTAAGTGACTTTGTGAAGGTCGTCCAATAAGTAATACAACTGAACATCTGTCTCCACACCCCATTATCTTTCTACTATGGCATGTTGTATGTGTTACACGCTGTTAAGTCAGTTCTAACTCCTGGTGACCCTGTGAATGAGTAACGTGCACAATGTCCTGTCCTCAGCTGCCCTGCTCAGCTCCTGCAGACTCATGCCTGTGGCTTCTTTTATGGAGTCAATCCATCTCGTATTCGGTCTTCTCCTTCTTTTCCTGCTGCCTTCCATTTTCCCAACATTGTTGCCCTTTCCAAAGAACCCTGCCTTTTCATGATGTGCCAGAAGTGGGATAGCTTCAGTTTTGTCATTTGCCTCCAGTGAAGTTTCAGGATTAATTTGTTCTAGGTCCCACTTGTTCATCTTTCTGGCAGTCCAGGATACCTATCGAGCTCTCTTGCAACATTATATTTCAAATAAATCAATGCTTTTTCCCATCAGCCTTCTTTACTGTCCAGCTTTCGAATCCGTGCACAGTAATTGGGAATGAGAGGGTGTGGGTGATCTTAGTCTTGGTCACTAATGACACATCTTTGCTCTTGGTGATCTTTACAAATTTCTACTTTTCTGAGTCTTACCCCGATTTCTTGACTGCAGTTTCCATTTGAGTCAATGACTGCACCAAGATAAACAAAATCTTTGTCTTCATTGTCTATGTCAAAGTTGTATATTTATTCTCTAGTCATTATCTGTTTCTTATTGAAGTTTAGATACAGTCCTGCTTTGGCACTTTCTTCTTTCACTTGCATCAGAAGTCCTTTCAAATCATTACCACCTTCTGCCAGTAAGGTGGTATTATCTGTTTATCTTAAACCATTGCTATTTCTTCCACCAACGTTCATTTCTCCTTCCTCAGAGTCTAGCCCAGCTTTTTGTATATGTTCTACATCCAAATTGAATAAGTAGGGAGATAAAATCCATCTTTTTATGACACCCTGGCCTATAGAAAACCATTCTGTCTCTCCATATTCTATCCTGACACTGGCTTTCCTGTCCAATAAGACAACTGGTCTTGATTTTTCTTTCCTTTTTATTTCTGGCATTGTCTTTTCTCATTTTTCCCTAACAATATTTCCAGTTTCAGTCCACAGTTCTTATGGTTCTCGGTCAATTAAGTTTAACAGTTCAAATCTGGTTTTTTATGTGAATTTAAATCCAACAGGTATGTCATTTATGTTATATTTTGGCACTATAATTCTTCTAGTGCCCTTTTTCAGCTTTATTCTGATGTTTGATATTAACAGCTCGTGGTCAATACCACATCTACTGGTCTTGTTTTGGCAAAGAAAATATAGCTTCTCTATCTCCTGCTTTCAATTACATAGTCTATTGATTTCTGTATTGGCTATCTGGTGATGTCTATGTATACAGTCATCTGTTTGGTTGTTTGAGGCATGTTTTTGATGAACAAGTTGTTGGCTTTGCAGAAATCCATGAGCTGATGTCTGCTTCATCGCCCCAGTCCAAATTTTCCAATGATATTTCATTCTCCTTTATTCCCTACTTTTGTGTTTCAGTCACTTATAACTATCAGCATGCCTTGTTTTTGGTATGTGATATATTTCTTTTTAGATACTAGTGTAAAAGCTTTCAATTTCATCTTCTTCAGCCTCTGTGATTGGAGCATAGACTTGAATAATAGTTATGTTAGTAGGTTTTCCTAGAAGCTGACTGATATTATTCAATCGGACCTTGCATTGTAGCCCCTAATTGCCTGTGCTACATCTTGCCATAGTATTAAAGCCACTCTGTTTATTGTGAGTTTGTCATTTCCAGAGTAGAACACTTCATAGTTGCCTGACTGGAAATGTCTCATTCTGGTCCATTTTATCTAGCTAACACCAAACACTGTAATGTTTAGATGTTCCATTTCTCACTTCACATGGCATGTTACCCCATAAATTTTAAGTTCAAAGTGTTTAGTTCATGTTTCTTAACCTGTCAACCTTATTTTCTTGCTGTAAAAAATGTAACATCCCCAAGATCACACACAGCCGATCATTGGCAATGACGGAATTTAAATGCTGGTTTTATGTCTCTTTTCAATATTCAATGATATTCAAAAGTAACTGGACATTTGATCTTCCTCTGCCAATTTTTTTCTTCCTTCAGCCTCTTCTTTCTCAAAATGTGGGGATCATTATGAAGGCACCTTTCCTCTCACTGACACCCATCCTATACCTCAGAAAGATCTTGGTAATTCTGCCTGCAAAGTATTGCTCAAACACATCACTTCTCTCCATCTTCATCTCCACTTCTAATACTAGTCACTATCACCTCCAGCTGAAGCTAAATTATTTCTTTCATTCACTCAGTCTTCCAAAAGAGTCAGAGGGATCTTTTGGAAATATAAACCAGGCCATGTTACCTCAGTACTTAAAACCTTTCAATGACTTCCTTTTCGTTTAGAATTACCCCAATCACCTCTCTCCTACTTTTCCCCACATTCCTTACAAATTCTTACTGACTTCTTATTAATTCCTTTTCCACTTCAGGGGCTTCATGCATTCCTTTCTGCCTGGAGCTCTCTTGCTCTTTCATCATGCCACTTCAGATTCTGCCTCATTGGATATTTCCTTGCCTGTCCACTCCCATTCAGCTGAGTTCTCCACTTACCTCCTTGCATAGTCTCCTATATTAGTCAAGACATGAACTAAGCTGCAATGACTAAGAGATCCAAAGAGACAATGACTTAAATAAGATCGTAGTTCATTTCTCGTCACATTATAATTCAGGAGTTCAAAACTACAAGGGCGAGTCTGCTGCCCTCTTCAAAATGCAGCTTTCCTCTTGGTGTCTAAGGCTGCCATTTCTGTTTTCATCATTTTCCAGCAGCAGGAAGGAGGAAAGGGCCAAAGGAATAATTACTTTTTAGGACTCTCCCCAGAAGTGGTCAAAATCAGTTCTGTTCATAGCCCATTGGTCAGAATTTAGTCATTTGGACAAGAGATGATGTAAGAAATTATAGGTTTTGTGATAGTATTCCCAACCAAAATTCACACATTCTATTATTAAAGACAGGCAAATGAACATTGGTTTAAAAAAAAAAGATAAGCAGCCTCTCCGAAATACAGTACTCTTGTCTGAAGAGTGTTGATACAGAATCTATCTCATTTGGTTACTATGAGAAATAAAATGTATAAAATGTGCATAAAATGCCATGTACCCAGGTACTCAATAAGTGTTAGTTTTCTTTCCCCATCATGTTCCACCCTCATTCACATGTAGGTGGCAGACTTGGGTTTCCACAGCATTTGTTAAATGAATGAATGAGTGAAACTGCAATTCATGGAGCTTCCAAAGTAATCTTCCAACACAGTATTCATCATGTCACTCTCCTACTTAAGAATGCAGAAGACCTTTCAATTGCTAAACACAAAGTTCCATACTGAGCATTCAGAAACCTGGACCCTCCCAGCCTCTGCTGCCCTAAGCCCCACTCCTTCTCCAGACAGACATGGCAGCTTTTCACCTAGCCCTCACACTAGCACAGAACACAGTACCTACATGTAGTATGTGCTAATGACTACCCCTTGCTGGAACAGGAAGAGGAGCCATCTGAAAGAGTTCTCAGTGGTCAAACCTAAAGCGATCTGAGCAACAAAATGAATAAAATGTACTGGATTATAACCTAAATTATAAAATAAATGTTTGAGTTCATAGAATATAAATAAATGATTGACTAAATTAATAAATGGGGGAGACATATATCCAAATATCCCCCCCCCGCCCAAGAGGTGGAACATAACCCTCTACTCCTCAACTGTGGGCTGTGTGTAGTGACTTCCCTCCCAAAATTATAGTATGGGAAGGAAGAAACTTGACAATCACTACCTCAGCCAAGTGATCAAGATTAATATCAATAGTCATAAGTCATGTTGATAGTATGTACTCCTGATACAATGTGATAATGCAATAGCATTTCTCTTTGTAATCATCATCCCCAAAACCCCAGCCTAACCATGAGAATAACATTAGACATATCTTAATTGAAAAATGAGTACTTGACCAGTACTCCTCAAAACTTCAAAGTCATCAAAAACAAGGAAAGTCTGAGATAATGTTACAACCAAAAGGACTTTAAGGAGACATGACAATGTCCAGGTGAAATCCTGGCACAGAAAAAATGACATTAGGTTAAAACTAAGGAACTCTGAATAAACTATAGAATCTAGAAATAATGATGTGTCATTAGTTTATTAACTGTAACAAATGTATCCTACTAATTTAAAGTGTTAATAATTATAGAAACTATAGTTTTCCCAAATTTCTGTAAATCTAAAATTGTTCTAAAAATTAAGTTTCTATTGGAAAAAAAAATGGGCCTTATTAAACACTGCCCTCCCATCTATTGCACAGAAAAGATTGATGCTTTTAGAGGATCTACCAGTCATAGTTGTCATGCTGGAGAAACTCAAATTCCGGAAGTAGACATGTTTCTGTATGCGGGTTGCGTTAGGTATGGGCTCCACAATTTGGAATAACATCTCTATGCTAATCCAACCACTTTCTTCCTGCATTCCCTTTTGTCCTTGGCACAACCATCTCCCAGTCCTCTAAATTCAAGAGTTCAAAATCAGCCTCTCCATTTTTTGCCCCATTTTCTAATCCTAGTTCCTTTAACTCATAATTTTAACTCAAATCCAATATATAAACTCAGTACCTCTGTTTTAGTTCAGGTCTTCAGCATCAGTCATCCACCTGCCTTTATAATTCTCCCTGCCCCCAGCTTCTTTCCAGTTTCAATCCATACTCCAAGGTCACCAGAAGAGCTTTTCCAAACAGGTGTTTGACCATGTCAGCCCCTGCTTAAAAGTTCCCCACTCCTTTCAGATAGAATGCCCACCTACTAGCACTGATAGGAGGTTCTTCACACTCTGACCTCAACCCACATTTCCACTTTCCTTCCCTACCCTTTCCTCTGATTCACCTTATGCTGCAGTCACACCAGGTTGCTGCTGCACTTCCAGTTTCGTCCTGGATTCTTAGGACTTCATTCCTTTGTAGATACTGGGAGCCCTTTCATGAATTCTCATGCCATCCCTTCCCTCTGTTTCTTCATTTGGCAAACCCCTCATTCCACAAACTTCATTCATTCCGAACTTTCTCTGACTCACCAAAACAGAGATCCTCCCTTATAGCACAGTCCAAGTATGACTTGATTATACTGATTTCCACAAGAACAGTCTTTCACGTGTGAGCACCACCTGCCATCTGCCTGTGTCCAATGACAATGCCTTTTGTACAGTGAGTACCCAATAAATATATGTTATGTTTTCATTCAGTGACTCCGCATAACCCTTCTGGATCACACTCCAGGGTTCCGCTTACCCCGCCTCCTCAACCCCACACTCATCTCCCGTTTCCATCAGAACTTTCAGGTGAGTCTTGTTCACTCACCTGAGGGTCATCCGGGACACTCAGCAGCTGTAGTCAGAAGAATTAGAAAAGAATTGGCACCTTGAGCTTAGCCACAGGCAGAAAAGCACAGGAGGCAATCTAATCGGTGAATGTCTCTCTCCTTTTATGTAAATATGTTTCCTTGTGGCACTGTTATATCCTGCTGACTCTAGATGGAGCAGCTGCAGCCATCAAGGGGGCAAAGGAAACTGTTTGCTTTTTCTAATAACTATAGCTTTCCCATTGCTTCCTCTCTGACTAATCAGTTACAGATTCCAACAGAGAGCACAAGAGTGTCCCCTGCCTAGTCCCAAGCTGATAGGCTGGCGTCCCACTAGCCTGGCTAACATGTCGGTCTCTTCATGAGCCTCAGAATCTATGTAATGCTCCCCCAAAGTAGATAGATATATATCATCAAAAAAATGAATAATGAATCACTTAATGAACCAAATTAAAAAGAGGAAATTATAAAATTTCCTCAAATAAATCATACAGAAATTCTAACATGTTCATAAACTGATATTAAAATTCAGCATAAAATTGGCCCCTTGACCACTGAATATCAAATAAGTGTCAAAGGCTACATTCACAGATTGTTTTCCAAAGTTCTTTTTAAAGAACTCTATATTTTATCACCATTAAGCCATTTCTCTATTTTTGTACAGTTTTTCTAATAATTGAAATTATAAATCACATGAGTTTTTCCCCTTGTTTTTGTTTGTTTGTTTGTTTATATATTATCTCATATCTTAAATAACCATTCTTCTTTTTCTTCAAAACACTTAAAGCCAGCAATGAGGGATGGAGCCAGGGATGAAGATTGGCACAAAATTACTAGCGACTAGTGCTCATATTCGGGCCCCAACTATGCTGAATATCAGTAAAATTCCTCCCTTGATGAAAAGTACTAATGTTTTTTTAACTGGGACCTAAACCTGTTCTCTGTGATCCTGATAACATCTAATGTGATTCTATACTCAAGCTAAAATGAAGTGATGTTAAAGGTTAACATTGTTTCATGCTACAATTTTCTTAATAAATCCTTATCAAATTTTATTTAAAAGTATGCTGGTGTCAAGAGCAACTAATATATTAATAAGAATCAAAATCAGAATTTTTATTTCAGTATGTTCTACATTTGATCATTAGATAACAGTGATGTAAAGTTTCCTTTTTTTATTCTCCAAAGTGATATTTGCATCAGAGTTAGCAGCTGATAATAGAGAGATTATGAAAATTTTGGCTAAAATTAAAATGCCAAAACTGGATCTTCTGGATAATGAGAAACTGATTGCCTTCATTACTGAAGAGGAAATGAAAACAGCAATAGAGAAATTTGCAAGTAGCAAGCCTCCTGTGGTGATGAGTACCAATTGGAATAGGATAAAGCTTTTGAGGGAGAATCAAAAGATCTGTTACAGGATTTATGAGCTCTGTCTACTTCTGAGACCCATGAAAGCTCCAACGGGCAAAAAAGCTTTTGTTCTTGTAATCTGTCAAAAGTACCAACATTGGTCCTGTTTGCTTAATTAATTGCACTGAAAAAACAAAGCCTTCCAGGTAGGAACTGGATAAAATAATTCAGGTTGAGATCTGTGGTGTTTCTTGGATGGCTGCACTTATTATATGTGCAAAATTTCTAATTTACAAGTGCCAACAAACAGATTTAGACCTCCCTTCTATAGCAACTTATGAATTTGCACAGAAAGCCTCTATCATGTAAAAGAGGAATGTTTACGAAGGCTTTTAAACAAATTTCATTTTCAAGAACTTTAGTAAATGAAATATAAGTCATGAACCCCTCTGTGACTACATTGATTACTAGTAAGAGTGCTTCTTTCTCCCTAGGAAGAAACATGTGGTACATAGACGCCTTTTCATTTCATTTCATCTGTTGATAAAAGAAGTTTATGTTCCATTCAAAAGAGAAGTGATTCAAGGTAAAAGCTAAGTCGACCATCCTTGGTAACTGTGTACTTCATTTTATGGTAATGCATTCATTCTACTTTTCAAATTACTTTTAAATTCTTGTCTCATCAAAATCACCAGAATCTACAAGTAAACACTTAACAACAACTACAGCAACAACAACAAAGACATAAAGTAACTTTGTAAACAGCACTTAAAAAGTAGTAAAGAATAAAATCCAAATCTCTTCGGCCAAAGGTAACTTTTGCAACAGGCAATATTCAAGCATTTCTTAAAAACTTTGCAGTTGATCACTTCTTTATTATCTTTGTGTTTTTTTTCTCAAACTGTAGCCCCACACTGTCTGTGGATGAAGGAAAAAATAATATTTCATATTATTTCAGTTGCTTCTGAAATTATCCTGAGACAATGCAAACATACCCTTCACGACATATACAGACATATACGACATATACAGACATATACGTGAGAAGGATGTGGTTATGGTGACATCATAGTCTCTCCTCCATTTCTCAGCATCTTTGGTTTCTGCTTCACATTAAAAGTCTTTGATGCAAAAGAACAATTTAGAATTTAGGTTTGACTTAAAGCAAGATTTTCCAGACTAGTAGCTTATTTGACCCCAAACATGTATATCCTTTCCTTGTCTTTCAATTAAGAAATTTTACTTCCCAGTGAAACAAAAAGTAACAAGAGCATATTAAACATTCAGAAATTAGCACCCCCTTCAGCATTATTTACAATGGTCAAGACATTGAAGCAACGTAAGTGTCTATCGATGTATGAATGGATAAAGAAAATGTGGTATATTTATACAATGGAATAGTAATCACCCATAAAAAAGAAGGAAATCTTGCCATTTGTAACAACATGGTTAGAACTCCAGAGCATTATAATAAGTGAAATAAGTCAGGCAGAGAAAGACAAATACCATATGATCTCACTTATATTTGAAATCTAAAAGCACAAACAAAACATGAACTTGTAGGTACAGAGAACAAATTAGTGGCTCCTTAGAGGCAGGGTTGGGCACGGGCAAAATGAGTGAAGGTGGTCAAAAGGTACAAACTTCAAGTTATAAAATAAATAAGTCATGGGCATGTCATGTACAGCATGCCAACTATAGTTAATAATGCTGTATTACATATTTGAAAGATGCTAAGACAGTAGATCTTATAAGTTCTTATAACAAGAAAAAAAATTTTTGTAAATATGTTTGGTGATGGATGTTAACTAGACTTATTGTGACCATTTTGCAATATATACAAATTTCAAAGTATTATGCTGTATACCTGAAACAAATATAATGTTGTATGTCAATTGCATCTCACTAAAAAAAAAATCAGGAATTAGTAACACTAGGTATATTTAAGTGTACTTACTGAAAGAATCTTTTAAAACATTAACAACTTTATTATAGTATATATTTGACTTACAGACTGTTTTTTTGACATTTTTTAATCTTCTATTTGCATGTCAAATTAATATCTCTATTTTTGAATATAAAAACCAGGCTAACTAAAGAATTATTGTAGATTTTTATGATTATAGGAATATATTGTTATCACACTTTGCCAAAGCTATTACAGATTACTGGAGAAGTTGTAACAAGAAACAAATTGCTGAGGAAGCTATTAACTATTTGGTATTTCCAGCCCATATGGAAAGATTAATATTATGTAGTCATGAGGATATGATAAGTATATTTAGTATAAAATTAATATTTTCTCAGTGGAATGTTATGGGTTTGGGGTTTTTTTGTTTGTGTGTTTGTTCGTTTGTTTTTGCTTTTGCTTTTAGCATTTTGGTCAGATTCCCAAAAATACCAATGTCATTTAAAGTTAGCATAGTTAGGTCTTTCTTGTGATAACTGTACTTGGAAGACTGCATTCCAAAACAATTTATTATGGTTAGGAGAGCTATTTCAACAGATGGACTGACCCATGTAAAAAGGAGTATGTGGACACAGAATAGTAATAAACCGTTACTCAAGGAGTAGCCAGCTTTTCAGAAATTCTCTAGGGTTTCACTAGTGGAGTTGGGACCTGGGCCCCACACTTGCCATCCAGAATTATCAGGCTTCAGAGCCTATTGAGCCAGACCCCCAAACCTAGATTCAGCCTACAAGGATTCAAAGCAGGCTGAAAACAGACATAAGAGGGCCATGATCGAATGGGAAGTATGTGTATGTATATGCATGTGTGTACACAGCATCAGTGCCTAAGTCTGCCAGGAGGTGGAAAGGGTGAGAAGAGGTGACAACTGAGCTACAACTTGCAAAAGTAACGAGGAGAATGTCTTATAAATCAGAAAGATGAGAGTGAGAAGTGTAAAGCCTTAGAGGTCTGAGAAAGCCTACTGAGGTAAGGGACAGTGATGTTCACTGTGGCTAGATTGTGACATCAAAGTGGTGGAAGGTGGTGGTATAATACGAATTCATGGAATTTCTGCTGGGAATGCCAAATTATTCTGGAGGAACATCCTCCAGGACTGGCCTAGAGATACTAGCTGGAACATGTGACCATTTAGATTCCAGAAGGGTGACTTAGAACGGAGGATAATATGTCATCCCAGACTGTGGCTCAGATTCTAGAGGAGACTGCCAGTGTTCACATCTTAGCTCTGCCCTTTCTAGCTTCATGACCTTAGGCACATTACTTACTCATCTTAAAATGGGAATGATCACAGTATCTACCTTGAAGTAATTGTGAGATTAAACGAGTTAATTATTTGTAAGGTATTTTGCATGCACCTGGTAAAGAGTAAGCATCACCTAAGTGGTAAATAAAATAGTTGTTTTTTGTTATTGTTTTTGTTTTTTGTTGTGTGAGAACGAATTTATAGCTCAGGGAGCCATCTTCTGAGGGGAGAAAACCTGCTCTGGATTCCAGGTCTGACAGGACCCATTTTTTACAAAAAGAAACTCAAAAGATCACTAAAGTCTCAGACTCTAGGATCTTAACCCAATAACTTACTCTAAGGAAGAATTCCAGTTTTGACCCATGTATTAATTGAACTGAACCTTATGTAAAAAGTTATGGGGTTCATCTCAAAAGTAGTAAGTATCAGGCTCCCCAACAAAATCGAATGTGAGTTTCTTGGTTTGCTTTAGTGGACAGGTGAGAAGGAAAGCAGCAGATAGATGAGTCTCAAGCAAAGCCAAGAGATTTTTTCCCTCCCTCAGGGCTCTTTGATTATCTCTGCCTCTCTGAACAGCAATTATTTCTTCTTATAGGTTCTCCAGAAAGAAATACAAGGTTATTAAGAACATTTTTTAATTCACGTGGCCCAGATACTTTTGGGTAACTGTGTCATAATTACTGAGTTATCTGTCCAGATTGTATATAAAATAAATTGCTTTATATATATGAACAAATGAAAAATGAATTACAATATTCCTTATAATTACAGCTACAATCACCTAAATGGATCATTAAAAATTTTACAGGAACACTCTATGTTGCAATATGTCTTCAGCATAAGCCTGTGTGACATCAGGGTCATCAACTCTCATTCATACAAATAGAAATACAGGATCATGTGGGAAAATTTAACTTGCTGATTTTTTTGTAGGATTCATATTACAAATACTGATCTCTACTCAAAATAATAAAGAGAATATGCCAGTTTCATCATATTAAAATAAATGCATATATGCATGTATGCAACAGAAAACACTGACTTTTACATTTAATGATACTAATTAATAATATGTCAGGATCAGAGTTTGTTAAAAATTAATAATTATAGTTAATAATTGGACGAGTAAAATTAATATATAGTTAATAATTTTACAACTTAGACAGTGAACATTTCTTTAAAATGCAAATTAATCTGAATGTCTCAACATATGTCTCTCACATCGTACCACCACTCCTGCCAAAATGTAACTTTACCTATAAAAATAATGGGTGAGAAAACCCAGATAACATATAGCTAATATGTAACTTGGGCTGGATAGAAACCATGAGAGTCTATTACATTTATATATGATTTCTGGAAAAAAATAAATGTCTCAGAAAATCTTTCATTTAGTTAAACAGTAAATTATATTTTGAAAAAGAGAAAAAATGAAGTAAGAAAAATAAAAATAAGGATTCTTTCTAAAAGAGACTAACAAAAGGCTTCTGATATCACAGATTATATTACCTTTCAATATAACTGTGCTCCCTAGTGGGGACTTCTAAAAGGTTTAGTTTAAATTTTTTAGAAGTTTGTTTCATGTAAGCATCACCACACATGCCAAATGATCCATTAAGGATACTCCATCATAGCTTAAAGAGTTTTGAGTTAAACACTCAGAGTATCATGGCCTAAGATACTAAGAAAATATGCAGCTCAATTTCCATTTAATGTAACTCTGCAGGAAGATGTTATCCACAGAACATTTGCTGCATTAAGGCAAGCACTTACACCATGCCTTCATAACTATTTGGATGCTCCTGAGCCCACTAGATCAAAGTCCATCTGTCTTAAAATTTTGGAAAGTTAGTCAATTTCTATTATTCATATATGGGATCTGTATGTAGAGAGAGTATGTATTGCAAATATGCCTAGATATCTAAACTATATCTTTGTGTTTTCATAAGGACTTTCTATCACCAAGACAACCTACTTTCCTGGCCCACACCTCTCCAGAACCTCTATCATGAGTCTTTCTCAAGCTAAAAATTTTAGAGTTTAGAATATGGACCATTGGAACTTTTCTCCTTGTTATCCTGCTGTCATATGTACTATCTCACTGATAGCCAAGTGTCCTGGAAATACCCTTAGACCAGAATAAGTAGTATCTGCATACTTGGAAAGAAAACTGATAGCTGCGAGTCATTGAGAATGTCTTGGGCTCAGGACACTGAGCCTGCCGAGAATGTTCTGTCACATGAGGCCCTAAAGTCTGTTCAAAGTCAGTGAAGCAAAAAATATCCCCAGTGGATCTTGAACAAGTGCCATGTTGAGAGTGGAGACATTTTATACTCAAGAGGGCAAAACAAAAGATGCCTGTCTTAAAGGGATTTATTTCTTGGAGGCAGTTTAAACAGCTTTCTTCTTCCACATCAGTCCTTCATATTTGCTTTCTTTCCACTTATTCATTCTCAGCAGCAATCACCAAATTCAGTCAGGCAAATGGAAAGAAAGCTAAGAACCCAACTGGTTTGTAAGAAGTCAAGAGTGATCAGAGAAGGCTGTATGGAACAGATAGCATGTGAGCATTTACCTTTAAGATTTTGCTTGAATGCAGATGAGTGAAGGAGAGCATTCTAAGTGGGTGATAGCACAGTGAACAAATCATAAAGACAGGAACTTCTGTGGAGTATTCAAGGAACAGTGAGCACACCTGCTTCACTGGGAGGAAGATCTGTGGTGAGGATAACGAGGTTTGGTTGGGGCCAGATTGTAAAGATTCTTGAATATCAGCCTAAGAGGGTTGGAATTTATCACACAGAAATGACAAGTCATTAAAGGCTTCTGAGATCATGGAACTTCATATCAGGAAGGCTTATCTGATAACAATGTGCAAAAGAAATTTGGAGGACAGGATGAGTTATAAAACAAAAAAAATGGAAAATGTCAATATGCCCTTAATTCAAATCTTTCCCTTTAGCTCATGTGTTGACTTGGTCTCAGAGGTAGAAACCCAAGCAAAGGAAAAATGAACAACTTCTCTCATCCAATCTTACACTCTCCAACTCCCTAAAGCTAATCCAACCCCATTCCCTAGAAGAAGCACTTTGAGAGAATCCCAAGTCCAGCTCTATGTCCTTCCTCTCTTATTCACTTACTAGAGACATATAACTAGATCAGGATAAGACTTTCCCTTTAAAGAGACTGGACCCTTCTTAGCTGGTAAGTGTTCTTTATGATTAGTAAATCTCCACCTGGAACAAGGCCAACTAAATATATCTGAAATGCCTTGGATAAAAGGCCTCAGTATACAGAGGCTTCTTACCAAAGGGACTAATCTTTCTGAGTAGTCTTCACACTATACTCAGTACTATTGAAGTTTTCTGCCACCTGCCTGTCAAGTTTTAGAGCCAGAATGCTGCCTAAGGCCATAGCAGACATGCAGGTCTCATTCTAAGCAGAGCTCACCTAACCCTCTTTCCAATGAGGCCTGCTGACCTCAGCTTGCTTGTGTTTAGCTTATCTCTCCACGACTGTGGATTTTCAGTGGCCACGGTGGCTCTGACCCAATTTCCCACAGGGATATGTCACCTAGGGAAATTGCAGCCATCCAGTTTCTAGTGGGAAGGTCTGAAACACGTGAGAGCAATGGGAGGAAAAAGGAAGTATCATATATAGCATGCCTGGTTTCTCCTATCATATCATAGTGAAAGGGCTCTTTGCCAATTTACTCCAGAAAAAAGCACAATATACATATCATTTTTCCATGGCATCCTCTGATAGTTAGAAACATGTCACTGGCATCAAATATTAAAGTACCTTTATGGTACTGATATTAGATACTAAGGCCTAGAAACTCATAGTAATTATGTGCACAGGCAAACAAACAGAATGAAGAGTCTTCTCTGTCTTTCTTCTTTCAAAGACATTAAAATTGGGTCACTGAAGAAAAACTCAAATGCTGGCTCTCAAGATTCTTTCATGACTAAATCCAGGTCGATCTTATTTCTTTCCCATAATGCAAATTTGGAATTTTTTAATCATCTACTATTTTATAAAATATTTGATGAGAGAAGATGAGAGAAGGTAAAGAACATACAAACGGAATTGGTAAAGGAATGAAACAGAAGATAACATATGTAAAGTAACTTTGTTCCTAGTATAGATGGTAACTCAGTAGTAGTTCTTTTATAGGAAAAAGGCTCATAAAAACAAAGATTTTAGCCTAAGTGTAGTTTATGCATTGTCATCATCCCAAAACCTTCCATTAATAAAATTTTACTTTTTGTAGCTAAAAAAGAAAAAAAATCTTCCAAAATTATTACCCATATTAATACTTTCATAGAAGCTCTTTTAAACATTCCTGAGTCTTAAGTTCGAGATCATGCTTGATCAAGATTAGTAAAGCACCATTCACCATACATCTCTGATCCAAGCCTGGGGTAAGGACTGCGTCAAGCCACTTCTCACCATCTCTACTGCTACCCCCTTCACCCATGCATGGCTTACTGCAGCATCTTCTCCCTATGCTCACCACTGCTAATATCTCATCTACTCTCAACATAGCAGCAAGAGGATCCTTCAAAATCACTGAACTAAGTTATACCCAACCTGTTCACACTCTTCAATGGCTCCCTCTTTCTCTCAGTGGAAAAAAAAAAAAAAACAACTGAAGTCCTCAATATGGCCAGCAACACCCTACACATCTTCCCTCATCCTAATCCCTCCAATTCATCCTGTGTGATCCTCCCCCTTGCTCATTCTGTTCTACTAGCCCCACCGTCTAATATTCCTTCAAAACTCCCAGAACAGTCTTACCCAGGGTCTTTGCTCCAACTGGTCCTCTGCCCCCAGACACTCTCATGACTCACTTACCCCACATCTTCCCTGTATTGTCGCTTTCTCAGTGGGGCCTCTCCTGACCACTCCACTTAAAACCAAGGCACACCACTTTTACCCAGAAGTCCCAGAGCCCCTGACGCTGCCCTATTTCTTTTATAACATTTATCACTTTGATATATCATTTAATTATTTATCATATCACCATTAAATATTGGTCTTCTCACATTAGAATGTAAACTCAATGAGAAGAGGGATTTTTCTTTTGATTTATTCTTCAGTTCCATAGCCTAGAACTATGCCTTCCACCTAATAAGCACTCAATAAATATTTGTTGAATGAATGTCAGTGAATGGTAAGTGAATTCTTTATTGCTAACAAGAGTTCATGTGTTCAGATTTTATCCAGAGAGAAAAATTTAAGGCTAGAAGAACCGCAAGGCAGGCTACTGGGACTGTTTTCCAAAATTGTGAACTGAGAAGGCACATTGGGATTCCCTGTTCAGTTACCACACAGCCAAATCTCTAGGATACCAAATTGTTCATTCTTCCTTTCAACCATTCACTCATTTTTTTTCTGCATGCCTTTTCAGAAATCTTTGAGTGAAAAAGCTTTTAAGTATTAAACATTTTACTGATGATATTACTCATGCACGACTCAAAAAAATAAAACCCGTGTTAATTTCCTTTTGTGCTAGATGCTACAGAGGATTTTTTTAAGAGAAAAAGACATGGTTCTTATGCTCAA
The DNA here is from genome assembly GCA_003508835.1 of Eonycteris spelaea. Lineage (NCBI taxonomy): Eukaryota > Metazoa > Chordata > Mammalia > Chiroptera > Pteropodidae > Eonycteris > Eonycteris spelaea. Next base: position 1,814,883 of record PUFA01000067.1, on the reverse strand, counting down.
GGAGAACAGTCTAGGTAGGAATACTAGAAAGCTGAGTTCCTACAATCTGTAACTCAGTCCTGAGATATCAAAAATAATACACACTATTAGGGGCATTTTTACTTTCATCAACCATAAGAAACTTAGTACTTACATTTTGTTTGTTCCTGAATAAACAGGTTGAGACATTGAAAAGTTCTGCTCCCTACTTCTATTTCACCAAGTCACATATAACTCCTTCACTGACCTCATGGTCTCTACAGGGAAACATAAAGCACAAATAAAGAGTGGAAATGCAAAAGAGAAATCAAATAATTGCTTAAAACACTTTGTCTTACTTTTCCATTTTCTCTACAGTGGTTCTTAATTTCGATAGATTTTAGACTCTTTGGAGAATCAACGGAAGTTATAGACACTATCTCCAGAAAATTGCACATTTGTGCTGTTGGTCAAAGTTTAACCCAAAGAACAGAATCCACTAGATAGCTGTAGTTTTTCTCTTTCCAGACATTACAGTGGGGGAAGGCACACTGGAAGGAGGGAAGGAGGTAAAAAGCATAGAAAAAGGGCAAATAGAAAGCAAGTGCAAAAAATGTCTGTACAAATGTAAATGCATCCATGAGCTCCAGGCTCAAAATTCCCCCAAAGGCAGAGACCTTAAAACAGCAAGCCCAGGGTGAAAGATGGGCAACAAAGCACTTGGTACCAAAGGAAAGCAGAATGTAGCTATTCTTTCATGTCAACCTGCCCAGCCTGCAAGCCAGTCTGCAAAGGCTGAATTATAAAACCGACAGGAGACTTCAAGGTCAGAGGATACAGTCATATCACTTCAGCTTTAATTTCACCTGCAAAATAGGTATAATAACAAAATCCTATTTTATCTACCTACTGGTATTGCCGTGAAAAATCATAAGAGATAGCATATGTGGAAGAGTTTCCAAACTCGCAAGTGCTTACAAATTATGGCTATTATTATTATGTCTGTTTCAAGATACAGATCACCTTTAAGGAATTGATAGTTACTTCTGTAACCCCCTTGAAAAGGAAACCTCTTACCTGCTGAAGTGCTCTAATTAATTAATAGTAAACTGTGCCTAATAAAATCGACTGCTTCAACATAAGCTCCTAAATATTACCTGATTAATCAAGAAGCATTTCCACTAACAAATATCTATTAAACACAGATGAATCAGCTATGTTATTATTGAATAAGCGTGTGTACATATATATATATATATACATATATATATGTATACATATATTATGTATATATATATATATGTATATATATATGCCAAACATTACACAAATGAAATGAGCACCAGAGCAGCTTTCTACTAGGAATGCATTTTAAACCGAAAAGATCACACCAGAACTCACCATTCTCCCCTCTGCCCAAACTTTCCTTCACTCCTTTTGTTCTCACCATCATAGCATCACTATCCAACTGGCTGGCTTTAACCACTTTCATCTCCACCTGCCCCAAATCAGTAGGAAGTTAGTAGTCACTGTCCTTTCAATATTGTTTTTGTCTAGATAGTCTTCATGTTTTGAAGAAACGATGATAGAATCCTCCTAAATGTACGTTCTTATATTGGGAGCAGGTTCTCCACAGGTAAATTAGATTAAACTTTTTAAGTGTGCTGCTCAAATCCATCATAGCTTTACTGATTTTTATTTTGCATCATCTACCAATTACTAAAAGGAGTGTGATACAAATATCCCAATATGATGGTGGATTTTCAATTTTGCCTTATAATTATATCAATTTTTGCTGCTTTAATTAAGCTGCATTATTAGGTGATTTACGAGTTTAGAATGGTTATATTCTTATATTTTTCCTCGAATTTTCCTTCTAGCAAAATATAGTAATCCTCTTTAGCCTGAACATGCTTTTGCCTTAAGGTTCATGTTGCTTGGCATTAACGTAGTTATACTTTTCATAGTTTTACAGTTTTATTTTCATTAGTATTTAGCTGATATATCTTTATTTACCCATTAATTTTCTTTACCCATTGTTGTATCCTTATATTTTAGATATGTCCCTTATAAATTATATACAGCTGGCTCATTGTTTTGATTTTTGCCTTTTAATCTATTTGAATAATCTCTAGATAATAAGTGGTAAGTTTAATTATATTTATTGTGCTTATTGCTACCATTTTATTATATGCTTTCTTTTCAACTGTTTTTCTACATATTTCTTCCTGTTCTGCTGTCTATTGGTTTCATAAAACTTTATTTATTCCTTTTCTCTCCTCTATTTATTTGGAAAGTAATAAATTATATTTCTGTTCTTTTCATCTTTAGTGTTTTAGTATTTTGACAAGCTGTCCTTGTTTCTGGGTATACAAAATAGAGCAGGTAAATTGGGATGATGGAGATGGTTTCTAGGCAAAGTATGGGGGCAAAAATGAGGTATTCCACTTCCAAGGTTGGCCATCCTCATCCTGTATAATGCTTCCCTCTCTTCCTCTTTCACAGTGTGCATAGAAGCCATATGCTAAAGTCAGTGGTGTCCCAAAATAGAAGCCTGGATTGCTGAGTCATCACTTCAAAAGACAGTAACCCTGTTGGGGTTTGCTATCTCAACATGGTCAATACATATTTAAGGTCCAAAGATAATCAGTATATCTAACCTTAGATAATCTTAGAATGATTTAAATTCAGACACCGCCTCCCTTATATAATTGTGCAGTAATTTCATTTCATTATGATAGTGCTGCCCTTCAAATTCATTGCCATCATTGTTGTTTTATTCAGTTAATGTTTATTCATATTTACCCACATGCTTACCATACTTCATTACATTTCACTCTTTTCTTCTGGATTCAATTTCTTTCTTCCTGAGGCAAATTCATACTGATGTTTTCAACCACGAGTTTTGTTGGTAGTAAACTACTCAGTCTTCCTTTATCTCTAAAAGTATTTATTTTACCATACCTCTTGAAATATAGTTTAACTGAGTATAAAATTTTCACTAACCATTATTTTCCCTTGGTACTTTGAAAATATCATCTAATTATATTCTAGTACTATATTTGCTGATGATAAGTCATCTATCAGTTAATAGTTATTCTTTGGTAGGTGAGCTATATCTTTTTCTCTGGTTGCTCTTAAAATCCATTTGCCTTTGGTGTTTTGAAGTTTCATCAGAGTGTGTTTAAGTATGGATTTATTTTATTTGTTCAGCTCAGGATGCATTGAAATTTCTAATCAGAAGATATCTGTGTTTAATCTCTTTTTTTTTTTTTCAGTTTCAGTCGTCAACTATTCAAATATTTTCCTCCTCCTTCTTTCTCTTCTTTCACTCTGGAACTTCTTCTAGAAATACGTTGGACCATCTAATTTTTTATTCCACATCTCTAAACTTGTCTTTATTATATTTCCATCTCTTAATCTTTTTGTGCTGTGTTCTTGATAATTTCCTCAGATTGATCTTCTAGTTCACTAATTCTCTCTTCATGTGTTTACTAATACTGTTTAGCTCTACCTGAACTTTATCTTACTCACCAAGATTTTTATTTCAATGGCTGTATATTTTTTATTTCTAGAAATTATATTGGGTTCGTTGTCAAATATATCTGGACCATTCTGATAATCTTGTTCTCATTTTGATATTTGATATCTTATTTTATGCCTTTAATCACGTTATATTCACTATTTGATACTCTATTACCTGACATGCTTGCTTTCAGTCCAAGCCCATTGTTTGTCTTCTTTGCTAACTCTTTCAGAATAGACTGTTTTCTAACAGGTTCCATAACTTAATAGGCATATTATCTTTGTTGAATTATTTAATTAAATTCAATTTCATAGTCTATAAAATTGAATTAGAAATTGAAGCACCTGTCTCAGAGTATTGTTGCAAGCATTAAATGAAGTAATATATATAAAGTCCTTAGCACAAAATCAGCTCTGATAACTTTTGTTATTAGCATTTAGCTCTGGATTCTCTCTAGTACCTGTAATAATGCCTAGCTCTTAGCTGCTACCCAGTAAATGTTTGATGAAAAAAAGAAGAATGTAGATTAAAAAGTTAAATCAGTTATGGCAAATATTACTATAAATGCCTAACATAAATATTTTAAACATGTATTTATTCATTCTCTCTACAATAACAGCCACTGTTCTAGTGATGAGATAAATAGCAATGAATGATACAAAGTTCATTAGCATGGGGTTTGCATTCCAGTGCAGTGAGGAGGAGCTGACAACAAATAGATCATCTATGAGAGAGAGAGAGAGAGAGAGAGAGAGAGAGAGAGAGAGAGAGAGAGAGAGAGAGAGAGAGGGAAAAGAAGGAAATGGATTATAATTAAGGCTTAGTCAGAGAATTAAAGTGATGTGCTGGAAAAGTAGTTAGGTTAATATTTTACATTGAATCAGCTTACTCTATAGTGACACTGAGCTGAGACCTGAAGGATAAGAGGAAACCACCCATTTAAAAATGTAAATAACAGCATCCAGGAAAATGGAACAATGAAAACAGGCTTTGCTCTTTCAAAAAGTGCAGAGGCTGTGTCTAGAATGCAGTCAGATTAGGGAGTGGATGTTTTGAGATAAATTCAGAGAAGTAGATATGGGCCAGGTAACTAGGGTTTTGTAAACCAGGATAAGGAGTCTGGAGTTTATTCCATAGGTCCTGGAAGCCAGTGGAAAGTTTTACATGAGAAATGTCATCATCTGAGCTTCGTTTCTAAAATATCACACTGGTTGATGAATGTTTGAGATGGAGATGCAGTAAAAACAAAAGCTGAACAGTTAAATACTTTCTGCCTGATCCCCAATCTACCCTTGAAACTGCTGTTACTACCACAACCACACAGAGCTCTGGTCTCATACGGCCATCTGGTGGCCAGCATAGGAGCTGGTCGATCCTCTAGTCTCTGAAATACCTGGATGCCAGAAAATCCCCCACTCTTCCATCTTCTCTGTCTCTAATTAAATTTTTCCCAGCCCCATTTTTAAAAGCATCTGTTATTCAATTTATTTTCTTTTTGTTTTTACCAATATGACAGCAATTGAATTTTTTATTGTTTTTTATTATAAAACAAAGTCTGGATTAGATTCAAATGGACAAGGTTTTAATCTTATTAGTGAAATTTATTATTAATCATGATAGGTTTCATGGAAAAATGAGTATCAAATTATCCCTGCCCATACAAACCACTTACAAACACTCATAGAAATAACTAAGGGTAAATAAGATAATTTATGTTACTTTACCAAGAAGGTTGGAAGTCAATCTTCTGTATATATTTTTAGTTCCGAATGTGGTCCTAGATGTGTAATTGTAACATCGGGAACAGCTGGTATGTGCTGAAAGAAGTTCAGGATTTTTTTTTTCTTTGCTGAAAAAAGTAGCAGTTTGAAAGATGAGGCTTTATTTCAAATGGGAAAGCTATTTATAACTGGCAGTTAGCAATTGTTGAAACCAGCTGTGGATAATAGGTATGTATGTATGTGTATACACATGTGCACACACACACACACATACACACACAGCCTTTTTCAGCAGCATAATAGTCAAATCAGAAAACTCTCAACTTTTTCTTGCAAATACAAAGCAGCTCTTTCTATATTAATTTTAAAATATGACACCAGAGCCACCAATCCCCTTTGAGAGGATTTCCTCCTTGCAGTAATGTGGCTAATTGCAATGATATATGGAGACCTACTTCGCTATTTTTTTCTCGCTAATATTTTCTTGTCAGTCAAATTGAAAGATCTTAAAAGCAATGCTTACTCTCTCAACTTTATTCAGGAAACGTTGACACATTATAGCAAGACTGTTAAAAATTTATTTCCTGGGCATAAAGATCTCCTGCTGCTTCACTAGGTGGAGTTGAAGCAATGAATTTTTACCCCAGACATAATTAGATTGACTCCTACTTTGGGGATACTTTAGGTCCTTTCACATCAAAGAAAGGGCTGGATAAGAGGTAGCAGAATTCCTCTTTCTGGGAAAATTAATTAAAGTGTGATTTTTCAGTAGCTGTTAGTGAACTATAATGAGACAGGCATGTTGAAAACCACTGTGTTCTTGGTAATGACCTTCTTTTTCCCAGACCAACCTTATTGCTGAATTATCCCAAAGTATCTCCTCTCATGGGCATACACTACATGAAATGAGTTAGGGGTCTTAGCCCTCTTCTTAGCAGAGACTTGTCACAGAATCTTTCACCACCATCGGCAGCAATTAGCACTAATTGGTACCCTCCGCAGCAGTCGAATGGAAAGGTCAGTGACAGAGTGAGCAGGCAGAACAAATTACCCTTCCACCTCTGGAAGTGAACTTATTGGTTCTGTGTGGAGCTGATCTGTTCCTGCCATCTTTGCTGGGCCTAGGAGGTGGATTAAGGAGGTATTTACTCTCTGAGGCTGTCAAACGAGAGTATTGGGGAAGGTCAGTTCATTGAGTGGGCAAAACAAAGCTACTGAGTTATGACCACTGAACAGCCATAAATAGGTCTCCCATATTCACCCATATTACCTCACTCCTTCTACCTCTCCCTCACTTTCAGTTTCTTCCTATAATAATATAAATCCAATCAAAACAAGTGCTCTGTCAGCATTTTTTTCTCTCTTGCCACAGAACCCACACTGTTTATACTCATTACTGTGTAACCAGGTCACTCGTTGGCTAGGAGGAGATGTTGTCATTTGTCTTAGCTTTGCTTCTCTATATATTCATCCTACTCCTGAGAGATGAAGGGGTTGGTGTGAAAATAAGTAAAATGACACTTGTACAAAACTTTTATATTTGTAGAATATTAATTCTACTAAGTGTCCACATATATGTCCACATATATTCTGATATCTTTACAATTGCTACTTTAAGTCAATGGTTTGTGAAAAATCTGAGGGAACTGTCAGGGAATAATTAATAATCCTTTGCTATAAGTAGCCACTAGAAGATAACTTGGCATCACTCATATAACAACAGAAGGAAAAAGAATGTTGGCATTCTGCCACTTTACAAAACTAGCTCCTCCCTTTCACTTAACTCAGATGCCAGCACTTTTCTGAAGGCTGAGGAGAGAGTAACGGAAAAGAGAGTGGGCATTTGATTAACAAAATCACAATAAATGTAATATCAGCATATAAGGTAATTCCCTCTGTCTTCCTAAGAACATTAAGTTTGAAACTAAACAAAAACTATATACTTTTGACCTTTGCATTACTTAGAAAATACTTTTTATCTGAGTTTTTAAGCATTCACTTGGGAGAAAAGAACCAAGAAATGGTTGACCTAGAAATAATTCAGCCTTGCATAGATGCCTGAACCCAGACATTAGCCAAAGCCAAGAGGGACCTTTCAGGACCATTTATAACTAAATCAATATGTCAACTGGTCCTGCCTTCAACTCACTCAAGTTTTTGTTTAAAACTGAAAGATTAGCCCAGAAACAAAACTGCCCGAAGAAGCATGTGAGAAAGATAAATTTGTTCTGCTTAGTCTTCATTTCCCTTCCTAGAAGGAATTCAAGATGAAGTCAATGAGGTATTGAGCCTGAACATCTTTTTATTCTCAATGACTGGGAAAGCACCTGACAATAGCAAATGTTCAACATTGTGATATGACAGAAAGGATAAATAACTGAATGGTCACTTAAAGGGTAGTAAAGGAATAAAATTTAGAGCAACTAATTTGATTAATTCATTCCATTCAGGCAATCTGATGCTCTTGACTAAAGTCTAAAATTAAAGTGCCTGTAGCAAAATGAAAAATTTGTAACGTTAGCTAGGCAAGTGCCTCTCTTTCATTCACTCAAACAGCAAATGTTTATTGGCACCTGTGATGTGTCAGACACTGTGCTAGGCACTTGGGCACAAAAATAAAAAGCAGAGACTCTCTTTCACTTAGAGTTTAGTTTAGTTGGGGGGGGGCAGAGATAAGAACAAATAATGACAAAGCAATATGAAATAACTATACCAGGGCGCATCAGGAGAGTACACAGGAGGGGAGTTTATAAAGGACATTTACGTTGGGTCTTGCAGAGTGAGCAGGAAACCCAGATGGGAATGGGGTTCCAGGCTGAGAGCGAACAGAACAGCGAGGAATGATCTGAGAGAGCACTGTGACCATGGGGATGAACGTAGTTGAGTATCAGCTTTATAAGAAAAATGGAATGGGATAGAGAAGAAAGGAAGCAGAAAAGGTGAAAGGAGAGTGAAAGAAAATTGATAGAGTCTAAAAAAGCTTGACCAGGGCCTATCTGCTACCTAGAAACCAGCTTGGACTCTAGTCTATCGACAATAGGGTACCACAAAAGAGTTTTCATTAGTAGGGTAGTGACCTGATTGGATCAACTGAAGGACAATTTACCTAATTTGTTCAGCTGAGTCAGTGTACATTGTTCCTCATTCACTATCTGAATGTCCTTCTAGGAGTTTTGAATGAATGAATGTTTGCAGAGAGATCCTATAAAATTCTGTTTTTTTAAAAAAAACAACACAATATGGAAAATGAGTTGGAATAGAAAAAATATAAAGTCAAAGAGACTGTTTGATGGCTATTAAAAGGACAATATTTAGGAAGTAAAACCAATTAGCCTTGATGACGAAATGATCCACAAGTTAAGAAAGAAGATAGATTTGAAGACAACTCTGAGGTTTCTAGCAGAGAAACTGAATGATCAAAGAAATGCTTATCAGTAGAAGAGTTGAACCTCTATTTTTAACTCAAAAAAAGGGGTACTTGTCCCTCAAAACAGTCTCAAATTTTTCATTTCTATGTTGAACTATTATATGCTTAAAGGCATGAGCAAATAGAATATTTCCTATCTGTGCTAAACAATGGCAACAAATACTTTAATCCAGATGAGCATCACAGAGATCAAGGAAAGTGTTATCTTTAAATATTTTAATTTAGCAAAGGTATAGTTTGTATATTCTGTGCCTATAGTGTTTGAGAAGTGATATGTGGACTTACGGATGAAAATTCATTTTAATGAGAAAGCCCCATGTTCATTCACCCTTAACTTCCTGATCTAAAAGCAATCCCAATTTTATCTCACCTAAGAGTGTGCATTATTTTTCTTACTGAAGTTGCAGCTCAAAAATCTGTGCAGCCACTCAAGGTCCAGAAATAAAGAACAAGGACAGAAAGGTGAACCCATTTCATATAAATATGAGACAGACAATGGCAACGGCATGTCTGGGCCAGTGGTGGGCCCCTTCTGAGGCCTTGCAGACATTTGCCTCCTTTGCCCCAGGCCTTCTGGGATCCAGGCCTGTACATTATTCATTTTGCCTTTGGCGCCCAGAGCACACACTTCCAAATACGCAGACAGATGGATGGACATAACTATGCAAATAGTTTCTTCGTAGCAAAATGTACCTGAAAATCACATTTTCCCAAGCTTCCCCTCAGGCATTTTAAATACTCAAAACCAGGTAAATTTTTTCAGTTTACACTTAAGTTAACAAGGACTCCACTATGCAGGAGTTCATTGCAATTCCAAAAAGAAAAGGTATTTTTAAAAAGTTATAAACTGCTTAAGTATGGTTCTGCACAATTTCACTTGGTTTTTAATCTGTATCAAAACTACACAATAAAACTATTACTTCCTAACTAGCTCTAGCAAAGGTTTTATTTTATGTTCTCACTCTCATCTCTCACAATCCCAGGAAATTAAGGATAAAATTTGTAAAAACAATGTTTATGTCACAAATATAAACACAGAGAAGACAGAAAGCATTTTAATGCTTCTGTTCTCCAAATTATTTAACGCATCCAGGCTGTGCTCATGCAAAATCATATATTCTTGTCCTGTTTTCTAGATATATAGTTTATTGAGGAATGGATGTGTGGGGGTAAATCTCTTTGCAAAGAGAATCTTTATTTTTGCTTTTGTTGACTTAAATATATAAACCAAGTAAACTGATTACTAAATTGTTTTACTAAACATATAGTGAAAAACTTAATTTTTCTTATTGTATTTCTTGGTAGTACCTATAAGGGCTGCCTGGTCTCCAGTGGCTGAGTGAGACAGAGGCAGCAGCAGAAGCCTCTTAACAGGGCCGTGTCTGGAAGCAGATTTTCACGGTGATGGACCTGCTCGCTCTGAGCACCAGTGCCCATTTGGCTGCATGCAGCGGGCACCAGGGACTTACAAGGAAACATTGTGGGAGTGAGGGCCCAGATGAGACTCATAAGGTCAGAAATGCTGGGGATATGCATTGTTCCCTGTTGAGCCCTCCCCTCTCCCAGTGCACAGACACAGCACTGCCATAGTTGTGATGTCATCAAACTGGATAACAGAGGTCATTCAGCCCAGAAAATTCCATGAAACCCCGCCTCCCCCAACTCATGGCCCCACTCAAGCCACATCCAGGTTTATCCTCATTGAGTCAGGTGCTCCTTGCTGAGACTCACACTGGTGAAGGCAGCTGGCCTCAGTTTCTGCTGTGACCTTTTGAGGCAATTATAAGCACAGCATCTGTGCATTGTTTGCTGAATCTTAACAGGTGGCTCCAGATGGGGTAGCAGCTTGGGCTAAATTTGGCCTGCAGCTGAACCCCTCTCAGAATTGTGCCACTGGACACCTACTTCACAAATCCACACTAATAAGATCGAGAGACTTAGGAGCTTTGTTTAGTACATAGAAAAAAAAACACGGAAAGACAGCCAAAATGGGAAGACTAAGAAGCAGAAACCATATGAGAGAATAGAACAGAGATCCAGATATAATGGAGTCAAGTGATTTAACAGATGCAGAGTTCAAAACACTGGTTATAAAGATGCTCAATGAACTTTTGGGAAGTGTAGAGAAGAACTCCAACAAAGAGATAAAAAACATAAAAATGGAAATGGAAATTACAAAAGGGAACCATTCTGAAATGGAGAACACATTATCTGACATGAGAAGGAAATTAAATGGAATATAAAATCAAGTGCCCTATCTATAGGACAGGAAAGCCAATCAGAACACTCAACCAGAATGGCAAGAAAAGAGATGCCAAGACTATAAAAATAATTTAAGGAGGATATGGGACACTATTAAGTCTCCAAATATTCATGTCTGATCTATGTAACAAAAGAAAATCAAAATGTTGAACAGCTGTTTGAAGAAATAATGATGGAAAACTTCCCTAACTTGGTGAAGGAAATGGACATAAAACCCCAGGAAGCTCAGAGATTCCAAAAATCAGGGATCCAAAGAGGCCCACACCAAGACACATCATAATTAAAATGCCAAAGGTTAAATACAAAGAAAGAATATTAAAAGCTGCAAGAGAAAAAAAAATAATTACTTATAAGGGAACCTCCACAAGACTGGCAGCTGATTTCTCAAAAGAAACTATGCAGGACAGAAGGGCTTGGCAAAAAAATATTCAATAGGATGAAGACCCAGGATATACAACCAAAATAATTTATCCAGCAAAGCTATCATTTAGAGTTGAAGGACAGATAAAGAGCTTCCCAGACAAAAATAAACCAAAGAAATTTATCACCACCAAGCCAATATTACAGGAAATGTTGGAGGGACTTCTTTAAGAAGAAAAAAACATGTATCAAAAACAGGAATAAAGAATGGGTAACAACTACATTCCTGTCAAAAAGTACCTTAAATGGAAAAGAATTAAGTGCTCCAACCAAAAGATAGAGTGGCTGAAAGGATAAGAAAACAAGACTCGCACATGTGAAAAGGAAGAGGATGGAAAAAGATATTGCTTTGATGGATCTAGAAGGTATTTAAGTCAGACAGAGAAAGATAAACACTATATGATTTCACTTATATGCAGAATCTAAGGATTAAAAAGAACAAACTAATCAAAAACAGACTCACAAATATAGTGGACAATTTGGTGATGGACAGAGGGGTTGGGTTTGGGGGACTGGAAGAATGGGGTGAAGGGCTAAAGAAGTACAAATTAGTAGCTGATAGATGATCACGGAGATGAGGAAGGAGCATGGCATAGGGAATGCAGTTAGCATTAATACGTTGTCTAGGCAGATGGCCAGGGGAGAGAGGGAGCCACTGGGGGGATCATTTTATGAACCATATAGATGTCTAACCAATGTACTGTATACTTGAAACTAACTAAAGTTTAAAAAAAAAAACATAAGTCCCAATTCAACAGATTTCTTGACATCTAATCACAGCTGCCTGGTTGTATTGCTGATAGACTTAAAATTCCAAATCAGTTTATTAGTGTTTTTACATATTTCTTCAATGAATAAAAATGAGAATTCTCACAGAACTCTCTTTTTAAGTTAGTAACAAGGCTAGAAGCCATCAAAATGATAAGGTACAAAACCTGTAGAATTAATCTTTAAATTGCTATCAAAGGAAAGGAAAACAAAAACTATATAGGTCATTCAACATAGCAACCTCTCATAATAAAAAAACAAAATGTCATGTATGCAGATATTGACCAAAACAAAAGAGAGAAGTTATGTCTATTAAAGATTTTTCACCTGAGTGGCCATTTTCATTTGATGATCCTTAGCATTGTGAGAAAAATAAATTAGTTTAAGGTTATATATCTTCAGTGCTTATTTCTATAAAAGACTTGAAATAGTTGAAAATAAGTTAGTATGGTAAGATGATCTATCAAGAGAAATACTTTTCATAGAAGGAATAAAAGTCAGCAAATAAAAATCTTTCCCCAACAACATTATGGAGGCCTACTCTCTGCTTTCAAAGCTCTGTTGTCAATAGAAATATGGCTGCATGAAGTGTCTACAAGGAGTTGGACATGCAACACAGGCCCCTCAGAACACTACGGAGGTCTTTGATTACTCCCTAGGAGAGTCACTCACTTTTGCAGTCTTTCAGGAGAATTAGAGTCCAATAGATGGTGAAAGTGCATGTAGTTCATGTTTGTTTCGCTAGTAAAATATAAACAGACCTCAGAAATTCAACTCAAATAAAAAGTGGACATAAAATATGACAACTTTAATAGTCAGTAAGGCTGTCTCTGACTCTATGCTATTTTGAAATGATCAGTCTATGTTGAATGATAAGTAGGATTTATTTTTAAAAAGAAAGTTTGAAAGGTTTATTACTATGATTTAACTTGAACTTTCTGGAGAAAACTTAAATGGTTTTAAGAAAACATTGAATGTGTTTTCAAATTCCCTAAATGAATCTACACGTAAGATTTAAAATATATAGATTTATACCTTCTTGACCTTTAATCTAGGAGCCAAGTTCAGGTAAGTACCTATAATTTCTTAGCTGGGCCTGGTGGATGAGAATTCCCTCTTACCTATTACTCAACCCTCGCATGATTTTGAGTAATTTCATCAGTTACTTAAAAGGGAAATATTGGACTCTGATCTTTCAAAGCAAATAATTCTTTGAGTTTATAGAGGGTAGGAATTTCTACAGGAAATCCAAGGTGTCAGAGTCTCCCCGGATGGCTCCAGGCAGGTACACAAATGCATTAGAGTACTGCATTTCCCACAAACAAACTAAAGTCAGATTTCTAGAAGCAACATGTCTTGATTCCTACCATAGCTATGAAGTACAGCCACTGCCTGTATTCCATTGCTAAAATATTGAGCATGTGCAGAAAAAGTTCTCTCCATCTCGGTCAGATCACTTCTGCAGCATCGCCTCACATATTGGAGAGCACAGTTTCAGGGGAGATATTGAGTAATTGGAATATGTCCAAAGAATATAATCAAGATTCTCAAAAAAAAAAAAAAAACTGGAGATGTTTAGCCTGAAAAAGACCAACTATCTTATACTCCTCTCATTACAATTATGTATAAAAGGTCTGTTTTGTGTAGGAAAGGCTTATTTTTTTGTTGTATATAAGAGGCACATAGAGTTCTGCTCCATATAAGGAAGTACTTTCTGATAATTAGAATATATTGACTTGTCAGAGATAGGGGTCCCCCCACCCCAGCCAGGGAAATCCCATTCACCATCTGTAAGCAATACTTGAGAAAATAATTTTGTACTAAATAAGCAATCAGACTCCTAACTTCTAAGGTAACTTTAAATTCCAGTTTCCCAATAGTCTATACATGTGGTTATTTTATAACATATTATACTTCAAAAATTTTTTGGTTGAAAATTCTGAATCATTTCTGGAACCAATAGTTTCTTCAAAAGCAGCCCAATATACCCAAAAACACTTTATTTGATGCCATTAGGTAAGATTTCCATTACCTTACAGAGAGGTGGTAGATAAAATCATAAAAGCATAAACTTTGATGTTTGACTTAAGTTCAAATCCCTGCTTCACTATTTATAACCTGTTTTAGCCCAGATATGTCTTTTAACCTTATTAAGCTTTAATTTGCTCATCTGTAAAACGGGATCATAGTATTTAGCTCACAAGATTATTGTAAAGATTGAGATAATGAATATAAAGAGCCTAGCAAAGTTACTGAGTTAAAGAAAACCCTCAGTATAGAGCAGCTGTTATTACTAGACAACTCATATGCTTTTCAATGCCCCTTATAACCTAAGCTTGGGATGGGCTTTTCTCCTGCACCCTCTTATATGAACCACACACAGAATAGGGTGAATGGGGAAGGGGAAGAACACAAAATTTGTGTGCATCCATATATAATACATCTGAACACACTCACACATGTCTTTTTTAAAACTTTTTATCTTGAAATTATGGATTCACATGCAGTCACAAGAAATAAGAAATAATGCAGACATCCTATGTACTCTTTACATGCTACATACCTTTTCATGTAACGTTTTCTTCTTTATTAGGCATTGCTGACAGGTTTTTTTCCTCCACCAATTTATTAATGACACGAAGAGTGGAAATAATCAATGTTGCTGAATTGACCAGGCGTGAAAACACTAAGAACCTGAGAGAGCGCCTTCCTGTGCAGTTAGTCTTGGTTTTTCCCTCTAACTTGACTCATCTCACTCCCTGATGAGTCTTTCTTTCTAGACAACACCTGCCCACTGCTTCATGGAAAGCAGAACTCTCATTCTGGATGAACTTCTTGGGTTGCTGGAAAATGGTGTTGTGGCTCGTTGAGCAAAGGATATAGTTTGTGTCTAACATGGTAATATTCTAATGTCTATTAGATAAATTAATATTCCAGCGCTGAGGTGAGGTAGTATGTTTTCTTTCTTCCAAAAACAATTAATCCGTATTGACTGAGCTCCAGGGAAAATGTATCCTAGGCTATGTGTGAGGTTGGTTTCAATACAGTTGGAAGCTTTCATGTGGAAAATGCTCTATTTAGCAATTACATGCAATGAGAAAACTTGGTATTCATAAGTGATCCAGTAAGTCACAAGCCATGAAGAATGCAGAAAGGGCCAAAGAGAGACAATGTGAGCATGATTAGTCATATACACCAAACCAATACTTCCCCAAAATGCCAATCAACAGAATCTTGTGGGAAGCTTTTAAAAAAATAGATTTCTGCACCAAAATGCACCCTTCCAGGGGGCTGAGGCAGAGCCAGGGAAATAGCATTTCTCTAAAGCTTCACAGGGGTTCTGATTAACAAACAGCTAAGGTTGAGAACTATTGCTCTGATCCAGCATATTTCAGCACGATAAGTATGCACTCATATTAAGAAAATGAACACCTCCCTTTACCCTCCAGTTACAAAATTTTCTAACTGCTTTTATTTTGAAATTATTTTTTATAATGATGATGATGAATTCCAGTTTTTCAAATTGGTTCATGGAGATTATCCTAATTGGAGGTATTAGTATGTCAGTTTCACAGAAGAATATGACTCTAATGCATCACAAACTTGAAAAGAAAAAAATATTATACCCCACTGCCCAAATATTTCGCTTGTGGTATGTTAAAAACAAAAACAAAAACAAAAAGACAAAAAAACTCATCGATGCCAACATCTAGTTTATCTAGTAGGTGGTAAAGCTAGATGACAAACAGGGTTCTTTCCCAGATACACTTTTACGCTGATGAAATCAAGAACTGTCCTTGGCTAAGCTCCCCCTGCTCTCACCCCAGTCTAACAAACTCCTTTGCACCATCACAAATCCTACCCCAAATGCCATCACTATCTGTGTATATAAGAACTTCCCCTGTAAAGACATTGTAAGGGTTGGGAGTCATCTCTCCTACTAGGAGTATCAACATATTTTTAAATTAAGAGCCTATTTGAATATGGAACTATTACATGCTGTAGCAATAAAATTAAACATTGTCACTGTCTGTTCTTTAATAGCTTACAAGCATTTTATATTCAGAGTCCCCAAGCTAGAATTTTAAGAAATATCCCTTTAGTCTTTTACCATGAAATAATCTCTACACAATTTTTTCATTCCCTCTTCATAGACTATTTATAACTGTGCTTAAAGTATTAAACTCAAAATGGACATAAACAGTATATAAACATAAAAGAATATTAAATGCAAACCAAAAGTTAGTCTGGATCTTGTATTGTTGAATAAAGTTGTCTTCTCAACAACTTAGAAAGGATGGAGCCTCCAGGATTTACCTACGGGGTTCATGGGAGGTCTCATGGGGAAGAGTGTTCATTCTAGGAAGAAGGTACATTTTAAGATGTGGATTATCAGATACAATATGGAAATGAAGAGGAGACAGTAGAAATAGATACAGGCATCTCCCTTATGTGCCGAAATACCCCAGTTTCAAAAGATTAACACTGAAGTGTAATGACAACAGTGGTTCTCAAACTGTGGTCCCAAGACAAAGAACATCGGCATCACCTGGGAACCTGTTAGAAATGCAAACTCTTTGGCCTTGTTCCAGATTTACTAAATCAGAAACTCTGGGTTGGGGTCTAGGTGGTTCTGATGCACACTCAAGTGTGAGAACCACTGTATTCCAAGAAACATTATCTGACAAGTCTAGCCAGATATTTACTCAGGCTTTAAGAATCAAAATTTCTCTTTCCACCCCAATATAGTCTCTTCTTATTACCTCTCCCCATTCTTAGTCTTCTCTTCTTCTTCCCTCCCCTTCCATGCCCCTTTCACACATGTATGTACATGTACACACACACACACACACACACACACACACACAGCCAATGAACACTGTATAGCATTCAAAGCACTGGAAACCTGCCCTTATTTTTCCTTTTTTTGGAGAGTTTATTCATAAAGTGTGCATAGTGCTGGGGCAAGGGGTGGAATTTAAACAATTCCTAATGAAGGAGGATGGCACCACCTATTTATCACATTATACTGTTGTGTATTTACCCCTTACTGCTTTTGATGCATTTGCATGTAATCTTTCATAATTCAGTTCATTTGTTTAAATCATTTCCTTTATTTTCACTTATTTAGGAAGGCCAAGTTTATTTTTCCACAAGATCACTGGGGGCCTCCCAGTGGCAATTATTTAGGTAATTTTCAGACTCAGATTTTATGCAGGAGCTTTTGGAGAATGGTATCCAAATCCTTAACTTAGGCTTTTCACCTAGTTGGGAGAAGAATACAATCAAATGAAAGCAAACTTTTTTTGTGAGGTAGATTATGTTGGTATCTGAATTGAATTTTCCTCAGATGTTGGCTTTGACTTCTTGCATTTATCAGACTCTATATTCAGTCACTTGCTTAGTAGAGAAGTCAATCAGCAGGCTTCAGGTGTTGCTGGTCAATGTGAGATCAACCAGGAATAAATACAATAAACAGACTATTAGAGACAAACTTATCTTGTGATTGATTCCTTTTTCTCAATAACCATTGGGTTTTCTCCCTAGAATTTCCATTCCTACCATCCTGCCTTTGAAGTTATGACTGCCTAGGATGTCCACATCGCACCAGTTTTAGGTACATCATTTTTTCCTCCTCTCAGTTCTGGAACACTCTGTGGCTACTCTGGTTTACATCTCTCTCCAATGGCAATTGGCACAGTCCTCTGAGCTTGGCCCTCACATGACAGCCTTTGACAGCCTGCTGGAAGCAGGCTGAGCCACCCATGCCCGTATCGGCTTACAACCTGTCACCTGTCAAGGCCTCCAGCCAGAGTTTGAGGCTTACTCAGCAATATCAAACTCCCCAAATCGAGGTGCCTGTCATCTGATGAACCTCAGGCTAATAGAGGCTAACGGCCATTTCTATTTAACCAACCATTTTGCTGTAGACATGCTGGTGTACTTCCACTTTCCAGCTCAGAGACCCTTGGCCCTCTTCAAAAGGCTTTGTTGCCTGAGTCAATACTGCCCTTGTCTTGAAAGATTGCTTTAGAGTGGTTTCCGGGAACTGGTGTGCTCACATCACCTCACAGTAACAAACACCAGCATCATTGACAGATCAGATGAATATTTTAAGTACAAAACCAGCATCATTGACAGATCAGATGATATTTTAAAGTTCAACCCCGTTCCCTTGGCCTTTTCTGCTGAAAAGTCACCTGAGGGCACCCTACACTTCCTTTGCTTCATTCTGCCTGAGCCACCTCTCAAGAAAAAGATCAGTTTTTGCTTCTGCCTCAGCACCCTCTTTACAACTGGGTCTTTTTTAATACCCGCACTGGTTATTTTCAGATCACTACATATCTTTAAGTTAATTAATCTAATATTTTTCCCAATATGCCTTGTAAAGAAAATTTTATTTTAAGTGCTTGCTGGGTGTATACATACATTTATAAGATCATACTCTTCGTGATGTTTTGTTAAAAGGAATTCATGCAGGTTTATCTCAATATTATCCCACTTGTGCTAATTTATGCTCAGGAGCAAATAAAGAAAATTTTCACTAAATTGGATTGCTCCAAATTAGCAAGAATAAAAATCAAATTTAGGATTTTTTGTGGGGCTCAGAGTAGAAAATGGAAATGAGGGAATATCCTGAAAAGAGCATAAGCTTTGGTATCAGAGAGACTGAGATTCCCATGCCATCCTACACACGTGTGTCGCCTAGGAAGAACTGCTTACCCCAAGTGGGCCTCCGTTTCTGCATACGTAAATTAGGCTAATATCTCTAGCTTTGCCAGCAGGATTCAGAGGTGCTGTATGTGAAATATCTAAAACAGAGCTGAAGGCAGTGAGTGTTCCATAATGGAGTTATTATTTCAGCGAGGATTGATAAAAGCTATAATTTTTCCAGTGAGTAGTTCAAACAGGTCACTCTTGGCTATTTCTAAAGTTTCTTACATGCTGTTTCTTCTGCCCAGAACACACCCCCTCCCTTGTCTCTTCATCTCCTTCGCCCAACTACAGGTTACTTCTCCAGGAAGCTCTCACTGACTCCCGGGTTGTGGATTAGGTTCCCTCCTATCAGGACTCCTAACACAGTTTGGTACAAGTATCTGTTACCCCGGCTATGCATTGACTCCCCTGCATCTGCCCAATTGCACTGAGCTTTTAAGTTTCCAGGAAGACTGACCCATCTAACTTGTTCACTGTATGTCTGCAGCCCCTGCCTGGCGTATTATACGTTTTCAATAAATATTGAATGAATGAATGAATGAATGACAACAATTAGAGGGCTTCCTGGAGAAGACAAATAAAATTCAAGTACTGTAAAAGGTAGTTGCATTAGTTTTTATATTTTTGTAACTGACTTTAAGCCTCCTTGAATTACCTTCAAAAAAACATGAAATCTACACCCAACAGGTCTATACTTTCCTCCCCCAACCCCAAGAATGCTGCATATTCTTATTAGATATTTATTATAAAAATTGTAGCATAATTATTGTAATAAATTATAATCATAATTATTCCTCAATTTCTCTTTTTAATACATGATTATAAAATGTGTTTATCATGTTTAACACCTTTCTAATTCTTAAATTGACTACCTATTAATCACAAAGATCTGAAGAAAGGAAGAAATCCTTGGTAGAAAAGTGTTAATTATTTACTAGTTGCAAACTGTACTTTTACCTCTGAAAACCAGGTGGGTAGAAAATATTACTCAGTTTTTAATCTAAGAATTTCTTACATTTTTATGGCTTGTTCTTTGGGCTTATTTATGATGGTTTGTGACAGAGACAACCTTTGCCATTATGATTTATACTCTTCCAACAAAGGAAATACAGAAAGAGATAAGAAACCCAAATTAAATCATAGCTCTGGATAAGAAAACCCAAATTAAATTATGACACTAAAAATAAATTTTAAAATCCAGTGAAGGTAAGGGGCTTACATAATTTTAAATTAAAGAACTGTATAGATATACAGATTGTGGACAATGAAAACATAGCAATTTTCAAAGCCTAAACTATAAAAACTAGTATTTCCTAAGTAAGTAATTTTCAGAAGCCTTATAACCTGTATTTGTGGCATTATGAAATAATGCCTGGCTACCAAAATATTTTTTAAATGCCTTGTTTTAACCTTACTCAGTTTGTACTTTTGTTCAGAAAAGAACATTTTTTTGATATGGTAAAGTGTTAGTGGTTGGCAGCAGATATCCAATATTTTTCTTTTTGTTTTTTAGTTCCTTTTATGACAAAATTGACCTGAACATCTGTTTTCATTTTTAGTGATACTTTCAATTTCCTTGATGATTGAGTGCTAATTCTAAAACTTAATTGGACTTCAGGGAAAGACAATTGCCTTAGAAACAAAGAATTGAGAGGAAAATCTCTGGCCTTTGAGCTTTCCCAATAAAAGCACTGTTCATAATAGAGGCCAAAGGTTAGCTCAATAGAATAGGGAGGGAGTCTATGGTGTATGACCAGCAATCAAAATACTACACAGCTATACACAATCCCTACAAACGCTAAGGTCCAGACAGAAACTCTAAATAAAAGGAGTTCATATGACCACAGAATTAACCCATGCTGACTAAAGCCACCTAAGACACGCTGTCCCATTAATATGACCACATAATTATACAGAACAGTATCTTTGATTTTGTGTGGAATTTGGAAGCAGAACAAATACTGAAATTGAGCTTGCAGGTAAATATTCTAGACTTAATTTCACATCAGAAACTCAAAAATGCCCAAACCTGAATGTGGAATTCATTTGTGAAGTATTTCCTGGCTTCATAAAGAAAATACAAAGAATTAGTTCCATACAGAAACACACTTACAAATGTCTATGATTTTTAAATTGTTTTGCAATATCCCTTTACATTTTGCGAAAGTTTTTATCTACTGCATTCCCAATTTAGTTTATTATTTTTACTTTATAATTTGTTGAAAAAAATACACATATTTGACAATTTTTACTTCTTCCACATGCATATTTCCTTGGAGACTAAGTTACAATAGAGTCAAAAGAAGAGGCATAGTGTATTAATTTTTTCTAAGCTTATCAATAAGCTTACTTAGCTGATCACTTAAGGTTGACTTGAATTCTTCTATTTCTAGAACCCAAAGTCCAGCTTGTTTTCAAAATTAGTACATCAAATTCCTACCCAGTGGACATGCTTAATTTCCAAAGGGTATTCACAAATTATCTACTCACATGCCAAAAACTGCTTAGAATAAAGTGGATACTCTCTGTCTATGAAGAGAAAATCAAGCTCCTAGAATCTGAGAATTTAAAGGGAAAAAAAAAGGAAAATTCTGTCATGTTTTCTCATCTTTTTTTGCCCTCAGTAATGAGTTTACACTATTGGTTCAAAATCTTTAGAAAGTTACTCAGTGACAAAATTATTTATCCAAAAGAGATTACCATATATAAATAAAAAATAAAAACCAATTTTTGAAAAATTCTGGTAGACAAAAATTGGTACAAATTAAATAGGATATGTCAATGAATTGTAAGATAGAAGATTTTAGTATTTAGTTTCCTAAAGTCAGATGATACAATCTGTGGCACAAAAACTCATAGTTACACATAAGTTGTAAGCTGCACAGTATCACCAACAAATTGATATGTCTGCTGTAGAGCAATAACTTTGGTAATCAGTACATTTATTCTATTAGAAACCCAGAAAGTTACTGTAGGAATTGCATTGAGGTTTTCAGTAACATAGTTTAATTTCTCCAAAAAAAAAAAAAAAAAAAAAGCTAGATAAAGGCAAAATTCATAGTATAATTCCTTTAAATTAAAGTTAAATCAGTTCCCACTCATAAAAGAAAAATTGTAAGATAGAAAAAGCAGACTCAAGTTACATCTTTTAAAATTAAATTTTTGTAAAATTGAATATAGAAAAGTGTGGAGAAACTACAGCAAAAAGATAAAAGTACACAAGCACATGGAATGAAGTGAAACAGGAGAGGCACAGTATGTGTGGGCGGGTGTTAAAATTTGCAAATGTATGCTATAAACAGAATAAAACAATGGATATTTAATGCTATGTTTGACAGATTGACACCTAGAAAAAAAGGAACTATTATGAACCATATGGTTGGTTTGGTCCTACAGTCTTTGAAACAAGGACATTTTATCTTTTCTACCTAAAAATAGCTTAGTAGTGATATTCAAACATTTTTTAAGAGAGAAGCCATTTTTTTCCACTTCCTACCCCAAGATTCCTGTTGTTGCACCTGAAACATGCCTTTGAAGCAGAAGCCTTTGAGGCAACTTTGAGGAAACTTTGACCTCTACTGGACCAGCTCAAAAATCACCGTGGTAGTAAATACATACTTCAGAGTTAACAGATACTAATATAACTTTGAGGTGGGGACGGAACCTCAAAAAAAAAAAAAAAAAAACCTTCAAATATACCTATGTCTGATTTCTTAATGTTGGCCAATCTCAGCCTAGTCCTTCTTCTCTATGTGTTCACCCTTGCTCCCTGAATGAACTTTACAAACCATCCCTAAGCTGATGCCTCTGACTTTATGTCCAGTAACTCGGATCAAACTTTAGAGTCAGCCTTGACTCGTCTCTTTCCTCACACTCATATTGAATATATGGGAAGGTCTGTTAGCTCTAGCTTCCATACACATCTAGAACTGACCACTTCTCACCACCTGCAGGGCACATTCTCTGCTGCAGGCTGCCATCCTCTCTTGCCTGGATGGCTGCCACAGCCTCCTAATAGGTCCCTTTGCCCCTTCGTAAGTATTCTTAAAACATTGGCTAGATTTGTCCTTACATGAAGTGATGTTTCACTCCTCTACTCCAAACCACCTGGTGATTCTCCACTTAACCAGAGAAAAAGCCAAAATTCTTTCTATGGTCTTAAAGGTTGTGGTGGAACCTGTGATGTGCTGCCCAGATCCCCTCCAGGATGAGTTATTACCTCACTGCTGGAAGTGCTGCTGGCAGAGGGCCCTCAGCTGTCAACGTCTTCAGGGATTGCTTCGGCTAAAGAAAGTCACCTCATCTAAGATCGCAGAGCCTTCCCAGGGCAGCCAGTGACGGAATGACATGGGGTATTCAAGACGCAGATGTCTTCACCCAACCTGAGACAACTCTAGGTCCAGCACTCCATGTGGGGGTCAGCTGAGGTTGTACTTGGGCTTGCATTGCAGTTTGACCTCTACTTTCATCCTACTTCCTTATACTCCTTTCCACAGGTTTTGATCCTAACAGCACTCTCTAATAAGTGACCTGCACACCAAATTCTGCCTCAGAGTCTGCTTGCAGAGAACCCAGATGACAACAAAAGTCTGACAAAGCCAACCCCCTACAGCCTCTCCAAGGCCATATCTTACCAGTCTCCCCAGCCTGCCCTGTTCCAAGCACACCAACTTTAACATTTCTTCTAGAGGATTGGCCTGTTCCTGCCTAATGTCTTGTATGGCTGTTCCTTCTGCCTAAAACACACTTTTCCATGTTTTGCACTGTTACTTCTCTAACCAACTTCAAGCTTTGCTTAAACGTCACTTTTTAAATGAGCCTACCCTGATCATCCAGTTAAGAAAACAAGAGAAAAAGATTTATGGAGGAACAGTTCTTATCATTTCCTAATACATTTGCTTACCTTTCTGGGTACTGATTTCATTTTGAAGAAATGACTTCATTCATTTCAAAGAATGAAAATTACTGTTTTAAATACAGAAAGACAGTGCAATGGTAACGAACACAGGCTCTAGACTCAAACGAGCCTGGGCCTGAGTGCCCCATCACTGCGACTGCAACTGCATGGCCTGAGGCAAGTGACTTTGCGCCTCTCAGCCTCAGTTTATCTGTGAAGTAGGATTATATCACTTACACTTCTTAGAATGGTTGTAAGGATGAGATGACTGTGTACGCAACAGGTCTGTGCAAACTACAACGCGCCATATAAATATTGTGAATTATTGAGAGACGGTCCTATGAATTGCACATACCAAGAAATCTACTGGGAATATATTTGTACCCTGGCTTATTGGTCAGAGTCCTAGAAAGTAATCTTTTTAGCTCTCCTCAGCCCTGAGTGGACTGAGAACTTCCAGCAAAGCAGAAAAGGCTGTGCTTAGGAGAACAAGAATCACCGCGGGGGCACAGCGATAGCCTAGCAAACATTACTGGGATGCCAAAGAGTAGTTACCAACAAATACACTCTTGTTATATGATACAAAATCTTAATTTTTTGCTCTCCTTGCACTGACTTTAATTACTTCAGACTTATTCTAATCTTTAAGGCCAATGTGAGAAAATCACATAGGCTTTCAAATATCTAGATCTAAATACGTTCACAGAAGAGCTTTAAACTTTAAAACCAGCCATTTGTCTGGTTATTTGAGATTAGAGCCTAAATCTTTCTATGTGTATTTTTGACCCAAAGTTTTTATATTTATTTGTCTCTGTGATACAAAATAACTGTGTTTGGCTTAAAAATGAAACAATAACTCCTCCAAAACCTCAACTGTTTTTATGTTCGCTTCCATTCATTTTTCATTTGCTAGAGTGAAATGTCCTTGCCCATAACCTCAAATGCACAAGCTTGATTGATTTCAGAGGTTGCACTGGAAGCCCACCCTGCCAAGCAGAGATGATAGACCGCCTGTAAGCTGGCACTAATAAAAACCACAATTAGCTAACGTTTACCATTATATCATGTATCTGCCCTTTCAGATTTATTTGCAGATCCTACTATAGTCCATTTCTTTCTTTCTAAGTAGAGAATCACATATGCTTATGTTAAAAACAATAAGGATATTCATTTTAGAAATGCCATTATTGAAAACCACCATTCTCTAGTTATACATTAAAAATTATAGTAATTATACCATTTATTAAAATGACCACAATAAAAAAATGGTGCTGTGAAAGGATAAGGAAAGCAGACATTGTCCTAACTAATAACCACATAGTATGGCTTTGCCACCCTCCAGAACCATGTGCTATATGAGCGGGGAGGTGCATGTGTGTATGTGTGTGCATTCCCCTTGGGAAAGTCAGTGCTACATCAGATTATCCGGGCTCTTCTTTAAAGTCATAATCTACTAGAAAAGAACCTTCACTTTCCAAGTCCTCCTTTGAGGACATCATGCACTCCTCTGATTTTTTTCATAGCTTTATACAACTTAATATTCAAGCTAGGAAAACTAGAAATCTCCTCCAGATCAAACAACTCCTTAAACCTATCTACAAATCTATTTTCTTTCTCTAACCTGAATTTCATGACCCAGAGGATAACGGTAGTTTCTGTGCACAGATGGTCAAAGGTAATGAGGAGTTCCTCCAGGAAAGGATGAGCATAGACAACATCAGCCGCCAGGATGTAGTCAAAATTATTGGAGGACCTGGGGAAGTTCTTGTCTAAAGCTACGCCCCAGGAGAGTTCTTTAACCTGAGGCAAATGTCTACATTTCATTTTGGTGTTTCGGGAAATATTATATTGCAGGTTTCCAAGTAATTCGGGCAAATCTGTGGCAGTCACATAAGCACCTGTGAAGCAAAGGACAGTAGATAAAGTAACCCTCATGGAATAAAGTAAACAATCAGGTTTCAAGCCAACATGCATTTTGTAATTCTGCATAACTGTTAGTCCCAAAGGGAAAACTGGTCAGTATACACAGGAGAGAAATCCCCTTCAAAATGCATGCCAGGGGAGCATTACGCCTTCCCTTAAAAAAAATTTTAGGTTCCCATGATACTTTTGCACTCCACTGCATTTTTCTGTTCTCCTGATTTTTCTTTTTTGTTTTGCTGTTGTTGCTGTTGTTTTTTATTTATCGACTACATGCTAGGAGAAAAATAATCAAGAGAAAAGACAACTCAAAAGATTTGGTACCCTCATTGGAAAAATCAGAAGCTATTGCTGAAAGACAAACAGGTTCTCCCTAAAAGATACCCAGTCCTGTGAGACCAAACAAGCATGTATAACACTGGGCATCCTTTCATTAAATAGAAAGTACTCAGGTATGAGAGGTAAAGGAAGGAAAGACTTTTCAAAGGCATTACATCGAAAGTAACACAGCCATGTTTATGCCCCAGTTTTCAACTTGAACCCATTATAAGTGTGAGTCTCCCCATCAAAAGGTGTTTAAAACCTAGCCACAGCATGCACATAGTGCTCATATAGCCAAAGATCATAGATGTAGTACAGAATGCTCAGATGAATATATAAACCATTTCTGAGTTAAAAGTAAGTAGTGATGGTCATTTTCAGAAACAAATTAGAAGGGGCAAAATTATAGAAACCAATAACCAATAAAATTTGGCCCTTAACGTGAACTTTGAGTAGCAGCAGCAGAGCCTAAAAATAATGCGTAAATAAATCTAGGCTTGGCCAATTCGACATCATTAGATAAAAACAGACTCGAGTTACGAATAGGAAAGCGGAACTGGAAGAGAAGTCTAGTTCAGCCTAGACTAGTTTAGAACCCATTTCTTAGCCATGATGGCAAATTTCTCTGGCCACTGATTGTATTTTGTAGAAAATATTAAAATGGGAGGGAAATGTGAATACCATTGGTAGAATCGCAGAAATATAAATCTTCACATTCTAATGTGGGTGAGTCTATTATTTTCAACAAATCATTTTAAAATCTCATGATAAAGAATATACCCCTACTTATAGTGAATATAAACTATCTGACTATTAATATCTTTACAACTAGAGAGAAAAACACCACCACTTTTAGAATGACTAAAAAAAGCTTTGGTCTTTTGACATGCGTGTCAAGTTATATAAGCAGAATGAAAGGATCAATTCTTCTTTAAAAAACTATTTTCCCCTCTTTAATTCCCTCCCTCCCCACTTCCACCCCTGACCTATGGATGTTGCCATTTTCCCCTTAAGAACTGGATCTCTGAAGGCAGGGTGTCTCCCCTCTGCATGCTCATGGCATGCACCCAGGGTTGGCATACCCGGGGTATGGTCCATAGCTCCACCTGGGACATGAACTCAGGACCTTCTGCATGTAAACAGATGTACTAACCACTACACCATGGAGCCATCCCCAGGATCAATTCTTTTTAATGAAATAAATGACTTACCAAATACAAATTCTGCTCCTAGATTGGGAAGCCTTCAGGTATAAACCCAATAGTGCCTCTGATTCTATGCATGCCAAATGAAATGGTAACTTTGGAAAGCAATGTCAGGATAGAAATTTTTTTTTTTTAATATTTGGGGAGTACATTAAGGATCCTATATTTTCCCAGTGTTTAGAAAGTTGTAAATTGCTAAATCTTGAATTCCTCTCAAGATTTTAAAGTGGCAGGTGTGTACTTTTGAAGATCAAGGAAATCAAGACAGATTTGCGTAGCGCACATCAGAAAAGGCAGCTAAATTAAGGCAATGAAATAGATAACTACAACAACAACAAAAAAGATCGAACTGGAGCAGACTCAGACATACATAGAGACTACTGCACATTTAGTTGGAAAAGATGATTGGGTGAGAGAATAAGATATTACAAAAGAAGGATAAAAATAAACAAAATAAATTCAAAGGCAAACATAAAATTAGCAGACATGATTTTTATGTGATTTCTAATACACCATCTCTATTCTAACAGGTGCTTTTTCATAAAAACATAGGACTTCAAAACCCAAAAGGAACATATGGTTACATGGAAATGTTGAAATAGGACTAAAATTTAAATAAAGAACACTAGAATCAACAGCAGTAGATTCTGTTTATACCTAGTATTTTGTACATCTCCTCTAGCAGCCAGGAGCTTAAGTGCACCTCCCAGTTAGAATATATTTGTGACTGAGCACTCCATGAGAAAAATTAATAAAACATCACAGAAAATTCTCATAGAAACCAGTAATGTGACTTTAGAATTGGTAGTTTCTTGATGAAGCCCATTTAAACAATTAAGAAGTTAAAAATAGGCCCAGATCATAGTATACTGGACAGTAAAAGCAACTAAGGATATTCGATCATTAAATTCTCCAAAACCCAAAAATATCTACTTACCAAGTAAACTTGCTACAATGGAGACTAGCCCTGTTCCAGCTCCAATTTCAATCACATTTTTGTCAACCATATTATACTGCTTTGCATTTGTTTCCAGAAAATAGCATAGAACAAGGGCCTATGAAAGTTTAAAAAAGAAAAAGTAGTGCTTGAAAAGTAATAACAAAAAGTACTTTTAAACTCTTAAATATCCCACTAATGCTATGATATGTATGTGTATATATGTACATATTTATGTGTATACACATATATTACTAAAAAAATATTATCAGCAGAAGTGCATCCTTCAATGGCTCAACATTTAGGCTAGAAAAAGTCTTTGAAGATTGTTGAGAAAAGACACAATTAAAAATATGGAATTTGATTGCTTAAGTTTGATTATCTTTAAAGAAAGCAATTTCTAATAATAATAGTCATTTCAAAGATGTGTGTGAGATTAGAGCAGACAGTGCTAGGGGTCTGCACCCTTCATGGGACAATTGGTAAAGGAAAGGTGGCCTTTTAGAGTATTCTGCATGTTGACACTGGCACAGATTTCATTATAATTGTTTAACTCAAATAGAGTCAGTTAAATGGGAAACAAAGTGTTTACTATTCTAAAACCTGTTGTCACAGAAAATTTAAGGTGTAAACAACATATTTTATTAACCCTATAAGTCAGAAGTAGAATTAATTGGTAGAACCATTTTCCCAATTTCATGATTTCAAAATTTTAGTGTTCTTTGAGGTCATAAAGTAGAATCATGGAACCTATTTTCTTCCTCAATATAGTATATAATAATGGATAAAACTGACTGAAAATAATTGAAATGAAGCAAATTTTGTATCAAATATACCGAGGGCCAAACAACAGCACCATAACAGTCTGTGGCTTCAGTAATTCGAATATCATGACCAACAAAATGAAATCCCTCCCAGGAAGTGGTGGTTATTAGGCTTGGAATAAAACATCTTGCCGTGATCTCTACAACCACTTTTTTGTCATCACTGTCTTC
This sequence comes from Eonycteris spelaea, assembly GCA_003508835.1. NCBI lineage: Eukaryota > Metazoa > Chordata > Mammalia > Chiroptera > Pteropodidae > Eonycteris > Eonycteris spelaea. The sequence continues at coordinate 1,785,809 of PUFA01000067.1, read as the reverse complement.
TCTGTTTTCTGAAAGAAAAAGGAAGAGGCAAATGTGGTTATATTAGTAAAACCATGAAAAAAGAAAGAACCTGAGAAAAATGCAATGTTTCTACTTATTCTGTTACTTTTGAATATTCCTTGACTAGAAAGGTAAACTATTTGAAAATAATTCATATGCTAACATTTCATGCATCAAAACAGCAACATCTTTCCGTTTTTCACTGAAGTTGAAATTACCACTGTCCATTTCTGAAACACTATGTGAAACAAATAATAACAGTATTTTTAAAGCAATATATTTTAAGGAACCAAAATATGTTCATCTAGAACAAGAGAACAATTGGTGATGGAACATTCGAACTCAACTACTTGCATTGTCTATATAGTGCAATTTCAGTTATTTCAGTAATATGTATCCTTTATGACCTCCCTTTATTAAGACAAAAATTTTTTTTTAGATTACCCACAATATCCTCTTGCATCATTTTATTGTTACTTATTTTTGTTTTTATTTGGGGGCAACTCATGGCATCATAACATCCATGACATTATATAAGGTTAATAAGCAACATTAACTCTCAATTTCTGAGCACCTTCTTCACATGCCAGACCACATTAAATACATTGTGTATGATATTCATGTAATTTTTCCAACAAACCTTGTGAGATATGCATTATTATTTGCACTTTTACAGAAAACAAAACTAAGACTCAGAGAGCTTTATTAACTTGACCAAGCTCATGCAACTTGTAAATGAAAACACCAAAATTTGAGTTCCTTGTTTGGTTGTTCCGAAGCCCACTCTCTAAACTATTAAAAAGCTAAGATGCAATTTGAAAAAGGAACTACTAGTCTCAAGGAATTCACAAACTAGTTATGAAACAAGATATACATCCCTCTGAGGCTCCATTTCCTTATTTGTAAAATGGGAAAGATAGAAAACCTAAATCAAATAGTGTTGGTAGATTTAAATAAGATGATATATGTAAAGTGCTTAGCACCTTGTCTACAATTACAAATTATTATTATTATTATGAGTTATTATATTTTGGTTATTAAAATAAATGATAAAACCAGATTACCATCTAATCAAAAATAGTGGATTGCGTGACATAGGATTTTACAACTGAAAGTTCTATAGTTACTCATAGATGCAGAAAGTAGAATGGTGGTGGCCAGCGGCTGGGAGGTGGGAGAATTGGGGAGATCATGGTCACAGGGTACGAAATTTCAGTTATGCAGAATGAATAAGTTCCAGAGATCTAATGTACAGTATAGTGACTATAGATAATCATAATAATGTATTGTATACTTTAAATTTACTAAGAGAGTAGTTCTCACGTGTTCTTGCCATGAAAACAACAGAAAAAAAGTGGTAACTATGTGAGGTGATGAATATGTTAATTAGCTTGATTGTGGTGTTCATGTCACAATGTGTGAAACATTAAGTTGTACATCTTACATATATTCTATTCCTATTTGTCTATTACACGTTAATAATGCTGAGGGGAGGGAGAAAATTCTATAGTTAAATTAAGAAGGAGAAAAAACTCACTGTGGTAGAGGCTGTCTTCAGTTAAACTTATCTAATATATGACTTGCATTAACAGAAAAGCTATTTCTTACAACAGTCCTTAAAATGAACTGATCTTTCAAGTCTTGTCTTTGCTCTCCACCACTATCCCCACCCCCCAGCACTAATGAATCCAAGCTTAGTTCTCTTCCAAGAAGACAGAACATAAAAACTGAATTTTGAGTATAAAAAAGAAAGTGTTATGACGTCAAAGAAAGGAAAAATAGTTTGTAATTCTTTAAAAGAAGAAGAGATGAAGCAGAAAATATTTATTTTAAAAACTTAAACTAGAAGAATATTTGTTCCTTGGTTATTCCCTTTACTCTTTCAACAAAACTGTACTGAAAGCCTGCTTTGTGCCAGGTACTGTGCTAGATGATAGAGGACAGCAGTTAGCCAGACAGACATGGTCCCTGCCCTTGGGAAAACTCGAAATGCATAAACACAACTGCCTGAACTTCAGTAACACGTGTGGTACCTCATGACTTTCCCATAAAGAAACCCTGGATTAGATGCAAGTCAGTTTTTCCACAATGGCCCCAAAGTACTTGGCTTCAATGTCCACCTGAATAGACCTTTCTAATAAATGGTGTGTTCACAGCTTTACTCTAATCAACATTTTTGTTAGTGGTTTGACTGATGATATTGAGTGTGATCAAATATTAAAGTGATATGAATGTAATGGAAAACTATACTAAATAACTTAATGTAATGCAAAATATCTTGATGGGCTATACCAGTACACTGGACATAACAATATGAAATTTGATAAAGACAAATGTAAAGTCCATATTCGGGCTGCACTACCTGTGGAGGGGAAAAGATATACAAATTTCATTGGCCATAAGTTCAATGAGTGAAAATATAACTATAATACAACTATCAAAAAAGCTAATACACCCAGGCCATATTAACAATTTATATTCTAAGATGAGAGAGGTAAAGGCTCTGTTCTATTTGAAATAGGTCAGGTCATACTTGTAGCCCCATATTCAGGTTGGGAAAACACATTTTAGAAAGCCACTGAGAAACTGGAGAAACTATGAGGTGAGAAATCTTGACACTGAGCCATATGAGTACAGTTTGGGGAGATCGGCATTTTCATAATAAAGAAGAAACAACCCAAGGGAACACAAAAGTTTTCACAAATTTGAAGGAGCAGGAAATAGAAGAGATAGGAGTGTGTGGAGTGGTGGGGGATGGGGGGGAAGGGGGTGGGATGGGCAGGGGGTGGAGGGAGGGGTCCCAAAGAGCAGAATCTAAACCCATGGGAAAAATTACAATAAAGCAGATTTTTAATATTTTTCTAAATATCACGCCTTTTCAAAAATGGAATGGCCTGCCTCAGAAAGCAGTAAGAAATTAGTTTCCCAGAAGCTATCAAACAGAAACAAGAAGACCACTCTTTCAAGATATGAGGGATACATCAGATTGACATTTGATCCTAGCTGGACTAGGACCACTGTATAACTGAATTTCTATGATTCAATGAAATAACTACATGTCATCTTGTAGAAAAGTGCTATCATAGAGATACAATATGTTAAGGAAACTGTAGGAGAGAAAGTAAATTAAAGCAAACAAAAGGAAGCCAATAGTGAAGAGAGAGAGGGGGATATCAGACTTCAGCAGGCAGAGGAGATGTGTTTCAGATGACAGGCTAAGAAATTCATTCATTTATTCATTCAACAAATATTCACTGAGTACTTACTAAAGTCTACATATTGTCTAGTGACTGAGCAAAAAAATTGAAGCTGGTGAAACTTAGAGATATATAGAGAGAAACATGAAAATAGACAATTACAATGCTGTATGACAATGGCTAAAATACAGGTGAAAGGAAAACACACTGAAACACAGAGGGAAAAAAAAAACCCTTGTCAGACTGCGGAATACATAGATGATTTCCTGTCCTAAATTCTGTGATCCCTTAATAGAGTGCTGCTTAGGATCCAGACAAAACCAAGTATTTCCCAAAAGAACTCCAACTTCACTACACATCATAGGAAGGGCCCAATCTACCACCACCACAAACATTGACTCTTGGCAGAAAAACAGAGAAAACAAAGAGATGAAAAAATGAAAAAATCTTCAGCAAGAGCCCCCTCTTCTAATAGACTTCACTATATTTCCCCTTAAACAATGATGTACATTCACATTTAGAAACAAATAATATTAGTAATATGTTTTATTTGAATTTTAACTTTCATTTTATTATATTCACTTGTCTTGCTAAGATTTAGGGTGGGAGGGGAGTAATGTTTGTGTGGAAGTTCTTTAGGGAAAAGCTGAGAACATTAATTGCTTCTTTGACCTTTAGCTAAATATGCTTTCTTGGGCCTCCTTGCAAACCAAACTCCTTGTAAATGCAGCACTTTCTGACAAGTCACCTAAGAAATCAGGGATTAATAGACGTTAGAGTACACTAAATCCCAGGAGCATCTCCTAAAGTTCCAATCTTTGATGTAAAAACTTTGCCAGTGAATATTTACTGCTACAAACTGACATCTCTGACTTTGCACTTTTTTTAAAGGTTAGTTGACCTGATTAGTGCTGTTGCTCTAAAAACTACAACGTAATAACAAATGATTCCTGTTTTTTTTATGATTTTTCTAAATAAACAAAGCTAATCATTTTTTTTAGGAAGATCACATCTTTACCATTATAAGGAAATGAGATTTAAAATATACGTTAATATATTATTATAACCATATGTTAATATATTATTATACTAGGAAACCAAAATATACTGAACTTGACTGCTTAAAATAATTTGTCTAGATGTAGTATGTGAGATCTTAAAAGCAAATATATACACAATTATTTCCATCTTAAAACTTTGCTGTTTTTCAGCAATAATGTCTATTTAAATATTTTGAGGTAACAATTTTAATAGTATTTACTTAAATCAAAAGACATGTTTATTAAGTTTTAGTAATATCACCACCCATTTCAAAGTTGATGACAAGAACCTCTGAACCGAAATCTAAAACAAAGAGCTGCACTATTTTAAGGGCACCCCTAAAGTAGCCTTGTTGTAATAAAAGGGAAAAATCTATCTAAGCTCCAAACATAATATACAAAAGGACTTCTCTCAAAGTCCTTTCTTAGTTATTCATTGAATATGGGAATAAATCTTGAGAAGATTAATAAATGAGTTGATATTCTTTGGTTTTTAGTTATGATTTGAAGAGGAATTTCCCCCAAAACTTAATAGCATTATAATATAATACAATGAAATTCTAATTTACATTTCTGAAGAATTTTTTCCACACATATTCTCTCATTACTTAGCACTCAGATCCCAGGACAAAAAACTAGATCTAGGTTATGCAAAATGATGAATCTTGGCTTCCTTATATGAAAAGAAGAAAACTCTTGATATTTGTACCTTTAGATTAAACTTATCTACTATAATCTTAAGAGTATTATTTTATTAATGAATTTAATATTGAAACAAATATTAAAACAGATTGTAAATAAAACAATCTACAGCATGATAGCAATTATGTTGCTATCTTGAGCTTATCCATTTTAATGGTTTTTGATATAAAAAAGTCTTAACACCATTTTCCTGTTACTAAATCTTTGCTGATAGTGAATAAAATCTACCAGGTGCTCTTGTTCTCCTGAGAATTAATTAGGAAGTGAAAATTAGCAAGATTCTGCCATCATTATGATGATGATTTTCTTAAGAGGAAAATACAAGAGATTTGACTTCCAAGGCTGGATTTGCAGCAAGCCTTCAAAAATGAAGGCTCTGTCTGTATTCATCTCTTTTATACTTATAAGGTCAATAACAACAATAATAAATGGAAGGGTCAGATCACAGAAATACACCAGAAAAAAAAAAGTCTTTAATAGCTATGACAAGTGAATTTAAGCTTCCATTAGAGGACTGTCGTGAAAACCTGGGTAAAAACCCCTCAACTAAATGAAAGACTGTCATTCAGTTGAATCTTCTTTTCAAAAATGGATGTCATTGCTTAAGAAATATCTAGAGATTAAAAAGAAAAAAGATGTTAAAGATATTTTCAGATTAGTAAATACTCACAGGCTAACCTGAAAGATTTTTGAATGTCTTAGCAATGTCAAAGTCTTGAGTCCTTATGTTGAGACTAATTCCTGAGATCTCATAAACATTTTTGTCTAGAGGTCTGCTTAATTTCAACAGCATACAGAGGCTGTAACTTTAATCAAGTGGACTAAATGATACTACATTTGCAGAAGAAAGAAAATTCATTTTTTACTGAGACTGCTCAGGATGCAATTGGGGGAAAAAATTAGTTGCACTCCAATTTGCTGCTGGGATCATAGTGGGAACAGACAATTAAACGAATGCCAGTGAGGTGTGATAAGCGCAATAAAAGAAATATTTCTAAAGTGCTATGGGAAGGATCACTAGTTGGTCAGATTAGAAAAAGCATTCTTTTAAAAATTTTTTAATTAAGTTTATTGGGGTAACATTGGTTAATACAATTATATATAATTTTCAGGTGTACATTATCAATAGTATATTCTATTGTTTACCACCCAAAGTCCAGTTTTCTTCAGCTACCATATATTTGATCCCCTTTACTCACTCCACCCTCCCTTAAACCCTGTATTTGACCCTCTTTACCTTGTCTAACTCCCACCTCCTCTCCTACCCCACTAGTAACCACTAGTCTATAGTCCTCTGGTAACCACTAGCCTAGAGTCTGTGTCCATGAGTCTCTGTTTGTTTGTCCTGCTCATTTGTTGCTTTTAGGTTTATATCCCACACATAAGTGATATCATGTGATTTTCAACTTTTTCTGTCTGGCTTATTTCGCTTAGCATGATTATCTCGAGGTCCATCCATCAACTGGAGTGTCCTGTGATAGATGGTGGGCTAAAGAAGCTGTGGTACATATATATGAATATTACTTAGCCATAAGAAGATATGAAATACTGCCATATGCGACAATGAAAAGCATTCTTAGGGAGACATTTCAGCTGAGTTGGGAGAGGAGGAAGGCTGCCAGGTAGAGAAGGAAAGATCAAGGAAGATGAAACATCTGCCAAGGCATGAAGCCTGGCTCGGAGAGAGCCATCAGAAGGTCTGGGGAGCTGGTGTGCCAGGTGCATGTTGGGGTCTTCTAGAAAATAAGCCTGAAGAAGCAAGTTGAGATCAGATCTGAGGGCAATGATAACCTTTGTTCTATAAGGTGAGGAGGAGCCAATAAAAATAGTTAGGACAGGAACTTACATGATGAAATTTGATATTTAAAAACTTACCTCTGGCAGTAGCAGCTGAAGGTTAATTTAGAAGTTAATTAGAAGACTGTTGCACTAATCTAGAAAAAGAGATTAAAGAGTCCAAATGTAGACAGCAGCATTGGTCTAGGAACCAAGGTATGAATTTGTGAGCTTCTGAAGTAGTGGTAGACTTTTCCCGAGGGCAACAATTGACATTTAAACTTGACATTTAAACCAGACATTTGAAGACATCTGAGGCAGATTGTTATATTTAAGAGTTATTTTTATTCAATATGTGGAAAATGTATTAGTCTTATTTAACAGATACTTATTCAGGTTACTTTTAAAACATGTAAAATGTGTTGAATGATTCTTTCGTAATTACATGTGTTATAGTACTCCAACTGGTATATTAAACATTGTCTCAGACTATAATTTGATGTTTCTTAAATAGCAACAGAATTACTCAAAAACTTTCTTCTTCATATGTTAAGCAATATTATTTCTAAAAGCCCTATTACTCATTAATTCAACTCTGTAAAGATTTATGAAGATCCTTGTGAAAGACATTCATGTGCTACCACTAGGTAATACATTATACTTGGTCCTGAAGAGTCAACCAACTCATGACCAGAAATACAAGATCATCGCTAAGGACAATTTTAAGTCCAGCCAATAGGCCTCATTTATAGCTAATTCATTCATTCACTCATTTGTTGCATGCTTGGGCACCATAAATACAAAGATCAGCATGTAATTGCTATAATGAAGACTCTAACTTAACTAATTAACTCAAAAACAGAAAGAGACAGTTCCATATCTCAGAGATCTCAGGAAAGAATGACCAGAGCCTTGATGATTATGAGTTTGTGAGTCAAATAAGAGGGTGACACACACAGCAGCCAACTGGCAAAAAGACTAATATTCCAATTTGGGAAACTCTGAGAACTAGAATATAGGATAAGTTGAGGTAGCAGCATGAGATTAAAAACACTTTACGTCATGCTGTCTCGATTTTATGCTATAATAAAGAGGCACTGAAGAATTTTAAGCAGAAGGCAAATGTGGCAAGATTTGAATTTTTCAAAAGATTATGCAGGCTATGGAAAAAGAACCAGAGAGGATGAAGAAAAGAAGCTAACCCAAGATGGGGCAGCCAGTTAGAAGGCAGTTACAACAATCAAAAGAAGAAATAATAAAAAATTGAATTAAGACTGGTGCCGCAAAACAGGTGGTAAGTGGTAGGAAAAAATCTAACGAGGTCAAATAAATGAAATTTAATGATGAAGAGTATAAGAACAAGGGATAGACTAGGATGATTTCAAGTTCATGGGTGGCCAGGGATATGATGTTGTCATAAACTGAAATTGAAAATATAGATGGAGGGGCAAATCAGCAAAGGAAAATTATTTAATGCATATTTTAAAATGTGATGACATGCCACCCACTGAGGGGTGTGCCACTCAGATTAAGAGAGCCTGCTTTGGGAAGCATAGCTGCCCAACAGTACCAGCTGCTGTCCCTTTGGCTCTTCAGAGGCCATATTTCCACTGGGGGCTGCCTACTAAAGCCAGCCCATTCCCATTCCATAGAGGACACTCCTCTAATGGACAATTTCTGCTCAGGGACTTCCCATCGGCCTGCCAGAGGCTTTGGGAGAACCATGTTGCAGTCTGAGGCTCTTCCAACTCAACCTGTCTTTTTCTCTCCCCTCTCACAGGTATCAGACCTGCATCATGGTCAGAAGGTCTCCCTGCCTACTTCTGTTTTTTCTTTATCCTCAACAAACATTTCCCCCAATAAATCTCTTACATGTTTAATCCCATTTTGGCATGTGTTTTGAAGGAGTTAAACTGACACAAGGCAGTATGTAAGACATCAAACAAGCAGTTGGGGCACAAATTTAGGAATAATTGTGCACAGGAATCACTAAGCCATTGGGTTAGGCTGAACCTGCTCTCAGGGTACAGACCCTGAAGAGCACCCTGCTCCTGAATAATACATTGCTACAAGTGCTAACAGCTGGAGAATGATTTTGGTAAGAGGTAAACAACATATTTGGAATAGTTTATGTGGATGAGGTTTTAGACAGTTTAGATTATAATGTAGCATGAGAAACCGAGGACAAGAGGAATTTTTAGAGTACACTATGGTCCTAACGTTAATCTGTGTACAGCTAAGTGACATCCTATAATTCTGGTAGCTTCAGACCAGTGTTGAAATAGAAGAATTGGACTATGGGTTTGCTCCATACTTTCCAAGGTCAAGATACTAAGTATAAAAGAGGAGAGGACAAGTTGACATCCTTCAGTATTTGAGAACTGAGTGTTCCTCTGATTAGTGGAAGCCTTTCCAACAAAATGCCATCTGACTCTGCCCAAATAACACACACTAAATGCCCTTAGCACTGTACCTGTGAACATGTTTTTAAAGCTTTAATTGACTATATAGATGATTACGGGTGTGATTATTTGTGTTGTAAAATATTTTAATACTTGTTCTGTCTCAATCTTATCTTGAACTTCTTGTCTCCTTTGTAATTTACACACAGTTGAAACCAAGTGTTGTTACTAATGATACTAATAATGATGTAATTTTATTCATACACCACACAGAAATTACTTCTCCATTCAAATGATCTAAATGGCTGGATTCTCTTAAGTGATTATGACTTTATATGTTTAGGTTTGCAAAAATCACTATAGAAAACCATTAGTATTTAATCCACTTAGGCTGCCAACACTGGGAATACACTCGGTTCTCGTGGCCTGAAGATATACTCACCTAGGTAAAGGGCATCTGATAGCCTCAAAAAGGAAAAAAAAAAAAATAGAACTATAGTTCTTAGAAAACATTCATAGTGTGTAGATAATGCATAGAGAGAAAGAAAGAAGCCAAGATAATTAAATTTATACTATAAAACCATGATAATAATTCTTCTAGTCTATGTCAAGAATGTATGTCTACACTTGTCTCGGAACAACGGTGATAGTTATATTACATAATCCATGCAGTCATACTAGTCAAGACGATGTAAAAATTGTGGGTCAATTTCAAATAACTACACTGACAGTAGAATTCAAACTTAAACTTTCCTTATACCAAGAGTTCAAATTACATTATATATTTGCCTGTATTATTATAATTAATACAACACAGGGACCATAAACAGAGGCTAGAAATGTTTTTATAGTCTAAAATCATCTTTATCCAAGCATTAGTAAAAACGTGTAGTTTTACATAAAATCTTTTACTTCTCTAACAGTCTTCTTATCTGAAATTAAATAACTCAGAAATAATAATCATATATTTAGTGTATTACGCTTGGAAAAACTGCAAAGGTATGCTTTTCTATTCTGTTAATTGTCATTAGAAATGGTCCAATTACATAAAGAAACATAAAATAATTTACCTTTTTGAGCTTCTGGATCCATTAAACGATGAACTAATGAATGACTATACATTGAAGTTTTCTTGATCATTTCTTGAAAACTAGGCAAATAATACATTAAAATAGCAAATGGTAGCAATTAATTAAAAATGTACTGAGTGCTTTTCTATTTACCTAATAAAATTTAACTTCAACTATAGTAAGGAAATTATATTAAAATCATATATTAATAAATCATGCCTTAATAAATACCATGGAAACACAATCTAGTACAAATAAAAATCTGAACAAAGGCTTCAGAGTCAGAAATTTTAGAATATACTGGAGAAAGAAAACACATTCACTCCAAGGGTTACCTCAGTTATCACAAAGAAAGACATCATCTTTATGACTAGTCAAATAGTAATCCTAAATCTTAACAGATAATTAAAATATTGGGAGAAAATGGGCTCCATTCAGTGTAATAAAAACCAAAGTATTAATCTAAAATAAAGCTTCTTACACAGCAATAAATTCAAAGTTCACATTGTTGCCATCAATATTTCATTAGCACATACCCAATGTGAAACAGCCCAACTGCCAAATGGTCTTTTGAGTAGCTTCTACTTTAAAGAATCCATACTATCTCAGCAAAATACTTAAAACTGGAGAAATTATTTTATGCCTCTCAGAGCCTTTCCTGTGAATAAGCTTAAAAGAGCCATTATTCCAACTTTAGAAAGCAATGACTTAATTTCTTACATTTCAATTTTGGGTCATTTAATCATCACTGTACTACCATGAATTTATATATCATTCCTTTCTTCTAAGGATCCTAAAACATTTTTTCACAGCCAATTTTTCTTTACAGTAAGTTAGAAGATAAATTATTTTCCCTACAGTTTACAAATGAGGAACTATTTTTATAACTAAACTAAATTACATCCCAGGGGTCACATGGCTCAACAATAGCAAAAATGGTCCCGTTTTGTACCCAATTTAGTTTCTCTTCCATTAAAGAAAGTGGCCTTTATTACGCATGTCTGCCTGAAGGTAAACATTTATTAAATATTAAGTCTGGACATACCTAAATGAGTTAGCTGTTTCTGGAAGGTTAAAAGGTATCGTCCACAACTTTTGTTTTGCTGATGAGATTCTGATGGTGCCTGGAAGGCTAGCAGCACCAAGCAGCTTGCTACTGTACACACTGGCAGTGAGTCCTCAAGGACGAGATTAGGATCCTGACAGCTGCAGCTTCAGAGCCTCCAGTTTGTTATACAATGAAGTGGGAATGCACTTAACTACGGGCAGAACAGTGGGAATATTCCATGGGAGTGTCCCGAACACAGAACTAGGATTATTAATTGGTGAATACAAACCGCTCTTGAAAAGTAAGTAAAGACTGAGTGAAGCAATCCATTTTTTAATTTTGATGCCAAGAGTTATTTAAAACTCTATAGTTATGACGTCCTCACAGACAAAGGCCACGTTATTTCAGATGTCACATGTCTGGGTGCAAGCATCGTTTTCAGAATCAGACAACCACAGCAGAATGTTTTGAGAACGTGTGCAGCTGTGCTCTGGATGCAAGAAGCTGCATCTCAGAGTACATATAAATGTCCCTGTTCACTGAAAATATCCTTTTCTAATTAAATTTACCAGGATGTCATTGGTTAATAATTCAAGTGTACATTATAATTTGACATCTGTCTTCTCTACTGTGTGCTTACCACAAGTTATTTCCTTCCATACCATATACCTGACCCCCTTTATCCACTTTATCTTCCCCCAAATCCTGTCTTCTTTGGTAACAATTCTGCCTCTTGTATCTATGAGTTTCTGTTGTTAGTTACTTTTTGTTTTATATTCCACATGAGTAAAGGCATAGTTTTTTCTTCTTCCAACCGACTTCACTTAGCACAATACTCTTAAGAGCCATGTTGTCGCAAATGGCAGTATTTCAGCTTGTTCACGGTGTAGTATTCCATTGCATGTTTATATGTTTATCAATGGACACAGGTTGTTTCTATGTCTTGACTATTATAAGCAACGCTGCCATGAAAAAGGGGGTACATGTATCTTTGTGAATAAGTGTTTTCATATTTTTGGGGTAAATACCCAGAAGAGGAATTCCTAGATCCTATGGTAGTTCTCTTAATAAAAAGATCCTTAATACCAAGTTATCATAGGTAACAAAATCAAGCAATACCGTAAAGTTAAATAAACTTAAGAGAGTGGGTAGAGCTACTAAGAAATACTTTATATACTGTGACGTATGCAAAGCTGAATTAATGTCACCTTAATGTATTGGACAGGACTTGTATTCTGGGAGGCTGATTTTAGTTATTCTCATTAATAGTCAGCATGTGATTTCAGGCATTTTACTTAGTGTATTTCTTGGTTTCTTCATCTATAAAATGAATATAAAAGGCACACAACATATATTTGTGGGATGAATATAGTAGTAGAAAATATCCTGGAACTGCAAAATTCTTTACAATGAAAACTACTATTCATAGGCAGTTAAATCTGGGCAGAGAACACGCTTTCTTTTTTACTCTTTTTAACACAAGAATAAAGAATCATTTGGTGAATAAAAATCACCTGTCTTTTTCAAGGAGCTATTTAAAAGATCATGAAACATCAGTGCTAGATTTTTGAGAGGCAGAATCCTTAAATCAATCATCTAAACTGTCATGATGACAATGATTATTTCAATTATGTTGTACTGTTTTAAAAGTGCATAAAGAGTTCTGTCTCCAACTTTAAGTAACTTATAGCTCTGCTTATACTGATTACAGTAGATTTTAACACACACACACACACACACACACACACACACGCGCATCGGAGAGCTGCCAAAGCAGCCAAGAATTCCAAGCTTTTGCTGATTATTGGTGTAAGGGGGCTGGGGAGCCAAAGAGAGGACAACGTGGAAGGATGCCGCAAAGCTTTAGGGGATCCCACAGAACTGGGAAAACAAAAGCACAGTGTTTGGAGCTAGCAAGGCAACTAGGAATTGGGGGCGGCCTAAGATCCCAGAAAGGAACAGAAAAATAAGCCTAAAACTCAACATTGACTTGTCACTCAAAGTATTTGCTCAGTAAGATATATGGAACAAGAAGCTAATCTTCCGAGCATTTAGTGGCTAAAAGCAGAGCAAAGCTCAAAAGAAACACCCTGTCAGGGAGCACTCCGAGAAAACTACTTTTAGGAAGGGGAGGGGACTAAAAGATGGAGTTTTACAAAGACTGTAAACCAGCCTTAAATCCACTTAGTTCTGATCAGAGTGAGATGATCTTCCCCTCTTCTGCCTGCCAGGATACCTTCTGGAATCCTCTCTAGAGGAAGATGCAGAACATTTATAATTTTTAATACACAATGTCCAGCATCCAGTCAAATTTACTAACCATATCAAGAAGACAACAGAAACCCACATGTAACCCAGACACTGAAGTTGTTTGACACAGACTTCAAAGTAATCATGATTAAGATATTAAAAAATTGATGACAAGAATTATACCAGAGAACTGGAATCTATGAAATTGAGTCAGACAGAACCAAACTGCAAATACAATGAAATAAAGAGCTCAGCAAATGAGTTTAATAGCAAATGTAGAGAAAAAGAAAATATTAATGAGCTGAAAAATACTTTTATCAAAAATGTATATGATGGTCATCATCTTAAGTAAGTTATAGGTATACAAAATACTTTGTGTAATGCTTTGCTGCTGTTTGTTTTATATGTAAAATAGCAACTTGAATTTCAAGTCGGAAGATTTGGGTTCAGGCCACAATGTTTTCCTACTAGATGTGTAAATTTGGTAAAATTGGTTAACATCTCTACACTTGTTTCTTTCCTTGTAAAAGGATATACCTTAGGCATAGGGCTAAAGGAAAAAAGGATATAATAACAAACTTCTATTAATAATATACATATGACATAAGCTACTAATAGTCTTGAATATCCCTTTTTCCCCCTCTTCCTTGGTACATGGCCGAGGAAGAAACAACATTAACTATTTCTAGTATATTCTGAAGAATATGCTCAGTTCAGGCAAATGGATGGGAGCAAAAGTGATTTTTCTAGTCAATTTTAATATAAGGCATTCTATTTGCCCTGGACTTTGGTTATTTCCTCTTCCGACAGACAGAAATGCAGATGTAGCAGTGACCCACTATAGATCATTTAAATGAGACAGCAGCCTGGGTAACAGCTGAACCTGAGACCCTGAATTACTTCATGAGGCACAACTGCATTACCAGCTTAGACTGGCTAGTAAGAGATAAATAACGGTCCAGCTTATTCAGGCCACTATATATGAACAGATCTGTTACAGCAGCTTAAACTTTGCCTCAGTTATTGAAGTGCAAACGCAATGTAAATTATTGACCAAAGGCAACAAAATTTCTTTAGCAAAACTATTATCCTACCTACAAACACAAATGCAGAAAACTCCCAATTATAAGTAGCTTTGAGAAATGAGAATAACATGAAAAAGTTAATGTCCCCCTCCACCTCCAAAAATGTTCTGCTTCAAATACCTCTAGAGGAAAGCATTAAATTTAAGTTTATGTGAAAGTTACTATTGACTTTTGGAGAAGGCTGCTAGAGAAGATAGAAGTAGAAAACATGTTCTGAATTAGGAAGGAATAAATAATGCGCAAACAAAAACAGCAGCTATAGTCCAAGTATTTGGGAAGTTGGGCTAAAAAGTAAGTATAAATGAGAGCCTATAAAAAGTATCCAGGAGTCACTCAAAGTTGGTTAAAGGTATTTATTTGTATTTGGTTTTCATTGGTGAAGATTTTCAACTATTTGAAGATTGAGGAAATGAAATCAGTAGAGATGGAAATACCAAAATGCTAGAAAGACACAGACTTGAGAGGAGAGGACCTGAAGGCCAAATGCCAATTGGTAATACTATCCTTGAGAAGTCTCAGCAGGAGGCATCATCAACTAACATTACCTGGGCCACTAGGAGGAAAAGGCTCTGTTAACAATAATCAACCTCTGGTAGTCACTCCTACAGTTAACCCGCCTATCCTGGTTCAACCGCAGGTCTGAGCCTCCACACCCACTTACAGGTTGGAACAACTGAAGTATTTTAAAAGCTGAACACTACAGTACAGAGGCTCCCATACAGTTAATGTTCACAGGAGGAATCATGCACCCCATTTAAGTTTCCTAATTATTTTGTTATAACCGCAGCAGACATACTCTTAACGTATGCTGCAGCAGTGAGGTTCCCTCCTGCTCTCCTTTTAAGTGGACCCTGAGGGAAAATGGGAAGCAGTGGGGGACAAGACTTTATGCAGTTAGGTGGAACTGCCACTGTTGTAAAATGAGAAATAAAGATACCTTTCCTCTCATCTAGGTTGGAAAGTCAGAGGGAAGCACATCTGCAGTGAGTACTGATCAATATAAATCCCTTCTCCTTTTTTAAATGTCATCAGAAAGCATCACACATTGTACAATAATAAAAACATGGACAGAAAAATACAAGGAAACATTCATAAAGTAGTAAACACCAGAAAAAGGTAACATACTGAAAAATAAATACATGTCAAGGTCGGTATCCATATTTTTAAAAACCACACACTGAACACAAACACTGTGCAGATATATTTCATTTTTTTATTTCCTCACAATGAATTTATTACAAAAATATTAAGTTGTACCCAATTATAGAGAATACACATTTAAATTAGTTTTTTTTCTTCCTCTTATAGTTCGTTTCCCCTTTTTCTTCCCAAACACAGATCTGGCAGTCACCAGGACTGGTTTTGTTTTCTCTCTGTCATCATCACTGGAGCTGCTCAGAATCGAACCTTCATCCTTTACAGGATCTGGTTTCACTGTGTTCTGCAAATCTGAAGAGCTGAATTTTGCCTCTCCGGCTGCTTTTCCCTGCTGCATATTCATTAAAGGTAAACATTCAGCATCCTCACTTGAGGATGCATCAGATGACTGGGAGGCCTCGCCCAAAAACCCACCACATTTACTCTCTTGTTTTGAATCCGAAAGCCTCGTTCTTTTCAGGCTTGATGACTCTTTCCATTTATTTGCTATGCTCTCTTCTGGGTCTTACCTTTTGCCTTATCAGGAAACTCAAATTCTTTCTCCATGGCAACAGAAACTGCTTCTATTTCACTGGCTGCTTCTTCTCTTTCTTTTCTCAGCATACATGTCACAGCTCTGTTAAGTCTCTGGCTCTTAATACCCTTAGCATCTTGTTTCTCGTGTTGAACTAATCTAAAGAAAGAATCAATTCGGAGTTGTGTCTAAAAAATAAAATAAAAATAATCAGACAAGTAAAGTTTCTAAAGCAAATCAAAGAGCTCCACCTTGATCACTGGCATTAATAACTCTTTCAATGAATACTCATTACCTTTCAAAAGCCAATTCTCTCCCAACTAAATTACTGACAGTAAATTTTACCTTCTAGATTATTATGCTTAATGTAGTACTTGCACTACCTTGGTCACTAATGCAGTACTTCCACCACCCTGGTCAATGAAGTCCTCTGTCTGTGCCTCAAATAAGAAAGCCCTTCCTAGGGACTCAAAGAAAATTAAATATTTTTTCAGGAGCCAAATACATCATCTTCTTTTGGAGCAACACAATTTCATGAGGTTTGTTTCTAAATTCCACTACCTCCTTCTTTTAAAAATATAATCATGACACAAAACCTTTAGGAGGCAAATTCATAGTATTATATGTTAAGAGTCATAAAAATATTCATGCCTTTTGTTCAGCAGGTTCACTTTTAGGAAGACATTCTTTAAAAAGAGTTACATTTGGGAAAGCTATATGCCTAATGTTCATTCATTACATAATTTATGGAAACCTAAAAAGTAAAAGTCCACTAAGTAAACTGAACCAATTAAGTCAAATCTCTGATGAAATGTAATCTGGTCATTTGAAATTTTGAAATTATGGAATCCACAAAAATCTTACATTAATAGAGGTAGATATATTAAACTGCATTTGTCTATGACAACAAATATAAGTGGGAAGGAGGAGAAAATTTTTAAAAAATAAACCTAAATGTTAAAATCTATATTAGATGAAGTAGATACTAAGTAATTCCAATTCATTTTTTTACTTTCTAATTTTGAGGATATAAATTTATATTAACTTCCACAATGAAAAGAAGAAAAACTATTACAATAAAATTTATCTGAAATTAAGGAGTAATCAGTCATTAAGACAATTACCCTCCTCTGCTGGCATACAGTGTTTCCAGTACGGAAAGTCATCAAATAACAGGAAACTCTTTCTGGAAATGTCTCAGTTTTATGTTTTTTCAAAATAAACTCAGCCTAATGGAAAAGTGTTTAATTTAAATATATACCTTACAGGATTTGGTCTCATTTCTGCTAAATGGTTTACTTGCATGTATGTTATGTGGGTTGCCTCTAGGGTGGGAGAAAGTTTCTATGTGTACAGGAACGTACATATAAAGCAAGATGCAATTACCTACATAGGGGAACTGAGGACCAGACAAAGGCCTTTTTCTCCTCAAAAATCTCTCCTGCCAATCTACCATAATGACTGAACTTCTGTCTTTGATGATTTGTCCACACAATTAAGTAGTGTTAAGACATTAATGATCAGAATTGCTTTGGAATGGACATTTCCTACACTTGCTAAAAATAAAACAGCTCTGAAAGAATGAAATATTTAACTATAAACACCTCAGCATGCAATCCATTATTAGATTGGTTTTTTCAAAGTCAGAATGAATCGAAAGGACACCAAAGACCAGCCCTAAGGGTGACATTAGAAAATGAAAAACAAGTCCAATTTTTCTTTTTTTTTGTTTTCCTCTGTTCTGTTATCTGAAGTACAATCATTTAAAAATGTATGTTACATGCCCTAAAATAAAAGAATAACTAGTCTTTAACAACTGGCTCTCATAGCCTTCCTAAGTTTACTTTTTATCCTGAACTTAGGAAAAGGGACAACATGATTACCTGCTGAGCGTTCAGTTGCTTTAACACGGGAAACAGAGACTCATCAGTCTTCGTCCTATTCCAGCCAAAATACCGCTGACAAAATATGCAGGCAGTTAAGACTTATAAATGTTTCAAAAGATATTTAAACAAGTGATGAATAAAAAGGTCCAAATAACCTATCCTTGATTCCATTCTCCGTATCTCCAAAGATTTTCATATTCATAAAGATGCTATGTAGTAAAAGAAAGAGTAACAAAACAAGTAACTTCAACAAAGTCACCTGGCATTATGTTCTTCTCAATATCCTCTAAGATAAAATATATCCAACTCTCATTTTAGGACATCTAAGACTTATGACTATGAAAAAAGCTTAACCTACAATAAAAACAAGTTGCAGATATCATATATATTTCTTTGAAAGAAAAAAATTGTAGTTAGATTAACTGTATTGCAAATTTTTAAACATCTTATCAATGATTATTTAAATATGCAGAAATGAAAATCAGTAATAAAAAGAATTATCTTTCCATTCTTTCAAAAAAAATAATATTTAAGTATATGGTTAAATCTACGAATGTTTACCACTACTTGTTTCAAATAAAGATCCTCCTTAAAACTAAGGATATTACTCACAATAGTGAGAATGTGGAAGCAACCTAAGTTGCTTCATCAACAGATAAATGGATAAACAAAGATTTACATATAATAGAATATTATTCAGTCTTCAAAAGAAAGGAAATTCTGATACACGCTACAACATGCATAAAGCTTGAGACATGATGCTCAGTGAAATAAGCCGGACACAAAAAACCAATGCTATATGACTCCACTTATATGACATACTTAGAAGAGTCAAAATCATAGAGACAAAATGTAGGATGCCAGAGGATGGGAGAAGAGAAAATAAGGAGTTATGAATAATGGGTACAGAGTTTCAGTTCTACAAGATGAAAAGGGTTATAGGGATGAACAGTGGTGATAGCTGCGCAACAATGTGAATGTCTTAATACCACTGAACTGTATACCAAAATGGTTAAGAAGATAAATTTTATGCGCATTTTATTACCAAAAGAAAAAAACTACGGAAGAAGAAGAACTAAAGGGAACATCTTAGATAAATGGAATCTTAAGAAAAAACTGATCCGAGTTCATGTTACATAAGTTTTAAACCAAAATACATATCTGGCTCAATGTTCCTTTATGTTTTCAGTAAAAGGATATTCTCTAATTTTGTCAAGATCAGGTTTCCCCCACAGAAATGATCCCTTGGAGTCATCCACAACAGGTTTCAGGTAAGCGTCTGCAATTGCTGGGTTAGTGAAAGCCAGGTGAGAGCTGCAACTTTTAATTTTTTTTTCACTTTGGTGTCATAAGGATTAGGTCTTATCTTCTTATTTTTTTGAGTTTCATGCCACCACTCTCTATAAGGCAAAGGAAACAAGTCTTTATAAAGCAATAAGATGTCATAGAAGATGCACTCCAGATAAAGAGCCAAACTTAAAATTAGGTGACATAAACTCAAGCCCTAACTCCAAAACAAATCTTATAACTTACAAAACACCACAATGTTATTATTTTTAGTGCTATCAACCACAATAGATAATAACAGCAAACACTGATTAAAGCTTACTCTGTGCTTTGCACAGTGTTAACTGTTCTACACACCCAATTATCTCATGAGCACAGGTCTATCATTCTCCTCACTTCACAGATGAGGAAACTGAACTCAAACAGAAGTCAAGATTTCATAGCTGGAATTGGTACAGTCAGTCCCTGATGATCTCCCTCCAGAGCCCATATGCACAAAAAAGTCACAACTTCTGTGGGTCTCTTTCTCAGATGTAAAATGGAAGTAATACACCTATATTATTTACCTTGAATCAGCTACAATAATACACCCAAGAATATTTAATAAGATGTAAAAATGCCAAGAACACGTTGAGTTTTAAAAATGCTGGACATACTTCTACATAGACTATGCTCCCAATTTTGAAAAAAATGTATAAAGTGGAGAAGGAAAGGAAAAAGTAAACATATTTAAGCAACTATTATTTCACTGTGTGCTAGGCAATGCTCTAAATAAGAATATAGCCATCCATTTTCTTCTTTATATTTTATTCATTTTTCAACTTTCCATTATGAACAGCAATTATAATGACAGGTTAAAGATAGTCACACATTCTTTGACTCTCCTCCCTTCAAGAAGTGGGGTCAAAGTCCCCTCCCCCTGAGCCAGGTGAGCTCTGTGACTGAGGAAGTGACACTGTTACAAGCCCTCAGAGATTAAGTTTCCACATCCTGTCTCTTGGAAAATTTGCCTTGGAAGCAACCAACATGCTCTGAGGAAGGCCCAGCTTGTAAAGAGGTCTAGATAGAGAGGGTCCAAAGCCACCAGCCCAGTTATGCCTGAGCTCCTCGGTGACAGCACCACTTGCCAGCCATGTGTGTGAGTCATCTCAAGTGGATCCTCTAATCCAACTAAGCTGCCCCAACACACATGCAACAGAGATGACACATCCATGACCAAACTGTGGATTCATGATCAAAATCAATGACTGTTGCTGTCTGAAGTCACTGAGGTTTAAGGTGGCTTATAATGCAGCAAAAGAGAATCAGAAGAATTTATACAATGAAAACAAATGAATGGCATAAACGTTAAAAATATAACCCTCACAGATATGTGCATTCAATGGAACCTAAAAGAACCCTACATCTCATGGTACACTGTTTCACATACTTATTACTATTAGCAACTGACTCAGATTTGAGTCCTCAGTCATTGTTTCACTCCAATGCAGGAGTGCCATCTAGTGTTAAAAAGGACTAACTACAGACTTCATTGTAGAATCAAAATGCAAATAGGAAAAAACGCACTTTCTTCATCAGTTTTACAGTATTGTCTCCAAGCATGCACTGAGAAGAACATACCTACATTTCTCCCCTACTCTTTTTTGAATTTTTATTTTGGGACAGTCATCGTAATTGCCATTTAGGAGGATCAGCACAACATGCTATGAGCTCAACAAAACAAAAGGATCATGCCTCCTTAAAGGACGAGGAATAGGCACTTAACATAAAGATGAAAGATGGCATCTGCCAATCAGCTGAGCTGTGGGGGACACAACAGAGAGTGGTAGTGCTTTTGATAAAACTGAAGGATTTGTGCCCTGGCCTAGTCAGGGGGTGGAATAGCAGTTCTCAGCCCCTGCTGTTAGGGGCTTACTTAGGATTTGGAACCAGTATTTTCAGATCTCATTTTCCCCCAAGAGAATCCAAAATTATCTGTGAAATTTCCCCAAACTTAAATGTTGGCAGCCAATTCAAAAGGAAAGAGCACACTATAAGCCAAACCAAACACAACTGGGCTAAATTCAGCTTGCAGGCATAGAGAAGCTCTACTTTAAATGGAAGGGTAACTAGTCTGATTAGAAGGGAGAAGCAGAGAAGAAAGCAAGGCAACATTATCAATTTTACTGCTTCTCCACTGGTTCTCTCGCTCTTTACCTCTGTATTTGTTCTAACGCTCCTGATCTATATGTACTGCTAAAGCTGCCCCTATCTGTCATCGACAAGCTAGAAGACCAAAGGCAAAAATTGCTAAAGCTGACTCTAAAAATGTAAGCCATTCAAATGGCAACAATCAAAAACTGCTGAAAGTAAAGAAAAATGGCATAAAAATGGCTAGGCACTAAATCGAAATGCAAATGTTAATAAAAATGAAAAAAAAATTCACTCATAAATAATCAGGACACCAAACTGAAATGTTACATATCACTTTCACTTATCCTAAAAAAAAATCAGATAAGAACCCAAAGATAAGGGCATCCAAATCAATGTTAGTTTACACTTAAAAACAAACAAACAAACAAACAATAATAGACATTTAATTAATCATGACAATGTCAAAGATTACTATGGAGTTATCAAAACAATGACATAAATCTATACATTTATGATACTCCTTGTTCTATCACAAAATAAGTTCAAGTAACATAAAAAGTCTATAGCATCATCCAGTCTTGTAGAAAAAAAATAACACACTTACATGAGTATACATGTGTGTGTGTGCTAGGGGCACTAACCCCTGCACATTCGAAAATCCGCATATAACTTTTAACTCCTCAAAAACCTAACTACAGTCATCCTTCGGTATACGAGGGGGACTAGTTCCAGGATCCAGCACAGATACCAAAATCCATGGGTGCTCAAGTCCCTTACATAAAATGGCACAAAACAATGCATAGAGTTGGCCCTCTGTATCCACCAATTCCCAAACAGAGTTGGCTGAATCCACAGATACGACACCTGTGATAGAGGTTTAACTGCATATTTATTTTAAAAAATCCACATGTACATAGACCCATGCAAACACATGTTGTTTTAGGGTCAAATATATATAAAAATGTATGAGTACACTGTGCAAATTCTAAAATTATATAAACCAAAATGTTAATTGTAATCCTTTCTAATACATATTTTCTAATATTTCTAGTATTTATTTATTATTTGTAGTTTTTCAAGTTATTTAAATACCATGAACTACAAGCTATCTAATAACTTATCTGCAGTATAAATAAACACTGATTCTTCAGACCAGAATGTCCTAGATATATCAAACAGAGGAGATACAACTGAAGAGAACACTAAATCATTAAATAATCTGCTTTCAAATAGTATCTCACGATGAACTGATAGTTAAAAGATGCCATCACAACCTTGTGAAAAGACTAAAAGCCACTTAATTATGCACTTTAAAAGAGTGAAATTTATGGTATATGAATAAATTTCAAATTTTTTCAAAAAGATGCCATCAAGGGGCAACCTTAAGAAAGAACAGCTTTCACAGACATACTTGCAACTACCACCATCTCAAAATCTCCAAAACTGAAAAGTATACCCCAAGTATAGGGCAACTCTGGGTTCTGTGTGGAATGCAATCCTACTACTGAATTCATTGCAGTCTACATGCAGTAAGAAAAGGGACAGCAGTGCCTGATATAAAGTTCCTGACATTACATTTCTATGCCCCTCCCTGACCCACCTTTTTCTGAACACTCAACTTACAGAAGCACAAGTATGTATATTCTCTGTCACCCCCAAGAGTGTGGGAGCTGCTTGAGGGAATGGTCCATGACTTAGTCATCTTTCCTATCCCAGCCTAACATAGTGTCGGACACAAAGTAGCTACCCAACAGACATATGAAAAATGAAACAGCAACTTCTACACGTCTAAGGAATTCCACAGGACTGGCTTTGTAACCTTGACTTAGAATAAGTCTAGCAGCAATTTAAAAAAAAAAAAAAAAGTCCCTCATTTTATCAGACTTCTAGAAAAGTAAAAACAAACTTTAGTAACCCAACCAATACCTCCTCCTATTTTCTCAACGAACAATGATTTGTGACAGTTCATGGCAGAAATACTAGTTCTGTTCATTAATTTGGGTATTTATATAAATATCTGAATTAAAGAAATAAGAACAAACTTACGAGAATTTTAGGAGAGGTTCCAGACCATGTCCAGGGAATTCATTGAGAATTTCCATGGCTGTAACACAACCTACAGTTGGTATTCCTTCTGTGTAATCACTTCCAAGCAAATAGGCCAAATTTATTAATTTGCTCCGGTCCAATCCTATAAAGAGCAAAAATTATTATGTATTTTCGAATTTAAAATGTTACTTTGTAAATATTTATTACATAACATCTATATTTTATTATATAAATTATACATACATATACTCATCAAATATCCTATTTGAAAATATTTTTTTAAATGCCATTCTGTTAAGAATTTTAAAGTTTCATCCATCCTCACAGCTTTAAATACCATTTACTCTGACCACAAATTTAGCTGTCTAGCCTGGATTTCTCCTTCAAACCAGCCACATACATCCAACTATCACCTTAACATCTCCATTTGGATGTGTAATGGGCATTTCAGATATAACAGACCCAAACCTGGATCTTCCTCTCTCCTGCTTCAACTGTTTCTTTCCTGGTCTCCCTCACCTCATTACTGGTACATCCATTCTAACAACTGCTCAGCATGGGGAGTCTTCCTTGACTGTTCTTTTCTCACATCACAGACCCAATCCACCCTACAAATCTCTTCTACAGCACAATAGATACTACTTGGTTTGAGTCTCTTCCTTCCTCTCTGATATTAACTCTTGCCATTCTCCTCCTCATTCATTCACACTGGCTTCTCTTTCAGTTTGTTCAGACTGCCACAACAAAGTACCCAGACTGGGTGACTTAAACAAAGGGAATTTATTTCCTCACAATTCTGGAAGCTAGAAGTCTGAAATCAAGGTGTTAGGGTTAGTTTCTAATTCCACAGGACTGGCTTTGTAACCTTGACTTAGAATAAGTCTAGCAGCAATTTAATTTGATAGTAGGTTATATGTACCACAGGGTTAGTTTCTTCCAAAGGCCTCTCACCTTGGCCTGCAGACGGTCATCTTCTCCACGTCTTTACATGGTCTTCCCTCTTCCCTCTATGCCCTAATCTCCTCTTCTTATAAGGACCTCAGTCAGATCAGATTAGGGCCCACTCTAATAATCTCATTTAATAATCACCTCTTTAAACACTCTATGTCCAAATACGGCCACATTCTGAGTACCAGGGTTAAGATTACAATGTATGAATTCTGAAGGAACACAATTCAATTCATAGACAACCTCTTGCTTTCCTAGAAAAACCAACCCAGCTTCTGCCTCTGTACATGCTAGTCCCTTTGTCTGACATGCTCATTCCTAAAATAGCTATAATACTTGTTTTCTCTTTCTTAGACCCCAGACTAAAAGTTATATATTGGTAAAGTTTTTCCTGACCACAATTCTATATAAAACAGTACATGCACTTCCTGTGACTCTCTTTCACTGCTTTGTTTTTCTATGTGGTACATATAACCTACTATCAAATTATGGTTTATATATTTTTCTTATCATCTGCTTCTTCTACTACACTGTTTTATTCTCTGCTGTTTCCCCATTGCCAGGAACAACAGGCATATAGGAATTACTCAAGATATATTTGTTGCATGAATGGGAGAATGAAAACTGCCAGAAACTGTACTATAAGGCCATGAGATTCATGGTTCCAGCAGGAGTGACTCCTACTTTCCTCCCCTCTCGACCACCTTTGGTTCACTCTTTAGATCTCAAGTAATCAGTCAATGTCTAACCAGATCAATGATTAAACTGCAGAAAACACCTAAACATACTAGGATTTTAATTCCTTAATTCTAATTTTAAAATCCTATGTCTTTAAAAAGCAAAAGATCACCTATATGAACACTTGTACAGACACTCCATTTCCACTGATGCACCAAATTAGTCTCTTAGAAAAATTAAAAATATACATTCTGAAGGTAAACTTCAGGAAGTAATCGTACTCTGAAGTCTTACCTAATTGGTTGTGAAAGTCCACATATTGGTAATATTCTACAAACTTGTTTTTGCTAAAAAAGTTTTTATAGACATGTCGTGCTCCAAACAGCCAAATATCACTATCATCAGTGATTGTTCCAGAAGTTTGATCAGTCAGATCCAGGATGGCGCACTGAGCCTCTGCTTCCATGGGGGCCTCGATGTAGGGAATTCCAAACAGGCGAAGAAGTTCCTGAAGAGTTATAGATACACAATGACCTCTGCTGAAATGCAGTACCTGGCCTTGACCCGAAAATGGAAGGAATGCTTAAATATCATTTAACACACTCTCTCAGGGAATCTGACTGAGTGAAAATATCAGCAGGTGTTATTAAAAGAGGCACAAGTTGGTACACTTACCTGGCTTTCCAAAAACATCTGTCCTGTAACAGTAGCAGCAATCCGTTCTTGCTGCTGTTTTTGAGCTTTCAATGAATTCTGTTGTACTAAAAGGTTACTCTCCAGAGTTTCCAGCTCCTCCTATAAAATAATTTTATTTGTAGATAATTATGTTCATAATCCAATTAAATTCACTTGTTATAAAAGCCTGCATTTAGTCTGACTGAATTTACCAATTAAGTTTTTCTCCTTATGACGTTTTCCACTTGGATCTCTGAGCAAGTCTACAATATCGTTAGAGTTCCCTCACTAAATCACAGTAAAAGTGGAAACTACTCCAGACAGCAATCTACATAGAAAAGGAGTCATCAGCAAGAACAAGAACATACATGCAAACAACTAATGACTATTCATCCAGTAACTACTTAAAACTCAGAAACTACTTAACAGGTTTCCTTAGCAATAAGTTAAAGCATGATGTAACATTATTACCAAATTAATATCTTGCCATTCATTGAAAGAACTGTCTGCATTTTCTTCAGTCTCCTCCTGTGGCTCAATATCCAAGGCCTCGCTTTCGGAGTTGTATCTTAGGAGGCCCTCGGAGTCACCAGTGTCTTCTTCTTTTTTAGTTCCTATCATTCCTCTTCATCTTGTCCAGAGGGAGATTTGAAAGCTTCGGCTAAATTGGCTTGAGGTTCATCATCACTAATTACACTGTGCACCTCAATGAAACTTCCTGTATCAAAATAATAGGGTCACTTTATTTACAGCTAAAAATCGAAATTTTCCTGAAATCATCAAGAGCTTTCCAAAGTATACTGAAAAATGAGAAAAAGATCTAAATGTAACAGAAACATGTAACAGTAGCATATTACTATTAAATAAACTTAATAATGCCTATTACTTCAAAATAAGCTTTTTCAATTAAATCAACTGACACTGTCTTAGGTACTAAGCTTTCAAAGACCTATGTATAGCATATCTACACAAATAAATTCTTTAAATTAACTAATATTGTTTTAAAATTCAAAAAGGAGAATTACTAGGGTATATAAATAATCATGTAGTTTGTAAAATATGTTTTTATGCAATTTCACTATAAACATAGCAAAGAATAAAGCTGTGACTTAGCGAGAAAAAACCCTGGATAAGAACTCAGGAGAAACAGCTCTTCTCCCACTTTCTTTCGCTCCTCTCCCATGTCTTTTTCTTTTCTTTAAAAAAATATGTATTGATTCCCTTCCTTCCCTTCAGGCAGAGAGGGCTCAGTCTGAGGACACTACAGGATAGAGGGGGTAGGGTTGCTCAGAGCCTGGAGGCTGGGGTAAGGGGACATCCTTAGCCACAAAAGAGGCCAGGAGAGCAGGAGATGGTTATAAGTAGAGAACAAGCAAAAAGATAATGGGAGCAAGAGTTCTCACTGTTAAGGAAAGTACAAAGAAGGTAAAGGCTAGAATGAAATCTGTGATATTGAATTGGAACTACAGATATCAGTGTAAATTTATGAATATATAAATTAGATGTGTGTACATGTGTGTATATAAATATATTTTCTGGCTCTATTGCTAAGAGGTCCTGAAGCAATGATACCCCAATAACAGTGAGCACACTCAGCCCCCAGATCTTAATCTCTCTCTAAATATCATGCCCTTACAAGGAACCAGGGCTCCTTGGTGAAATGGCTAGTTTCAGGGAAGGGCAGGGAAAATACAAGTTAAACCTGGAACATCTTGTCAGAAAGTAATGATCAAAATATAACAGAATTGTCAAGTCATGGGAGCCAGCTTTTAAAGAGACAAACCGGCCACTGGCCAAGGCTAGGACAATTTGAGCAACAAAATAAAGTATGGTAATACATAACTAACTAATTAGGAATCCATGAGTCTAGATAATTAAAAACATAATAATAAATGGGGAGAAAGGAAAGATTTTCCTTAAATAGGATGCCAACTAATAAATATATATAAAATGATGGAGTTGGAAAACCACCATTCGGCAACTATCATAGCATAATTTATTCAGGTAAAAATCATCTATGGGTGCTAGAACAAGTGGGTGAAGGTCTATCCAGGAACAACATATTTATATAGCCCCCAAATTCCTTTCCATAAAATACTTATTAATTACAAAGGGGAAACAGCAACCTTAAAGTAGAGAAACCTGGCAGACACTAGGAAAAAAAATCGGTGTGTGAGGGAGGGTGTATACAGTTGTCTTTTTATTTGCAGCAGTTATGTTCTATAAAGTAACTGAGGACCCAACACATATGAATTGAACCTTTGCTCCTATAGGAAATACATTTATAACCTTAAACTCTAAAAACAACCCATCTTGGTAAATCCTATTTTCTTTATTGTACAAACAAGAAAACACGATTCAGGAGTATTAAGATATTTGCCTGGGGCCACCCTACTAACTAGTGCCAGAGCTGGGATTCAAACCTATGCAATTGGCCCTAGAGCCAGAGCTTCTTGGTCTACACTGCACTGCTCTCTCCTACCTCTACCCTCTGGTCATCTCTGTAGGAGAGCTAAAACGAGGCAGAGTGCCACCTTGCTCAACCTCAGCTGAGAATGGTGTGGCATCTCAAATTTTTAGCTGTTCTATATGAGCGTTTGCAAATGACCATCGACAGTTGTGAGTATTGATTCTGGGTTACAAATAAATTTTAGTGAGTAGGTATTTTTGTGAATTAGGAATCCATGAATTAAAGGATCTACTGCATTAAAGTGTGTACAGATATATATAGATATATATGTATGTACATATAGAGACAGGCAGGCAGAGAGATATGATAAGGCAAACATAAAATGTCAGCAGCTCAGGTACTGGGTGAAGGAACCTGAATGTTTTGCAATAGTCTTTTGACTTTTTTAAGCTTGTAATTATTGCAAAATAAAAGTTAAAGGAACTAAAAGAAAACTAGCTTTACCTTCTCCAATTAGGGCACTCCCTCCCTTTAAAAACAACAAACAGCAAAACAGGAAAGGGCAAGATTCTATTACTAACAGTGTATCCTTGATAAAGTCATTTTACCTTTCTGAGTCTAGTTCGTCACCTGAACAGTGAGAACTGGACCACACTAAAGGAATTCTCAGTGCCTACAGATGTGAAATCCTACCATTCTTTATCTCCAAAGAGAACAAGCACTTACCATCAGATTCACTTTCTTCAGAGTCAATTTCTGTTGGTTCCAAGAACTTTGAAACCAAAATGAAATCCTGGCCTGCAGATTTCATCGTCTCACATTCTTGGATAGTTTTCAGGAAATTCTCACACTCTTTACCATTAAATGATACTGCATTTTCTAAGTTACTTGTTGCCTCTGAAGAAACACTTAGTGTGTTACTTGCTTCTTGCAAACTGTCAGTGCCAATAACTTCAGAAGCAGAATATTTTTCACATTCTGTTTCATCATCACTTGAAAGACCAGAAGAATTATATTTATTCTCAGATGGACAACGATCTTGCTGTAACTCAAGCACTTTGGTAGATGTTTCATTCCCTGACACAGCATTTGGACTTGTCAGAGGTGTTGATGTCAGTTCTCTTTCACTCTGGAGCCCAGATGCATTCCTGTGTATTACCACTGTGTTTCTAAAGGAAATGGATCTTTCCTGTCACTAACCGTAGGCTCATCACTTGTCTGAAAGCTTTCATTAACCATGTGAATAAATGACATTTGTTCTTTTGGAACATTAGATTCACTACCTTGACAAATGACAGTACTTGACAAAGGAGCTGAATCTGCCAGCTCTTTTTTATTATTAGCGCTGGTTACGCATTCCTCACAAAGTTGACATTGGCTGAATCAGGCACTGTTGTCAACAGTATTCCTTTTTCATTTTTCTTTTTAAGTCCTTCATCAGCTTCCTCATCAGAACTGTTCATGAGCAGTTTTTTCGCTCCTGACCCTCCCATCTGCACATCATTCCCGACAGGCACTTTCACATCCTCATCATCATCAAGAGCTTTCTGAATAGCTAGGAGAGTCAGAGGTGATATGGAGCCTCCATCTACAGTAGCAGATGCATTCTTCTTATTACATTGCCTTTGATTCTCACTCTCCAACTCTTCTTCAGAGCTTGGCAGCATGGCAGCTTCCATAGCCAGTAAAGTTCTTGGAGAAGGAGGGGTAGCACCAGATTCCTTCTCTGGCTTCAGTTTTTCACAAGGAGATGACTTTGTGTCAAAAGACATGCTATGCATTTTGTTGGAAGATGGAAAAGACTCTGAATCCACTTCTGATATTTTCTTAGCTTGTATACCTTAAGAAAAATTAAAACATTCTTACTATATAGTTTTACAGTATAACAATACATGTCTAGTAACACAAATAACAACATAATGGTCTCATAAATGAAGTTGTATACATTTCCATTTACTCAGCAACTAAGAGTTAATCCATTAGTTAATTTTAAAATGGGTTGGCAAAATAGTAGGTAATTCAATTAATGACTACATACAATTAATATTGCATAGGTAGGATGTCATTAATATTATCCAGAGATGGTACTTTATAGCAGCGGTCCCCTACCTTTTTGGCACCAGGGACCGGTGCTCCTGTAAGAATATAATGCCTGATGATCTCAGGTGGAGCTGAGCGATGCTAGCACTGGGAAGCGGCCACAAATACAAGTGAAGCTTCACTCATTTGCCAGCTGCTCACTTCCTGCTGTGCAACCCGGTTCCTAACAGGACACGGACTGAAACCAAATGCAACCCAAGGTTCGGGCACCCCTGGTTTATAGGCTTCAGAGAGACAATGTATTTTTGGTCTTTAACCATCAAATAAGTGATGGTGCCCAATACCTTTTATCAAAATATAATGTGACGTGTCTTCAGAGACCACTCTCCTTGACTCTACCTCCTTCATAAAGCCCCCTTCATCTTCATATTGCCTTTGGATTTGTCCAGAATGTTGCTGATTCATTTCCTTTTGGACATTTTCTATGTGTTGGTTTAGATAGTTTTTTTTAAGTAAGCCTTTGAGCTGGTACTGTGAAAAGTCATTGGACTCCTAAAGCAAAATAAATAAATTTTTTATATTAAATACAGATAATATTACCATATTTCCATCTATTTCCCCAAAAGTGGACAAAGAGAAATTGATTTTTTCTATTGGTAGCATTTTCACTTATAAAAATAAAAATGTGAAAACTTAGGGAAAAACTACAACTTAATATAATCTTTAAAATAAAAGAATTGGGCAGAAGAAAAAGAAACCAAGGATTTTGCTAGAAGATAGAAAAGACTATGATTTAATCATTTACTCAAAAAATGTGTATTAAGATTGTAAATGCCAAGCACTGTGACATTTTGATTATGGCTTAATAGAAAACTTTCTAGAAATCAAGTAAATATGCAAGTGAAGTACACAGCGCAGTCCCTGGTGCATAAAAGACACACAATAAATCATAGCAATCATTGTTATTAATAATAGTTAACATTTATAAAACATTTCCTTTGTAAGGCATTCCTCTACATGCTTTTATACATATATTATCCCATTTTATTCTCAACCACTGATAAGACAAACATCATTATCTCCATTCCACAAATGAAGAAACTGAGATTACTCTAGTCTACCGACCTCAGAGGCTCTGGTGGCAGAAAGAGAATAAAGTAGAATAATCTTTCTCCCATTCCTTCCCACTATTGTTTAAAGAATCCAAGTTCTATTTCCTCAAAGACCAGCCAAAGATCCTTTCACACTCAAGAAATAAAATGCCTAGTTGACAGACTGAGCTTGCATTTTTCCCCTGAAATGAAAATAAATTTACTTCTGTCTTTTGTATATCATTTCTGTACACATTAGCATTTTCCTATGTCCATATTCTTTATGGAAAATAAATATCTCCTGCCTTTTTTCATATATTTGGTACCAATTTAAGAAATGTTCGAAAGGCTACAAAAAAAATACCACATCCATTCACTAGGAATAATAATGCTGCAAAAATTTACATTCTGTCCTACAGTGAGTTAAAGGAGAATGATTTTAGAAATAATAGGTGACAGCAGTAGAAAGAAAAACAAAACTCATTCATCAACTAGAAACAGTAATAATTAATGGTGTAGCATGATTAGGTGACATGCTCGACGAAACCCAACTTCACACAATACCCCACTTTAGGTTTCTGTGGCTGTGGAGACACCATCAGATGCTCTAAGAAATTTAGCACTACATTCCTTAGTGCCATTGTCCAGAAAGAGGGAGAGGGAAGATGGAGATCTGACTGCTTTTCTAACCCAGCAGCAGAGAGATACCTGAAATTACAGTTAGAACAAACTTTTCCAGTGTGATTAGGTTCTATATTACTATGAATATTTTATAATGTATACTATGGGTTAAGATAACTTTACAAATTAACCTAAGAATTGAACCACTAAGCATATACTGAGCACTTGCTATGTGAAAGATACTGACCTAGGTGCTGAAAAAACACAAGAGAATAAGGGAGGCATATTTGGGTGCTAAGAACTATAGGGACACCACAGGGTGTTATGAGAACACAGGGCGGGAGACAAGACCTGATTTGGGGTGGAAAATCAAGAAGGGCTTCTTTGAATAAGCATTTTTAAGTTCAAACTTATAAATATATGATGTTTCATAGGATCTCGAGACACATAAATGCTGTTTACTGAAAACAGATATTGTATAAGTAATTCTTATCAATTTTCTCTTTTAGCTAAAGAAAAATTTTGCTGCAGTTGTCAATTCTACACATTAATGTGCTGTTGTATATTTCACCTCTGGCATTGCTTCAAATAATGTTCTTCTTCGCTTGGTAAATTCTTTCATATCAGTCAAGATTTCATGCTTGATTTCAGGGGGCAGGCTGCAGAAGTCTTCAGACTCAATATCTACTGCATGAGGATTCTGAAACAACTCTTCCTGTACAAGTAAAACACAACACCATGAAATTTACATTCCATATGCTTAATGCTATTTGCTGTAACAGATATTTTTTGTTTTTATCATAAACAGAGTTCTACATAATCTATTATAGGCTAAACAGAGTTGTACATAATCTGCAACAGGCATCACAATGAATACGCGAATGAGGAAATGTGTCTATTCATTCAAAAGAAAAAATACTTACCGGGCACCTCTAATGGGTTCCCCTAATGTACCACGCACTATTCTAGGTGCTAGGGTACTATGGAGATCATGCCTTTGGAGCAAAGGAAGACATGATAAACAAACAAATGAACAAGATAACAATAAAAAAATAAAGCAGATTAATCTTATAAGAGCGTTTGATTAGAAGAATAGAAAGAAGAAAAACTGATAGAGAAGACCCCGCTAAAAAAGTGACCTTTAGCAGAGATGTAAAAGACACCAAAAAGCTTTTCAGAAACAGAGCATCCCAGGCTGCCGGAATAGCAAGTGCAAAGGCCCTGAGGCAGGGATGAGCCTTATAAATTTGAATAATATTTAAATTCTCTTAATTAGATTTTCATTCTGTTTCTTACCTAAAATCAAAGTAAAAAGTGAGAAATTTCATAGACATGGAAAAGTAAAACTTTTTAAAATTTTAACTTATTACCAAAAGTACTTTAAAACTTTTCATCAGTAAAGAAAATAAAATAAAACAATTTGCTTTTCTATATGTATGTATGTATATTGTATGTGTGTGTAAACCAGCAAGCCCTTATGACAGGACAGTCATATGGTCAGAGCTTCCCATGCTTTTACCCACTTACGCTCTCAACACCCCTGTAAGGAAGGCACTGATATTATTTCTGTTTTAAAAAAGGAAATAAAGCCTTTGAGAAATTAATTTGTCTAAGATCAGCTAGTAAACATCAGAGCCCACGCTTAAATGCAGGTCTTTCTGAACACGATATCCAAGTTCTTTCCTAATATAGCTATTATTTGCTATATTATTTGCAGAATCTCCGTGAGTTGAGGGATCCTGCAGTTTTAGTTCAAAAGTCTTCTACCAGATGTACCAAAATCATATGAACATACAAGAAACAGTTAACTTGGAAATCAAATAATATTATCTGCTATTTAGAGAAACTTCAAAAATTTTTTTAAAAACTTCTATATACAGTACAACCTCAGTTTGAAAAATAGTATTCATTAAAATGTTTGGTGGTGGTTTTAAAACATGTCCACAGGTTCTCTGACCCTCATCTTGTCTAACTCCCCTCCCATTAAATAGGAGCTGGCCTTAATTAGCCTGTAAAGAATATGCTAGAAGGGAGGATGCACAACTTCCAAAGCTGGCTAGAAGAGGAAACACAGGTTCTGCCTGGTACTTCCTCTTGAGTGGCCTCCTCCTGGAACACTGTGAAAGAACTCATGTGAGAGGGCAGAGGCACAGGCAGGTGTTCTGGCTGACAGCCAGTGTCAATCGCCAGACACTTTAGAGAGGATGCCTTTGAGGAGACTCCAGCCCCAGCTACAGTCTGTCTGTATCTACATGAGGGGCACTCAGAGGGAATGCCTTGCCAAGTTCTTCAGCCCCCAGAAAAGTGAGAGATGATGATAATAAATGACCATTTTCATATCACTAAGTTACACAGCAATAGATAACTGGAGCATACGATGCACAGACAGATATATATAGAAATACATGTATATCTGATACGTGTACAAATATCCAAACACTCACATAGAGGTATTCAACTAAATGGCAGGGCTGGGGACGACTAATATAAACCAAAATGTTACCAGAAGTTATTTACGGGTGGTATGTTTTCTATGTTTTACACAAGCATGTATAACTATTTATATTTATTTATTAGTTGGTTGGTTATAAAAGAAAAATGGCTTATTTTGGATATCTAGATAAGCATAATTCTATATATAGGTATGTGTGTATGTGAATTTTATATATACATATACACATGCATACATATGACACACACACACGCACACACAATAAAGGCATGTCTTTATTTTTATCAGCAACTTTCATAAATTCATACTACTTCATTAAAATTATTCATTTTCATGCCATTCACATCAAATAGCAGAATTCTGAATTCAAATATTTAAATACCTGTAATGCTTGT
The DNA here is from genome assembly GCA_003508835.1 of Eonycteris spelaea. Lineage (NCBI taxonomy): Eukaryota > Metazoa > Chordata > Mammalia > Chiroptera > Pteropodidae > Eonycteris > Eonycteris spelaea. Next base: position 1,750,902 of record PUFA01000067.1, on the reverse strand, counting down.
TTTTGATTCATTCTTTCTTGCCATTCTTTTTCATCTTCCTCTTCTGAACTGAAAGTCAAACATACACTTACAATATCTATTATTTACTGACTACTCACAAAAATATTTCTTGAGTTCAACATGCTGCTAGTTATAGGGGCTCCAATGGTAAGATGGCAAGATATGTAATTGTCATTGGTTTCACAGTCTGGTGGGGACACATGTAAGTGAGCAATCACAGTATGATCTAAGAACTTCCACTGCAAGGAAAAATTAGGTTGCCAAAGGTGCGATAGAGAGTCACCTCACTCTAATTTGGGGGGTCATAAAAGCTTTCTGGACTCTCCTGATATTACAGTGCATGAAGAAGCATGTGATTAAGTAGTTGAAGTTTCATCCTTTAAAAAAATTAAAAAAAGAAGCTAGGAAATGTTTTAAGTAAGGAAATTACAATATCAGATTTGGGTTTAATAGATGCTATACTACAAAGCAGAGATTAGGCTTCATGGGGAGGGGTTCCTACAAAAGGGTAAGATCAAAGACTGAGACCGAAAGAAATCTGGAAGCTAGTACAGTAACCTAGAGACAAGAATATGGTAGTGGCAACAAAGATAAAGAGAACTGGGCTAGTTCAAAACTTCCTGGCCTCTCAGGAACCCCTATAGAAAGGAATGGAGCAGGTGGAGAAGAGTTACTGGTCTTCTACTTGCACTTCAACCACAGATACCACTGACAATTAACAGCCACCTGGAAAGTCCACAAAGGAGCCTGAGAAAGAATAGCTAGAGACATTCTCAGAAGGCACTGTGTTAAACTGAAAACTGAAAAGTATCTATTGGATTTAGCAAAGAAGATGTTAGCGTGGTGATGTGAGAAGACACTGGGCTGAGAAATAGGCAGAGATAGCACTTATAAGCAAAGTATAAGAAAAACTAAAATTCATGTCTTTATGAATTATAAATCAATGGTGGTAGCACAGACTCTACAGAATGAAAAAGAAACCATCACAAACCACCAAAATAGGAAAACAAGTTCGTAAATTAAAAATTTAGTTTTGAAAAATATTCTAAATGCTGTCAAGAATGCATATTTCTGATGCATCAATCCCTGCAAACCTTAACATGCAGATACAACAAAGGTTTAAGTCAGTTTGAATATAGTGATAATAATTTTAAATAAACATTTACCTATTTTTTTCTCCCTCTTGTAAAGGTGGCAAAGAATAGATATCATCTTCTCTTTGAACACAAGTAAGACTGGGTAGTGCTTCATCTCTGAAAAGTACACATAAGCTTAAACAAATTATAGGAAATAGTATTTTAACTCAATAATACTCCCTAATAATACTCCTCGCAAACCCTGCTGAGGTGAGAAAGGGGACAATGGGTCTCCCGTGCTAACCTGGCTGCCCAAGACAGCTGTGAAAAATAAGTACGGCCTTAAGGGGAATCCTTACTTTTATGCCTTGGCCAGTCTCAAGTGTAGGCCAGCAGAGGAGCATCATAGAAGTAAAATCTGCATACAGTGCAACACTGACAACTTTTCTTTCTCATTATCAAAGCTAATTCACACAGAACAGGGAATTTTCGCAACTTCAAATTACTGTCAAATGGACATCCCACTTAATCGTCTTATTTCACCCTCTATTTTCTGCTGAGAGTTAACATTAGGCAGCCACAGAAATCCAAAGCAAAAAATTTTTAAATGCTTAAATTAATCTTTAAAATTAATGTAATTTCCCTCTTGCCTTTTGCTTCTTAGGGCAGTTTTGATAGCTTGTCTTTTCAAAAATGTTTTCAAAAGCTTCTCTGTAGTTTTTTTGGAATCATTGGTTGCCAGGTCTTTTTTATGTCTTCTCTTGGCCTGTGAAAAGAAAGGATATAGGTCTTTACTTCAGAATATCACTATACTAAAAACATTCTGTGACTTTTTCCCATAGAATTTAGTTTGTCTGAGTTCTCAAACTATGGTTGTTTTAGTATGTCCTATTAATTACCATATCAGTGGCTATCCTCAGGTTTCTCACATGTAAAGGACACCCAGAGTTTCCATCTAGCTATTACTTAATGGACTGGCTATTATTATACAATATATTTGGGAAACTATTAATTTATTTTCAGTTTCTTTTAAATGACCTTTGATGTCCTCAAGAAGCCTGAAATTTAACGAAATATAATTAAGTAAATACTTCCCAAAAGGGATTATTAAATAAATTATTCTTTACAATGTCCCTGTTACACCAAAACCAACTTCTAATATTTTTTTTTATAAAAATACATTAATTATGTAACTCTGTCCTTTATTCAGGATTACATTATAGGAAATCCTAAAATGTATAGGAATATCTTGTAAGAAATGTCCAAGTAGGGAAAAATAGAATAACCTCCATGCTTATGACTGATTATAAAAGAAATACCAAAACATTACTTTTTTCCTTTTTTAATTGAAATATAATTGACACATAACATTGTGTAAGTTTAAGGAGTACAATGTGTTGGTCAGACACATTTACGTACTGCAATATGACTGCTACAGTAGAGCTGGCACCTTTACCATAGGGTGGAGGAATTGGGGAGATGCTGTTTAACGGTACCAACTTGCCACTAGTAGATAAACAAGGGCTGGAGTTCTCTTTTCCTTCTAGTCCTTCCAAAGACTACCTGACATAAAGTATACCTTAATAATTAAAAACTACAATTCTAGACCTAGGCAACAAATGTCCCCAAGCATTTATAAATCCTTACTTTTACCCTCTATCCTCACCTACTTAGACAATGTGTGTCTGGTATGAGTATAAGGTGATGAGCTGACATTTTCAACATATAAAGTTTATATATTCAAATGTGTGCTCTCATCTGGGGAGTAATTACTCCAAAGTTCACAACACTGTTCACACATCAGTTTCAACTACTTTTAGAGTAAAGAAACTCATTCTCATTCTTTTATATACTGTCCAATTTCCTTCCTTGATAACCCCCTTAGTCACATTTGCATCACGTAACACTGCTCACTCCCAAAATCCAATTTGCCTTTAAAAGAATGCTCACTGTCATGGAGGATCTTTGATCTCACATTCAGGGAGGCATTTTCCTTGTAGGTTTTCTACATTGCCCTGAGCAACAGCAACATAACTAGAACAAATGTAGAACACTTAAGAAGACACTCTAAAAGAAAACTCCATTGCAAAAATTTTAGCAGTTTTATTACAAGTTAAATTTTATCATTGTACCTATGATATACTCTCATAAAGATAAAATGTTTTAAAAGAAAAAGTGTGTATTTGTTCAAGATAATTTTTAAAGCAGAAATTAAACTGAATATATGTCAAAGTAAGTGCTGTTTTCCAAAATTCTAAAAAGAAAATTAAAATTTTATCTGAAGTGTTCTAAGAATGTGAAATGAAAAATAATTGATGACTCTTACCAAAGTCTGTTTCTTCAGTAGTGGAGCATCCCCATCAAATACAAAAATAGGACGAATTCGAAAAAATAAGAGTTTGCAGAGCCGATGAAACAAAGTGAGAAGATGAGCATTTTCTATTGAGTTTCCATGGCGATCCCGGACTCCTTTAAGAGCTTGGTTTAACCAAATGCTAATATCTGGAAGAATTATTAAGGAAAAACATTTTGGAATTTCTTTATCTTCCCAATTTCAAATTTCTAAAAACTGATTATCATCCAAATATTGAAACTAAGAACTCATCACAATTCATTTGAAACTGAAAAATGTTTACCTGATGGAATCTACCTATAATCAGTTAACTTTTTTTTGAACCCTTATTACTACTATTCACATACTGAAATTTTTAAATCTTGCATAGGCAGATGTGTCCTTTAAAAAGTCTAATTGCAAAAAAAAATTGTTTATTTAAAAACTTAAAAACTTGTACTCTATTTTACGTAAGAATTACACTTCCAGACATTTATCCTCAGGGAATCATCATAGGTGTACAATAAGACTTACTCCGAGAATGGTTGTTTATAATAATGAAAATATTTTTAAATGTAAGTTTCCTAACAGTTCTTTTTTTAAAAATAAATTATGGTATACTGATTGCCTGGAATACCAAGGAGCCCTGAAAATAGAAGCTGCAGAAGCATTTATTACAGTGGTAAGTCACAAAGTATTATTAAAGGAAGTAAAACAAGTTATAAGAGTATGGAAAGTATAATTCCATTTTTTAACTAACATACACATTATGTTAAATATAAAAAACTAGAAGTTCAGACACCAAAATAGTAAGAGTAGTTATCTCTGCTATTACAAGTAATTTACATTTTTTTCTTGGAGTTTAATTATATTTTATAATGTCTCAAAATGCTTTTTAACAAATTATTTTTTATTTGTGCATAAGACAGAGAGACATGGCAATCTGCTGGTCTTCCTGCTCTTAATTTCTTTGCCAGCTCTTCTAACTCACCGTTAAAGCGTTGATTTCAGCAGGGATCTCTAAGGCCCTCTCCTTTCCTCCTGTCTGCAGTACCCACCCAGGCTATCTCAGCCCTCCACACCATGCCCTCTCCATATGTGTATGTCTGTCCCAGGGCTGCAACGTAAAATGACCTAAATCTTTGCTGAAGTTTAAAAGGCTCCTGACACTGAAAACTGCTTTCATTCACGTACAGTTGGTTTTAAGAAAATCTTTAGAAATCAGTGATTTGAGGAACCACTAGAGGGCAGTAATACCACATACGCTTCCCGCCCCCCCCCCAAAAAAAACCTTTCCTTTTTCCCTACGCAAGGTACCTTGCATAAAAACTTTTAAGCCAAAATTAATTACAGATGTATTTCAAGATTAACATTGCAAAAAATATAATCATCATCATCTTTACTTACAGATTCCCATTTAGGGAACTGGTTAAGGTACCACTAGCTTCTGGAACAAACAGACACACACAAGCACACACACACACACAAGAGAATGCTTAACAAATAAAAAAAATCCAAAGTTCAGAAACAGCATTCGCGTTTTGATAATGAAGAAAAACATTTCATTTCAAAGACAAACAATACTAGCCAAACATGCTGCATACAACGAACAGTCTTTAAAAAGTCCATCGTAGGGGCTGGGAGGAAAATAATTCACTGAGTACCTTTTGAAATCTTTTCGGTGTAGTACTATATAAATTTCCTATTCCAAAAATCATAATAAAAATAATTTTATACACACACACACACTCTCTCTCTCTCTCTCTCTCTCTCTCTCTCTCTCTCTCTCTCTCTCCTCTCTCTTTAACGTCAAATACCTGACCACACTATCTTTCCTCTAACAAACATGGAGCAAAAATAGAGCAAATCCCAGAACAGCAGGCAAAACTATGGTTAGGAAGCCTACTTCATTTTCTCCATGCTGACTTCCCAGCCGGGATAATACTTTCAAGCTTTTACAATATTAACAGTGCCAGACACTATTCTAAGATGCTTTCATTTTAATAATACCTTTATTCCTCATATCAACCCTGTGTGTAGATACTGTTATCACCTCTACTATCCAGATGAGAATTCTAAAGCAGAGACTTCTAAAACAAAGACTTCAATCCAGAATGGTTATGGTCGCAAAGCTGGGGGAAGTAAAAGTCTACAAAATTCTATAGCTACCAGCTGGATGAGACCCTCATCCTATCAACACCACTCTGAGCCCAAGGGAGAGCCCAGAGTGAGTAAAATTCTGACGCGAATCACTGTTTCCTAAGCACAGACGATGAGTTAAGGATACCCACGGCAAGGATCTTTCCTTCCAGAGTTTCCGGGCTGACTTGCCTCCCGGAGCACTCCAGCAGCTTCCAGAGACCCTGAACTCCCATGAGGCAGGCGTGTCTTCAGAGCGCAATTCAGCAACCGGGTTGCGGCGGACCTTTTATTCCCATTCTACAACGCGCGGCACCACCGCCCCGGAGTCTGCCAAGCGCTCCAACTCAGGAAAGATGGAAAATAAACCCGCGCGGTCTTCCAGGGAAAACTAGCACCTACAGGAAGGGCACTTCCCAGCGGCTGACACCGCCCTCCGGAAGACGGGACCAGAGAACGGCAGACAGCCGGCGGAGCAGGTCCACGTCTCGCCCACCGCTTTGGCCCAAACGTCTGCACTTTTAACGGAAGACGGGACGAAAGGACGGCCCAGGCGAGACAGACAACCAGAAAATGTCTTCTAAACTCTACTGATCTTTCCGAGTGGCTGCGTAAACTCACACGAACTGGGGCCTCCGGGATTTCCCTTTATACAACGCGCAGAGCGGAAGTTCCGCCTCACCGCGCCGACGTATATTCGCTGCGCCGTTGCATCCGGAAGTGAGGAACGGTTTGGTTCCTGTGTTTTTGTGTGTTACCGCCGTGCCTCCTCCGCTGACAGTTTTATACACATTTTTCGGTATCAACTTATCCCCACTGAAAACTCTTAAAACCAAGTATTGCTTTACGCGTGATGCGACAATGGAAAGGTGTATAGTTTCCTGTTGTTTTTAGATTAGTAAGTACTTGTTTCATAACATAGTAACTAAATAGCAATACAATTTAAAGCCATAAGTCTTGAAATATAGTTTTCTCTGGCAACTCAAGTTTAGGATTCCACAGCTTGTGGGTCGGAAATGACGTGATACTAATTGCCAGAGTAGCTTCCGGAAAGGGGGTGGCTCTGGAACCCTTAGAAGATTCAGATTCCCACCACACTATAGTATTGTTAAATTAACATTTGTTCAGAATTGAAAGTAATATTCGTTCAGAACTTCTATTTCATCTGTAAGCTGGGCATAAAATCAATCTTGCAAACTTGGCTGAGATCAGAGGCAAAGTACTTGTACTCAGTAAATGATAGTCATGCATATTGTGTTCAAATTTGAACTATTGAAACTAGATTCAAACTTGGTGAAAAGGTTGATTTAAATGAGCAGGAAATTGTGTTAAATAAATCCTTTATGACGAAAACTATCAAAAGTTAGTTTTTATGCCCAGATGGTTCACAAGTAGCCATGTTTAGTTGACCTAGTAACAACTAATAATCTACCAGGGATAATCAAGACAAAGTGCTGTGTTTCCATTTACTCTGTGTGTAAAGTAATTCCCAGGAATTGCCCTTAGTTGTATTATAGAGATTGATATAATTGCCTTTTCAATTTTTGTCTCTCTACAGAATATAAACTTATTGAAGCTAAGAAGTATTTTTGTTGACTGCTATACCCCCATTCCTGACACTTAGCAATAATTCCTTAAATATTGCCTAAATGACTAATTCAGCCTCTAATCAAGCTCTCCAGCACATCTGTACCCTGCTAGAAGGATTTCCTCACAAGTCAGACCTCAGTCCAGATTGCATCTGAGCTACATATTAGCCCTGTGCTAACCAGCAGAATTATGTTCCCATTCAAAATCCTTATGTTGAAGCCCAAACCCTCAGTAACTCAAAATAGCTTTATAGGGCCTTTTACAAGCTAATTGTTAAAAGAGGCCATTAGGGTGAGCCTAATCCAATGTGACCAGTGTCCTTATAAGAGGAAATTAGGACACAGAAAAGACCATGTGAGGACATGAGAAGGTTGCCATCTGCATGCCAAGCAAAAGGGTACAGGAGAAACCAAACCTGTCAAAACCTTGATCTTGAACTTCTAGCTTATAGAATTGAAATTAAGTTGCCGTTGGTTAAGCCATCTAGTCTGTGGTATTTTGTTATGGTAGCCATATCAAACTAATACAACCCCTGTGATCCTAAGCAAATTTCTTCACCAATGAGAATCTGAAAAATGGAGGTGCCACCATCATCTTGGGGCTGCTCTAAGATTAGCAGTTTACCATGAAACACCTAGTAGGTAATTGTACTCAAATTTGTTGAATGACTGAGGGAGAAAATGCAATGTGTATAATTGAGATACAGAATGTGCTGCATCCTAGAGTGCCTTGCCTGAGCCCCTCCGTGTCTGAGAAGGTAACTTACAGCTGCTGCACCAGCGTGGCTTAATGAAGGGCACAGTAGTGGGGAAAATAGCTATAAGACACATTTTTTTGCTGTCTGAGAGCTGGGTTAAAACAAATAGGTAATGTGGGCATTTGAGTAAGTGCTTTTAAAACCAGAGCAATATTTCTTAAAAATATTGTTTTGAAGGAACAGCAACTAAGGGGTGTACACTTGATTTACAAGGAATTGGCTTTTTAGATGCTGTTTAAAGGGCTTTCTGTGAAGTTTCTGAACAGTAAAATATACATCTTTTGAAGTAGTAATAGCAAGCACTTTAAATAGCAATTCCTATCTACAAAGCACTGTTCTAAACACTTTGCATGTTTTAACTTATTCTTCAAAACAATTTATAAAATAGATGCTGTTATCCCCCATTTTACCAATGAGGTAATAAGCACAGAAACTTAATCTTAACTTGCCCAAGGTGATACATTAAGTGCAGAACCCTCATTGCTTTTATGGAGACTCTTAAGAAGAGTTGACCAAAAAAACGTTACTAATACTGAAAGAGAAGTATGCAGTAATTCGCTTATAGTTTCTGGAAAAGTAAGTCTTTAAACCTCACTGTGCTATTAACTGCCAAATTTGTAAGCCAACTTATCAAGTGATCATATATATCAAGACTTTTATAAAAAGTGTCTATGGCCAATATGCAGTCTGTATAAACTCATTCTTTTCTCCTACGTGTCTCTGTATTCTTTATTCTATGTTGCACTTGTCCCTTTTCCTCTTGGCTCTTCCTACCTACCTGTTCTCTGAAATATTTAGTAAAACTATATGAAATTGCTCATATTCAACTTTTGATCTACAAAACTGACAACTTCATTTGTTTCAAGCTAATATAAGAATTAAATTTTTAATTTCTGATTATCATGTCTTATAGAAGTTTAAAATTATAGTCACTATGCATATTGTTTCATTGATTATAAAAGTCAGATACAAGATGGTTTCTTATAATACATGGCTTAGGCAGAATCAGAATTGACAAACTGTCATGTACTTTGAACAAATTTATAAGGATAGTCCCCCTTCCTAAAATAAAGATTCAAAACATTCACATGATTAAAAGTAGAAAACAAAACTTTATTTGATGAAAACTTCTTAAAAGTTACAGTATGAAGTAACAAAATCACCACCTACAAATCTTTCAGTCCTTCTCAGTTCAAGCAAAATATTCTCTTCAGAAAAATGACCATTTCATTATATATATATATATCTCCCTTTCTGTAGGCTAGACACATCTGAGTGGATAAATGGATATAAAATTCAAAAGAGAAAAAATGAAAATATTTTAAAAATAAAAATTTGAACCCTCTGAGGTGTATTGCAATATGGTTACCAACATATTCAGCACCTTGTAATAATCAAGTTACTGATTTGAGTTCTGGATCAGCCCCTGAAATAAAGAACAATAGATCCCAGTTGTTTGTGAGTCACAGGTTGACACCATAAGGAAAACTGACAGCAACTAGAAAGGAGCTCAAATATATGAAATCCACACTTTCTGAACCATTTAATATTCACATCAAACAACTAACTGTATGGTTTAAAAAAGGAAACAGCTCAGAGTTTGGAACATGGATAGTTGGCTTCTAAGTGATGTGGCATTCTAATGCAGCTTTAGTGCTGTTGTCGACATATGACTCCATACTGAGAGACTAATTAAATATCAGATCTCATTTCACAGATTACCTTGGATATAGAAACTACAGATGCCACTTAGTCTTTTATTATATCCCTAAAACAGAGTTTATTGTAGACTTACAGAAGCCTTTCAAGACCTAAAGTTCTGGTCAATATTTGATAATACCATACAGTCAAGAAAATCAAGAATATCCTCAAACAATGCATTAAGTCACCCACTTGCACCAATAGAAAGGATTAGCTTCTTGAGTCTTTCTCTTTTGCCTCTTTACTGAGAATTCTGAGAAAGTTAACCAGGAAATAGATGAGTTGGGCAAGATACTACTACAAGTAAAAGAATTACTAGACTCACTGATAATTTTAAATGACTTTTAACCATGAGAGAAAACTAGAAATCAACAGCCCAGATTTTTTTTTTAAAGGGTAGATGGTACCTTACATAAAGAGCTTAGGATTAAAACTATCTGCAACAAATGTCTGGGGATCAAGTCATAAGAAATGTCATGCTTAATTATTTCAAATCATGATGCTATTAGGTGAATTTGTATTTGATTTGTTTATATGTAATTTTACTGGATTTTGTTAAATTATCCAGAATGTTTACATACTCTTAAATTTAAAAGGACAATGATCTGTGCTTATCTGCTTATATATCTGAAGTCACCCATCATAATCATATACAAGCTTATTTACTGGAGAAATACAAGGTTATATTTTATATCACAAGATCTGTTCCTATTTAATGTAGACATAATGAAATCTTCTACTGTCCTAATGCAGTCCTTTATAGACCAGTTGTATGCATAACATGAATCTTTCCATACCCAGCATAGTCAATCATTCCCACCATAATCGCTGTAACCTTGGTAGCCACTGTTTCTTCTCTCATGGATGCTGGACATCTTTTTCCATGCTGAATCCTGATGGAAACTAGCACTGAAAGACCGGCCCAGACGCCCATGCTGCTTTTTGGAGATGTTGTCTTCACTCTCAGATTTGGCAATTCCCTGGCCATGTGCTGGAGGTTGTAATTCTTGTCTAATGGTTCCAAAGGGAAAGTTCCAAAGGCCAAACCTTTGCCAATTAAGTCTCTGAAATGCTATAATACAATGCAAATTTCCCCCAACCTGAGAAGGAAAAAAAGTTGGTGAAGAAAATGATGAGAAATGAATTACATTACTATGTGGGTTCCTATGAATTCCCTTATCCCCTCACAACTTTGCCTGCTTCAATATAGTATTTACTCTTTCAGACATCATCAGATCACATTATCCTGCATGTTTTCTGACCAGCTCTCTTTACAAAAATATAAAAATGCCCATAGGAGCCAAAAGCGCCTTTCCCCCATATGCCACTCACACATACTATAATCTCCCCATCTGCCTAATCCAAACACTACCATTCCTCTCCCTCTCCTATACATTCTTCATTTGTTAGTAGGATGATATCAATAGAGTGTCTTTTCAAATTACAGAATCTACCTTTCTCTGAGAACTGCCCCAGCAGTCTTTGTACACATGGCTCTGCCCCATGGCCCACAGTTAATCTGGCTCAGGAGTGAACACTTGACCCAGACTGGGCCAAGGCAATGGAAGTAGGCCTGAGGCAGGCCTAGCTCAGTCTAGACTATTCATCTGAAAGAGACATAAAGATAATGATATCTTCAGGAAGTAAATAATCAGACAAAAAGAGAATAAGAATAACATATAACTCTCAAAAGAGACAGACTAGCTACTTGGCCTCTGCTAACATTCTTTTACCTTGTACCAGTACCGTATGAATCCAGGCTACACTCCTTACCTTTTCACTTTAAAGATACCCCAGTACCCTTAAAATAGCTTTTATCTTTCTGTCTAAGATGGTCTGAACTGGGTTTATTATGTACAATCTAGAGTACTGAGTAAAACACTATTCTGTCCAGTTGTGAAAACCTCCAAAGACAATGGCCGCCTTACCTTCTTCGTTTTTCGATACTGTAGCCCCTCTCTAAGTGCCGGATATCTAGATATTCTGGATTTTGAGTGTTTAGATCAGTAACAATATCTGCCCACCTATATTTAAGAAGGAAGAATAAAGCACAATTTTCTTTGTAGTACAATATACCACTGTAATGGAACTCACATGAGCGATATTCTACAGTCTTAACCATGGCAATAATTAATTCTCTTAGAATTGTTCCACCTCTTAAACTCTAATAAATCCTTGTTTATATGACAATTCTGTTTTTCCAACTATTGCCAAAGTTCTCAGTTTTAAAATGGTTAGTCTCCCTATGACATATATATGTTATCAACCTATTAGATGATATCCTGCAGGCTAAAGTAGAAACATATCCTATTTCCTTTTTAACTAAAGTACAATTTCAAAGATTTAAGTTAACATGCCTTTATTTACAGACAATATGATTGATTCTGTAAAAAATCCAAAACAATTACAAACTGCTCTGGATTGCAAAACTGTTACTAGAACTAACAAGTGAATTTGGTAAAGATGCAAGATTTAATGCCTTTATAAAGAAACCAAGTGTATTTTTGTACACAACCAGAAAATAATTAGAAAATGAAAAAAAATCAATTTATAATTGCATCACAGAATATAACACACACTTAGGGAAAAGTTTAACAAAATAACATATAAAACTCTATATTGAAAAATACCAAACATTGCTGAGAGAAATTAAAGCTCTAATTAAGGGGAGATATAATCTATGTTAACAGCTTGGAAGACTCCATATTGTTTAGATATAATTCTCCCCAAACTACACTACGGATTCTATGGATTCTGTTCTAACCAAAATTCTAAAAGGCTTTTCAGCAAAAATCGAAAAAAAAGTGATGTTAACATACCTTTTACAGTGAATAGCAGGATGTTTTCTACTTGATTCTCCAATTAAGATCCAATATTCTACTTCTTGTGGTGAGAGAGGGCCCCTGCTAAATATAAAATACATTCATGGTAAGCTTAATAAAGGTCATTCACTCCCTTGAAAATGTTGCTTCAATTATATATTAATAAAAAATATACTAAAGATTATTCAAAGATTGCATTGGTTAATGTTAGACTAGATATTGGAGTTTAGGCATGAGCAAATGTCTGAAGGCAATTAAAGAGAAAGCATAATTAAAATTAGGTATTGATCCCCTGTTATAAAACCTAGGGATGAAAATGTTCGAATAAACCAACATACTACAAGACTTCTTCAACTACTCTTCTTTCACTATGCATTCAAAAAACTTCAAAAAGCATACTAAAAATAAAACCCTAAAGCAGCGATTCACCTGTGGAACTTTTAAACATACAAATAAACCCACTTCTAAACCCACCCCTAGAAATTCTAATTCACATAGGTCTAGAGTGGAGCACAGACAAGGATTTGCACTGTTTAAAAAGCATCTCAGGTGATCCTTAGATATAGGCAGAGGTAAAGAACTCTACAGAAAACAAAGTAGAAGTACCTACTTTTTCACAATTTACATGTGACGGATGTCTGGAGTAAGGTGCAGTTGCAAGGTGAAACCACATAAGAAACACAATGTACCTCACCTCCAGAGAGATGAATAAAACATTTCTGGATTTGGCAAGACCAAGTCATTTTCTTCTTGTTCCACATTCACGAAAATACAACGTCCAACTTCTCAGCTCTCCCAGGTCACTCCTGACTGTCTCCAGATACCCTTCCTCCCACCACTCTTTACCTTCCCATCCCCTACCAGTGCCCTGAGTGGGACCCAAAGGCTGCATGGCCTCTAGTCTCAAGGAACCCATCTTATCCCCCAGATGACCAAGCCATGTTCTCTCTCAACCCTCACTGAGAGAACAGTGCTGCCTCTTTCTTCTCCCAATTACCAATGTCACTGACCCAGGTGTGAACAAACCAGAACCTCAACTAGGTGAGGATACCCAAGCCTATCAATAATTTTTCTCAAAGTATTCATGGTTTTGTTTTCACCATTCTCAAATAGGACATTTATTCCTTTACTTTCAACTATCCTGGCATTATCTTAACCTATTATGAAGAAAACTTGCTAAAGAAGGAAAAAAAAAAATTTTAATTCAGTTACCTCGATCAATCAATTAATTAACTAAAATTCAGTCACCCTCTCTTATTGATGGGCTGTCTCTTCTAAAAAGATACCAGCTTACCTTTATGTAAACATATATAGCTAATAAAATAGAAACTCTGGATCAAACAAAGAAACAAAATATAACCATAAGGGTAACATAGTTCCTGATATTAGACACAAAAATTAGCTCTGGGCTTCCTTGTAGCCAGGACAAAAGGGAATCTTATAAATTCCATTAAAAAGAAAATGCTTTTTGATGTACTCAGTAGAGACAATCTTTTTGACACTAGATTCTGTATTACATTTTCCATGTATGATGTTGAATGAGACACTGAGACATACAAAGTCCTCCTCAACCGTTTCATACTAAACATAAAAGTGATTTTTCAAATGACTTTCTCTTGTCATGACTGAACAACAGTATCTAAGGGGATAATGTCAAAGCACAATTAACCAAATGCAGTTTAGCAAAAAGAATAAGCTAAAATGTTAAAGTATCTTACTTCATGTAAGGAAAGCACCAAGTTTCCCATTTGTAAGCATTACATATTTCTTAAATGCTTTCTACAACACATTTTATAGTGAAGTATCCATATAAAATACGGAAATGCTTACCTGAATGCTTTATTAGCTTTAACAGGGGTTGCTTCAAAGCCAATTGGACAAAAATAATGATTTTGGCAATGATAGATATAAGCCAGCGATTCATCTTTCAATCCACGAGTTAACTTCGACAAGGCCCCTGAAGCTACAAAAAAAAAAAAACTGAGGGACCATAAAGCACTGTCCATGCTTCACTCAAAACACTAGTTAAGGACTGAAAGACAGAAGAGACATTACTCGGAACACACTGATGTTGCTGGGGAAAAATAAGAAGCTATTGATGATACAAAAAAAATTAATCGATTTTCAGCCTTACCCTTTAGACTGAAATTTAGATAAACTGAATAGCAAACTAAACAAATGAAATATGGCTTTGCTTACCAAAACCTTCCAATAACCCACATACTTATCTATGAAATTTAATTACTGTATGAAATCTAATACCTGGCACATACAGCAATGGACTGACTCATTTTTTATAGCTATACATATCTGCCAATAGAAATTTCTGAATAAACATGCTCATTAGAAGCATTTGTTTATAAACTATGTGTATATACTACTGTACTAATATGCCTTTATAAAAGATATACAAAAAGTAGGAATTTTAAATTAGATGAAAATATAGACATTCTAATGTTATTCTCACAGTGATCACTTTGCACAGCTCCTAGACTGCATACATCCCACTGTGAAGCCCACTGAGGTATAAGGGTAAATATAAACTCCAGATAATAAGTTCCAAAAATAGAAACTTTCCCCAACTAACACACAATTTAATCTTTCCACAAAAGTGACATAGACTAGAGGAAAGCTTTCACAAACCAAGTGATAAGATGTGAACATCTCTAGAGGCGGACTGGTAGTACCATGGCATCTTCTTATAATTGCTCCCCCTTGTATATTTCCCATTGCTATATTAGCTGTGAGTTTTTACCAGCACTCAACACTTAAAGCTATTAAATGAGGTTCTGATAACTTGCATCTCCTGGAAGAAACTAAATTATTCATTAACAAATAGCCTATTAAAACTAGAAATCCTAAAAATAGTTGATGAAACAGTAGATGTAAGCTTGCAAGTCTTCATTTCTCTGATTGACTTCCTGGCCACTGAAACAGCTGAAGACCACTAAGAACAGCAGATCAATGGCTGCAGCAGAGCCAAGGAGGCGGGACCCCACCCTGCCCCTGCAGACACACACAATTTGCAAGTTCCACGGAGACAATACCATTCCTGCCTTAAACTCTTCCTCCAAGATTTTCTCTAGACCTTCCTCATAGATTCTTACGTTATGGCCTACCATCCATCAGAGCATACCTGCAATGGCAAGGTGATCTTTTCCGCTAAAATCTCTATTCATAATGATAAATAAATCTTTCTGTAGTTTTTTGATTGAGTTCCCCTGACAAATTAAAAACTGACACCCACAGGGCAGCTCTAAATGAAGAATTATGAGAACTAAAATTCTGAAGATAGTCAATATTTTATTTGAACTTGATTGCAGATAGGTTCCAGGACAGTGAGCAAATACAAATACATTGATCGAGACTCCCATAAACTCAATAAATGCAAAAGACAGCTATACACATAATTGGTTTAGAAAAAACTCTGGAAATCTAAAACTTGTGAAAATGCCAAATAAAGTTTTCTCAAATAAAACCTTTTAATGAAAACTTTTATTGTAACTTTTTAATGGAAATCTTTAAGTATTTCATACTTCCTCATTTCTTAAGTCAAATGTAATACAAAACAGCTGACTGCTTTAGTATGAATATGATTAGTCATTATTTTAATGTGTTGGAATACATTCAGGATTCAATGAATCCTATCAATAGAAGACTAAGCTCTTGATAAAGAGGTTGGGTAGCAGGTTTTAGAAAAACTACAGCAGCAGTTCTAAAACTTGAGAACGCAGGGCTTATTATATAACAGACTGCTGGGTCTGCATGTCTAACAAGTTACCAGGTGACAGTGATGTTGGTCCAGGGACCACATTTAGAGTTGAGAGGAAATTTCATTTAACTCAATTCAGTAAGAATTATGAGCACCTACTAACAACATCAGGAAACAAAGTGATACACCGTACATCAAGTTGTCTCATAGGAAAGATAAAACAAGTAACTTTAATATAGGATGAAATAAGACAGGGCTACAATAAAGGGATACAGTTCAAAGAAGAAAGCGCACATTAGGTCTGAGGAATAAAGAAGGGGTAGCATCCAAGATGGAACTTCATGAAGTGGCAGGATTTCAACAATCCAGACAGAGGAAAGAGCATAAGGAGAAAACAAAATCACCCGAAATCACTGGAATGGAGGCGTGTCATCAGGGAACAGTAAGTAGTTTAGTTTAGAATACAGGGTATGAAAGCATAGAGAAGCCTATTGTGGGGCACCCCCAGAATTTCAGGGCAAGGTCATAAAAAAGCATCCTCTGAAATAAAAGACATTAAATATACTATTTAATATATTAAAATGGTCATGAAAAAGTAATCAAGAAAGTAATTCTATTTAGGAGAAGACATATAAATGTATTACAGATGGAAACTAAATTCAGAATGATGTCCACTCTAGACCAGAGTATATCTAAAAATCTGAAACTTAAGTTATAAAGCAGCTGCTACAAAATGGACAGCCCTGATCTGTATACTATAAAGGAGAAAAAATCTGCTAGAATAGCTGGCCTTCTGAACTATGAAGAGGAATATATGTCCTAAGCAGCCAACAAAAAATTCTGGTGCCTCTGACGTTAAGTTCTTCACTCTAAGTTAATATATAAACATTCCACATTCTTTGAGTTTAGTATTAGTTTATTCTGTAGAACCTAATCATCTCTAGAAGAACTATAGAGAACTCCAGATCAATTTATGAGCATGCATTTTTACACCTTTAAAGACAAGAACCAGATTCTGTAATCCAGCACATAATATCCTGCAAAGCTCTTATTCCCCTGACATGTTTTAATTACAATGAGATATGTAGGACAGCAGTGGAAGGCCAATCTATTTTGGCTTTGAATGATGCTAAAGAATTTGTGCTTAAACTAGCACTAAGCACTTAAAAAGGAAAGAGATCTATTAGCATTGCACATTAAAAATTTATCTGGCCTTGCGTCTAATATGAATTGGAGAAAAACAGTAGATAAGAAAAATGAAATCTTAATGCACAGTCTACCTGAGATACACCAATGCACTGTAGTAAGCTGGTAGCAATAGCCACGGTGAGATTATATAATGAGTTATGTCGGGATAGAGCAGAGGTAGCTATTCTATTAAGCAAAAATAATGAGTTACAATGTCTACTAGAGAGTAGAAATGAAATATATGAATGTTAGTATAATTTTCAAGTTAGCTGATTAAAAAATGAATATAGATTATTCAGGCACAAATATTGGTAGCTAAGTGAATCATGGTTTGAAGTTACCTGAATATATAATGATAATAATAATAATAATAATAATAATGAATAATAAGTGAACCAATAGTTTGAACCTAATGTTGACAACTTCTAGCACAAACTTTTACTGTAATTACATCTCTGAAAAAATACTTCGACTTATATTAACAGTTAAATCTGTTAATTTTATCGAAATCCCTGGATTTTGTTTTTATTCCACGAGTGAGCTCAGCTTACATTTGCTGAGGGTCCAGTGGAAATGGCACATCAGCAATCGCTGGGGAGTTATGAAATCAGAGAAGCACAGTCCCAAGCAAAAATTAAAACCTATTGTGAAAAACAGTGCTAAAAGTCCTTAACAAAATAACAGTATAAGATCCATTTCAAGCAACAAGTGACAATGGTTTTCACTAACTGCATATCACAGAGATGAGAAAAGCCTATCTGTGCAACGCTCTCTTCCACCGTGAGAGAGAACAGAAAACACTTTCCATGTACCATTCCTCCTCTGAATACAATCAGAAGTTCTAGGACAACATGTGTGAAGTCATAGGGCATCATATACGAAATCAAAGGGCTACTGAGGGCAGTCCCTATGGTCAAGGAGCTAGACGAACACATTAAGAATATGCAACATAATATAAGGCTGCATATGCCAAATGCCACATGACAGAGAAAATAATCAGTACCACAGTAATTAAGAGGATTCGGCTCCTGAAGTCACAGGGAAAGCTTGAGAGATAAAGCTGGGCTTGTGCAGGGCCACTGATTATTAAAAAGGAAGACAAGAAAATTCTAAGGGGCAGGCAGATCGATCATCCTTTGGGAAATACAATAGAAAAAGAAACAGTGAGGAGTCAAGTATTGTAATAGGAAAAATGAAAACAAATAATACTAGAAAATACAGCCTTAAAACTTGCTGAAGAAACTGCAGCAACCACTCGTCTCTCCCAGTCAAAAGCAAGGAGATGAGAAGTATAGGTAGTTTATCCTGGCCTTCAAATGCAAAAAAAGGGTTAACATCTGTGGAAAATATATCCTTTTTTAGTTTTTAATTGCCTGATCAATTATTGAGAAAGGTGTATTGACAGTTTCACTAGAAACAAACAAACAGAAAAATACACACAATTTAAAGCTGCCCTTTCCACATGGACATGACTCCTGCAAATGCACAGAATTCAGTCAGCAACAAGAAAAGCTAACATTCATTGAGTCCTTACTCTGTGTCAAACAAGGAGCTAAATGTATTAGAAATATGTCTCCTTTTATCTTCACAGTGACCCTATAGGATGGGTTCAAATATGGAAAGACAAAGGTCTACACTGCGCTCAAGAAGTGAGTGCCTAACTGCCTTGTTCAAGGTCACAAAATCAGCATGTGTAGCAACCAACGTAAATTCCAATTTGTCTGACCTGTAACCAACTTGACATATCTGGTATAGGGCAACAAAAATATATCATACTCTGTGTTCAATCCTTGACCTTGGTAAGCCACATATCAAGTAAACAGAGAGATCTGTTGACAAAGACTCTCTTCCTCTGAGCCCTCTTCTCAATTAGGCCTCGATCTTGGGCTTCTGTGTCCATCCTTGCTGAATCCAGTTTTAGCAAGATTCCTGTTAAGTCCCTTTAGACATAATCCCTCACCCTTGCTATCTGTTCAAGTTCTTCATCCCCACCCTTGGGGTCTAAGCCCTTGTCCTGCCAGTTTTAAGAATCCTGTTGGACCAGTTTAGCAAAAATGCCCCTGCCCTTATTGCTTTCTTTTAGTAATTCTCCATCCATTGACCCCTACTTTGCTAGTTGGCTATAAATTCCCAGCCGCCTTTGCTGAACTAAGAGTTGAGCCCAATCTCTCTCCTGTATTGCAATACCTCAATTACAAGTCTTGAATAAAGTCTTCCTTATCATTTTAACAAGTGTCAGGACATTTTTTCTTTAATACCATGTTAAAATTTTCTGACTTGTAAAGTCAAAAGATTGTCAAATTAAAAAATAAAAATGGTCGAATAGTGGAAATTATTTGAATATTTCAAATTATTTAATAACCGTATAACTAGAACAATTCTTAAAATCAACCCCATTACCCTCTGTTATAACCAAGACTATTCTGTAATAGAACTCTGTCACTTTTGCAATTCATTTTCCTGTTTTATGTTTTTATGCATGTCTGACAACAAATATCCTCAAATTCTTGTATTCCCTTCTAGGAGAGGAACTGCAAATTCCATGCTACTTCTTGGATGAATTTTACCAGCATGTGCGCACACATACACCATGGACCCAAACAATACAATCAATATGTCAAAGTAGTATTTATGACATGCCTTAAAGGTCGAAAAGTTCTATATGCAAAGATAAGATGAGCTAAAAATATTAAACTGTATACTGAAAAGTGACCTACAGATTACTACTATATTCCCCTTGAATAGAGATATAAAAGTTATAGATTGTGTTTATAGTTTACATAAAGTCCCATTAATTAAAATAGCCAATCTTTGAGATGGACCCTAAAGCATATACATGTGTGTGTATGTGCACATATGTACATGTGTGTAAATCTTCAATATGTTTACCTACCAGTTTCTCCAGCTGTTTTATTCTTCCCATGAGGTTTATACAGAACATACGAGCATCCTTTTACATGGAAGTGGTCATTAATTTGTCTAAACCATCTGAAAATAACAAGAAGATCTGCTCACAGCAACAGTTCCATTACAAAGAGGGTCCTATTTGACCTTGGTAAGCCATATATCAAGTAAACAGATCTGTTGAAATTCCAAAGAAATTCAAGCAGAGCCCAAGTCTGGCATATCTACCAGAAGCTGCTGCCCAGAAGCTGGATACATGGTTTACCATTAATATACATCTACACATTGTTAGCCTGCAGAACTAGAACTAGAAATAAGGTATAGCCTCTAAGTGAGGGCTTCGTACCTCATAAGTGTTGTATTTCCAGTGAAAGGGCCAAACCTAATATCTTCAAATGGGGGTTGAAAGCCCAAAATGTGTAAAGCTTCTTCTTGGGTAATAGGTGCGAGACTAAAAAAGAAACATTACCTGTCATTTTATAATTCCAATCATATGCAAATATAACGTCTCAATGTTAATATGTCTCTCTGATTTGCAAACAATTTTAATAATAGTTTTTTATTTTATCAAAAATAATTCATGCATATATCTTTACCTAAAAAGCTTATAATAAAATGCATGAGTTTTTTTCTCAATTTATGAAAATTTATTATTTAAAACCTTCCATTATCAAAGAAGCAACACCAAATAACTTGAGTTTGGAGTTTAGAGATACCAATAAATTAACATACTTACTTTCCAGCTCCCATTGTGCTATATAAGAAATTCCAACAAGAAATTAATGATGAGATACCACAAGAAGTCTTATATTGTGGTCGGCTTATGCAGTACCTAAGAAAACAAAAGACTGTTTTCTTTGCTTGAATAACTACAAAATATACATAGAGAAAATCTAACACTCATGGCAACTAAAAGTGTCAACAAATGAAAACTTTCATCATTTAAACTAATATAAAATCTTTATTCACTTAAAATATTGTTATATTTATCAAACACATCAAAAATGCATAATAAATTATTCATATTCATTTTAATAAAGATGGCTAAGTATGACTAACCACTAAAGTGGTTGTTATCCAAACCAATGGGAAAAAAATAACAGTACAAAAATGTAGACACCAACTACTAAAATTAGAGTGAGAACTCCTAGATGAGCTGCATACTTGATTATTTGCAACTTCATTTTTAACAGTTCTGTATATATCTATATTATATTAACCCCTGATCAGATACATTATCTGCAAATATTTGCTCGATTTAATAGGTTGCCTTTTTGACTTTGGTAATTGTTTCCTTTGATGCACAAAGTTTTTAAGTTTGATGTAGTCCAACTGTCTACTTCTGCCTTGTTACCTGTGCTTTTGGTGTCATATCCCAGAAATCAGTGCCAAATCCAATGTTATGAAGCTTTTCCCCTATGTTTTCTTCTAGGAGTTTTATAGTGTTAGGTCTTAAGTCTAAAGGAGTAGAAGCAAAACTGGGCAAAGCCTTGCTCCAAAGAAACTAAATTAATGTTTTTCATTACACTTTACTCCAATATACTTTTCATACTACTACCAATTTATCTTTTTAAACAGACTTTTGTTAAGAAATCAATGGCTTATCTTTACCCCAGGGGAAAAAATGTCTAAATCCTTAGCTTAATAGCCAAGAAATAGATCATGAAAGGTGTTTTAAAGAAAGAACATAGACTTTGGAGTCTGGCTCTCTTTGGTTTCAAAATATGATCTGCTTATTCGCCATGTGATATTGAGCAATTTTCTTAGCTTTCCTGAGAGCCTCACTCCAGACAAGCTGGTCCACCCTTCATTACCAACATGCCAGACCTTTCCTACCATCCATTTAAAGATCTTAGACCCTCCATTCCCTCAGATTTCCTCTCTTAAGACCCAGATCCTTAGTGAAGCTTTCAGCTGATCATTAATCCCTCTCATGTTGGTTCTTTATTCAGACCCATCGCCAGGCAAATTACCTGAAATATTTTACATTTTTCTGCTTAATCCCCTCTTCTCAACTAGATTTTAAACCTGAGAGAACAAGGTCATGTTTTGTGCATCTCTGTATTCTCAGACCAAAGTTAAAGGTCCGATATTTATTAAATAAGTTTTAAAAATCTAATATTTCTAAAACCTCACACAAAATAATTTTAAACACCTCAAATCAGAGATTAGTAATTTAAAACTGTATTTTAAGGTAACCAAAAGCTCCAGTTGATAAGGGAAAGCTCTTCTTATGAGAAGACTACTAGCCAGTAAAGGCAGAAGAAATGACAGAATTTTGAGATATCACCGTTTCACAGAAAGGATTCCAATAAGGATCATCAATGGATTTAGCTAAAACCACTAGTAAAAAGTTTATAGGGACTGGATATTAGCCTAATGCTACCATCATGTCACTGATTACTTAATGGCTACAGAGAGAAAAAAAGAATTTGACAATGTGGGCTAAGGCTGTCACCTCCTAAATCGAGTAATCACTCTTAGGATCTCTAATGTTGGGTGAACAGTACTATACCTCCTAATGTGATGCAAGACAAGGGACACAGGATCACTTTAGCAGTACCCTTGCCTAAAATGTTCAACCAAAATCTAATCAAGTCTTTATATCTAAACTCTAGTTTTCATGAAATACTAAGGTTATATAATTTAGTTAATCAACAAGGAAAAAATCAGACAAATCTAGAAGGTAGGACATTCTACAATATATCTGGCCAAGTCTCTCCACTAAGTCAAACTCCTAGACTTAAAAAAAAACGTGGGGGGAGGGGGATGGAGAGTGAGGTAGAGACTGTTCTAGATTAATAGAGACATATGGGCTACAACAAGCAAACACAAAGTATGGTTCATGGTTGGGCCTAACTTTAAACAACCAGGCATAAAGATATTTTCAGAACAATCTGGAAAAACTAAATTTAGCCTTGGAATTAGAACATAAGGAAATACTGTTAACTTTATTAGGTATGACAACTTTATTAGGTACTGTGGTTAAGGGGGAAAAAAGTCAACTTTTAGAGATACCATCGTCTGAGGTCTAATACTTTCCGTTGCTTAATATCTTCAAGAGGAGAATATTGAGGCCACTCCCTTTGATGTCTTCCTTTTTTATCCGAAGTTTTTTTCTTAGAAATTTGTTTCTTTACATTGCCTAGAATACGAAAAAAAAATAAGCAAAATGGTTAAAATGAAGTATATTGCCAAAGCAATACAATTAATTATGAACAAAATAAAAAACTGCCACTGATTCTAAAATGATATTTATATACATATTGAAAAAATATGTGTATCTTCAAGAATACTCTCCTACTTTAAAAAGAATAAAAGCAAATTTAAAAAACCAGAAATGTTATTTCTTATCAGATTTGCATATTCCAATTCCTAAGCCAGTCACTTACCTAGTAAAATAACTGATCACAAAACCTTTAATTTAGAAAATCAAATTACCAAGAATAAAATATTTAACTAGACCACTTTCCAAAAAATGAATCATTTCTATAAAATAATAAAACCACATTAATGTGACTTTTTTAAGAAAGTAAAAACACTAGATCCAATAATGCAATGATGTTATGTTTAAAAATAACTCCAGGCCTACAAAGACCACAAAATGGATTTAAAATGATGCACACGTATGCATTATTAAAATGTGACTATAGCACAAGGAACTAGAATGAAGAACAAAGTCTCCTTTCTGTGTATGTGTGTGTTTGTTCTATCTCTCTTTCTCTCTATCTCTTTCTCTCTCCAAGAGACAAGTAAGACAAATGACAATTGTTACCTACAAGGGAAGAGGAATTGGGAGCTAGAGAAAAAGAAGACAAAAATGAGAGTTAAGACTTTACACTGCTTAATTTTATGCTTTTTATTTCTGAACTATGCTAATGGATTACTCACTCAATAGTTATATAAATTAAATATTAATAGATAACTCCAAGCCTCATTTCACTAAAATACCATTAACATTTCAGATAGCTGTGCTCAAATACTTTAATAACATCACACATATTTCATTTTAAATGAAATAATCAAATGTTATACAAAATTAAATAAAAGCTAATATTTTGTTTATGAGTTATTCATAAATTTTGTAACATAAGTTATATAGATATATGCCCACACATGGAAAAGTGTCCATTTTATTCATTTAAGATGCTCTACAATGAAATCATTTGGTACCCAAAACCAGGTGGAACTCAGAAACTATTGTTACACAAGGAATTTCTCTAATTTTTATGAAATGTCATAGTAACAAACACTATAATATCCAGAAACAAGTTTATTTTTCTCCCTTTTCCCTCTAATTATTTTTTCAAAGTCTTCACAGAGAACACAAAATTTCTCATAGAACTAAACAAACTCTGGCAAACATGAACTAAATTTCACTCTGACAAATTTCCATTACTCATAAATAAATCTTAGAGAGCCAGAGATGAAAACCTACTTTCTACCATCTCTTGAGATGTCTTCACTGCCTAATAATGCTTTAATTCCCTAAAAAGTTTTCTCAGCCACTTAGAATTTTAGAAGCTACTGAAGCATGGAATCTGTGACCTCAGCAGCTCAGAGTGGTCTGTACCTACACACTTTCCTCTAATGCTTACCTAAGTGTGCCCTCTGTTCTCTCTAACTTATTTCCACGAGCCCCTGGGGATAAATGAGCTTATGTTCCAAATGAGCATCCTTCATAACAGTCTCACATTGCCACACAGAGAGCTGGTCCAACAAGCAAAATTCCATTTAATTTTAGGAAGAAAGCTCTGTCCAAGTGGAAGCAAAGTTCGAGAGGGGAATATAAAAGAGTGGCACCTGAAGACTGTCTCCCCTGCCTCATCAACTCCAGTAACCTTTGCCCATTGCCCCTTGTCATTGCCATACTCCTTCTTCCACTCCTTACAATACACCCATATAATCTGAATACCAAATATATGCATATACATACCTGTATTCACCACATTGACTTTTAGAAAAAGGTCTGAGGATAGTGAATAAAAGTAGAATAAATATCCATTATCTTTTTGGCAATCACTGTCTCTACAAAGTGAACTGGGAGGACCCTAGAAAGTGGGAAGCCAGAGAAGGGAAGGCCCAAATTCTGTGTATAAATCTGGCCCAAATCCTAGGCCAACTCCTGAACCATGCATATACAAAGCAGACTGCAAAGAGCATAGCAAAGGCCAAAAGAACTGAACTGAGATTTGAGATATCTTCAAGAGACAGAGCTGACTAACTCAATCAAATTAAATGCTACTAAATCAAAACAAAAACACTCTCGAGAGGAATATACCAGAATCCAAAGTCATGGTAATATAACATCCGCAATATTTAGGATACGAACCAAAACTAATAAACATGTGAGGAAACTGAAAGAATGTGACACATTCTCCAGATAAAAGCTAAGACCAACTCTGAGATGACTCAAATTTTAAAACTGGCAGATAAGGATTTTCAAATGGGTATTATAATTATGCTTTATGAGATAGATAAAATGCTCTAGTATGAATGAAAAGATAGCAAATCCAAGATAACAGAAACTAGTTAAAGTGTAAATTCTAGAACTAAAATAAACAATATCTAAAGTAAACAATTCACTGAATATACTTAGCTATCTTTAAGAGATGTACTTTTAAATATAAAAAGACACAGGGTAAACATAAATTGATACGAAAAAAGATACACCATGTAAAAACTAGTTAAAAAAATGTTAGAGAAGGTATATACATATCAAACAAAGTAGCTTTCAGAATAAGAAATATTGCCAGGAATGACGAGAGACATTTCGTAATGATATAAGGTCAATTCATTAAGGATAAAAATCATAAGTGTGAATACCTAATAACAGAGCTTCTGATTACATGATGATAAAAATCAACAGGATTAAATGGAGAAAAGACAACATAGTTGGAGATTTTTAACATCCCATTTTCAGCAATCAATAGAATAAGACAAAAATTTAATACAGACACAAAAGATGTAAGCAACACTTTCAAACACTTTGATCTAATAAATATTTAGGGAACACTATACCTAACAACTACAAAATGCACCTTCTTTCCAAGTGCACATGGTACATTCAGCACATAAACCATACGCTGGGTCATATAAGTCTGATCATTTGTATTCTGTCCACAGTGGAACTGAATTAGAAATCGACATTTAGAAAAACCCCAAATACCTAGAAATTACATAGCATACTTCTAAATAATGCATGTACCAAAAAAGAAATCACAAGGCAGATTAGAAAATACTCTAAATTAAATGATAAAAATAAGTATTAAAATGTGTGGAATACAGCTAAAACAGTACTTAGCAATTTATAGTAGAAGTCTTGAATTGAGAAATTAGAAAATGAAGAACAGAGCAAAACCCATACTCCTAGAGGACCACCACACGGTAATTGTGAAGGTTGTGCACTGCATCCTAGGTGAACTCCCCAGGTAAATAAACTCAAATTGTGCAGTTCACAACCTACTCAGTCGTACCTGGAGACCTCACTGGATACTCAAAAAAAATTTTAAGACAAAAAAGCCTCAATGTTATATGGTAGGAAAGAAAACTAGATGTTTAATTGGGAAATATGAATTCATGTCCCTGCAAAACTACAAAATAGTAGTCGGTTGTTCTAGCTATCTCATTAACCATTTGTAAGTTACTATGTACTTATCTGTAATATCTATATGCTATAGTATCCTATATTTTTCAATGCTCTCAAAATGCAAAGGTAATGTCTGAAGTTTCTGGTGGCAACACATTAATGAACCAAATGTCTTATGTACAAAGTTTTTTTTTAAATACAGTGACAGACAAGATGATAGCAATGTCCCCTGTTGAGTATTATAAAAGGAAAACATACTTAATAGCAATTTTAAACAAGGTACATTGTTTTCTTACTATTTTCACATGTGAACTTGATGACTCCTTCCTTACCTGATTTGTGTTTCAAATTTGTGGTCACTCCATCAAATTCAGATTTATCAATTTCCCATGCAAGAGGTAGCTTGCCCAGGCTATTGGACAAGTTTTCTAAGCTATTTTCCTCATTGTAAATGATTTCTGATGTACTAGTTGGGATGCCAATGTATCTCGATGAATTATTTCCAGCAGATAAAGAGGTACTATCAGGCAGGCAAGAGGAGCGGGTTGGATTTGGAGTTTTATAGATTGAGTTTGCCTGATTAAGAAAGGCATAATCTGAACAGATGGCATAAATTTTCTCACGAGTGTGGGTCACTGGACAGCTCCATGGATAATGACCATCTCCTTTCGGACCCAAGGGTGCTCCTGAAGCACGAGCGCAGAAAGACGCACAGCACTTTGGAGATTCTCTTCAGGAGACTTCCTCTCAGATTTGTGCTCACCATTTCCAGAATAATTCGCCCTTTCTGCTTCTGCAATGTTAGGCATTGAATGCAACTATGAAAGTTCTATAATGAGGAGGAAGTTGCAACTCTTTCTGTTTCTTGAAAAATACTGAGACAGTTGTTTACAGCATTCTACAAAATCTGAGAGCTGCAAAATGGACTCCTAGGAGGAGGAGGAAGAGAAAGGGAGAGATCAACGATCAACAATCTACCAGACACTACAAACGGCCCCCCAAAAAAAATGTTTCATATGCCTTTATTCAATAATTATTTATTTTACAACTATTATATGCCTAGAGTTATGATTAATGACCATCTGTCCTATTAAAAATGTATTTGAAAATAATGCATTAAGTAAAAAAGAAAAATAGCCCAATTAAAAATGGACGAAGTATATGGATAGTTACTTCTCCAAAGATAATATAGAAATGGCCAATAGAAACATGAAAAGAAGATCAGCATCATTAGCCATCACAGAAATGCAAATCAAAACCATAATGAGATACCATCTGATACCCACCAGCACGGCTTTAATTAAAAAGACAGATAATAAGAATAATTGAGTTGTGGAAAAATTGAAACCCTCACATACTGTTAATGGAAGTGCAAAATGGTCTAGTCACTTTGGAAATCAGTTTCTCAAACATTTATATAGAGTTACCATAAGATCCAGCATTTCACCCCTAGGTATACATCCATGAGTAGTGAAAACATGTCTATGTGAACATTCATAGCAGCATTACTCATTATAGTCAAAAAGTGGAAACAATCCAGATGTCTATCAGTTGATGAATGGATAAATAAAATGTAACATATCCATACAATGAAATGTTGTTGGGCAAGAAAAATAAATGAATGAAGCTTAAATGCTATAAGGATGAACTTTAAAAGCATTATGCTAAGTGAATGAAGCCAGTTACAAAGGACCAGAAAGTGTATGGTTCCATTTACACGAAGTGTCCATAGTGTGCAAAACTATTCCATAGAGACAGAAAGTAGAATAGTGGTTACATAGGACTGGAAGTAAGAGGAGGTTAGGGGTGATGGGATTTCTTTTTGAAGTAATAAAAATATTCTATAATTGACAGTGGTGATGAATGCACAACTTTGTGAACATAAAAGCCATAAAACCGTATACTTCAAATAGGTGAATGCTATGGTGTATGAATTATATCTCAATGAAGCTGTCTAGGAAAACAATGCATCAGCGAGGTTATTTAAAAAGCATATAGGCATAAAGAACATACGATAATGAACACAGATTTAAATCAACAAAAAAATAGAGAATTTAAATTTTTAAAACATCCATCACCTGACAGAATACAGGATCCAATCCAGGTAGTCGCCAACTTCTGATCAGTCTCAAGAAAAACTGAATTTCACGTCTAAACTGATTCCTTTAGGGAAGAAAACAGAGAAAAGTTGAAATAGCAACCAAGAGCATCAAGGAAGCTGAAGCTTTGTACAAAAGGAAGACCTGGTGAATGAAACCATTACAGGTGGCATTCAAGGCGACCCAATGCAGGTACCAGAGCAGAGTGTACAGAGCTCTAGTTAAGGAGCAGAACTCAAGAGATTTCAGCCTATCTGGGTGACCAGTTTGATGTTTACCCATTAATATTTCTGCCCATTTGCTAACTTGAAAAATCAGAAATGAGAATAATTTTCACAAGTCACAGGAAAACAATTATATAAAACCCATCACACAAACACTGAATGACAAAATCTTATGACTCAGGCGATAATAACAGATGAGTACCCTGAGTGTGAGGAGAAACTAATGAAAGTACTGCAGGTCCTTAATGTGATTTAAGGAAACAGACCTCCATGCCAGGAGGACACCATATCTCCTAGAAAAGATCCCATTTTCTTTTTTCTAAGGAACGCTTAAACGCTCTCTGTTCAAACCTTCGGGTTGTGAGTTTTAGTAATTTGTGCAGAGTTTATAGTTATTTTCAGGAGGGTCTCTTCGGCCGTAGCTTCACCACCAAAGATAAGATCCTCTAATGGTTTCACTTTGGAAACTTTCCTTTTAGTCAAGAAATCCTACAAGTAGGTGTGGTGGATCTCTAGACAGGAATCTGTTTTATCCTCCTTCCTCATCTGGCAATGATGGTAACAGTGGAAGAAGATACAGAGGAGCTGAGTATCTGAGGCTGTACAGCCCAAACTCTGAGCTTGTCTGAGTTTTTTTTCTGAGTCTTGACAGTTGTCCTAGAGGAGCATTTTCTACTTATTATGTTATCCTCAGTCCTTTCTATAAAACCCAGTGTGGTGGATGGAGGTAGGTATTACTGCAGCATTGAGGTTGTGTGCGTGGGTTGTAGTAGAATGAGGCATGGAAGGGAGCATATAGTCATAGTCAAGAGCAATGAGCAAAGGTTACAGGAGTTAGTCTGGTTGGGGAGAGAGAAATGCCCCAGGTGTTGCCATTGTTATTTCTTCATCTCAAGCTTAGCTTCCACTTTGCCAGAGCTGCCTTCCTCAGACTGAATGGAATTTTGCCTGTGGAACCAACTCTCTGTGTGGCAGTGTAGGGATTTTACGAAAGAGGCTCATTTGGAACATATGTAGAGTATTTTCATCAAAAACATATGCAAAGATAAATTACTTCATTTGCACACAAAGAGGCTGAGTTGCCTGGAAGCTAAAGACAAGAAAGAACATAGCACTTAATAATAAAAAGTTGAATAGTCTAGTTACATCTGTTTGTGTTTTGGGTTCACTGACCAAGAATGATCCCTTTGGTTGCTCTCTTAGCAAAAAGCAAAGATCATCGACATCACAGCATATTTTATATTGACTGTCAATAAAAGCCAAGAGTAAATTTACAGTGGTAGGAAAACTTTCTCATTGAACCACTGTTAATGGAAATTTCTCTTTGAAAACCTGTAACATTTATAGCTTTTATCACATAAGTAAAACAAATTACCAAAAAAACAAACAAAAAAAAAAAAAAAAAAAACAAAAAAACTACAAAGTACTAAAAGATATTAGAGAAAGTGGAAATTATCCAAATCCCATGACCCAAACACTGCTATAGTGTTATTTTCTTTCCTTATTTTCTGTCTGATCCTAGTCATTTCTCCCCAGTTAAGTGAGATAGCCGTAGGGCAAGGGCGCTAGTATTATTGTATCCTCAGGCTTTCTTACAAGTGAACTAAGCACATATTATTACTGATAACAGTCATTATAGATGCCAGTTATTGTATATTTTAATTATATTATATTTAAATTTAAAGCCTCAGGTACAGAGGTAGGCTGTCCCTCCACTATATAGCCTGCAGCTCTCCTTGTTCTGTCACAGCTTGTATCTGCTTTTTCACTATTTTTATAAACCATTCCCAATACCATTCTCACTCCTAGCTGCCACCCCACCCCCATGAGTTGACATTTCTAATCTGACCTGTGCATAGATGTTAGAAAATTATGTATACATACATATTCCTAAAACTAACTCCTCAACCTAAAACCTTCTGCTGTTAGAACCAAAAGCCACCTCTCTTCCCTCTCCCTCTTCCTCCCTCTGCACTCCCTCCACACTGACCAACTTTCCATTCTCTGCTGTCTACTCCCTACTCACCCTCCTTTATTTAGTTCTCATTTACCTTCAGATATCTTTTAAATGCCACTTTCTGGGTATGCTTTCTTTGCTCCTCAAAATTGACCAGGCTACCCTATATATGCTCAGGTATTTTTCTTTCACACATCTTAACTGGGGTGCAGTGTGTGCATGCGTGTGTGTGTGTGTGTGTGTGTGTGTGTGTGTTAGTATGTTTGTCTGCATCTTGCAAGTCTGATTTTCCTGACAATTGTATCCCCAGGGCCCAGTATTTGTAGAAGTAATATCAACAAATACTTATTTTTAAGTGCCTATATCATGTCAGGCACTACTTTCAATCCTAGATTAAGAGCCTAGATTCCAGGAGGGCTTATCAGGAGGGGCCTTAAGAATCAAGAACTGGAGTTTTAGCCAAAGGGCCTCTTCTTCTCCCTAATACTCCTCTGTAAGAATTGAGGTTCCCCTAATCCTGGTAAGTGAGGCGATGCTATCTTAAGATTCACTAATAAGAATTACAAAACCTAAACTCAATTTAGTGATTTATTCATAAGATCATGCCACAAGCAACAAAAGCATTGTTAAACTGGGTACAAAATGTCATAAAACAGCCAGCTCTAAATGCACCACTAGAGTAACCATTTCTAAAAGTCACAAGATCAAAATGTTTGGCAAAAATAAACAAACAAAAACTGTTTTATTTGTAAGGTCAATACTCACTGCCTAGGTAACACTCTTTCCCAGTTATATTTTAAATCAGTATTTTTAAGGATCAAGTTTGCTTAGAGAACTAAGCATCTTAAAAAGTCTCTTCGGTAAAGCTTTTCACATATGACAACTATTATGATCTATATTCTGTACGGATGGCCACTGAAACGCAAGAGGCAGATGACTTACTAAGGGTAGAATGCTGGTGTGCTACACGAGGGGCGCCAAGCCCCAGTGGGTCTGATCTCAATCCCTACCCACGCCCCTCTCCGCCCCACATCCCTCCCAAGGCCCGCCCAGGCCTCTTCCTCCGCCAGACCCTGAGCCCCTCGCCCGGCAGAGGCCGCAGGCCTACTACGGATACCGGGGATGCTCCCGCGCACCGGCCAGCATTGAGCCTAGGCTCCTGGGGAGGCTAAGCTCGCGGCGCCGCCGAGGTCAGACGACTCCAGGACGAAGGCGACAGTCACACAAGCCCGTGCCTGCTGCGCTAATATGTGCGGAGGCGGCGCCGCCAGAGGGGAAGGAGAGCGGCTGCGCCCCCTGCCCGCGCCCCTCCCGCTGCCACACTGGTCGCCGTGCAGTCCGGAGGGCCCGGCGTCCCACCCGGTCCCCGCGGCCGTGCCTCCTGGCCCCTCCTCCCGCCGTCCCTCCCGGGCCGGAAGCCGGGTTTGCCGCCAGGGAGAGTGGGCGGAGGCTGGCTGGGTGACCTCCTCTAACCCGCCCCGGGACGCTCCTGGTACCCAAGGTGCCCGCGCAGGGGGGATACGGGCAGTTGTCCCCGAGCGAAGAGGGAGCCCCCGATTCGAGCTTCGGAATGCCCAAGTTAATATCATTACTAATGACAACTGCAAAAAAGAACATAAGCGGAAACCCCTATGATAGCCCCCTCCCAGGCCCGCTTTGGCTGGCGGAGCCACCCAGCCTGTTTTGGGGGCCGCTGGCAAGGTCGAGAGAGGGAGGGCGAGAAGGAGGCTCCGGGTCCGATTCCGGAGCTAACCGTGACTTCTCCTGGTGACTGCTCTGTTCCTAGCCCAGGGGTGGGCGTGCAGGGGCGAGGGGGTGGCCACCACTCGCTCCGGGCCGCGCAGAGCGTGGCGGGGAGACGGGCGCCGGGCAGAAGCCACCAGTATCGGCGCGGGCACCTCCAAAGCGGGCTTTGTTCCCGAGAGAACTCGTCCCTTATCTCCCTAGCGCTTCCCCTCCAACTTGCGGCCCAGCTCTTCACCCGGCTTTTTCCGGGGAAAACGGGCACCGGCGCAGTGGCCTCCATTCGGACTGCCACGGGGCTCCAGGGCGGCCATGGCCCCTACTAGGAGCGCAGGCCGCGTTCCGGGCGCCTAAAGCAGGCGGGCCGCGCCAAGCCCGCCGCGGCGCCCTGGTGCTTGGCGCACGGCCCGGCGTGCGGGGCGCACAGCCGCACCCGCTGCTTTGGTCCTGCCCACATCCCCGGGTACCTCCAGCCTGTCCGGTGGGGTTAGGTCGCTGCGGCCGTGGCGGAACCCGGCACCCGTTCAGTATCACAGCTTCCAGCGCATGCCCCGCGACGCTCCTCAGTTACCCTGGCGTCTGTAGTCCCATCGGAGAGTGAGGGACAGTGCCCTGGACGACTGTGCCCTGAGACCAGTCAGATATCATTAACAACACCTTCCTTTCTTCGTGTTTTATACCTGCCCTTCTGTACTTGCGGAGGATATGGTGACAATTGTTTTAAAAAATCTTTGTTGTGCCTGCAGACCAGCGTGCCCTTCTACGGGGCATCTAGTATTTATCTGTTCCCTGAAAGCGGTGACTGCAAAGTAGATAAATGGGAGATGGAAAACCTGGCAGGATTTCCGCCGGTTCTGTCCGCGAACTACATGTCCCAGGAAGCCCTGGCGCCGAGACGCGTGTCCACTCCGCCATCCACTTGGAGAAAGCCTTACTCAGCTTGGTCAGATGGTCGGGGCCAATCCCTTCCACCCTGCACCTTGGGCTGGAAGCTGAGACGGATTCCCTAAAGATGCTCCAGTTGCAGGACCGAAGCAGATTTATCGTTGTCCCGAGAAAAGGGAGCAGCGTGATTCTTACCCGTTTCAGCAGAACGACTGGCATCCTTCAGCTGCACAAGCCAGTGCTCGGGTTGTGATTTTCCTGCGGAAAGTGGAGACCCGCGCGCCTGCCTTGCGCTCCTGTCCTCGTCTTGGAGACAGCCGTGCTTGCTGCTGCGATTCGCCAACGAGCCCCTCTTCTAACGGCGGCTGGTTCCGTCCACCTCTTACACTTCATTTATCTGTAGATCATTTGGATAGCCCGTCTTGTAAATGTTTAGCATTTTGGTGCTTTATTGCTTCTTTCTGGGGGCATTTCCAGCACTTGCCGAGACCGGCGAAGGGAGGCGACTGTGCCCGGAGAAGAGCGAAATATGGGGACCTGGTCTAAAAGCAGCTGTTGTCCTTCCCGCACGCTATTTCTATATTCAGGCGGTGGATACATTAGGAGATAAGTAAGTCGAGAAACAGCTCCCTGTTTTGGGATGCAGTTAAAATTTACTCTTTCTTCCTTCAAGTTTTACCTGCCCATGAACTCGATTCTCCACAGCAGTTTAAATTCCAGATATTTATTTGGGTGTTATACACATCTGGTTTAACAGTCTTTGCCTGTCCTAACCAATATTTCTCTGTAGCTTCAGAAATAATTCCGAATTAGCTCTTCTATTTTGATAGGGATTCCTACATGACCAGAAAGACAAAGCTCCTGCACTTTGCTGGAAGTACGACTTCTACCTGTTTTTGCATCTAACTATTTTTGCATAAACTACTATAAGGAATTTAAATCCAGTTGTTAGAAACTTGGTTGGTTTCATCTTTCTCTAGTGCTGCCCTCTGGTTCCAGGTAGACATCTGCAGGGAAGCGTGCTTTGAAACTCAAAAATTAAGCACTATTTGATACTATAGAGGGAAAGTATCAGGGTATGAATCTTCTATTTGTTAGTGACACATATTTATTTAATTCCATTAAATTCAACAATTAAAATTATACTCAAAACTTATTTGTAGAATTCACATACTTCTGTAATGATTGTCTTTTTTATTGGTGGACGCTGACCATATATATTTTGTAGGAAAAGAAATCTTGAAAATAAGTTTTCCAAAGCAAAGGAAGTTTATAAATAATACAGTTGGGGAAAATAAATACCATCCTAACAGCAAGAACACTCACCCTCCCCAACCCCCAAAACAAACCTTCTATACTATGTCACTTATAGATGATGCACACTACCTCCTGGCTTTTGCCCATGGCTGGGCATGATTTATAATACTGATTCTTTAAAAGAATCCTTGAGATTTTTCAAAAGATCTTTAGAGGCATTATTTAATCACAAATTTCCAGGTGTGATGGCATGAAATAAGTAGTAGGTCAATAGAAATATTTTTATATATGAAATGCATAAATATGTTCTATGTTTACATAGTTTAGTAGTCTTAACCTATTCCTTTGTGATTTTCTAATGAAACTGTTTTATGTTATCTTGGCCATGGTCATCCTTTTTTTTTTTTTTTAAATCTCTGATCCATCATATTCATTCAGGTATTAAAAGCAT
The DNA here is from genome assembly GCA_003508835.1 of Eonycteris spelaea. NCBI lineage: Eukaryota > Metazoa > Chordata > Mammalia > Chiroptera > Pteropodidae > Eonycteris > Eonycteris spelaea. The sequence goes on along the minus strand of PUFA01000067.1, from coordinate 1,715,476 downwards.
AATTCATTCAGAAGAAGCAAGTGTATGTTTGGGCAAGGGGACATGGAGGAAAATAGTAAAGTTCACAGACTGGAGAACATAATCCTTGTGCGTTTGTTCCTTAAAATGATATGTTATTGTTCTTCCCATCACAGGTTCACATCTTCTCCAGGTGAAAAGGTGTTCCAAATTAAAATCACAGCACCAGATGAGCAATTCACTAGAGTTGGAGTCCAAGTTTTAGACCGAAAGGATGGGTCCTTCATAGTAAGATACAGAATGTATGCAAGCTACAAAAATCTGAAGGTAGAAGTTAAATTCCAAGGTCAACATGTGGCCAAATCTCCATATATTTTAAAAGGTAATTTGGAACATAATTTTAAAACACTATTTGAACACAATTATGCATGTTATTCAATCCAACAAAAACAAATTAGCATGATATTTATTTTTTTACTAGAAGAAAAAAAGATTTTCTTACTTGAAAAATAAATTGAGAGTCCTGGTGAGAAATGCAAGCTATGAATGGAAATTATAATTCACTGAAGAGGAAAAAACATATTAATAGAGAATTTGCTCGCTGAAGACACAACATTAACAAGAATAATCAAGTTAAATATATGGTCATAGATGATACTTTCTTAATTGGAGGTATATGACTTAAGTAAATGATAAGTGTTACTTAAATTGATCACTTCAGGAAGACGGGACTTCAGCAGGAGGGAAGTTGACTATATTTTTGTCTTTGTTCCAATATTTTTTCCAGAAAAATTATCTGATGTTTTCTTTTACAGGATGAGTGTGGCTTTATTAACAAGAATCATATCCTTCTCTCCTTTGAAGATAGTACCCTAAAACAGTGAAAAAATAGTGTAAATCTTCCTTGTCACCCTTCCAAGAAAGGCAAACATTTAAAAAAGTGTCTAGGTTTTTTTCCTACATTTCACCAAGACCACATGGTACAATATAACCTGCTAAACCTTATAAAAATATTCTGTTGTCTACTTCCTGGGTCAGGCAGGAATCTGAGAATTACAGAAGGAAATGACAGTAAAATCTCAATTTAGATTCTGCTATATTATGTTAGTAGTATTTCTATAAACATGTAATTCATTATAATATTGATGAACTATTTTGAACATTACCTTTTTTTAAAATAATTATTTTTAAAAACAGCAAGCATATTAGGGGTCCTTTATTTACTTGTATTGTTATTGATAATAATTTATTCCTTGAAGAAAATACCTTAGATACTTTAAGAACCTGTTTGTATAATAGGCCATTGGAATATTCATATCACTTTTGGCTTTCACCAAAACTAGTATATTTCTCTGATGTTCTTTTACCCATGTTCGGTTATTCTTAATTATAGAAAACAAAGAATGGTGCACTATAATAGCCACTGTGAACAAAAAAATATGCCCATTGGCTTTCTTTTGAAATGGTGCAAAGCAAGCCTGGGTGAAAATATTACTTTACTGTGAAAAACTGTCAAAACAGAAGACCAGCTTTCTAGTGATGCACCAATGTGATAAAGAATGTTTTTTAAAAAATATTTTTACATCAAAATGCCCTTCCTATTATTACCTAGGCAAAATTCGTGAATCCTATAATGGATATTTGTTATGTGTTTCAAATGTCATGAAAATACTACTGTATAATTTGTTACTTGTGTATAATTAGGGCCTGTTTACCATGAGAATTGTGACTGTCCTTTGGAAGATAGTGCAGCCTGGCTACAGGAGATGAAGTGCCCAGAAACCATTGCTCAGATTCAGAGAGATCTGGCACATTTTCCTACCGTTGATCCAGAAAAGATTGCAGCAGAAATTCCAAAGAGATTTGGACAAAGGCAGAGCTTATGTCATTATACCTTGAAGGATAACAAGGTACAATTCATAATTGAGGTTTACTTGTTAGTCTTAGTGATTTTTTGGTTTGACTGTTTGGGTACAACTAACTACATAGTTTTATTAAAAATCATTCTGAGGATCATTGTGATAAGCTTAGCCTCAGTGAAGCTTGCCAGTGCTTTTTGGCTAATGTAATAAACGTTCAATTCTCTTTTAGGTTTATATCAAAACTCATGGTGAACATGTAGGTTTTAGAATTTTCATGGATGCCATACTACTTTCTTTGACGAGAAAAGTAAGTATTTTCTTTTCTTTGTGTAAAAGATAGTTTAAGCCCAAGTTTTACAATATAATTTTTCAAAAAAAAATAATTACAGTATCAAGGTTCTAGTAAGAGTACTTGACAGCAATAGTAAAATGGCTGATATGAAAAATTATACCATCCTTTCTACCAATTGCTTATTAGCTGAATATCTTGGTTGAATTACTCATGGGAAATCATAGTAACTTTCTTAAGATTGCAAAGCATTTGCAGTGAATTAATTTCGTATGTGATAGCACTGGTATTCTGCCTCCTTTAAGCTGAGATATCGGAGTGCTGGCAATTCTTGTTCATCCATGTCAATCTGTGGAAAAATAAGAATGTTTCTCAGGACTCCAGTTTCTCAAGATGCTTTCAAACTGACCAGTACAGTTCTTGCCTAAAAAATATATCTCTTATTTTACAAATACCCCACACATTTTTTTATGGCTCAGTAAAACAGGTCCTTTCAACATGTTCGTGCCAGTAGAGGCAGTCTAACTTGGAAGTTACTTGTGTTGGCTTTAGTGTTGAGCTTCCTAAGTTCAAATCCTAGTCTTATCACCTACCTGGGGTGTATTTTTAAAATAGAAACATCTGGCTTATTAACCAGAAACTAGAGTTAAGAGTCCCAAGTGCAATGTGTTGTGCTCACTTCAGCAGCACAGATACCAAGTAAAATGTGTTGTAGTTATTTTCTAGTAGTTGTCTTTCTCTCTTAGATTATTTTAGAGTCTCTTGGCAGCATTAGAACAGAGATTACTTTTGTCATTTCATCCCTATCGAAGCAAGTCTATTGGCCCATTTGGGCACCCTGGAAAGGAAATCTAGTATAACACATATAACAATATTCTGAAAAGCAATCCCCACTATTCAAATCAAGGCAATTATCATTACCTGAAGCTTGGCCTTTCAGTTGGTACACTTTCTAATTTTTATTGTGTTTCATTGTTCACTGGGTGGTCAAGTTGGAGTGCAGGATAGTCTATGACATCGGTATGGCCAAGGTTAAAAGGCAGGTAAGTGCCACCCAGGAAAGAGACCAATGCATAGATTTGTGGGGCTAAGAACAGCCTACAGGCCTACCAGGCTCAAGTGGTCCCACATTTACTTAGAGCAGAACAGAAGGAGTACAAAAGATTCATTCAGCCTCTTTCAATGCAGCCATCCCCCAGGTCCAGCAAATCCACGCCACAGCTAACCACACCTCTCACTTTCTGCTGCAGTGGAAGTTCCCTGACCTTTCCCTGTGGGATCTGAAACACAGCAAGCGTGGGAGCATACCAATGGGCCACTGACCCCTGTGTTTAAGTAGAACAAAAAGGGTATATTCCCACACTTCCAGATAAGCCCAGCCCAGACTGTGAGGGCTCTTTATTTCTTGGTAAAGAAGTGTTCCAGGCCCTAGGCTATGTTATTTGCCCGAGAAAGAGGGCATGCAGGAGACTGCCTTTCATTACTCTTTGATCAATAGAAGGCATAATCCATGCAATGCAAAATGTGAATAAATTCTTTTTCTTTTTTCTAGGTGAAGATGCCAGATGTGGAGTTTTTTGTTAATTTGGGAGACTGGCCTTTGGAAAAAAAGAAATCCAATTTACACATCCATCCAATCTTTTCCTGGTGTGGCTCCACAGATTCCAAGGATATCGTGATGCCTACCTATGACCTGACTGACTCTGTTCTAGAAACCATGGGCCGGTGAGAGACGGGTCGAAGATGACCCAGAGCCTTGGTTTTCCTTCTGTGGTGAGTTCTTTTCCAACAGTCATTATGATGTGATGGTTTGGGAGGAAAATCTCTTGCACTTTCTGTCTTCCAGAGTAAGTCTGGATATGATGTCTGTGCAAGCTAACACGGGTCCTCCCTGGGAAAGCAAAAACTCCACAGCTGTCTGGAGAGGGCGAGACAGCCGCAAAGAGAGACTTGAGCTGGTTAAACTCAGCAGAAAACACCCAGAACTCATAGATGCTGCCTTCACCAACTTTTTCTTCTTTAAACACGATGAAAGCCTATATGGTCCCATTGTGAAACACATTTCATTTTTTGATTTCTTCAAGGTATGACATTATCTATGGCCAATCCTTTTTTTTTTCCAAATAGGGTTGACCGTTGAACAACATGGGTTTGAACTGCACAGATCTATTTACAGGCAGATTTTTTTTAATACATAGTTGGCCCTCTAAATCCCCAGGTGTTGTTTGCATCTGTGGATTCAACCAGCTCCACATCAAAAACAGTATAATGGTATTTTCACCCAGGGTTGGGAATCTGCGGATGCAGAGGGCCAACTGTGTGCATTGATCTACACTATTTTATATAAAGAATTTGATCATCTGCAGATTTTGGTGTCTCTGTGGGTCCTGGAACCAATACACCATGGATCCTGAGGGACAGCTGTTCTGGGGTTGTCAAAAGTTATATGCAGGATTTCGACTGCACTGGGGCGGGGGGGGGGGGCGAGTAGAGTCAGTGCGCCTAACCCCCATGTTGTTAAAGGATCAACTGTTATCTTCATTTGGGGGAGGGAAGTTGAGGCCAGTAAATTACAGGGAGTGGGAGAGTTGTGCACAAAACTTAGTGACTGTCAAGGCATGAGGCCCCAGAGACTGGCTTGGCAACCTGGGTCTGTACTCAGTACCCACCTCTGGCATTAAATATACCAAGGGATATTTGGCTCAGGGGAGGGCTAAAACTTTTCCCCAACTGACCCTCAACATAAGCACATTTCAGCTCTGAAACCTTTTTTATCAGTAAATACGTGTAAATGATTTTAGAAAAACTTCTCCCTAGAGCTATAACATAACAACAGACCAAAAAGAAGATGTAAACCAGGTGTCTCTTATCAGGCCTGCTGATGGGGAAATGAATTGAAATCCATCCAAATGGTCTGCCTGGGAATTCTGGGCATTAGGAAGTGTTTTCTGGATCTAGAATGTGGATTGCGCTTTTTCTGACAACTCTGCTTTTTATGCGATAGAACACAGCCTAGTTCACTTGATCACTGAGTAGTTTTTGAAGTTTCATGTGTTAGGGAGAAAAGTGGGCAAAAGGTGGCCATCTGTATTCTAGGTGAGAAGACATTATTGAGCTCTGTGTTGTATATGACTGAATTTTGTTTTTATTTTTTTTTCTGATGGGTTACGTGGCAACAAATTGACAAGTTGAATTGTCAGTGTTTCCACTTGTCTCAGAGCTTGTTAATTTCCTTAAGATGTGTGTAGTCAAGGGCGTAGAATGTGCCAATGTCAGATGCTCACATGTGACCAATAAAGTAGAGGGATTACAAAATCACCATAAATCTATCTTTCCTTAGATTGTAGTCTGAGGACAACAGTTTTACTATTTTATTGGCTGTTTCAGTATTAGACTTGTGGAATTTAGGAGAACATGAAAATAAGTCTTTTATAAGCATATCATATAATAGCACTTACTAAGTGGTAAAAGCAGAGGGCAAAATCTGGCCAGTTTGTATCTGAGGACAGTGAGGCTCTTTGTGTGGAAAGGAGAGGAAAATAAAGAGAGCAGGAAAAAAGAATATTTAATGGAGGTTCTCATACTTCACTGCCGTTTCACAGCATAAGTATCAAATAAACATTGACGGCACTGTCGCAGCATATCGCCTGCCATATCTTCTAGTCGGTGACAGTGTTGTGCTGAAGCAGGACTCCATCTACTATGAACATTTTTATAATGAGCTACAGCCCTGGAAACACTACATTCCAGTTAAAAGCAACCTGAGCGATCTCCTAGAAAAACTTAAATGGGCAAAAGATCACGATGAAGAGGTAAGGTCACTCCCCTTGTATCCCAATATCATCAGTTCGTTTTAAATGTCTTGTGCCTGGAAAGCATTCAGGATGCTCAGATGTCGACCTTACCTATAAATGGGAAGCCATCTCCCATGCATAGCACAGTTCTTTCGGGATGAACTTAGGTGTGTGGCTTGGATTAACTGTCCAGTCTGCTCATGAAACAAAAAAAACTAAGCCTAGCCTTGACTATGTTCTTTTAGTCAGGTTGATCTGAGCCTCAAGTACTCCCTTACCTCTACTAGGAAAATGAAAATTAAGATTGCCAGCCAGGCACAGGAGGAAAAACTAACTGTGCTATGGATTAAAATGAGGGATTGCATAAAATAAATTTTTAACTAATTGCTAAAAATTTTTAAGACAGTGCATTGAGCTTCATCCTGCATTTACTTTACAAAGTCATTGTTACTTCATTTAATATGTACCTTTTCTCTCTAAGAGAGAATTAATTCTAGAAGATCTAATATGACTTCTCAAACTTTTAAGTCTTAAAAACCTCCTTTTACATTGGAACAAACATACTCTATTAAATGTTCCCTGTACCATGAAAGGCTACCCTCAAAGATATTTTTCCCATTGTTGTCCCACTAAAATGTACTCTGAAGATCAGTTTTCATATGTCTGCATGGGAAAAAAATATGTTTCATTAAAGGATTTTTTTTTGTTCCCATAGGCAAAGAAGATTGCAAAAACAGGACAGGAATTTGCAAGAAATAATCTCATGGGTGATGACATATTCTGTTATTATTTTAAACTTTTTCAGGTCAGTGTTTTCTAAGAAAATAGCCATACAACTTGTAATTGGTCATGTTAGTAGCAAATAATATTCCACTTAATAATTTCTAAAAATACATTAAAATAAGGACATAAAAGTATACCTCTGTGGGTAAAAATCAGGGACAAATATTAAATAATAATGAAAATAGTATAAAACCAAAGATTAGCTAATGGAGAATGCTATAACATTAAAGGAAAATTATCAATGTTAGAACTATGTGGTCTGTGGTTAGGAAATTGACATCTGATTCTGCACAGTTACTGTACTTGGATGTATATTTTACCTTTGTACAATACTGCTGCTACCTTACCATTTCTTTGTCTACATAGTGCAAGGTATGTTTAGAACTGTTGTGCTGACCCCATTTGAGCCATGACTTCTCTTGGAAAGTGTTTGCATAGACCTAAGCATTTAGAGATTGTAATCAAAGCATATCTGACAATTCGAAAGTTTCCTTTTTTAAAAAATGCAACAGTAAACAAGTAATTTGCTAATAATAGTAGTAGATCTAAATTAAACTTTTTTTAAATCTCAAAATTTCAGATATTGAGCCCCATACCTTGGGCTTTGCTACAAAACAGAGTTAGTCTTTTTTCTGGTCTGCACTGGCCTCTTCCCCTTTATAACCTTTGCTAGAGGACAGTGAAGATATAGAGAGGGAGAAGTATGTACACTGAAGGAGTGGGGGGATTTACTATCTAAATTACTAAAGATCTATAGGGTAGTGTTCATTCATTCAAGTCACATATACTAAAGCATAAGCACCTAGCTGGGCACAGAGGAAGCACATAATGAATGAAGATGGTGACCGATGCTATGCAAGCCATGGTAGGTAAGATGGAAATAGTCTCTGTCCTCAAATTTTTTTGAGAAGATTATTTACACAATTATTTTTACTACAAGGCAAAAGGAAGTAAAAAAGTAAATACAAATCATATAAATGAAGGATAAATAAGGAGATCACAAAGAAATAGGCAGCCAATGTCCAAGGACACGTGCCTCTCAGAAGCTCTGTTATTGGGTGTTTGAGAGGAATATAGGGGAGTTTGCATATTGCAACTTGACATATATGACTTAAGTGGACCATATCATATTCTAGCAAACTCCAGCATAACTAATTTGCTAAAGGAACTTTAAACATTACATAAGGAATGCTTTTGTATTGTTGCCTATATAGGAATATGCCAGTTTACAAGTGAGTGAACCTCAGATCCGAGAGGGCATGAAGAGGGTAGAGCCACAGACCGAGGATGACCTCTTTCCTTGCACGTGCCTTAGGAAAAAGGTAACAAGGACTGACCAATGTCGGAGTAAAAACTAACTTTGATCCAAGTCCTCATTCATTCCTTCAGTCCTTCAGTCAGACAACAGTTATTTGAGTTTCTCCTGGAGCCTTCAAGCATTCATTCTACCACAGAGATATAGTAGGTAATAATAAGGCAAAAGAAAGGGAGCTAAGATGCAGTTAAATCAGAGCTCCCAGCGAAATAGAGGAAAACTTTTTTTAATTTGAGAATTTAGATCACATGATATTTGAATAGATGTTTAATGTTTGAAAAATATTTTTACATTCATCATCTAATAGCCTCATCTTCCTGTGAGATAGGTTCAGGAAAGTTCATATATATATATACTGGCTTGACATTTTTATACCCTCATCATCATGTCTCTGAATGGATAAACTCAAAATTGTGGTATTGTAACCAAAAATGAGAAGGCAGGTTTGGCAATTATGTCTGCTTCTCAAGGGGGTTTCAAAGGAATAAGGTAACCACAGGCTTAGTGGTGTAGTGGAACCAGCTCATATAAGCTTACTGATTGTTAAATATTTAGAAATTTTGCACAGTGGTTAAATTTTGGTAGCTTGGAGTCTACCTGGTGGAGTATTTATACCATGACAACAGCACACACTACGAATCAGAGTTTTGTTTTTGTCTTGTTTTGAAAATTAATTGCCACTAACTAGCCCTCAGAAGTGGTACATCATCAACCTTAAGCCCTGTCAGTGCTGCAAGGCCATCAAATTAGTTAAAGACAGTAACAAAACTAGAATTGCCAGAATTGAAGGTACCCTCACATTAAGTTCATGATTTGGTATCAATGTTTCTGTAGGCTCCAAATGAAACTAGGCAGCTTCCTTTCTCCACTCTTCTTTTTTTTTTTTTTTCTTTTTTTTTCTTTTTTTTTTTTTTTTTTTATCTTTGTCTGTGATTTTGAGGACTGCCAAATGATTCTACTGATTTATAGAAGTTAGGGCCTGGAACAATAGCTTCGTTTATTTCTTCTTTATTGTCGACCCTGGTCCATCATTGATACTATTCATGACACAAGACCCTTTATAATAAACCCCTAGATGTTCAGGTTCCACATCAGTAGCCCTATAAAACACAGTGTGCCTCTACCCTTAGGTGATTCCAAAATAATCCTCAACTCTACAAGTCTCAAGTAACTTGACTGTTTTCCTTCTTTCATCTTTAAGGGATAATGTAAGTCTTCCTGACTCATATATGACTTCTCAATGGCTCTAAATATTTTCCTTCTTATTTTCAGACCAAAGATGAACTCTGATTTGCAAAATACCTTCCCTTCAAATAATGGTGCTCTGAAGACTCTTCTTAACTGAACAGAAGAATTTTTTAGAATATTAATTCTGTGGACAATATAAAATCTATGTAATTGCCTGGGTTAAGAAGATATGTTTCTTCTTATGCAGTATTCTCATGACTGTCCTTTAAAGCACATTTTTAGAATTTTATAATAAAACCACTTTTATTTTAATGACCTGTGTTATTAGCTGTATTTGGACCATAGAGCAGTAAAAGAGAGAGCGTCTGGATCCTATACTCAGTTTAGAGCATCACAGCAGCCACCACCTACTCAGACACATGGTTTACATGACAAAGCAATAAACCTCTGTCTTGTTTACACTATTTAGATGTCAGTCACTCACAGCCAAAACTAATTCTAACTAATTCATCCTACAAGACCTTTCATCTTTAATAAAATCTTTAATAAAGTTTCTTACCACTTCTTAAATGCACCCTGTAGTCCTGCAAAACTAACACCTTAACCCTTCTTCGATGGCTTGTTTCTAACCTTGCTTGTATATGCTTTCTCCTTGGTCTAGAATGCCTTGATCCTCTCTTCTTACATTGGCTTAGATAACTTTCAATGCTCATTTTAGGAGTAACTGCTCTGAATCTCCCCATACTTGTACCATTGCATTTACAATGCTATGTGGTAGTGATCTAATTGGTTGTCTCTCTCTCTCTTGCCAGATTTTTAGCAACATGACTACAGAGACCATGCTCTTCTTTTAATCTAATAGAGTGCCTGCAACTAACTAGAAAGGCTCAATATAGAATGGATGGATGGATGGATGGATGGATGGATGGATGGATGGATGAATGAAATCACTTTGAAATGTGATTAAGAGAATTAAAAAGGAACTAGAAATTCTAACACTGAACCATAATATATTTTATAAATTCCTTTACCTATAGTTTCTCTTCCATCCATCTTCCAATTAAGTAGTCTGTTAAAAAAAATTTAATTGTGGATTGTATATACAGAAATACATAAAACACATATCTACATCTTCAAAATAATTATAAGAAAACACCATGTAACTACTGACAAAGATTCTTTGCTTCACAAACTTTAGCCAGACTCCTGAACCTTCTAGGCCCATCGGTGCTCTTCCTTATAAAATTCAGTTACAGCAAGAACCTGCTAAGTCCTTTTAGCAAGAATCTCCCATCCTCCAATGCAGTTGGTTGTAAATTTAGTGAAAATCATTGGATTGTACTCTTAGAGTGGAGTTTATGCCATGTAAATAAAGTTGTTTTTAAAAGCATAGATAGAAAATTAGGACACAAGAAATGCTAAGATTTGTAAAACACTTGAGATAACATAGTTGTCTGGATTTTATTACATATGCTATGACAGAAAAGAAGGCAATTACCAATGGCACTGGGCTTGAGGAAGATTCATTTATTCAAGAAATATTGCTTTGCCAGGAATCAGTCCATACACAAGAGATTCAAGGTAAAAACAAAACAAAACAAAAACACCTGGCCTTCATGGGAGTTTACAGTCCAGAGAGGAGACAGACACTTCAGAGTATGTTAGGCGACCAGGGTGGAAAGATAGGAAGTGTCTGAGAGAGGCATTTAGGGAAAGCCTCACTAAGAAAATGACATGTGAGTGAAGACATGCACATGTGGGGCTAGCCACTGGGATTTCTCCAAGAAGAGGGGATACCCGAGACAAAAGCCGTGGAGTCTGGGCTTGTCTGGTGGGTTTGAATGTGAGGCCTAGGAACCTAGAACTGAAGTTGCCAGGGAGAGGAGATTAGGAAATAGAAACATAAAAAGTGAGAGGACCTACTATATAAAACCTTGGTGCTCATTACAAGGCCGTTAACCTTTAATTTTGGTCCAGATGAAAAGCCTTTGGAAGGTTTTGAGCCAAGGGGTTTACATTCTAACAGGGCTCAACTGGCCGCTTTGTAAACAGAGACGAGAGGAGGGGTGAACAAGAGACTACCTAGCAGACTATTTCGAAAAAGATGATGGTGGGGCTCGGACCGGGCTGGTAGAAGTACGAGAAGTAGTCGGATTCTGTGTATATTTGCAGATGTGGAGCCAACAGGATCAACTAATTGTGGGTTGTGAGAAAAAGAATGAGAGCTGACCCCACATTTTTTAAGCTGCGAAACTGTTAGAATGATATGGCTGGGATAGGGGAAGGGCTCAGAGTGGAACATGTTGGCAGCAAGGCAGTGACAGGAGGTTGCTTGTCAGCCATCCACAAATTCGCAAGCAGACCGGACCCTGACACCGCGAACAGCGGCGGGAAAACTCCCGCCCCCAGCCTGCCCCGCGCGCCGGCCCGCGCGCCCAGGGGCGGGGCCTGCGCGCGCATGCGCCGTAGCGGGACGCTCTGGCGGGTACGGCAAGGCGGTCCCTTCGAGCGTGGTAGTTTTCTCTTTGAAGGGAGTGAGGGCGGTTGGGTGCTCCTGGCTACTTTCCCTTACCCGGTAAGTGCGGCGGCGGCGGTTGGCGCTGCCGTGCGGGAAACTGTCTCCCAAGGGAGTGCGAGTGTGCCCGGCGTCCCCGCCTGAGACATTTCGGGCTCGCGGCCGTCGCCTTTCAGGGGTTGTTGGCTTCGTGAGGCGTTCTGTGTAAGTTCGGTGCCTGCGAGCACCGGCCGCCGGGGCCCCGACCGCTAGGGCTTCGTCCACATGAGCGATTATGAGGCTGGAAAGTGGAAACCGTGCAGGCGGGCAGAGCCCAACAGGTCCAGCCCGGGTCACACGAGCCGGTCCCCGGCGGCTGGCTCGAAGCAGCCTCTGAGCTCTGAGGGGTCGCGCCGCGTCCTCGGAACGGCCACCGCACAGCCCTTGCGCACGCGCGTCGGTTGAGTGGATAAGCGGTTTCTCTGGTGCCTTTGAGCCCAAACTTCTGAGAGACCCCGCTTCGCATTTCTACCCTTGTATCGCTTGGTGTTTGTCACTGATCCGGCCCGATTGTCGACTGCCCTGGAAGACGTGAACTTCTAACGTTTTGTTTATCCCGTGACCTCAAACGTGCTGCTGTCGAAGTAATAGATAATGCACAAGCTTTCCTGATTGAAAGCTACAGCGCAGTTGTGGCATTTTGATTATTCAGCATAAGATGTGACTGCTTTTGCGTCCTGAGTATTAGTAAATAAAAATCACGCAAATGCCGATGATGTCGGAACACTCTAAAATACAGTACAGGGATGATCAGCCAGTTATCACAGCATCTCTGTAAGGTGCTTTCCCGTTTGCAGTTGAAGATATCGAAGCTGAGCCAGGTTTCAAATCCTGCTCTATATGAATCCCAAACCAGAAATTATAACCCAGAATGTCTACATGAGGTTGCGGTGAGGTTATATCTTGGAACAATTTCAGCCTTTTCGAAGTAGTCCAGAACATGTTACCAGCTGTGAAGAACAGACTGTTCATCATGAAGTCTGGGAGGGAGTACAGTTTTCCTGAAAACAAAAACCCAGATTGTTGAGGAATTGTAGAGCATTCTGGGTTAAGATAGTGGATTGAATAAATATAATTTTACTCCCTCCTGAAATCTCACAAAAACTACAGTAAAGATTTTTTTTTTTTAAGATATGAGCAAGGATGGAGAGAATGGGAAAGGAAACAGCAATAAAATACTAAACACTAGGAAGCAAATATCTTAACAAATCTTAGCTTAATTCCCCAGCAACAGGGAATACTGTGGAACAATTATATGTAAACCACCAACTCTTCAAAATGCACAGAAACGAGCAGCACTGGATGCTTTGGAAACTGACAATGAAGATAATGGTGTTGAGCATGGATGTGGAGGGCTGCAATAAAGATGACTTGGGTGAAATCTATTTGAGAAATAATTAGATATCTCCTGCCCATTTCACATTGTTAGGTGACTCCCATTAAAAGACTGGAAGCTATTCTCTTGAGAACATAAAACAGGATCTTTGAACCTAGGGACCCCTGGCACAGTTAATTATGAGGCTACATTTATGAAAATAGGGAGACTGAAATTGAAGTGCTTTATCCTCCTCCACTCAAATCCCAGAACTTTCAGCCAGACTATATACTTAAGGTTCAAATAAGAGAATTCTACACACACATGCACGTATAACGAAAGATACGATGAGTTGCTTGAAGTGGTTTCTTATGGGAAGGGAAAGGAACTTGATGGCTTGGAGAAAATGTGAGAAGACTTAACTATATTTTTGTTCTTTTAAAATTTTGTGCCATATGCATATATTACCCATTCAAAAATGAAATGTATTAAAAAATTAATCACAAATGATATGTCTATACACATGAAATAAGTACAGTGTCACTCATTGCAATAATGTTTTTGCAAAAGGTTCATTAATAGATGGTGAGATAAGTTATTCTTCCATTCCTTAGGATATTCATTAGCCATAAAAACAATGAAAGAAGCTCATTTTATAAAGAAGAGTAATCATGAAGATATGTTAAGTGGGAAGAAGGAGTCAATTTGTAATAAAAAAAAAAAGGAAGGATGTGTGTGTTTCTAAAATATCTGGAAAGAGATGCAAGAAGATAATATTGGTTACTTTGGAGAGAGATCTGGGTGGCAAGGCAAATGTGGGATGAGAGAGACTTCACTATATTTTGGTACCTTTTGAACTTTGAACCATGTTACTATCTATTCAATGAATAAATAAATGGTAATGGAAAAAGTAGATGAATAATGGAGATCCTGATGTTGATAATATACTGAACAATAAAAGATCTTTAAAGTAGGAAGAAAGAGTGCATGACAACCTCAAAATCTCAGTGGCTTATAACATTTCATCCCCTTGGTTCTTCAGGTCAAAATTTTATGGTTCTTTAGTGGTATAGATCTTGGCTAGACTAGGCTGGACTTCAGACTTCAGTGTTGGATTCAAATCTACTCCATTTGTCTTTATCTAGGACCCAGGCTGGGGGGGGGGGAAACCCTGCTTTTTTGATAGCTAAGGGTGAGTGTTCAAAAAGGCCTCTGGAAATTTGTCATGTCTCTGTTCATAAGGAACACTAAAAATTTTATTTCATTAGTAAAGCCAGTCCCATATCCAAGCCCAAAGTCAATGGGATGGAGATGAACACTCACTACTGGTGGGGGGGGGGTCTGCAAAGTCACATGACAAAGGTATATGGATGTATATTCCTATTGCAGTGTGAGAAGAAAAGTTGAGAACAGTAATAACGAAGGAAATGGGTTAATAGATGCTGTGAAATTGTTAGAGATGGTTGAGAATAAAGATGCTTAGAAAAAATATGTATTTACATATAAATATATGGCATCCTACTTTGATATGAATTTTCTTAAAGCTTCCAAGTAAAGGTATTACATTGACTTTTTTTTTATATAACATCTGCCATCCCACACCTGGTGCTATAAGCAATTCTGAGTGCCCATAGAAATCTTGAAAATACTTAAATAATGCACATGAGAAGATACCAGTCTTAGAGAAGTTCTAAATGTGTTTATTTCAGCTACTGAATGTGATCATTCATAGTTCTTGTATCATACCTATGCCAACCCACCTTTCACAACAGAATCTTCTTTTCAGGGAGATGTCCTTTGCTTCTCAGATGTAATGCACTTTAAGTTTGTTATTCAACAGTGAAAATGAGTCATACAGAGGTAATATATATTTTCATATGTTCTGCATCTTCAGGGTTCCTTTTTTTTTTTTTTTTTTTTTGTAGTCATGTGGCTCCAGAGTAATTTATTATTTTCAGTTTGTACTATGAGAGGTATAGCGTTAGTGGTTAAGAGTAAGGACTCTGGAGCAGACTGCCTAAGTTTGAATCCTAGCTATTGGCTATATATAACTTTGGACATGTTACTTAGCCTACTGTGTCTCAGTTTTCTCATCTGTAAAATGGAGATAATAATATTTGCCTCATAGAATTATTAGAAAGGTTAAATGAATTAATACATATAAAGAACTTACAATAGTACCTGACACAAAATAAGTACTTCTTAAATATTAGCTGTTTTTAACATCATTGCTTTTTATTTGGAGGCAATGACTTGAATCATGCATCTTGCAGAACAAACATATAGTTATTCAGTTGTCTGAATAGGCAAGGAATTAATTTTTGATCGCTTTATTTTCTTGAATTCTAGGTTGAATTAAAAATACCTTTTGGAAACAAGTTACTAGATGCTGTTTGTTTGGTGCCTAACAAGAGCTTAACATATGGAATAATCCTTACTCATGGAGCATCAGGAGATATGAATCTTCCTCATTTGATGTCACTGGCATCCCATCTTGCATCTCATGGGTTTTTTTGCCTGAGATTTACCTGTAAAGGCCTTAATATTGTACATAGAATTAAGGCATATAAATCTGTTTTGGTAAGAAAATTACTTTATATTTATAACAATTCTGTTTTAAAATTCTTCATAAATTTAAGGCAAATTTTGTTAGAAGTCATTTAAAATTAAATGAGTATTAAAACTTCAGCAATTCATGAAGTTTCCATGGAGATGGATTCTCACAACGTAAATGTTCCTCCATGATGCTGCCAAGGAAGCTTCTTATGATGTAATTTTCTTAGTGAAATATAGTTCTGGATATCTTGCATTTGAATGTACAGATATAGCTTGGTTTTCTTTATATGTTATTTAGAAATTGTAAAATTCCTGGATGAAGCAATCTGAAATTTTTAATCCAAATTATTTCAAGCTTGCTAAGTTTTTCAGAGCTTTAAATAGATTTATTATCAAATTTTGTATTAGTTGTAAGCTTTTACTGGCCTTTTCCTTTTTTACATTATTCTTCAAAAATATTTTAGTACTTGAATTTTTAGACCGGTGAAGTGATTTTTGCTCACATATTTGCTTGTATTACCTAACATGATTTGATAGTGAAGGCATGACCAGAAGAGCAAAGAACTGGTTAGCTCTTTCAAGAAGAATTTTTTAAGATTTTGTGGGTGTCTTTGCAGAGATTTTCATGCAGTTTAGTAATGATGAGAAATAGATGTTGATTTCCAGTGAAATATTTCATAGGAGAAAATTTGATAATTTCTTGGTTGATTTTCTAGAGTTACCTGAAGACCTCAGGAGAATACAAGCTTGCAGGTGTTTTCCTTGGAGGTAAGTTACAATACTTGTACTTGTTTTTTAAATCTGCTATTAATAAGATAGGAATAAGTAATTGAGATTAAAATTAATCAGTGATAGGCACCTAATATAAGGATTTTTTGTTTAGTTTCAGTAAGTCACTTCCTGTATAATATCAAGGTACTTTATATATTTAAAACAATTTAAACTTCATATATATGTATTGTAACCCAAAGATTTCTCCTTTTGTTTATAACCCTTGTTCACCCTCTCAGATGATTCCTTCACAAGGATTATCCTCACAATTCTTCAGAAAAATACTTTCTTTTTAAAAAATGACTTAGTATTAGTTTAACTCTTCACAAGGCTTCAGGTGTCCATTATGGGTATTGCAGCTTGTTAATTGCTACCCTTTGGAGTAAAGTAATTTGTTGATATACAAATATAATGGATGAACAGTAAATCTTATTTGACACATTATCACCACTACTTTATGTGAATGTTTATACTTCAAACTGAACTTAATTTTAATTGATTTTAGGTCGTTCAATGGGCTCAAGAGCTGCTGCTTCTGTAATGTGTCATAATGAGCCAGATGATGCTGATGATTTTGTTCGAGGTCTTATTTGTATTTCTTATCCACTGCACCATCCAAAGCAACAGCATAAACTTAGAGATGAAGATCTCTTTCGTATAAAAGATCCTGTGCTATTTGTGTCAGGCTCAGCAGATGAAATGTGTGAAAAGGTGAATTATAATTTGATTTTGTGTGAATGAGAGAGAAAGAATGAAAGAAAAAGAAATATCTTGGGAACGGTATATTACCAGCAGCATTCAGTCTCTTTAAAAAGATGCTGATTTGACTAATGCTAGTTTTGTGCCTTAATTACCCTGTTGCTTTGGAGAATCTAAAAATATAAGCATAATGACAAAATTCATCTCTCTAGAGAGTTAGTAAATTGTTTTTTCTGTTACTTGGGAAATAAAGGATTAATCTGACTCTTGTGATTTGGGGATTACTAGACTATATATTTGGCTTATTATTTCAACATTCAAGCAGATTCTTCAACTTTTGATAAAATTGATTCTTGAGAAAATTAGTAACTTGTACATATTAGTAAACACTAGTGTATTTCTCAGGGCATATAATTTCCTTGGTGAAAATATTTTAAAAAAAATTTTTTCCCATTTTACCTAATTTTTATCCTCAATAGTGAGTGTTTGATCTATTCTGTAATATTGCTGTGTATCTGAGAGATGTGGAGTGCCTGCTACTTCTGTGAGCATTTCCTTGCACATTCCTTTGCTTCAAAAATTATTTGTGGAGTACGTATTTAATAAGTATGTAGTGAATGGATGCTAGTATTGGAGAGGCAGGAAAGAGATAATCTTTATTAAACACCAATAGAACATTAGTCTAGTATCCTTTTCTTTTTTTCCTTTAGAACTTGTTGGAGAAAGTGGCACAGAAAATGCAAGCTCCTAATAAAATCCACTGGATCGAGAAGGCAAATCATTTCATGGCAGTGAAAGGACGGTCAACAAATGATGTTTTCAAAGAAATAAATACACAGATTTTGTTTTGGATCCAGGAAATCACTGAAATGGACAAGAAATAATTGTCTTTAGTTAAAAGCCATGTTATTTTGAATACAAATACAGTTAATTTGATAAAGAACAGTGTAACTCTCAACATTATGAGATATATTTCCTACTAATTTAATGTTCTTTAATGTTCCCCATTTTTAATATGTTTTAATTGTGAAATTTATGTCTTTTACAAAATGTCTTTTGAAAGCATAGTTCTATAAAGATGATACACAAATATTGAAGATGGTCTAAATATTTATTTTCATTAATATAGTTAAGTTTTGGAAAAAATTAAACATTTGAATTTTGTCACTGTGGTGCTTTTGTCTTATTGCTGTGCAACTGAGAAAGTACTCTAATTTTGCAGAGGAATGTCATCTTTAAAAAAGGAAAACAACAGTTATAGTAAATTTATTCACTAATTCAGGCCTTCATCATTTCTCATCTGTATAATTGCAACAGCCTAATTGATTTTCCTATTTTGTTTTCTTGCTTAAATCAAATGACACCTCCAATTCAGAAGCTATTGGTGGATCTCCAAAGATGACTATTAAGGTTAAAGTCCTTAGTTCAAGGTTCCCCACATAGGCCTTATCAACATTTTAGCCTTATTTCCTCCATACTCTGAACCTATACACAGTACTCCAGCTAATGTGGACAATATAGGTTTTGGAACAATTATATTTGTCTCCTCTAACTGAAGCCTTTGTTAGTCTTTGCCTATTACCAAATCCTACTCATCTCTTAAGGCCCTTAAATTCTTTTTCCCTCTTTATAGCTTTCTTCATATTACCCCAACCAAATTTCTCTCTTTCAAACCCACATAATATATTCTTTGTTCTTAATCACACACTACCTTCTCAGTAAGTTAATTGACATTTGCTTAATACCACTTAATTACATACCCTAAGAATAGTTTTTACTCATCTTTGTATCCATATCGTGTTTTTTAGTTACTTATTCAATATCTTATGCTTTCATAATTCAATAAATATTTGTTGTAATGAACTAAGATATTTATAGAAAGAGTTTTAACCACATGAGCAATCCTGGTTTTATATTGCTGTTCACACATCTATTACTGGGATTTTTTCCTGATACATAAAGAACAAAAACCTATTTCACAATTTCCAAACAGTTCAAAGAATGTGACATTGGTAGGTATAAAGATTTTTTTTAACTTTAATAGAATATTTTTTGAGTGTTATAGTGTATATTACTGTTAGTAATGAGATTTCAATGGTGTTCTTTTTTTTTTTTTTGTCTTGGTGATTTTTAAAAATAAGTCTAGCATTTGCTTTCAGTGCTGCTCAGTTGAGATTGACATGTTTCTAGTGCAAAGGACAGAGTGTCTATGCTGAAAATGGGTAATTGTACATTTATTAGTAGGCAAGTACATAAATAACAAAGATGACAAGGCCCTGGGAGGGGGTACTCTTTCTCTGCGCACAATCATCTGCGGGAGTATTACACAGAAATTCCTTCAGTTCTAAGAGCTATACAGTGCTATACTAATTAGGGGTTCAGTGCCATAAATCTGAAGTATCTAAGGAACTAGAGAGTAAAGGGTTAAGACTTTGAATCTCCTTTAAGATATTTAACATTGAATAAAGAATGTCTGCCATAGGCAAGAGAAATTTTTTTGCCAGCTGCATTAAATTGTATAGAAAAAGAGCAGAGTAAAGTCACCAAACTGTTATGGCGTGGGGGTGGGTAGGGGTGAGGTCAGAGAGGAAGGTGTACTTTACCCTAGAAAAATCCAGAGGAATTGCTGAAGTTTCTTCTAGAAGTAATGCCTACCATGCATTCTGGAAGGCTATTCTTTGCAAAGTTAAACTCCAAGATCACAGTTAAACCTAGATAAAGATCTTAACTAATTGTAGGCTATGGTCCAGTTAACTGGAAGACTATACTCTTGACACTTAGGATATGTCTTTGATTTCATTGTCTTTAATACTCAGAGAAAGTAACCCCCATCAGTTTTCCTTGTACTCAGTTAAGCAATTGACAGAAGAAGCCTGAACAAGTAATTCTGGTTTAAAGACTATTTCTTTCCTCTACCCACCTTGAATAAGTGAAGATGAAGTGTTAATTACATCTTCAAAGGAAAAGTACTGTACATCCAAGATAGTGTTAACATTTTAATTAATAGCTCATACTCTCTTTTCTACTTGTGACTAAACTACTCTCTAGACTTTGAGGAAAAGTGAGCAGGACTTAAATCTGGCTCTGCCCCACCCTAATTCTGACATCAGGAAACATCACAAGTAGCTACTCCATGGAATCACCAGAGACAGGATGAAAAGGAATTTGCCAGACCATTGCAAAATCTAACTGGTTTTCATCATAACAGTAGATTGCTGAATAGGAACATTGCCAACAGACCCATCTAACAAAGAAATATGAAATGAGGTGTTATATTTTAATGGAAAAAAAAAATCACGCAGCCCTGCAAAAGACAAGCTTATCGTATGTCCCACATGATAACAATGTAACTTACTTATACTAAAAAATTATTTTGCATGTATCTAAAATTCAAATTAAATTGGAAAATTTTGTTTTCTAAATCTGGCAACCCTACATTCGTATTTTCCTAATCACAAAGCATAAAATATACTATTCCTAATGGTAATAAAAAATGGTTATATCCAGTTCAAATTTGTTCTACATTTTTTTCACAGGGCAGTGATAATCCAACTATGCTAAGGGATTGTTTATAGAACTGTGTCTCTTTGTGAAATTAATAGGATTATTTAAAAATTTTTAATGAAAATCTATTTACAGCACCATATATGCCTCACAAATGAACTTCAATTTTTGCTAAAGTAAGTCGATATGAGCTCACTTAAATACCCACTATGACACGTATGTCACTTTACTTAGGCCAAGAGCAATCACTGCTGCCCTTTGATAAGACACTGAGCAGCACTGGAAACTTTTTCTGGCAGAGCGTTGCATGTGGTTATGAGCTGAGCATGCGACTTTTTGTGCTTTGGGGCATCTGAAATCTAGGACTTCAGAATGAGATATCAATCTATTTCACATGTTATATAAGAATGTCAAAGCAAATTTATTTATTTAAAAAAGCCGTGAGAGATAGATTGGAAGACAATACATTTTTGGCATTATGGGACTGTCTAGAGTCCTGGACTCAAAATGACTGGATGACAATCTTCTTTATAATTTTCCTAGGAATTATTTTTGAGATCATACTTGTAAAGATTTGTACATCCTTTCAGAAAAAGCTTGCACTTTCAGAAAAGGGTAGTTCAGATGCCCAGGAGGTAAGAAACAATGGTTGATTTCCTTCTTTCCTATTTTTCAAAATCATACATAATAACAAAATTGTGGAAATTTGATATTTGGATTACTCTAACATTTTATTGTCTCCCTTGCAATATAGAATGAAGACAGTTCTCTGACAAGCATGACATTTGGTAATTATACAATTTCATATTTTAATATTAAACTTGTTCAGCCTGAACTTCTCCCATTGGATCTGACTCTTTTTTTATTCCCATTTAACTCTAGATAACTGGTCAATTCATTCATCTTCAGAAGAGAGGTAAGTGTTTGTTGTTATATTTTGAAATTAAATGAAACAGGTTGGTTTTTTACTATTCGAAACTGAATTTACAGCTGAGTACTGGAAAAGGGTTTTTTTCGTATATATCAAGGACCATAGCTGTTCAACATTATAATTCAGTTTAACATTGATTTTAAATGGTTGCTTTGTTCCAAGCTGTGTTAATGGCTTTTCATGTATTATTGAAATTGTCCTTCTGGGTAGATAGTATTATTGCATTTTTTTACAAATGAGGAAAATACTGCTTAGGTTAAAGTGACTTGCTTCTCAACCTCTCTCTCCAACCTCTGTCTCCAACACACAGAAAGAAGTAGTAATCACCAGTACTGATAATTCGATTGGAAAAATTTCATTTAGCACTACTGTGAACCAAGCAAACCCTGAGCTAGGTGCTACAGGAGTGACATGAAAGGAGTTTATACAGTTAGAATTCATCAGCATCATAAAGATATATCAGTGCTAGGGATTCAATACTGACATCGCTACTCTGGTTGCTATCAATATTTTAGTTGTTTTAATCAAAATCCATCCAACAATCATTAGTTGTATAATAGACATTGTGTACTAGGATACAAACAATAAGATAGCCTCTGTTCTCAAGAAGCTTATAGTCTTGTGGAGGAAACAGTACATAAAGGATGATTGACCTGCAGTATGGTAACAACAGTGATAGAAATATTATAAGAACATTTAGGAAATACCTAAACTAGCATAGGGGTGTTGGGGATGGCTTCATGAGGAAGGTTATGCTGGAGCTGAATTTTAATAGGTGAAAATTGTCAGAAAAAGCAGGTTAGGAGGATAAGAAGAGGCAAGGAAATAAACAGCAGGGTACGTGCAATAAATTATGATTATTTCCTAGTGGCTAGAATGCTACAGTTGAGTCAGGGAGTAGTGGGAGATGAATGTGAAGAAAGAGGTAGGCAGGAATCAGATAATGGGGAACTTTCTGTACCATTAAGAATCTTGGATTTTATTCTGAAGATAATTTGTAACCACTTGAAGGTAGCTAAGTTATAGGAGTGACACCATTTTTTATTTCAGCTAGATCAGTATTATCTATATGGTAAATGAATCTGACAATTACATGACTGTAGTCTAATTTCTTTCATTTGTCAGGTATAAAAAGGCTTTGTTCATTTAATATCATTGCTCCATTTTCATGTTGGGTACTAGCAACTGTAGTTGTAAAGTGGGGATCCTGGGAAGCAGTAACAATATCTGGAGATACAGATAGATAGAATCTTGGTCAGGACTAGGTGGGAACCAGAATGCCAACAAAAACTAGAGTAATGCAATCAGAATATGTAATTATCCAGAAGTCAGTTGGACAGACCGAGTCAGTGTTTGAGATATACAGGGGTTAGGTGTGCACTGTATTGAAGGTTCACATGTATAGATACTTCTCTACTTACAATGGGATTATGCCACTATAAATACATTTTAAGTTAAAAATGCATTTAATAAACCTAACCAGCAGAACATCATAGCTTAGCCTAGCCTACTTTAAACATTCTCAGAACACTTAACATTACAATGGGGTTATGTCACTATAAACTCATCTTAAGTTGAAAATGCGTTTAATAAACCTCACCTGCAGAACATCATAGTTTAGCTTAGCTTACTTTAAACATTCTCAGAACACTTAGATTAGCCTATAGCTGGGCAAAATCATCTACCACAAAGCCTATTTTAAATGTGACTATCTCATGTAAATGTGTATTACTTTCACACCATTGTGAAGTCAAAGAATCATAAGCTAAACTTTCATAAGTCAGGGACTACCTGTAATTTAAAAACAGAAGTTTGATAGGCAAGCGAGGAAGCCACAAGAAGCAATGAGCAGAAAAGAATTTTCAGCTTCAGAATAAAGGTGATGACCTCAGAGTTTCCCCATCTCTGTGTGCCATTCGGGCCTAGGTGGAATTTAATCCTTAGGTGGCACTTCTCTAGGAGTTATTGGTGGGGTAAGTAACTGAGAAGAAGAGATTGGAAGTGGGCCAGTTCAGGGAAGAAATATGGCTGCTATGGTGGCAGCATATTGTAGCAAAAAAAACACAAAGTTTGAATTAAAAAGGTCTAGGTTTATATCATAGTTCTGTCTCTTAATGCCTTGGGCAAATGACTCAAACTCACTATACCTCATTTTCCTTTCTTTCAAAATAGTGGTTAGGAAATTTACTTCTTAGGAATATCATAAAGATTAGTTAAAATGATATATATAACAAAGCAAAACTATTTTATTCTGATGCCAGGATTTTGGGGAGGGGGGATACAGAACTATATTTGGGAGAACATCTTAAATTATTTTGAGATAAAAGAGCTTAATATTGGTAGAAGCCCAAGCATAGAATGGTCAAAGTTCATCACTTCAGAGACGGAGTGGATTTGTTTTTCTTATGAAATGGGAGAGGAGAAAGGTAGAGGGGTGAGCAGAGGAGGAAGGAGCAGGACTAAATGGCATTAAAAATGTCAAAGGTGAGACCATCACTCAGTATCTGAAATCAGGGAGAGCCTTGCTGCCAGGCATAGTCTCAGTGACCAAAACAAACTGCTGATTTTATATCCACCAGGTTTGGGGAATGGTTTGTTTCACGGTAGTCCTCAGCCTTAGAAATGTGTTCATTGGAGAGTCTGCCACCAATTACCTGACTTTCAAAGGCCGAAGCTATCACTGACTGGTTGGTTTCAAAAGTGTATATCCTGAAACAAGTGATCATTAATAGATGAAATTGTTCAAAAGCAGATTTGGTGTTTGTTACTATAACTATAGGGCTATATTATGATTATATGCCATTGATTGATTTCATTGATAAACAACCACTTCTGGTACTTGTTACCATAGCTGTAGACTGTCAGTCTTTTTCTAATACTGTGAGGAGTTCTTTTTAAATTTTAAAGGGCCAGTTGAGATTCCCTAGTGGGGAAAGGCCAAAGAACATTTCAGAAATGGAGCAACAAGCCTAATATTTAAGTGGGAGTTGTTTGTATTGCTGTAACCAACTCCTTTCTATTTCTGCCTCCAACTTTTTATTAAAGTCAGTCACATTTATGGGTGGTTTGTATATGTAGATTTTCCCTCCTCATTGAACCTGAAGGAAGGGCTGGGTTTTATATCTGGGTCAGCTTGTCATGGATGAGAGTTAGCAATCCAAAACCTAGAGGTGAAGATAACCAGCCATTCAGAAAATATTTACTGAGAACCTACTATGTGCCAGGCATTGCTGTAGGTCCTTGAGATACATTGGTAGGCAAAACGGACAATGATTCCTGCCTTGCTTTTTAGTTAGAAGGGAGTCTGATAATAATAACATGATAAATAAGTAGGCTATATAATATGTCAGAAGGTGATAAGTTTTATGGTAAAACAATGATAGAATACGGTAAGAGGAATCAGGATGCCAGAAATAGGGGAGAAGAGATAGGTTGCAGTATGGGATTTGACCAAAACCTTGCAGCGATAAGAGAGCTAAACAAACTTATATGATAGAAGAGTATTCCAAATAGAGGAAGCAACCAGAACAAAGGCCTTATGGGGGAGTGTGCCTTATGTTTGAAGAATAGTAAAAAGGAGTATGGCTGACACAGGGAGAGAGACATATAGAAGGTCAGAGAAGACTAGGTGACCAGGTCATGACTGGGCCTTGTAGGCCATGTTAAAGACAGTAGCTTTTACTCCGAGTAGCAATGGAGAATCATTATAGTTTTGTGGAGGAAAATATGTTCTGTCTTATATTTTCAAAGGATTATTCTGCCCGCTACATTGAAAATAGACTACATTTAGTCAAGGGTCTAAGCAAATGGCAGACTATTATATGTAATCCAAATAAGAGATAAAGGTAATTTAAACCAGGGGAGTATAGCAGTAGGTATAGTGAGAAGTGGTTGGTTGCAGGATATACTTTAAAAAGTAGAGCCAGTGGAATATGGATGTGTGAGAGAGGAGGCAAAGATGAATCAAAATGTTTGCTCTGAGCAGGTAGAATGATGCAGTCATCATCAGTTGAGATGAAGAAAGTTCTGGATGAAGCAGGTTGTCCTGGAGAGATAAGGATTTCTGTTATGCATTTGTTGAATTTGAGATGTTGATTACACATTCAATAGAGCTATGAGTAGGAAATTTGGGAAAGATGTCTGGTAAAGATAAGTTTGGAGGTCTGGGGCATATATAGTATCAAAACCCATGAGTGGAAGAGCTTACAAAGAGACTGTAAGAAGAGAAGATGAACAGGGCTGAGCACTGGGGTACTTCAGAGAGGTCAGAAAGAAGAGGAAAAACTAGCAAAGGAGACTAAGAAAGGCTACCAGTGAGTCAGAAGGAAAACCAGGAGAACATGATGCCCTGGAAGTTCATTAAATGGGAAGTATGTAGAGTGGGAAAGTCAAATAGGTATACAAAGCATACAAGGTAGATATCAGACCAATATTCCTTGTAAATATAGAGGCAAAACCCTCAACAAAATACTAGCAAACTAAATCCAGCACCACATTAAAAGGATTATATATACTATGATCAAGTGGGATTGCAAAGTTGGTTCAACAGATGAAAATTATCTAGCATTGTTTATTATCTTTAAAATCACAATATTACGTTATTGAAATATCTGTCGTGCATTTCAGCTTTCCTCTTTTTCCTGAAATGTGCAAATATTGTTTTTATGTCACATATTTTTACTACTTGTTCCAGTTTCCCAAGTGAACGGTCTTGTCCTGATGAAATGTTATAATAATTATGTCTGGATACTGCTATAACTTGTTGGGGTCACTTCATTCCCCAGATTGCTTACTGCTTGTATCAGTTAGGATATTTTAATTCTCCAGTAACAGAAAACTATGATTCAAGCTGGCATACTAAGAAGAGAATTTATGATATCATATAATAGGAAGTCCTGAGGTAGAATAGGCTGCAGAATTCATTGTTACAGTGGCTCAACTTCATTAAGGTGCTATATCTCTCCCTCTGCCTTTCTTGGTATTGGTTTTATCTTGAAGTAGATAGATGTCCCTAAGAGTTCCAAAATCAGACCAGCAATGTCTAGAGGAAGTAAGAGGCTATTTTTTTCTGTGTCTTTCTTAGGAACAAAGCAACTTTTTCCAGAAGTCCTTAAAAATCAATGTCTTATACTAGGATTAGTTCATGCGCATTCCTAAACCAATCACTTAGAAATGAGATTACTATGTTAAACTTCTCCTAATCACTTGAGATGTTGAAAAGTCCACATCTGCAATCATTACCCTAACCCAAAATTGTGCTAAAGTAGTAAGGACAGCCCTTGTCCAGAGAAACAGAAGCAATACACACACGGGGCAGTGGGGGGTGGGGGGGGGTTGGAGAGAGAGTATAGGATTTGGCTTACATGGTTATAGATGCTGAGAAGTCCCACACGTCTTGGAAAACCAAGAAAGCTGGTGATATAATTCAGCCCACGGCAGAATGCCTGAGGTGGGAGTGGGGGGTACAACTGTGGTATAGTCCCAGAGTCTAAAAGCCTGAGAACCAGGAGCTCTGATATCTGAAGGCAGGAGAAGATGGATGTTTGAGATCAAGAAGAGAGGGAGAATTTGCTCTTCTACGTTTTCATTCTACTCAGGCCCTAAATGGATTGGACGATGCCTGTCGACATTGGTGAGGGCAGATCTTCTTTACTCAGTCTACTGATTCAAATGCTACTCCCTTTCTGAAACTTCCTCACAGATACACCTAGAAATAATGTTTTACCAGCTACCTGGATGTCCCTCAGCCCAGTACACTTGACACATAAAATTAACCACCACAGTAGGTCACAAAGATGTATATACAGACAAATATTAGATGTTTGTAAATACTGTAATAGTTAAGAGAACTTGAAAACTACTAGACTTATAAAATGCTATTGTTTATGGTATTAGCCATTCTTCTGTTGTACCTACTTAGTTTCCATGATAATATTCTTATCCATGTCAGAACTCTTATACACCAGAAACACTAACATTTCTTGTAAAAGGATATCATCTTAACCTGAAACTTTGACTATTGCTATAAAAAAAGACTTTTAAAAAT
The DNA here is from genome assembly GCA_003508835.1 of Eonycteris spelaea. Classification (NCBI taxonomy): domain Eukaryota; kingdom Metazoa; phylum Chordata; class Mammalia; order Chiroptera; family Pteropodidae; genus Eonycteris; species Eonycteris spelaea. Next base: position 1,687,911 of record PUFA01000067.1, on the reverse strand, counting down.
GTTTTTGAGGTAAAAGTCCCTCATTCTCTGAGTTATGAAAATAGTTTATCATATCACTGGATTAATTTATTAAATGGATGGAAGTAGGTAATGAATTATTTTCTAATGTGGATAATGACTTTCCAATTTATATCGAGTTATGTTTTCACATACTATATTGAGTTTCCTTAAATCTAGAAGAGAGTTTTTGCATAAAATATATCCTAAGTAACAATTCATTTACACACTGTTTTCTTATATTTCAGAGTTGATGACTTTTCAGAAAGAACAACTACTTCATCAGTTACATCAATAAAAATGAATGTTATATTGAAAAAAGAGTTTCACCAGCAGATGAAATAATCTGGGCAGGTACCAGTGAAAGCAAATACCAAGTACGTTACTTTAGTGGAAGTCATATGGCATCTTCAGATGGGACAAGCTCATCTTTGTCACTGTTTCATTCAGAAATAAAAAAAGTTTTTCTAAGCCACAGAGGGCATCCAGAAAATGAACATAAAACATTACAATTTTCATCAAAGAAACTATTTTCAATAATGAAAACCAACAAAAGTAAAAGTTTAGTGCTTTCCTCTGACTTTCACTTTTCAAGAACTTGTGGAATCCCTATAGAAAGTGAAAATCTAGATGTGGCACCATGTCCTCCTGCCCATTTATTTCTTTCTAGAGACCAAGTCAGACATCTGGAAGAAAATGTAAGAAATCAAATTCCCTTAAAATCCAGTGCTACATTGGAGAGTGAAACTACTCTGTATTCAAGATCTCAAGACTTTTTGACTCAGAGTCAACATTCTGTTAGAATGGATATTCTTGCCCAAGGACAAGATTCTTTTTCAGGACAAAGGGCTATTCAGAATCAAGTTTTTTATGGAGCTCAATTTACTAGTCAAGCCCAACAATTTATTAATAACCAAGACTCAATCAACAGCCAGCCTGATGTTGAGTACAGGTACTTTGCTCCACCTCAAGATTTGATTAGGAAACCATCTTCCAGCAACACCCGAGACTCCTTCCAGACCCAAGATATGGATGGGAGTCAGCATTTACTCAAAGTCCCTTCTCTTGAACCTCAAGATTCAATCAAGGGCCTAGAGTCTGATAAACCCTTAGATGAGGCCCAATATGCTATTTGTTCTGAAGATACAAACAAGATTAAATATTCAATCCAGGGGCAAAATACCACTTTTAATAATGCTAGATTTCTAGTTTTAACTCCAAGCCCAAATTCAGTTGCTAAAGGGAAGCCACACCTAAAGAGTGTAAAGCCAAAGAGCCAGAAACAAATTCTTTCATCAAAATTAAGCCACTATTCTGTATGTGGCTATGTACCTTTTTTACCTACCATTCAAAGGCAGAAAACCAGAAGAAAAATATTACATAGTAAAAGTAAATTTTATCTCAAAGTTTCATCTCAAAAGTCAAAGAAAACCTCAACTTCATGGGTATTTCAAATTACAATATGTCATACTTCAAAACGTAGCAAGTTAGGATGTAAGTATACCACTAAGAAGAAAGAATTACATCAAAAGAAAGGTATATCAGAGAAAGCTTTGCATTTTATTTATGTTTCCAAGTTTGTTCCTCCTTATATTAAGAAGTACTCTAGAAAAAAACTAATAAAAGTCCTGCCAGGTTTAACAGGATGTAGAAATTTTCTGCCGAAGCAAAGTAAGCCACCAACTGCAGAGAAAGTCAGTTTTGCAGGGTCTCTTGAGAAAAGAGGAACCTCAGGCAACAGTAAAAATGTAAAGCAGCATAGCAGAGACAATAAAGAACTAAAAAACATTTCACCAAATGTTTCACCTCAGCTAGAACAGTCTTTCATGGTCAGTACTCATCAGCTAAATCACCTTGTTCTTTATTAATAGAAACAAACTGGAAGAATAAAGAGCCTCTTAAAGACCCAATTACACAGGCAAAGAAAACTGGTATTGCAGAGTTTGATGCCCCAAATAGTAAAAAAACATCTGACCTGCATATTCCAAAGCATGAGACATCTTTAGAAGAAGCTATATCAGAACTTTTGCAGAAATTTGTTTCCTCTCCCAAAATGAAATTGAACAGAAGAGTGAAAACACAGGAGGACTTAAAAAGAACAGAAAATTCCCATCTTCCACTTTCAAATGGAGAGAAGTTACCAACTAGTACACCAGAAACACAAAAGTGCTTAACAAAAGGAAACACAAAAACAAAAAGACTTTCTGGAAATTGTTCTGGAATCTTCAGACAATTTGCCCATTTCGCTAGGAACTAAAAAGCATAAAAGCAATGAACAGCTAGCAGATATAACAATTAAAGAAAGTACAAAAGATGTAATTCTGAAAGAAAAGAAACCATTAAACCTGACTGTTACAGAATCTGATAACCTAAATGAAAGTGAGAAACTGGAATACAACACTAGAAGCAACATAAGAAATATGCACAATAAAAGAATATCAGATGCATTTTGCAATGCCACTAACACTGCCATTTCAGAGTCGCCTGATACAGAGATGCACATGAATTAAAAGCCAAAACAGATACATCAAGGATAATAGGGCTTAGTCATTCAGCGGTAAAGCAAGAAAAATTATCAGATAGAAAGATAATATGGAATGCAAAGTATATTGAGAAGGGATGTATATTTAAAAAGACACAAGAACATGACAGAGAGGAAGAGGAACAAACTCTACAAGAAGCAATTCCAAAGCTAGAGAGCGATGCTGGGTTTTCATCTCTAAAGTCAGAGGAAGCAAAAATTGATGAAATCCTATTTTCTGTAAGAGAATGTGGTACCCCATGTGATACAAACCATCAGAAGGAACAGGCTGGTGGTATTGAAAAGAAAGAGACTTTTGATTGCTGTATGCCTGCTTTTTCCACATCCAGAAGAAAGAGAAACTTCAAACAATATTCAGACATGAAAACTTTAGTGAATCCCAAATGTGGAATTTTAAAAGCAAAGAAATCATCAATTTCATACATACTTAATATCAAGGGTGGTTCTATCCCAAAACATAGAAAAAGTATTGAGATTTAACTTGACAACCAAAATGAAAGAGAGAGATCAAGATAAAACAATGGCAGATAAAATGTACTCCTTTATGACTATTAAACCTGACATTAATAGGTATAGCAACAAAGAAAGAAAAGAAGACATGTTAAGAGAAAAAGTACTTAGTTCTGAGCAAGTAAAGCAAGTGATAGCATCACTTGAAGAGAATATTACTTCAGATAACACCAAAGAAACCAATCTTCAAGGTGAAGAGGAAGAAGAAAGTGAAGAGGAGACGTTATTAAAAATAGTTCCACAGTACAGCCAACATTTCATATTCCGTTCAGGCCAGAGTGGGGAGTTTGACGTTCAAAAATCAGAAAACAAAAGAGGTAGGAAAATTCTGTTTGTTACAGAACAAGACGTCCCACAACAAATGCAACCTACAGATCCAATGAATGTAGAGAAGCCGAAGAATGGCCACCGGCCACAAAGGGGCACAATGTGTACAGAGAGTTTAAAGCTGTGGCTTCTAAACTCAAAGGAATCACTAACTGGTCAAGTTTTAATGGATACAATTAAAAGTGATGTTCCAAGTGCTGAAAGCCATACAGAGGAACTGTATAGCCATCGTAAAGAGTTAAAGACACTTGAGTTCAAAAAAGATCAACAAGCAGCTGTCTTGGGGTCTCTGGCATTCTCCACACCTGATCCATCGGAATCTAAAGGCAGAGAAAGACATTTACATGTGCAGCCTTAAAAAGGAAAACGAGTTCCAAATGTGTAATTATGAAAGCAAGGAAGACACCAATTTCCAGATATTTAATATCCCAGGGAATGGTTGTCTAAAAAAACTACCCTCAAAGACCCTGAAACCACAGATTATTGACTTTTTAATTCATATAAAATACTTGGCAGTACTGGAAGATTTTACTTCAGAGAGAAAGGAGAGATTAGCGAAAGAATTACCAGCAACGATTCTGGAGTCTTTGAATTTATCCCCACTTGCTTTACCTACATCAAGGAGAAAACAATTTAAAACTTATACACAAGGAAAATAAAATGAGTCCCAAATATGTAACTTTGAAGGCAAAGAAGGCACCATTTTCCCAGATATTTAATATCACAAAATGTACACCAAGCCGTGGAAGGCAGTTCAAACGCAACTTAAAAACCATGATGAAACAAGGTAAACCTGTTGCACATATAATCCTAAATGCCATGTTCTCTGCCATGCCTGTTTCATTGACATGAAGGTGCATAAGAGAATAAAAGTAGAGACAGATGCCATGGAAAATGAGATTTAAGCATGAACTGCAACAGCAAGAGCGATCACCAGATGGAGAGAGAGGCTCGTGTGCTAATTCCAGTGATAAGAGGGGCAGTGTACCTCAAATAGCACAAAGGAAGTCAAAGTACAAGGTAGAGAAGCAGCCCCTCGGAATTTTCAGCACTTCAGTTTCAATGCTCATGAGATGAAGAAGCCTCACGTTGTGAAATCATGTCTAGAACTGAAGAATTCAGCAAGGAAAAAAAATCCCAGAATCACTTACTATTGCTGAGGAACTGCAGCAACGAACACTTTTCACACAAAGTGTCTTGCATTCTGTTTCTTGCTCTATTTTGAATGCGCTTCCATCTGAGAAGCTACCAAAAAGAACAAAAACACAAAAAGGATTAAAAGACACAGGGGAGTCTAAAGATTCTGTCTCCAATGCCAGGGAAATCGATTAGCGAATCTTTAATTGTTACAGCACAGGGTGGCATCTCAACGGAAAAAAACCGTAAGAAGGAACCTGCAAGTTCTGTTCCAGAGGGAAAGATAAGGTCGCCAACGGATTTACAAGCGAGAACCATAGAGTCTTCTGATTTCTCCGTGCCAGCTTCATCGTATTCTAAAGGACAGAGAAATGCAGCACAAATGCCTAAGTCTAGAACTGGGAAAGCACAGAGGGCATCAGTTTTAAAAGACAGTTAATATGACTAGGTCTGGTGCCTTTAGTTATGGACAGGGACAGGGACGCATTTTGGAAAACGTGCTCAAAGAAATATCTCTAGGTATGTCAAATATATTTATAAATACTTTTCTTTCATCTGCACCTGTTTCACCTGCCATCAAAAGATATAATAAATAAAAAGCAAAGGAAGGGCTATCACACCAAGAAAGCAATATTACACCAGCTAAAACAAGATGAAGGGAAAAGACTATATACAATATACCTCTAATAAATGCAGTACCGCAAGCAACACATCAGAATCAAGAAGGCAAAATGAAAAAGAAGAGGGCAATGAAATTTTATTTGAAGCAGATCTACAATTCCTGAATAGCGTAAAGAAGTAAAAAGATCAAAATATGCTTATTACAGAGCAAGAAGTACAGCAACAAGCAGTGGTTTCAGAAAATATATTAGAGTCAATTTGTTCTCCACCGATTCCATTTCAAACTGAAAAGCCGAATAAGACTATCTCACCACAAAAAGACATACTACATAGATATAGGTGAACAGATTCCACATCCAAAATCAGGGAAAGCAAAGTCTGACCATCTTTTAATTGATGAAACAGAGTATAGTACTATATCTGGGCTGGATGTTCACAGTGCAATTTCCGTACAACCTGAAAAAGAAAAGAAAGACATTAAAACTCAGAAAGTAACACAATACACAGTTGATCAAAATATTCCACCTACCCAGTCAGGGAACTCGGTACTTGGAGATCTACCTAATAAAAGCTCTCGAAGGAAAGCGGGTGGTCATATTGCCAAAAAACATGAAGAACTGCAAAAAGAGTTACCGACACGACATCCACAACATCTGTTTTTTCTGAATCTAAAAGGCAGAAAAAGATATTAAAATTTCCAGAAAGGAAAAACCTTACGCGTCCCATAAGAGCAACCATGAAGGCAAAGAAGCCTTTTTGTTCACAGCTGCTTAATAGCACTGAGCATGGTAATCTATGCTGTAGAATGGAACAGAAGGCAACTTTAAATCTACAGTAAAACACATGCAACAAGATAAAAGTATAACTAACACATTGCCATCTCCTATACCTGTTTCAAGTAATAACAAAATAGATACTGAAATGTATAGCACACTAAACACAGAGATGGATCAACCAAGATTAAAAATACACAACCATACCCATCTAGAGCTAGAAAAATCACCATGTTACAGTGAAGCACAGAAGGCCAATTCGACTGATACACAAAACGAATCAAGCTACAGAATGAAAATGAATGTGCAGCATGAACAGGAAGAGAAAAATATCCAAAAAATATTAGAATCAGTTCCACACTACAGCAGCCAACACGTCAGTTTCAGTGCCCATCATATGAAATATCCTGGCCCTTGCAAATCAAAATCCGAACTGAATAGTTCAGAAGTCAAAAGGACTTGTCATTTGTCTCATACGGTGCAAAAGATGAGGCAAGAAAAACATTTGAGAGAACCTGTTTTGGAGGCTGTTTCTAGAAATGAGATGAATTTTATTCAAGTTGAAACAGTGAAAAAAAGTCCTCATGCTCACGAAGGAATAAAAAGTGTGGTAGATCTGAAGACTTCGTTTCCAAAAGCAGGGAAGTCAGAGACTGGTTTGATACAAAGTGACACTCTCTGGGTGGGAAATCACAGGATGCAAAGTGATAGTCCTGTTTCTGAAAAAAAGGCATGGAATAAAAATGACTTGGTAACAACATTCTTAAAACCTTTAGATTTTTCCAGCATTGATTCATCTGAACCCAAAAGCCAGAGCCACATGTTAGAGTTTGTAGGCAAGAAAAGTATGAGTCCCAGGCATGTAACTTTAAAAGCAAAGAAACTACCAATTTCACAGTTGCTTAAGAAGCAAAAGGTGTCTCACAGGAATCCATAAAAAGAAAAAGCAGCACAAATTTAAGTACAAGATAAAAGAGAGACAATGGAATGAAAATATGAGAGAGGCAATATTCTATGCCATGGAGAGAGCTAAGATTCAACCACTCAAATTAGTGATTGATAAACACTCGTTTGATACCACAGCAAGGGGCACTCTGTATAACAGAACACTTCACAAAAATCTAGATGGGCATGTTACAGAAGAAATGGCAGAGTTAGAGGAAAATTATCCACACTTTCTTGGATCCTTCGGATTCCTTCGTACCTGTTTTATCTGACTCTGAAAGCCAGATAAAAACAGTACAATTATCAAAAAAGAAAATCATACTGAATCCCAAATGTTTAGCTACGAAGAAAAAGGAGAAACCAACTTACAAATGCTTGAGATCAATAGGCAGTTTATCACAAAACACAGGAAAAAGCTTAGATCCAATTTTAAAATCAAAATGAAAAAGATGCGGCAAGTTAAAAACGAGGCTATAAATTCCCAAATACCATTTACTTCACATTTGATATCTCTGACATTAAAAAGCAAAGCAGACTGGAAACAGAGATAAACAGAGTATCAAGGTTTAGTCCTATACAACAGAACAAATGGATGTGCCAGTTGAAGGATTAGTGATTTCAGAATCGCTTAATGTCACAGGTCATTCTACTTCAAGCATTAATAAGGAACACACACAGAAGATAGATGTAGAGAGAGAGAAAAATGTATTGAATGCAGACTTAAAATTTATACATGCATCTATGCCTATTCGACTTCATAAAAATGGATCATTTACCTAGTACTGGGATATCAGTGAAGAATGTTCTGAAAAGAGAAATGTCCTAAATAAAGCAAAAGTTAGAGAGAAAGAAGAGTATGAAAAACAGTTTTTATTTAGAATAGTTCCAAAGTATACCCAACCATTTGAGTTTGGAGCAGATCAAAGGAGAGAGCCAGGTCCTTTCAAATCAGAAACTCTTAACTAATACAGTGCTCCTGAAGGACATCACTCCTCAGAAAACAGACATTGATTTACTAAATCAAAAAGCAAAGACAGAAGCTATGAAAGAGTCTAGTCCAGAGTCTGTTTTTTTCTCTAAGATACATCCATTTCAACTAGAAAAGCAGAAGAAAAAATTTAAAACTGGAAACTGGAAAAAAATAGCAAATTCCAATACTCTGATTCCAAAGGCAGAGAAAAATCAATAGCTGATACACATTCTATCAATACAATAGAGTGTGATGATTCATTACAGCGAAGAGAAGGAATAGAACTAGAAAAGCAAGGGCACCCTGCCCTGCACAACAAACAGCAAGAACCACATGTCTCAGTAACTATCTGGCATCCTGCTTACACCAACACACCTATGTATCCTAAAAGCAGCAGATATGAAAAACAGGCCATAAGAAACTATGAAACACACTGGTGCAATACTAAACAGGATTGAAGGCAAAGAAACCACTTGATTTCCAGATGCTTGATACTGTAGGATATGGAACCCCAAAGCAACAAAAAGGAACTGAGATGTAACATTAAGATACAGAAGGCATTCCAGCAAGGTAAAACTGCAGCAGATTTAGTTCTGAACTCTCTTCATGACACTGAATCTATTTCAACTCAAGTTAAAGGGTTTTTGGAAGTAAAAAAAGAGAAAGAGAAGCCAAGAAAGCTGATACACATTCCTCCACAGCCAAAACTGAACAAATCACTAAGAAGAAAAATGTCATCTTCACGGTCCACTGATAAGAGTGTTATATCAAGAAATATTAAAACAATGAACAATACATTAGAGAGCAAAAAGAAAAACACCAAATTGTTTTACTAGACATTCTATCACAATGTAGAGATCAGTTAGTGATTAGCCAACAAGTGAAGAAGGAACCTGACCATGTCAAATTAGTAGTAGATTTGGAAAGAGAAGTATATTTTGATCTGTCTTCACAGGAGAGAGAAATCAATTATACTAGGTTCAATATCCCCCAAAGTGGAACCCATACAGAAATTAAACCTCTTACTGCACCAAGAGTAAAGGAAGGAGATGTAGATGTTATCGAATGTTCAAGTTCAAAAGGACAGAATATGTTTCTTACAGAGTTGGATGCTTCTCATCAGAAGATTTGCAAAGAGCATGAACTGCTGAAACAAGGAAGTATTTTGATGACAAATCCAGGGTCTATTGCCTGCCCCATTATGGAATCTCCTCACTTGGAAAAGATAGAAAAAGGAATTGGGGAAGATATGTACATTAACAGCAAAAATATTTCACATCTTTTAAGAAGACAAGAATTAAAAAAAAATGATATCTTACAACATTCAAAAGGACAGAAATTTCTCCATATAAACCCAGAGGTCCAGCAAATATGTCTGCAGTACAGAAAGGAGAGGTAAAACTCGATCACATTTCTGAATGTATTCTGAATTCTACATCTTGCCCCAGCAGGGAACCTCTTCATATGAAACAAGCAGTAATGTAACAAGGGGAGAAAATGTTAGCATCCCTATAAACTTACATGTAAATCCATGGAAAAAAGACCAAGTAATGTTAACTAATAGTCCATTAAAATCAAATAGACAGAAAATGAACTTTTCAAAAAAAAGAGGGCAAAGCAACTAAAGAGTTCTATCCAGAATAAAGAAAATATTCTGGAATCCATTTCCTCTTGCATATTACATCATCTCCACATTGAAAAGCTAAAGAAGGAAGTTTCAAGGAAAGGAATGAGTTCAATAGTTTTGAGTCCAATGGTCGAGAAATCATCAAATGAAGCAGGTATTCCAGCGGACAAACTTCTGTGCTCAGAAAGAATTGATTTGAATCTTAAAGGAAGAAAAAAACATCAGCAAGAAAGTATATGCAAGGTTCTTCCAAAATCTGTATCCCGTTCTTCAATAGATATACTTCAGATTAAGCCTCCAAGGGTAAAGAAAGCATTAAAGGCAGAAGATAGGTCAATGTACCACATTCAAATACAGGAAAAGAAGAGCAACCAGAATTTGTACACCAGACTTTTCCAAAGCTTTCTTTTCACTCATTGAGGGATATATTTCAAAGTAAGATACCATGTAAAAGGAAGATATCAGAAGAAGTGGTTAGCACTGTGGATTACAATCCAAGTGCAGAAGTAATTGGCTCACTTATTGGAAGAAAAGGAGAACAGCAAGAAAAACATACATGTGAGGCTCTTCCAAAGCCTGCGTCCCACCCTAAAACAGGTCTACTTCAAATTAATACCCCAGTGCAACAGGTACAATTAGGTGCCACAAATATGGTGCGTTCTGAATATTTAACTTCACAAGCTAAAGAAGTATCAAAAGGAATGGGTGTCATAGTTAGATATACTAAAAAAAGCGAAAAAAAACAAAACTTACTAAGTATAGAACAGGAACAGCAGCACCTGTTGACCCCATGTGAGAATTTCATGGGGCATATTTCATACCCGCAAAATGATCCCTGGCTTCTACAACATTTAATGCCTCAGACAAAGGAAGCATTATCAGAAGTAGGTAATGTGTCAAGCAGGACAAAAGGGTTAGACTTGCTTCCTAAAGATCAAACAAATATTGCATGTGCCTATGGACTGGAATGCATTGTACCCTCAATTCCTCCATGGCAAATGAAAAAACAAAATACAATGCTGCCTTTAGACTTGCAGTAAAACTATAAGAATCTGGATGTTACATTTCCAAAGGAAAAGAAATCATCAAATGGGGCACAGATAATTGATTCAATATCTAATGGTAGCTCCCCCAAACTAAGAATTAGAAAGAAGGTACAATCATGTAAGAAATATCCAAAAAATGTGCAAAAAGAAGTATGTTTATCTGAAATATTTTTACGTTCTCTTTCTATCTTTATGCCTGCTTTGCCTGAAAGTAAAATACAGAAGGGTAGCATAAAACAAGGAGGTAAGAAAGACGTCATGCTCCAAAAGAACTTTGAAGTTGAAAAAATCAATATTTCCAAATATACACAATATCACTGACTATGGCAACAGGGAAGGGATGCAGTGGAACATGAAAGAGAAAATGGTAACTATGAAACAAAGAAAGGGTAAACCTGATTTGGTTATGGCAAATATATATGAGTTTATTCCTGCTTCGCCTTACCTCAAGTTGAATAAAGAGACAATTGATGGAATAATCTCAAGCAATTTAAAAAGAACAAAACTATATCACAGAAAAAGGAGGAGGCTAGAATAAAAGAAATCAATATGAAAGGAAGAATGGATCCCAATGTGATTTTGAAGGCAAAGAAATCATCACTGTCACAAGTACCAAATAAAAAGGAAATACCTGGGCAAATAAAACAAGAGAGCAAGGTGCAAATGGGTAAAAGTAAATCAAATGTGAAACTGACCAACTTGTGTACTTCCTTACCATCTCTGTCATATTCTAATTTGAATTCAAGAATAAAAGTAGGAAAAGAAGATAAATCAGGAATACCAAGGAGCTGTTTTTTACCACCAAAGCTCCAGGCATCATCAAACATCAGGAAAACATCATTTTCAGAGTCCTTTAATAGATATAGTTTAAGCAATGTAATAGAACCAAAACATTTGCCACAGAAAAGGAGGGGAGACAGACAAAATACAGTATACATGGAAGACATAATGGGCCTCGAATGTATCATTTTTAAAGGAAAGAAGGTACCTTTTAAACACATATTGCATGGAAAAGAACCACATTGGAACAAAAAAAGACAAGAAAAAATGGTGCAGGAAGATAAAAGTGATCTAGATGTAGTTCAGAATGAACCCCATGCTTCTATTCCTTCTTCACCTAACCTGGAATGGGGTCCTGGAATAAAAGAAGTATACATGCAAGGAATAACAAGATTCTGTTTTCCGTCATTAACACTCCAGGAAGTATCAGATGCAATAAGAATATGCGAGGAACCATGTGATGATATTTTAAGCAGTATTAAAAATGCCAAATATATGTCACAGAAAGATGAAGATAAAGTGGGAATGGCTTTGGAAGGAATAAATCATTCTGAAAGAATGGCTTTGAAGGCGAAGCAGTCTCCAGTTGCACAGGAATTACAGTTGAACATTGAAGAAAAAGAGAAAAAGATGCAAGAAGATAAAGATAAACAAGCTGGGATTCCGAGCGAATTTTGTGCTTCCATCTATTTTCCACCATACCCTCAAGTAGACGCAGGAATAAAAAAAGAAGCTGCCATGCTTAAAAAAACAAGATGCCCTTTTCTACAACCAAAACTTCAGGGGTCATCAGATATAGGAAAAATATCACATAAAAAATATATTTATGGCGATATCTCAAATGGTGTAAATATAGCCAAAGAACATATGATGCAAGAAAAAGATGAGAGAATAAAAATGGCAAAAGTCATACCTTTGAAGAAAAAGAAATCACCAAATTCACAGGAAATCCAGTGGGACATTAGAGATCAACAGAAAAAGATACAAAAAATTAAATGTAAATCAGGTGTGGTTCTGATCGATACCAGCACTTCCATGCCTGATGTTTCTCATTTGAAATTGGATAAAAAGATTAAAAAGGTAGACTATGTAACTGAAGTAACAAGATACTCTCTTCCAGAACTGTCCCACCAGAAATCATCAGATGCAGTGAAAAAAGCAAAGACAGAGTCCACTAATGGTGATATCATTAGTGATGTACAAGAAGCAAAAGAATATATGCTGCAGAAGGAAGAGGAGAGTGTAAAGATATCAGCCAAGAAAAACATAATGCATCCAAAAATAAAGAATTGAAAGGGAAAAAAGCACTTTCACAGGGCAGACCACTAAATCTTAAAGAGCAGGGGAAAGTGGATCGAGAGGGTGAAGAGCAAAGGAAAATGGATGCAGAAGGTAAAGAAGAGGGGAAAATGGATGGACAAGTTAAAGGTGAGCAGATGAAGTTCTACATTCACATTGGGTTTCAGAATCTTTAGCTCATCATAAATTGGACAAAGATAGAAGGAGAGAAAGACGTTCAAGGAATAACAAGATCTGCTCTTTCACAACTACAGCTACAGGAATCATTTGATGAAGGGAAAATAGCATATACAAAGTCAGTTGGGGATGATATGACAAATAATGTGAAAACAGGACAAGACTGAGCCACAGAACAGAAAGGATGGAGGGAAAACAGTAAACATGAAACACATAATATACCCCAAAGGTACAACTTCCAAGGCAAAGACATTACCACTTCCACGTGTACTCAGTACCCCTATGGGTTGTGGCCCCCAAATTAGAGTACAGACAAACATAAAAACAAAATTGAGACACATACAGGAAAGAAAAATTGAACTAGATGAGGTTCTGACAAGACCTTCTGTCCCTCAATTTAAATTAAATGAAGGTATGGAAGGAAAGGAAGGAAAACGAGAAGTAAAAAGACCCTTTCTTTCACCCTTAAGGCATAGGAAATCATCAGATGCAGGCAAATTAAAATATACAGTGTCACCTTCAAATGATATCTCAAGCGATCCAAAAAGAACAAAGTACGTGACACACGAAGAAGAGGATAAAGCACATATTTTTAAGAAAGACATACTAACTCCCATGTCAGCACAACCACCCCTTTTGTACTCAAAACAAAATGTACTCAAAACAAAAGTGAAAATCAAAGAACAAGTGAAAAGGATGCAGAAAGGTAACAAGGAGACAATTGAGCTTCTGAACAAAGTTTGTCCTTTTGTCACTTCTTTAACTAATCCTAAATTGGACACAATAGAAGAAGAGGAATGTGAACCAGGAATAATAAAAAATTATGTGCCATATTGTGAGCTCCAACAATCATTGCCTTCGGAGCAAATAGCCTTTAGAAAGTTAATTGATAGCCATGTAGAGAAAGATCATCTACCACAGAAAGAAAAAGACCAAGTACAAAACAATACCAAAGTAGACAAGGACTTGCTTGTAATTATACAATTCTCTCCATCACAATTACAGCTCCCTGAATCATTAGGTGCAGGGAAAATCAAATATGCAGATTCCAATAAAGGCATTATCTCATGTAATGTAATAATAAAAGCTAATCAATGTGTCTCACATAAAGAGGCAATGAATAGAGTAATAGAAGGTGAGAAAGGTAGAATATTTCCCAAACTAACTTCAAAAGCAGAGACATTCCCACTTACACATCTCAGTAGAAAGAGACATTTGAATATTAAAGAGCAAGTGAAAGAGGTGCAGAGAAAAGGTAAGCCAGAAATGTTTCCGAGGAAATCTTATGTTTCCTTACCTTTTCCATCTCACCTGAAACAGGACACTGGAATGGAAAAAAAGGAAGACACACTAGGAATAATGCAATTCTATTTTCCACTGCTAAAGAGTCAGGATCCATCCGTTCAGGCAAAAAAGCATATACTGAGTCATTTGATGGTTATATGTTAAAAGAAAAAGATAGATTCAAAATAGATATTGAAGACAAAATGTTCCCAACATCTATGGATCTAAAGGCAAAGAAATATCACTTCCACATATACTCAATACCAAAGACTTGAAGTGTAAAAGGAAAGAACAAAGGAGAAAGGTACAAGAAGATAAAGATAAACTAGTTATGAATGTGAAAAATATTTGTATTTCTTTACTGACTCTACCATACTTAAATTTGATACAGAAGAACAGAGGGGTACATGATAAGAATTACAAAATTGCCTCTTCCACAATCACAGTCCAAGGAATCATCAGATGCAGCAGAAATAGCACATGTGGAAACAATCGATGGAAACCTTTACAATGATGTAAAAGAATTAAAAGAACATATGCTACGGAAAGAAGAAAAGGACAAAGAGAAAAACCTGGATATGAAGGGTATAGTGGATCCCAATGACATGTATTTAAATGCAAAGAAGTCACCTGTTCTACTTAAATACAATCTGTGTAACCTTCAGTGGGAAACTAAAGAGCAAGAGGGAAAGGTTCAGGAAGTTGCCTGTGAGCCAGCTTGTACAATGCCATCTAAGACTTGTACTTCTAGGTCTTCCCCACTTCACCTGAACATGAATATCAGGATCGAGGAAAAGAGCATGCTGACATTAACAAGATCTGTTTCCCCAGTAAACTTCCATAAATTATCATATTCTGAGGAAGTGGTAAATGTAGGACCAATTATGAGTGATAATTTGATCATTTCACAAGAAGAAAAACAATGTATGCCACAGAACAAGGAAGAGACAAAAAACCTCATGTTTTCCAAACTTCAAGAAAAGAAGATTCAGGAAAGTAAAAATGAACCAGGTATACTTCTCACTCCATCTTCTACTTCATTACCACCTTGCCCTAACCTCAAATTGGATAAAGAAATACAAGTAGATGATGAAATGCTAGTACTTAAAAGGTCTGTCTTGCAGACAATATCAACTACAGGGGAAATAGTACATACTGAGACAATTTCTGGTGATAGCATAAAAGATGTTCAAAACAAGAAAAAACGTATGCCTCAGAGAGAAGAGAGGGACACACAAAAAACTGTAGCTCTGAAAGGTATGAAGCATACCACTGATGGGACTTTGAAGTCAAAGAAATCACCTCCTTCATATGTACTTCATAGCC
This sequence comes from Eonycteris spelaea, assembly GCA_003508835.1. Lineage (NCBI taxonomy): Eukaryota > Metazoa > Chordata > Mammalia > Chiroptera > Pteropodidae > Eonycteris > Eonycteris spelaea. Next base: position 1,672,550 of record PUFA01000067.1, on the reverse strand, counting down.
CAGAATTGAATCTGAACATTGGAAGGCAAGAACAGAAGAAACATGAAGGTCCAAGTAAACCACCCAGTATGATGCTAAGAAAAGTTTATGTTTCCAAACCTCCTCCAACTAACCTTGACTTGGAAAAAAGTACACAAGTAGATGAAGAAGAGCTTGGAATTAAGAGACCCTGTCTACTTCCGCTAATGCTTTCAGATGCAGAGAAGACAGAAGATACAGAGGCATTTAGTGATGATGTACAAAACAGAAAACAACATATATTACAGAAAAGAGAAATATATGAAGTGAAAACAGTAGATATGAGAATCAGGATACAACAGAAAGAGGCAAGGATTCCACCAATTTCACATATCTTTAATACAAAGGGATTTGTGTTGAATATTAAAGAGCTGAAGGAAAAAGTACCCAAAGGTAAAGATGAACCATGTATGGTTCTGACAAGGACTTTTCTTTCCATTCCATCAGCATCTTCCCTTTATCTAAATTCAGGAAGCAAAATAGATGAAGATGCACCTAGAATTACAGGATCCTCTTGTCCACAGAAAAATCTCCAGGAATCAACAGATACCCAGAAGAGAGCAATTAGAGAGTCAATTTCCTATAAAAGTAAAAGTGTTAAAAAGAAAAAACAGCTTTGCCACGAGAAGAGGCAGTGCACCAGTGGCCCTCAAACTTCATGATTAGTGTACAGCAAAGGAATGAAATTCCTCGAGTCAAGTCTGAAGGAGATTTGAGTCAGTTAATTATAAATTCACAGCATGAGGACATTTATTTCACAGGATTTGGCACTCTAAGAAGTAGAAAAAGGCTGAAATGTTTCTTTACGGGGCTAGAGGCTCAGCCAGAAAAGTATAAAACAGAAACTTGCACTACATTTATTTCCTACCCCAAAATGGATCCAATGAAAATTGAAAATCTAAAGAAAGAAACTAAAACAATGGATAACTTAAACTATAAAATGAGTCCTCAGGCTTTAGTTCCACTGACAAAGAAAATATCCAAGGAAATATTTGTCACATTTGGCACCTCTGTAAGTTCAAAAGAACTTTCTGTTTCAGAGGGAGATGACCACCAAAACTTATTAAAAGCATCTCCAGGATCTGCAGATTCATGTAAACTTGATAAGCCAAAGAAACATGTACACAGTAATGATAAAATAAGCAAAAGGTTCTCTTCCAAAGCACCAGAGATAAAGGGATTACTTAAGAAAATGAGTATCACAGAGTCAAGTACCCACCCAAGTAGAGAAAAACAAGAAATTGTCATGAAAAAGCAAGTGGTACAGTGGGCTGAGAGTGGACGTGAGACCAGGCTGAACTCTAGCCCTTCTCGTAAGTTTCCACTTCAAAATGCAAAGCAGAAGACCTTACTGGGAAAAGGTACACGCAAGCAAACTACAGTGTGCCCCAGAGTACAAATAAGATCAGGAGTATATATGGATGTTACAGAATTTGACACCATAGGAAGGGAAAAAAGCAGGCATTGCTTATCCCAGAACAAAAGGGAGGCATTCTAGAATCGCTTCAGAAGTCTCCTTCCCCCTGCTGGACTTTTTCACGTCAATCTGGAAATCTGAAGAAAAAAATGAAATGGACACAAGAACAACTATAAATATGAAGCAAAAAGAATTAGAAATGGAAGATGAGAAATTAAAAATAGACACAAACATAGCTATCCTTCTGAAAGAGGATAAAATAGAAATGCAGAAGCACACCACTGTCAATCTGGAGAGCGAGAAAATAAAAATGGACGTGAGCACTCAAGTAAACCTGAATGTTTCATCTCTAAAAGCAGAGGAATCTCAAATTCAGACTCAGGTAATCACTCATACAGCAAACAGCTGTCCAATCAAGCAAAAACATAAAAAGAAACTAGAAATGTCAGTTACAAAACAAAACATTCAACCACAAAAATTGTTTCAAAAACGTGTTCTGGATTCATTTTATGCCTATAATTCCTCTTTCCTCACAAATCTTGAAGGCCGGAAAGGCAGATTAACAATAGCAGATTTTAAAAGAGAATTGAGCCCCAAAACTTTAACTATGAAAATCCCAAAGCATCCAATTTTACAGATTCTTGACAACACAGGACGTGGTACTCCAAGCAATAGAAAGAAATTAGAGTATGGCTTTAACAAACCAAAGAAAATGGCTTTGAGGAGTAAAGGTACCTCAGGAATATTTATCAGAAATCTTGCTATTTCTGTAATGAGTCCATCTCAAACAGAAGAAACAATAGAATCTGAGACAAACCGAGAAAGAGAAAAGAGAACCTGTCTTTCTAAATCCCAGGAGAAATCACCAAAGGTGAGTAAAATTGTTAAGAGGAACAACTCAAACACTGTAAAAAAGGGGGACCAGAATTTTACAAAGATAGTTCCAGAAGATTCCCAGCCCTTTATGGTGGACCAACAGCAAATGCAAAAACTTCCTAATGTCAAATCAGAAGCAAGCCTCAGCAGTGAAGTATATAAAAATAATTTAACTCCACAAACAGAAGAAAGGGTTGTTCCAGGGCATGATATCTCAAGGACCATAAAGGAACCTGACTTGCTTATGACTGGGCAAAAAGAAAAGGCACCAAAATCCATGCTGACACCCACAGAGTATCCATGCATGTCTGAAGATTCAAAGGAAAAGGTGGAAACCCACATGAAATGTACCCTATATATGACTATTTCCCTTCCAGGAGTAGAAGAACCACAACATGAGACTCAACCACTCGATACTGTGGAGCATGCCTCACCAGTCGAGCAGAGGTATCATGGAGATCTTCCACAGGACACAACCACACAAAAGGACCAGCAACAAAACACTTTCCCAGAAACTGTACCCATACCACTCCAAATTAAAAGTAATGAAATAAAATAGTGGCAGACAGTACAAGTGCAGAAAGTTTACTTCCACTTTATGAAGCAATTAAAAATGTTTTTGAATCCCAGATACAAAATATGATCCAAGGCAAAGTTTATGCTGATATACTGGAAAAACTAAAAGCCCATAAACCTGATGATTGGAAGTTACCACCTTTTGCAGGGGTCCCACATCCAACATCCCCAATAATACATCCTAAATTGCAGCCAAAGCCCATTTTAGAATGTTTTACTCCCAAATTAAAAAATAAGCTCACTAATCATTTAGAGTCAAAAGCACTTGAAATAAAACTGAATCTGATACCAGAAACAGCAAAACAATCCTTCCAAAAGTTCAACTTTTCGACAAAACAGGCTATTGTGGAAGATAATAGTTGGAGTCTCTGTCCGAGATGTAAAAAAATGTACTTTTTGTCTCTAGAAGGGATTGATACTATCGCCCTTAACTTAAAACACAAACACCAAAAAGATTCACCACATATGAGCTGTATGAAGACACTGACTGTTAATGTTTCAAGTGGCAGCAAGGAGATCATTACGAAGTTGAAGAGTACTAATAAGCTAAAAAGTGAAACATCTTTCCTGACTTCTGCTAATGAAATGCCATCACCTCATATTCTGCAAAACTACTCAGTAGAAGAAAAAGACAAACTTCTCATACACTTTTCGATGAAAACATTGGAGATTCAAATGAAAGTCTTCCCCAGAATTGTAATGGAATCTTATGAAATGGCAGATGCTCAGGATAAAGGGAACCTTTCACCTAAATGTATTCATTCTTGTGTTGAAGTACCAAAACCAAAAAACAGAATTCTATTACTTTTTGAGGAAAAATCTCTTCATCAAATACATCTTGATTTACAATACAAATGTCTTCGTTTTCTCCTGGGGCTTCCAGTTGAAAGTATGTTCCCTAAGCCAAATACACTTCCCAAACATATTCTTAAATTAAACACAGTTGCAACATGTAAAAAAGTAGATAATGGTGGAGAAAGTGGTAGCCTTTCTATTGATACAGAGCTGTTAGAAAAACATATCTCTTTCAAAAAGCAAAGTCCCCATGAAAATTCATCATTGCTCAAACAATTCCTGGAGCCAACTCATGGGTGTGCTCCTGACTTTGAACAACGTGGAGCAAAAAAGGAAGATACTACAGTTCTTTCTGTGTTAAAATCTTACGGGACTGTAGAAAAAGAAAAACAATATCACGTATCTTTTCAAGAAACAAATACACCATGGATTCTTTTTGATTTAAAGACTCAGGAAAATGCCCCGTGTGTGTTTTGATTCCCCACTCAATTCAGAATTTCTGAAGATTTTACTGATACTCAGACATATACTGAGAGTTCAACTAACTTGGAAGAACTCTCAGCTCTTAAAGTTCATGAGAGTGAAGAATGTATGTTTTTACAAGCCAATCCTTTAATTCAGGAATCACAAAATATTCTGTCTGAATTACAGAAAGGCATTCCTTTGATGAAAAAAATCAAAACTGATTTGAAATCATTTTACAGTGAAGATTCAGGTTCCCATCATAATAGAGACTGTAGAAAACATTCCTCAATTGTGACACCACCTTCCTACAAATCCCACAAAAGCAAGAAATATAGATCATCTTCCAAAATGCAATCCCCTGACTGGTTGTATCACAGATCGCTAAGCACTTTTGAAGTTCCGTTTGTATCATCTTCGGTTACATTCAGTGAAGAGACGCTTTCATGGATTACGAAAGACAAAGCAAGTTACTCTTTAGCTCCCTTAACAGAATCAAATATTAAATTACATCTTGCAAAAACCCAAAGTGAATTTTACAGTCATCCAGAAACCAAAGAAAGAAAGAAAGCCAAATTTGATTTACTTAAAAAGAGTGTTCATTGGGACTGTGATTACAGCTACACACAGAGTAAAGAAAAACTCACAAGAAAGAAGAAAGTGTGTCATTATGAGTCAGAAAGAGATTATTTCCTAAACAAACATAAGTTGGTATCAAAATCTCATCAAGAGGATATCAACTTCCATCCTGAAAGAAAACAAAACCAGCCATTTTTTATGCTTGCATACCAGCAGACTCACTGGAGATGATACCCAAAACCATTCGCTTGACTATTCCCCAAAAAACTTTAAGGAAGAGGAATTTCAGAGTCCCCCTCGTGGCAAAGATTTCAAGTTCTTGCAACATATGGAGTTCATCCAGAAAGTTGTTGGGGTCAATCTTAGAGTCCTTCAACCCAGTTCATTGAAATTGACATGACCATATCTATATTCATCTGAAATGGAAAGCTAGCTGTTATTGTGCTATTCTGTGAAGAATAAAATCATATAAAATCAAATAGTTTCTTCATGAAGTGTTTTCTAAACTGATATATTTTATTTCTGCAGAAGATTTACTGGGAAGCCAGCTAGGATGGGAAAGCAGATGACTTTGGGTTGGGTGCTGCCATGCATGACATCTCCCTTTAGTTTATGCTGCCTCCTTGCAATCCCAAGATGAGAGGACCACAGATGTGGAAGCCCTCTTCCCACCCCACGCCAATGACTAAAGGGTGAATTGGAGAAAATGTAGCTCACATATGAGATTGAGAGAAAATGAACAGAAAGTTAAGAATGCATAAAGACTAAAGGGATAGTTGCAAATAACAGTGAAGCTTCAACAATGTTAAATGTCACAAAATACAGGGGTAAGTACTGATCTTGCAAACTCAGATCCTTCTCATGGCTAGTCCTCATCCCTGACCTGGAGTGGAGCCCACAGCAGCAGCCTGTACCGGATTGCCATGGGTCATCACCAGAGCATCAAGTTGCTTTGGGACCTCACTTTAGAATCTATCACTGATCAGGGACATCTTTCAGGAAGGGCAGGAAGCCAGTGCTGCCAAGTGAAAGGATACCGCTTCCAAGTGTACCTGCATTGCCTGCCCTACTACCACCTGCACATGTATTTCACTGTGCTGGGCTTCAAGGCCCCTGGCTTGGGGGTAGAATGGGCTCACTTGCTGACAGAGGCAATTGTGAATGTGGAGTGTAATCTGGAGCACTACCAGCAGTGTACCCTCACCTTTGCCCTCAGGGCTGATACCCCTCTGTTGCCCATTATTGGAAGGACAACCCAGAAGTGGGGATTGGAGGTGAGGGTAATGGTGAGAGCAGTGAGATTTTTAGCATTAAATTAAAAATATATTTGTACTGGCTTATTCCTGGTATGTTAATAAAGTATTGGTCTTGTTTGGAAAAAAATCTTTTGGCCCTTAAAAATTCCATAATAATTGTTTTATTATTACAATGACAATACAAATGAAAAATTTTCATATCACCTTATATTCATGCCAGGGATAACAGTGTTCCCTCTATTACAAATGCTACCTGATCTTTTTAAAATGTGTATTTATAATGCTTGGACTATTTGGGCAAGCTTAATCAAATAAAAAATTATAAAACATTCCATTGTTTTACTAAGTAAAATATCTAACATTTTACAATTTACACAAAACTTATAATTTTAGTAATATAAACAGTGAAATCATTTTTTACTTCTTGATGTTAACAATAATAAGATTTTAACTTCTCAAGACATGCACTACAACCATGTAATAGACTCTGTCATCAATATGATGATCATGGTAACTTATATGAGTTATGCCCTTTGGGTTTGATAAACAGATTGAATATTTTTATACTCTTTATTATAGAGAATTTTGAACATACACCTGAAAAAAGGTATAATAGTATGATGGAGCTCTTTGTACCCCTCACCTAACCTCAAACTTTATTCACTTCTCCATTATTATTTTAAAGCAAATCACACATAATTTTCTCTATAAATATATATTTCTGTAAGTTAAGAACTGTTTTAACATAACCATCTCACATCTTAAACAGTAATATCTTGCTATCAAATACTCAGAGATGATTTCCAACTATCTTATAAATGTCATTTTCTAACAGTTTGAATTGGGACATAAAGAAAGCCACACATTGTGCTAGCTATTTTAAGTCTCTTTTAATCCATAGGTTTCCCATTCTACCACTTTTTTCCATGCAAATTTTCAAATTGAAGAAACCAAGTTCTTTATTCTGCAGAGTTTTCTACAACTTATGTTTTGCTGATAGTGTCCCCACTGACAGATAAAAATTATTTGACTTTAGATTCCTAATTATTCTTTTAAAGGCCTTCAAATAGATCACACAGTATGCATCATTTAAAATAAAATGCTTTGTTCCAGTGATTGCCTGTCATTTCTGAAAATACAAATTTGAGTTGTTAATAGCTATCGAGCTGTTATATAGTTAGAGACATTAGAGCTGAAATAGCAAAATGTCTTAGCATAAATGATAGGAAGGGATTGAGTGACTAGTTTTTGTAAAGAAACCAGTCTTCTAGTGGTTGATCAAATGTTTATTATTGACAATTTAGAAAATTCAGGCACTTCCTGATTTGGTGGCATTTATATACTATTTCATCTGGAACGACAAGTTGAGATGTTTAAAATGTGTTAGTTCACACACAGATTCTCTGGCTGTTTATGGTGTTGGTATAGGTTTGTACCCCAGAAACAATCTGTGATAAATTCTATGTCATGCAATCTGCATCGAAAAAGAAAGTATAGTAAATGTATTGGATGTGCAAAATGTTTCAGCCTTTCGAATCTCACCAAACATGAAGTCAGATGTAATAGAGGATAGGTCAAAGTGGAACGAGATAATACTTTTAATCAATTGCAGTTAAAATATTTTACTTTTACAAATCTTTGGGGCCCTGCTGCTCAAGCTTCTTTAGCTTTTATAGTACATCTGCTCATGCAAATCGGATAACATTAATTTATTAATTTCCATTTCCTCTCTGTCTACCATGTGTAAGGCCTTGTCCTGGGTACCAGACCTAACAAAAATTAACAAAGCACAAATCTTGACTTGGGAAGCTCACACTCAGACACATGCACATACACATAAACACTGCCTGTTGGTATCTCAGTTCCCCAACACACATGCATATGATACTGTTATCTTTGCTGGATAAAACAAAAGCAGTTCTGAGGCCACCGTTATTTATCCTAAGCCATGTATCAAGAATTACTGATTTGGAGGGGATATTGGCAAAATGATGAAAATCCAAGTCAAGTCTCCTGGTGACCCACATGGTCTGGTTTCTTTCAAAGACACAAGACTCTGGGGAAACAAAGAGGCATATGTTTCCTCTTGGCTCTAAATACTCAAGGTACAACACAGGCTAGCGGTGTAGCCATATGCCATTAAAACTGGGGAGGGAAATTTAGGCTCAAGTTTGAAGGTAATGAGAAAACTTGGGAGGGCAGGATGAAAAGACTGTCATAAGCTATCCCCTGCAAGATTCGACTTAGGTTTGAGAATTTTCTAGTTCTACTGCACACAACTATACCCCTCAAGGGCCTTCCATTACTTGGAAGAAATAGAAAAGCAACAGGAATTTATCCTTAAGTCAGAGGTTTCCAAACTTTCTCAGTGTTCTCAGTTTCTCTAATTTGCTCACTGCACCCCTAGGCCAAAATAAATAGCTAATAATTCTGAATGTTAGTAGCTTAGGTCCAAACAATTTAATATCAAACAACTTAGAAGATGTTTGAAAAGTATATAAATTGAAAAATATATATATTTTTTATTTCATTCTTAAATAACCACAATTACTAGTGGGATGTATGTGCCTATTAACAGGGCACTACACAACTTTTCAAAAGATTGGACATTTTACTGATTTTTGTGTAGTACTCACTTTTATTTCAGCAACAGCTAATAAACTTATATTCACAATGAAATTATGTAATGGAAAGGAGCGCAGCGCTGTGTAATCATGACACTGTGAATTACCTTGAGCCAATAGTTCATAAAGTGTCCAAAAGATGTCGCTGTGTTTCCCTCACAATTTAAAAATATTCCATATGGCCACAGGCACATGTTTGGAACTGCTCCCTTAAGTTTGTTGCAGTGCTTTTGTTTGTTTGTTTTACTTTTTCTTTTGTAGTTTGTTCAAGAGCATGTCTTCAAGAACAATAGGACAACGAGGGGTGGTATGAGCAGGGCAAAGGAACAACTGAGTGGTGACAGACTAAAACTGGATTCATGTTTTTTCTCTCACCAGATTATCCTATATGCACATAGTCACTCTCATTCGAATCATTTTATTTTGTGAGAGGAAAACTCTGGTGGGTCTTGGTACATTTCCATATTCCGTTCACTCCCAACTCTCCTAGCTGATTACTTCATACATTCGTTTCTGTCCTCAGATCTCAAATACTTCCTGCCCCATTTTTACAAGCAGATGACCAAGCTTCCTACTTCACTGAGAAGTGAAGAGACCTTTCACAGACTCTCTTCATATCTGCACCTACATATCACTTCCTCAGCTATTACCATAGATGAACAATTCCTGCTGCTATCTCAAACCAGCGCCTCCATTTGTGTAACTGATCACATTCTTTCTCATCTACTCAAGGAATCACTTTGACATTTCTCCTCTTTTTCTGCTATATCACTTTTTCTATCTACCGGATCATTCTTAACAACATGCATGATATTGTTTCCTTCTAAAAAACACAAGTCAAACTGCGCCCCCCCAACCATCTCTTAACCCATCTTCCTGTGCCAACTACTTCTCCATTAATCTGTTCCTCTTTGTAACACAAATCCTCAAAAGAACTCTTTATTCATGATCAATCTCATTCCTCTATTCCATTGCCTCACAAATCCATACCAAAAATATTTTCTCCCACCTACCATTCACTTAACCTCTTCTTGGATGTCTAATTACCCTCTCAATATCTTCACGTGTCAAATGGTAGATATCTCAAACTCAACAAAACCAAAAGTGAAGCACTGATCTTCATTTACAAACTTCTTTTACCCATAGCTTTCTCCACCTTAGTTGATGGCAATTCTATTCTTCTAGTTATTCAGAACAAAGACCTAGGGTCTGTGACTTCTGTTTCCAGACAAAATGGAATAAACACATCCACCCTATTCCTTTTTATATAGCTCAAAACTATAGCTTAAAATCCTGGACAAAATATCTAAAACAAATAACAGAAGACCCTGAAAGGAAACATAAGGCAAGTTAGCTAGTGTCTTCAGGACTCAAAAAAGGATAGGAAAGTGAGTTCTCTGTTTTATTTTTCCACCTATACACCCTGACCTAGGGACTGGAAAATGCGAGAACCCAAAAACACTAACAAAATAAGCAAACAAAATAAAAGTCCCATGAAAAGACTGCTCTATGTAACCAAAGGACCAGGAAAGGGGAAGTATAGAGCAGGACAGAATCCTTTTGACAGTACCTGTCAAGCTCCAGACAAACTCCACAAATAAACCACGTCCCTTTCCATTCTCTTTGGGTACTATGGCCAGCACAATGTGGACAGAGCCCTAACTTCCACCCCCATCCCCTAATAATGAGGTGACACACATGCCCCTTCCTACCAGCCTATGTGTGAGGTGTCCACAGACTGTGAGTGGTGCTCAGACTTTCCTTGCCATCTTGTGGTAATGAAGCAGTGCTTCTCCCAGATAGAAAGAGTAGAAAATATTGCTAAGAGAAGGGAACAATGTATATGAAGTACTGGGGAGGCTCCCAAGTGATCTATGCATTAAATGGACCAGAATCAAACAGCAAAAGGTATTATAAGTGAACTCAATGTGAAATGCTGACTAGGACTCAGATTGGCCTCTAAGTAGCACACAAGTGGGGCAGACCAGAATAGCACTGCAAATGCTCTGAAAATTTAGTTGACATTTCAACAAAAACATCAATCAATCAATCAAAAGTAGACCAGGATGTATGTTCTAAACCCAAACAGGGTAACTATCTGCCAAGTTAGAAGATTTAAGAATTAAGTTCTCATAATACCTCCAAAAGTCCAAAATATAATCAAGTGTTACTCATTACACCAAGAGCCAGTAATACCTCACCTCAATGAGAAAATAAAAGATTCTGTCAAAAATATTAAAGCAGTCATAATAAAAATGTTTCAGTAAGCAATTATAAAAAACTCTTGAAACAAATGAAAAATTAGAGTCTCAGAAAAGAAATAGAGGATGTAAAGAAGAATCAACTGAATTTTTTTAAATGAAAAATTAAAATGAGAAAGTTCATTGAATGGTTCAATAGCAGAATAAAAATGATAAGGGAAAGAATTTGAAAGTAGATCAAGAATCTGAGGAATTTACAGACAGGATAAACCCAAGGAACTCATGCCAAGACACATCATCAAAAAAAAATTTTGAAAATAAAAGATAAAAAGTACCAAAAGCATTCAGAGAGAAATGTCATATTACCTATATGGGAATAGTAATTAGAATGACAGTATATTTCTCATAAAACCATGGAGCCTAAAGGGAATGGCACCATATTTCTTATGTGCTGAAAGAAAAGAGCTTTTAATGTAGAATTTTATATTCAACAATATATTTTTGAAATGAAAGTGAAATGCATTCTCAGATGAAGGAAAACTAAAATAACTTGGCAACAATAAATCTTCTTGAAAATGGTTGTCAAAGGAAATTCTTCAAACAGAAAAGAAGCAATAACAGAGAAAATTTGGAACATTAGGAATGAAGAAAGGAAAATGGAAGACATAGATATACAGAAAATATAATAGACTATCCTTCCCTTCGGTGGCTGATGGCAAGAATTTTAGTATTTTCTGATGTGATTCTCAGTGTAGGTAGAGGAAACATTTAACACAACTATATTTAAAAGGGGAGATTTATAAACAGTCGTAAATGGTAAGTTTTCTATACTCCACTATTTACTACTATTTAAATAAGTTTATGAGGTTTTAAAAAGATTCCCAAGTGACCAATGCATGAAACCAACCAGACTCAACCCAACAAAAGGTTTTAGAAGTGAACTACAATGTTGAATTCCACCTAAATTTGGATCCTGAACCTATATAGTAAAGTAGTAATATATATACTAGTGGAATGTGATTAGTTACATATGCATACTATAATTCCTAGAGCAACCCCATATATATATGTACACGTGCACACACATGCACATATATAATGTGATGAATTACCAAAAAATTTTTAAGTAACCCCCTTAAGGAAGGCAGGAAAAGAGAAACAGTAACAAAAAAAAAATGAGAAAACAAACATTTAAAAATATGATAACACAACCAATGAGATCTAGTTGACATCTCTGGAACACTCTGACAATAGCAAAATATAAATTATTTTCAAGTGCACATTGAACATTCACCAAGATAAACAATATCTTAGGCCTTAAATAAATGTTCGCAAATTAAAAAAAATTGAAATCATCAGAATGTTTTCTGACAATAATAGAAAAAAATCTATAAATCAATAACAGAAGAGTAAAAGGAAAATATCCAACCATTTTTTAAAAATAAGATACTTCTAAATATTCCATGGGTCAAAAGGGAATTCTCAAAGAAATAAATAATAAACTGAATTGACTGGAAATAAAAACAGAATATACAAAAATCTATGAACTAAAGCAATACTTAGAAGGAAATTTATATTAAATCCTTATATTAGAAAAGAAGGATCTCAAATAAATAAGTTTCCACCTCAAAAAAATTAGAAAAAGAAGGGCAAAATAGACCCAAAGCAAGCAGAGAGAAGAAAATAAATACAAGAGCAGAAATCAATGAAATGTAAGACAAAACTGAACAAAGTAGAGAAAATCAACCAAACAAAAAGTGAGTCATATAAAAAGTTTAATAAAGTTAATAAATATCAAGATAGACTACCAAAGAAACAAGTGAGACAAGACAAAGGAAAGGGAATATCACTCTAGATGCGAGGACATTAAAAGACGTAGTAAGGTTATACTACAAGCAACTCTATAAATCTGACAATTTAGATAAAATGGACCAATTCTTTAAGAACCATAAATTATGCTAGGTGAAACAAGTGAGACAGAAAATAACAAACAAGTGAGACAGATAAATACCGTATAATCTCACTTATATGTAGAATCTTAAAAATAAAAACAAAACAAAAACAAAAAACCCTGAGCTCATGGATATAGAGAATAGATTGGTGTTTGCCTGAGGTGAGGGGTGGGTAAAATGGGTGAAAGAGATCAAAAAACAATCCAAAAACGGAAGGAGATGAGGAAGGGCAGTTTTGTTACTTGCTGCAGACAGTGATAGCGCTACACAATATTCCATTTCTCCTAGAAATCACAGTCCCCTGCAGAGGAGAACATATTTACTACCAAAGCCATATTCCTATATCTTTCCTGATTTCATTTTAAGACTCATAAATTTCATATTCAAGATGTTTGCTAGTTTTCCTAAAACACAGTTAAAACCTATTCCTGATCCCTTCTGCAAAACATATAAACAATTCCATAGCTCATCTAACAACTCAGATATTACCCCTAAATATCTGGAAAAGCATAATACTACATCTTAGCTAACTCATTGACAGATTTAGAATGTGCACATCATCATAGGATTACAAGAATTATTACAAAATAAGCCATATCACCTCTCCTGGCTGACAAAAATAGACTGAATTCTGGAAAGGAAAGCTTGCCGTTCATCCAAGAATCTCGACTGATTGTGAGCCACTGCACAATAAATGTACCAGTTCTCGGCATTACTCTATGTTCATTCTCGGTTAATGTGTCATCAGTTCTTCAAAACTCAGCTGTTCCTGGCATATCATTTTCCAAAGGGAGTAAATAAGTTGCAACATATATTCTAAACATTCAATAATACTGTCCCAGTTTACAAAGCAAAGCCACGTGACCATACCATGAGTGACCATTTCATTAGAAAATTTCTGTTCCCACACATGCTAGGGAGAGCTCATCAGACAATAATATTAAAGTGCAAGGCTTGCTTGATATACATTATGTCATTTACTCCTTTTACTAATCCTGGTATTGTTACTCTCATTTTACAGATGTAGAAACTGAGGTTCGAAGGTTCAATAAATTCTCCAAAGTCACCAAGTAAGAAGCAGCACCTGGGTTCCACCCTCAGTTTAATCCCAAAGTCTTATTAGCACACAAAACATACAACTGAAGTTACCTTTGAGGATCAGTTAAGAGATATCAAAAATGCCTACTTCAGGCTGGGTTTCCAGACATAGAGGGGAGGCATTCATCCACCAGCAGTTAAAAGTTTTTGGACCTCATCTCTTCTTTGCCCCTCCCTGAACTTCTCTGACACTCCTGTTTTGTTTGTTTGTTTGTTTGTTTGTTTGTTTGTTTTTTAAAGCTGCTCCTCCTCCCAGGCCAGCTGAAGCAAATGGGAAAGTGGAGAAGCCCCTGCAGCTGACAGCCAGGAGATGTGGGGTCAGGATCAGCTCTGTTACTATCTGCCAAACCTCTCTGGGTTTTCTTTTGTAAAATAAGAGCATTGTATTAGATAAATGATTTTCCCTAGTTATATCCAAGAGCTTAATAAAGATACCTGACGTTTTAGTTAGCCTCATCTCAGCTGTCTCCTTTTGGCCAAAAATACGATTTGCAGTGAATTCTCACACAGTCCACAGTAATCTCTTTCTTCTCTGAATCCATGGCTCATCTTTTGTCAAATAAATTCTGCCCTGACATTTCTGGAGCCCACACCAGAATACAAAAGGAGACCCAGATACTCTTTGTCTAAATATGTAAAAGTTACAAATTGAGCTAATGAGCAGTATATGTAATATGTTCTATCTTTCTACCATGACAAATAAATCTTCATAATGCACTGCAAGCCCAAGCTCAAAATTAGAATCCTCAGATTTCTTGGAGATTTGCTCTGGAAATTGATGTGACAGCGCAGAGAGGGCCACTCCTGGTCTAGGACACTGGCCCATAGCCCTCCTCCCTTCTTTCCCAATCTGGCTCTGTTCCTATAAGGAAAGAGAACATCATGCTTATGGGTGTGGACACATCAGCACACACATGCAAGCTCCATCAGCTTTCCCCAACACACACACACACACACACACACACACACACACACACACAGATAGAGAGAGAGAGAGAGAGAGAGAGAGAGAGAGAGAGAGAAGAGAGAGTTGTCCCTTTCCAACCTCTGGACCCTGCCATATATGTTCATTTCCTAGAGAACAAACTTGGGAAGAAGCACATTCAGATCCTAGGAGTTGGTTCAGGACTGTTTGAACAGGTATTCTGGAGTCCCAGGACCTCAGAGCACAGTCCAGAAGAAGGCAGGTGGGCGAGACGGTTACTTCCCACTTCTTCTCACTCCTGTCACACTCCTTGTCTAAAAGGTGGGCTCTGGATAGAAGAAAGTCCTATTCTCTAACATATGAGTGCACTGCAGTGGACCCTCTTGTTGGAGCCTAAAAGCGGTGACATTCCTTTCATCCTTTCTTACTTTTATCTCTCTTTATTTTCCTCTTGTTAGATAAGATATTTCAGCACTTCAGCTTCCTGTGGGTATCGGTCTTCCCCTAACTACCAGGTTTAGGTAAAATAATTGGATGTTTTACATTCCTCTTACTGACAGGGTTTTCTTTGTAGAATGCCTTTTCCACTACAAGATTCCTTATTTAGCATTTACCCAGAATTCTAGAAACCCAGTGTGTCATCAACCACTTGGATTTAACCATATATCACTAGAGTAATAGTTCAAAAGTAGTTTCTCTCCACTTCATATTTCTCTTTCTCGAAGCTGGTTTTCGAATTCATTTGTCATTTATTATAACTTTATTTCTCTAGTATAGTCATCACATAAGAGTGTTACAGTCTCTCAAACCAAGTACGTCCACATATGTGCTTCTATTTCTATCTGGATGAATGATAATTTGGCTGGATGTGGAATTCTTGGGTTGCAACCTTTTCTAGCAGCAGTTCATAAATACTATCTAGCTGTCTCCTAATCTCAAATAATGGAAAATGAGACATTCAACATGACTCTAAACCTTTTTCTTCAGTAAATTTCTTAAGTTTCAGTTTGGAAGAGTTTTAGTTTTGTCTTTATCCTTGGAGTTCATGGATTTTACCAGGACATACCTCAGTGTAGGTCTTCACAGTCTTTTCTGGAGCAGTATGATCTTCTCAATTTAAAAAATTTGGTCTCCTGTTGAAGGGTCTCTTACGCTATTACCTGTTTTTACCCCTTTGTTTCCTTTCCTCCCTTTGGAACACCTACTCTTTGCATATAAGTTCAAAAATAAAAATTAAAAAAAAATAAAGCAAGACACATCTGTGGTGATAAAAGTCAGAATAGTGACTATGGTGGTAATTCTGGGAGGGCTAATGAAGGAGGCTGTGGGACGCTGGCAACTTTCTGTATCTGAGTTTGAAAGTGGTTAAATGCTTGTGTCTGACAAAAATGTTTGAACTGGACGCTTATGATCCGTTCACTTTTATGTCTGTGTTATCTATCCTCCAGTTAAAATGTTGTGGAATCCATCAATTAAAAAAAACCATTCTTTTTAAAAAAATAAACATCAATAGATGCAGTGAAGGAGAAGATATTCATTGCTCTGGCACATATTTGTGGCCCAGGAGATCAAGTGGAAGCTAATCTCCAAATAGATATAAATCCTGAGGGGAAAGATAAGAAACTTGGTAGACACTTATGTTTGAGTTATCATCCATGCTCTTTAGAAGTAGATGTCTTTCACTAGGCTTTGCATGTTTTGCTTGTTCTACTAGTTACTCGCCTCTCTGGCTGCTGCATCTTCAGTGTTTTCTTTTGCTAATTTGTGGCTCTATTCATCCTTAGGGGCTCAGATCCAGCTACTGAAAGACCTTAAGCAGCAATCCTGTAAGTAGCAGGAGGTAGGGTAGCTTCTTTCCCTATGGCAATTTGGCCATACCCTATTAAGATATGGAAGTTTTTTCTCCTACTCTTCTCGGCTGCAAAGGCTACTGTCTTCCAAGCCTTGGGACTAAGGAGGATTCAGCCCAACTATTCTTTCTCTGCAGGTCTTCAGCACCACAGATAAGAACAGATATCCTGAGAAAAGTCAAGAATCTTTCCCCTCTCAAATCTGTGGATCTCTATAAACCAAGCTCCTTCCCTGAGTCCATTTATCTAGTCTATCTAGCATGCTCCCCTGAGGGTTCAGCCTCTTTTGCTAGGAAAGTCCCTCTCCATCTGAACTCTGGCATTTCCTGAGCTCTCTCTATAGTATCTAGTTTCTTCTGTAAGAAAGTCTGGAAGCCCAGCAGCTATCTTGCTCAAAAGAAGTAGTTAGAAGAGGATGGTATCAGGAATGCATTTGGGTTGACATCATCCCAAAGAGTCCCCTACCTTTCCAGCACTTACTAATTCTCGAAAGACACTGACACAATCACCCTCCAAGATGCCATTGCCTATTTACATACTGTAAACAATATGAGAGTGTTCTTTTTTCCAAGCACTCATCATTATCAGATACTGTCAATCTTTAAAATTTTTCATCTAATGAATGTTAAATGGTATCTCGTTGTTTAAACAGCTTCATTGAAGGATAGTTGAATAAACTGCATATTCTTAAAGTGTACAATTTTCTGTTTGACATATTTATATACTTATGCACTTATGTTTGAGTTACACAAGGTTTTTGGTAAACCTTGTTCAAATCTTTTGTGCATTTTTTATTTGGTTGTTTTCTTATTATTGAG
This sequence comes from Eonycteris spelaea, assembly GCA_003508835.1. Classification (NCBI taxonomy): domain Eukaryota; kingdom Metazoa; phylum Chordata; class Mammalia; order Chiroptera; family Pteropodidae; genus Eonycteris; species Eonycteris spelaea. The sequence continues at coordinate 1,655,103 of PUFA01000067.1, read as the reverse complement.
TTTTAAGAGTTGCCTTCGTAGAACACTTTATAGAACCAGATATAAGTCCTGTAACAGATACTTGTTTTGCAAATATATTCTGTCATTCCATGGCTTGTATTTAATTATTCTAACGGCACCTTCCAAGGAACAGAAGCTTTTCATTTTGATAAAATCTAATAGGTCAATATTCTTTTTTATCTACTGTGCTTTTGGTGTTGTATATTTTTTTTAAAAAATGATTTTCTCTTATGTTTTCTTCTGAAAGTTTAGGTTTAGGTTTTACATTTACATTATGATACATTTTGATTTAACTTTTGTATATAGTAAGAATTATGAATCAAATTTAATGTTTTATATATGGAAAAATAATTGTTCCAGCATTATTTATTGAAAAGATTATCATTTCTCCTCCAAATTTACTTTATACTTATATCAAAAATTAATGGGCCACATAACTTAGATGTGGATCTATTTTTGGACTCTATTTTGTTTCTTTGATCCGTTTATCTATTTTGATGCCAACCAATACCATACTGTCTATATTGTTGTCATATAACATGTCTTAAAATTGGTAATGTTAATTTTCTAACTTTTTTTTCCAAAATTATTTTGACTTTTCTAGGGATTTTGCATTTCAGTATGAAATTTGAATAAGCTTATCAGTTTCTATAAGAAAGCCTGCTGAGACTTTAATTGAGATTGCATTGATCTATAGATTAGAAGTGTTTTAATGATATGAAGTCTTCTAATCCACAAATATGGTACAGCAGATCTTCAAATAATCCCATTTCAGTTCAATGTCTTTTTGTTCTAACATTGATGATATTCTGTAGGAACTTACTATTGTTTATATTAATTAGCCAAGGGTAAAATTTGGTCTGTTATATGTCATTTCCCTTAAAGTTGCAGAACCTATTGATGACTGTGAGAATAAACTGTATATCTCATCATTTATTTAGGTTTTCTTTAATTTTTCTTAGCAATGTTTTGAAGTTTTCAGATATCAGATCATTCACAGCTTTTATCAGATTTATCCCTAAGTATTTCATATTTTTGATGCCATAGTAAACTATAATTTCAAAAAAATTCAGTTTCTAGTTATTAGATTGTCAAGCATTGTGGATTTTACCCTACTGAATGCTAAATATTTTTGTATTGTATATGTATTTCTAAGCTTTGTTCTGAGACACATTTATGTATCTGAAAGCAATTTAATCCTTTTAGGTCTTGCTTTTAATCCTTGTTAGGCAAAAGCAGAGCGACAATAATTCCGGGACTAATTTTGCTCCACTACTGCATGAAGACCCTTTTGACTCCTTGCCAATGACCATCAAATTAAGTTTTTCACTCTTGCCGATGGAATTGTGCACTATTACCGGTTCTATGTGAGCTCCAGGAGATTGTTCTAATTATTTTGAGTGGCCTTTGGGTAATTCCCTCATGTGAAGGTGCTAATCATTAATTAGTCAGCTACATAGTCAAGAAAGATCCTCTACAGATCAATCCCCAAGGGCTCGGTGCAACTCTCTCCTTGTTACTTTGTCATTCAGACTGCCTTGCCCCTCCTGTGAGTCCTAGTTCCATCTCTTCAACTCATGGAAACTACTGGGCTCCTCTGGGTTCCTCCTCCTTCCTGTAGCCTGGAAACTTGACATAGGAAGTAAGCTGGGTTAATTGTAGGGCTCACCTCTTTGGTTTCCTGTCTCTCTGGGATCACTTTCTTTTCTTGCCTGATGTTCAATATATTGGAAACCACTGTTTCCTATATGTTGCCCAGTTTTTGCTGTTTCAGGCAAGAAGGTATATCCAGTCCCTGTTACTCCACCATGGCAAGGGCAGAAGTGTACCTTTACCTAAGTTTTTAATTAAATGTTTATTTATTTTTCTCACTCTTTTTTTTCATAATAAATACATTTAAGGCTCTAAGCTTTCTGTGAATATTTTTTCCATATTCCCAATTTTTTTAATATTTAGTTCCTTTACTCATTTTGTTTCCATTTCTATTCTGTTATATTATTTAAGCTGTTGTCTAAAAGGCTTTGAATTATTGTTATAAAACATGCTCAAAATTGCAGAGAATACTACAGTGAATTCCTTTATCCCATTCTCCCAGATTCAACAGTAATGAAGATTTTCCACATTTGTTTCATCTTTTCATTTCTGTTTTATTTTTCTTTGTGAAATTATTTTCATGAAAATCCTAAATACCATGTCGTTTTCCTTCAGCATATTTTAGTTCCTAAAATTAAAAAAAATTATCTTTCTTAACCACAATGCTATGGTTACACCTAATAAAATGAACAGTAATTCTTCAGAACTATTTTATAATCATACCATGATCAAATTCTCCTGATCGTCTCGAAAATATTTGTACAGATTATTTATTGAATCAGGTCTGAATCAAGGTTCACGCATTACATATGGTCGCTGTGCTTTTTAAGTCTCTTTTAATCAAACTGTGTCCTTCCTTCCACCTTCCTTGCCATTGGCGCGTTCCATAAGCCAGGCCAGTTGTCCTACAGAGTGTCTCATGTGCTGATTTCTTTCTTCACTTCATTGTGGTTTTATTTAACTTCCTTCTTTATCCCCTGCATTTCCTCTAGTTACCTTAGACACTTGATTAGATAAAGATTTAACTTTTTTTTTCCTTTTGGCAAAAATATATTACGGCTAGTGCTGTGTTTTTCATATTGCATTGCATCAGGAGGCATCTAATGTCTGTTTTCTATTTTTAGTGATGCTGGGATTGATCAAAGTACTTGGGTGCTGACAGTCTGATCCCTCCATTATAGCTCCTCACTGTTGTTAACTGATATTTCCCTTTGATGACATTGCATGACTCAATTATTTTTAGGAGTGATGAAGTGATAATTTTTGGGTTCTATCATTTTTTACACATTTATTAGCTTGAATTCCTCTGTAAATATGAACTTTATCTCTTAAGTTAGGATTATCTTATTAACCTTAAAGACAAGTAAGTGTATAATTCTTTCCTTTTGATTGCTAATTTTTAGTGTAAGAAATTGGTAGTCTGGTATTTCCAGTGATAGTCAAGAGTGCCCCCACTCTCCTATGTTGAATTGGTTAAATTCATTAAATGAATATATTTTTCTTAACAATGCCCCCATTGTGCCCCTTTGTGACTTCAGAGCCCCACTGAGCCAGACACCTTGCTTCAGTGTTGAGGTGGGAGATAAAATTTCCCTCAGAGGGCTAGTGGCTACTTTTTCATGGAAAGCCAAGATACTGCTGAGCCAAGTTGGCTGGATTTCACTTTTCAAGTTTGTCAGGCCTTGCTCACATTCTTAGTCATTGGGTCTGAGTTTACCCACCCCAAGTGGGACTATCAGGTTAGAGAGTCACAAAGCCTCCATGAGTCAGGTGTGCAGTTTCAACCCCCAAGAGCAAGCAGTAGTTGCTTTTCAAAAGGGATGTGCTTGGGTGGGGGGTGGGGGGGTGGGGTCACATGGAGAGGTTACAAGTCCAAAATCTCTAGGAGTGCGTCGAGTGGAGGCTACTCTGTTTCTCAGAGACTCTATTCGGTTAAGCAGTAGTCACAGTGACTAGCAGCTCAGAGGAGTCGGGAGAGTGAGTCCCCAAGGGAACCAGCACGTTTTTGCATGTAGATCTTCCCGATCAGAATCATCCTCTCTGACAATAATGGGACAAGAAGTACAAGCATATAGCACATCATGGGACTGTTGTTAATGTCTATTTCTGCTTGAGTCTAACCAGGAGAAAGAAACCACACTGTAATTTAACAGAGGAAGGTGAATGTGAAGAATTAAAAACTATAATGAGAGGCTGAAATAATGCAGCATTGGCTATTATGAGAACCCTAAAGAATGTAGAAGTAACAAATATAAGGAGCAGCCACTACACTTAGGGCTGAGATGAAACTCCCACCCTCCTCTGCCCCACCAACAGGGCTGAGTTCCAGGTCCTGTTGAGAGAGCATAGCTGTGGCTTGCTGGATGAAAAAGTTACTGTGGTATTGTGCTGGTCACATTTGCTGGAAATTTGCCCTAGAGTGTGCTAAGGAAAGTTGTTCATGTGTTCATGGGGAAGGACTGAGCTATAAAACTAGCCAGGTGTGCTGTTGGAGACGGGGTAAGCTGCTGCTGCTGGCTGCTGCTGGCTGCCATGCACTACGCGCAGAGAGCACTGGAGAAGCAGCAAGCCCCGTGGAAGCTGGGCCCTGGGAACCCATGTGCTCTAAAGGACCAGGACACTGGGGAAGTCCACTAGGGCTGAGGAGCACATCTGAACTAGGAGGCAAAACCCTGTCCTCCTACACCCTCTACTGACAAAGTTTAGCATTGTTCCAGCTGGCAAAAGAAAAATATTTAAAGGACCCATGTCCATTTTCACAGAGCAGGAAAAAAGGGTGACTGTGGAGCTGAGAGGCAGGAAGCCCGTGATTGGTACACTACAGCTGTTGAAAGGGACCTTACTTGTATCATATCTTAGAGAAAATATGACAAAAGGTTCAGTTAAATTCTAAATAGTGGGACTTCTAGTGTTTATTATATTCATTTTGTAACTTTCTATATTTTTAAATTAGTAAAGAAAAATATCTTGGTGAGAAACAGTGATTGATAAGTTACATAAGCTTGAGAAAATTTGAATTGGTAGTTCATTCTCCCTACATTAAAAAAAAAAATGATCCACATCAACTTTTTAAACTTGTATGATCTGAATTCTTTTGAAGAAATAAAAAAGTTCTTACCATTGTTCATCCACACATTCATTTATTCACTACACATTTAGTGAACCATCGTGGTCTCAGCTCTCAAGTTTCTCACAGTCCAGTGGGTGAAAGACAAAATCTTGGATAGTTAAACTGAATCACAACTGAAAAAAATGTAAGAGGGTTATTTACTCAAAAAAGGCTCTAGATATCCTCCTGGTACAGTGTGCCTGGGCTGTGCTAAAGGAAATAATAAGAATTATTTGGGTAAAAGAGAAACAGGATTTTTCAGAGACAATGACCGTTTGAAAAAATTAAAAGTCTAGCTCAATTTTTACCCATAAAATAATTAAACCAAAAGAATGGAAAACATTATACTTTAACTAAGGAATGTCTATAAGAAGGATTTATAGTCTAAATGAGAAGATCAAGAGTTAGTGCATTTATAAATGACCTATGATCCTACAGTTCTCATTGTGCCAGGAGAGCTTAAAAAAGAGAGATGCTGAATTTTAAGCAGTTGGGATAACTCAGCATACATTTCAGAGTTGAATCAACACATTCCGGGACAAGGGACACATATCTTTTATGGAACATTCATTTTATCACATTCATCTTCTCCTAAGTGAAAGTAGTGTGACATTTGCATGTTTATCCTGGGCTTCTCAAAGAGATACTGTAAGATGAGATCGCTGTTTTCCATGTATGTGTAATTATTTCCGATCTTATTGCCTATGTGTTGAGGCATGCTGCAATCCTTTTCTTTGGGAGAAGTCGCTGTGTTGCTATTCCAATTACCTAGAGTGATTCATATGTCTGAAATGAAAAGGTAATTCCATATTGGTGCCACTGATAATGCCATTGGTATTGCTGTGCTGGACAGAGAACAAGACTGTAACTAAATCGCTGATCTTTGACACATGTATAAAGCACTTAAGCCACCCTGCAATTCAGGGTTTCAACTTGCACTGACTTGACGATTAAATTCTATTTCCACTCAGGGTTTTCTGCTAACATTGTGAGGAGGGATTAGTAAACACTTGACATAAATATTTTTTTTTCAGAGAATGGCAGCGGAACCCACTCAAGTTATTGCAATTAAGGTCACAATTAAAATGTTAGATCTTGAAGATGTTTTTGTCCTTTACTTTTTTAATTAATAATTTTATTTTTAGAGTAGTTTTAGGTTCACAGTAAAATTGAGAAGCAAGTACAGAGTGTCCATACACCCCCTGCCTCTCACACACACTGTCTCCTCCACTGTCAACACCCCCATCAGAGTCGTGCATTTGCTACAATCAATGAACCTACACTGACAAATCATTATCACCCCAAATTCATTCTTGGTGTACATCTCATGGATTTTAACAAATGCATAATGACATGTGCCCACCATTACAGTGTCACACAGGAATGTTTACTCCCCTGAAAATCCTCTGTGCTCTACCTATGCACCCCTCCCTCCCCTCTAACCCTTGGCAACCGCTGATCTTTTTTACTCTCTCCATAGTTTTGTTTTTTCTAGAACATCATACAGTTAGAATTATATAGCATGTAGCCTTTTCTTATTGGCTTCTTTCACTTCGTAATATGCATTTAAGGTTCTTCCAAGTCTTTTCATGGCTTGGTTGATAGCTCATTTCTTCTTATTGCTGAATAATATTCCATTTTCTGAATATATCTCAGTTTATTTATCCATTCACCTGCTGAAGGACATCTTGGTTGCTTCCAAGTTTTGGCAATTCTGAGTTTATGAATAAAGCTTCTAAAAGCACCCATGTGCCAGTTTTCATGTGAACATAAGTTTTCAACTGCTTTGGGTAAATACTAAGAAGCATGGTTACTGTCTCATATGGTCAGATGGTTTTTGTATAAAACCATCAAACTGTCTTCTGAAGTGGCTGTACCATTTTTGCATTCCCACCAGTAATGAATGAGTTCCTATTGCTCCCCATCCTCACCTGCACTGGTCATTCTACTAGGTGCGTAGTGGTATCTCACTGTTGTTTTAATTTGCATTTTTCTGATGACATATGATGTGGAGCATCTTTTTATGTGATTATTTATCATCTGTATATCTTCTCTGGTGAGGTGTTTGTTAAGGTCTCTGGCCCATTTTTCTAAATGAGTTGTTTGTTTCTTCTTGTTGAGTTCTTTGTATATTCCTTTGTATAGTCCTTTATCAGATATTTTCAGATGAGTCTTTTACAAATATTTTCTCCCAATCTTATTCTCTTGACATGTATTTGCCTTTTCACAGAGCAGAAGTTTTTAATTTTAATGAAGTGCAGCTTATCAATTATTTCTTCATGGATAAAGTTTGTTTTTATTTGCTCATTATTTTCTTTTTTACTCTGATAAAGATTGCTGTCCTCTGAGCATCCTGCTGCCTATGAAGAAATGACTAATTGAAACTTTCCTCCTATTCTTTTCTCTGGTATTGATGTCTTTTCTGTGGATCCCAAAAAAACTGCTATGAGCATCGAATGAGATAGTGTTTATGAACAGGTTCGGAAAACTGAAAAGCAGCTGTACACATGTCAGGCAACATTATTAGTCTCTTGACAGCACTCACACATTCACATGCATGCACACACACACTTTTCTTTCTTCCTTCTTTGGTCAATGAGTTGTATTACCGATATAATTAAAGAGACCAATTTCTCATTACATTTGCCAATAATGTTTGGAACCTAGGAGATAAAAGGTGACAAATGTCTACTTTAATTCCAAAGGTGGTCAACTTTTACTATCTTAGGGAGAGAGTGTGGGTCTGTTTCAGTGCCTTCTGTCTCTGAATGCACCAAGAATTATTTTGTGATTTTGTGAGACTTCCCCAGTTTACATTATATCTTGCTTCAGGGTTTACTTTCCACTTAGTTTGATGTAACTAAAAAAACTGCAGTGAATTTTACTGAATAAGTGAAGTCTTAAAAAGAAAGCAGAGGGAGAAGAAGAGGAGAAAGAGTAAGAAGAGGAGGAGTAAGAGGAGAAGGAAAAAGAGAAGAGAAAAGGTAACACATGAAGCTGTAAGTTTCTGAGTTTTTTGCCTGAGATCTAGTCACAAACTATAGAAAGAAAGGTGTCATTGTTGGCAAACATCAATATGAGGTGGTTTCTGATAGCTCTTGTTACCTCTGTCCCACTGTAATAAGAATATTTATTTGGAGCCGTCTAGCTGGAGAGAAAGATCTTGAGAAAGACAATTTATTCCTTGTATCATCTTTCAGTAGATTTATTCCTTGGTACCTTATAATTTTTATTATATTGCAAATGACATATTTTCAAAATTACCCTCTCTAAATTTTTGTTGTTAGTCTATAATAATGTTGCTTCTATACATAATCTTGTACAAACTTGATGGACTCTTTTATTAGTTCTAACAGTTTGTCTATAGAATTTATTGATATTTCATATAGAAAATGATATCGTATGAAATTTTTTTTCTTTCAATCATTGTATCTTTTACTTAATTTTCTTTATTTTTATTGTTCTATCCAGACCTTCAGTGCAAGCTAAATAGGAACAGTGATAGCAGATAGCTTTGTCTTTTTCCTTTCATTGTCATTTTTCTTCATTTGATGCTATGTTGGCTGTGGGCTTTCAGAGGATAACATTTATCACGTTAATGAAGTTCCTTGAGTTTTGCCAAGTCCAACAAGTGGTAAATCCTGCCACGTCCAGTGCAGCTCTGGAGATGAACCTGAGTGAAAACGGTGGGAGATTGAGAAAAGAAAGAAGACAGGAAAGCTGGGATCAGGATGTCCGCTGTCCACTGATGGTGGAATAATGGCATCGGTTTAGTTTTGCAAGCTGCTTTTATACAAGAGCACACAAAAGATTATCCTCACCCAATCCACACCCTGTTAGATCTTTTGCAGTTCCATCTGCTCCTGGCTATGAGCATACTCTCTGCCTCAGAGCAACACCGCATTGTTCCCCCTCCCCCTCAACAGTTCGTACTTCCCCATTCTTAGAGGGTTCCTTGAGGCAAGGCAACCCTTGGTTGACCTCACAGATTGCAAGGACTTTGTCAGTTTACAACCGGCTCTCCACAGAGTTTTGTTTAAAAAGTCACATGTTGATTTAAATGATGTTGATTAATACTGAATCTTTTTTATGTATATATTAAGGAGATCATACAGATTTTCTCCTCAAATCTGTTAACAAACAGGTGTTTTTCCAGCAACAAAGGGAGATTTTTTTTTCTCATTAGCTCATAAATGCACACTCATTGTAGAAGATTCAACCAGGGTATGAATATGTCCCAGACACCTCCTGTGTGACACTTCAAATCATCTTGCTCCTGCCTCCTGCTCTGGCCAGTGCTGCTGCAATGGACTTCCAGGTTACTTCATGGCCACAACCAGACAGTAAATCCCCACCCTGTCTCAGATTTCTTGCCCTGTCCCACTGCTTTTTCCTCACCTCGGGCTTCTTAACGCAAGGGAGATGACTTAACACGGTCAAAAGAAAATTCAGAGAGCTTTACTTGATGTGAATATCTCATTGAGTGAGAAAAAAACTGAACAGAGAGAATTCAAAACTGTAAGTTTTTGAACTCAGCTCTCAGCAGTTACCACTGGGTATGTAAAGAAAACATGAAAGAGGAAAGCCATTGCTTTCTGCTATGATTGGTTCCTAGAAACATACTTCTTGTATGGTGTCCACACTGCATGAGGTTACTTGTTTGAGGCTAATTGGCTAGAAAGGTATAAAGTCATGCTGACACCAGAAGAGTTTAAGTTATTTTGAGATTTTTGTTTGTTGTTTGTTTTGTTTGTTTTGTGCTGACAATCTATTCAACAACTATAGAAAAAAAAGATATCATTATCGGTAAATGTCATTGTCCAAGTCACTCTCTTTCTTGGACTTATACACAAGTGGCTTTGCTTGTTCCTTAAGGCCCTTAAGCGAGTTCCAACCCACGATAGCACTTTGCTTAATGTACTTAAATATGAAGAGCCCAGCGAGACAACTAAGTAAGGATGCAGACACACAAACAAATAAGATTGCAAGCATGCTAAGGTTTATTCATACCAGATCCTGATGGTTTTCAGTCCTAGCAGACCACCCGGTGATGCTGGCTGAGACAGACACTTGATAAGCAGGAAAGATGCACCGAATCTGCGCTGGCTAGTTGCCGGTCAATCACCGTCGGTCAGCAAAGAGGCCTCTCCTTCGGATGGACAGAGTCTTGGGCCAAGAAGGAAATCAAGGGACGGAGAGACACGCTCTTGTGAGACAGAGAGAGTGCTCTGATTCAGGCAGAGAGTCCTGGAGATTTTATGTGTAGCGGTGACGTCTTCAGTGTCTTATCAGCCAGGAGCACGGGGGTCTGGTTATCACTCTGGGTCAAAACAATTTCACTCTTGGGGTAAACAATTTCAGCTCGGCAAAACAGGTTATTTAAATTTCTGAGGTTTAACATTAGTGGAGCCATTTTACACACATGTAATATAATTCAAATCTAGCTCACACAAGGGCAAATAAACTCACAATCCACATGTAATAAATCACTGTAACAGTCATAATGAGGTGGTTTATAATAGCTCCTGTTACTCCTATCCCACTGCAATGGGATTTTTGTTTAAAGTCAGAGTCGGAATTTCAGGGAGATCGGGACAGTGTAAGTTTTGGTTACGTGTCTTTGAGTGTTTGGTCTAGGGGTGTATTCAAACTGTGGGCTCCATTTTGGTTTTTCTTGAACATCTTTATTTTCAATATTTATTCTCCCTCTCCCTCTCTCTTCCTCTTTCTCTCAAATATATGATACTTATCTTTTCTCTTTGTCAGATATGTCCTCTTAATTTAAGAGCATTAATTTTTCCCCTGTCTGTTTCATGGGCTTCAAATCAACAAATACCTGAAGTTCAAGTACTTAAACATAATTCTCCTATCAGTTAACACAAAGTAATGAATAATATGAGCATGTTGGAAAAATAGGTTAAACTTCTTACTGTTTGATATGAAATACTGACATTGAAGAAGACAAAAATAAAACTTTAATTCACTCAAAAACAAAAGCATAGATTACAATCTGGTTGAGTGTTGTCAATTCAAAGAATATTTACAGCCAGTCTCCTCATAAGAAAAATTTAAATGTCCTACAGTACTACAACTCATATATGAAAAAAATAAATTTGACAACAGTTCTAAAAATTCACGTGACATTACTAGCTATAGGTTATAAAGCTAAAAGAAACTTTATTAAACTGTCATTAATTATAATAAATTTAAATTAATCATACTTGAGGGAAAAATGTTTTATCTTTTATATAAAAATGTGATATATTGTTATCATATAAAGTTATCAAGAAGTAGCCAAAAATTTTAAAAATAATATTTTTAAGTGTTGCAGAAAGTTAATTTACATAATATTTAATATATTATTATGCAATAATAATTATATAGTTATAATAATTACATTGTAACATGATTATTAATATATTACTTTTAAAATCCTTTGTTGCTTTTGATTTTTTAAGATGTTGTTATTTTGGATGATTTCTCATTTTAAATTAGTACCACTGTACCAAATTTCATATTTGTAATTAAAATTATTTTTTCTTAAAGAAGATATTCCTCCCAGATTGTATAAACTTCAGGTCCCCCAAAGCCTGGGTTTACCCTGGCCTCAGATTTCGTGTCCTATTGGCCCCAAAGGCATCAAACCCCAGGTCTTTGTATTCTAGGGTACACAGCCAAGCCTAATAAATCCCAGGATTTGGTGTCATAAATTCATTCACTGTGATTTCCCTCCTCATTAAGATCTAGGGATTTTCTTTTCTGTCAAGCTTGGCTATGCTTTTCTAAAGCATATTTGAAAACATTATATTCAGCATCCTATGAGTTGAGAAAAAGAAGGAATGCCTACACAAGCTTTATCAGCTATGTGGCTAAAAGTGAACTCTTTTTTTTTTTTTTGTAACTTTATCGATGCACACATACCATAGGATTCAAATTCCTCTTGAATGAAGTATGATAATGCTTATGTAGGCAATTTAATTTTCAAAGGTATTTTATAAATGTTGTCTCAAAGGACCAATGGAGTAGGTGTGTCAAAAGTGTTATCATCCCTAACAGATGAAGGAAACAGAACCTAGAGATGTGCCTTTTCTCAGGTCATGTGGTCGGAAAGTGGGAGGGCTAGGCTCCCACAGAACTGCCTACTCCACCACGACTCTCTCCCTCCTTTTCACCGGGATTCATAAGGAAATAGTTCAGCACATTTCCCCAAATCCATGACAGCACAGCCCCTGGTGAGTCTGCCCTAGAACAGGAGGAGAGAATGAAAGGAATTCTCCACTGTGGCACATCCCAGAATAGCCCCACCCAGATAAACGGTCTTTCCTAATTGAAATCTGTTGGAAAAAAATTATCTTTCTGAAAACGGGTCAACTGCTGTTGCTAAAATCGGAGCATGATTAGTTACAACTAAGCCTCTCAAAAAGTGTCATTTCCAAGCAGCTGATGGCAATATGGAAAGAACAGATGGCGCTGGAAGCATCTGCTTCTGGCAGAGAGTTGTAAGTGTTGTCACAGTCATTTCTGCTGCAGGTCTGACAATAAAACTGGAACTAAGATATCATGCCCCATCATCCTTCTCAAAAGTTGAACTACTGAGAAGGGATTTTTTTTTCCATATTGATAGATTCATTTGGTTCCATCTATTCTAGGATTAAGGTGAATTTTGGCATCTATTATTTATTAAATTTTAAATTAGGAGGAATGTTATTAGGAAACTAACCCTTATTTCATAGATATTTCGATGTCAGAATTTCAAAACCTGTTTTCCAAGAATGAAATTCCTCCATGTAATTATTATCACAAGCTTGTAGCTCAGCTCCAAAGCATTCTTGGCTTCTTTGATGATGTGAACCCTGGCAATTACCAATTGTGACTTACACATGATTGCAGTTGAAGATTCTTCTGAAATGACAATAAAATTTATTTGAGGGATAATCTGTTTTAAGAATAGGCTTGGAGAAAAAATTAAAAATAGAAACAAACAACTAACAACACTTCTCCAAAATGCATATATCTTCACCAAAATGCAAAATGTGTATCTTCTCCAAAATCCATCCAAGTTACTCATTGGTTTCCTGTCAGAAACACTTTGCAAAGCAGAAAATTAGAAATAGCCATGCCTTCCATGGCGTTAAGTGCCGACTCAAATGCCGAAAAACAGACATGTGCTATTTTAAAAATGAAAAGACTATAATTTGCTGTGTCCTAATGTATTGGTTTATCTCATATTCTTTCTTCCGTCTTCACCGTAATGTTTGTCATTACACCAAGGGCATTTAAAATGAAACAGAAGTAAATTCTATGTCCAGAAGTCTGACAAAATTGAAGTGTTGCTTGAATAATTTTTTTCAAATTTTTATTTTTCAATTAGAGTTGATATTCGATATTATTTTATATTGGTTTCAGGTGTGCAGCATATTGGTTAGACATTTATACAATTTATGAAGTGATTCCCTCCCCCTACTCCCTGCCCAATTAGTCTAGTATTGAATGGTTTTTTGAATAACTACTTTAAAATTTCTAATGGCGGTCTTTCTTTAGCACGACAAGGAATCTGTTGTCATGCACTAGCCAAAGCCAAGACGAGAAGAGCCTGTGTTAAGATTCTGCTGCACAGGCTCCCGCATCTGATGCTTGTACAGTGCTAGGTGGTCTGAATCTTTACACCTCCTATACTGGCGTCAAGAACCTTTCCCCTGCCATTCTCAGGGGTTTCCCCAAAGTCCGGCTAATGAGGGGCACCATAGCAGCTTTAACTCATTTGACAAAGAGGATTATGAACTTCGAGCCACCGTGTTACCAGATAATAGAAGGACCAGAAATCATGGAATTGCATTTCACTGTGACCAAATATCTTCTGTATAACCTATTAAAAATCACATACATTCTTGTTTGTTCAGTGGCTCCTGGGCTTACTAAGAAACATCTAGTTTTTCAGTAAATCCTACCTCTCTGGAAGTGAATTCCCATACAATCTCCCCTATAAGTAAATATTGTGGACATCTCCTATAGTTGTCTGATCAGCAACCTTCCTTTATGCTACTTTTGGGGAAGATCATGTGGAAAGCAGTGAGCCCCTCACTTAGATTCTGGGATGGAAATAGCAGTCCATGTACACAGTGATAAAACAGCTAATCAAGTTATTGTTTGCAGTCACCTGGGATTTCATGCCGATTGAGAGAGAAGCAATGAAAGTAGTGAAAAAATAGACATCATCTAGAGGTTTGGCTTGGAGCAGAAAGACTCTATTCTCTCTATATGCAATAGCCAATGAGACTTTAAATTATCTTCCATTGTAGAGAAGAGTCATCTCCATTTATGGACATAAGAAAGTGTGTATGCACAGGGTGGCCAAGAAGAGAAGGAGGGACATACCTAAATCTTGCTTGTCATGTGCCTAGCATCCCTTCTTTGAGTTGTCAGTCCTACTCATGATTTGGTGGGACGTTTCTCACATCACTCACCCCTGACTATAGGGCTTATAACCAAGTTAGACCAATCAGAATCTTTCCCTCAGATCTTAAATCTCAACTACAGTTACACAGGGCTGGAAAATGACTGCAGCTGAAGGCTTCAATAGCACTGTTTAAAGAGAAAGCTGATGAACTCCTGCTGTTGAGTTCTCTGGGACAAAGAACACTGCTGATGCAGCCCTCTACTTGAATGACACGCAATTTAATAAGACATTTATTTACCAATGACCTTCTAGGTACCAGGCACTGTGCCAAATTCTTTCAGATGTATAACATTTCATTTACTTCTTAAAATTGTGTAAAAAATAATACCTTATGGAGCTATTGCAGGTACTGTCAGAAGTCACTTCCATCTCTCGGACACATGTGAGTGCTCCGGCTGCTGGTCTCTGCACCTGTGCAGAGGCTGTGGCACAGAAACAGCCTGGATGCCCTCTGAACCTGGACGGAATAATTCCAAGGTGCATGTTTTGTCTCATTTCCCAGCCTTTCCCCATGGGTTTAGGGTTTGTAGACATTCAATATTATTTTATATTAGTTTCAAATGTAAAGCCTAGTAGTTAGACATTTATATAATTTACAAAGTGATCCTCCTGACTAGTATCCACCTGGTACTATAGACATGGTTATTACCATATTATTGACACATTCCCTATGGTTTACTTTATATCCCCATGACTATTTCATAATTACCAATTTGTATTTTTTAATCCCTTCACCTTTTTTTCCCACCCCAAACCCCTCTCATCTGACGACCATTAGCTATTCCTGTGGGTTTAGTTTTTATCTCCCATCGGACTTATAAAACACCCTTTCCTGGTACCACCCTTACCCTCAATTTTCATTTTCCCAAATAAAACCCTTTCTCTCAAATCCTTGTCTTTGAGTCTTATCCTTGGAGAAACCATCTAAAGCCTGGGGCTGTGATGTTGGATCTATGCAAAGATGTAGCTCAGAATATGGTGTGTATTAGACACCATGGAAATGTTAACCTGCCCAATATTATAGATGAAGAAACTGAGACAGAGGCGGGGATTGCCCAGCTAGTAGATAGTATATGCAGAATGGCAACTGGAATTTACTCTGCATGACAATTTAGATGTATTATTTAGACCAGGATTTCTCAACCTCAGCATGGTTGACATTTTGGGTTAGACAGTTCTTTGTTGTGGGGGCTGTCCTTTGTAACATAGAATGCTTAGCAACATCTCTGGTCACTATGTACTAGATGCCATAGCATGCCACCCCAGTTGTGAGAAGCAAGAATGTTTCCAAATTTCAAAATATCCCTGGGAAAAGGGGACGATTCCTCCATGTTGAAGACCACTAGCCAAGAGCTAGAGTCAGTTGCAAAAAACCCAGTGATAGCTCAGAGGTCTACACCAATGGAGAAAGGCAGAGTGACACACACACACACACACACACACACACACACACACACACACAGCTTATTTATTGACCTTGTATAAACCTTTGATTCAATCTTTCATCTTCTGACTCCAAATCTGGCCCACTTTCCATTAGGCTAGGCTCCCTGAGATCAACTGTTCCATTGTTCTGCTTGTTAGAAAGTTCTTTCCTATTGAGCCCAAATCTACCTCCTGGTAACTTACTTCATCAGCATGCCCTCCAGAGCCATTCAAAAGGCCTAATCCCACTTTATGGGATGGCACTTCAACTATGTGAACACAACTTTCGTGTCCCCTGCTCTATAGATTGATACCAACTATGTGCCAGGTGCTGTAGTCACAAAGGAAACAGTTGTAGAACTGCGAGTTCAAACAACTGCATTCTTCCTCAGATAGGAATTTGAGCAGGAATTTCTAAGGGCCTAGAGTCTGTGTATTTAGAGCTTCTGGGTAATTCTGATGTGGCCCATCTATATAGTCCAGTATTTAGGAACCTGGGACTTATAAAACACCCTTTTTTTTATTCCAAATAATTTATTCCTAATTTATTTCAGGCAATAGAGTTTCGATTAGTTTCTTAAAAGCAGCTACCTAAAAGATGATTTCTGAAAGTATTAAAAGAAACCTCTTAAAATAATATCTTGCATCTAGGACAAAGAGGTACATGTTTCTATCTGGTTTCATTTTTGGTAAAATAACTTTTATAAAGTTTATACAAAAAAAAAATAGCTTAAAAGTGATACCAGAACACCCTAGTCAGGCTTACTTCTCCAGATGGTGGGATTTAATTTTTTAATTTTTTAATTTAATTTTTCTTATTTGTCTTTATTTTTATTTTAAAGCTTGTGTGTCTCTGTGTGTGTATAAATGTACACACATGTATTCATATACATTGAAACCAATTTTTAAGTTGGCTGTCTTTTGCTATTTCTTATAGGGATGATGATATCTGTTAGAAATAAGTTACACACGTGCAGGACACAAGCATAGAACTGGACCATCTGGGGAATAAGAAAAGCATTAGAATAATAGATTTAGAAAAGACTCCAGGTCACCTTCTTTTATTTCATGAAGTGGGAAACAAGACCTAGAAGTCATGGGACAACAGCACATCAGATGAAGATGCTGATTTAAAAGAAAAAAACATAAAGAAAAAAAAGTGACAGCAGAGAAGAAAGTACCAAGGTTGGGTAAAAAAATAATAAAAATAGGTTCTTACATCTACTTAATTTAAAACACCATTTATTCAGCTCAGTGGTTAAACATAGTTCCTCATAAATGTGAGCGATTATTTAATACCATTTGCTTGAGGCTTTAATTCGCATGCCCTATATTCTATTTTAAGGGTTTCCAGGCTTCTCAAATGAGTGCACGATCTTCCTCTTTCTCTTTTAACTGCCTCTTATTTCAATTGAATAAATTATAACAGCTTGTTTTTTCTTGGAAAAATTTTTCTGATCTCCTATTCACTGCTGCCCCAACTCAAAACCCTTTATGTGACTTTAAGTCTTTGACTTTATGTGACTTTAATGTCTCTTCTTATGGATAGACCAGCTCATGTTTTCCTCACAAAAGTTTCCCCTTCTTCTTGGTAGAGTCTTATGTTATTTCTGTGTGCTAGAATCAGGGTCCAGGACAGAGGCTGTGGCAGGCACACCCCTTCCTTCAGCCAGAGGAGTTTGGCTAATGAGCACAAAGTTTGCATGTCCGTAAAAATTCCAACGACCCAACCCCCATTTCTTTTAAAGTGAAATATAAGTCCACATTTCAAACTACATCACAGCAACTGGATACCATAGAAGACAGTCTCTGCTCTGCTGGAGTGATTTTCTGGATCTTTTGAGGGTGATTCTATTTCTTGTTGCAAGAATAGTATGTGTGTGTGTGAGAGAGAGAGAGAGGAAGAGAGAGAGAGAGAGAGAGAGAGAGAGAGAGAGAGATTGAGAGAGAGAGAGAGAGAGAGAGAGAGAGAGAGAGAGAGAGATTGAGAGAGAGAGAGAGAGGGAGAGGAAGAGGGAGAGAAAATTCTAGCAATGTAATGTGTCTGGGTACCGGTGGGTAATGCTACTCTAAATAACTTGGACTTCCACTGGCTGGCTTTTGTTCATAAAATGCTAATCCTCTCAGGTGCAGATCTATATAAAACATTGGGGATTAAAGGTACACAGAAATCTCAAATCTCTTCTGCTACAAAAGGTAAAGACATGTTTAAATTAACAGTTCGAAATTATTTTGAGGGTACTAATGGGGAGCCATTTAAAAAACTTTCCAAATATTTGTTAAATACTAATTTATGATATATATCATGCAATGTGTTGAACTAATAATAAACACTAAACAGATTACTATATTTATGTTCTAGATTGTTTTTCAATGCACAGCTGTCTTTGAAAAAAATAATTTCTCATGTCAACTGTAATTATGGGGGAGGGAGTCATTTTATTTCAGAAGGAAAAGTAACAGCTGATATTTGAAAATAATTCCCCTTTGCTTGCATGCAAGATGAAGAAATATCTTAAATTTAATGTGCAGAGTCCCATGGTGCTGGATAGGGGCCCTACACAGAGTATTGTATTGCATGACTACTCTAGCTTTGGAGATGATAATCACAGTAGATACTGTCGTGCAAGGTTTTGCATAGATTACCTCTCTCATTTCTCACAACCACCATATGAGGTAGATGTCACCATTACCTACATTTTCAACAAGGATAGTGCATGGCAGAGCCAAGATTCAGATGCAGGCTCCTTGCCACAGCACTGAGGCTTCTGCACTGAAAATGCTCTATGGACTCGTGGCCTCCAGTCTGTTCTCTTTTAGGGGAAACTTCCTGGAGTTGTGGGAAAGTTGAAAGGAAGGAGCAAGTAAGTATCTCCAAGAGAGAAAAACTTCTGCAAAGCACGGACCGGTAGAGCGCTCTTGGCTGTTTTAGTGAGTTGGAAAATTGGGGGTAAACATTTGCTTATTGATTCTCAAGCCAATGGAAATGTTAAATTACTTTCACAGCAGTCTCATTTCTTTGGAATCATGTTGCACATTAATGTGAGGGACACACACCTTCTCCAGGTGTAGAATGGGATCACATTCGCTGCAGGGGCTGACTCTCTTTCTTGCGTTTTGTTTGCGGACTGGAGTAGGCCGATGCCTGAATGGCTGGATTTCATGTTGGTTTGGGGTCAGCTAATTAGTCATGACATGGCTGGTGTGGCTGGCTAGTGGCTCACCACAGTTGGCTGACACCACATGATGGGGCAAGTCATGTGAGTGGAAAAGAAACTCAGAATGGTAAACACAGACAAGAAAAATCATTTACATACTGTGAAAAAAAAAAAGACTAGAAAATGTCACTGTGGCAGGGAAACATTATGAGTAATTTCAGGGCAAACAAACCCATGAAACCCAAGGCTGATGCAAGGCAACTTGAGCCCTATCCCCCTTGAGATTTGCAGGGTGGATTCTGCAGCTAGATTTCCTGGGGCCGACTCCTGGCTCTGCTACTGGCCGGTTGCACGCTCTTTGGTGGCTTTTTAATCTCTCTGCAACAAAATTATCTCATTTGAGAAAAGGCATA
The DNA here is from genome assembly GCA_003508835.1 of Eonycteris spelaea. NCBI lineage: Eukaryota > Metazoa > Chordata > Mammalia > Chiroptera > Pteropodidae > Eonycteris > Eonycteris spelaea. Next base: position 1,635,948 of record PUFA01000067.1, on the reverse strand, counting down.
ATAATAGCATCTACTTTATAGGATTTGTTGTGAGAATTAGATGAATCGATTCATGTAAAGAAAGCACTAGAACAATGCTTGGCAACTGTAGCAATGTCTGGTATTATTTTGATGCTGATCGATGATCCCTACAGTCAGGTCCCCTTTTCTGAATCAGGGAGAGATTTCCTGTGCTGTACTAATCACTTTAACTCTCTTGTTTCTCACTGCAGCCCTAGGAGGTAGGCAGAAATTATTATCCCGTTTTCCCTGGTGAGGAAACGTTGAGGAGGGGAAAGTAAGTTTCCAAGTGCTAGAGTGGAGAGCTAAGGCAGGCATCTGCTCTCAGGCCCCAGTGCAATAAAGCCTCAATGACAAAGGCGCAGCCATGCTTCCCATCCATGATGTCATTTACCCCTCGAACCATGAGGTGCTTCCATGAGGTCATCCGTTGTGCTAGAGCTTCTTAAGATTCAGGTCCAAAGGCTATAGGAAACACATTTTAGACCCCAGCAATGTCGTGCCTGTTCCCCAGCTACAATTGCTCTGTTTTGGCCTTTCTCCATGTACAGTATAATTTCAGTCACGTTTAATGGATTCCCTCCGCTTTGCTGGGTAAAACCGAACTGGCAGCTCCTTGGGTGGCTGCTTTGCTCTCCCAGGGAACTAAAGTAAAAAGCAGGTGTTCTTCTCGGCTCAGCAGATGCTAAGGTGATAAGCTATACCTTTTAGAGCCCTCTGGGAGATTCAAACAGCCTGGGGCTGAGCGACTTGGGTCTTGTCCAGTTTTCTCCTCTCCAGTCGGCTCTGGTTATGGACGTGTGTCTGAGCTCCGAGCAGCAGCCTGGGTACCTGGGAAAAGGACGGAGCTCCCCAGATGGCTGGCTAGAGACCAAGGAGGAGGAGACTCTCCAGAAAGATGACACCAGTGGATCCCCAGGAGGTAACCTCCTTCACCACCTCAGCTCTTAGTTGTTTTCCTGGTGATGGCATTTTCCAGTTAACATCAGTGACAAGAATTTCCATTTCCTTTTAACTCCAGATTTTTAATTGTTTTATTGAGGTGTAATTAATACATAATATTGTTAGTTTTAGGTGTATGACATAATGATTCAGTATTCACATATACTGCAAAATGATCACAATAAGTCTAGTTAACATCCATCTAGATTGTTCCTATAATGAAGCTAAGTAGAAAAATGCCTTTTGGCAAGTATAAGCATAGCATTAAAAGTAATCCTTATTTCTATATTTCATTATTGACTTATCAAAGTACACAAATTTGTTTTATCTTGTGTGTAAATCTAAGATTGTATATTTTTATGTAACAAGGACTTTTAAAAAGAAATGAAATTGAGATTCATTTCTGCTTTTCACCAAAATGTATTCCTGGTAGCTATGTCATACAGTGGAACCTTGTAAAGCAAAGTATATTTTTCTATCAGGACAATGTAACCATTAAGGTTGCATTTCCGGACAGAAACTCAGTAGCTAATAAATAATAAACATCAGATAATGTTAAAAAAGCCAAGATATAACATTTAAAACATTTAAAGTCATCTAATATGGTAAAATTATGTTCCAATTCTACAAAACCAGGGTGTTATTTATTTTTACTAAATTGTTTACATAAAAATGCAACTCTATGTGCCTCTAAAATCTGGTCCCTTTAAAACTATCAAACTAGCACAGATAAAAGGAGACAATATTTAAATGCAATAAACATAAATTTATCCATCTTTGTAGAGCATGAAAAAGTTTCATGGGAGAATATTTACATGCTCACGTTTCCTTACAAAGTTGTTCAGGAAAGTATAACCATCAGCTTATTAACCTGTGAAATAATGAGCCATTCAAAAAATCAGCCCATTGACTTTTTCTACAGTCTTGAAGGTCCCCAGCTGGTAATATGTGGGAGGAAGGGAAGAATGAACAGTCTGAGTCACAACGAGGTGGGAAGGAGGGCGTAGAGGAGGGAAGTCTGCAGGAGCTGGCATGGGTCCCTCACGGTCCGGCTGCTCCTAGTAGGTACTCGATTGATGAATGCTTTTGAGAGAAGAGGCACAACTCTGCATCCACTTCTTGTACCAATTCGGCTTGTACCAGCTCTGAATTTCAGGAATTGTGTGAGCTGGTTATTAAACATGGCTATTATTGAAATTTAAGTTACATAAACTTACAATTAAATAGATTATATAAAAGGCAACGATGTATGAGAAAAACTAAGGTAATAAATACTTGACTCATCACACATTATTTTACTACATTTGATGATTATCTATGCTCTTGAGACTATTGATGTACATTGCCTCCAGATGGTACAAATACTCCATGATGTGCTGCTCCACATCTTTTCCCAGTGACATCTCGCTGATAGTTTAAAATCACCATTCAGGGAGGTAGATGGGATAAAAGGGGTGAAATACAAAATCACCGGGAGTGTTTACACCATGGTAATCATCAGATCCTACAAATCAGTGCTTCTTCCCCTCGCCCCAAACTGGTCATCAAACATTTACTGGCCACCACAGTTTGTCGCTCTGCCTTCTTATTGTCTGTGAAACAGAATTTAGAGTTAGCTTACCAGACCTATAAGAGAAGCCAGAGACTCTTTGGTCATTCACAAATAATGCATAAGTTTGTTAGATTTCGGTAGCTTCCCATAAAGAGGTAGGTTTGGGCCATAGATCTCCTTCCCTCCCCTGTAACCACCCCACAACCCCAACCAGGGCATATGGCAGGAAAGGACAACATCTCAGGACTGACTTGATAAACCTTATTAGCAGTTTTGGCAAGCTCAGTGAAGCCCCAGGTTTCTGGAAGCCCGCTTATTTGTTCAGGACAGAGAATTCTCCTTTCAGGGGATGTAAAACAGTAAAAAGGAATGGTGGCCAACTGTGGGCATCCATTATGCTAGTTTACAAACCAGTCACCTTGCTCATGTGGGGCCAAAGACCATTTCCCAATCTGCCACATACTGACACAATTTTTTAAGACACAATAAAAATGAATTTCTAGAAAAACGAAATGAAAATATATACAAAGATATGCAAAACATAAGCCCCATTTTTTTTTTTGTAATTAGATTCAACAGACATGGTCAAATTGCTGTAAAAATTCGAAATGCTTACTCCAAGTTTCTATACTCTTCTTCCTGTGAACCTGTTACAAACGGTTTGCAGATCAGCAGCATAGAACTGTTTAATGCATATGGAAAGCAGTGATACCTGCACCAGTCTCGTACCTGCCTCTCAGGGCTGATTCCTTGATTAGGTTTCTTCAAAGACCCGCCACCCTTCACCCTCTATTCATGTCCTCCTCCGAGCAGGTGCCCTTTTCCTCTTATTTTATATGATATTTGAGAGCTGCTAGAGTGTGTCATGAGTATAAAGTATTTAGAGCAGTAGTAACTTAATACCAGAGCTCATCTGACAACCTCCCCCCAGACTGTGGGGCTGGCTCATCTTTCGGGTGACCTGTACCTTTTGAGGAGCAGATGAAGGGAGGATTTAAGGAACATGCTCCAGCCAACTTGTGGGATTGTTACTTCATGACCTAAAAATAGGTCCATGTTTGCCTAGGGCCTCCTTACACAGACAGTTCGTTCATACCACTTTACTTTTAAATGCTGTTTAGCTTTTTCCTGTCATCAAAACAAAGCATGGGGCTAGGTCACACCTCAGCTGTCCTCTCTGAAATAGAGGGAAGACACAGGGTATCTTTGGCATTTTGCCAGATGATAAAAATGCCACATCTGAATTTCATGTGACCATTACCCAGTATCATCCAGTTTTGTGTCTATTTACAGCCATTGTCACTGATTACATCACCCCCTCTGCGGAAGGAATTCTCAGTCTGCTCTGGTCTTACTAGTTGCACCAAGTGTTTATTTGCACTGGATCAACAAATCGTAAAACCTATTTCATTTTCTGTCCCACAGATTTTAACAAGATAGAGCCATCTCTTCACAGCTTCCAGAAATTTGTTCCTACAAATTATGCCAGCTACACTCAGGAGCATTATCTGTTTGCAGGCAAGAAGATTATCATTCAAGAGTCGATAGAGAGCTACGGAGCCGTGGTGTGGCCAGGGGTGAGAAAGCTCTTACCCCGGGATGGCAGGGTTTCTGGAGACGATAGCAACACTTCCGTCCATCTGTGCTGCCTTTGACAGCTTGCCAAGTGCTTTCACATCCTGCGCTTCTCCGACCAAGGGTTAATTGTAGACCTCCAGGCTTGTAGACCTTGGGCTCCACCAGTGCACGGCATCTGCCCCATAAGCATTGATTTTCCTTTATCCTATATTCTTAAAACATTATCGTGTATATTAATACAAACTTGAAAATATCATGAAGTAGGCTGAAAAATTCATATGAATTGTTAAGAAAAAACATTAGGTCTTTAGAGCTTAGATTTTGCAGTACATACCTCTGGGCCACTCCCACAGACACTTGGGTGCTCATTTCCTTCTCACACCGTGGATATTCCTTCTGGTAAACGTTTAGGAAGCATTACTCCATCTCACGTCCTTCCTGCAACAGCCCCATGAGGACGGCGCTGAATTGGGGAAAACACTCTGAATCTAGGGCAGGAAAACTTGCTATGTCCTGGCTGTGTGGTCATGGATGTTCAGTTCACCTCCATTTACCTTTGTTTCCATCTTTAAAGGTGGGGAGTGGTAAGATCCAGTTCCAAGATGGTCACGAGAGTTCCGTGTGGTGGTTCACCTGAACTCGTGTTAGCTGAAACTGTTGATGCAGTATTGTTCATTAATGATAGCGAATTAATGAAGCAATGAAGGAAAGTTCATTGATTTGTTAAGCTATTCCATGGGGGCATGATGCAGAGTCAGGCTGTGACAGTGGCCTCGGACTCCAGCACCGTCGTTTTTCCCCCTGCAGAGGTTTTCAGCCTGTGCTGAGAGAGGCTCCCAATCAGAACAGCACAATTGTTAGTTAGCATGGATGTGAATCATACTGGGATTGTGTTAAAATGCAGATCTGATTCAGGAGGTCTGGGGGTGGGTGGAGAGGTCTGCACCTCTTCATTCCTTAGATGATCCCAGGTGATACAGACCTGCGAGTCCGGGGACCACGCATACACTGAGCAGTCATGATTAGAGGTTACATGGAGCTCCCTCAGAGCAATCTGAGGTACTGGTGGCAAGTGCAAGGGGACAGAAGGTGGGGAAAAGGACAAGGGGCTCCAGGCTCTTAGAGCTCCACCCCATCGTTCTCCCTGTAACCAAAGAAGCTAGATTTTTACCCTCTTTGCATGTAAGTATGATTTCCTTCGAATGAAGGCTTTTCTTTGGCTTAACAATGAATTTGAAAACTACCAAACTACTGCACAGCTTCCTATTATATTTGGCAAATAGATAACTATAGAAGAGGTTCAGAGATTAGGAATGGAAAAAGAATATCTGTCCACTGGACTATTTTATTCTCAATAAGGCCTCAGGTCCTCATGCACCAAACCCTGGCCTCTCTTGGGTCCTCAATTCCCTAAGTGCAGCCTTCGGTGAAAGAGATCCCTTTAGGAGTTTGCTAATAGGGCTAGCAAGAGGTGGGGAAATGTTTGCAATGTCAAAAGATGTAGCTGCTCCTGAAGAAAGCCTTTTCTCCAGAGGGCACCCCAATGGGGCCAGCCTCTTACAGAGCAGGGCACTCGAGGAAGGAAGCCTACAGAGGAATATCTTCTCAGAAAATCCCTCAAAGCATATGTCCTTTTAATGGCTCTTGGTGACACTGTCTTCCTAATATTGAAACCCCACTTAGCAAATAATTACCCTTTCTTCTCAAGGGATGTTTGATTTCCTACGTAAAGAGCTACCTTAATTTATTCACATATATTTTTCTAATATCTCCTTGTCACTACTCAGTGTGGTCCCTGGACCAGCAGCACTGGCATCACCAGGCAGCTTGTTAGATAGAAATGCAGTCTTGAGCCCCTCGACCCAGATCTACTGCATACAGATGTGTGCCTTTAACCAGGCCACCAGATGATTCGTGTGTACACTAAAGTTTAGGAAGTACTGTTTGGATAGTCTGTTTCATAGAGGAACTACTCTGAAAAACAAAAACAAAAACAAAAACAAACAACTGCCCAGTAATCCAGAATAGCAAAGTCCTAACTCACTTGAGTTTTGATAGAGGATAGGAGAGAGGTGTTGAGGAAGTTTATGCAACATTTTTAAAGCAGTAGGAGGCCCAGCGTGACTAAACCTGAGCAAGAAGTTGCTGTTCTGTAGGCCTCATGTCCCAGATTTGTAAGAGATGAGCTAATCTTCCTGTTCCTAATCTTCATGTTGATCAAAGGTCTTCTGGTGCAGGCGATTTAACAAACTAATTTCCTTCATTCCTTTGATGCATATTATAAGTTTATATTCCAGAGGTCCAAATATGAAATTAAATGTAATTTTGATTCTTATTAACCCTTCGATAAACTAAAACTATTAAAGACACGTCTTACAGTATTTAACTTGGGCTAAGGGATTGGAGTCACTACTGGTTTCAGTGTTCCAATACCTAGGTGACAACTGTGAATATTGTTTAGGCTACAGCTCTGTGTCAGTATTTGGAAGAACATCCAGAGGAACTCAATCTCCAAGATGCTAAAATACTTGAAATTGGTGCTGGACCAGGCCTTGTTTCCACTGTGGCCAGTATTTTAGGTTTGTTTATTTTATTCCTGACATTTTTTCCTAAGAACTTTATTGTGACAAAAATAATAACGAGTGCTTACTGTGCCAGGCTGTGATTTAGGTGCCTGGCCATGATTTTACTCATTGAACTCCTCAGTCTCCCCAATACCATGAAGTAGAATTACTGCTGTTATTCTCAGAGATAAGATAATTGTGTTTTAGAGAGATTAAGTAACTTGCCCAATACACCCATTACCATATGATGAAGTTGAAATTCTGGAGGTGTGCCTTTCAAATCCCTGTTGTAAACAACTATGTTATGCTGTCTCTCTATTTTTGTTGCAAATACTGTAACTAACATTTTGAAGGAGACAAGTGAATTAATCCAAAGTGAAGACAGATGTACATCCAAAATGCAGATCGTGCATTCCTAGGCAGTGGGCAAGAGGTGGGTATAAATCGGGCATACTTCTGCGTACATTATGACAGTTCTTCTTTTAAAAACAACGTGGAAATATGGTGATCTAACTTTAACATGCCTAAGAATTAATTTAATGAATTTAGATAAGGGGGAGAGTCATGCAAAATAGATCATCGTTTGTGGAATGTAAACTGGGCACTGATTACTTCATATAAGAGAAAAAAATGTTCAGATAAATACGATTTAGAAAAAACATTATGCATTATTATATTAAGCAGATGCTAAGAATTTAGTATGTTTAGCTAACTATCCTGAAATCTCCCAGCATTGCGCCACTGTTTAACTTACAGTTTCTTAAAAGATGGCACCGTGAATCTACTTCGGCGGTTCTCAACCAAATGTCAATTTGCCCCACAAAGGACATTTGGCCTTTTCTGGAGGCACTTTTGATTGTCATGACTTGGGGGTGGGGTGGGGAGGTGCTAGTGGCAACTAGTGAATGGAGACCAGAGATGCTGCCAAACATCTTACAGTACACAGAGCGGGCCCCCACCGGAAAGAATTATCCAGAGAGAATTATGTCAAATACATCCAGCCCACATGTCAATAGGGCCGAGATTGAGAAGCCCAGTTCTATTTTTTTGTTTGTTTGTTTCTCTCTGAGAGTATATGTCCACTGGGGCTGCCCAATATTTCTAGATAATTATTATACTTTTCCCCTTTATTTCTTAGGAGCTCAAGTCACAGCAACGGATATGCCTGATGTCCTAGGAAACCTTCAATATAACCTTCTAAAGAACACACTTAATTGTACAGCACATCTGCCTGAAGTGAGAGAACTGGTATGGGGAGAAGGCCTGGAACAAAACTTCCCCAAGTCAACTTTTTATTATGATTACATTCTGGCCTCTGATGTGGTCTACCACCATTATTTCCTGGACAAGCTGCTCGCTACCATGGTGTACCTTTGCCACCAGGACAGTGATGCTTTGGGCAAACAAATTCAGATTCAGCACTGATTATGAATTTTTGGATAAATTCAAGCAAGTTTTTGATACAACATTCTTGGCTGAATTTCCAGAGTCATCAGTTAAAATTTTTAAAGGAACGTTAAAATGGGACTAAATTACACAAAAATGCCTTTCAAAACACTAGTAGTGCTTTCGAGTAGTGCTAGTGTTTATTGTCAATAAAACACTTCTTTTATGAGATTGAGAAGATAATGGATGAAAACAACTTGTACACCTAAAATAAACAGAACTAAATATTATAGCAGCTTTCTAAACTAACCTGTTTAAAAGAATCTGGTTAATCTCTATCTGTAAAGAATAACAAGAAAACATAAAATAGCTTTGCTAACTTCCAAAGGTCTCAATTAAATGTTTAATAAATTTTACATGAATAAATTAATAAACAAGTGGATTTCTTCCTTGTTATTTCTATTGTAGAGCACAGTTTTAGACTTTGTCAATATACTTCTGTCACACGCTTTTTGACACTAAGCTTGATAGGGTCCTTATATCTTAATTTAAAGAACCTACTTATATGAATTTTAGCTGTAGCAAAGGGAGAGGATATTGAGAGATAGAAAACAATTTTAGGTTTAACAATGACTAAAAGTGAAAAATTTGGAAACAGTGCTGGAACAAGGATGCTACCTTAGGAACTTCTTAAGAGAATTTAATCTACAAATACTCTTCCTCAGTGCCAATTGCCGAGGACTATTTCAAGTTAGATTTCTGGACTGTCTGATTTTTTTTTTTAATTAAAATGTCTTAGAAAATTAGGAAAGAATGAAATTTTTATTTGTTCTAATTAAGGAAGGCTACAAAACCATCTATATTATAAAATGCTACATTGCAATTATAAAATGCTAAAAGTTTCTCCCTTGAGATGGGAGAGCAATATCAAATACTGAGTAATAAATAAATGGGTAAAAAGTTTGAACAGAAACTTTACCAAAAACAATAGACAAATATCTAATAAACTTGTTATTTATTAAGGAAATACAAAATAAAACTGCAATGAAATAAATAGCAGTACAAAACCACTAGAATGGCCAAAATTGAAAAGGTGACAATACCAAGTGTTGACAAGGTGTAAAATCTGTAAATCTCACACATTGCTAGTGGGAATGTAAAATCATACCAACATTTTATGCCAGTACCATTTTAGTTTAATAGTTTCTTAAAATGTTAAAAAGATACAGCCATTTCATTCCTAGGTATTTACCCAAGATAAATTAAAACATATGCCCATACAAAAAAAAACTTGTAAATAATTATTCATAGCAGCATTATTTATAATAACCTCAGATATAAGCAATCCAAATATCCAGCAACCAGTGAATGAGTAAACAAAATGTGGAACATCACACAAAGAAATATTACTCAGGAAAAAAAAAGAAATAAGTATATGATACACACAACATGGGTGAAATTCAAGGACATTACACTAAATGGAAGACATAAAGAATACATATTGTATGATTTCATTCATATAAAATTTCTAGCAAAGTCAAACTGTAGAGATAGAAAGCAAGTCTATGGTTTTCAGAGGCTAAGGATGGGAATGGAAACTGACTACAAAATAAGTCAAAGGAACTTTGACAAAAATGTTCTTAAATTTGATTGTGTTGATGATTGCACTATAGACATTGAAATGTACACTTAAAATTGATGCATTTTTTGTCATATTAATCATAACTCAATAAAGTAACAAAACTCTAAAAAAACTCACAACTTGCCCCAAATGTTATGCAAATTCATTTAAAATCTCCTTTTTCAAGTACACCACATAGAGAAATCTATTAAGAAAAATATAGATTTGGGGACCTGCCCCCAAATCTTTCCTTAAAACTTACAAATGAATTTCTTTCACATTCTCAGGACAAATGGATATGATGATCATATGCTTATTTTCTTATTTTCTAAGTGAATAGGTCTTGTAGAAAAGCTGTCCCTTTAGAAAAGCTGGATTGATTACAGTTATAATTTTTGACATTAAACTTTTATTATAAAAAATTTAAATATATAGAAATAGATAAGTTGTATACTTTAAATGTGTGCAGTTTATTATATGGCAACTATAGTTCAATAATGCTGTTTTTAAATAAGTAGATAAAAGTATTATAAATCTCCATCCCCATGTTTTCAATTTATGTGGAAAATCTTGTTTTATCTATATCTCCACCCACTTTCCTGCTCCTGTATTTGAAGTAACACATCCTTTCTTCTGTCTATTGTTCATATCTAAGACACATAACCATATTATGACATCTAGTTAAAAATCTAGTTTTCCAATTTGAATGATCTCATAAATGTTATGACATTTAGTTCATTTGAATGAGGACCCAAATAAGGACCACAGGTGATTAATTACTTGATTGGCATGCCCCTTAAATTTCTTTCGATCTTGCCATTACTTGTTGAAGAAGCTGAGTTGTCTGTCCTGTAGCATTTCTACCTGCTGCATTAAGCTGACTACATGACTAGCGTATCCTTTAATATGTCCATCTTCTGTTCTTCCTGTAAATTGTACATTTTAAGGACTAGGGCTTAGAATCATCCAGGCCAAGTCTAGCCTAGATCAAACTCTAGCCAAGTTATATTTGTGAGTGAAAAATGATTGTTATTGGAAGTCACTGAGTTTTGAGGTAGCTTGGTACACAGAATCATTGAGGGATATGTTAAGAACTTTAAAAATCATACATAACATGAAAGAATTATGGAAGATGTTTCTAGTTGCTTTGTATTCTATTCACACTTTGGATATGACCTGGCATACTCAGATTCTAGAATGAATTTGTGATCGGAAATATGGGCAATCCTATCTGCATAGTGAAAATGGAGACATCTGGTTTTGATACTGGAACTGTAGTTATTCATGTATGAACCTTGAGAGGATATGGCTTAAATGAATTATACACTTGCTTAATTCTTTGCTGTCCTTTCACAAAAGCAGCAGCTCTAAACAATACTAAAACACCGCCTGGTAAGAGTAGGGTGCAGCCAGCTCCCTGCCCCATAGTAGGGGTAGACAATTTCATATCGATTGTCTGGCCGCTGCTGCTGGGCCCTATAATGAGGACCCAGCCCCTACTGCACCTGGAGCTCCCCATGCATTTCTTGAGTAGTTTATCCAAACCCACCATGGACCTAATCCTCCCTTCCACATTAAAAGAAAGAAACAAGAACAAAAACAAAAACAAAAACCCTAGGAAAAATGTTATTAGGGAGGTCTGGAATGATGGTTTTATGTAAAAATGTTGTATTTGAAGGATCCTAGAATTTATCATATCTTGGCATAACTCAGAAGGTAGTATTTCAAAATAAATTACCAGGAAGTTTCTAACTGTAAAACTACATTAAAATTGGATACTAAATTCATGTGCTAAAAAAAAAGTGTGATGTCACTAAAATGGTGGCCCATTTTGTAAGAACCTTCAAAAATTCTTTCTCCAATGAAACAATGAGAAAACCGGCAAATACTGTCAAAAACTTTCTAGAACTCTGGAAGGTAACCAGCCATGTAGCAATGAGGCATGTTTGCTCAGTAAAAAGGGAGAATCTCAGTAAGAGCAGTGTACTTACTCTGTGATATTTTAAACTGCCCTGTCCCCATCCCATCCCATCCCATCCCATCCCCAACTCTGTGGTAGTCTTGAAAACCAGCAGCCTGGCAGTCACTGGAGTGAGCCAGATAGGGCTGGAAGCTCATCAAACATGCATATCCAGGGAACTGTCATTATTTGATTTGTCTGGTTTCCCTAGAAGACCCTATGTGCAAGGCCATCTTTATGAGACTGAACTCAGATCTTAGGCCCAGAAGCCTTTTCCAAGGGAATGTCTGTCCAGATAATTCCAGGCAACTGTTTAATTTTGTGGCTGCCTGAGATGGTGGATTAACAGTTGGGACTAACCCAAACGCTGAAAAGGAAATGTTGGGGAATGAGATGTTCACAGGGGCTTGGAAAGCTCTGACATACTCCCACGTGTATTAGAAGGCCACACATGTGGTAGAGCTGTACACATTCTCAGAAAAGACCTGAGGACCCACACTCTCATGTCTGGCTGACCCCGATGCTCTGTGAAAGCAGGTAATACTTACCATATGGCAAAATCTGGGTTGTTAGTCAATCAGCATGTGCCCTTGGGCAGTCTCCCTATTTTTTCTGAGCTTTTCTCAATTTCCTCATTGGACTGAATCCCTATATGCACGGACCTGCATGTGTGTAGGTCAAAGTACATGTGCTTGTGAGGGAACATGCCTGTAGCTATTCATGGATAGATGGTTCAGAAATTGCATGCAAAATGTTTGCATGCTTATATTATTTTTTTGTAAAGGCTCTGTTTTTATCAGATAAAGGGGTCATTTGCCCTAAAACAGTTATGAACAACCAGACAAAATTCCTGGTAAGTCTTCTAGAGCAGTAAATTCTAAGGGAACAAGATTTAAAAATCACACACACATACACATACACACACACTTACTGTAAGTGCACAGAGGCTTTTTAATATTGTCTATGTGTATTGTCTACCTGGTGATTATTTTATGGATAAAGGATGAGAGATGCAAGTTGGTAGCCAGAAAGATAAAAGTGATAAAGTTAAACATACACAAAAATACAGTAAGCACTGAAAATCTATTCAAGTAACTGCAAGATTGTAAGAAACATTATAAATTACCCCTAATTTTCTGTCTACAGATTACTTTTCTAATCTCAAACTTTGTTTATGAAAAATTAAGACCAACTTTAAGAAGTTTCAATATTCACTTTTATTATTTATTAAAAAATTAAGGTATCAGAGTGTATATGGTATACTGTGATCTTGGTTTTGCACATTTATTCACGTGTTTACATCATTTCAACATTAATAAACATACCATATGTGTATCTTTACAATACCTGATAAAGATTAAGCTATCTGGCACTTATACATGTATCATTAGTTCATTCTGATGCTTTCCATGTCAAGAGGATGTTAAAAATGATTGGCCTGAAATAACTACAAGTCGAAGATTTATTGAAGCAGTTATGCTCCAGCAATTGCCACGCATTTATTTATGCCCCTTTAATTTTTTTCCCCTTAATTGAATATAAACGTTTAAAAAAAAAATCAGGAAGTGAAGATCTGTTACTTTTTAGTCCAATAAATAATTTTAGCTACACTTAATGTAGCTTTTTAAGGCCTTCATACAATTGAAAAAAAATTAAAGTTGAGCATGTTAAAACCCTGTTCATTTATAAAATAAAAAAAAGAGAGAGAGAATTTTACAGGTTTGCAGTTAAAAGTAACTGTTCAAAACTTATCATGCATGTAATAGCTGCAACCCAACTGAAAGTCCTTGGTGCTGGCAGCCAGCCAGCAATGTGAGGCATTAAGAAAACACCATGATGTCAGAGGTCTAGATTTACATGTATGAAGCCACACGCCAGCAAATTCTCTAATACACAGCATTTTAATAATCAGTATTTGATAGTGGATCGAAACATGCATTAGACTAAAAATGCCACAAATTTGTTTTTATATCCATTCACTATAAAACTTTTTTTTTAAATTTAAAGTCTTGGTTGCCATTTTAGAACACACAATAATCAGGAGGATACATGATGGGGAGCCAGTTTTCAGTAAAAGACGCACAATGGGTCCATCCAAGTAACTTCATCAGCTATAACAAAACACAATAATATATTATTAAGGTAAGAAACAGATTTTTCAAGTTCAATATTTAGGGTAAATTCTGTACTAAATATTTAGGACTAACAGAGTAGCAGTATGTAGCACTTTCCTTCCATCCCATCCGCCTTCTTTCTTACCAACCAATATTCCTTACTATCAACTAATCAACTTTCCTACCAACCAACATATCCTGGTGATTATTATCATCCCTGCTAATCTTCCTTCCTACCTTTCTGTTTTTCTTCCCAATTAACTTACTTGCTCCCTTCCTTCCTACCAACTTAGTTTCCTTTCATTCATTTTTTTCTGAGTGCCCACCGTAAGTCAAACACTGTTCTAGGAATTGGGAAAACAGCACCAAACTCACTTCCCCCTTATAGGAAACTTATGTTCTATTCAGGAATATAAAACAATAAAGAAGCAAATTAATGAATAGATGAATAAACGAGATATCAGGTATACAGTAAAAATAAAGCAATATAATAAAGAGTGACTAGGAAGTTAGATAGTCAAGAAAAGGATCTCTGAGGAGGTGACATTTAAGCCGAATGACAGGAAGAAACCTACTCTGTGTAAATCTGGGGAAGAGCTTTCCTTATAGCTGAAATAGTTAGGTCCTCCTGTGGGAAAGCACAGGGCTATTTTAGCCAAGCAGAGAGGAGGCTAGTATGGTAGAAGCAGAGTGAATAGGAGAAGTATGATCTGAGAAGTATGGGCTGAGAGAAAGGCAGAAGCCAGATCACAGGGGGCCTTATGGGGCACAGTGAGGAGTTTGGATTTTATTCTAAATGTGGAGATTCCCCAGGTGTCTAAAGCCATCATTTCCAGCTGTCGTGTGCAGAAAAGACAATAGGGGAGCGGAGTGGAGAGGAGACAAGTTACAAAATATCTCTGATGTGAATATCTGGGTGGATCACTGGCTTCACAAATGTCAGACCTCGCAGATTATAGCCTATGTGATGATAATCACACTGGACACTTTAACAATTCCAGAAAGAGTTCTTTTACCCTGTTCAAAGATCTGAAGGCGCTACTTTAAAATGTCTTACAATGTGGAATGATTGGTAAAGGTATACAAAAAAGAGTCTAAGAGTAAAGATAACCTACGATTTAATCAAAAATTTCCACAGAAATTTACTGGTCAGTTTTATATCCAAAGAATATCTTAAAAATAAAGAGCAGAACTTTGGCTGCATTTGATACAATCGGTATCCCCCAACCTCCCTATATCCTTTAGGCATAAACCAATTACGTACGTACAAAGACAAGATGAGGCTATAAAACAATTTCTATGGAAATCTGCAGTTTTTACACTTGACAATTAACTTCCACAGAAAGCGCAACCATAGACTTTCTCTGCTTATAATGTGACATATGAAAATAATGGCCTATGATTTCAAATGAAGAATAAAATCAAATGTAAAACTCTAAAAGCTCAACCATTTTAGAATTAAGCCAACATGTATTTAAAGAATTACCTGTTTCCTTCATAAAGGAAAACTTCGTCTTCTAACTATATATCGAGTTCATAATGCATTTTGCCTATGCTGAAAACACTTGACACTAAGTTGCAGGTGAAAACAATTTGAGCATGGTTATTGGCTAACAGTTATACAAGTACACATTTTAACTTAGTGTACATTATTTGCTTCTATATATGTGGGTTATCTCTGGAAAGCTACATAAGAAGTTGATTACAGTAATTGCCTTTGGAGATATCTTGATGGCTGGAGAAATGGAAGATTTTATACATTTATTCCCTTTTGTACCTTCTGAATGCTGAACCATGTAAATTTTGCAAATCTGTTAATTAATGGATACATATAAATAGACATATACGTATATATGCTTTTTAAATTTTAGTATATCATCTGATGGGATCATATCCGAAGCAAGTGCCTCAAACTACAGTATTCGGAAATTTCAAGTAATAAAGTCTATATCTGGAGTAGGGGTGGGAAGAGAAAACACCTGAGGCTAAATACAAGTTTTCTGGACAGGAGTGAAAAATGTTTAAAAATTTAAATCGCTTATTGATTGTCTCTTATGCATGTATTTTTATAGTTAACATTAAGTTGATTAGAGTAAAAATTAGCCACAATAAAGTCGGTACTATTATTATCACTACCATGAGGTTTTTAAGTTACCTCATCACTATGCAGTACTAAAGTGACCTTTAATGGTGACAATTTAAATATTACTTACTTGAATACAATTTTTCCAGTTTTCTTTTGTTGGCTTTTCTTCCACAAGTTTAGTTGCAAATTTAAGGCCTCTCCCATACATTTTATTTACTAATGCATGCTTGTATGCAAATGTCAAAACCTATAATATAAAACAAGATAAAGCTTATTTATGAGATATTTACATTTTAAGGCATATAGTTTTAATAATGAAAGAATTAGGCTTTTGCAATAGTTTTTAAAATGAACATGTCATATCAAGCAATTTCAAAAGCTTTTTAGAAGAACAATTAATATCTTCAAAAGAGGTGGGTATTCCACGAACAGATATTTATCTTAGGGGAAAAAATTATTATGATAAATCGCTAGTCGTTGGAATCCATACCAAAACACCGCTTCATGCAAAAGAAAGTAAGGCTTAGAAAAATGATTACGATAATGCAAATTACCATAGTTAATCCCCAAAACAAGTGTCTATCTACTAAAACAAAATAATTGTTTGTGCTGAGACAAAATTCCATGATTTCATTTATTTTTTTATCTCCAGAGGAAAGGAATATTGACAAAAACTTATAGTTCTATAATCTCTACTATAAAAGTTACAGTAGAGAGATAAGAGAGATTTAAAAATGTTTTTACAACCAAAATCCAAAAAGTTTATGTGTTACTTTTTCTAAACTGGGTTTTAAAATTGATTAGCTATAAATCAAGATGATAATTAGTTAGCAGTTAAAGAGTTGGAGGAAAATGACTAATATCTAAACTAATCGGAATACCCTCCTACCCCCAACAAATTAGCACATAAATAGATGCGGGAAGGCATAAAGACAATTTCTAGAAGATGTTCTGAATTTTAGCTTCATACATAACTGACTGGCTTAACCAAAAGACCACTATATACATTCTTAAACTGTTTTTCAAATTAGTGTGGCTAAATAGTCATTTTGCAGACCGATAAAATAATTGTAACGAATGGTTTTAAAACAGCAAGACAAATATGAGGTGCCACTAAACATGTCTTCTTAAGAGCCAAGCTTAGCCTCATTCTATTTAATCTCTTCTTCTTCTGGCCAGTCAACTGGGAAAGAGAAAACAGTAGGTAATGGGACACAACAGAAGTTTGTAAAGTAATCACCAGGAACTGCACAAAAATAAGAAGCCTGAAGATTACCTTATTGTCAAAAAGATCAGTCCATTTTGTAGTTTCCCAAAAAGTTTCCGTCAGAGTATCCAAAGCACTTTCTCCTTCTTCCTCTCTTCCTTCTACATCACCTGAAATAGCCCCATCTTCATCCTGTGTGTGAAGGAGATGGTCGGCCAGGGCGCATCCTTTTCTACAAAGGGCATCTACGAGGGTGGATTTTTGTTTGTCCATGTCACTGCACAACAAATTAAAAAATATTTACAGATAAGTAAAATTTCTTAAAAAGTACAGCTTTATCTGCAATGAAATTCATGCATTCCTTTGCTTGATATTTATAACACAGAAATCTTGTATAGCCATGTATATATACACATTTGTATCATACATCAAATAAAATTCCTTATTTCTAATACATATCAAATGAGCCATTATTTTACACAGATTAAATGAGTTAAGATAACTGGACTTGGCTGAAACAGAAGCCATAAGCAACAGAGTTGAAATATTATTTGGTTCTAAATTCTGTCAGCTACATAACTCGATCAGAACAATAAGTATGTAGATTTCTTAGAAAAAAGCAATTATTATATATTTGCCTCTGTGTACATACAGATGTACAGAGGTTCTTCCAGTTATGAACTTTTCATAACAAATATAATGCTTACTCTGAATGTGCCACCAACTGTTTTAGCATTTTAACATAACTCATTTAGCATTTTAACATATTAACTCACTGATACTCGTAACAATTTATGAGTATGAAACAATTAATTGACTTCATTTTGCAAAGGAGGTAAGTGAGGCACAAAGAGATAAATTGATTTGTTTTAAGGTCCTATAGTTAGGAAGGGGCGATTCAGATTTCTAAGCCACTTAAGAGTCGGATTCTGGAATCCTTGCCCTCAATCACTGTGATAAACTGCCTTGCTTCAGGGCAGGCATCTTTGTTTCCTTCTCATGTATTCCAAGGGCCCAGAACAATGCCTGGTACAGAACAGACAATAAATCACTGTTGAATGAAATATAATAACCACCTACATTCCAGAGGACAGTGTTAGTCTCTAGAAGGCTTGCTTATTCGAGACATTTCGTCTAATTCATGACAGACACTTGTAAAGACAATGAGTATGATAAAAGAATAAGGCATAGTAATCTTCTCAAGATTAGGGTAGAAATATAAGGAGTTGCTTACCAAGAAATGAAAGGGCACAGGCTTAGAAGACAGCCGCTCGTCTGAATCCTGGCTTTCCCACTACCTACTACTGTCACCACAGGCAAGTCATTTAATCTCTGAGCTTCAGTTTGCTCTTCTATAAAAATGGGGTAAAAATGTCCCTACTTTGCATATTGTTTAGAGGATTAAATTTAAATAAGACATTGTATTTGAAAATGCCCCAAGTAATCTCTTATACATAATTGTCGCTTCATAAATGATGGCTACGTTTTTTACTATTGTTGTTATTAATGTTAACGACAAAATGGCAATGTTTTGAGATTGTTCCTTTGGAAAGTGTGAAAAGGTGTTAATAATGGCCAAAAAACAACTCTGAACAAATTTCATTCTGCTTGAAAAATACTGCTTATAAGATTCATAAGATCCTCTAATATTAGTATATACAATTAAGGCCAAGAAGTCTAGTGGTTTAGAATGTGTTTTATATAGGAAAAAAATATTCTGATGGAAGTAGATGGAATCTTAAAGGAAAATGATAGTACTTTTAGTCAGCCTGAACAGTTTCAGTTTATTAGTTATAATAACTATGAGAAAATGCGGATATCTACTCTTATAAATTAATGACCCCCACAGGTTGAAAATAACCAAAGTGACAGAAAAAACTGATATTGGGAGAGTCATTATGAGGTGATGGTAAGTATTCATGCAAGGGTGAAAGTGAGAGCTGCTGGACCAGTCGCTAACATGGAAACCCAATCTCACGTGGAGGAAGCCATACCAGTCACTCATACACTGAGCTAAGCTTCTCTGTTTTACATATCACATTAGGGTTTACAAAGGCAAAATTATAAATTCCCCTCTTCCCTTCCCTGCAGGTAAAATGTAAGTCCAATTCCATAAAACTGAAGTTGCTAGATAATGGTTTTAACCTAATTTTATTTTTTTTATCCTTTAGTAGGCATAACAAACTAAGAGTTTTTCATGCTATTGGTGATATAATACTTTAACAATTAATTTTATAGGGTGCTATGTGTTTGTCCTCTCCACATATCCAGTTCGCACAAATCCCCAAGTGCCTGGACTGCTTGATCACAGCTACTCAAATCTCTCCACCATGACAGCACCTAATGGTAAAGATAGCAAACTACTTTTCTTTTGCTTAATCTTAAATAATTGGAGAAAATTATTATAAAATATCTAAAGAGGGAATATCCAAATCTGATAACTCTAAGAACATAAGAAATATCAGGAAAAAAAGAATATTCTCAATAATATCAACCCCTATTTGTAAAAACAGTAACTAAGAAAATGAGATGCAAGAAAGATTATTTACTGGTTAGGTACTTTTTTATAGTAGCTGCATCGGGCCTGGGGTCAGTCTTCATTGCAATATAAACTGCTAGGGCCGTTTGATCTATATGAGAAATAACAGCATTTGCAGCTTCAACAATTTCATTAAGTCTTTTCATTCGTTCCTGGGGAGGAAAAAAGAAGAAATGAAAAACAAAAATGGATGTATCAATGAGTATACTGTAACACTTAATTTCTGTTGTCTCTACTCCAGCGTGATGTAGTCTACTCTATTTGTAGCCCAGGGGCTTCTGCGCTCTCTCCTAGTATGACTGAGAGTAACCAAAATGTAAAGTTCATAAAAATGCAGTTTCTACAAAAACAACTCTTTTTCAAGATATCTTAAAGATTTTAGGGATTTTTGAGATCGGCTATATTCTTGTCCCACAGCACATAAAAACAGAAGTAAAAAAAGCACTAGCTGATAAAACTGATTCTTTAAAATTTATTATTAAAACCACAAAGATGAGAGTAAACAAGACTATAACCAACAGAGTCTAAGATTATCATGGCGTTCGTGGTCTCTCTCATTCAAGTCTTTTACAAGTCTCCTTTCAACACTTTCTAGTTCATCTTAAACCCTTGATAATTTTTAGTTGTTTATAGCTAGCATGTTCTTCTGCCATGACTACTAATGAGAGCTGGTCCGTGTTAAGAAAATCTGGAACAATGGCTAATTCTTAAAGGTGAGAGTCCTTAACATTGTTAATGCAAAGTAGGGGTTCTTTTTCTGAAGGTGTTTAGATTTGCAGCAGGCCAGGACCCCTGCCTTTTGCTTCTTGCTCTTTAGGTTAAGGTCAGAAAAGCAATCTTTAGGGTATCTTAACTACCACTCCTTCCACTGATCAAAAATATGAGTGAGAATCATAAACTCATAGTAATGGCCAAGTTCTGTAATTACGTAAACGAAAATTGCTTAACAAAACATTCAATGAGGAAACACATTTTAGTCAGCAAGAACAGAGACAAATATAAGGCTGTACCTTAATTCAAAATACAAACCTTAGCTAACATTATAAACAAAATAAGATACTCTTATTAAAAACGAACACACCCAACCTTTTCAGCATCCAATTGATGAAGTCGTGCAACATACAGAGGAAGATAAGTAGGATATGTTTCTTTCAATTCATTATAAATGTCACTAGAATCCAGCCTATATTTATAAGAAAGAGAAAACATTTTCATTTCTTTTAGAAAGAAAACAATTTCTATCTTTCCTATTATTTAACATTGTTTTGAAGTTCTAGTTAAAAATATAAGGCATCAATCTGAAATTGTATACTTATTAACAAGAATTATCATTATTTGCAGGTAGTACAAATATGCTTATCTAAGAAAACAAAAAAAAAAACAAAAACACAAAATAATAGTTCAATTAGGAGTTCAATAAGATGGAAGATACAAATAATCATCAACAGCTTTCCTACATACCAGCTATAACTAGATTTAATAAAAGGAGGAAAAAGACATTCACAAATAGCAAGAAAAAAAATGAAAGATCTAGAAATGTCCAATATCTATAAAAAGAAGAATATTAACTTATCTGAAAAATCTATAAAGTCTTGAATGAATAAAGATACACTGCATGTTCCCAGATAGGGAAGGTGAATAAAACTGTCAGTTCTTCCTGATTACACGAAATGGGAAGCAGTATCCTGCAGTCCTCTTAGCTTGCCTTGCCTGGCATGGAGCTACTGCCTCCTGAGCTGTGGCAGGGGTTACAAGAGCCTCAACAGAGCCACACCCAAGGCAGACCCTCCACTTTACAAGTAGGGGCTAAGCAGGAGGGAGCCCCCACATCTCAACCACATTTGACTAGAACTTAGCCTCAGGAACAGGTGGCTGGGCTGGATGAAAAATGCTGAAACCGTGCTCCTCCCAGAAGGAAAGCCCACTGACGGGGAGCCGAGGGGAACCAGTCTGGAATAAAGTTTTAGCATCACTAACATGCCACAAGTCGATCTCTGTTATCTCACTTTTGAAGGATCTACATTGTATTTTCAACTGTTTGTAACATCCTATGATCAGCCAGAGACTGACCTAAAATAAAGACTCTCTGACTTCTGGTAGAGACGGGACCTAGCTTTAAGTGGAATGGTAGGTTTAAATGTGAACTGACATCGTAAAGGTTCAATCTCTGAGAATTATTTTCATGATGTGATGATGTCTGTCCTCTGTGAGGTGTCACAACTGTAAAAATGCATACATATTCAGCTATGAGGATTCCGAGTAATAACCAGTGGTAAAAGAAATACTGCATAGCTCAAATGGAAAAAACAATCCATTTGACTACATAGAATAAGTTTCTATTATGTGAAAAGTAAGCTAAAAGTCAAAGAATTAGCTGGGGAAATCTGCGACAAGTACGACAAAGCATTAATACCTTTTATGTTAAAAAGTTAACAGTAAAATCTGATGTGCCAATAGAAAAAGGGGTAAAGAACATGTTCAACAGACAGAAACTATATGAAGAATGAAATAACATTCAAGAAAAGGTTGAATTTAACAATAACAAAAGCAGTTTAAGATTGCAATGATGTCCTTTTCTTTTTGCATCCTATAGTAGTAGCAAAGCTTTATTTTTAATTATATAGCTCACTGTTGGCAGAGGTACATGGGGCGATAAGCTCCATCACACACTACTAGGTGGATATATTGTTATATTCACTCTTGAAAAGCAATTGGCAGAACATAAGGTGATGTTTTAAAACTAGTATTTTAGGTTCAGTAATTATTTTAAAAGACACTATTTGATAAAAATTAAAAAGAAATCTAAATGTGTAAGAATACCCATCACAGTTATAAAGAAAATCTATAAATGTATATGTCTAGTAGAGTATTTAAGTAGGTTATATTTCATCCATACGACCATATATAATGTGTCATTAAAGTGGTATTTTAAAGGACTATTAAATAACACAGGAAATGCTCATGATCAAACAGTAATTGGAAAATCAGGCCACAATATCAATATCATTCATACTGCTACATGTATAAATACAAATAATAATAGGACAATGATTATCATTGGAGAGTGGGCAAAAAGTGATTTTTACTTTCTTCTTCATATTTCTCAATAAAATTATCTTCCAAGAGCAAATCAGAATAAGTGATTAAAACGTTTTTAGTTCACAAAAGGGAACTAAACATAACAAAATTTTAAACCACCTATAATCCTACCATCCACTGTTAACCTTTTTGAATATAGCCAATGCATATATACATAAAATATTATTGTAAGTGGGAAAATAAAAGTAAACACTTAGAAAATTAAAATTCATTAAAAACTTACTTTGTCATCCACTGAATTTTAAGATCTCGCAACGCTTCCGTAAACTCTTCTTTTAAATCTTTCTCTTTTTCTGAATCTTTTTCTTTATCTTTGCTACCATTCTTAGCCTTTGTTGGTGGAGGTATTAGGTAGTAATGAACAGGGATTACATCCTATGAATGTGGAGAGACAGTCTTAGATTAACATGCTTAATTTTACATATTTTAAAATCATCTTTAATAGCTGAATATTACATAGCGTGGGCTGCATCTGCGTTGTACTACACTATATTTCAGACTCTAAGGCACCATAATATACAAAAAATTCCAATCTGCAATCAGTAATTTCTCCCCACTTTTAAAGTGCCAACACGTCTATTCCCTCCTTTAAAATAAGAATAAATTTTTCTCTATTTGAATGCACTTGGCATTTTGTTTTACTTGACACACTAATTAGAAAAGTACTGAACTTTCCACATTTTATATCTGAGAAGAGGAGGAAATAAAAAAATAAAGAACTTAAAAAAAAAAAAAAACCCACCCCAACATCCTCTTTTCTCTCTAAGTAAATTTAAAGAGAAATATATTTCTTCCTTCAGTCAACAAGGCTTATTGAACCCCTGTGATGTGCCAGCTAACACACTGACAACCTAAGAAGAAAACAGAAAAGGCCCTTTCTTGCCATCAGGAAACAGATACTCTTGTTGGGGAAGATACACAATAGGCACATAAGTAAATGAAAAATTTGATGTTGATGCATGATATGAAGAAAATAAAATGAAGGGATGCAGAGTGACCGCTAGGTAAGGTAGGGGAACTGTAGACAAAGGAGTTATGCGGAAAGCCACTCTAAGAGGTATCATCTGATCTGAATGACCTAAATAAACCTCAAATAAATGAGAGGAAGAAGTGTTTGAAAGTAGCAGATGAGCCTGTGCAAAAACCTGAGTTTGGTATGTAAGCACGGCTGTATGTACTGAGCAAATGTGCAGTAACCATATTAAGTAAGGTTGACAAAACATGGCAAAACAAACAAACAAACAAACAAACAAACCCACAAATTTTATTCTAAGTGCTACAGAAAACCTTTTAGAAGAATTTTATGCAAGGCAGTGACATGATTAAGATTTTGCTTTTTGTTTAATGACTCTGGATCCTGCATGGATTAAAAGGTTTGTTTTGTTTTTAATGAAGCCTAATACCATTTGGAGAATGGATGATGGAGGGCAAAGGGGAAAAAGGACGAAAAGTTAGGAAGGCATCCCAGCACTGCCTTGAACTAAATAATAGGCTGTGGAAAAGAAATGAATGGATTTGAGATATTCTGTGAAGGAAAAACCAATAATGCTTGCTGATGATGTTTAAAGGGGATGAATAAGATGAGGCAGGGATGGGGAAGAGTGAGTTCAGGACTTGATCCAAAGCATTCTACTATCTCCACGCTCAGGTGAGTGAAAGAGGCAGAATCCAGTGGGAATCTGAGGTCATGGAAGTTCTGCGAAGAGTCAGGGTGAAGAAAGAGGGAGTCGTCAACTGATGACTGTAACTGAGAGGTGGTGTAAGAGAGTGGCTGCTGACCATCATGACAAAAGAAGTTTCAGTGGACAGTTGGGGGGTAAAGGCAGACTAAGAAAGAGATGAAGAAAGAATGGGAAGTAAACAAGTACGCACAGTTATTTTGAAAGGTTTTGCTTTGAAGAGAGCAGAGAAATGTGCGATCATATCTAATTACATCTATTTTCATCTATTTTATTAAAGCACATAAGTCTATACATTATCTGGGAAATTTTATGTTATATTTGCTAGTTCTGTTTTTGGCACAACAACCAGGTGTCTTTGTTAAATCATTATTTATTAAATCAATTTCTCAAATTCTATCTTCAGGTTTATATTTAAAATTGCTCAATTAAATCCTTATATTTGTTTTAATTTTTAAAAATTCTAAAACTGGAACATGTTATGTTACCAAAAGACTTTTACTGCTCTAATCAAAGGAATTTCCGAAAAACTTTTACATAGGGTAAGAAATAGTACTGCAAGCCCCACCTTCTCCAAAATAGGATTTTTAGGTGTGAATACTACATAAATAAGCCCATCTAAACAATTTTCACAATCAAAATTTATTTTGGGTGTAATTATAATAGTGACTATAACAAACTACTGTTGTTGTAATAGTATTTCAACATAAAATAATTACAATTTCAATATGACTGATTTTAAGCACAGAAAACCACGATGCAAAATAATCACACAAATCCATTTTTAGCCCTTTCAGTGCCACTTTCTCTGGGTCAGGGAGCAATAACCTACAAGCAAAGATGTGAAGTTTGAGACTGGAAAAAGGAAACAGGTATTTTGCTTGGGCTAGCTCCTTCTCGATCCTGCCACACAACCTTTTCTCCATCTTGAGATTCACTCTCCTATGCTGGTACTGCGCTGGGCAAAGCCAAGTTAAAGGGTCTGCAGATTTGAGTTGATAATTTCTCACCAAGTTCTTAGGCAAACAGATTGCTTCAGTGTCATCTATATGGCATAAATGACACATACCTAAGAATTAAAAGTATAAATGGTCTCCAACATTTACTCTGATATAGTCCTATCCTCTTTGGAATCATGCTTCTGTACCATCCAGTACGCTAAAATGTAAATGCACACTTGCCTGGAAGAGGAAACTTGGCAGTCCACGTTCCTTCTAACCTAAAGTTGGTCTCCCTTAATCTCCCCTCCTCCTTGCCTGATTAGGAAGAGGGACAAACGTCCAGAGGGGAAGCCTCTGTTGTGAGGCAATTCTTCCTCTGAAGTTCAGAGGAAAGGCATTTGATATTATGTTTTAGTAAAGAGAGAATACAGAATTGAATTTAAAATGTTAATTTATGATTAACAATGAACTCTAACAAAGATCTAGAAACAGGACGAAAACTTATATCACAGCATAAACTATCACTAAAAACACGAGAGACTGTAATTTATGATGAATGACCTTGGTGGGGGGGGAGAAAACAAGGTTTTGTAATCAGCATTTTATACATGAAATATATCAAATTAGACATTATAAATGTTAAAATAATACTATAAAGTATTTCAGGACAAAAACATTTTACTATTAAAAATTATGAATACGGTGTTTTTAATTTCTAATGAAAAGAAAAATAGTTATTTATTTGCTTGATCACGGTCATCTGTTCTTTTTGACAATGAATATTTTTACAACTCATTTTTCAAGGACTTAGCATAGGGTTAATTTAATAGAAATAACTGTGCACCATTAAATCTTGAGAAATGATTTAAAAACATAGTAAAAAAGAGCCTTCAGAATGGAAATGCTACAGTTCTTTCGTAGATAGCTAATAGTGAGGGGTTTTTTTTCTTTTTAAATACCATTCCAGTTATTCGCAAAGTATTTCAACAGTATTTGAACAATAATATTTAGAAAGTCAAACCTACCCACAAAACCACTAACTATTCTTTGGGCAAGATAACATAATACCATGTAAATTTTGGTTCAGAAATGACACATTTACTTAGTTCTTAAATTATTAAGAACTAAATTCAAGATTGTAATGCCTTCACACAAACAAAATGTTTAAAGGTTTATATCATATTTGAATGTTATCGATGACTTGTTAAAAGTAACTACATACTTTCATATTACAATGAGGTTAAAAAAGGGTAAAACACATTTTCAAATCAAAAGTCACTAAAACCCAGAGAACATGTTCACACAAAAGGCTAGTTGCTATTTTGTTCAGGCAATAAATTATATGTATATCTATACAAGTAATGTGATTATAAAACTATAATAATGATTTTAAAAATAAAAGCTTCACATGTACTTATATTGAAGATAGAAATGGGAAGAGGTAACTCTAGCTGCCAAGTTCTTTATACAAAGCTTTATCAACTATCAAGTAATAATCATTTGCTTATACACTTGATGAATTTTCCATCTCATACAACCTAATCCAAACAAAATCCACCAAAACTCCCAAAATATACAACGGGAAGAAAAAAAATGGCTATGTGTTTGTGAAATGTGCCTTTTCTATTTTTAATGAACTCATAAAATACCTTTTCCTTATTCGCTAAAGCAATAGATTAAAAACTACTGTATGATGACTCAAAGATAACAATTTACAAATAAAATGAAATTAGTTTTATGAGTCTAATGAACTGACACTTCCTACTTTATTGTTTTTTTTTTTTAAATGTAGTTGTTTCATTAAGTGCATGTACATGTCCTGTGAATGGGTAAAGATTCTCTGTTGAGAAATACTGGTCTCTGTAGAAATAATAATTATTTTTTAATTTAGAAAGATGTTTCTCAGTGGTGTATTTTGTCTGAACAAAGTATTTATCATTATAGAATAATATGAACATTTCAGAAGTCTTTTTAATAATGTAATTTTGCCTACCAGACGGTGATCCCCAGTTTTATATCATTATGAATTAAGAAGTATAAGTTACCTTTGTTTATACTTTATAATACTAATTTTCCCATTGCAATGCTTCTTGCTTGAAAGAAATCACTAAATGCTGAATGGTGTCAGTAGGTCTTCACCGGAGAGCTCAATGAATATGTATCTCTTTCTGTGAAGTACATCTGAACTAGAATTTTCCTTTTTTGAATTAACTTTGGCTTGCGCAGTTAATCAGAGATTGTCTACCAAACTACAGGAAAGTGGATCAGACTATTTACTAGTTATCATCTTAAACTTTGCTTATGCTCTTCGTGTAAGTTTTAATTTTGGGTCAATAGTCCTTATTTCTGTTTCTGCTGTCTACTGCTCTGTCTCTGCCCTTCCAAAACTAATTTTGACTCAAGAGCAAGGAATAAACTTCACATGAAATACCTCAGTAATATTTTTTAATCGAACCATCCAATTTAAGAATATTTTTGAAAAAATATTTTCATACTTTAAAAATAATTTGTTTTGGTTTACATAGCTAAAAACTCATATTCATCTCTATAAGATTTTAGATATGCAAAATTTCAATATTATTATTTGGTATATTTGCAGTAAGAAGTGAATAGTATTAAATTTTTTTCTATACACATATAGAACAGGGGTCTTCCAGCAATTTATGGCAGGAAAAAAAACTTTAGGATAGCAGTATGTCAACACTGATAAGCTAAAAGCACTATACTGCAGAACTTAAAGAAAGGAAACTAAGGGAGAGATTTTTTTAAAAAAGATCTATAATAGTGACAGAAAAAAAGTTTAGCTAATATGCAAATAAGGCTTTAAGACATCTTTTTTAAAGAACTGACAATCAGTACCTTTTTAAATTTTCCTTGTCGTTTTGCTGCAGACTGCCCCTGGGAGTTAGAACGACATTCTGTAAGAAAACATGCATAATCTACACAGGATGGAGACACCACCTCTGTCTAATTTTCTTCCAATTTATGTGTCACAGTACTTAGAAGGGTCATGTCTATGATCAAGATGGCAGGCTTTTAAAGAAAGCAACATTGCCACTTTAATTGTTTAAATAAAAATGCACTAAAATGTTATTTCTAAGGGCAAATGTTTTTCAACTTTATTTCAAAAATTTTATTTTCAAATTTATTTCAAAAATTTAGTACAGCAAAATCCATTAGTTATCAAAACACTTTTAAAAACATTAAATTTAAGTGACAATCCTCAGAGTCTAATTTTCAAGGATGTCACAACAATCACACACACGCCAAGCATCATTCAAGCTGACTTTGAAAGTCAAAGTAAAATGAACTTTCCCAGCTACCAAACCATGAGAAATGCAAAACTACGGAGGTAAGATTAAAGAATGTGTTAAGAATTATAATTATCTCTGCAGTTTAAGGTTTTTGCTATTTCTTTTAAAAAAAATCTACCTTGATAAGAAATTACCTGATAGTAATAACTATAGTTAATCCCACATGTTTACAATTTCACAACTGCCTCTGAATAATGGAGCCAGAAAGTAGTTAACTATCTCTGAATTGCTAAAAGCATACTTTTATAACAATGCCCTGCTGTCATACCCACCACAAGGAAGTGTACACTTAAGAGTTATCTGGGTGTGAATCTCAATGCTGAAGCCCCACTGCTGAAATCCCATAGTGGAAGCAACACACTGCCCAGAAAGTGAAGTCCTACAGAAAAAGACTACTAGGATTTCTTAAATCAGTGCATCTATAAATTCCAATACCATTAACTACTGATTCTTTTCAAATTACACTAAAAATACCATATATAAATAAATAGTACAGACTGAAATGAGACTCAGGAAATGTCAGGGCAAACAACTTTTTCTACAAACAAATTCCTAAGTTATGCTTCTATGACTGCAAATAAATGATCTTTTGTTCAATAGTGATAAGAAGTGTACTTGTTAAGAAGTATGAGATTTATTCATTTTGATAACAGCATTTATAGATTCCAGCATTACGTAGTAGGCTTACTTTGTAAGAGCTAATGCTAAGAGAAATGCAAAACTGTAAGAATGAAAACTTTTATTGGCATTGAGCTAAAATGATATGACAAAAACTGACAGAACTGTATGAACACTATTCTCACAATAAATGTGTCATGTAAACAGATGTAAAAACTAAAACAGGTACTTACCAAACTAACATTTATCTCTAAAATATTAACAACAAAAAAGGCATAATTCTGAAACTAAAACAAAAGGCAATACCAAGAGAAATATCAACATTCCAACAAAAGAAAGGTCTGTACAAGTGTGAAAAATGCCATTCATTAGTAATAATTGTTGCGACTGGTTTTTGGAAGTAAACCAAAAAGATCTGACTTATTCGTATACCCACAATATTATGTTGGTTAAAGTTCTATAAAATGCTCTAATTGTAACACCTTATTCACTTAAGCCAAATTTAATTTTGATCTGTTTCACAGGAAGTTCAAGTATATTAGCCATGCAAGGTAGGAAAGGTTCAAGGTCAGAGTAACTTAGGCTTGGGAAAAACAATACTAAACACTTTAAAATACAACTAAATATTAATTGATCTTTACTTTGGGGAAAAAAATTATTAAATTTTTTTTCTTTTTGCCAGGGAGATCTTCTCTTTTACCTATTCTGAAATGAGGACTAATTCCCATCTTAATAGAAAGGGACATTTGGGAATAGGTAATTTCAATGTAAAAAAAAACAAAACAAAACAAAAAAACCCCAAAAAACAAAAAACATAGTACTTACAGCTTTCTTTCCAAGCTCGGTTTTTGACAATGTTAAGGATCCTGCAAGGTAGCATCCAGGTCCTGCCCCTTTAGGTATTCTAATAAGATTTAAAAGAGAAAAAGAAGAAATTAAAAAGTTTCACAAAGATAATTAGGGGTAAAAACATCAAAACAATTGCATTCGGAAATAAT
Organism: Eonycteris spelaea; assembly: GCA_003508835.1. Lineage (NCBI taxonomy): Eukaryota > Metazoa > Chordata > Mammalia > Chiroptera > Pteropodidae > Eonycteris > Eonycteris spelaea. The sequence goes on along the minus strand of PUFA01000067.1, from coordinate 1,605,750 downwards.
TCCCACAGCTAAGATTTCAAAAATCAAAGGGAGAAATGACCTTAGTCTAAAATGTTAAATGACAACATACTATATAAATTTAGCCTTAATATAATGAACTAGCATTAATAGGTTATGGTGTATAAGATGAGCATTAAGTGTCAGCAACATGATCACTTACTTGTCATCAGGTAAGGAAGTAACAAAGAATGGCTGGTTATATTTGGGTGGTAGTGTCAAATTACTTGATTTCTTCTTTCCTAGAAGTGCAAGGCTATGATTTTCATGAATATCTAAGCTCAAGGTATTAGACAACCTATGAGAAACAATAAATGGAAGATCTTTAAGACGTTCCAAATCACTTATTTGCTCATGACGAATCTGTAGTCGAACTGTATAATCTCCTTTCTCCAGTTTCAAAGAATACTAAAAAAGAAAACATTTGGGAAAAGTAGTTTAGCCAAGTAAATGAAAATCATGGGAAGAAGATAAACAGGAACAGTTACCACTTACAGAGTGCTTATAGTATGTGAGGTACCGTGCAAGTTACTGCACACAAATTTGCATAAACACAAAATTGTGCAAGCGAGCAAGCAGGACCAGGGACATCAAGTGAACTGTCCAAGGTCAAACACAGAGTAAAGGGAGCTGAAGGCAGGTCTGACTCCTAAGCCCTCCTTCTTCCCACAAGGACAGGCTATTCCCATATGCTCAGCTAAATCAGTCTGCTCCAGACTGAGAAAAGCAATGACTGTCCAGCACTTGATTACTCAGAAACGTATAAAACACCACCAAAAATTAGCAAAATTGAGCTACTATAAATATCTGAGACACATATACATGACTGGTAACATTTCTATTAATAATCAAAATGTCATACCCCTTTATTATAGACCAGAAACAAAGGGAGCCAACACAGATCAAGGAATACAAATCTACTATGATCCATCTAGTTAACCAACTCAAGAGGATGGGATACTATATTCTGCATCAGCCATTTCTTCTGAGATTTTAAAAGCAACCAAAGTAATGTCACTACAATAATTCAGTCTGTACTAAGGAGATGTGGGGCTTGCTTTGAATAAAAGAAATCATTCCTTGAATGACTAACTGAAAAAAACTTACATGTTATTTTCATTATTTAGCATAAAACTGTAAATATTATAGGAAATACCTCATTTCTTTGTACCAATACTTCAACTAGGGATAAAATTTCTGAAAATTATGATTACAAGGTTTTTTTCCCTTTAATACAACAGTGCCCAGCACAGTGCTTGGCATATAGTAAGTGCTCAAATCACAACTGTCCCATGAAGAAATAAATTTGAAAGTTCTAATAAAGTGAAGACACTTGGCATCATTGTAGTGCTCTTTATCCAGTTCAGACCTGGGATCATTTCAAGGCGCTCACATACATCAGATGACTTGTTGTCAACTTTCAGATGAGTGGAAGCAGTGCCAAGGAAGAAGAAATACTAAAAATAAAAAGCTATGCTGGCCAGTGTCTACATCATTCCTGCCCTCCTCTACCTCAAAACTTAATTTGGCTAAAAAGCTGTCCCAGTCTGTTCTACAGACAACTGTAGCTTCTAGTGATGTGCCAACATACTAAATGCAAGAAATCAGGATTTCATTAGTTCAAGAAACAGCTTCTGTTAATTCTAAAAATCACTGTCAATTTCATACCTGATGTGGATAGGCATCGCCTGAACCCATCTGTCTTTTATTCTGGTCAAATATGATCCACAGTTGGCTGTCAAATTCTGATTCATATAATAATTCACAAAGTAACGGGCAGCTTGGAGTTACTTCCCCACTCTTGGGCTATAAAAAAAACAAGAACACTTACATGGTTTACATGATTTCTAATGTAGATTTATAAATATTGTTATCAATGAGACTTTTACATTAAAAGTATTACAATATTTTCTTGCAGTAGCCAATTTAAAAAATGTAAAACATCCAGTATTTTGGCACTAATAAAAGGTTCTCCTCTTTTACAAACTTTTACAAATACAAACCCAGCTATTTGCATTCATTAATAAAGCAATATACATTTACTTTATAAAACCGAAAATTGACAATTAACTGAAATCAATAACCTCCCAAACATTAAAACCAAACCTATATTATGCTTCAATAAGAGTTTTACTAAGATCTTACGAATCTCACATAAACACTTAGATCCAACATTTACACTAGCCTCAACTACCTTTACCACTCATTCAACTTAGGAGTTACTCTGACGTCTCATCAGTTACTCTGAGCCTGCTTCACAGTAAATAATTAGGTCCATCACTATCATAATCAGAAAGCATCTGGTATTGATGAGACGTCTAACCACTGGACAGGTAATACTAGACAGGTACCAGTGAACAGGCATGAGTGTTTACAAAAACTAAGGTTCAAAGGCCAGGTCACCACAAATTAAAATTTGTGACTTCAAACTTGAATGGTACTTAGATTATTATAAGTTGCAATTTCCCAAAGAACAATTCCAAATCAATCACTGTTATAATACTTGACTGTATTTCATAGATACACTGAATATATATACCATCTTTCCATTTTTAAATTTATGATCAACAAACATAAAAGTTCATTACAAGGGTATACTTTATTTATAGACACTTACTTGATGAAAGTTATATGTAAGGATCATCTCATAAAGTTGACGATTATTTGGCAAAACATCTCTTGATCCTAAAGGTTTTGTTTTTGCACTGAGTGGGCTGTAATTAGACAATTACATAATTGACTTGATTTGAGTTCATTTAATGAGACAAAAAAAACCTATAAATCAACAAAATCTATAACGCCACAAGAAGTGACAAATGAGCATTCTTAAACATTGTTCTTTTCAGTATATTTTATATTTTAATCATTAACTTACATAATTCTACTGACTAAACAACGGCAATAGTTTAAATTTTGCAATATTACCAAGGTAATTCCTTCATGATAAAGACATTTTCAAATGTCAACTAATAATTCTTAACATAATTAGATCCCAATGTTAGAGCAACAATTGCTAAGTGCTGAAGGATAAGTTCTGACTGCAGATGGTGCTCACTTGTCACAAGATGCGTCCTGTCAGGTGCCACACTGAGAGCTTTACATTCATGTTATTTAAGGCTAGAAATTGCTGCTGGGGCTGTGCCTCAGAAATCTGCCAGAATTCCTAGGCTAGAGTGTCATAAACTGAATTTTCATCTCCAACATTCAGACAAATTTAAGAAAATGACTCCTTATAGAGTGTAAGAGACCCTTCTGCTCGACCACATCAATACTCAACATCTGTTCCCTGAAACATTTAATCATACCGTAGTGTTTGGACCCAATTCTTCAAAGTTATGCAGGGAGCCAGATCTTCATATTTCAAGGAGGACTGCACATCAAAACGGTTGATTCCTTCCGATGCATGCTATGAAGGATATTTATCAAATCAGTTTCTCAAACTTCACTGAAAATAAACAGTATTTTTAAACAAAATTCGGACCTAAATAAATGTCTAAGTTCATAAGCACCCTTGAATGAAGACTACGGTTATTTTCAGAATCACAGGTAATTTCCTTGTTGAAGTTAAAATACAATCAATGAGATTAGTTTTCAAGTACACATATAACTGACATTAAAAATAATGAAAATGTGGAACTCACAATGTTTAACTGAGGAGCAGTACACACTATCCCATGGAAAGAAATGGTGTAATCAATATTGACATCACTAAGACTTGCCCACCAACGAGCAATGCAAAATTCAATTGCTTTCCCACTCTGCAAAGAAAAAGAAATTAAAAAGGTGTACATCTTTTTTCTCAATTCCATTCAAATCACAGAATATAAATAGTAGGTATTTCAAAGCAATTCTATGCTTTCAAACTTTTCCTATTTGTACACCAAGAAAATTCAACTTTTATCAGCTATGCTTAGAGTTATGCGAATTATAGTTGCATACAGTATAGGCATTCAAATAAACAATTATTCATAAATCTACATTATTGTCATAAAAGATCTGAGGCAGCTTCTGAAAACATATACAACAAAATATGGTGAAAACAAACTAAAATAAAAATTTAGGTCCAAAGGAAAAATTAAGAATAATGAGAAGAGAAAGGGTTTTATAGCCTTAAAAGGCAATTCTCAATAACCACAGTTGAGTTCTAATCTCAGAGCTGTTTGACAACCAAAACAAAGTGAAATTATGGTCACTTTCATCTTTCTCCTTATTAAAATAATGGAAAAAAAAAATGTTCCTAGTGCTGAGTTTTACATTGTTTTCTAGTAATCAGTACATTAGAAAGTTTAAAAAAGAATCGTAACACTGATATATGAACACAAGTGAAAGTAACACTAGGGTAAGAATAGAAACGTGCCATATTTGAAGAAATATGTGTAGAAAAAGCAAGCAGCAGTTTCACCCAGAAAGCAAATTAAACTCATGGTTCTTAACAGGGCATTAATAAAATAACTTAAGTGATGTGTAGAAAAGTCTACACATTATCTACAGTAGAATGAAGAAATAAACTCAATCAAAGTCCACTATGCAAGGTATTGGTATCTATCAGACCTGTACTTTTCCTTCACAAATTTATTTAAGAGTTAAAAAGAGATTACTATTTACTTCGGATTCGGTCCCAAATATCTTATTTTCTTACTTCATTAACTTGGCATTAATAAAATATACAGCCCAATAAACACTAAATATAAACTATAAAACCAAATTCAAATACTAGCCCATACCAAAAACAAAAACAAATTGTTTTAGGATTTCTAACTTCAATTAAAACTTACTAAGACAGGAAAAGCCTCGGTGAGTGTTCCTTTTTCTGGAAGGGAACAAAACTTATAGAATTCATGACTTCGATATGCTCTTTGCTTTACAAGCTGCACTGCATGGAGAACAAACTTGGCCGACACCTCAGAAGAACACGAACACACAGTAACTTCTAAAATAAGAAGCAAATTTTAAAACTGATAAGATTTAAAATGAACATAAAATGGTTTTAATAATGCCTACTTATTAGGGAATAATACGTCAAGAATAAAATGATATATTCAAATGAAATCTGCATATTTCCTACAAACAGAATCAACAGAATATTAACAAAACTAACGCTGTAGAATATTTAGCAATGGAAAATAAATCAGTATTAAAATGAACAACTACTATGCTGCATAAAGGTGAACACACAATTATCCTAATCGGGTATCTTTTAAAAATCCCTGTCCTCTGGCTGAACTTAACCTTTCCTCTTGTTTTAGCTGAAAGTCACACAATTCCTGATAAATAGGATTTTAATTTTAGAAACCTCTATTCGTTATCATGCTTAAATTCCATTAGTATCTATTTCTTCAAATTCATTGATAACTGTTCCTAGTCATTCTTGGTTTGTTCGTGTCCTGTTTCCTTCTAGAAGGTATGATGTCAGAACTACATATCTTAGCTTTATTCTGAGGCAGAGTGGAGGTAAGCCCAAATCATTGTGAAGAAAGATCAGCAACTTATCTACTGAGTAACCACCCTGAAGAACTAAAGCAAGGCTTAATTCTCAAGGTCAAGTTGGTACAGAGATCTGTGAGTCTAATCAATCACTAGAATAAAAAATCTAGTGTTATAACAGTATTTCTAAATATTTGAAATAGAAATATTTGAAATTTTTTTTTTGCTTTATTTTCCTCCATTAGTCTTAGAGATACAACTGACAAAGAACATCGTGTAGATTTAAGGTATACAACATGATAATTTGATATATGTATACACTATGAAATGTTTACCACAATAAGGCTAGTTAACAAATTTATCGCTTCACATAGTTACCGATTTTTTTGGTGGTGAGAATATTTAAAGTCTGCTTTGTAAATTTCAGGTATATAATACAGTACTGTTCACTACAGTCGCCATGGTGGGCATTAGGGCCCTCAAACTGACTTATAAATGAAAGTTTGTACTCTTTGACCAACTTCTCCCCATTTCCTCTACCCCTTGAAATACACTTGTCATCTAAGACTACCAAACGCTCTGAGTTACTTCCATTTTGGATCTGATAAATTTTAATTTAAAAAAGTACAACCTAAACGAATCATAATTAAGGGTATTATAGCTCCTGACGTATACTATTAAAAGGTTTCAGATTCAAAATTAATTAACCATAGATTTTCATTCTTTAATTAGTGTACATTTCATCAGAGCCTAACATTAGACAACTCCAAGAAGCCCTATGTGCACGGCAGCCCAGAACTGTTCAACAATGCAGCTCTGACTCTGATCATTAACAGATAAGGCATTATTCTTAACTAACTTAAATTCTTGAATATTAAAACATCTTAAGATGGCCTAGATGACTAGATATATGAACCAATACAAAATAGTACTAGATCCTGAAATAGTTTTGAACCTCATAACACATCTAGGCGGCATTATAGTACTGTTATGTGAAAAGTATATATCACAGACATATGAACTTCATATAGTCATAACCACAGAAGAGATAGAATGTACACAATGATAACTAGTCAAGAAAGATTTGAATTTTACTTACCAGCCCATGTTGCACCCTCAGGAACTTCAATAAAATGTCTCCGAATTTGACCAGGTTTAAAATGTACATCTGTAAAGGCTAGATCATAATGTGATGATTCATTTACTCTGAAAATTAACAAAAATTTAATGATTAAATGTGATACTCTTATAAAAAAGCCTTTATGTTATAAGCCCACCGGTACACTATATCTTAATACTCATTAGAAATAAATACGGGGACTTAAAAGCTGGTTACAAAACAGTATGCACAATACTATTTTTTGCAACATGTTAGCAGAGAAAAACTCAGGATAACCCAGTATAGTGATTTTTCTATCTCTTATTTCCCTGTTTTATAATCTATAAGACACACCACACCCACACACAATCTGGACTATACTCAGTTCTAAATATTAAAATCAAAAGCAATGTTTTAATGTCATTGATACTGCCTTATAGTTCTGAGATTGGTATTAAACACTTCAAAACACTCCCACATCATAATGACATAGTGTAGGTCAAATTGTATAATTTACCCACAATGAAAACCTAAAGTACATGCTAAAAACAAATTCTAGTCAGTGTGACAAACATTTAATGAGTGCTTATATATATATATAGGTGCTGTTATTAGGACCTACAAATACAACAATGAATATTTTCCTATGCTATAGACAACCTAGTGGAGACAGAAAACCCACCAAAGACGTTTAACCTAATATGCTCTGGGAAGACGAGAGTGTTATGAGAAAAGAGATGAAGAGGATTTTATTCGAGCAAAGAGAACAGGGAAAGCTTCCTGAAGGAGAGGATATCTCAGCTGATTCTTGAAGCTTATATATTACCGTGTCTGAGTTACTTCTGGACTTCTAGGAAACTGTTCCACAAATTTTCCATGTGAATGTCACTTTTATCTCCTCAGTTTCACTCTACATTTCCTATGGGCTGAGACCTATTGCATATTTAATATTTACCAGCATAATTAGCTCATCAGAAACTGTTAACTTAGAACTTTCCATTGTTCCCAGTATTCTCATAATTCCACTCTTGCCCTTCATCTACTAAACAATCTGTTTTGCATATACCATATAGGAACACGCATCACATTTAACCTCTTTAGTGGAGTCACGAATGATGTAAATTAAATTAAAAATGACCATAGATCATTAAAGTCTGTACCACAAGCATGTAAAATGTGCCATGAAGCAGCAAGAAGGGACTCTCTTTACCTGAGGATGACCAGGAACACGCCTGGTCATTAAAATAAGAGATAGGCATTTCTCCAAAGACATACAGATGGCCATTAGACACATGCAAAATGTTCAGTGTCACTAATCATCAAAGAAATGCAAATTAAAACCACAATGAGATATCGCCTCACATCTGTCAGAATGGCTACCATCAATAAATCAAAAACAACACATTATGGCGAGATGTGGAGAAAAGTGAACTTCATGCACTGGTGGGATTACAAATTGGTACAGCCACTGTGGAAAACAGTATGGATGTTCCTTAAAAAATTAAAAACAGAAATATCTTATGAACTAACTATTACACTTCTGGGTATTTATCTGAAGAAAACCAAAACGCCAATTCTAAAAGATATGTGTGCCCCTATGTTCACTACAGTACTATTTACAACAACCAAGTTATGGAAGCAACCTAAATGCCCATCAATAGACAATTGGATAAAGAAGATGTGGTACATACATACAATGGAATATCGTTCAACTATAAAAAATGAAATATTACCATTTGCAATGACATGGATGGACCTAGAGAGTATTATGCTAACCGAAATAGGTCAGAGAAAAGCAAATACCATATGATTTCACGTATATGTGGAATCTAAAGAACAAAATAAATGAACAAAGAAAAAAAGAGACAGAGAACAAACTGGTGGTTGCTAGATGGTAAGGAGGTTGGGGGGCTGGCTGAAAAAGGTGAAGGAATTAAATACAAATTGGCAGTTACAAAATAGTCACAGGGATGTGAAGTACAGCAGAGGGAATACAGTCAATAATACTGTCATAACTATGTATAGTACTAGGTGGGTACTAATCAGACAGATCACTTTGTAAATTACATAAATGTCTAACCACTATGCTATGCATCTGAAACTGGTATAATATTGAATGTCAATTGTAATTGGAAAAAAAAAAAAAAAGACAGACAAGAAACTAAAGCAAAGAAATGAGCTGTGCAAATGCATCTAGTGCTGAGGCAACCCAGAGTGTAGGCATTGGTAACCTCACGGAAATGCACAATTTGGTACACAGAATAACAGGGAACACTAGCTTGTGAAAGACCACTGTTTGCTATTTTAAGGAGTGTTAACTTGATCCTTAAGCGTGTTACTGATGTATTTAAAATGAAGCAATAAGATCAGATTTAAGTTTCTTGGTTCCAGGGTAGAAGACAGAAAGGGAAGAGTCTAAAAATGTGGAAGAAACAGGAGAAAACAGTAATCCCAGAGACAAGGGGGAAAAGTGGAGTGGGAGTGGGAGGGGATGAAGTCATACTGTGAAATACTGCAGAGGGACTGGGCAAGATGAAGGCTAAAATGTCCTCCAAATCAAGCAATTAGAAGGACACTGGCGCCCTGGTGGAAGGCAGTTTCAGTGCAGGGGCAGGGCAGATGAAAGATGTGATCACTTATTCTCACAGTGAACAAGGAATAGCATGACTGACTATGAGGCACCTTAAACTTTGAAGAAAGAGAATTAAAGCCTGGTTATCTGGATCTTGCCTATTCTTTAAATGTTCACATCACTTCCATCAATAACCATTAAAAAGTTACAACTGACTGTTGAATGATGTGGGGGTTGGGGCACTGACCCCCTACGCAGTCAAAAATGTGACTCCCCCAAAATTTAGCTGTCCTTCACAATCCATGAGGGACTGGTCCCAGAACAGCCCATGGATACCAAAATCTGCAGATGCTTAAGTCCCCTATATAAAAGGGTGTATATCAGTGCACAGTTGGCCTTCTGCATCTGCAGACTCCCAACCACAGATTTAAAAAGTCCACATATAACTTAGTGTGTGTAGTTCAAACCTGTGTTGTCCAAGGATCAGCTGTTACCGTACATGTAATAGCAACCTGCTGGTAGCTTGCTACTTACTTTGCTGCTATAACTGCAGTGATTGGAACTCTGAACAGGGGACCTGCATTAGTGGATGCTATATCATAGCCACACACCTTGAAAAAAGAAATGTTAAGTTTCAGTATCCATAAACAAACTTTTAACAGTGAAAAAAAGAAACAAGGAGAAAAAGGTGTAATCTATTTACAGAATAAATCAATCTAATAAACATTTAAAGTTCCTAAGCACAAGTTGATATTAATTTTCTGATATTGAGTCACATAATTATTGGCAAATAGCCAAAAACACGCAGGACAACCCTTGACTAATGGGGAAAAAGACTGCCACAAAAAGTACTTTAAAACACTTTAAAGAGTAAAGAAAGTAAAAATGAAGATACACCAATACCTCTGTAAAATGTAATCCTTCTCTTAAGCCCCGGGGATCCACACGTATATTTATGTGTCTACATTGATTCATGAGCTCCAAATGGCTGGGACACTGAACCCAAGATGAATTTGAAGTTAAAGCTAAATGAAGTTGAAGGGATATTTTTTCAGAGTTTTCTGCATTAAAAAGACCAAAAATTGAAGATTAATATTTTCCTTTTCTTTCATTTTAAAAGGTTCTATCTTTCAAGAAAATTTAGCAAATGAGTTTGGTTAGTTGTAAAATACAACCAACTTAAGAGTCACAGAGCCCGTTTTACTCAGTGCACATGTGATCCATCCGCACTTTCACCCAACACTGCTCTACAACCTTAAAATAAGGAGTTTTAGCACATATTTTTCATTACTGTATGTGGACAATAGGATTTGACTGAAACGAAGACCGTCATATGTAAAGTGACAACTACTTTGTTTATATCTCATCGAGCTGAGGTTCTCTTTTAGCTCCTTCTACCACTTCCCACTCTTCAAGAGAAAACTGTCTTATATTCAAGTAGTGAAAATGGGAAAGAAATGAGTTTCATTATCCACAGAGTTATATAACTCAAGGTCACAGAAGGTCTATTTTACTTTTTTCTTGGTAGTCAAGACGCTAACTGGATTGCCATGGTATTGGGATCCTAAATGCCATCACCTTTTCCCTAAAAATCCATAAAATTTAAAATGATAATTCTGTCAATTCATGTTTTCTCTTGAAAACATTCTCTCAAACAGCAATTCTATTATAGTATTCATTCAAACCACATGAGCACTTCAGCTTACTGTCCCCATTTACTTACCAGTATTTTCAGGAAATACAGGTTCAATGCCAACGCCATGATCTGAGGGTGCAGCCACCTGAACAGGATCTCGGAGGTAGATACCACGATTATTTCCAACAGTAACAGTGAAACCTAATTTATTAGCAAATGATGTATTCTGAACGAGGTAGTCATAGGCTTTATCAACCTAATTAGAATACAAAGAGTAAGATAAAAATAGTTAAGTCAAGAGAATATTTTGTTGCAAGTTATCAATTTGATTTCACTTGTAGCAAAGTACAAGCCAAAAGTTAGTTTCTACATTCTTCTTTCTAAAATTAAGACAGGAATTCTAGATTTTTAGACAAAACACTAGTCCAATTACTGGACTCACTTTCCTCTCTATTCTGTTTATTCACACCATTATTCCCAAGTAACCAAAGTTAAGAACTCTTCTATATGCCATTAGGATTTACCAGTTCTTGCCCTTTACACCTCTTTGCTTTGAATTCCTACCCTCTGTGTTCTATACCTATTATATTTCTCTATCTTACTGCAACAAATTTATCTTAACTAAAAAATCTGTTTTCATATCCTCTGTTTACAGTTCAGAGACTACTATGACCATACAATCTAGAATTAGATACACTCAATCATTATTGTAAAAGGAAATATCATCCAGCAATTACTAAGGTACCATCTTAATGATTTAAAAATCATTTTTCATAATCACAATACCTGAATAATACCATGTCCTTGGGCAAATACTTCTATATTGTCAGCCTTCACTGCAGTGTTCTCTAGAGCTCTTCTGACTGAATGAACTGTATAGTTAACATTATTGGCTTTCAAACCTAAAATTTAAAAACAAAAACAAGAAAAAACTGTTAGAGAACTCGTGCAAACCTTTTCCCTCTCACTAGTATAGATGACATGAATGTTCTCTGGCTTAAATGTCTTGTGCTTTATTTAACACTCATTTTTGAATTTTTTTTAACTGAACTAAACAGTCTGACCAAAACTGCTTGGCATCACACAAAGACTTCATTTAACAATAATTACTGCATGCTTATTATGCAAAGGCACAAACACAGGCTATGCAGAGATAATGTAAATGTATGAAGCAGATACCTGAAAGGGATTAGAAGGACATTTTCTTTAAAACACTACTGGTCAATAGTGTTTTAAAATAAAGCAATACAGTTGCTGGCAGTAGTTTTCAAACAGCTGCACGTTACAAAAACCATGGACACTTAAATAAGCAAAAAAGATGTTGAGGCCTCAACATAGACCAATTAAATCAGGATCTTTGAGACTGGATCCCAGGCATTAATAAGAATTAAAAGCTTCCTGGGTATTGACAGAGAGCGCCTAGGCTGGGAACAACTGTTCTATGGGAAGGATATGGAGGCCAACAATCTGTATCAATGACTGTTGTTAAAGACAAAAGCAGTACAGCATTCCTGTCCTTTCCAGAGCTCATCCAACATGTAAACACCTTTGATAGTGTAAAAAATTAGCAAAACAAACATGGAAATATTATGCTACTGGAAGAGCAAATCGAGAAAGTGAGCGATTTTGTCAGTGAGACCCCCCCAAAAGGTGAAGCTCTAGCAGAAGAATGATCTTTATTTCAGTCAGATTTTACAATGCACATGAGTTTACAAAGCTAAAAAATGGCAGAAAGGAATCCTAGATAGAGCACTATGCATAAACACAGGAGGCATGAACAACCTTGAAATATCTGGTGAGGTTAAATAGGACTAGAAACCAGGGTGGAGAGAGAGTCCCAGGATTTTATTAGAGAGACACTTCTGAGGTGGAATTGTCACAACGGTCTGGCTACCCCAACTTTCGGACATAGGCAATGCCAGTGCCACTGTATTTAATATCATAAGCCTCCTGCACAGCATCCTCGAAATTCTGATCTCTCCTTCCACTTCATTTTGCTCCACAGCAATCTGTACTACCTTCTAACATGTAATATAAACTATTTCTTATTTTGTTCATAGTCTGTCTCACCCAACTATAATATAAACAGGTATTTTTGATGTTTTGGTTCACTAATTTGGCCCCAGAGCTAAAATAATGATTGACAGTCATTAACAGCCAATAAATAATTTGTTGAACAAATGACTACACATCCAGATCTTATTACCACATTATTTTCCACCTTAAACTTTACTTTGAGCCAGGACTTTACCAATGCTACCACTTTACCAATTCTACCACATTTTCTCATCATGAGAATATGAGAAAACAAAACATCTGTCTGCAATATGGTAAGATAAATTTATTCAATTATTTTTTATGGCTACCATCTAATTTTATGCTATAAACACAAAATTTCTAGATACTTAATGCCTACTTTCCTAATCTTATAAATTATAGTTTTTATAAACAGGACTAAGATGAACTATAAAAGTATACATTTAAAATCCATTTTATAATGCCATTTCTATCTCATTAAGAAAAATAAGCTATGACTGAAAATTATGCAAAATTATGCAAAGTAGCCAAAAACTCAGCATCGCTTTATTGGAAATTTAGAAATAGTACCATCAGAACACCAAGCAATGTAGAGCACTAAGCAACATTCTTACCTGAAAGTATCAGGGCAATGCCTCCACATGCATTGGGAGAAGACATAGATGTCCCATTCATTAGCTGAGTTCCTCTCAACGTCCAGTTAGGGACAGAAGCAATGGCTCCTCCTGGTGCGCTGATACTCACTCCAAGGGCCCCATCAGCACTAAATGAAAAGCCATTAGTTTGCTTACAATGGTGAAAACTGGATAAACATGAATATTCATAAAAAGGCCGCTGGTCAAATAAATTACAACACCACGAACTATTTGCAGTCACTGAAATCAGTGGGGGAAAATACCCAACACAACTATTTCCATATTAAGCAGAAATGTTTTTCCTTATAAGTGGACAAAATCTATGTGTGTATGTGTATGTGTAAAAAGTATCAGGCATATTTATAGAGGGAAAATAAATGTCATTGCTCAGACTCCTTGATGAACAGACTTTTGTCTGTAATAAGTAGAAGCTTTACCTTTGTCTAAAGTTTAAGAGTCACATTTTAAAAAAGCTAGCAAAATTAGTTTTAATAATGTTTTTTAACCCAAAATATCCAAAATATTTTAAAATGTAACTGATAGGGGAAAAATGAGTTAATTTATAGTCTTTTTTTGTACTAAGTCTTGAAAATCTGATGTATATTTTGCACTTACAACACACCTCAATTCAAACGAACCTCACATGACCAGTGGCTGCCACACTGGCCAGGGCTTAAGTCAACAGGGCTGCCTCATTGAGTGCTTTGACTAAGTAAGGTCTAATGAATTAAAATCCATAGAGATCATCATCACATCATCACCAAACACAAGCTCTGCCCCCTTTTCCAAGTAAAGGAATAATGTAATGGCACACTACTTCCTCCTACCGGGAAGAGTGGCCATAAGTTTCCCACAGAGGATGTTGGCCTCTCCATTATACCATTCCCCCCCCCCAACTGACTGAATTATTCTTATTCCAAGCTAGGAATACTAATATGATTTAGTTTCACATTTTTACATAGAGAGCTGAACACAATGCACATCAGATCTTCCTTTTGAACCGTGCTAGTGTCAAATATTGTTAGGTAAATATCTGGTAACCTATAAATATTTTCATGCAGTTATTACCAAATAACAAAATAGGTTACAAAAATGCCTGAATAGGATGATCTCCTATTTATGCACAGAATGACTAAATGATGTTCACCAAAATGTCACCCAAACATATCACAGATAATGAGATTTAGGGTAATTTCTACCTATCTCTTTGCACTGCCTATATTGTCTACCAATGTTCACAATGAGCATTCAGTATCTCATAACCGGGAAGAGTCATGAGTTCGAACTACTTCCTATTGCTTTCTGTTAATTTTCCACTGGTGTGTTAAAATGGCTAATCATAAAGCATTTAATCAGTATTCTAAACTTGGTTTCTATGAAATGCATAAAAAACTTTATTAAAAAAATAAAATTTTACTAATACAAACTTTACATATTCCTTATAAAAATCTTAAACATTATATGTTTAAAATAAAAAAGCTAGTGATATTTTTCTTCTAAAATACAATATATAATAAAAATTCAAAATGTTTATGTAGACATTATGTGGTAATCTGCCTTTAAGAAATATGCCATACTTGCAAATACCAGGGAGTCAAGTAAACTCTTTGTCTAACAGTCTTTCCTGATTTTTTAAATAGTACTACAGAATGTACTTGTTCAGTGATCATTAGTCAATGTTCTGTTTCATAATCTAATACTTAAACCACATATTTGCAATAATAGTCAATGTTCATAGTAAACATGAAATAAAATCTCTCAATACTTGGAAAAAATGGTTTGCAAACCATTATCTAATTCAAGTTTCCTCCACAATTAATGAATTTGTTTCCTTAAAATAATTGTTTAAATGTTCTTTAGGCAAATAAGACTGACAAAGGCTGGTTTAAACATTCTATAGTACTTTATTTTTATGCTGGCTATAATATAAAGCATTTAAAAATCAATTTTAGAAGAGAATTAACACATTTATTAATTAGTACATTTATTAACTGAATATAAAACACATGAACTTTGTGCAAACTTTGCCTCTTATTCCTAGCCACTCTTATTCAGTCATGTGGAGTTTTAGGCCAGTTAGTTGGGCTGATGAAGGCAATCTATGATGATGATAAAGGCAAACCTTGCTGAATCACATGGAGATCCATAGCCTGATTGCTTTTAATGACAGTTATAATAAACTACTGAAATAAATTTATTTTTTAAAGAAGACATTACCTAGAGAGGGGTAGGAAGATACCTGTAATTCAGGATTAAACTTAGCACTACCACATTTGATCTGATCCCAACCAATTTTTCTGATCTTATTTTCTAACACTGCCTTTTTTATTTTAACTGCAGACAAATCTAACTACTAGTTATTTTCTCCAAAAACCTTACACTAAAGCCTGTTCATCTTTGGGTTCATGATGTTCTTGCCATATAAACCTCCCTTCTCTTTTAAAACCCTATCCATCCTTCAGGACCAAATCCAATACCATCTTCTCCTTGATGGGTTTCAAAGGGAAATAATTGTTTCCACTTATATAATCACATTGTCTGAAAATGAAATTGTGAACTAAGATCACAATCTGCTCATTTATGCCTTGCCTACTGAAGGCAATAAAGTATTTGCTAAACTGAATTTCAAAATCTATTCTCTTTAAAAAAATCACTCCAAATAGGTAAAGGGATGAATTAATAGGCTTTATTTTCCAGAAAGAGCCTGTACACACTGATAACATAAGTTATCAGATAACATGAGGGATTGTATAAATTAGAACTTAATATACCTCATGAGAAAAATAATCAATTCCTGGAATCAGATAAATATAGGTCAGGCTTCACGGAACCAAAATGAGTGAACTTCATTTATGAACAGAACTTGCCTACTATGAATAGTACCCAAAATTGTTCACAGGTATAAACAATGTGATGTTTTACAAAAGCTTGGGCTTTTGTTTCACTTAAGGTTAAATATCAAAAAATATTGCAAACAAGGCTTTCGCTCCTTTCTAAAGATATTCAAGTCTTTACTTTTTATTTAGATCCTCATAAATGAAAGATCTGGCACATAGGTTTAAGAATTACACTCAAAAAAGTTAAGTCACAAACCAGGAAGAGTTTTGCATAAAATGGTCATTTTAACAATCGTCATTTAATATCTAGCAATAAAATATCTGTATTTTACTTCTTTAATGATCAATTTCCTGTGATGTGATTGTTAATCAAAATGAAAATGCTGAAAAAGTAAAAACTAACAGAGTTAGTAGAAGTACCAAAACTCTGCCCCTCCCCACCACATAAAGTTTAACCAATATCTGTAACAGTCTCCATGTCCTATTCTTAACCTACCTGGGGCCTCTAGAAGACCACGTATATTGATTTGCAGGTAATTTTTCTCTCAGAGAATACTCAGCAACCATCATATCAGGAGAAACATAAGCCCCAACACCTGTGGGAAGAATTACAAAATTTAAAAGGACACAAAATATAAATCCTAATTCTAATACACTATTCACTCAGCTGTGTGGTCTTGGGTAAATCACTTGATTTCCCTATGCCACAATTCTCACTCATAAAATGGAAAGATAAAAAAAAAAACTTAACCAAGTAAAGTTTACTATGTAGCAGACATAATCTATCAGGATTATTATGTAGATTAAGAATAATAATGTACCTATAGTGTGTGTAGGTATAAAAGAAAAATAAAGAGGACATGTTTTAAACTATAAAATAGAAAAATTAAGTAATTAGTTGTCTGGTCATTTTTAAATGACCATTGTATCCAAAACTCTACCCATAAAATCAGCAGTATTCCTTTCCTCAAAAATGGCTAATAATGAGCAGAAAGCAAAGACATAATATGCTACGGTCTTCTAGACAGATATGCAAATGGAGTCTAGTCAGACTCTGAAACATATAATATAGAGATAAAACTTGGTTCTTTCATTTTAGAAATTTGGGAACATCTCCTAGAGAGATTGGGAAAATGTACAAAATACATATGCATGGCTGGTAGAGAAAAGATTTAGAATCCAGGTATACCAGCTTCTAGTTCTTCTTTATAACTACACATATTCAGTGTAGAGACTGGATAAAACATGTGTTAGTTAAGAGTATTTAGGTTAACAATGTTGCCACATAAAATTACAATCATTCTGTAAAATTTAATTCAAAGTTTTCTGTGAATATGGGGATAAGAAAACAAAACAGCACTAAGTATTATAGCAGAGCAGTAAATTTTGATCTTTAGGTACTTTTTAGATCTATTTTCTGTTTCATTTTCATTTGTTTACTTAAAATATATAGAGCTGAAATACATAACGAATATATATCATTGGCAGGTACTGTGTCTTAACACATGATGTAACAAAATTACTTAAGCAACAGGTTTTAAGTAACATAGAGTAAGCTCTACCTTGCTTAAAATTTAAAAACTATGAATAAACCATGTCCTATAAATATAAGATCACTGTTATTTTAAAACAATAAAAATTTTAAAGGATCAGCTTCTAAACTTTGATACCCAAATGTAATTATATCTATAACATCTATAGTATTTGTGTACCTATAACAACATCTATAATATGTATATATCTATGCAGTTATTAATGTATACTCCAGAAAAACTGTTTGGACCAGTCATGGATCCAATCACAAATGTTAAGAGGTATAAGCCCTATTATGATCTCATATTTAAAGATGAACAAAAAATTTTAGGCAACATTTACTATATACTTATTTCTCTCAATTCATCCTCCTCATTCATGCCGCATATTTAAAAAAAAGAGTACAGGTTTTGTGTTTCATGGGTGTTTCTGCATAAGTTGACAGCTATTGTACAACAATGTAAACTAGTTTTATTTTCATATGATGACTACAACTAATTTTGATTTCCCATAACTCATTAATGGGCATTTTTTTCCATTACATTATAGTGAAACACATAACATATCCGAAGATTAAAAAGTGGAAGAAAAGCTACACATTCATGGAACGAATATGTTTCAACTGTTTTTCTTATTAATAAAGCTCCCTTCCTATATATCTGATTCTTTCTGCATGCCCCAAGAGAAATCAAAGGAGAAAAGTATACAATAAACAAGTAGTCATACACTATTAATAAAAAATAAAGCAAGTGTCTTTATTTATGTTGTTCACTTAGTCTGGAAAGCCCTTCCCTTGCTCATATCTACCTACTGAAATCCTCATTCCCATACTTCTTCCAGAAAGCCTTACCTAAATTCTCAAATCAGAAGTAGCTGCTTTTGTAATCCCACAGCACTGTGTCTGTACTTCCATTAAACTACTTACTCCAGTCAACTGTAAACTCTAGATGAGCAGGTCCCTACTAGATTGTAGTTGCCAGTATACCCAGTGTTGACGGTGTCTTGCATGTAATAGAGATCCAATTAACATGGGATTAATGGAGTATTTTTGTTTGCTGTTTTCAAACAAGTCCATTTCTAAAACAGGAAACTAACCTATTACGCTTGATGTAGTTCCACCTGGACAACCAACTGTAGAAAGGCATGGACCATTATTTCCAGCACTTGAAACATAAATTATATTATGCTTCCATACTGCTTCATTAATTACTTCACAAATTCTCCTGAAAGAGAGAGAGAATTCCTCTGAACATGAAAAAACTGTCCTACATTTCAAGAACTATATTATTATGTGAAAATATTTTCAAATTGACTTACACACACACAAAAAAAACAAACTAAAATATGGTTCCAAGAAGTAGGACTAAGACAATGGCTATAATTAAGGAGGTGTGCAATAGAATTACTCAGTAGACATTTCTCAAACTATAAACGCTTAGCCTCTATTCCTAAAGTACCAAAATATTGTTAAAATGTATAGTTAAGTAAATTTAGGCACCAGCCACCACTGACATTTCAGGTGATACACCCTAGCTTGTTTTAGTGACGGGACGGAGTTATGAAGTCAGGTTAAACATGGAGAAAATGCTAGATACAAAACTGAAAACATGTGGGGAAAACTATAAAAGGATTGAAAGCAAGTACTGAAATATTAGCAGTGATTGGGCAGTGGGGTAATAGGTGGTTTCACGTTCCACTCCTACTTAAAACAAGGTATTCAGAAATGACCCTTCAAGGGATTCCTATATATATCTATGATTAGTAAAAAAGGTGAAGGGAAAATAAGGCACTAGACAGCTTAAGATTAAGATTTAAAATGTCAAAAATTGTGCTTGATAGCAAGCAAGGAAAATGTACTGGTATTAAAGGAGATGAAGTTAAGACTATGAAGAAAATGGAATCCATATAATGAAGGTATAGGGCCAAGGACACACCAAAGTCATAAGAGTGAAGGAAGGAATATTAGGGAAAGATGACTTTAAAACAGCGAATGTCAAAGGAGAAGAGAAAGAAATATACTTAGGTAAATAAGATACTGAGCAAAGAAGAGGACGTTTTATACGTGCATGAATAAAACGACTGAAGAAGACATGGTGCTTGTTACAAAGACAGGAAATGGGTGTATCACAAGAAACCTAGAAAACTGCAGTACCAGTTATCTAGGAAAATTAAGTTATTTGATAACAGTCAACTATAAGGCCTGGCTTGGTAAAGTTTTCATTTTGGCAGAACTTTATTAAAGAGCTTCAGAAACAAGATAAGTATATATGGATGGCTTGGTGGTGGGAGGAGGGAAAGATGGTCAGTAATACTCTAAATAAGATAATTTCAAAGCTATTAGTATGAAAGAAAAGAGGTGAGGTAATATGACATCAAAACTAAGCCCCTGGAGTTGGCAGTAGGAAGACACCGATGACACAGGGAGGAGTGGGAGTGTGAGACGTGTCAGGATGGACAGAGGAGGCACAAGGAACGTTTCCTGGAAAAGTGAGCGAAGGCAGTGTGAAATGAGGCTTTGTTTCTGTTTGTTCTAAAACTAGCAGATTCTAGAGCACGTCTGTGGACTAAGCGATAATAATCCAAGAAAGGAGAGTGGAAATGGGAACCAGACTGCAAGTGCTTGAGTGACTTTTGATACTGACACTCCTTGCATTAGTCAGAGTAGGTCATAGGAAGGGCATAATCAAAGACAAGGCTGTGTAATCACTAGAGATCTGTGGTCCTAAACATAAAGCGTGATGCCAGTGTGCCTCTCTGGCGAAGTCTAATAGATCAGGTGTGGGATCACGGAAGGAAAAAAACAGGGTTTCCAAAAAAGAGTTCAGGCTTCCTATGAATGAAGAATTCTAGTGATGGATAGGTCGTGGAGTCTACCTGGCTAGGAGACAATGACATAAAAGATATGACCATGGGGATGGGGGTCACGGGTCTAAACAGGGGTCCCCAAACCCCAGGCTGCAAACTGGTACCAGGCTGTGGCCTATGAAGAACCAGGCTGCACAGCAGAAGGTGAACAGCGGGCGAACGAGCCAAGCTTTATCTGCACTTGCAGCTGCTCCTCAGTGCAAGCATCACTGCCTCGGCATCACTTCAGATCATCAGGCATTAGATTCTCATAGAAGCACCAGTCCCTGATGCCAAAAAGGTTGGGGAACTGCCAGTCTAGGAGATGTATGGTCACCATCTAACCATGACTGCTCTTTTTCAGCTGTGATATTCAATTCAGTTATGAAATGCATTTCATATCCTTCATTGGCTAAGGTTCATGGCTAACAAGTGTCAAAGAATACTTACCCCGAATTTGGCCAGTGAGTTGCTTCTCCATAGCTGTAGTTGACAAGATCACACTTATGATTTATAACTTCTATCATCTATTAAAAAGATGAAGAATCTAATTTAGGCAGCAATTTACAGACACATAAAGGCATGGAATCTGTTTCTTAACCAGTCATGCTCTGATTCAAATCCAAATATATGTTACTTCTAGGCAAAGGTTAATAAACTCAAAAAAAGGTCAGGGGAGACAGAGTAAGGTGAGTAGTCTATAAAAAACAAAACAAACATTTACAGAATGGAGTGGGGAAGAGGAAACTGAACATTTCTTACTAAATTCTAAAGTTGCTAAAGCTAAACATATAATTCATAAGTTAAAAAATGAAGGATATTACTTAAATAATTCTGAGGCTAATGGAGCAAGCCAGCTGAAAGATGTTTTGTTTTGTTTTTTTTTTTTGGTTAAAGTATCTCAAAATAGCTTGCTAGGGGATTTAACTAGAAATGAGAAGTACAGTATAAATAATTTTTAATAACTAAAAGAGAAATTAAGTGTTTTTGCTTTTAAAAAAAAATCCATACCAAATATAGTTCAATATATTCTTGGAAAACCAAGTGCACTTAATAAATCTAAAAATATCCAGGATCATCAATCATTAATATTCTATCATCATCTCACAAATACTTACAGCTCTTATAAGGCCTGTGCCTGTTTCCATTGTGCTCAGTCTTGTATCTCCAATCTTGATTGAAAGAATCTGGGCACCAGGAGCTACACCATTCCGTTCAGGTTCTTCGGGAAAATGCCCAGCAGCTATACTCGCTACATGTGTTCCATGAGCTCCTAGAGGCAAAAAGACGGGAATATGACAAAATAGTCTCCCAAATTCAAAGTATTAACCATTCAATAATCGTGATAAAAATAATCAAATAAAAACATTTTTTCATCTTAACATCTAATAACATATTATCTTAATTCTCTTATAATGCCCCCCAAAATGACTCTTTGAATTCCATATAATATTCTGCTACCTTGGATTGTATCCTGTTTACTGAAAGCAAAAAAGCTAGTCACAGGGTAAGAAAGTATTTGCAACATATATAACTGACAAAGAACTTATATCCAGAATGTCATCATTCAAATCAAAAGAAAAGTGAAATCGGTACGACACTTTAAAAAGCATTTCACAAAAAGAGAAATGGCACATCAATATACAAAAAAATGTTCAACTTCAATGAGTCTATCTGGGAAATGCAAATCCAAGCCACACTGAGATACCTTTACATACCTTTCAGAATGGCTAAAACTTTAAGGGTGACAACAGCAACTGTGGAGAAGGCTCAAACTAATGTGCTGACAGAAATACGGACAGTAATTAACTTTGGGAGCAGGCAGAGTAGGTTGGAGGTTAGGAAGAGACATGATGGGGACTTTTGACAGTATTTTATTTCTTGATTTGGGTGGTGGTTACGGAGAAGTGTCTATTCTCTGTAAATTCAATGCGTGTATAACGATTTGTGTAAATTCAATGCGTGTATAACTTGATTTGTATACTTTTATTTATATATGTTATATATCAACAAAGTAAAATGAAAACTAAAAAAAACTAGACCTTTAAGTGAAAATGTTTCTTAAAAGACATGGACAGAGAGAAATATCCCACTACTATCAGATAAACAACAATACAAGCACGATGATAAATGACAGCGGGCATTGGGCCTTAATGTTTGCGTGACACTAGAGAAGTTGGAGCTCCAGGAGAAATGAGAGCACATAACCCTTTAAACTGAATCTGCTACAACGCTGAGACTCTTCTGTTCTAGACAACTTGTCACATAAGAAAATGGACCCAATGTTACCAATTCTTCCCTTCTTATATCTTCCAAAATTCCAGGAAAGCTGGATTTTAATGTAACTTTCTCCCTCCAAATCACCTTGTTACCGTCACCTAGCAGTTAGCGTGGCTAAGATTAAGCGTGTGTGGATGAGAGTGTAGAGCTCCTAGGGCACTCACACTCTGCTGGCAGAATGTGGAAGGGTGCAGCCCCTGTGGAAAACAGCCCCTGGAAATTTTCTTCAGAAGCTAAATATAGACCTACCATAACTAACCAGTTCTCCCAGAAATCAGTCCAAATCAAACAAAAACATTTCCACACAGAGACTTGTACATCAATGTTGGAACAATCCAAATGTCCATCAAGATGAATGGATAAACAAACCATGGTGTATCCACATGATGAAATGCTACTCATCAATAAGGAACAAGCTATTTCTAATCATAATATCAAAGAATTTCAAACCACTACTCTGAAATAAAGCAGGCAGAAAACCATTTTTTATTATACTTATGTAAAATTATAAAAAATGCAAAATAATTTAGAGTGACAGAAAACATAAGGCTACCTGGGGATGTGGGTGGAGACAGGGCTAAAAGACAAGCAAACTTGTGGGGGTAATGAGTATGCTCATTATCTTGCCTGTGGTGATGGTTTCCTGGATGTGTACATCCATCAAAACTTGTCAAATTGTGTATGTATAGACACATGCGTACACGTGCTGCACATACACACATGCTGTTTATTGTACTTTGGCTATGTTGCAATAAAGTTAGGGAAGGAGAACAATAAAGAGTTAAAGCCTGCCTACTTCATTCTCCTTGCTCCCTCACCAGTAGTAACCGCTATCTGGAAGCTGGTGTGTATACTCTTCCCATCTATACTTTTACCGAACACACTTATCTATAAACATTGTATGGTATTATTTGGCATGTTTTACAATTTTACACAAATGTTTAATCAATTTTATTAAAATTTATGTATTTGAAATTTATGAATATATGAATAATGTAGACTTACCCATAGTTATATAATATGCCACAGTATGAATAATAAGTTTTTGAAAAAAACCTATTCCTTTGTTAATGGTTATTTAGACAAGTTTCACCCTATAGTACAAAGAGTTAGGTCAAAAGATCCTCACTATAGCATTCTGTGTTAATTTTTTTTTTAAGTTGGAATTTATCAAGCATTAATAATTGGAAGTGACATTATTGTTCATAAGATGAATTATGTTGATGGATATGTTGTGGTTAGACCATGGTGATACTCTTGAAATGGATCCTACATGATTACAACTTTAAAAGACAACATCTTGCCACAGAATTGAATAACATTTATTATTTCAGACCTAGCTCTTTAGTTGTATTCTCCAGATTACTAAATTCTCTATAAGGCTGGTTTTGGCTATTGGAATTTACCATCTCTTTCACTTTGTAAATTTATCTCTAATTAGCAAGTCTGAAACAGAATACCTCACCTCCACTGGTCACAATGGAGAGCAGATTTCCATCATCATATATATTAACGGAATAATTTAACATCTCAGCTGTGCCAAAAGAGCCGTATTCTTGGGCTTCTTTGTAGTTTCTCAATACAGTAGATTTACTCAAGTCCCCGTCTTCATTTGAATCAATGCAGGCTCTGTAAATTGAGAATATAGGATAATGAAGCTTATCTATTTTCTTACTTTCTCCCAAATCGCATAATATTGTTTCTCAGGTATCTTCTTACTACTCTATTTCTACCAAAACGAACAGATTAATTGCCTGATTTAGACTTCTGTTTCATAGTCATCTAGAGGAAAAGCCCTTTAATGGAGCCTTGTTAACAAAGGGCTTTAGGAACACTGTCCATCATAAAACTCCAGGCAGAAAACCTTATAGCCACTGAAGAAATTAGATCAAAGCTTAGCCTAGAGCTTTAGAATAGTTTAGGACAATTCTGACGCATAGCCTAGGCCTTACTCCTTGCTTCTTCTAGAACCGGCTTCAGGAATCCAACAGCGCATGCCAGCTCCTTGAAACTAGAACCATACCAAGTCTCAGTCCCACAGGCATAACAGCTTTGGGCAAGCGTTTGTTTTTTACAAAAAGCATTTTCTACATAGTTTTATGGTTGTCCTCTCTGCTCTTCCCTATTTTAGCTTTCTAACTGTACAGAGAGCATTTATGATAAATACTAAAGTGTATATTTCATTAACAAACTATAGTAATATGGAAAGATCTCTGAAATTATCAGTTTTTATGTATATCCCAATCAATGTAAAATTATTTACATATCAAAAAAAGACATTTAATGTAGTAAGATATGAGACTAAACACTTTCAAGGAAAATTAGGCAAAGAGAAAATAAGTAGCATATCAAATGGCATTAGGACTGAAGATAGTAGGTAAAAATGTATGCCACTGAATCCTCCACTTTTACTAGAGAGAGTAGCACTTTTGGTCCCAAAATGTATGGTTAGTATCCATCCTGGAAATCATCTCAGATGTCCTCCTTTTCTTTCACCCAGACCATCATATGCTAAATTTCTAACAGTTCCTCTTGTCCTCTACTTCTTTCTCCTTTAACCTTCAATCCCCTTTCCTGTCTTAGTGCATGTTGTCAGAGATGAGTGATTACCCACATTTATGAGAGGAAAGCATTCCTTTAAGACTGCATTGTAATGTAAACGATTTGAGAAAAGTAATCAAGTGATCATATCTTGTTCTGTATCTGATACATCTTGGCAAATGAGTTTTTGTAGATGAGCAGGGACTCAAACTACGAAAATATTCTTGATTTCAAATTTTAAGAAGGTCCTTGGTTTATTGCAGGCACCCTAAAACATATATATGCCAATATATCTATATTAAGAACATATTCCTATTTCCATGCAGAGAGTAACTAAAGAGGCCTTAGTAGCCAACTCCAAGAAACACACTTGCAGTGTAAACTCACTAAGAAAGAAAAACTGAATATGTACGCAAGTAACTTGGTATAAATCACTATCATTAGTAGTAGTAGTAGCAGCAGCAGCAATAGCTGTCATATAAGTACATACTGTGTCTAGAAACACAAAGTTAATGTTCACGAAATCCTCTACGAAGGTACAATTTGTTATCTCAATTAACAGATGAGGAAACAGGTTTAGAGAGGTTAAATTGTTCAAGGTCACAGCGCTAGGATTCCATCTCAGACTGAATTCTATTATACTGCCTCCCTTCAACCTAGCTCTCGTCTCCATTGAAATACCTTCACTCAACCCTCCTTCACCTAAAGTGGATGCTCTATAAGTCTCTTGCAGTTACTTCTCATGTGGCCCAGCTTCAATCAGAAAAACTTCAACATATACCAATGATCAACCTGCTACTATCTGGTTAACGATAATTATCTGGTTAGTGAAATAAGTTTCTTTAAAACACATAAGGGTCAGGTTTAGTTTCTAAAATACTAAGAAGTTCAAAATGTTTGTCCAAAAGTACCCTAAGCAAATTTGGCTCTCAAACAGTTTTGCTTAGTGATATTAATGTCACATAAACCAAAACTCTGGATGGTTCTCAAGATTTAATGTTCTTCAGAATAGATAAAAATACTTTGAAGAGCTATGAATTTCATAAAGTTTACCTCCAGGCTTCACCATCATGCCATACCAAACAGTCATATACTGGGCCAGGATCACTATATTTTTTCTCAAAAGAATTTAGCAATTCCACTTGACTTTGAAGCTCCTCCTTGATGAGTTTATTTGCCTAATTAATTAGAACATACATTAATATCAGTATATTTTGTACATTTGAAGTTATATTAACATACAACCAAAGACACAGAGTGGCCCAACAGCCATTTCACCCTGAAAAAATATAAGCAAATTTTCTTTTCATACTATATAACTTATAGTTCAATTTAATGATGCAGATATTAACATATTAAACATTTAAAAAATACTTCTTTTACTCAATCTCTCTCATTCAGTCACTCATTCCATCCACTTTAGGAAGGACATTATTACATGTGTTACATGTCAGTGCTATCATTTGGCCAAGACATGTGTTGGTCACGTACTGTAATCTACATAACTCATTTCCAAAAGCTGCTATATATATAAGGTTATCTATAGACTTTCAGAATTTTTATATCATGACAATTTCCACTTAAAATGCCAAATAATAGAAATCATAAACTGTCTTATCTCTTTTAGAATATGCTAAGTTAAATACATACTAGATTCATGACCATGTACATACAAGCTGCTATTTAACCATTCTGATCAACAAAAATGAGAATTTCAACTTATTTTTTTAACTACATACTACTACATTAGACTAATTCATCCTTAATAGTCCTAGTAAATAAAAATTTAATTTTTGTATGTTCCAAAAAGCTTAAGTTGTGCTTTGTTTTTAATTATCCAACATATTCCACACTTATCCTCCTTAAAGAAAAGACAATTATGTAGACATTTTTGATATGCAAAATAAAAGATAATTAAATCCAGTTAGGTACATATACATACCACTTAAAATACTATATTTAATGTGTCTAAAAAGAGGCCAAATCAGACAAATAGTAATTTAATAGAAAATTATATGGCTGTTAAAAAAGGATACTGTACACAGATTCAGTAAATATAAGTTAAATGTGTATACAGATTTATATAGGCCAGTGGTCCTCAACCCCAGCTACATGTTAAAGTTTATGGGTAGCTTTTAAAAATGTCTGCCTCCCTGCAAAGCTGTGATTCAGCTCCTCTCTATGGCACAAGCATTGACACTTTTAAAGTTCTTCATGTGATTCTAATATGCAGCCAGGCAGGGTTCAGAATCACTAATATGATTCCAGTTTTGACTAAGAAAAGGTACATGCATGCATTAAAATTCAGAAGAAAAACACAGTTTTTGTTACCATCCCTACGGGGTGTTACTTCAGAGCCTTCACTTGCTATTTATATACCTGTGTTGTCCAAAAGCTTCTGTGACTAGCACATATTTACATGATAAACCAAGACATTATTTTAATTTTATAAATTGATTTTAAAAGTTTACTAGCTATTTAACGATGCAGAACAATGGGAACTGTCATATACTTTCTGTGGGACTATGAATTGGTATGACTACTTCATGAGCCACCAAAAGACATACACAAATATGTTCAAAACAGCATTTTCTTCATAGCCAAAAACTGAAAACGAAGCAAATACTAACCTGCAGATGGATATCTAAATTGTAATTCATCCATCAACAGCAAGGAAAGTGAACAAACTACTTCAACACCCCAAATGGGGCTGTGTCTCACCAACATAATAACTGAACAAAAGCAGCTATACACAAAAGAACACACACTGTATGACCTCATTTTACTGTATGATTTCCTATATAGGCAAATTCATTCAATAGCGTTATAAGTCAGGATGGTGGTCTCTTTTGGGAAGAAAAAAGAAAGCAATAACTAGAAAGAGATATGAGATGAAGTCTGCGAATACAAGAATGCTCAATTTGTGATAATTCATGAATACATAATTATGATTTAGGTACTTGTACTTATTTGTACTGGACAGTGATTAAGAAGTTTTTAAAAACTGATACATATGTGAATTGATTCTAAATAATAAGGAAAAAATTAGTAAAATTAAACAACTTAAAACTTATGAAAAAACGGTCTATTAATTCTCTAAGAATTCTATGGCATATGGTTCTACGGTAACATGTAAATAAAAACGACTAGCACCAACTTGAGAAGGGCAATTGTTGGCAACATCAAATTCTTCCTGTTTCCTACAGGCTTCTGCCAGGGCCACTCTGTGAACAGGGTCCCAGATTTTTTCCTTCCGTTCTTTCTGCAAAGACAGAGAAATTACCTCACGATAAGGTTGACAAATATTCAGGTAAATCTAAACAGCCAATTCATGTGGACTTAATTGTTATGCTACACAATTCCCATACAGAGGTTAAAAAAATTATAATCAAGTTGATAAAACAATGAATCAGTTATTAAAAATTGGTTAGTTAACTGCACCTGGGTTTTAAGAGAACAAGTTTACAAGGCAACATCCAAATGCATTTTTATACATTGTAAGCTTCCAAGAATAAATCCTTTCAAGAATAAATAATACTATGTCTAATACTGAATTCCCAGTCATTTAAGTAAAAGAAAATACTGTATTCTGGGACATTACAGAACTCAGACATGTCTCACGCCAAGAGCAAGCAAGGACAGGAGTCAAACTGCAGCTGCATTTTGATGGACATGCAGGCTTCCTCAATTTCCTCCCTCTCTAGCTTATTTTTTTCTGATCCTCTTTGATTTGACTGGTTTCTTTGATTTGACTGACTTTCATCTCCACTGTCTTTATCCCATAGTGCTGCCCAATGGAAGTCTACTAGTTAAAAAATCCTTTCCAGTAAAATAATCAACTTGACTGAGCTAAGGAAGGGGGTTAGCTCTAACTTTACTACTCCACATTTAGATGATAATTTGTATCTTAACACAATTGATTAAATTTAATATAGTTCATAAAAATATTGTGCTGTTGCACTCTGAAAATTTTAAATAAAATGATATCCAATAAAAATTATTTTTTAATCTTTTTTTTTGGCAGAATGATTGGAATCTGACTACTAAGTAATGGTTACACATGTAATACAATGAGTAACTTCGTGTGTAATACAGTGAGTAACTTCATAGGCCCCTGGAGAAGCAAATAATAATATTACGATTAGATAACAGGGCCCTGAGGTCTTATCTATCAGGCTAATTTTTGAGGATTACATCTTGTTTTACAGTTGAATTCCTGACCCTGTCTGTATCAGCTACTAAAATATAGCAGCCTACTACAGTGGCACTGCCAAATATGGGAGCCGCTAACCACAGTTCCTAAACTTAAGTTTTAAAATATCACATAAAATTAAAATTTCAATTCCTTAGTCATATTAGTCACATTTTAAGTTCTCAATAGCCACTTACAGCTAGTGACTACGATATTGATATTGAACATTTTGAACATTTCCATCGTAACTGAAAGGTCTACTGAAGAGTGCTGTTTGAAAGCAGGCTCCGTATCACAATGATTTACAGACCTGTGTTTCCTATTATGTCCGCTGCTTCGGATTTGGTCACCCTTTCCTTACTACTAAATGACGACTGGCATCAAGAAGGCTAGTTAAACAGTAAAATGGGACAAATGGTCATAAAAACTATAGGAATGTGAGTAAATAAAGCAGTCTGGACCTTAAATCAACTGTCTAGTCTTTTTGAGGTTAAAAAAAAGTCCTTCAAAAATCCAATGAAAGCTGTATTCCATCTCCTTGAAAAATACAAATACACAAAAATTTGAATATAATTTCAGTGTATTCACATATTCCCTAAGTTCATCCATGTAGTCAAGATTAAGAACCATGATTTTTAAATTGGTAACATTTAACATTCCACTGAACAGCTTTCTTTAAGCAATCATTATTAGAAAGCCTATTATTATCCTCCAAAATAATTAAGAGATTTTATAAATTTTTTTTCTTCAGGAATAAAATTTGAAAAAGAAGTCATTGATATAAGATTGTACATTACCTGTATCCTTTCTTTGAGAGCCTTTGGATAGAAGTCATAGCCATTTTTTATGCCAATATGATATCTGCCTGAGGGATTTGTCCAGTTTGCAGGAATCTATAGAAAATAAAGTAAATTACTGATCCACTAAATGATTCCCAATTCCAATGATTTACTACTGAAGAAAAAGGTATTTCACTTCTATCCTAATGGCTCGACTTAGATGAGCAGGCTCATGTATTAGAGCACTATTTCTAATACTCTAAGGCACCACTTGAAACCTCTATGGCTCTTATATCTTATCTGTAAATAAGATGGTTCACTTAGAATAGCTTTCATTTATACAATGCTTCAGTTTATAAAGTGCTTGCAACATATGCAGCCTCATTAAACCGCTAAGATCTTTAGTTCTAAAGCACCAATGACATCATCTCTCATTCACCACTTACTGCCCATCAACTAGTCAGGAGAGAAAACAATTCACAGAACCCCTCTACCCTTAGATTTCTTATTAATAACCAGAACTTCACTTGGCTCTAAGATACAACAGGGATAACACCTAGAAACTAATTGAGTGCACTTTGAGTTCTTAAAAAAAAAACACACACATTCTATAAAATCTTTTTAATTATATATAACATCTTATAATTCTTTCAACTATCCTAAAGTATTTAAAAACAACACTTAAAACTTTGAATTAACAGAATGATGTAAACACTATGCCAGTTTATAAATAGAGAAAGCAAAGAAGCAAAAAGAAATCAAATTGCCTGAACAACGGGAAGGTTGAAATGAAAACTGGAATCTAGTTGTATCATGGAAACCAAAAAATTCAGGGTAAAGGACATGTGATTTAAAGTCAGATAAACCTGGCTGTGAATCCAAATTCTACTAACGAGGTGGGACCCGCAGGCTACTTGTTCGTCATGTGCAAAGGAAAGAAAACAATGCCTACCTTATGATTCAAATGAATAATAAAATGCACTAACATCAACCAACTTGAAATGCCAATCAAGAAAATGTGGAATAGTCATACTCTTTATAATCACAAAACCAATGGTCATTAAAAACAGCTTTTAAATGGGTATATATTATGAGGCTGAACTACCATCACTCAGAGTTGGTTGATGCATCAATCTCACGAGCAACATCTTTAAGCGACTTATCCTCATGTCCTTCATCAAATTATCCTCCAGGTAGGAAATTTTTAGAAAAAAATTTCTCACAGCTAAATAGAGAAAAACAATGATTCACAGAAGTTCAAAGACCTACTGACTTTTTAAAAGCCTGCATATCAGTAATCATTTCTGAATGGATGTCTGGAGTATGTGAAATTTCAACTATGTTGGCATACAAGCTTTCACTGTTCATTCAAAACTTATCAACCTTCTTCACAAAACAGGAACTCTTAACTCTAATGTTCTTGCAACAGCCTGTGACATAATAATAAAGGGTTGTAACAACAGTTAAGTAGTCACTAGTTAGCAAATTTAGAGTATTTAATCTCGGGTGTGCCACTACACAGATGGCTTTGTAACACTAGGCTAGTGGCAACTTCTTTGTGGCATGAGATTACAAAAAGCCTTGAACTATCAAAGGATTAAATGGAAAAACTAAGTAAGATAACTGCTAAAGAAAAACAGGTATTAAGGCATATTTAATCACAATTACTTAAAAAGTATGTAATACAATAGAAATAATTCGATTACTTTATATTTAATTATATCTGCAGAGTCCATGCAACCACATACTTCTCAAATTATTACTATATATTTTCCTCAAAGACTAGTAAGCCACAAAAAGTAATCTAAAAAAAAAAATCAAAATAAATGTTATAATCATGGTTCTGCTATCGAACCTTAAACAAGTTAGAATAAAGCTAACTTTGTGAGGCAATTATGGAATTTTACCCATTTGAGTATTCTATACAAATGAAGTTATTTTCAGTCTCTTTAAGAATGAAAGGTTTATATTTCGCTCACTTTAAAGTGGTACCTTTAAAATTGTTTTAATTACATGGTAACTACAACATAAGGCAGGTTTTCACAAGGAACTGAATCTCTTTTATTACTAATGACTACTCTTTTCCCTCTTTTAAAGATGGGATGCCTAATGAATTGAACATTTCCTCAAAGAGCTGAGTGTCATCTTTAGTATTCGTGTTCTATGCAATAAAATTGTCACTTTTTTTTTTTTTTTGGCCTCAAAACTGTATTTCAGACTTGTCGACCTATGGTATTGCCAATACACATGTACACTCTCTTCTTTAGCTGTCACTATATCTAAATATGGTGCTAAATATGGCCAAGTCATGCATTATACCTGGACTTACCATTTTTTTAATACATAAGGCTAAATACTGATGATTTAAAAAATGACTTCAGTTAAATACAGTAAAATTTCAAAAAACACTTATGTTTCTTCCAAAGCACTACCATAAATAGAATAAGGGGAAGAAAAACACCCCCAAAAACAAAGAGAATGGAAACGAGACTTTAGAAGCCAAAAGCCACTACATTTTGAAGGTTGCAAAATAAAAGGCATTAAAAATTAGTAGGAAAATTATGGAATTTTAATACAGTGTTGGGATAGCTGGGTCTTCAGATGGAAAAAAGGATATAGGACTCCCATTTCATACTAAGTTTAAAATCAATTCCAGGTGAATTCTAAAACAAATATGAAAAGAAAAATAGTGAAAGTTTTTAGAAAATAATATAGGAGAATAATATCTTCATGATCTTAGGGTGAAGAAGAATTTCTTAAGACATGAAAAGCCATAATCAAAAAGGCAAAGATCGATATTCAACTACATTGTATTTAAGAACTACCCATCAAAAAAAAAAAATGACATGTGTAGGAAGGGAGAAGACGCCTGAAACAAATGTAATTGAATGTTAGGTATATAAAATATATAACAAAATCCTACGAATCAGTAAAAAAACAAGACAATCCAGTAGAAAAAAAAAATGGGCAAATAAATTTGAATAGGCACTTCACAAAGAGAAAATCCAAACATTTAAACAACATATGAAAAGATATTCAGTCTTATTAGTAACTACAGAAATGCAAATTAAAACCGTAATGTGATACATCTAGATTCCCAGCATATATGCAAATTAATTTTAATTAAAGCCTAAAAATACCAAGTGTTGTCAGTACCACTACTAAAACCCTTATCCCCTGTCAGTGGAAATGTATTTTAGTACAAACACTTAGAAAACCTGTTTGGCAACACTTGGTAAAGTTCTATCTCCATGATTCAGCAATTCCACTCATAGGTACACATCCTGGAGCTACCTACACACATGTGCACAAGATACGTATATAAGAATGTTCTGTTAATGACAACCCCAAACTGGAAACAATTCAACTGTTCATCAGCTGTAAAATGGACAGAATGTGGTATATACAAACCATGGCGCATTGCACAGCAATGAAATGGAACAAATCATTACTACATGCAGTAACACGGCTGAATCTCACGAATCTCACAAACATCCAGGGAAAGACAAAATAAAATGATATATAAACAAGGTTATTCATATAAAGTTCACAAATAGGCAAAACCAATAATATAGTTTATATATCCATATAGAGGTGGTAAAATTAAAAAGAAAAGCAAAGAAATAATACAAAAGTCAAAATAGGTTGTAATCTAGGAGATCACAGGAAGCTTCTGAAGCATGGCAATATTCTTTGTCTTATCTGGGTGGTGGATAAAATGTTTCAATTTAACTATAAATTAAACTCTACATTTGTGTTTTATACACTTTCCTTTATGTCTGTACGTTTCACCATTAAAGGTTTTACGCTTCTGTTCACTTTTTGGCTTCTATCTGCTCAAGAGTACCACCAGCAAAAAGTAACTGACCACTAGTTTCTCAAGAAGACCTAGGAATAATATCCTTAAAGAATGAGATGACTGTTCAAACCATCTAACTAGTAGCTGACCTTAAACTGGGAGAATAGGACATTAACCTTCAGTAGTTTATGGGTTATTTGTAAGAAGCTGAAAGAGAATACAGACATTTAATTAATCTTAAAGCATGGTTAAATCAAATAAAGACTTTACTGTATTGCTTTCTGAAAACTGTATACTGCACAGTTCTGAGAGATCCAACTAGCCAGAATCTCAGTGACTAGTGATATTACTCTTTTAATGACTATTGCAAAATATCTGAACACCTGCATATCCATGAAAAAAGTTAACTGAACATGCGTGTTAATGTTCACACATTAACACTGGGTATGTTCTGTGTATGAATGGAGAAGGGAGCTATAACCAAGAAGATCGATGGAAAATTTGTATGAGGAACAAATAAGATTCCTGCCATTCATCCCATATCCTGGCCACAGCTGACCAACCGGGCAACTATCTCTACCTGAACCAGAGAGAAATTTGGATGTCAACCTTCTAGAGAGGTTTACATAGCAGAAGGGAGAGATGAGACATATTGAAGATTCTGTAAGAATCCCCAGGCACCTTTCAAAGCTCAATGCTGACAGCCAAGCTATTCTTTAACATTTCCTGCCAAGCTCTAAGTCAAACAGGCTAAGGTCCTCTTTGAAGTATCTGAGCATCTCAAAGAAAAATCAATATACTATATACTAGTATCTTAGGGTCTCCTACAAAGGTATCATTTTTCTTGAGACCACAAACCCTGCACAAGTAGAGAGAGCTTCCATACACCTTGGATGTACCTTGCTAAGGAGACAGGCAGGGATGATTCGATACCTGAAGAAAAACTCTCAAGTAAAAAAGAAAAAGGCAGAGAGAGAAAGAGGAGAAAAAAAGGAGGGAGCAAGAGATGAAGAGAAAAGGAAGAGAAAAAAAGGAGGAAAAATAATGAGAGGAAGAGGAAGGTGAGTAAAAAGAGAAGTAGTCTACGGCCATGTCATACTGAACATGCCCAATCTTGTCTGATCTCAAAAGCTAAGCAGAGTTGGGCCTGGTTAGTACTTGCATGGGAGACCACCTAGGAAGACCGGGTGCTGTAGGCATAAATAAACAAAAAAGAGGAGTGGAAACAAAGAACTACAAAAAAAAATTTTAAACAATATTCTCAGATGAAGTGTTGCATACGTTAATCTACACCTATGTTGAGTAAACATGAACAGATTTTTGCCATTAAAAATAATAGGGAAAATTTAACAAAATTCAATACAAGTGTTAGGAAAATAAATGTTGAAAAAGTTTTGGAAATCTCTAAGGGAAAAAATCAAAAGTAATGAAGAAAAGGTTATAAAACGTGAAAAAAATTAGATCAACTCAAGAGCTCCAATGTTCAATTAAAGAAAGTTCCCGGTAAAAGAACAGCAAAAATAGTAGAAGTAACCCAAGAGACAACGCAAGCAAATCTTAGAAATGAAGGACCTGAGAGTTAAAC
Source organism: Eonycteris spelaea (assembly GCA_003508835.1). Classification (NCBI taxonomy): domain Eukaryota; kingdom Metazoa; phylum Chordata; class Mammalia; order Chiroptera; family Pteropodidae; genus Eonycteris; species Eonycteris spelaea. The sequence continues at coordinate 1,569,960 of PUFA01000067.1, read as the reverse complement.
CCTCTTCTTTTAGTGTTAATTCTACAGAAAAAAAAAAAATCTTAAAACTAGAGAAAGTTCAATAAATAAAAACTATTAGCATGTTATTTAAAACTGAAGATAATTTAATACATGAAAGACTGAGCAGGAACTGGTGGGGAAGGGGGGAGGTAGGGCAAGGGACTTGACTTTTCTTGTTAGAAGGATTTACAAGTATTTGTCTTTTTCAACTATGCACATATTGAATACAATTAAAAAGAATACTTAACTGTAGAGCTAAAGAAATGTGTAACCAAATTGAGAAAAGAAATATCAATTTTCTGATCTTATTCAACAATATATAATTTTACTTTTGAGCACTGGTGATATTATCAGTTTATGTGTTTATTAAAAGCATAGGTTAGTACAGCTATTTAAAAATAAATGATCAAGAAAAATACTTAATATGATTCTAAATATGCCTGACTTATTAGGAGTGTTCTATAGTTTCTCCATAATAAAACTCACAGGAACTCCACGTTTCTCTCTGAAATGTACTCAAAAATTAAAAGTTTTTGTTTCCTAGGCAAGATAGGCAAAACTTTAGAGTAATTTAGATGTGCAGAAATTCATTTCCCTGCAGTTTATAGTTTTGTTTTTTTTTTTTGAAGCACCTAATGACTTAGTCATTTTGAGTGAGCTCCATAAGCTCAGGTAGTTTAAACACCAGAAATTTATTTTCTCATCATTCTGAAGGACAGCAGTATGAGATTAGGGTGCTACCATGGTCGGGCTCTCGTAAAACGCTCTTCCTGACTTGCAGGCACAGCTTTCTCACTGTGTCCTCTCATGCAAGAGAGGAGACACAGAGAGAGAGATTGGGGGGGTGGGGCGGGGGCAGGGCGGGGGACAGGGGGTGTATGTGCAAGCTCTCCCTTATAAAAGCACTAATCCTATTAAAGAGGCCTCACCCTCCTGTCACCTAACCTTAACCTCCAAATATCATCACAACGAGTGTTAGGGCTTCAACGTATGAATTTAGAGGGCAAACATTTAGTCCATAACACATGGAAAAGGAACCAAAACCTGGATATTAATGCCTCCCGTCTGCTTGTGGTAGGCACTCTAAGGTGACCCACTCCCTTAGATAGTCCTCTCCATTTGGTGAAGACAGGATCTGTGAATATCGCTCCTGTGATTATGGTATGGTAAGTAATATGGCGAAAGTGAAGGGCTATTTCAGATACAATTTCAATCCCTAATCAGTTAACTGAGTTCATCAAAAGGGAGACAGGGCTGGTAGACATGACCTAACCTGGTTAGCTTTTTTAAAAAAAGACTAAGGCCATCGCTGGTATCAGAGAGATTCTTCTGCTAGCCTTCAATAAACGAGCTATCAGGAGTTCTACAGCTGCAACAAAATAAATTCTTCAAACAACCATGTGGACTTGGAAGAGGAACCTCAGACAAGACCACAGTCTAAACCAACACCTGATTGAGATCTTGTGAGACCCTGAGCAGCCAGCCATAAAAAGCCATGCCTGGACTCCTGACCCATGGAAACAATGAGGTAATAAATGCAGGAATGTATGTGGTTTTAAGCTGCAAAGTTTTTGTTAATAGTTATGTAGCACAGAAAACCAATCCACTGCCATGACAATCATATCCAAAAGGCAATGCCTAAACATAATTCAAGTAGATGGTAAAAGATAAAAAGACAAATATAGTTCTTCACACATAAAAATAATCACAAATATCTCTTCCAAAGTAATTCTGCTTATTGGTTTATAAGAGTCCTGAATCACAAATTCTTGCCATCTAACAAACTCATTAGCTAATATTTCATGAACTGCTGTTTGTATTCTAATTATATTTCACGTTAGCTTACCCTAGCCTTTCTACCAAGTACAAGGAATAAGACAAATCCATAATTATTAAAGCCTAAATATTTCATGTTCAAGTTCTCATAAGGGACAAAAAAGATGAAGGCAAAACTGTCACTTGGTCACTTTACCTACCTTTCCATTCACAAACTTAAACGTTTTCAGAATCTGGCAACCACATTAAAAATAAAATACCTCAATTCTAAGCCTGCCACCAAACAAGACAATGACTTCTTCTAAGACAGCACCTAATGACCCCTACCCCACTGGTATTCATGCTCTTGTAAAGTTCCCTGCCTCCAAGTGTGTGCTAATTTTAATGACTCACAACTAGTGAAAAGAACATAACAGAAGTAATGAGGTGTCACTTCTGAGATTAATTTATAAAGAGACATGGCCTCCACTTTGGGCACTTTCTCTTGGATTACTCCCCCAGGGGGAAGACAGCTACATGTTGTGAAGCAGCCCCACAGAGAGTTCCTCATGGTGAGAAACTGAAGACTGCCAATACCCACTTGATTGAGCTTGGAAACGGACACCCCTTCCCCACCCAAGTGGAGTCTTCAGATGAAACCACAGCCCTGGCAGATAACAAGCTCAGAAGAGATCTTGAATGAGAGGCACCCAGCTAAGTCACACCCAGAGTCCTGATTCACAGAAACTATGATAATAAATGTCTGTTTTAAACCACAAAGTTGTGGAGTAATTTGTTATACAGCAATAGTTAACTAATACTTACCATACTATTATATGTAAGTTAAAAGCATTGATGGTTTGAGGTAACAATACAAAAAAAAAAATTCAATAAAAAGATAAAAGCTCCAACCTTAAGCACTCTTCCCGAAAGACCAATAATTTCACCATCTTTTGGCTCTACTACTGTAGCAGTATTCACATCACCACTTCCTGTAGTGTCAATGATATCAATGATTTTTGGCCTTCCATCAGTTGTAACCTAAAAATTAAAGAATTAAAATATAAATTATGTATTTAACTTTTTTAACCTTAAAAAAGTAATGCCAACCCGTGTGTACATGTATGTGCATAGGTACACATATATAAAATATCCTATAAAACGTCATTTGTTTTAAAAAGAGAACTGAATTGCTTTAAGCCAAAAGCTGGACAATCCTAAAAAGAAAATTTAGTCATGGAAAATAGCAAAGAATCCTTCAAACAGTTTCACATATTTAGTTAACAAATGTATTCTGAACATTTACTACAGGCCACTTTGTTTTAGGTGCTGGGGAAATAGAGCCATACAAAAAATCTCTAACCTCACAGATCTTATGTTATACATGGTCAATAAACAAATAATTCAAATATATATCGAATGATGATAATTACTATAGAGAAAAATTAAGCAGGGAAAGGAGACAGGTAGAATGGGGCTTTCCATTTTAACCAGGCTGGCCAAGAAAGGTCTTATGGAGAATGTATCATTTGAGAAAAGATCTGAAGAAGGTGAGCTTGGGGCTGGGCAAGTACAAAACTTTAGGGGAAAAACGTTTGATAACATTTCACCATGGGATGCCACAATAAGCACTTAAACTTGGTATAAGTCCAAATTCAAACTTAACATTCAAATTTTTTTCTCTCCAGGCTTTGTCATCTCAAGAAATCAATACATATCCAGTTGTTCAAGAAACTTAGTCCTTTTCTTTTTAGTTTACTCATTAAAATCTGTCAGGAAGTCCTCTTTCTACCTCTAAACTATAGTTTAAGTCCTTCTTCTCTTAATTTTTACTAACAATATCCTCCACCACCATCCTCTCTTGCTTTCATAATGTGGATGCTTCCTTACAGGTCTTTCTGCGTCCTCTCTTGGACCACGCTAAAATCAGTAACAAAACAAGCTGTATTATGCCAGCCCTCCACTTAACACGCTGGCTTAACACCCTGCAATGGATTCAGAGTGCTCATATAAAAAGCCTTTGCCGGATCTGACCCCGGCCACTCCCAGTCACTCACGACTTTAACCACATAAGTCTCCTTTCAATTCCTGGAATGTGCCGAACTTTTTCCTGCCTTACAGCTTTTTGCACAGCATCCTTCTGCTTGGAGTTCTCTGTCCCTTCAGTCTTTCCACAAGAATTCCAATCTCATCTTACAGTTTTCTACTAAAATGTCACCCCTTCAGAAAGGCCTCTCTATGACCTTTTAAGTGGTTGCCATCCTAAACCTGATTATTCTCTTACTGTACCTTGTTTCCTTCATAGAACTTAATTTGTAGTCAGTTAGGTGACGCCTTCTCTACTTCCACTATTAGAAGATGACTCCTTCTCTACTTCCACTATTAGCAGATAAGCTCCATAAGAGCAAAAATATGCCTATTTTATTCACCAAAACCTACACAGTTTTGCACTAAAGATGTAGTTAATTACTAAATGATCTGACACGAATTACCCAGCATTAACGCTGACTTTCCTAAGGTCTGCTTTCTTGACCAGCCCATAAACTTTCATTTGGGCCATGCTGACTACTACAGGTAACAGTATTGTCTTTTCAAATTGCTTTTGTGAGAGAAATCATTTCTGGGGTCTTCCTAGGATAGATAGATTTGCAAAGGGAATCTGTAGCATTTGACATATATACTGAGCTGCCAGCAGGAATCATGCACAGATACACAAAGACGGCTGAAAAAAAGACCCCCTACCCCCAAGAAAGAAATGGGAATGTAAAAAAATGCCAACAGTGTGACAAGAGCACAAAGACTTTGGACTTCTTTTCCACCTGGAGAATTCACACTCTTTATGATAAAGCTTAGTGTCCCTATCGGTCACCTGCCTCCCTCCGCAACACCAACTGCTGTGTGCTTAAAGCTCTGTAGTTAAAGTATACCTGCAAGGAGAAGAGAGAAAGTCGTGATATGGAGGGAGCAAGGACACGTTTTTTTCTTCCCAAGGCAAAGCAAGGGGGTGGCTGGTGGACTCCAAATCTCACTTCTATCATAGTGCCATGAGACAACCAGGGCTGACAGCTCTTTCAGGGCTGTTTTACACATGGTAATTCTAAATCTGGTTGTTTATTTCTTAGGGGGTGTCTCCACAAGTATTTTAATAGCACTAAGAACACAAATCACCTATCTTCTTATTCAATGAGCAAACTACTTCAGGGACTTGAGATCAAGTACTCACAAGAGATCACTAACAAGTTAGACACAGATCCCTCTCATAGAAACCTCATTATCAGTCGAGCAAAGGAAGAAAGCCTAATGGGATTTAGTAGCTTATTTACCATCTACTATTGACACAGCTTTACTTACAAGGATCTCTTTCTCATTAAAAAATTTCTTATATATGCAATTTTCTATCCAAGTACTTCTTACTTCACCATTAGGTAAGGGCAACCACGCTACTGGAAACAAAAGAAGGAATTTAGAGTTAAGAAGGAGAGGTTTTTAAAAAGGCAAACCAACTGAGTATTTTGTAGTAGATCTTTGGGAGAAGGAAGGGAAAGAAGGAAATTAAACTGCTAACTTAAGAACTATATCCCTCATCTCTCAAGAGGGAAGGAAGGACTGAAGGCACAAAATTATGAGTAGAGCTATAATTATTAACCCTATGTACTGGGGTGGGAGACTGAGATATGCTTACTGGCCCATCATGACTGCTGGACAAAAAAGAAATTGCCCAAAGCCTTTCCCCAAATGTCAAAAATCTAAGTTATTTTGTATTCCACTGAAACAGTTAGGGTGGAAGAGTTGGTGAGGGTTGGAAGCCATCCATTAAATATTGGGAGAAAACCAAAATCAAATGGGGAGCAGGAGAGTTCTCAAATTATCATAAACAAAACAAGGTAAATGTGTATTTACTTGAAATTTCAGGGAAGATACTGAAAATATTCTTTTAAACAAGGGAAAATATTTCATACACAACTACTATTAATTATTATTCTAAGAACATAATGAATTAACAAGACAAGCTCTGCTTTCAGAAAGCTTACAATCCAGTTAGGAAAACAGATGAGTAAAGCGATAACTGCAATGTAGGACAATAAATAACCAAGGTAAACACTGTATCTGCGAAAGCATTTAAGAACACAAAACCCAGTTTGGATGAATCAGGAAACACTAATGGAAAAAGAGATAATAAAAATTAAAATTGCTTAGCACCCAATTCAAGTAATTTTATGCACACACACACAACACACGCGCACACACACATATACATATATACATATACTTCTGATTGTACTTTATTTTAGTGACTTCAAATAGAAAGATTTTTATAGGAACTTGTAACCTCTTTCCCTAAACCATTTTTGCTTCATGAGGAAAGTTACATTAAGTACATGTATACTTTTTTTCATTCAGCAAAAATATTTAATGATACAAGCACACTTGATACAAAATGATGGATATATGGTTTCCAAAAATTTAACTTCATCAGAGAAAGGTATGTAAACAGAATAAACACTAAAACGAACATCTTAAGTGCTGCAGGGGTCTATGAACAAACCGCTATGAGAGTGAAGAGGAGGGGAAAAAACTGTTAGTAGGGTCTGGGCCTTATGCATCCTCGAACTCCTAGGTCTTAACACAACTGTTGACACACACATAATATATGGTGGGAGGCTAAATTACATCAGTAGATACCCAAAAGGCAATGGGGTCAAGACCCAGCTGGGTCTTAAAAGGATTAAGCGGGAGTTTATAGGTGATTGTAGAAGGCTTGCAAGCAGATTAAACTCCACGTGCAAAGGCATGTGTTGAGGAAAGACCTGAAACATTGAGTGGAAAAGAGTGAAATGTTCCAGGTGGAGCACAGGGTAAAAAGTGGGGGTGGTGTGGGTATGGGCAGAAGAAATGGTGAGACGAGAACCGAGGCTACACAGGAGGTGGAGTTGGATGGTGAAGGACCATACACAGTTCAAATTTTTGGATTTTTGTGCAAAGACAATTAGGATGCCAAAATAGTTTTGTTTTATATTAAACGAGATGTAATGGAAAGTTTTTTAAAAAAGGAAAATAACTTTGGCAATGTGAAGGATCAATGCAAAGCAACACTGGTGGCAGAGAGACTCCCTGGCTATTGCATATTAATTTCCAGGTCCAGACCAACTCCCAGGCCTCATCTGTGAAGCCTGATTGGTCTGGCTCTCACTGGTCCTCTGGTCAATCTCTATAGCAGAGTCTGCAGGACTACATCACCTTTTAACACAGTGTTAAGCACCTAGCAGGTGCCTAAATATTTGCTTAGGAAGATTTAATCATTTATGTAATTATTACTCTTCTCATGCTGTCCACCTTGCCCATACACTGTCACAAAAGAGAACTAGGCCCAAAGCAGTCACCAAAGATAGCCCACTATGTTCTTGAAAGTTTTTGCTTGTGCCTCTAGTCCTTTACTCAGAATACTCTGGCTTTCCAAATGTCCAGCTTGGCCTCCTCTTCCTCTATTTCATGCTTTCCTTCCTCATTACTTCTATCATCTTCTCCTCTTAATGATGTATACATAGGTCTTCAAAATAAATTTTTTAAAAATAAACAAACAAAAAAACCGTAAAAATTCACTCATGTTTGTAAGCTGCCTAACTGAATTTAACTAGTCATGTTTTTAGGTCAATCTCTCAAAGTTGAAAGTTGTTAAGAGAGTTATGTTTCCATTTTACTTCAATATTCTATTGCTCGAACATTTGTTATTATATGGAAATACCTAATACATACTTATCCTTCAGATCATTGAGGGACTTAAAACCCAGCATAAACTCCTATTAAATCTTTGCTTTAAAAAAAAATTAGAATTTATTTAACACTTCTCTTTAGCACTTTAAAAAGTCACATGTAATTAATCTTAATCATTTTCATAGTGACATTGTGGGATGAGCATTACTGTTACTTTAGAGTAATGGAATAATTTGATAAGCAGATATAGGAAATTCTACAAAAGCATTTTTACTGAGACAATTCTCCTCCATTCTTCTCACCCTTTTATTATCCTGACAAAAGAACCAAGGAACCACTTACCCCAACTGTTCTCCTCCTACTTATCCCTATAAAAAACAAACATACACCACAAGAGAATGGAAATCATTACCATTCTGTAATAAAGCCCCAATGAGGTGAGAGCTGTCACTGTTTTAAGTCTTCAAAGTTATTCATACAACTGTACCACTAGAGCTACCAGGATGGAACTCATTGCCTGTTCCTTTTCTGATTCAATAAAGCTGCTTGGCTGGGCCACCATCAGATAATTTGCATTGCAAAAGAATAAGGTATTTTGTGCTGCTGAAGAATTAACAAGTGGGACCAGAGAGATTATATACCGAGTCAGTCAGACTGGCTCTCTTTTCCCCCTGCATTTCATTCTAACCTCCAAAATGCCACCTCAGTTATTGCTGAGCATAATAGAGGACCCAAAGGAGGGACAGGCATAGCGGGGAAGAAAAGAATTGTTAAACTCTAACGTTTAGTGTAGGAAGGAGGGTGGGATACACGGATGAAGGACTGATATAGGGAAGAGATCAGCATACAGTCGGATTGGGCAGGTTAGACCTTTGGAAGAAGGATCTTGAACAAAGATAAAATATTGTTTATTACTGGATTTCAGTAAAATGTTAGGCTAAATTTACAAAAGTCAAACTTTGAAGACTTTAAACAGAATACTTTGGAGACATATCTTTAAAATTATCTTTCAATAGTATCTTGGTCTAATGATTCAATGATGCTTAAGGCAAACAAAATAATTTTTTAAATCATAATTAAAATGTCTTATATTTTGAAGCTAAAAATATAAAACTATGAAGAGTTCGCCATAATCAAATTAAATTAGGTTCTTCCTCTGTCAGAGAACAAGCCATGCGTTTCAATGACCCAAAACAAGTACTTTGCAGAAGATGGTTTAAAAATAGAATGCATAACACTACCTGAGGAAACAAGTCCGGAAGTTGACCGAGTTATCTTCTTGAAACTCGGTTTTAGTGTTTAAGAGAAACAATTCCTCCCCAAACCAAATTTCCCTAACGACAGCAAAAACAATTAAGTTCCGATAGATCATTTACCCCTGTTCTATTTCCTCCCAAACCCCCGACGAATGAAAATTATAAAATCCTCGTTCGAAAATAGCAGGCACTGGCCGGTGCCCGAGGCACGAGGACCTGCGGAGGAAGGCAGTGTGATGGGAAGGAGCCGAGGGCCCAGGCCTGGCAGCATCTGGGCAGGAAGGGGCTTCTGGGCAAGAGGCGGACCCAGGCGCCCCGACCCGCCGCGCCAGGCACGCCGCTTTGTCTGGGCCGAGGTCGCCGCCCAGCCGGGGCGCCCGGAGACCCGGGCCCCTCGCCGGGCCTCCCGCGCACGCCCTGCCCTCTGCCTCCTCCCGGTGCCCGGCCCGCGCTCCTCCGCAGCGCGCTCCAGCCTCCGGGCTCAGAGGCTGCGTCCCCGCCGTGTCCCCGGACGACCCGCCCGCGCCCCCGCGCCCACAGCCGCTGCCGCACCTGCATGCCCGGAGCCCCGGGGTCAACCCCAGTGTCCAGGACAGCGATGAGCACCCCCCGCCCGTCATACTCTGGGTAGCGACAGAGGAAGGAGGCGGCCCCGGTCTCTTTCTTGGGCAGGAGGCCGTGGAAGGGGAAGGGCTCCTCGGTGGCGGCGGTGGCCATGGACGCGAGCTGGAGGACGAGGAAGAGGCAAACTGCCAGGCAGCGCGCGGACGAGCGGCACGAGGACACCCGGGCGGCCGCGGACCTGGACGGGGGTGAGGGGCGGGGCCTGCCGGCCGCCAATCCCGGCCCGCCAGGGTGAGGCTGCCAATCACACGCTGCTATGTAAGCTAACGGCGCCACGCTCCGGAGCTGTGCGGGAGTGTTGCCCGGGCCGCAGAGAAGGAGGCGGAGTCTGACGCAGTGCCGGAGGGTTCGGTTCTCGAACCTGGGGTCCTACGGAGGCCCGCACTTGGGATTTTTAGGAGAGGACTAATCTCTAACCAAGTATAGGGTCCTTTTGTGCCGACTGAAACAATACTCTAGAGACGGGGAGGAAATGGGCCAATAGCCTCCAGCAGCCGAAACCCCAGCTACCAAGCCACGGTTTCCGAACTTGAGGTTGTGGACCAAACTTTTGGTCAAATGCCCTAGAAGCCCCAGCCGACCCGAGGAAACGGAGCCAACTCACGCACGCTAAACCACTAGTAGTCGTCGGGTATCGGCAAAATACCTGGACACAAATTTTCGAAAAAGTTCTTTGATTCGGTGTTACAGGGTTTTCACTTGGCTGTCTAGAGCGTGTCCCTTTGATGAGGGCAGGGGAGGAATAGGATGGGGATACGTCGTAGCTTCAGTCAACAGGAAGTGGGTTGTTAGCCCCAGTCCTATGGCCAATAACAAAGTGTGAGACCGAAGCGGGCCCCTCCTACCCTCTTTGCTTAGCCTTGGCTTCCGGAATTTCCGAGAAACACTTTTTTCCCCTCTTTAAATTGAGGTTTTTGGGTGCTCCTCTCGATTCTCCACTTAATTATAGAGCCGTAATTTTGCAGGATTTCAGATTCATAGTGGCGGCAATGAACTGCTCCATGATGCATTAGTAGCCCTTTAATGATCTTTATATCTTTATTCATGTTAGGATAATCTTAGGATAATCTTAGTGTCTCCCCCTCCTCCCCTCCCCCCTCACGTGCGCGCGCGTGCCAAAACTCCTTTGGCAACCCAGTGAAGGTTACGGACTCCTCGGCATTGTTTTTAAACAGACAAAATGAAGTATATGGTTACAAGAAAAATTATGTTGAAATAGTCATCAGCAATATTAAAACCAACTTTATTAAATAGCATTTTATATATGTATGTATATAGTTATCTGTGCTTCTTTGTATTAAAATAACAAGAACAAACGCCAAATCCAATAAGTTCCCAAAATAACGAAGAGCATAAATGATATTTTAAGATATCTGTAACAACTAGGCTATGAGAAGAAATTGATTTTTATTGGTGACAGATTAACAAACAGTAACTGCTAATACTAATCTGGTTATTGTCTACAGTTCTAATTGAAAAAACTAAGGTTAGTGAAAATAAAGATGAATTTTTTTTCTGCACAAGTTTTTGAACCTTTCAGATTCTGTCATGGATCCCAGGTTAAGAATGCCTGATATAAAGGGGAAACCCTCTGTATGCCAGTTTCCAATCCACAGGATTTAGGAGATCCTCCATGAAGTTTTGAAAATTACTGTAATGGCTGTGCAATGGTTTTAATTGATTACTTGGCCATTTATTCACTCCATAAGTCTTAGAGAAATATGCTCTCTTTAGTGGAGAGAAGAAAAATACAGTAATGTTTTCCTACCCATTCCCATCTGTGTTTACATTACCTGCAGTGAAGAACTTCAAACTAAGAGGAAAGAAAAGAGACAGACAAATTCTCAGAAGATATTTAAATAGACTCATAGCAACAGAATGGAATAGGTCCCAAATGAACCATAGTCCAATCACTTCATTTTACAGCTAAGAAAACAAAGCTTGACAGGTTAACTGATGCCGTGGGTTAAAAAATGAATTAGTGAAAAAGCTGAATTTCTGTTCTCACAGTCTGTCCCCAATATTTTCTACCATATCAATTGTGCTCCTCTGCCAAAGTACAACCCAATGAAAAAAAATGGATTGAGAGTTAAATGTTTATTATGAAAACCAGTGTGAGACTTTTTATTGAACTTCCATAACAGTGTTCTTTAAAAAAATTTTTTTATGGATTCCATAAAAAATGTTTTAGAAAAGTTATGTACCCTCTTGTACAGTTTTGAAGATAACATTTGAAATTTGTCTTTGTATATCTGCAACAAAATTAATATTTAATTTTGAAACATTTCCTAGAATCAAAGTGTTAATTTTTTCTTTTGGATTAAGTTATCTTTCAATTACTCAAAAGTTAATCAAAACAACATGAATAAATCTTAAGCTTTGGTTTAAGAACAAAAATTACAGAACAAAAAAAATTTTTTCTGAAAATGCAGCTCTTAAAAAGATGCATGAGATTCATGTTATTGGACTTTGATTAAAGTACATTTTACTGACAGTTTTTTAAATCATCCCTTTACTTTACATTGAGAAGCTATTTACCTGCTGGTAGTTAAGATGTCTCTTTTCTAAGAAGTGGGAGACCTATCTGTAAAACAGGTGTGAAAAAGAGTAGGTATGTCTTTTCAACACAAGCATGTCTTCGAGCAGATAATTCTAGAAAAAAGAAGGTATAACATTTAAGCGTCTGGAAATTGATTGTATTTAAATTATCTGTGACTTTCTACCATAGTTTGAAGACCACCATTTTATATATGAGATAGATTGACTCCATAAAAGAAACCATAGGCATGAGTCTACAGGAGCTGAACAGGGCTCCTGAGGACAGCATAATGTGGACATCACTCATGCATAGGATCTCCAGGAGTCGATCTGACTCAGCACACACATTTTAACACTTGAAATCACTTCAAATATATACAAAGTCCTCTACTCTGCCTTCAAGCTCCCATATTCTCCACGTGCATTTACACCTCTTACTCCTTTGCTTTAATGGCATGCTCAGCTAAAGGAAATCGTTCAATGCTAAGTCAGTTTGTGCAACTTGACAAACAGCTTGCCAGTTCATTGGATATTGGAAGGAAACAAGTAGAGGATACTTGGAGTAAACAATGAAGACATAGATAAATAAAACAAGGGTTTCGAAAGGGGAGGAGGAAGAAGGGGAGGACAGGACACTGGGTCAGTCACTCTACCTGTGATTAAATAATAGACTGGGCGTTCAAAAACCTCCCACATAGCTTTGTTCAAGCAGGAAGTGCTGAGCCAAGTGTTCTCGATGCCCACCTTCCTGCCAAGTGTTCTTGATGCCCACTTCCCTTTCCCAAGCCAATGCAGAAATACGGTGAACGTGAAAGGCGATAGCCTCCCACGAGTCACCTTCTTTGTAACTATTGCGGCACCATATCATTTAGAGAATATTTTTAAATCAAGTCTCCAAAAACATGTAGAGATTGTAAAAGCACCCAACATGTCCTAGCAGCTGGGCTGTGAAATCCTGCGCAGCATTTGCAGCGAGACCACTCCTCCCGTGGGCGGCTCCTAGGCAATGATTGAGTGCAGTAGGAACACTGGGGCGGATCTGTTCCTGGAAAATGGGGAACTTATTTGACAGTCGATTTAGGTTATAGGAGACCCCATCCGTTTGCCAAGCGTAACCTATTCTGCATGGTAGCCTCGGTCGCTTCCACCTAACCTTGGCTTCTCTCTTTACCCAGGGTCAGACTTGTATCGCGGTTTGATGGCTCTCCCAGCCTTTCGTGGACCCTTAACTATTTTTTCCTTGCACAGACATTTTCCCTAGCAGAATTCTTGCTCATTTAAGCAGTTTTTAGCATTTGTTTCTTAAAGGATCCAGACTAAAATAGCTCACGTGCAAGAAACTGAGGTTCAGATGCTTACAGCTTTGCCACTGCTGCCCCTGAAGGCAAAAGCCATCATTATCATTCCTACCAAATATGCCTGCTTCCCAGCCCTTTGTCCAACGCAGAGTCAGAAGCGCAACCTTACTTGGCTAAGTATTTCATAGGCCCGTGCCTAGATGCAAAGGAGGCTGAGAGATTAAGTTCTGGCTTCTTGAGTGGACAGGCAGGACTGATAATGTGGGAAATTCTATGAACACAGGAACGTTTTTTAAAGGTGGCTGTTACTTCAAAAGATTTGTTAATCATAGCAAATATTCCCTATATATAACTTCTATTAAGCATTAAGACTTCTGTGACCATAAATACTTCGAATAATCCTTACTATTTGCTATATAACACCAAGTGCTCAGTACTTGAACCTTCAATAATAAAATGATGAACTAGGCAATTCGGACTAAGATTCTTGGTGAGAATAATGAGAAAAACTGGACAATGTATGATAAATATCTTCTTGTAGGCATCAGAGAGCTAACAATGTGATGAAGAATTTCTGGAGCAGATGTAAACTCAGAGATCAGAGTCTAACATTGGGAGAACTTTGCCTTTCGGAGCTTCTGCCAGTTCTTAAAGATATAGCAGAGACGCTGAGATTTTTTTCACAGATCTCCGGGGCTATGAGTAAAAAGTTAAGTCTAGAGTCTGTCAAGAGGGCGGGTAGCCAGGGAAGAGAGGGACCATGTGCTCTTAGTGTAATAAGTGTAATAAGGCTAGGGACATCATCAGTTCACAAGAAATAGAGTCCATGTTATATAAATATGAGAAATATAAATTTTTCACATAGGAAAAGTAAGTCCTTTGGAAGGAAATGAATACTTGGAGTGGTGAGGTGTTTAATTTGGGGGTAAACAATCCACAAACCTCAGTGAAGTTCTTTCACCATTTTCCTTTCATCCGTGGGACCAGAGCTGCACTTTTCACCTTCCTGACAGCTCTGAGCAGCTGTCACTGGGACCGAAGGCCCACCTCTTTCCTTTGCTCAGTAGAAACTGAGCAGAACAGTAAATGCATTGATTTCCAGAGCACCTTGTAGTCTGTAGACTTACAAACAAATGAGAAGTATGTAGTAGATTGGGTGTGGTTACGTGTGTAAGACAAGATGCTGTGTTCTGGGAAAATCATGGGGAGCACTTGAACAGTGAGGATTCCCTCTATGCATGGCACAAAACAGATGAGAGAGTTCAGCCAGGGGCATTAGGCCCAATTCTACGCCCCTCTCTGTAAACTCCTCCAGCAACATTCACTGGAACCTTCAGTAAAAAACTACTTAGTCAATCAGGATAGTTCAGACTGTGCTGTGGCAACATGTTAGTTCGAATTTCAGTGATATAAAAGACAATTTTTACTCATGCTACATCTCCATTCTGAGTTGGCTGGGGTTTCTGCTCCAAGTTCTTCCAACTCTTGGATCCAAGTTAAAGGAGCAGGCACTAACTAGACTGTTGCTGGTGGTCATGGCAGGGAAATGAGAACATGGAGAAGCAGGCACTGGCTCTTAAAGCTTCTTTCACTTCTGCTCATACTTCATCAGCTGCAGCAAGTTCTATCATGTGCTCAAGGGAGAAATAACTAGGATATTTACATAGTTTAATTACTTCCACTACTTCTTTAACGTTCAGTATGTTTTCATTCTTGTGAAAGATTGGTAAAGTGATATCCAGAATATAAATGTTCCCCTCTTCCATTGTTAGTATCTTTGTATGAACTGCCAGACAGACAGTGAGGGGCATTTACTCCTGGATGACCACGTAGGGGGAGAAACAAAGTGGCAAGTGCTCCAGGTCTTCTGAGAGGAGCAAGAAATACACCTTGTGGTTTAGAATAGAATGGGTAGGTTATGACTGCTAAGCTCTGACAGTTCTATCTTTCCAGCTATATATCTTCGAGCACATAAATGCTCAATAAATAGTTGAACTATGCCATGTCCTCCTTGAGTGAATAACTGTGTTCTAAAATAGCTGATTATTTCTCACACTCATCCTAAAACAGAATATGTGCCCAAATTTTTGTGCATTAGCCTAATTTCTTTTAATCTTCAAGTTTGCACCATTTGGTTATTACTGATTATATAGTACCTCCAGCTCTAGAGTGAGATTATGCTTTCTAGTACCATAGGTAAATAGGAATACCCAAGACTCAACTTGAAGAGTGTAACATTCTCTGTACCTATTTGAATTGTATCTTTCCAGAAATGTTGTATGCATAAAGAGAACATATTTGTGTATATATGTGTGTATATGTGTACATAAACTATTCTGCTCTCTATATATGTACATATATGTATATATGTATACATGTGTATATGTGTACATATATATAATTCCTCTCCTTTTTTACTCAAGTGGTAACAAATATTACTTTACAATATTTTCCGATGAGTATTAGTACATAGAATTATTCCTCTTTCTTTTTAATACCTGCAAACTATTTGTTTGGACATGTTATCATTTACTTAACCATGCGAGTCTGTTTTAAAATTTTTTCTTTGTGAAGTTGGAAATAGGTACTCTCTTGCAAGTATAGTTGTTTCTAAAACATGAACCTATCAGGCTATAAAATGCTTTGGTTTTGACAAAGTCAGATTTCCACATATAGGTTTTATCAGTTACTCCTATCCTTGGAGGAATTCAGTCCACAGTTCCTGCTAAGTGGGCAGGAAGAATGTAACCCACATACTTTCTGTCCACAGGTCATTGGCCCAGAAGTGGACTCCTAAGCTGAGGCAGATGAAAGAAGCAGATAGGCATTTTGTTTTCAGTTCAATGTTACAGGAAGGTTCTTGAGAGCTGAATTTCCAGGGTGTGCTGCAAAGGGCCTGAGTGCCTCTTTAATTCAGAAATACTCTATGGCTCTATTCTCAGAAAAGCCCAGGAATACTGAGCTTTTGGATTGCTTTGTGATTTCCCCCATATCCTTTTATCAAACTGGATATTCTTTGAACCTTCTCTTAAAAGAGTTTTAACTAGAATAGAGCATATAATACTTGTTTTGTTTCACTCCATTTCCTGGTATATATTAATTAGCAAAAACACACTCCCACTGAATTCTATGACAGTAAATCACACTCACATTGACAGACATGAATTAAATGGAGCAATGCAGGAATTGTTCAGGGGGTAGTTCCTGCCCACTCTTGCCTCACTTCAGTAGAGTCGTGGATCTCTGGACAGGCGTGGGTTTGAGTCGCCTACCTGTGACTATTGTTATCTGCGGTGCTTGCACGGGATTTCATAAGTCCCACCCATTTGCCCAAGTTTGGAATGCCAGAAAAACATGTTAGGCTTAGGACTCCAATTAAAGGCTAATCATGAACCTGGATATCCTGACTTGAACAAGAGAAGAGAAAATGTTAATAAAGGCACCTAGAAGTCAAGGTATTTTGTTTTCTTGGACCAGTTCTGCCA
Source organism: Eonycteris spelaea (assembly GCA_003508835.1). Taxonomy (NCBI): domain Eukaryota; kingdom Metazoa; phylum Chordata; class Mammalia; order Chiroptera; family Pteropodidae; genus Eonycteris; species Eonycteris spelaea. The sequence goes on along the minus strand of PUFA01000067.1, from coordinate 1,553,292 downwards.
TAATTAGCTTCGTGACCTTTTAATAAGACCTCGGTGTTCTCAACTACAAATTTTAGGGTTTTATCAGAAATAAATGGGAAAATGTACCTTCCACACGGTGGCAATAAATAATTATTACTATAATGTGGCGGGTGAGTAGTAGAGAGTCAATGCACTGAGATTAATTGTATAATTTGGCAGTAGGTAATGGGCTACCTAAAGTTAGTACTTAGATAAAGTAGATAAGTCATTTTTTTTAAGGGCTAGTTTGCAAGGAATTGTTTTTAAAAATAAATTTAGACATATAGTAAAGAGATCTTATAAACCTAGGTTTACTCTATAATTTATGAAACATAATATGGAAAGATAAATTATTACTGTTTCTAGAGCTTAAATTTTTTTTAACAAAATACATCTTCAGTCTCACAGAACCATTCTTTTTTCATTTAGTAAAATAATGACAAATGGAAGACAGATTATAAAAATCTGTGTGTGTGTGTGTATGTGCTTTTGTGCCCACGTACACTAAGGCAGTAGCATTTGGGGTGACAAATAGAATTCTGAAATTGACTTAAAGTATTTGCTTAGAAAAGACAATTTCCATAAATTCAGAAAGCTTTTATGGGTGTTCTGGGGTGGGTTTGGGAATATAGAAGGCATTGAGGAAAAGGGTGAGAGAAAAGAGAGAATACTTCATTAAAATAAAGTCTTTGTTTATTAATTAACTGAGCTTTTGGATATACATATTTGTTAACTTAAAGAGTTTAGAAGGTATTACATTGTGTGTCTTGTAATACACAAACACACCACTGAGAATCAGAAGCAGTTATCACTTGAATACCAAGGAAAATATTTTCTCAACCAGTACTTTTGAACTAGCCTAGTGATCTGAATCACTCAGCACTCTTGTTAAAAATACAGATCTCAGACCTATTGAATCTAAATCTTTAGGGGAGGTTCACGAGAATCTGTATTTGTAACCAAGATCCAGGTGATTCTTCTCATAACGAAGTTTGGAAAACTGTTTAACTGTAATGATTGACTGTACTCCATTCTAAGATAGCTTTGCAGGGCAGAGGATTAAAACTGAAAAGTTTCTTTAAGATTATCTGTCCTACAGGGGAGGATGCCAGTTACCAATAGATTGCCTCCCAGGTTCAAATTTCTCAGGTTCACATTCATCCTTCTTTGCCCTGCTTTGTGATACTGATGCTGAACCCTGTAAATATGTATCCATTGGCAGCTGGCACAATTTTAAGCGTTGTCGGTTTTCTACAATTGTTGTCTACAATTTAACTCCTCCCATTCTCTTAGGAATGCACTGGGATCAGGCTTTCTTCTCCACCTTTGAGTCTGTTAAAGGACACTCACAGTGGCAAATCAGAAGGTTGATTCTCGCCTTTTTACTTAACTATTATCAGCAATATTTTATACAACTGAATGCTGCTTCCTCATTAATAGGCTGTTTGATTTTCAAAATAAGACCTCTGTTCGGTTTTCTTCCTTCTCTTCCTGTTTCTCTGCTTCAGTCTCCTTCGCTGGTTCCTCCTTTTCTTCTGGCTTCTGAATTGGATCATGTCCTATGAGTCAGTCCTTGGACTTCTCTTTCCTATCTACACATAACTTCCTTAATGATAAAATCTTGGTTCATGACTTTCTGTATCATCTACATCCTGAAGATGCCAAAACTTGAATCACCAGCTTGTCTCTCTCTCCTAAACTCCATCTTCCTGTTTGATACCCAATATCTGACATCTTCTTGGTTATTGAATAGGAATATCAAACTTTACATGTTCTAAAATTTAATTCCTGATCTTCCCCAAACCTGTCATTCCAGTGATCCCCCTCAGTTACTGGAAACTTTGTTTCTAGTTGCTTAGGCCAAAAATCTTGGAACCTTCCTGCCTCCTCACTCTTTTTATCATGCACCTAATTCATTAGCAAATCCTGTTGGCTCTGTCTTCAAAATATACCCAGTTAATCACTTTTCCTAACCTTCACTTCTAACTCTTTCATTAAAGCCAGCAGGATGTTTTGTGTGAATTTTACAGAAGCCTCCTCTATCATAGTCTAGGTTATGTTATCGTCAACACGATCTTCTGTTTCAGTCTGTTCAGGATGTATAACAAAATGCCTGAGACTGGATGGCAAAGGGATGACCTTAGTAATGACTAGTTTCAAAGCTAGATGAGTAGTATCATACTTATTTGATGCTCAGAGCTCCTAGAGAAGAGAATGTATCATTACCGCCTACTTCATTCTCCTTTAACAGGGCAGGCTACCATCCACAGAAAATAATTTACCTTAACTAAGATGTTGCACATAAAGCCAGAGCATAGTACTTGGTACATAGAAAGCACTCAGCAAATGGTAGTTATTACTAACAAACAAAAGTTGGGGATTGAAGCATAGATTCTTAGTTTTCTCTATTGTCACTCCATTGTGGGGCATCCTAAACATCTCATTTAGGGATTTACACAGTGTTAGACCTTTCAAGAACTGTTTTAGAATGTCCAATATCCCTACCAAAAATTAAGCATTAACTGCACAAATTTCTCCCAAAATTGGTTATTTGGGATAATTTACAAGTGAAACACTTATAAAATGTATTTTTTTCTATTTCTATTTTATTCTTTCTCAATAAAATATATTTTATTCAATTTTCAATAGAATTTACTGGCATAGAAATGTTATTCTCACAATAAAAAATACCTGTGGAATAACAACATTCAATAATAATTAGGAGTACTTTTTGTGTGTGGTACAAACTTCCAGTTATAGAATAAATTAATTCATGGGATATAATGTACAACATGGTGACTGTAGTTAATAATACTGTATTACATATTTAAAAGTTGCTAAGAGAGTAAATCTTAAAAATTCTCAGAGAGAGAAAAAAAATGGCATAGATGATAGAGGCTGTGTTCATCTCTTTGGCGACCAAATTCAGTGACAACTTCAACAAAGAGGTAAAAAACATAAAAATGGAAATGGAGATTGTAAAAGGGAACCAGTCTGAAATGAAGAACATATTGTCTGATATGAGTAGAATATTAGATGGAATCAACAAAGGAATAAGCAAAGTGAATAAAGAAGAGGATCACATACCCTATCTAGAGGATAGAAAAACCAATCAGGAAACTCAATCAGAATTGCAAGAAAAAAGATGCTAAGACTATAAATATGATTTAAGGAAGATATGGGACACTATATTAAGGCTCTAAATATTCATCTGATTGGCATAAGTGAAGAAAATCAAGGTGTTGAACAGCTGTTTGAAGAAATAATGATGGAAAACTTCCCTAACTTGGTGAAGGAAATGGACATAAAACCCCAGGAAGCTCACAGGATTCCAAAAATCAGGGATCCAAAGAGGCCCACACCAAGACACATCATTAAAATGCCAAAGGTTAAATACAAAGAAAGAATTTTAAAAGCAGCTAGAGAAAAACAAATAATTACATATAAGGGAACACCCATATGACTGGCAGGTGATTTCTCAAGAGAGACTATGCAGGACAGAAGGGATTGGCAAAAAATATTCTACAGGATGAAGATCCAGATATACAAATAAGAATAATTTATCTAGCAAAGCTATCATTTAGAGTTGAAGGATAGATAAAGAGCTTCCCAGACAAAAATAAGCTAAAGGAATTTATCACCACCAAGACAGAATTAAAGGAAATGTTGGAGGGACTTCTTTAAGAAGAAAAAATATACATCAAAAACAGGAATAAAGAATGGTAACAACTATTCCTATCAATAAGTACCTTAAATGAAAAAGAATTAAGTGTTCCAACCAAGGGATGGAGTGGCTGAAAGGATAAGAAAACAAGACCCCTACATGTGAAAAGGAAGAAAATGGAAAAAGATATTGCTGTGATGAACCTAGAAGGTATTTAAGTCAGATAGAGAAAGATAAACACTATATGATTTATATGATAATTTAAGAAATAAAAAGAACAAACTAATCAAAAATAAACTCACAAATATAGTGGACAATTTGGTGATCGATAGAGGGAGGGGGTTTAGAGGTTGGGAAGAATGCAGTGAAGAGTTAAAGAAGTACAAATTAGTAGCTGATGGATGGTCATGGGGATGGGAAGCACGGCATAAGGAATGCAGTGAGCATTAATATATTGGGTAGGTGGAGGGTCGGAAGGGAGGGAGCAATGGGGGGCATTTTACAAACTATATAGATGTCTAACCAATGTACTGTATACTTGAAACTAATTAAAATTTAAAAATAAAAAATAAATTAAAAGTAATTAAAAAAATAATCTTGTCACCATGTATGGTGACAAGATTTAACTAGACTTAATGTGGTGATCATTTTGCAACATACAAATATTGAATCATTATGTTGTACATCTAAAACTACTATAATGTTAGATGTCAATTATACCTCAATTAAAATAAGTAGATTTTTTTTTGTATTTCCTCACCACTTTATGAGTTATAGTGAATATCTAATACCTTAAATCCTTTCCCTTCCAGCTTTATTGAGGTATAATTAGTGTACAAAAACTGCATATAGTTAATGTGTACAATTGGATAGGTTTGGATATAAGTGTACATTTATGTCACCATGACCACAATCCAGGTAATAAGCATACCTATTACCTTCAAAAGTTGCCTTGTGTCATCCTCAGTGAGGATGGTAAGAACACTAACATGAGGTCTACCCTCTTAAATTTGTAAGTACACAATACTTTAACATTGACTGTAGGCCGTATGTTGTACAGGATATCACTGGAACTTACTCATCTCGTGTAATTGTAAACTTATACCCATTAAACAACAACTCCTCATGTCTTCCTACTTCCATCCTCTGGTAACCACCATTTTGGTGTCTACTCCGATACCTTCAACTATTTTAGATGCCTTATATAAGAAGGCTCATGCGGTATTTGTCTTTCTGTGACCGACTTGTTTCTCTTAGTATATTACCTTCCATGCCCACCATATTGTCAAAAATGTACAATTTTCTTATTTTTTAGGGCTGAATAATATTCCATTGTATGTATATACTAAATTTTCTTTATCCATCTGTTGATGAACATCTCCATATCTTGGCTATTATGAATAATGCTGTGAACATGAGAGTGCAAATATCTCTTAGGGATCATGATTTTAATTCTTCTGGATGTGTACCCAGAAGGGGTATTGCTGGAACATATGGCAGTTCTATTTTTAATTTTTTGAATGACCCCATACTGTTTTCCATAGCAGCTACACCATTTAACATTTCCATCAAGAATGTACAAGAGTTCCTATTTCTGCACATCCTTGTCAACATTTTTTTAAAAAATAACAACCATCGTTAACAGATGTGAAGTTATACCTCATCGTGATTTTGATTATAATTAAAAGCATCCTAATGTCACTACTCTTAATGAAGAACAATGACCAAAATTAGGCTTCTATATATTAGAAGTTCATATATAAACATTTCATTTAACATTATATTATTCATATTTTCAGTGTTTAAAAACAAACATATTTATGAACATAATTTATACATAATGCAAAAGATATATCAAAAACTTTTGAACCATTTCCAATTTTCGAACATTTGTTTCTAAGGTTTTGCTTTTATAAGCAATGTTATAACAAGCATCCTCACAGAAACAAACCCTTGACTGCTTCTCTGATTATGGTTTCACAAAAATTCCCATAATTTTGGAATTTCTCAAAGTGCATGAACATTTTTGAGGTTCTTATTCAAAATGTATGAAAAAAGTTCAGATCTGAATTCTGAAAACCTAAACTTGTGGGAGATAAATGTTCATGAACTGACAAGAAATAAATATGTAAGCAAACAGACTCTAATTACAGACCTTGGTGGCTAGCTTTTTGAGAGAATTTAAAGGCAAATGGACCAAGGACATTTTTCAGATACTAGAATATAGCTCAGCAGATAGAGTGCAGCACTTGGTAGAAAACAGCTAGAGATGTTTCTCACTCAAGGCCTCTGAAAGTAGAGTATCCTCAGCAGTGGTCCACCCTAAGAATTAATGGACTTTGTGTAACATGCTTAGAACTATTCCTGACACAGGCTGTTTTGCTCAAATATTATAATATTTACAACCAAAAATTAGCAACATGAAAATCTACATGTGGCAGGAAAGCGGGCTTGTATGGTGCCAAATTTAAAATGTGTTCAGATTTACAATGATACTTCCATTATAATTATCCTTAACAGGAGTAAAACTTCTTTAATTCTTTTATCTATATAAACTTTGATTCAATATCTATGAGTATGTATAAGGAAATTCTAGAAAACGTTATATGTATGATGTGAAAAACAACTCAGTTTAGGTTTTTATCTTAGCATTGGTTTTGCAATAGTGCCACCTTCTGTTTGTAGCTTGCTTTTACAAGCTGGCATCTTGTCCAGATTTCTCCCCCTCTGCTTGGTAAATTGTGATATTGTTCCAGGGAATGCTCGAGTGAGTTGTGGTCAATCAATCCAATCAGACTACCCCTTAAAGATGCTGGTCAATAAGTGTTAGAGGATGAAAAAATATATAAAATGTAGGAAACACAAGAAAAGTTATGCCAATCATATAAACAAGCCAATAATGTATCTAAACTTAGAATGCTTCTTTGCTCCTGATTGACCAATTCTCCTTTACAAAGATACAATAGAACTAAATAAGTTGCAGAAGAAGTCAGATGAAATGATATTGTCCAAAAGGTTCTTTCTCCCTCAAAACCTGGGGTGTACATATATCAGAAACTGCCTAGGATGGCTCTTGTGGGCCACTAGACACCTGCCAGGTTAGCTTTCATATAAGCATTTCGATTTTGCCGAATTGAAATTTAAGTGCATCTAAGCTATAGTTCTTAAGTCTCAGACCCTCTCACCTTTTTGTTTTTTAAATATGAAGTTAAAATTTGATACAACTGCCTTAGGCATATACAGATTTTAATAAAAGCTCTTTCCACTTTTATTTTGGAAAAAATAATGCATTATAGCAATCTGTATTTAACAGTTATTCAGATTTAATAGTAAAAATTACTTACTGCTAGACTACAGGATATGTTCAGTTCCCTGTCTCCATTGTTCACTTTCTCACTCAGATAAGCTTGTAGATGCAAGTGAGAGTCTCTTTGTTATAGGAAAACCTTTAAGTCCTCTCCGATGTATGAAGCTCAAGGACTTTACCATGACACCATTTCTTGGACCTAGTCACAGAATAAGGATAAGAAACTCCTCACCGCTCAAACTGCTTCTGGTTAACACAGAAGTGGCACTTTATTGCAACAATTTACTTGAGACAAACCTCACAAATGATCAAGGCAACTTAAATTGAGACTCTCAGGCAGAGAATTTCTCATTTAAATGTCACAAATTCAATGACTGTAGGTGCACTATTTATTCTCATTTATTCAACCTTTCAAAATGTACATAAAGCCAAACCTTCTTATAGCCAAGTCCACTAATAGCTTACTAAATTAATATATGGATGCATGAAATCCTTTGTTGTACTGTGATACTTTTAAGCTATACATATTATAATACATATATATATATATTATAATACAGGGTACTTTCCGAGAGAAAAATGGGCACTGAAAAGACTTAATTGGCTTTTTGTTTGTTTTCTAAAGTCAAACTTCTCACCAGAGAATAAAGCAGTGTTAAAAGGCCTATTGATCTCACCTGAGGCACACAACCCAAAATATATTTCTGGATTGATAGTGTGAATATTTAAAAATTGATTGTATTGTTTCCTTTTGTCCCTTCTCTAAATCTAATGACAAGCAAAGCTCTTAAATCACACAATGTCCACTTGTAAAAACTGTTCATGTTATCTGGACATCAGTCAGCAAAACCAAAAGTAGATTTCACAGATCAGATCTGGTGGTTCATAAATACAGATTTTCTGCAGAGAACAAAGATCCTGGGAAGAGTTCCAAACATGGAAGAACCCATAGATGTCACCAGTTCACCTATGTTTAGACTTCTGAGATCATTAGTCAGCTGCATATTCATCTCCTACACAAAAGTATTTCAAGGGCTGTGGCAATTTTCTCCAGCTAAGGTTGATCAATCTTTATTGCCCTCAAGTTATAGCTTCCCAGATGTTCAAACTAGTGAAAACTTTTTTTACATTAGAAAAATGAGTTGCTTGATTATAGTTAACAATACTATATTATATACTTGAAAGTTGCTAAGAAAGTAGATCTTAAATGTTCTCACCACAAAAAAGAGATGGTAATTATGTGAATGATGCAGATGTTAGCTAACTCTAAAGTGGTAATCACTTCGAAACATATAAGTGTATCCAATCAACACGTTTTACAGCTTAAACTTACACAATGTTATATGTCAATTAACCATTTCCTATGACCTGAATTCACAAGGTTTTATTAATAATGAAAAATAGAGAGCCTTAAAGAGATTTTCTTGGAAAATCTCTGAGAACAATCTCTAAGAAAATCTGAGAACATCTTTATCAAGCATAGCACGATAAAATGAGTGAAGAGAAAGTGTTTACAGGTTCAGGCTTTTGAACTCAATATGGCTTTCCTGAGCCTTTTAAAAGCTCATAAACTATATTTTTAAACTGAGAAGAATTACAATTTAATTTGTTCAGTTAAATAATCATTTATACCAGAGGAGAGATTTTGTAGTAAACTCTAATTTACCATAAAAAAGAGCCATATTTAATGTAATTGTATTTCTCCTTAAAATAAAAATTTTTAAATAAATTTTATCTTTAAAATGAATTATTAAGCTAGTCTCTGGGCTTGCCTGTGACTGTAGCATGTTCTAAATTGGGTTCTTTTTCTGTCATTGCGCATCTGATTTTTCCACCTCGCATTGTCATTTTCAAATTCTACCTCTGACAATATTTTCCTCACTATTTCCCACCAATAACTGGTGCAATTTTATATAACCCATAATTTTGTCACCACTAAAATGAACCATCGCACCTGCGATTCCTTACTGGGTCCTTCCAGGCCCCCCAGGGCATCGTGGCTTCTGTAGATCTGTTTTCATCTCCACCTCCGGCTGTTGGGTCCCACCCTCCGGCTGTCTGTAGCAATACCATTTTGTCTTCTCCCCTACTTTCCCAGGCCCATCTCCAATGGATCATGTTTGGGCTCCTTTCTCTGTTATAAAAGACAGCAGCAGAAGAATATCAATTTTGATATCTATGCCCATACTCTAATTCCACTTCGCAGCCAGCCATGGGGTTTGCCTTAATTTAATTTCTATGTTAACCTGCTTACAATTTTCTCAAAAGTCACTACTTTATATTTACATTCATTCTGCCAGTCAACAAACACTTCACAAATCTGGCATCTAAAAGCCTTCTGCAAATACAATTTAAATTTAGAAAGTGCTTTCAGCGCACCATCTCAAAAGACCTGGTGGTAGAATCTCATGAATTGAGGCATCCACACAGTCTACAGTATCAGTTCCTTATTATGAAGAATGTTCAATATCTTTAGATTGAAAAAAATACTGTATGTGTACAATGATTTTTTTTTTTTTTGCACAACTGTAAAGGAAAAGTGAAAAGAGAACATTTCTGAGGAAATTAGCTTCATTGTAGGAGATACTTCTGATACAGAAAATAGGCTGGAAAAAGTGTTATTTGCTAGGATTTTATTTCCTTTTAAATAATACATTGAGATACTTGTAAAGCAGGTTCATAGGTGGGAGTTAGGGGCTCAGAGATGGGGGAAAGTAATGGAAGCAGGATATAGAATAACTTTATTTTCCTTTTAATACTCAACAAGTATGATGCTGCCTGAGAAGGACTGCACAGGCTGAAAGGCCATCATTAGGTTTCTGCAGGATGGTCTGGCACACCGAGGGAGGGCAGGAGCTGGAATGGAAGAGTCCTTGAAACACGGAAGGGTGGTGATGCAATGAGATTCGAATGCGTAACTTTTGCACGTGCGCCTTTGTAGACTGTCATCCATGATTCTTACATCTTTTTCATCTTTTACAGTCCTTCATTGCTGAGGGACTGTTCTCCCTCCCCCCAGATTTGACCGCTTTGCCACATTCCCCAGGATGTACAGCTCCTTAGTTGAGGACTGAGAAATGCATCCATCCTGGGATGCACACCTTCCACAGCAGATGCCAAGAGGAGTAAAGACTCTTCTTTACTGTTAGACAAAGCCATGCACAGATAACAAACTCTTAGGTTTTCTGAGCAAAGTGCCTGGAGCACAAGTAGTACTTCATAAATATTTATGTCTAATGGTTTCTAGGACTTGCATTATGGAATCCCATCTTTGCAGCCCACCATTCTGGCTGGAGAAATGGAAATTCTGAGAAAACAAGCCAGCCCTGTATTTCTAAGTATGAATATACCTAAGAAAACAATCAAATATCATACATTTCCTAGCAGACTGCAATTCCCTAATGTTTATGCTGAATTCTGTTGAGCATACATATGTGACGACTGCTCAGACGATTCCCTGTGACACCCCCTCAAATGGGAAGGCATCTGTTTGGTCTCAGTTGGGAAAGTGTGCTAAAACTGTCTTTACTTTGGTGTTAAAGCAGCTTATCGGAACAGTGAACACTCCAAATTAGACGTTTCTTATTTTTCTTTGTTAGTAAAGTATTTTACATTTATAATTCATTTCTAAGGAGCCTAACATTGCATTTCAGGTAAGGACATTGTTTTGCTAGCTAAAAATAGTCATTGTTTTAATTATAATGTCAAACGATAAGAGAGGAGAGTTTCTTAACTAAACATTTGAAAAAATTTACTCCTGAGGTAAAAATCATGAGGATACATGGGTATATTAGTTTACCATAAAAATAATTCCCACCGTTTACCTGACAACTTACTTCTGAGCAATGGAGAATAATTCAAACTCTTTATGTCTTCATAAAATAACTAATTCATTTAGTTTGAATATGTTGCACTACTACGATAAGGGAGCATTAACGGGTCACTTTTTAATGTTTTAGTGATAGATAAAAATTCACTCCTACTTGGTATCTATAATAGTAATGCTGGAGTTTAGTGCTAGGTGAGAGCTATTTTATGTGACGAGAAGAGTGTACATGAGCTAGTAAGCGGTGACGTCAGAGGTGTAAGTGGTAAGCAAAATCACAGTGTTGGAAAGTGGATATCATGGTAGTGGAAATTCTTTCTCCAAGATAGCACTGGTATTCCTCTACCTTTACTTGTGCACTATCATGAGAAGATACTGACATGGAACTGTGACTTACATTTCATAATGTGGTAGGTGATTTCACTCACTTTGGTGTTCCTGCCAGATTTGAGTAGTTATGATGTTTCCCAATTGGGCAACTGTGTTCCCTCAATACCAGATGAACGTCACATTTCTTAGAGTTGAGATGAGGGGTACCATTTGCAGCAGTAAAGTAAGAATTTAGAGCGAGAAGCAGAACATTATGGGAGAGTGTGTCAAGCTGTGGCTGGAGTCTCTGGGAAGAAACGGCAGAGGGAAGTTAATTTGTCTGGCACAGCTGCACTAGAGCACAAATACCCTTTGCAATTTGCAGTGTCTTTGACCACTCTTGATTTCCCCAGCTACCCTGGGGGTGTCATAATGATGGTGAGACATCCTGGGACATATCTCTGTTGACTGAGGTGCACACAACCAGACACTGTGTTGCTTAGGAAATATATCAGATTAAAGATGCGATGATTTTCTATTGGTTAGTTAAGAACTGAAGGCCCCAAAGGACTCTAAGGAAGTGCTGACCATATGTGACCCTGGAAGAGAAGAGATTTAGTGAAGCCTGAGGACCAACTGGAATTGGGGACACAAATGTCACCAGTTCTTGACTCTGCTTTACGCACTATGTTGCTTTCATTCTTTCTTATTTTGTACACTTTCTGCACTTCATGGCACATGTAGACACTGACTTCTTGAGTTTTGCATCCACTGGAGAAAGAATGCCCTTTAGTTCTCTCCTACATCAAGTCCAAACTCTTTTATATTTTAATGTTTGCAGGTGGTGCTTACTTTAGATTTCTGGGTCAGACAGTCAAAAATTCCCACCGCCCCCAATTTCATTGGACCAGCTTAGCTCACAAATCCATCTTTGAATGAATCAGCTATGGTCGGATGGGTGGGGTCTCTAAGAACACGGAGCTGCCCTTCCAGCCAGGTGGATGGAGCAGGCTAGCTCCCAGAAAGAGGGAGATGTGCTTCAAAGATGTGTCATGGATTTTGACCGCAAGAATAGGGTCATTTCATCATAGTTACAAGGCAGAAGTCAATTCCTCTTTGTTTTTATTCTATGAATGGCCCTAATTTTATTTTCACTGAGTTCTAATTTCTCTTTTTTGTTTCACTTGTTCTTACCAAAAGTCATAGTGTGTAATAGATGCTAAAGATATTTTCGCTAAATTGAGTAGGATTTGTTTTCATGACAATTCTGATATGCAAAAGTATTTAACAACTTTTCAATACTAATGTTGAGACATAGAGAATTAATGTTCTAAATTCCCTTTATACATTAGTCATGAAAACTTTATTTTGTGAGAAGCCATAGTCACTACTCTTGTACTTGTTTTATGGACACCAGCGAAGTTCAGAGATTAAGGAGAATACCTACCTCCTTCCTTTCTGAAATCAATGGGTAAGGTGGCTGTGCAAAGTGTGAAGTGGCTATTTTTGTGTTATTCATTGCTAGTTCAGGTGGTGTCCTACATTCGGTGTCAGTGTCATACAACAGGGCTCAGAATGAATTACATGATGCCACTTCATAAGGCATAAGCTTTATGGGAGAAAGGAAAAACAAGGCAGAGTCATCGAGAAGAGAAGACGTGAGTCGTCCATTAATATTTTTTCTGCTGTCCCATGAAAGAGGGATGAGAGTCCACTGGGCACAACATGGCTTTGAGGTTCAGTGGAGAGACTATCTTCCTAGGAGTCTTCCTTCTTATAGGGGAACGATACCTCACAGTTTTTCCTAAATAATTGAAAAAAGCACAGAGCTCTTTATGTATGTTCAGGGTTGTTAAGCACTAGCATCTATGGAGAAATATGGAGAGGAAGCAATAAAAAGGTAAAAACTTACAAGTTAGTAAGTGTTCCCCCCAGAAGTTGCCCTGGATGTTCATTGGACACACTGAGCTAGAGCCTGCTTTCTCCTTTTTCCTTTGCTATGACTGCTTCTCCACTCTTAGGAGCTCCGACAACCCTCTTTTCCTTTTTTTCTTCTAGAATTAGTGGGCTTGGGTCTCACTCCCTTTTAAAACAAAGCTTCACCCTGCTTTCCCTTCTCAATTGCTTGGCTCTTGAAATTAAATGAGTTATCCTTTTTTAATTGGGAGTTTTTTTGATTAACCTCTTGGGGGCAGCAATCCCTCAGTACTCAATGACATTGTTCCATATTGGATGATGTTAAATTTCAAGTGAATCTGTGTTGGCTTATTTGTTTTGTCTTCTTTATTGGAATGTGTTATGATGTCACTGTTTTATTTCTATGATTCATTCCATTAAAATAATAACTAAAATAATAAACCTATGAATCAAAGTGAGATGTCTTTGTACATTAACAGAGGACAAATTTGTATGTTCAGTGAAAGAAGCAGCTAATAAACTGGCACACAGATTAATTTAACCCACTTTCATTTTTCTGGAAATCTATAGTGAAAAATTTATTTTTCTCATTAAGTCAGCCAAAGAATAAGATTGTTCTTTAACTGTTTCATGAGTTTGTTTCCATATCCGACTAACCTCTACTAGGTCAAAGGCAACACATTATACTTTTCACTTATTTTTTAACAAACCCAATACTTACGAATGTATTTATGTAGGTACTTAATAGTGTGAAAGCTATTGATTTGAATTAAATTAAATTCTTGTAATGGATATTTAATTATTTACTTTAGAGAAGGCATAATGCCAGATAATTAGGGCACAATGATAAATAAAATAGAATCTCTTCATTCTCAAGAAGCTTACAACCATTTTTTAAATCTCTGAATCCAGAGTCTTTAAATATTGTTTCGAATAGGTAATAGAGACACATGGTTCCAAATTAAAGCAATGTATTGAGATTTACATTGAGAAGTATAATTCCTTATGTCTCTGCCCACCTCCCAGGCCAATCCCCAGTTGATAATCATCTTCATTAATTCTATATATCCTTTTAGAGATTCTTTACGCAGACACAAGCTATTACACTCATATATATTTTCTTATTTTTTAGCATATAAATTAACATATAACCCAGTCTGACCTAAACACTTAATGTACTCTAAAGATCTTTTTTTACATGTATGTAGAGAGTGTTACCCTATTTTTTAAATGGCTGCATAATATTTATTATGTGTATGATTGTTTAACCCAGATTTTTCACCCCTGGCATTAAGGAAAGTTTGGGCTGGATAATGTTTTGTCATGAAGGTCGTCCTTTTCAATGTAGAATGCTCAGCAGCATCCTTGACCCTTACCTACTACATGCCAGGAGCACCCTTCCCTGCTGTGACGCCAAAAATTAATCGCCCAGGTTGAGAACCCCTGGTTTAAACAACTCTCTAATGAGGAACACTAGGGTTTCTTTCAATCTTCTGTTGTCACAAACCATGTAATAATGTGTAATCTTGTACATATGTTAATTTGCAAGATATAAATACCTAGTCACGATCGGATTTGCTGGGGTGAAGTGAAAGTATCTCTATAAATTTGAAAATATTGCAAAATCCCCTCCAACACACAGGGGCCATGCCATTTTGGAGTCTCATAAATAATGTATGAGGTTGTGATTATCTTTCCATGTAACAAATAAAATGTAAAGAAACATGAAAAGGCCTGATACTCTCAGATTCAGTGTGGCAGAGGTATGGTGCTCAAAGATAGAGTGGGGGTAATGATGCTGGATGTGGACTGGGAAAGGACTTCTATGGTAATGAAGAGGGTGAGGATTTTATGATGTAGGACACATGGAGTAAACGGTGGTTTGTTTGGAGAATGAGACAGGAGTTTGGTCTGTGTACAAGGCAAAACTGAGGGCACAAGGGAGATTAACCAGAGCAGGAAAGGATTTGTGGCCTGAACTGGAAGACCATTGCAGTGGTTCAGAGAGAGATGTTGGAGGAATGGGCTAAAGCACAGAGGAGGGACCCAGGGCAGAGTCCATGTTGGGGAGGTTTCTCCTAGCTCTCCAAGCCCTATTCCTTTCTCTCTCTCCAGTCTAAGTTTAACTATACGTCAGATCATATCCCTTCTCTGCTTACACCCTTCAGTGACTCCCAGCGCCTCTAAGCTAATTAGTTATAATGGCCCCCAAGGCCCTGTGTGATCTGCCAGGCCCCGGGGGAAAACAGAGCATTTCCAAGAAATAGAGATGCAGACAGCCTATACTTCTCATGCTCCACCAGTGTCTGTCCCTTCTGTCCTTTAGTTATGCAAGACTGGGAAGTACCAGGCAGGGGTGGCCGGTTTTAACCAGTCAGAGCCGAGAGACTGGCCTTTTGGGAGGGATGGGGTTCCTATCCTTGGCTTTAATTTAGGTGACACTATTGAATGTGCAACTAGAAATAAGCAAATTAAATCTGCTTCTGTAATTGTTTAGATTCTTGGTATGTTACTGCAACTTACACAATCAGTATCTCATATTTTCTTCAGCCTTCAACTGCCACTAACTCACGTAGATATGTATGCTTATCTGTAGTAAGCTTCTTACCCAGGTTCCTTTTACATTTATCTTCTTCCATTCCCTATAGTTTGTGGTCTCTCCTTTATCTTTATTTTGATTGTCCTTTTGTGGTATGCTAGGTATATTAAGTAGCCTTCATTCTGCCTGCCATGCAATCAAAAGAGGGTTTCATTTATTAAAATTCCATTTAGATCTTCTCTTTTCAGGAACTCAAACAACCTGTAGCTGCGGTAAGTTTCCTGTCACTTCCTAGTTTCTTTTTTTCTCTTTCTATTAATTATGAAAATGAAATATTTTAAGCTCTTAGATCGATAGAAAAGTTACAAATTATTTTGGGAAAGGTATAACAAAACACCACAGCTGTCCCTGTGGCCCCTGGCTGCCTGGGGAAGTGAATACGTAGGAATTATTTTGGAGTTCCATTACGGAGGAAGAATAGGGAAATGACCGCAGGCTAGACAGCAACGACCATTATAGAGTTAACTTGTTTTTTCCAAATCGAATGCCTCTGAAAACTGCTTTAAGCTTTTCTCAGGATATTCACATTTCAAGGAGATAGTTCTACTTCGACATTTACAAATGGCTAAGCATACAACCTCTGAAGTCAAATTTTTAATCTTCAAGTTGTTTTTAGCGAAAAAAGACAACCATATTTTCCAAAAATTTAAATAAATTCTTTGGTTTGAGATATACTGGAGAAAGTATTATGTGAGAAGGTGATTTAAAAATATCTAAGAACTTATCACGGCGACATCTTATTATTGTAGTCACAAAGCTTTAATAGCCATTACATAAAAGAACCCCATTGTTTAATTTAAAAATCTGTAAAATGTTCTTTGTGCAACTGGTAACTGATATGATATTATATATCTTATTATTATATGTATATAATTGTGTATACATATATACACATGGACATGATAGTGATATATGCAAATATTATATATATACAGACATATACATATACATTATATACATGCACACAAAAAATACTATATATAATACATGTGTGTATGTATATATAATATATAGTATGTATATATACTACACATATAATACATATGTGTTTTCTCTATAAATGTATGTACATATAAATAGATATATACATATATTCATTATATTATATAGTATATATGTGTATAAATGTATATAAAATATGTTTGTATAGTTATCTATATATTTATAGAGAGAGTATATATGTATTTGTGTAGGTACATCTATATCATTACAGTTCCATTGAATGTCAACAGAACTCTGTGTTTTCATGTTGATAAAATAGTATTTATTCTCTCACAGAGTTCTCATATGATAAGCAATATAGTTTCCACTTTGTGAATTTTTCTGAAATTGTTCTTTCTATTGCTTTTGTCATATTTGCCTATCCCAAAGTTTGCTCCTTTTGGATTCTATCCTAAGGCTGGTATGGTTTTTGTTGCTCTATTTATTATAAATAGAGACAAAGGAGATAGCTATATTTCACTAAGAAAAATGTTAAAATGCCAAGAAATACTAATGGGAATTGAAGTGATGTAAAAGAAAACCATATTTTGGGATACTGTTTTGCTTAAATTTGTTAGCAGGCTCAAATTATTCTCCATTTTTCTGTAGAGGGATTATTTAATCATAATAATTGAGATTTTCATTTCTAGGGCAATTTAAAGTGTTTTGTGAAGGCTTCACATTGACTCATTATTATTAACCTCAGGGAACAAAGAAATGTAGAGAAACACTGTGTCAAGGAAGGGAGCTCTTTATAGGCTGAGAGACTTAAACATAGAAGAATATCAGTTATTTCAAAAATAAGGTGTTTAACATAAACAGCCTCAGGAGATTCATAAACATAGAAGCTTGACACATAACAAGGCTGACTTGGGCTTAAATATTAAAAGGGTAAAATTAATGGGTTTAAATTGCCTCAGGTTCAAGGCTGTCTTTAAATCACTCTATGTGTACTTTCCCTTCTTAAAATATGAATTAGCTATGTATATACATAAATGACAACCCTTAATAATCTCTACTGAGAAAAACTCCAAGCTAATTATACAGCTTCTATATCACATCATTGATCTTCCGAGATCTTGAGATCTTTCCCCATTCTCCACTCATACCTAACTCCCTTCAACCATTTCTTATCCAGAGCACTTTAGGGTCCTCAAACTCTGCTCTTACAGCACGGACATTTTTATTTATAGTCATAATCAACATCTTTAATGATTGGGTTTTTGTTTGTTTGTTTGTTTGTTTGTCTTTTCTACTATAGCATGAACTATTTGAAGGCAAAGCCTATACCCTACTGATTTTTGCACCCATTATAATGCGCACAGTTTTTGCACATGGTGTTCAACACTGGTATTGAGGAAACAAATTAAAGAAAAGTATAACATACTTTCCCAACTCAGTTTTCCTTAAAACTTTTCTGTGGTTGTCTTGAAATATTTATATGCTAACTGATATCAGGATTGCCGCGTCACTTTGGCAAGTGCTAACAATGTGGCTGGCGCCTCCTTCTTGTTGAATTTCTGAGTTGAGAAGGAGACCGGTGGGATGCAATGCCTCTGTCCGGTCATCTACAGTCCTGTGGGAAGCACACAAGCAAGGGAATCGTGCACATGGTTTAAGACAGAAGAGATTTCCCCTAAAACGTCAGACGACAGTCTGAGTGTATTCAAGCTGTTGTGGGAGATGCAGATTAAGCATTATTTATTTAATTTAGGTCGAAGGGAGAGCACAAATGGCTAATTCAAAATAAAATCCACTTTGGGTAATGTAATGCTCAAATTTCTTACTATAATTTATTTTGTTATCAAATAATAATCAAATCTGTGTTTTTTTTAATTAGGCTGATGCAACTATTTATTACCCTGATAATTTCATCAGGTTCCCTTTCCTGATCAATGAGTTTCAGGAGCTTAGATTTGCTTTCTGTGACTAAATGATAAATCAGTTGGCCAATTGGTGAAGGGATAAGGGGAGAACTCTGCAACAAACATTTCAAACTGTTGATTTTGGAAAGCTGGAATCTGGTGCATATTACTCTGTCAGGTATCTCTGGTGGGTCAAGGTGATGGTAGTGTTGATGCAGCTACTTGGCACCACTAGGCATCTAAAGATGAATACTCTGAAGGAGAAGAAAAATTGTAAAATACGTGTTGAAAATAAATTTTGCGACTGAAAAAATTTTTATTCTGGAGATCAACCTGCTCTTACCCAGAATGGCAAAGACAGATCTTGAATCAAATGAATAAGCCATGAAACATTTGAACGAATTACCCATTTCACATTTAATGTGGTTAAATGGAATAGACAGTGAATTTATGTAAAATAAAATTTTGCTAAATATTCTTACTTTAGCCTTAAGTCATTTTGCTATCTTTTATATAAAACATTAAATTGATTATAAGACATTTGTCCCGGGCCATTAGCCTTTCAATTATTTAAAAATATACAGACTATAATTATATAATTATTGATTGTTAAAATGCAATTACTTAGTTTTAAAAATGTTAAATTAGATCTAAAAAGGAAGATATGCAACAGAAATATATTTGTTGTATTTCAATTAGCACTATCAAAGTAAAGTAATTCTAGTCATATTACATAAACATCACTTCTTTTTCTCTATTAGAGTGGAATAAGCAGCTTTCTTCATCAATAATTCTCATAAAAACTTCAAAATATTTCAAAATCTCTGTACAGGTGATTGGCCTACTGAATATCACTTTAAAAATATAGAGGGAAAAAAAATACCCCACAAAACTATATTTTAACATGAAAATAAGACTGCCAGTTTGCCCATTTAAATGAATCTAGTCAATCAGTTGTTCCATTCAGACAAAATTAAACCAGAAAATTATCTAGACTCAAATTCGAAAGCAAATTTTGTTCTAAATAAGATCAGATCTTAAGAATTCTGTTTACTTATGGTATTGTTTATTTTGAATCTTAGGGGTAGCCTTTATATTTTTTTATCAAAAAGAAGTACGTATGAAAAGAAAATGTAACATTGTTTTACTTACAGATACTCCCTTATATAATTATTTAGATTCTAAAATTCAGAAGTTTTGTATATACAATATATGTTCAATAAAACAGTTCTAATACAACTTATAGTTGAACATTTCTGAGCTTCTGCAATAGGTTTGGCTTTCTTTAGTTTATAAAAAGAATTAATTATGGTCTTTTCTGTTCTCCAAGTTTTCTTTCTATTTAATAAGTCTATTCTGAAGAATTGCCAGCTTTATTTAGGCAGTGCTTCACAGACTTTAGTGATGTTAACATCCTAGGGAATCTTGTTGATCCAGGAGTTCTGGGGTGGAAGCCGAACTGTATTTCTAACCAGTTCCCAGGTGATGCTTATGCTCTTGGTCCCAGAACCATATTTTAAGCATCAAACACTTGGAGAAATGTTTTATTTTCAAACTTTCAGGTATCTCAGCACTCCTTGAAAACCAACATACTGGGCAGAGTTGAGGTCTGCCTGAAGCGCCCATAATGAGATAATTTCCCTTGTATGGCCTTTCTACTGCTTTACTATGGACAATTAATTCCCATATCATCAGAAACTTTAAAATCTTTGGATAAGAATCAACTCATTCTTTTTTTTAAATCTTCCTTTAAAAGTTTTAGTTTAAAATTCTAAATTCTAAAAATGAATTTGAGTTATAAAACTCTTTAAAATAATTTTAAAATCTACTTTGAAAAGAAACTAGGAAGGGAAAAACTGTACATCTTAAATGGAACATTAATAGTTCCTTAAAATCCAGAAAGTAACAAAATAGAATCTTCTATTTCCAGAAATGGATTTATCGTCTGAATAATGACATCTCTATCAAAAAGTTTATACATCACTCCTCTCTCTCGCTCTCGCTCTCGCTCTTAAATTCATTACAAAATATGATCTTTTTCATAATTCGGAAAAGGAGAGTGTTAGAGTATTATGCATTTTAACTCTTGATCTGACTTGTTAGCTGTGTCTAGTACTGTGGTAAACAAAAAATAACTAGAGAGTCATCTTTTCTGTATCACAAGAGAGATTTGAAGGTCTAATAAATTTTAAAATTTTATGAAGAGTTGTGAGAAGTAAGAAGTTCGAAGGATTTTCCACTCAGCAACATAATAGTACTTTTTGTTTAAATAATATTCAAGGCCCATGCAGTAATAATGGAAACCTTATCTGAGCTTCCACTTCAGCTTGGGTGTGTGGGAAGAAGTTGTATACAGAACTGCTGTGCTATGAATCAAGGCAATCTTCTCTTGCTTTGATCATTAATTTTTTTGGTCATGAAATATTTTAAAGAGCAAACACACGTTTTTAGGGATATACTTTTTGACTCCACAAGTGGTTTGGATGGGTGTTTCTCGAAGTGTAGTCCCTGAACCAGTAGCATCAGCATCACCAGGGGGTGGGGATGCCAGACCAACTGAAGCAGAAACTCTGAGGCTGGGGCTCAGCCGTTTGAAATGTAATAAACGCTTAAATCCTGGTGATTCTGACGGTGGTTTACTTAAAATAAATCAGTTGTTCACAATGGGGGTGATTTTACTCCCCACCCCATCTCGGAGACATTTGGCAAAGTCTGGAGACACTGTTGGTTGCCGCAGCTTGGGGAAAGAGCTACTGCCATCTCCTGGGTAGAGGCCAGAATGACGTTTCACATTTTGCCATGCAACCTCAACAATAAAGAACTCACCAGCTCAACAGGTGGATAAGGGGGATGAGATTGAAAAATTCTGCTCTAAACTCTCTAGGAGGAATTTCCTGAAAGTAGATAAATTTGATCAGGGTCTTTCCTCCATTAGGGAACGAGCAAAGGTCTATAATTCAGATTCTGGCTCTGCTAATTAATAATTGTGTGATTGCATGTACATTCTCAATCCTTCTGTTTCAGTTGTCTCATTTGTAAAATGGAAATGATCCCTATCAATAAGATTGCTATGAGGATCAAATGAGATAATGTGTATGAACACACTTTGTAAACTGTAATGCTAATTAAATTGAACCCAAAGATTTTTTCAGTGGGAGGAACACGTAGATCAGGGGTAGGAGCAGGATGCTATACAAGATTAGAACACCTGATTCAGTTGTCTGAAAAGAACCGGATTCCTTAACATAAATCTGACTTGTATGGAGGTTTTAGTCCTTAGTACTTCTTACATCCTTTCCTGTAACTCAGTTTAGCTTTTCTTACTTTCAAGTCATTGCATGATACAGAAATACCTTGCTCTTGACTTCTCTCAACACTAAAGGTTTTAAACTTTAGCCTGCATCAGCCACCAGATTCTTAATTTAATTTTATTATTAACTCAACATGAGATACATACATTGCCAACCATAGGTATAATGTTGTATAGCAGATCTCTAGAGCTTATTTATTTTGCTTAACTAAAACTTTATGCCTGTCGATGAGCAGTTCTTCATTTCTCCTCCCCCTGGCCCCTGGAAACCACCAGTCTATTCTCTGCTTCTAGGATTTGAGTACTACAGATGCCTCAGGTAAGCAGAATCATGCAGCATTTGTCCTGTGACTGGCTTATTTCACTTAGTATAGTGTCCTCAGATTTTACCCATGTTGCTGCATGTTGGAAAATTTCTTTCTTTTTAAAGACAAAATAGCACTCCATTGTATGTATAAACCACACTTTATCCATTAATCTGTCCATGAACATTTAGATTATTTTTGCATCTTGGCTATTATGAATGTTGCTGCAATGAACATCGGAGAGCAGATACCTTTTCGAGATTCTGATTTCAATTTTTTTGGATAAATACCTAGAAATGGGAATACTGGATCATGTATTTGTTCTTTTAATTTTTTTAGTAACCTCCAGACTGTTTTCCATAGAGGCTCTGTAACTGCAGAACCAACTCAAAGTCTCAAGCCCCCAACTCTCCTATCAAAGGACCTGGACATGAGTTGAATTTGAACATCAGAACTCTTGCAGAAGTGATGAGCCTGTTATTTAGGAAGATCTGGTGCTGAGTCCTCTTACCATAAACGGTCGAATTCCAAAGCCCTCAATTGAAACCTGCCGTGCTAGTGCCTCTGCATACCAGTTCATATGTATCTAATCCCTTAAGTCCCACCCCAAACTCTCATTCAGGGAGACAAATTCCAGCCTTGCCTCCTGTCTCCTTGCTGGTTGACTTTGCAATGAAGCCTTTTCTTTTCTCAAAAGCCGATGTGACAGTATTGGCTTCTATGAGCATCAGGCAGTGAGCTTTGCTCGATAACAGTTGCACAATTTTTACATTTTCACCATCTGTGTACAAGGATTCCGATTTCTCCACATCCTCACCAACACCCTTTGTGTTTACCAGGACGTTCTTGTTAAAGCGCAGCTTGCTGGGCTCAATCCCCTAGAGTTTCCCACTTGATAGATCTGAGAGGGGTTTAAGAAGCTATGCTTATCTAACAAGGGTCCAGGTGATGCTGTTGGTATGGGGACCACATTTTTTTTTTAAACTCCTACAGCACCTGGTACTTCTGAGTGGTCTCCCATTCAAGTACTAACCAGGCTCGACTTTGCTTAGCTTCTGAGATCTGGCACAGCATCACATTTTTAAGAACTGCTCTGTACTCTATCAGTAACTGAGGGACATAAGATAGTGTGATTAAAGCTGATAATTTCTAATTTCTAGCAAGCTTTTGCTTTAGAAGTTATTTTCCAGGACTTTTTTGACATAAGGAATACCTTTTATTCTCCTGGTGAGTAAAACCTTCTCCCTTATTAATTCCTTGCCTGAAAAGGCCCATTTATTTCTCTTTTCTATTTTCAATGATGTTAACATTTAGTTTAGTGTATTGATAATGGCTTTGGCTTGTTCTTGGTTAATGGAGGGCATTCTACTTTACCAATCATAGTTAATAACAGAGGGTGCACACACTTGGCTTAAAGACAGGATGTTCTAATGTATTTTAGATGAAGAATAATTTTGTTATTCAGTGGTTGTCTATAATTCAAGAATTAATGTGATATCCAAAATGCAAAAACATGAAAATGAAGAGACAGGTGTGCCCTAAAGCCTTTATGTTTGAACTGTTTTTCACAGTGTGGCTTACTTATGGACTATTTGCCTCTGAGTAAATTGGGAGATTTGCTTAAAATGCAGTTTCTAGGCCCCACTCCAGAAGTGAGGATGCTCAAGTATCAGTTGCTACCGAGAGACTCTCAGAAAGGGCCTTGCAGGACAGAGCGGCATCAGCAAAATGGCAAAATAGGAGTTTTCTACCATCTTCTCCCTAAAGAACATTGATGAACTTACATGCACACATCATTATCCCCTAAATTCCATGTGTACATTAGGGTTCATTGTTGATATTGTACCTTCTATGAGTTTGAACAAATGTATAATATGTACCCATTATTATAGTGTCATACAGAACATTTTCACTGCCTTAAAAATTCTTTGTGTTGGTTTTTATTCTTGGGTCCCTACTGTACTGTGTAGACTATGACATAACAAATATATATACACATATATATGTACATATATATACATATATACATATATATATATATATCAGGAAGTCAGATATATAGCAGTGAATATCTGCTATATATTAAAATCACTAAATTCTTATCCTGAAGAATCCTGGAGATTATTTGCCTCCCTTTCTTTTTGTTGTAAGTGAGACGCTGAGGTACAAAATGGTTGGGGTGCTTGTTCAATGTCCACGACTAATAGAACTAAATCCCAAACATTTCTACATTCTATAACATTTCCCTGTCATTTCACAGACTAAACATGGAGCAGAACCTTCCCCAGTTTTATTTATTATTACCGCCTAGTTAACACTTTAAGTACAGATTACTATTATTATTAATATTATTATTATTATTTTGCGGCGGGGAGTGGGGGGGAGGGAAGGGAGTCAATAAAAGCATTAGCAATTGTTTTGTTAATTTGTGGCCTCTTCATTTCCGGTCACATCAGACTGCTTACTTCTATTCCCTGAATAAAATAAGTATTTTCACATCTCTGTACCGTTGTTTATATTGTTCCTGCTTCTGAGAATGTCTTTCCTTTATTCCACTCAGTCTTCAAATCCTAGCTCTATTAACTTCCTGACCTAACTCAACTTATTACTTACCCTTTCCTCTGAGTTTCTGAAGCATTCCAAATATAACTTGCCAAATTGTATGAGAGACACCCTCTCCTCTCACAGCCTACTAATTAATGATTGCTAATGATAAGTTGAGGTCTCAAAGGGGACAGATATATAAACAACACAGGATCCTCACTCATTTATTTTGAATATTTCTTATGTAGACCAGGACCACCAAATGTACCCAAGGAAAGTAGATTCTCCCTTTGTACTGATATGTAGCATATTCAAGCCATAGGATCCTTCTATTCCCTGGGCACAGTATTTTATGCTGGATTCTGTCTGACTAAAATCTCCTGTTCAGTTCTGATTTCTGGGCTCAGAAAGATCCCTTTTCATGTTAGTGACAAAATAAATGACTTCCTGTTTTCTGCCAAGTTCTGCTTTTTAAGTACAGGTCATCTTTCTACCCACATTACAGTCCCCACGATATCAGATCTTGCAAATTTAATAACCACAGCACACAGCAAGAACTGCACACATAAAGGCCTGGTTACAAGCTACCATCCCACCAGTGAGCAGGCACTCAGTAAATATTGGTTGAATAAATACATCAGGGAATAAAAAACCCCTACAGTTTCACATGGCAATGAAAAGCAAACATATTTTACTTTAGGCAGCAAAGCCCACTCAGTATTGTTTTAATGGCTTAGTTGAAGTAAAAGGTTTGCCTTTCTCAAATGAAGTATAAAACTATAACAATATTTATTTTTTATAATAATTAACTTTTGAGTGCTCTTCCAGTTAACTGCTTGATCTCTAGTCATGGCCTACATTAACCCAGGCTGCATATATTCCTTATTCTTATACTTAAATTTTTTAATTATATATTTAATATAGACTTGATATATTTTTATCGCATTTAAATCAATGTAGACATAGGCACATTATATATTTTTGTGTTAAAAATCAGATTTATGTCAGTTGAAGGAAATAGGGAGCTAGAATCTAGGGCTCACTCCACCTTTAATGAATGGCTTTCTTGTGATCTCTTGAGAATCTCTGAACTATGTGAAGTTTTTATTGATCACATTTCTACTGACCCTTCTATTAATATTAGTTAATATTGATATTAATTAATTTATATTGATTATAAAGAGTAGGTCTTTGTATTCATAGAAGATACGTAGCTATCAGGAATAGAGTGAAACTTTCAGACTTGCTAGAATGAAGTATATAGTCCACAACATTTTTTTCTCTTTTGTAATATTAATATGTATGGAAAACCCTCATGTAAAACTGCCATTAATTAATTAATTTATAGTAGGCAATTATTTTTCAAAAAATCCATTTGCGACACTGAGACAGCTCTTTCTTCAACCATGGCTTCATCTATTTTTATTCAACTCCTATAATTTACAAAGAGCTAAGCTTGATGAGAATATAACAACAAAAATAACAACTGAGTGAGGCCTTGCTATGTACCTACATGCATTATGTTGTTTGATATGCATTTTCATTTACTCTATAATCTAAATGTTATTTGGAAAACTAATTTAAAGGCAAATCACATATTTGACTTCCATTTCATACATGCAGGATTAGATAATTTGCTTGGCTGTCCTCGTTGTTTTTGGAGGAGTTCACAGCCTGGTATTTAAATCATAAAACTATAACCTAGTTAAGGTCTTGTTTCAGCAATACAAGTAAAACATGAACAAACCTCACTTCTGTTTCTAATCTGAAAAGCATACTTTTTATCCACAGGCTGACCAGGCTTTTTAACATTCAAACAGCAGCTGAAGAGCAGACATTGTCCAGGTGGCAAGTGTTTGCTTCTTACTTACAGGAGAAAAAAGCAACAAGAAAAAATTTTTTTCATTTCTCTGCAGAAACATGGAGCATTTGCTCTTTGCAGTAAGAGTATCAGCTTCTGTAGATCATTATACACAGTGCATTAGGTTCAAGGCTGAAGTTCTGGAACCTCACAATGTGTGTGTGTGTGCGTGTGTGTGCATGTGCATGCATGTGTGTGGTGCTTCTCCAGCCTCCTTGCTGAATGACTCACCAGGGAGTTGTCATGGGGAAAAGAGGGAAAGATGAATCAGAGCATCCAGCTCCTTCAAGAACCTGTATTATTCCCACCCACAAATATGCCAGTTGTAGTGATCCTCCCTGCTCAAAGCTTTTCCTTCTGCAGCAGCACGTGGCTCTAAGGTCAAGGCAGAGTTCTGAGGAAAGCTTTTGAGCCTGGACGGTTCGTGTTTTCATGGGAGATAAGAGGATGTTATTGACAGAATGAAAGAATGGAATGAAAAAAACGATTCCTTGCTCCTATGATTACATAGGTTCAATGCCACAGTTGAGCAGCAGGTTGAAAACTAGTTAGCATCCTGAAACCATTATTGTTAAATAAGCAAGTTTTTAAAGTTTTTATATTCTCTTGCTTCATAGTTATTTGACATATAATACTAAATGAAAATATTCCTTCAAATTTTAATATATTCTAAATTTTCTCATTACTAAAATGTTATTTTCTTTGTTTAGTATTCGTTATTATATTATTCATCTGAAATCTGTGAAAACCTACTAGAGAATAAAATTTAAATAGTTTTTGTTTCCTGTAAGTTTAATTATATAATAAAGATAACCTAAGAATGTCATTTCTTCTTATAAGCTAGTTTTAAACCCAAGCTGTTGTATAAGATACATATTATGTTATTTACTACATGATATATAGTAAACATATGTATATATAAAGATCTGAGTAGCTCCTAGATCTCTAGATACAGGATTATTAGCCTGAAGTCCATGAATTAACCTGTACAATTTTGTGCGAATGTGCATTTTTCTGCATAGTGGGTCTAAACCTTTAAACATGTCCTTCAAAAGATCTGTATTTCAAAAAAAGATTATGGAATACTATATTAAATAACTTATGTAGTTTATGTATTGACAAAGAGTATGTAAATGTCTTGAGACCTACTATATAGTGCTAACAGAATTATCTTAAGAAAAATGTTTTCCTGTTAATAAAATAAAGTGTCTTTCCCCAAAGTCTGTGTTATGATGAACACTTTTACAATGAAAATATTATTGGACATTTTCGTCTTTTTCTTTCAGTTATGTTACCTCTGTGTGTTCATGATGTGCTGACATTTTATAGATCAGAACTTGTAGTTTTACTTTTCACTAGTTATCTCAAATGGACTGAGTTTGCATCTATACATTTAATAATTTTGAACCCATAGTTTCCTGGTAAATTGCTCATTGTTTAACTATATAAATGACAGATCACTGAAAAATTTGTTTATATGCAGTTTATCTGGTCTGTCATTAACATCACACCGAATGTAGCAGGCCTCAAAATAAATTTATTTTTCCTCAAAATAAATTTTGTCACTACATAAACTATATATATAATTTTTATTTAAAAAAAAAAAACAACAACATTTTTACCAAGGTAGTTTCTTAGTAGAATAGACAGTTGTAAATAGACTGATTAATTCTGACATTTAAAAATAGTCCTAAGGGAGTAAAATTTCTCCATTGAAAAACACTGAGATGCTCATTTAGCTGTTAAAAATTCAAGTTCCCAGTGTATTGGAAAAAAGATCCAAATGTTCTGTGTGGTATGTAACAGTGGACGTGACACCACCTATGCAGCCCGTATTTTCCAATCCTTTGTCATAAAGCAGGACACTCTCATTTTCCAGGCATCCTTTCCCTCATAAGGGCCCTTCACCACCTGCGGCTCTGCCGGGTCTAGACCAACACCTTCCTCCACCCTGCCTCAACTGTGTCTCAAGTAAAACCAACATAGACTATTTCACACTGAAAATACTGTTGTTTGTTAGTCAAGAGTAAAGGTTATTAGAATTCCTAAATTTAAGCTCAACGAAAGAATGTCAAAACATATGCATATGTAATTAGAGATGTCAGGAAGCTTATTTTAGAAAATATTTAGTTTATTAAATTTACACCTCACCTCTTTTCAAACTGAAACTTTAAGACAACTGTCTCATAAGATAAAGTATAAGGTTACCACTGTGAGAAGAAAGATAGCATCTCGGATAGGAAACAGCAACAGTTTTAATATTATTCAAGATAGGTTATTTCATGCAATTAACCACGTATCTAGGTTCCATCTCTCTAAAATGCAGCAATCTTAGTTGATTCAGATATATAGGTACTAAGTAAACATTATTTGATGACTGATAAGAATAAAGAGATGGGACCTTAGCCTTAACCAATAATATGTCTATTTTCCTTTTCAACTATTTAAGTATATTGCTCTCATCTGAGCTAACACAGGAATAAGTCTTAGGGTTGGCTTCTCAGGTAAGTGACCAGTGCAGGTGCACTGAACCCCACACTCAGAAGAGCCCTGTGCCTGAGGTATAATGTTCTGTAATTGTCGTCTTGAGATTCTTAATAATTTATCTCTGAATAGTATTCTGTAAGTGAACTCCAATGGGACAAAGGAGCAAGTGTCAGGGGCTCCCACATGGTTCTGCCTCCCCTTACCCCTTTCCCTCTCTCTTCCTGGGATGGGTTCTTGTCTACCTCATACCTGGGCCTGCCCTGTTCACAGCCACTATTAGTCTAGGCAACAACTGACTGGGTTGCTTGGTTGGGGGAAGCCCACATTCTGCCCTCACCTTTTACCTGGATGAGGGCTCTTGTCAGGCAATGTCAGGCAAGTGCTGGGAGTTTTGGGGTGGTGTCAGCAGCACCCAGTGCTCTGGCCCATCTCCTTCCAGGAGAAAGAGTGGTTTGCTGTGGATTAGGGCAGGTGATCTTGTGGGAAGGGGAGATTAATTCCATGATCCAACTGGGAATCTTGAATTTTTACTGGACCTGGTGAATGATATAGCTGGCCCTGTATTTAATGTCATTTATTAATGTAATAGTTACTGAGATTTCTAGTTACACAGAGACATCTCTGTATTAAACCATTAAGAAACTAAGAGTATTAAACATTACATTTCTCAAATTTAGTTATGCATTAAGTAATAGATGTTATTTGGCTAGATATTGACCCTTTGCATTATATGACTTCCCTGGAAAAGTTAAAACTTTTTTTTTTTAAGTTTGACTACTTTCATTTCACATCAATTTTAAGTACTACTTAACTTTGACTAACAATATTTTTTGAGCCCAAAGTATCTGAATATTGTTACAAAGCATTGACAAATTGGAAAAATACATGGGACTAAGTGACCTTAATTAAAGATGAGGAGATAAAAGAAGAAAAAAAAAGAAAGAAAGAGAGGAAAATGCAAAGCTATTAGAAACTGAGGAATAAAGGAATAATGTCAGCAAGATGGCAGAACAGGAGTTTCTAGCCCTCAAATCCCCAGGGAAGCAGGTAACCTCCTGGATGGTAGGACATGACTGGAGGACAAGTGGGGTGGAAGGTGGAGAGTGGCTGGCTG
Organism: Eonycteris spelaea; assembly: GCA_003508835.1. Lineage (NCBI taxonomy): Eukaryota > Metazoa > Chordata > Mammalia > Chiroptera > Pteropodidae > Eonycteris > Eonycteris spelaea. The sequence continues at coordinate 1,523,203 of PUFA01000067.1, read as the reverse complement.
TAGCAGCATTACTAACAACCAGATCTGCTGAGGGCTTCCCATTGTGTCTGGCACCATCTTGATAACACATTTGAACCCAATAAACACTCACCAGAAGAACTCTGTGAGGAAGATGCTTTATTATTCTCATTTTACGGTAGAGGAAGCTGAAGCTCAGAGAGGTTAAATGATATGTTCTAGGTTATACAGCAAGGAGGTGGCTGAAGAAGAATTCAGTCCAGGCAATTGGCCTAGAAGCCATGATCCTAATCATTACGCCATACGTGATCTGGGTTCGGAATCTGGGTTTGGCGTTTGAGATTAAATTCTAGGCTGCTCATGTGTAAATGGTGAAATTAGAGCAGTTTAGTAATAACAGGAACATTTTAGTTTTCATTTCACTTATTGACAGAAAAATAAGAATCTGGGGAAAAAGCGTGGAATGAAAATGTCAAAGAACTTTTGGTCTAATAGCATCTTACATTTGTACATAATGTTTTGTATTTTTCAAAGTGTTTTCGTGAGTCCTATCTCGTTTATTTTTCAAAATGCCTTGGCAAGACAAGAATCGTTATCCCCATTTTACACAAATGAGGAAATTGAAGCTTGGAGACATTAAGTGATCTCCAAGGCCAAATAGTTTATAAAATAGGGATTCTGGTCTTCTGACTTTTTTCTATTAAGGATTATTAGAAGAACACTGTGAAGATTAAAATAATCTCAGTTGAAACAGTTAATTACAGATAGTTTTCTTCTCACTGAAATCACTGTCAAGTGGCTGTTGTACCATGTTTACTTCATTAAGTGAAATTATAATCAGCCAAAATAATTAAAAACTACAGTATATAAGAGGGACGCTCATAGATTTTAGACATGATTTAATCCAATTTATTAATCATAAAAACCATCTGGACATTGGGGCTCATTATTTTATTTCTTCTTTGGACAGATATTATTAAATTGACTTTAAACAATTATCTCTCAGGATAGTTTGTTCTCGAGTCAACATTTAAGAAACACTATTCAATAGTGAGCTTTGGCTTTTAAGTATAAAGAGGGGGTAAGGGGGTGGCACCAAGGCTGACTCATTTTCCAGAATTATACATGTTGAAGAGAGCAGCACAATTGAGTGTGCTGCTTCTGATATTTACAGTGAATGCTGAAGAAAAGGATTCGTGGTGTTGCGTACGCTCGCCACAGGGATTGCTCTCACTTTTTTCTCTTTTTCTTTTTTTAATTTAATTTAATTTTCTAAAATGTTTATTATGGTGACATTGTTTAACAAAATCCAGTACGTTTCAGGTGTACAATTTAGCAGAAGTTGGAGATCGGTTCATTTTGTTCTTGATTTTGGCCAAGGTTATACTTTTGTAGCCCATAAACTATCAATAAGATGAACAGAACAATATTAAGAGGTTAAAAGTTGGTATTTGTTTTCTTGAAAGCTTTTGAAAGTAGGACAGGGTTAGGATAGATTGGAAAATTGAAGATGACAAGGTGATGAAGTTAATATCATGTTTTTCTCTGTCAACATGAAGCTGAATTAACTCCCTAGAATCATAAATTTAAGGACGTTTCAGTGGCATGGATCTTAAAGAGCTGATGAAGATAATTAATTAATTAATTAACTAATTAAGATACCTTGCTTTGTGTGGAGGTAAGGCTTTAGTGAAAAATAGAGATATTGCCCTTATCCACATGAAGTTTACAACTTAATGGGAAAGATACACAATAAACAAGGAAGTGCCTGTTTAGCGTACCCAACCCCCGGTCATCCTACTTTCTCTTTATCCCATCCAGTGACTGGACAACTTTCGGTGTATAATGTTGTGGTATAAAATCTAAAATTAAGGCTCAATATAATATGTGCAATGATATCAGGGGAAAACTGGGAGGGCCTTGAGTCACCCAAATGCAAGTTCTCCTACCCCCTCTGCTCTCAAGGATGAGATCCTCTAGGCAAACAATTTTCCTGGTCATGAGGACCAGACACAGAGACTGTTCATCCCTGCGTAGTGGGCTTTAGTTCCTGGCCAGTGCACAAAAGTATTCAAACAAATTGTACCTTTCCCAGGAACCAGGGGGTCATCTCACCCTCTATTACTACAAAGCCTGCCTCCCGCAGCCTCTGGTTGTTCCCTCCGTTCCAGGGTGCAACTCCGATGTGGCCCTGTGTGGCACCGTATCTTTTTCTCCTGGGCTGTGAGTATATGTGACTAATAAACTGCGGTCAGTCATATCTGTCCACAGTTGAGTTTGTATGTTTGGCTGAAACGCTGGGGTAAGAATGCCTTCCTCACCAAAGGAGTTTAGAGGAGGTGATTGTAACAAAAGTACTTTAGATATTGAGTTAAAATTCAGTTTTTAATTATATCGACTTATTGCAGGGAATTAAGAAGTAAATGGGAGTTTAGAAATGGTCAATATGAACATAGACCACACTTTGAAGTCCAGACACAAAATGATGAAAACTTAATGTTGCTATACACCTTCCCTCAAAACCTTATTTTCATGAACTCAGACATGGCTCAAAGATAATAAAACTTTTTATGTCAATTCATTGTATTAATCTGAACTATAAACTGATAGAAGAATTTAAAGATCTTAAAGAGGCAGAGATGGAAACTTCATATTATTTGGTTCAAATGTTTGACTTACTTGGGAGGTTAAATTTTTCATCTGTCAGTTTTCCATCCTAACCTTGATTTAACCAGTCATGCAGAAAATTATTCATCTTTGTGTGACAAATCTATGAAGAATGGTTGACACACACTTATTATGCATGTCAGTATAAAAATGAGGTGGCTTATGCATGTAGCAATACTACCACTTGTTTTCCTGAAGCAATAATTCCATGACTAAGGAAAGAGTCATTACTTATCATCTCATCTTAATTAATTTATATTTTTATTTCAGTTAAAATCAAACAAATTACAATCTGGCACCCCTGAAGATGGGTGTTACTTAAATCTGATGCTTGCTATATTTGTTTGGCCATATGCCATGCCATTCATGATGATGGTCATCTGAAATTAACCAGGACAAATTTATTTAACTAGACAAAGAGAGATTGGAATAAAAATATGTATGAAAAAGTAACCAAAGCCACATTGTGTCACTGAATAGAGTTGGAAATGATGAATCATAAATTTTAATCCTATTATTATCCTAGTACAGTAAGTGGTAACAAAGCTTATTATTGAAAGATACCAGATGACTCCTTGATCTCAGCATGTTTTACTCTTTGAGTCCATCCAGTATGAAATTCTGCAGGTTTCTATCCTCTCCTCGTATCTTTAGTTTTGGAGATATTAGATTGCTACCTTATTAAGATGGCAGATGAAGAGATAAGAAAGAAGAGGAGAATCTTAAATGAAAAAACAGGATGATGGTGAGGGCAAGGAGGCTCTAAGGTCAAATTTTACTTACTTTAACAATCTGGAGACACCCTAGGTAAGAATGGAAAGGGAAGATGAGAGGCATTTTGAAATTCGAAAAGATGTAATAGTTATAGCCACCACTGACTGAAACTGCTGAGGAGCAGGCAGTGTATTCATATGCAGAAGGAGTCTTAAACTTGGATGCACATTGCTGTTACCTGGGGGAACTCAACAAAGAATACTGATACCTGGGTCCTCTCCCAGAGATTCCAATTTTATTGGTTTAGGGTGATGTTTGAACATCTGTATTTTTAAAAGCTTTCCAGGTAATGCTAATGTGCAGTAAAGTTTGAGAGCTACTCAATTTAATTCTTCCCATGACCTTAGAAGGTAAGTATAGTCCGAATTTTAATAGTGGCACAAATAAGATTCAGAAATTAAATAAATTATCCTAAGTCATGCAGCCAATAAGTGTCAAAGCAAGGACTGGAATGCTGCTCTGCCTGACTCTGGGGCCTGTGCTTTTCCACTAGCTAATTTGCTACTCTGATGCCTTATATTGGGGGCAGGCAGGCAGAGAGAGGAAGGAGACCCTGCTCTGGGTAAATGAGAGTTGATGATATAGCTTTGTCATTCATCTTTTATATTAGAAATGAAATACACATATGAAAACTAGGACTGCAGAAACTAAAAAAATGCTGTTAACATTTTACAGCCTCGTATTCTTAAGTTAAACTGATTTTCTATATTTAGAGACATTGGAGCTGAGGCTGCTTCTCTAAGCTCCTTGACTGAAAGAAAAGAAGGTTATATTAGAATTATACTTCAAAGATTGAAATCAGTTCTCTTCTGTTTTATGAATGAATTGCAGTGAATGTATTTGGCATTTTATGGTTTTTCTTACCATTTCCATTATCTTTTTTCTAGCTCACTTTTCAAGTGACAGAGTGATTTATTGAGTGTCTTCAAAAGTTCCATTTCACTGTACAATTGGTGAATTTAAAATCTGCCACTTGACCTAACACTGACTCATATATTCAAAAGCTTCATTTGATTAAAAAGAACTCATGGAAGTAGAGGCCAATAGATGTTCAATTACAAGAAAATTGAAAAAATTCCAGGATTTGTTCTTTTGAAACTCAGCAGGAAACAAAACAAGTTACATTTTCTTTTAGAGTGACCAGAGGCTGAGTTTGCTTTCTATTTGTAAAGTACATGTTTTTTGTCACATTTGTTTGTCTGCCATTGACTTCAGTCGTCTTCACCTAATGAAACCAAAATGCATTAGTACATTTCAAGAAATACTATCAATAAACATATTCTCTACTATTATTGCCAAAATCCATAGCAGGTTACAAACAGGGAGACCTGTATGTCTAAACCATGCATATGTTGGCAGGGGAAGCCCTAAAGCAAATTTAAACTTCTATATTCTTTTAGAAATTTTTTTGGTTATGAAAGGTCTGCTAATTCCTTATAAAAGCAAAAGACTGAAAATCACCCAAATGATCCTCAGTGGAAGACCGGTTGAAAAATTATGAAAAATCCATGCTATGAAGCCTGCTTTGTGTTATATTTTTTAGGTGTGATAATGGTGATTATATAAGATAATGTCCATATTGTTAGTAATGAATATGAATATTGAAATATTTAATGTTGAATGATATCACATCTATGATTTTCTTTAAAATTCCGTAGCTTCAAAAAACACAACATCCCATTTCAAAAAACAACAAAACAAAACAAACAAGAAAACCTCAAGAGAAGTAAATTAAGTGTGACAAAAATCTTGATAAATTCTTAACTCCGAGTGGTAGGTCTATGAGCATGTACTGTGCTGTTTTTCACTTTTCATATGTTTAAAAATATTCAACATAGAAATATTTAAACAGTCACTGGCAGAATCTAAGAACTTCCAACTTGATTTTGCCTCTTGCTGAGGGATACATAACCAAGCATTTACATTCTTCATCTGTGTTTCTGTAACCTTGTATAACAAAAAGGATTATTATAGACATGGAAATGCGCCACTTATTATAGAACCTAGGTTTGACCAACTATACACGTGCATGGAAATATCTCATAGATGAGGATAAGTAGCTATGACTCAATGGAAAAGTTGGGTTACAGATCTCTTAAATGGTGAATGTTCTAGTTCTTGGGGACTATTACGTATAGCCTTCCCTGTTTAAAGTAGCCTAGTCACTATTTAACTGACACGACTCAGTTTAGACTGGCTGGGGTTTTAGCAAAACAAGGTCTTGCTATTTTAATACTATTAATAAGATTGGAAAGGAGCCTTTCACATTTCTGAAAACTGCCAGAAAGTGCTTTTTCTAGGTGTGGCCTTAGGTAAAATTTGAAAGAAGTTACTTTAGTTTGTCTCTAGGATTTTGCTTTCATTTCCAAAGTAGGTCTTACAGAACTCTTTTCACACTTAGTTCTCATATTTATTTTCTTATTCCACCTCTTCCTATGCAGAGTTCAGTGTGCATTTTGAGGGACCCCATCTGAGTTTACCTCTTTTGTCAGTGCTATGCAACAGCCTCAAGCCACTCAGGACTTTTCCCATTTCACTCTTCCTGCTAACCTTTATCTTATATATTTCTACTTTTAATCGTTAAAATAAGTTGGGGGAATTGAACCTGAGTCCAAAGTGAACTGGGGACACTAGAAGGAGTTATAGTGTCCCAAGCAGCCAATACCCCTGGATCCCAGAACAAACAAACACAAATCCTTTCTAAGGGAAATAATCTTCTATTATAGCCTCTGGTTTTCCCACAGATTAAGATCAACCAAATATAAATTCATAGTAAAGAATTATCAAACATACAAGGAAATAAATCATCATGAATTAAATTCAGCAGAAACAACAAAAATTGGATTAGGACTCTAACATTTCAGATATCGACATCATCAGATACAGAATATAATATACCAATTTATAAAATATTTAACAAAATGAAGGGTGACATTTACCTAGTTGGGTTAATCTCACAAATGCAAATGCAATGTAAAATGGTATAGAAATACTATGGAAAATAGTTTGGCTATTTCTTACAAAATTAAACATGTGCTCGCAATACAACCCAACAGTGCACTCTTGGGCTTTCATTTCCAAAGAAATTAAAAGTTCCGTTTCACACATAAACATGTATGTGAATGTGTATGGTAACAGGATATATGGGAACTCTGTACCTTCCACTCATTTTGCTGTGAACCTAAAACTGCCCTAAAAAACAAGGCAGTAATATACTATTGTTAATTTCCTAATCGAATTGTGGCTATAAAAAAAATATCCTTATTTATAGAAAATGTACCCTTAGGTGTACAGTGGTGATAAGGCATCAAGCCAGCAACCTACTCTCAAATACTTTAGGGGGAAAAAAATTCCCCCTAAAGTATTTTTCTTTAAGTGTGAGATTGTTGCAAATTCTTCTTCTTCTTTTTTAATGAAGCCAGTCATTATCAATGTTCTTGATGGGAAGTTATAGTGTTCAGTTTCTTTGGTCTGCTATTCTTGTTTCCCCAAGTTAGAGGTATGTAGACTCCTAGTCATTTTGAAAATCTGTGAGGCCCCAGGGGAGCAATTACTCTCAATCTGGTGTTCACTTCAGGCAGCCACATTTTCTTTAGGGCTGACTCAGGTCGCTGACCCAGTGAGTAAGAGTCTCCCCCAGGAGATAAGTTATAAAAGGCCATCTGCCCAGTTGCATTTTTTTTTTCATAAAGGTTTCCATTTCTGTGTTCTAAAATATAGGGATGTCAGATACAGGCATGAAGGCATTTCGGGCCATTCCTAGCCAAGTAAAAGAATGGAGAGTCTCACACCTCTCCATCATAGCAGTCAGCTTCTTTATCTGCCTTCACAACACAAATTTGGCAATTCCCTACCACACACCCCCTTCCAATAAGGCCTCCCTGTCTGTGTGACTTCTTCCTTTCACCAGCTCAGCTCAGACAGCCACACCCTTTAAGCAGCTAGATATCTATGCTTTCCACTGATCATCTCTTTTTATTTCCTCTCAATGGGTTTCTTAATCAAGACTTGCTTGTAAATATAAATTAAATTTAATATAAACTGAATGAATATAAGCTGGATTTAAATCAAGAAATGTTTCTAGTGTGGAGTTGAGAGGCTTTCTACATGGTGGCAGCGCCTGCAGGAGAAAGGTGAGGAGATACTAGGTTGGCCTCAGGGCCCTGTTGTTTTAAGCATAACCACTGCTGGGAGTATTAGTTATTCCTATCATCTAACAGGCCTTCAGGAAAGAGTTGTTTACCCTCGTGGTTAAAACTTAGGCATATTTTGATTAGTTAAGAGATGGAACTGATATTTTGCCAAATACTCGGGCAAAAACAGCTCTTGAACTATGTCTGAGGGCAAAGATAGGGGTGGAACAGAAGGTGGAACAGGGTTTAACTGACTCTTATCTTTGTTATGTTTTTTTAAAAAATTTCTTCAATGAGTATGCATTACTTTTCTAGCCCAGAAAATAAAAATAAAAATATACAGTGACTGTATAGCTGTATGTCCCATTAATGAGTAGAATACTGAGAGTTTCAGGTCAAATGGGTCCATAGGGAAGCTATTTTAGAAAGGCATCTGGTACTAATCTTGTTCTAATTCTTCATCTTCTCTAGGTATACTAGCTATACAAGCATTTTTGTTCTTGAAAACAAAACTTGTTCCATTATAATAATGGTGCCCACTAATGTCAGTCTTGAGGGCACAATTGACTATGCAAAAGTAAATTCACTTTAGATTTAATGGTAACTTAAATGAAAAATTGTTATTGACTAGAGATATTAGTAGTGTATTAATAATGTGATAAAAAGCTACCCAAATTTCTAAGTATATAAGTGAGTCACTATTTTGAATTAATTTTGTAGCAGTTTTACTTCAAAGTTTTTCCTTTTCTTTTTTAAGATTGGTCAAAAGTTAATTGTGTCATTCAATTGGAACATTAACAATGCATAAGAAGGCAAGGCATTTTTCAATCCTAAAGACAGTTTAAGTGTAACTTTTGAGTTGACAGAAGACTTACTATTAACTTTTTAGGGTTTTTTTGTTTGATTTTTTTGTATTGAAATCTTAGTCATTGTTTAAATGTATCATTTATAGCAATTCTTTCAAGCACTCACTCATTATTTACTTATCAAACTATTTTGGCCTCTGCTATGTACAACATGTTCCTTGGTAAATAAGAATTGGTGCTTGTCTTCAGAGAGGTTACAGTCTAGTAGAGAAGGTAAGATGAGGAATACTACAAAAATTAGCAAGTGATGAGTCCAGCAACAGTAAAGATAGGTTGAGTGGTGGTAGTATAGTGAGTGTGCTTGGGAAAGACATGGTAAGGTCATTCTTAGGCAAAGAAAGATCATGTTCAAGGAAAGAAGGCAAGTACCCAAGGCATCAGTGAGAACAGTGATTAGAGGCTATAGTTATATAGAAAAGCTGCTATTGGCCTCTAACCACTGTGGTTTATATAAAGTGAATGATAGGGTTATGCTTTTATAGTTCCTGTTCCATAATAACCTCAAACTCATTACAGGTATCACATAGAATGCTATGTGATGCAGTAGACATATACTAATAAGGCAACCATTTTACTTAGTTGGGGAGTGGGCTTCATCTGTCTCAGTTATTGATACAGCAGGGTCTTTTTTGAACTTCACACCCATGATGGTCAGTTTTACACGTTAGCTTGGCTAGGCTATTATCCCAGTTATTTAATCGAAGATTAATTAGTTGTTGCTGTGAAGGTATTTTATAGATGTAACGTCCATAGTAGTCCACTCTATGTAAGAGATGTTATCCTAAATCATCAGGTGGGCCTGGTTCAATCAATTGAGAGCACTTAAAAGCAGAACTGAGGCTTTCCTAGGAGAAGAAATTCTGCTTGGAGAATCCTCTAAGAGGAGAAAGTTCTGACTGGAGCCTTAGCCTCTGCCCTTTCTGACAGCCTGCCCATGGATTTTGGACTTGCCCACTTAGCTCCTGTAAGCATAGAAGCCAATTTCTTTCAGTAAACCTCTTTGTATTTATCTCCTAGTGGTTCTGCCTCTGTGGTTGAACTCTGACTAATAAAATACTCAGCACAAAGATTCTTATATTCCTTTTTGTAATTGGTTTCTTTTATTGAAAATTTCTTTTTCCTAGTGGTCTGGTAAGTGTCAAATTTTCTTTTTCTTTTCTTTTTCCAGGATTTATTAGTTATTTTATACTCATAAACTCATGATTTGATTTCTAACAAGTTCATTTTACTCTGTTCCTTTATTCTTTATTCCCTAGTAATTGTTAGCTCTAGTATGTTCTTTCTCTCCCTCTTTCATATCCATCAGTTCCTGCTTTGCCTCTGGAAAGTAAGTGCCACAGGGTCAAGAGTTTTTAATTGGTTCATTGATGTTTATCTGGCACATGTTTATTGAATGAATGAATTATATTTCTTTGCAAATATCCCTCTTTACATTTACACATTGGTCATACAGTAATTACATCATTACATAAAACATTTATCTCTATCTCACTGTGAGTTTGTTGGTGAGAGGCAGCTATTTTAGGTCAATGTATCTGCATTGAAGATGTGAACTTTCCATTGGGTGTGTAATCTCAAGATCTAGTCATGGGGATCAAGAATAAGGTAGCTAGATACTGGCTGTAGATCTGGACTATTACCTCCAATGTAGCTTTACCAATAACACAGGTAGTTTACTCTCTAGTCATCAAATACCTCTATTATCTGTCAGTTAGTTCCAAACTCAAAGACAGTTCAAGAGGTCTAGTAATAATATCTCCAGAACCCTGCAGCATGCTCTAATGGAACAAATCTAATTTTGGTCTTTTCTGGAAATAAAATGCATTTTGGGACAAGAAACTAATCCTCTCTCTTCTTGAAAATTTTTGTTCTAATGGAACCTGTCAATCATGTAGAATCCAGGCTTTCTGTTTCCAAAGATGGGTGTGTTCTTCCCAGGGAACTTCTTTTTGAATCGAGACTAAGGAGGGTGTGGCTGCTGCTCTTCTCTGATATGATTCTGATATATTTTATATTTTATTCCAGTTTTATAAAAGTTTTGGTAGTGATATGGCCATCTTTCTGCAAAATTAGGTATATATTTTGGAAAGGCTTCTGGAGGAAACCGTAGGGGGAGTTGACTAAGCATGCCACCAGCCCTGGGTTGACACCAACTGAAATGAGAAATAATTGGTTCAAAAAGGCCCCAATGCAATGCATTTCTTATAGAATTTCTTTAATAATGCCAAAGATATAAGAGTAAGGAAAGAAAATGTGGGGTGAAGTAAGACTGGGCTTCCAGCTAAATTTAACTTTCTGAGTGGTTCAGGTAGTAGGTACTAGGATGTCATTCAGCTTGGGTGGTTGAAAAAGAATTTACACAATACAATTAATTGAATAACAGCAGCCACTGCTTCCTGTGTTCCAAACACACTGGCTTTCTTGGTAAATAACCTTAGTTACTGTCTTTAGAAACCTCCCTGGAATTTCCCAACCTGGTGCTACACTGGGTATCCCCTGATCGTCTCTCCTCTTGGTTCATGAACTGGCATGAATCTGGCACCACTCAATGGTTCTTTAATATCAACTTCTCCAAGCCATAGGCCCTGCCAGGAACAATAATATCCAAATTCTTTTACCAGACATAATATTAGTCTCTTTCAGAGTTTAAATCTTTCAAATTGTTCTCTTATAATAAAATAGGAAAGTATTTTCATTTGTAAGAACATAAGATTTATGGTCTTTTAAAATATTGGGCTTGTCTTATTTTCATTCAATACAATATTTATTACTTTTGGTCATTAGAACATAAAGTTCATCTTTAAGAAAGTCAATATTTTATATGCCTGTGAACACGAAGTGCTGTTAGATTCTAAAATTGATTCAAGTAGACAATAGAGTGACTAAGCAATGAGATTTTGCGTTTTATTTGAAAATCTCCCACTTGTAGAAATGTGTGATTTCTGAGCCAAAGCTGAAAAGGTTTGCTAATCTCTTTGGTAATCAGATAATTATAGCGAAAGATACCTTAGTTAGAAATTAGCAGAGATATTTAAAGTCAAATGTAGGTCAAAAGGAAAGGAAACAAAATAAAATGTTAAAACCCTTCAGATCTATATGTAGCAAAATCCATTTTGTTAAGAAAAAGTAGCATAAAAGTATCCCTTTCTCCCCCCAGGCTGGTCTTTACTACACCTCTGTTATTTTGACACTGGTATATATTTCACCAAATACATACTGCAGCTTCATAGTATGTCTTTTATCCAGTAGTGTAAATTCTCCCATTGTATTCTTATTCTTTAATATTGCCTAACTATTCTTGGTCCTTTGCATTTTTATAAAAGTATTAGAATTATATGATCAACGTAGGCCAAAAAACCAAATGAAGTAAAACAAAACCTGTCAGTGTTTAGATTGAGATTGCATTAAATCTGTATATCAATTTAGGTAGAAATAACATATTTTTAAATGTGTGTAACCAGAATTCAGATAAAAAAATAGAATAGTACCAGAAACTTACATGTTCACATTTTGTCCCCCTCCCACCACTAGACCCTCAGTAGGAAACACAATCTTGATTTTTAACACTGTAGATTAATTTTGTCCTTTGAAAAAACCTGATATAAATGGAATGGGACTGCTTGAATTCTTTTGTGTCTTGATTCTTTTGCTTAATATTCTGTTTATGAGTCATCGATGTTATTGCAAGTCGTCGGAATGTGTTTATTCACATTGCTGAACAATATTCCACAGCATGAATATAAAAAGTTTTTCAATCATTCTCCCATTGATTAGTATCTGGGTAAATTTCAAGTTTTTGGCCATCATAAATAGTGCACTATCAATTATTATACATTTGGTCCTTTTATTATTTTGAATAATGCTTAGAATGGAATTTCTTGGTCATAGGGTATTCACATGTTTAATTTAATACATGATGATAAAAAGTTTTCCAAAATGATTTCAGTAATTCATATTTCTATTAGCAGCCTATGAAAATTCCAGTTGCTCAACATCCTCATCAACCATTTTTCTTTGTTTTAATCTGGTAGGGAGGTAATATAGTGATATTTAGTGATATTTCACTTTTTTTCAAATAATGGTTTTCTGATGACTAATAAATTTGAGCACATTTGGCTACTTACCTAACCTCTTTTGTATAGCACCATTTAAGCCTTTTGCTTGCTGGCCCCCGTTTTAAAACTTGGGTTGTCTTTTTTTTTCTTATTAATTTATGTGTATTTTAAAATGTATATTCTGGATATGAGTCCTTTGATCCTTTGTTGGAAATATGTATTGAATATATTTTCTCTCACTGTATGAGTTACCTTTCACTCTGTTAATTGTGCTTTTTGAGGAACAGAATTTCTCTATTTTTATACAGATTTTTTATTTTCCCCTTTAAGTTAGCACTTTTAGTGCCCTATTTAAGAAATTTCTTAACACTGAAGTTATGAAGATATTCTGATATTTTTGCTTAAAACTTTCATTGTTTTCTACCTTTTACATTTAGATCTGTAATCCATGTGAAGATAGACATCAAATTAACTTTTTCTTATGTATATTCAGTTGACCCAGCACTACTTATTGAAAGGATTATCCTTTACCTTCTACATTGCAAGATTACCTATGCCATAAAGCAGGTGGTTGCATATGTGTGGTTCTATTTCTGGACTCTCTATTCTGTTCTGTAAGTCAGTTTGTCTATCGTTGGACCAATTCCACGCTTTTACTTTTATATCTTTATAATAGGTATTAATATGTGGTACTATAAGTTGTTCAGCTTTGTTTTTTAGAATTGCCCTGTCTATACTTGGCACTTTGCATTCCCATATGCATTTTAGAATCAAATGATCAAGTTCAATAAATAAAATACTACTGGCTTTTGATTAAGACTATTGTATTAGTTATCTATTTGCTGTTTAACAAAATACAAATTATTCCAAAATTAGTGGCCTGAAATAATATCTATTATCTCATAGTTTCTGTGGGTCAAAATTTTGGGCATGCCTTAGCTGGGTCCTTTGTTTCAGGGTCTCTCACAGGCTTCCGTGAAAGTATCAGCTGGGGTTGTAGTCATTTCAAGGTTCAACTGGGGAAGAATCTACTTCTAACCTTTCTCATGATTGTTGACCATGTGGACCTTTCCAATATGGCAGCTTGTTTCATCGAAGCATGCAAGCTGAAAGGCAGTAGAAAGAAAATAACAGCAAGAATGATGTGATCATCTTTTTTAATTATAACGAAAGTGACATTCCATTGTTTTTTCAATAGAATGTATTTATTTTACTGTGGCGAAAACATAAAATTTACCCCCTCAATCATTTTAAGGTACAGTTCGTAGTATTAAATATATTCACATAGTTGTCTAATGGATCTTTAGAATTTTTCATCTTAAACATTGAAAGGCTATACTTGTTAAATACTAATTCCCCTAGATCTTGGTAACCACATTTTTAATTTCTATTTTTTTTATTTTGATTGCTTTAGACATTTAATATGAGTGGAATTATCTTTTTGTGATGCTTGCATTGTTTTTACCATATTATCTTTCTTAGACACAAGTCACTAGACCTAGCCCACAATCAGAGGAAGGCTTTCAAACAAGAGTGTAAATAGTAGGAGTTAGGAAAAATTAGGATCATTGTTGTTGATTTGTTGCATTTTTTATATATTCTGAATTCTAGACCCTCATCAGATGTAATTCGCAAATATTTTACTCTATTATGTGCAATGTCTTTTTGCTTTCTTTTTAGTCTTTTATGCACAAAATTTTTTTTTTGATGAAGTTCAATTTTTCTATTTTTCTTTTGTTGCTTGTGCTTTAATGTCATATGAAAGAATCCATTGCAAATCCAAGGTCATGGAAATTGACCTTGTTTTTTTCTAACCCTGTGTATGATTTGATCACCAAATTAACCTAATAAGAATTTATTAAAAATTAAAAATGGTAATATTTAATTAAAACCTCTTCTTTATAGTTTTAGCTCATATAGTTAGGCATTAATCCATGTTGAACTTTTTTTTTTAGATGGTGGGAGTAGGGGCGATCTAGTTGTCCTGGCACCATTGTTGAACAGTCTAGTCTTTCCCTATTGGTTGGTGTTTATATCTTTGTCTAAAATCAGTTGGCCATTGATGTAGGAATTTACTTCTCGACTCTCAATTTTATTCCATTGGTTTATGTGCCTATCCTTCTGCAATTACCACACTGTTTTAATTACTATAGCTTTGCATTAAGTTTCAAAATTGAGATGTGTGGACCAGCTCTCCAACTCTAGTATTCTTTTTCAAAATTGTTTTGTCTCTTTTAAGTCTTTTGCACTTTCATATAAATACGAGGATTACATTTTCAATTTGTGAAAAAAATGGCAGCCAGATGCATTTTTATAGGTATTTTATTATCTGTAGATTGCTTTAGGTAGTAGTGACTCCTTAATAATATCAAGTTTTCTACTATGAACATGAGATGTCTTTCCATTTGTTTAGTTCTTATTTAATTTCTTTCAGTAATGTTTTATAATTTTCAGCGTATAAGTCTTTCAACTTCTTTGTTAAATTTATACCTAGATATTTTATTCATTTGGATAGTATTGTAAGTGAAATTGTTTTATTTATTTCCCTTTTGGATTATTCATTGCTGGTAATCCTTTTGGCTTTTGAGTCTCTTGAGAGCTCTGCTTCACTTTGAGCCTCTCATCAACAACCTCTAGAACTGTTAGATTTCTCTAAAGGAGAAGTAGTCCGAATTCTGGTCTTTGCATCTTAGACTTTCCTTATCTCCTGGATACTGTCCTCACAATAATACACGTATTTGATAGAAAAATGTGTTAATAGGATGTAGGCCCATAGCATTAGGCTGAGTCAATTAGAGCTGAGTCAAAGTACAAGGTCAGACAGAGATAATGCAAGTTAGAGCATAAAAGACTTGCAACCAATCCTGACTTCATCACTCTCTATTATATTACACTGACAAATTGTCACTTGTATCAGTTTTGTTACCCAAATAGAAATTATTTTAACTACCTCATAGTGTGGTTTTGTAGGTTAATGAGAGTAAAGTGAATAAAGCTCTTTCTAAATGGCAACTAGCATTCATAATTGCTATGTTAGTGAAGAAGAGTAGTGTAAGGATAAGCTGATAAAACTTTAACTAAGTAGAGGTATTTGATCTAGTTTGGTATATATTCATTATTTCCTAAGTATGTCTATCTGTCCTAAAGAATTTAGCAAATTAACCTAAGAAAAAATTTAAAAATAAAATTTTAAAAATAAAATGGTAATGTTTAATTAAAAATATTAAATTTAATGGCATTCTAGAATAATTTCTAAGCAGGAAATTTTCTTTTTGAACAGAGATGAATATAAACAAATCTCAATTTAACCCAATATATGGAAATTAGTGTCAAATTAGGGACATTCATCAAATATGCAGACATCTAAGTGTTCTGTAAACAGCAACAAATATTTTTAAAAGGGAATGAAAGAAAAAAAGAAAAACATTAGCAGTTGAATATAACTGTGAATTTAGGTCTTAATTATAATTATGATTTTTGAGATGTCCTGTATCTATATTGTACATTGTTACATTAAGAAGTAAGAAATAAAGAGGCAAGGGACCCTATTCTTAATCATTAGATATTGAGGTATCTGTAAAAACCTTCAATTATTAAACTGCTTTGACAAAATTCGAAATTTAAAAAATGATGGATGTCAACTACTATAGAAAAGTCTGTCACTTACATGAGAAAAGAGAGGGTAGATAGATTTGCTTATATCCATCACTACTGGTGAAAAACAACTTTTGTCTTCTCTTGATAGTGAGTAATTATTCTTATTTTCTTAAATGAAGGATAACATTTCATTTCACTCTCCATCAGTTCAGCTATAAACCTTTTGAACAATACTGATATAATTAAGTGACTTTCTGACAATTTGGGCCAACAAAATAATGACAGCATATGTCAGCCTCTGAATATTTGTTGTTCAAAAATATCACATAATTTATTAAAAGGAAAATTCAAAAGTCTGTAAAATATTTCTGTATGACTTTATGATAAAAATTTTAAAAATATTTTGAGGATAAAGCAATATTTCCCAAATTTATTTAAGATATTGGTTGTTATTACTAGAAAATAAAAGGCTCATATGAGTTTTAGAAACTTTGGAAATTCTACTAAGGTAATCTGTTTGTTTTTTTTAACCTCAGGACATTGCAAAATCTATAATGTGATACTATCCATCATGAATCTCCAGGAAAGTGAGTTTGGGTTAGAATTTATAAAGTGTAAGTTCCCAGAATCACAGAATCAACCCCTTTTCCTTAGAACACTTAGGAGGAGAGAGATTAAATTACTAATCATTTGCAAAAGAATCCACTTTAAAAATTTTGTCCTTCATGTTCTGGTAAAAATGTTAAGATATTTTAGTTTGGTTTATTTGTAAGATACAGTTGTTTCTTAAATTCTCTCAACTCAGATCAGTATAGCAAAAAAATTTTGAAATTAACAGATGATGAAATGATGTCTTAGCTCTTTTGGCCTGCTATAACAAAATATAGACTAGGCAGCTTAAACAACAGAAATTTATTTCTCAGAGTTGTAGAGGCTTGGGAGTCCAAGACCAAGATCCTGGCTGATTCCTTTCTTGGTATGTGTCTCTCTTTCTTCTCTCATATTTCTTCTAACAAGGGCTCTCATCTCATCCTGAGGTTTCACCATTATAACCTAATTGCCTCCCAAAGACCCCACCTCCAGCTACCATCACACTAGGCTTTAGGGTTTTAACATATGAATTTGGGGAGGACACGATTCAGGCCCTAGTAAATGATATGTTTAAAAAATCTTTGTAATGATGATATTAGTAATGATTTTTGATAGCAAGTAACAAAAAGCAACTCGAACTACATTTTTTTTAAAGGAGGGATTTATTGAAATAATAACAAAGTTATCATCTAGAACCCAAGAGTAAGAATACAACTGGGTGTCAGGAATGTCCAGAACAGCACAATAGAAAAATAGTGTGAGCTACAAATGTAGGATACAGTTCTAATTTTAATCTTTCTAATAGCCACATTAAAAAAATAAAAAGAAGCAGATGAATTTAATTTTAACATTTTATAATGAAATATATAAAATGTTATTGTTTCAATATGTAGTCAGCACAGAAATCTTAATGAAATATTTTATATTCTTTTTTTTTGTGCTGTCTTCGAAATTCAGCATGTATTTTACACTTACAGTACATCTTACTTCAAACTAGCTACATTTTAATAGTCCAAAAGCTCCATGTGGCCAGTGGTTACCATACTGGACAATGCTGTTCTAGAGCAAAGAATGACAAGGATTTAGAAAACCCATGTAGTTCTCTCTCAGTATTTAAAATTCAGACCAATTTATTTTCACAAAAACATTTTAAATTTATTTAAAGTTTATAGGAGAGACAAGAAGTGTCATACAAAATTTGAAAATGCATTCATCTATATATCATTTGTAGTTGTGTTTTGAATAAGACAAAGTTTAAAAAATTAAAAACATAAAAAGTGTATTGATAAAGACTGATTTTAAAAAGATTAGAATATCAAATGAAACAGACTTAAAGATTAAAGAGGTGATCAACATAATGATAATATTTTCAATTCACTAAGAAGATAAAGCAATCCCAAACTATGACTATAATATCACCTTAAAACATATAAGGCAAAAATTAGTAGAATCAAGATGTTCATAAATCAATTGTTTTAGTGGAATGTTTTTAAATATTTCTCATAGTGATTGCTGTATGAAGCAAAAACATTAGGAGGAATATAGAATATTTAAATAATGCAATCAATGCATAGTCAATGAATAATCTTAATCCAAAGGACATATCTAGACCTTTGTGCTCATTTAGAGAACACACTTTTTTTTCAAATAAACACAGCATATTTATAAAAAGGAGCATATACTGTGCCATAGACCAAGTTTCACTGTAACTTAAGAAGTGTTATTATATAGAATATATTGTTTTACTCCAATGAAATTCAGTAAAAAGTAATACAAATAACAAAAGCTCTAGGCACTTAAAAATACAAATGTGCAGTTTTAAATAACACATTCAAAAAATATTTTAGTGGAAATTAGAAATTACTTAGAACTGATAATAAATATACTTCATATAAAAACCTCTGATGCAGTTAAAACTACACTTAATAGGAAATTTATATCCTTTATATGCATAAAAAAGAAATGAAAATTAATAAGGTCTAACTTAAATTTTAAAAAAACATCAGAAGAGAATCCACTTATAGTAGTCTATTTACTTTTCTTTTTCATTTCAATTTGTCAATTAACACTGTTGATTCTACTTTCTGATCATCTCTAAATCTGTCTTTCCTTCTCTTTCTCCCATGCCCGTCTCTAGATTCAGCCCTTCTAATTTTTTCTCATTTCATTGGCTTCCTAATAGTATTCTCTATCATTTGTATTCCCCCTCCCTTTAATCCATTCACCTCCTTGGTTAAATTTATTCTTAAGTATTTTATTGTTTTTGATTCTATTATAAATGAGATTGTTTTCTTTATTTCTTTTTCACATGGATCATTGTTAGCATATACAAATACAACTGATTTCTGTATGTTGGTTTTATATCCTGCAAGTTTACTGAATTTGTTTATTATTAGCTCTAATATTTTTGGTGGGTATATACAAGAAGTGAGATTGTCAGATCATATGATAGGGCAATTATTATTTTTCAGGAACCACCATATTGTTTTTCATAGTGTTTGCACCATTTTACATTCCCACCAACAATGCACAAGGGTTCCAATTTCTTGTCATCTTCTTCAATATTTGTTATTCTCTGTGTTTTTGATAGTAGTCATCTATATCGCAGTTGAGTATATCTAAATAACAACACTTAAGATATACTTATATAGACCCACAGTTTCATAGTGGGTGAAAAGTAACTTTGTTTGAATTTCCAGGTAAGAGAAGCAGGTAGTCCGAAAGTTAGGGAGCACGAGAGAGAATAAGATAGAGAGGGAAGAGTGAGGGAATGAAGCAGTGAAAGAAGGGCAGGAAGCTGCAGCGTGGTTGGAATCCGGGCCTGCCCAGAAAGCAGCTGATGAGTAATCCGGGAAGAACAGGAAGGTAACTGACAAGAGAGATATGTAATTCTCAATTTTAAGTTGATTACATTCCTGCATCATCTTTTGCCTTCCCATCTTCAGCAAACTCTGCTCTACCCACAAAGCATTGTGTGGATT
Organism: Eonycteris spelaea; assembly: GCA_003508835.1. NCBI lineage: Eukaryota > Metazoa > Chordata > Mammalia > Chiroptera > Pteropodidae > Eonycteris > Eonycteris spelaea. The sequence goes on along the minus strand of PUFA01000067.1, from coordinate 1,503,581 downwards.
GTTTGGGGGAAAGTAAAAGAAAAGGGGTTCTATTTCATATGTGGGACCGCGCAGGCGTAAGAGAACAGACACGAGAGGCAAGTTAGGTAAGATGGGATTTCGGTAATAGCAGCGAAGGTGGTTATGAGAATAGGACCCCAAACACCCCTAGAGGGATGAAGCTGTAGAAACCTCAAAGAGCCAAGTGTCCTCCACTGACATGTAAACTGAATAAGGAACGAAGACACTGAATATGTTGTGTATCAGCCTAATGCCTTTCCACATTTTTAGAGCAATGGAATTCTCTATTTAGTTAATGGTGACATTCGTATCAAACAATATGTGCTGTTTTAACTAAGATTTTTTAAAGACTTGGATTATTGTTTACATCATCAACAATTCCGATTTACGTGTATGATGCTCCGCTGAGTATACTTCAGTAGCTGCGTTTTACTTTGGGCAAAAAAAAAAAAAAAAAAAAAAAAAAAGTATCTCCATGTAGAAATTTGTGCAACCAAATATACAGAGATAAAACCTCTGAGCCCCCAGGTGACTAAGAGAGAGTGAGAGGACACATTTACAAAGAAATCAGAACAGTCTTCTCTAGAAAATTCAAAGCTCAAATTAAAAACAAAAACAAACAAAAAAAGCAGTCTTTCCTGGAAGTAAGAGAACACTATTAGAAACAGGGTTTCTTTTGGGCCTATGTTTCAAATTATTGTATTTGTATGTTTCTGTATGTATCAGTCTTCGATTTCTACAACTTGAGCACCCCCTTTATCTAGCCAATCCTGGTCCCTTCTGCCTGTCTTCCCGCTTACTGCCATGAAACTCTCTTGTAGGGAGTGTTTCACTACTTCCCTTAACTTTCTTTTTACCAAGTGACTTTCAAAGCACAGGTTGCCACATACAAAGTTGTCAATACTCAGGAAATGTTTTGTTAGCCAGAGCTCTTCACAATGTGTACTTCAGTCACACTCAAGGGCTTTTGGCTGAGGCCACCTGCAAATTTTGAAGACAGGATTTCAATACACTGGTGACTGGACTCATGTACTTTCTGTCATGTCTTTTGCAGCTTCTACAGCAAGGACTCTTTCTCTCAGAATTGAGAAAGAAGATCAAGTCTCTTATTATTAAGCTGGTTCTGCTTGGGCTGTGCTGCTTTTGTTTCACATGCCACTGTCTCCCGGGCTAGTAGGCTGATCCTTCCCTATACCCTTTCATAGCCTGTACCTCAGGATCTGTTTAGAGAATGAGTGGAATGAGTTCAAGATAGCATTAGGCTGGAAGGAAAAGGAATACATTTCTGTCCTAGATGAGCTACTCTTTTCTTTGAGGCTCCTGAATGAAATATATGCAGAGAACCTAGCCTGAGAAAGAGGCATTGTTTTACTCTGAGACTGGACCCTAAGTCCCTATGTATGATTCTGTGGGGTTGCCTAGGTAATGTGACAATCCCTTTTTTTAAGGCTAGTCATAAGCTTGTGGATTATTCCTAAATTTCTTATTTTTTCTCTTTCTCTGTAAAGTGACATTTGACTCAGTAAAGAGTAGTGGTTAGGTTTATAGATTTTGAAGCCAAGCTTGCTTGAGTTTGAATTCTGTCACTTAAAATGGTAAGTGTTAAATACTATAATTACTATTGAGTTTGGAAACTTCTAATTAAAATGTAAGCCAGAGGCAGTCAGTGAGGATGAGAAAAAATAGAATAAAACATTAACAATGCTAAAGAACAGATGCCGTTTCCTGGACAGTCTTATATATACCCCGTCCTAAAGCTCTAGTCCTAGAAAATGTGGCCAATCAATGTGATTTTTCTCTACCCTCTTAAGATAAATCTGGATTCATGCTTGCTGAAGATCAATGTATGGCTTGCATGGGTGAGCAACGAGAAAAAAACAGTTCGTGGTTTCTGCTCAAGACCTCAGTATTGATCTATAAAATGATTTGCTGAGAATAAGAATACATCCTATACACAAAGTGATAATGCTTCCTCTTACAGCTTGGTCAAATCAGTGGCAAAGGTTTTTTCTTTGTTCTCCCATCACCATATAATACCAGGATGTCTTTGCAAGAAGTAACATTTGATTAATGTCAGTGGAATAGGTCAACTTTAGGGAACTCAGTAATTAATGATGACAAAGCTTTGAGGAAATGCAAATGTGATACTGAATTAAAACAAATATCTCTTATGTTGGCATAAACATGTTTTCTTTTTTTGACTTTTTAATGCAAGATTCCAGGATCCCCAAAGAAATATTTCCATGTGGAGATTAAGAAAGGAGTGAAAAGATGCCAGGTCAAGGTGACATTATTAGATAAAAATAACAAAAACAACAACAAACTCAGTTCAGGTAACATTAAATATATAATTTACCCTTTCAAAACCAATGACACACACTTTTTTTTCAATAACAGCAGAAGCCTTTTGTTGATACTCAGTAAAATCCTGTAAACCACATGCATTGCGTGAGTATATATATAGAGCAAATAAGGGCAGAGCTTTCCTAGCTGAGTAGCTCTGGCATAGATGCAGCCCACACTATCAGTGTCAAGACTCTAGATGCTCCGGAGGCAACTCCAGTGTTCTGCGGCTGCATGCAATACAGTTGGACAGTACTTATTAACTGAATGGTTCCCAGGAATTTTACCACCCAGGATCCTTCATTCTTGTTATTTTCTCCACAGGTTCTAAAATTTCCTACTATGTCATCAAAAGTGAATTACCTATATTAGACACTCTACATGTTATCTCCTTTAATCTTTTCAGAAACCTTATTAGGTAGGTACAAATGTGTTCATTTTATAATTGAAAAAAATTATCTTGCCCAAAGTCACACAGAAATTGTGGAACTGAATCCTGAACTCAGGCTGTTCTCATTCCAAAGTCTTGGGTTACTCTGTTATCATATCTCCTGTACCAGTCCATCCCAGAATAAAGGAGTAACTTGCCTTGCTCAGACAGAAATCTTATCATGGGAATGTAAGTGATTGGCATTAGGATTTCTGAAATACTGAAAAGAACTGATAATCTCAAATGTGGTTGTTGATCTCAATTTGACAATGATCTTTTTCTATACTAGCTCTTTGTTGTCTAAATAAGTAAGGCTATTTAGTTTCCTAAGGCTACTTTTATTCCAAAGTAATAAAAGAATGTTTCCAAATAAACAGTTATGAGTTTATTGTTAATTCTCTTTCCACTTAGAAGTTAAATCCTCCATTCTCATAAATAAGTTGGGTGCATTTTTTCCCTCCCTGTCCTTCCAGATCACTTATTGTTAGATTATCCCCACATAAAACAAATGTGAAATTCAGGAGTTTAGGAATTTCTTATATAGGTGATAGTCCCGTGCAAAGCCCTAAGAGTTGCAATATCTCACTTTGGATACGTGGCTCTGCAACTTTGAGTTTTACCAAGAGCTATTATATGAGCACGTATGAGAAGGTCATTCTCTTTCCTTACAAAGAAGTATTAATTAATGCTTTAACTATAGAACAGACTAGACTGCCAAGTGGGTATAAAGTGGTAGACTCGATATATAAATAATACTTAAAATATTTTGTTCAGTACTGAAGTTTTGTAAGTCTAATATACTATAAACTATGCTTACTTTTTGATGAATTCTCATGCCATCTTCCTGTGCCTCCTGAGAGTTTTTTTATTGGCATTGTTGCTTGTTAGTTTACTTTTATATTTCCACTTTTCTGTATCCCTTAATGTTAGGTCATTCACAGGGCTATATCCTAAGTATGGTCTTTGACTAGATAGCTCTGAAATTAATTGGGGTGATGCAACTTGAGGTGAATTTAGTCCAATAATTCTAAAAATGATTATTGCTTTTACATATAGCATACTTGTGCTGTGCAAGGTATTCCTGTAAGTTTTATAGATATTAAACTCATTTAATTCTCATGATAAATCTTGAAATTAGCTACTATTATTGTGGAAATAGGCACAGAATGTTTAAGTAATTTATCCTCTGTCAGGCAGCTAGTAAGTAGTGAAACTTGAATTTGATTCCAGCAGGGCTAATGGACTCAATAATGTCAACTTGTCCAGAAAAATAATCTAGTTTTTTTCTTTTTTTGTATCGATTATTTCCTTTAGTATGGCATTACTCAAGGGAGTCTAAGCTATGCTACAGTCAAACAATCGCAATATCTCATCAGCTTAAAATAAAGAATGTTTATTTCTCACTCACATGTTCACCATAGGTTAGTTGGGAGCTCTGCCCTTCCTCTTCCCCATTTTGGGTCCTGGTGCTGTGTAGAACATTGTAGGTCTCTGTGCCAGTGGGAAGAAGAGTTTTTGCAATTGCACAGTAGCTCTTAAAGTTTCTGACTGCAAATAACACCCATCATTGTCTAAAGTAAGTCACACAATCGTGACTAACTTCACGTTAGGTGCCAGAGAAGGGGAAGAACTGGAAATACTTTATGAACAGCATTGCTGATCATCACAAGTGCCTAGATCCAATTTTCATGTGTAAAGTATTGGTAGAAAGAAGGAAAATTTAAACTTACAGGCATGCATCTTTCTGATACAGTTTGTAAAAATCTAAGCAGAACTATTCTAGTGGGTTGTGAGAATGCACTTAGTGAGATAAGTTAAACTCAACTATTATTAAACTCAGGTCACATCTGGCTTGCAAAATGAAATGGGTTTCTGGATCTTGTCCTTTGGCCATTCCCATCCATCGCTCTGCCAGTAGTAACCAGGTTTGCTGTTGGCAATTGGTGCTTCCTTTGGAGTCCTGCTCCTCTATCCTATTCTTCCTCTCCTCCAAGTAATAGCTAAGTAAACATTAAGTGCATGACATTAATCAATTCATTCATTTATTCACTCACTCATCAGTTTGCTTCAGAAATATGTTTTAAACAAGTACCTTGGCACCGATATTCTGTTAAATGCAGATAGATAAAACATGGATTAATAATCTGAGATTTCACAGTCTACAGGGGCAGACAAAACATAACCAATTTATCCTGCACCCACAGATTTTATCATAATAGAAAGAGGGAAGAGGTTGATAAATCTTGTGGTGATGACCAAAACTACAATTTACTAATTCTTATTGATCATGGCCAATATCAACTTAAATTACTGTTAAATCTGACCTTCCTTCAGCATTTGCTATTCCAAGTCTAAAGTCTTGGCCATCCTATCTATACAGAAAATTTCTCAATAAGGAATATTTATCATGTGGCTTTTGTATCATTGTGTTGCATATACCATATACTCTAAGAGAGGCAATAAAAATCGTTAGGCAAAGTTGTTATGGGTAAGAAAATAATTCTATTGAAAGTACAGAGGATAGATTAGAAAGAAGAAGGGAACTGTGGATGCAGAAATCTTTTGGACGTATTACAAAAGGCTGAGTTGGAAGGGGTGGTAGGAATTGGAACTGGGGTTCCATCTCACATCAGCTGTGTGGGTCCTAAGGTCCCTGTCACCTTGGGGCTTCACTTTGGACATGGATGTGGGTATCTTGAGGCTGTCATCAAAGACTTGAAAGCAGCCTGAGCAGGTACTGATCCACCTCTTCAAATAGTCACCTGTTCTGGTCTAAGAGGGCTGGGCAGAGGTGCAATCCATGTATTCCTAATCCCTTTTGGAAGGTCTTGTATAAAACCAGATCTACAGCTTCGGTGGGTATAATGTGGCAGGCAGGCCGTCTCCACTGAACAATAGAGGCAGCAGGATGCATGGATGTTATGATATCACAGTGCCTTGGCCATGCCTGCTACCCCCTCCGTGCAGCCCACTTGCTGTGCCCAGGAAGGCCAGCACTCTCTTTTTTTCTGATAATATTTAAAATGTTTCTCTTGGTATATTTTTAAGCAGTACTGTCCAACGAATATAATGCAAACCACTAAATTAAATTATCTAGCATCTGCATTAACAAAAATAGAGGAGTGAAAATAATTTTAAGAATATATTCTATTTAACCCGATATATTCAAAGATATTTTTAAACTTGTAATCAATATAAAAATATGATTACTGCGATCCTTTATATTCTTTTTTCATCCTGTGTCTTTGAAACCTAGTGAGTACTTCACACTTACAGCACATCTCAATTTGAATTAGCCACATTTCAAGTAACCAGTAGACACATGACTCTAATTTACTTGACTTAAAATTGTTATTTTAAAAATAATATTTTATGAAATTATAGTAAGACAGAAATGAAGGTAGACTATATTACTCAAAGCATTTGCCTTTTACCATAAAAAACAATACTTCTAATTTTTCTGATATTTTTTCCCATATTTAATCTTGACTTGATATATATAAATGTCCATATTTCTATGATTTTTATGTTTTTCACAAAAATATTCACAGAATATAGTTTTCTTAAAATAATATGAAATGATAGGATGCTTTTAATGCCAGCTAATTTTCCTTTATACCAAGTTTTTAAGTAAGTGGTTTCTTAAATGCATCAGACAGGGAGAACCATTGCAAGTTGAGCTAATATATGCCAGAGATTCTTTTCCTCTTGAGGTATTGTTTTGCTTTGGGGCATGAGCTGAGGACTAGGCTTGGTCAAGGTAGAGACCCCTGTTTGGGGAAAAACTCAGTAAAGATGTTAGCAGTAACACTGGTACAAATTGACAAATTAGAAAAATGTGGTACCTCTGATACATGAATCATAGGACATTTGCTGAGTTCTGGGCTATGTAAGAGGAAGCACAGAGTTGGTGTTTGATTCAACGTATTTACCAGCTTTTGTAGTATTTGGAGCGGGAGGCTACAGAGCTGATTTGAAAACTTCTAAAGTAAACAACTGGTTCTCAACATAAAGTCAGGAGGGCCGTTCTCTAAAATTAGGGTGAAGTCAAATCTAGATTTAGTGTTACCAAAACTGCAATCCAGCTCCAACATCCCTCAATTTATTTTTTTCTTTAAAAATTTATTTATGTTTATTTTAATCACAACTTAGTTGGGTATGGGGAGCATGACAGAGGGAATGTAGTTAGCATTAATATGATGGTTAAGTAGAGGTCCAGGAGAGGGAGGGAGCAATTGGGGGGATCATTTTATGAACATTATAGATGTCTAACCTCCTCAATTCTTGACGGGACTCAGGTGATTCATGTTTTACCCTATATACCTAACATAGGAAAGGAAAATCTTCTCTGATAGAATATAACACCATCGAGAGCCTCTGAATTTCTTTTATACATAATGTTGAAAATATAATAATAAAACAATACTAGCCGTGAAGAAATACAATATTATATGCGATTAAACAAAGGCAAATGATTATCTTTTTCTTGTTGGAAAGAAGAAAAATAGACATCAAACAGACTCATATTTGACCTAGATTTGAGTTAGCAGAGTGAGTAGATTCAAAACTGAGAAGAGTGGATTGGACCAGGGCTGAGAGGTGGGAGACATCAGCATAAGCTGGATCAGATCCCCCAAGACAAGAAAGAAGATCAGGCAGTGAGCAGAGGATGATGGATTCCAACACCTGGAGGCTAAGTAGAGGAAGAGAAGCTGATTACAGGGTCTGAGAAAGACCGATAAATAGGAGAAAACGAGGGTTGTGTGGAGTCATGATGACAAAGCAAGAGAGAATTTGGGGAAGGAGGAAGGAATCAACATTGTGGATTATTGCAAAGAGGTTAAGTGAGGTAGGGAGGAGACACTTGTTAAATTTGGGCAGCTCATGGGAAGCAGAGATTTGATGAAGTCATCATCCAAGCTGAGGTGTACAAGTTGTTGTTTGTATAACAACATATTTTTGAAGATGGTTAAATTCCAAATATCTGAGTATAAACTCACCAAACTGTTCAGACAATCCATCAGATTGTCAAAGTATGGACAATCCATCCATACTTTAACTACGCTACTTTACATATTTCCTTGACTCAGACTGACATTTCTTTTAATTAGAGTACAGATCTCTGAAATCATGTGTTGCCCCTTAAAAATCCTTAGTTTCACTATTTGATTCTCAGCAATTAAATGAAACAAAAATTTAAACATACAGGTACAAGATCATTACCAGTGAGACAACTTAGAACAAATTAAATTTAAGCTTTTACTCCATGTTTCCGATATATACAATATTTGCTTTGATAGATTATTGTGCTCAGTAACCTTATTCTTCACATGAGTCGTCAATGAAATTTATCTGTAGAGGGCCAAGTTGTGAATATTTTAGGCTTTGTGGGACAGATATGGTCACATATTCTTCTTTTTAAATCTTGTTAAAATGTAAAAACAGATTCTTAGCTTGTGGGCTCTATAATACAGACTGTTTGCCAAAATTGGTTCTTGGGCCATGGTTTGCAGACTCCTACTTTTACTTTGAAATATTTATGGTGTGATATGTTCTTTATTTTATTTGTAGTAGTATGTCTTGTTTTCATAGATATATCTATAATACTACTATATCACTATATTTAACATTTTTTTATTTTGAAAGCACGTATAAAGATAACTTTATAAAAATTACCATTTGTCAGAAAAAATTTTCCTTTTATTTTTTTTTTCTCCAGGAGTTGATCAAGGTTATCTAAGAAAAATCATAACGTCGTAAGAGGGCATTCTGTATAATAAAGGGAGGCAGAATATGCCAGACCAAAATATGGCGAGAACAACCAGAACGTGGCTGAGAGGGTTAAAAGGCCTAGCTCCTCCCCTTCCTCCCTTCTCTCCTTTTTGCATAGATTCATCCTCTTCCTCCACACATTTATCAAAAGTGGGACATAGAAAAGAAAAGGTGAAACCCTGATCTCATAGGATGTTAGCCAAAATTACATTGAGAAAGCCACAAAGTGGTGCTATTTTTCAATTTCTGTAGTTAATGAAGATAAAATTAGAATACGTCCCCCCAAAAATGGTTTTAAAAACCCACGAGAGATCATTATTCATATTTTTGTGTCTCCTTTACATCTATTTCAATGCCTCCATGAATTTCATATTGATGCATATGTGAATACTATATATAAAATATGACCCTGGTTAAATTACGTATAATTGAGGCTTTATGTACTCTGTTTTTCACTTTGTGTTATTTTGTCAGCAATCTCTAATGTCAGTGAAATTCACCAAGGCTTCATTTTAATGATTGCCTAATATTTCCTAATACAATTTTATATTTATTTAATCCTTTTCCTCTCATGTGGCTTAATATAAATTTGTCATTGTTTTAAACAGCTCAGATATGTAGCCAGTTTTAGTCTTGGCTCATTATTCTTATGCTGACAGCCAAAGCATCAAATCAAGATATCCTGAGAGAAGAAAAATGATGTGAAATTTTACAGCATGGAGACACAATGACTATAATGATCACGCCGATTCTATAACTCATCTCCATTGATAGGTAAGGCAACTGGAGTTCAGAGAGTTTATAGAATATGTAAGATCAAACAGGTAATCAATGGAAGAACTAATCTGAACCCAAGTCAGCCTCACCAAAATCCATACTTTTTTCTCTATAGTGTTTGTACTTATTCTGACTGATGCAATTTTAATGTGTAACTCCCGAGTATCCTGGATATTATGAAATAAGACCTGTCTTACAGCTGTAGTCATTGGTTTCACCAATGGTACATAGCAGTTATGTCTCTTATTCTTCAAATTAAATGAATCAGCCCTCCTTTCCCCATCTTTGAAGGTCTTCCTTCCTTGCCCGTGACATTTTACTCCAATCGACTCACCCACCCAGAACATACATGCACACACACCCATGCAATAGGTGTGAGGATGGGAGGGGCTTTCTCAGCGGAAGTGTCAATAGTCTTTGTCAATACTCAATAGTGTCAGAGAGAAAACCAGAAGGCTAATGGTCTGCTGTCCCTGTAGCCATTACTGCCACATGGTGTCACTGTTGAAACGCAGGCCTACCAGCTGCCCCAAAGCTGTCTCTTTTGTCTCTACTCCTAACCCCACATGTTCCCCACAACCCCAAACAACCTGATTGCCTGAAAGTCCGATGAAATCCCTGGCTGCTCTCTGGTTTGGCTCCTCCACTCAGACACTTCTTTCCATAGAACTGAGTCACCATCATTCATTGTACATACATGTATGATAACCAGTACTCGAGCCACCTATGTGCAAACATAGCTCATAGACTCTTGGACCTTACACACCAGTGATCTAGGTTCAACTCCACTGATTGGTAACACAGCTTCTTGAGTTTAGACATGTGTAGAGGGTGATCTTGTAAAAACAGTTCTATTTTTTTTTTCTCCTGTGGCCAAAACAGTGTTCATTTTTGCTTTAGGGTATGCTAGGGAGTCAGTTTATTCATCCAGAAAAAATGGAGGATGGAGATTATTCCCTCCAACCTCACTCTCAGAAAAGACATAAAAGCCTTTATGCTGCTAAATTCTGGGTTTTTTTTTTTTCTCATAGAAGAGAAAAATATTTTCTTTATGTGTCTCAAAAATCTAAAGCCTTCTTTTGAGTAATTATTTTCTCTTTTAGAGAGAAGGAGCTGGTATTTTGGTATTTGGGGGTTGAAAGAAAAGCAGCCCAACTCTCTGGGCATAATACACTTCAGGAGGGAAAAGTGGTGGGCATGGGATTTTTTTATGAGCAGGCGACATGTTCAGGCACAACACTGCTGTGGCCCCAGGCTCTGAGAATTGCTGATGTAAATGTGAACACTGCAGCCAGGTACTGCGGCTGAGACACAGCCTTCCAAGGACCTGGCTGGCCCGAGCCTGCAGCTGGTGACAGCTCTGTATTGTTGACATCATGAGGGCAAGTTGGAAAACCAAAGTGAGAAGGGGGCTTTTCCTTTCTTAGAGTAGACATTTGGGGGAAACCTTTTGGGACATGTGGGATATCGCGTTTCTTTGATTGTCCAAGGGAGAGTGAGAGTGAGAGAACTCCTAGGAGTTTAAGAATGGACTTCATGCCAGTTTGGCATTCTGGCGCCAAGTCAAGTTAAATTTAATTTGACGCCATTGAACTGATGTGAGACTGCCCCCTAGTGTAGAATAACAGCAGTCGAATTAGCCACATGCCGCGGACCCATCCAGGTTCAAGCTTTCCACCGGGCTGATGAGATTCACCACTTCGTGGAATCAGAGTCCATCTTTTGAATCTCAGCATCTTTGTGTCTCAAGGGCAAAATAACTCTTTTTCTCTCTCAGTCCATCTTCACCTTCTGTCCCCTGAATGGGAGATATTTGACTCAGAAGAAATATGCACCTAGTTATATAATTAATCAAGTTATTTCAAGGTTTTACAGATGTATTGGTTTATGCAGATCATTGTAGTATATGCAGGTGACTATTCTTATAGAATAGAACCCCTTCCCTGAGCCTCTACTTCGTTAGTTTCCCTTGAACCAATGGCAAAATATTAATAACATTTTTTTTCCAGAAATCATTTGGAGATAGTCGTGAGTTGTGTTCAAGAGGGGATGCCAGGCACTCTCCTATGACCTCAGCTGGTGATCACTCTCATTCCACTCTTTCTAAACTAGTAAGAATATCCCTTTTCCCTTTCTCCTGGGCATGCTGGGGAGTTTCTCTTTATCCTGCATGGATCTATGTCTGCAGAAGATCCTTGTGGACTAGCTGGGAAAATTTTTCTGGTCCCTTCACCACTTATATTTCATTCTCTTATTTTTAACACAACCCTTGGCTGGACTTATCGTCCTTGTCCTGTGCATGAGACACTTGCTCAGTCCGCATTCCCTTTGGCTTGAACTCTGCTTCCCTTGGAGCTGAGATTTGGAGATGGGTTCAGTCTGGATTTACTTGAGAGTTGGTCTCTGATTTTCAGATCATCTAAGCAAATACCACTATTTCCCCCATTTCATTTTGTTTCCTTCTGATCTGTTGATTTAGACCCTGCTGTCTCTGTTCTCAATGTGCTATATGGCTACTGCTTTAGTGGGGCTAGTGTAACTTAGTTGATAATGCTTGGGCTTGTGTAATGGTGTTCTACAAAAAGCATCATATTACAAGTTTGGACTCCAAGCAGTTAAGGGCTCCTCCCATCCTATGGCTTTAAGATCTTTTACATCATCACAGCATAATGTTTCTGCTGGACCAAAGGAGGCAGACAAGAAACCCCTAATTTTTACCTTGAGTGTTCCCATACACAGAAAACATTCAGTCTTGCTTAGCTTTGCTTACAGGTGAGAACCACTGGTAACATTCACAGTGGCCAAAAAGAAAGAAGTGGACATCCCAGAGCAGGTCAAATTGAGAACAAGGAATATATCAAGGAGCATACAGACCTGTCCAGTCCAGAGCTTGTTACCTCAGCATATCATTACTAATTCACTGTGAGTAGTTAGTATGCATAATAAATTACATGCTATTCTCATCAGGGAATGTCATCTTAGCAAAATACTTCCTTCTTGTCAGAATGAAAGAGGCCAGTCCATCACCACTCTCAGGATCCAGCAGCCTCTGAGATTTCTTGTCATTGGTTACCTGCTCTCTTCTGTCTTCAACCCCTTGCTTCATCTCGATCTATTTGCCTTCAGCTTTTAAACACATCTCAGTTTCTTATGACTTAGAAAGCTACCTATCACTTTTTAAATCATTTTTGCAGTTTGAGAGTAGTGCCCTTTATCTGTAGTTGGGCCTTAGACCAAAGCCTACAAAAGTGACCTTGCCATGCTTCCTGCCAAAATATCTGCATATAACCTGAATGACCAATTGCAATATTAATAATTAAAATGTTTGGGGCCATACATGCAATGTTAGAACCCCAAACCCATTTGCCTCTAATCTTTTGTGCCTTGATTCTGTTTGATTCAGTCAACCCCAGAAATGTAAACCTTTGCAGACATTTACCACCAACTGAAGTCTCCTTTATGTCCTTCCTGTATACTTCTAATTTGTCTCAATCTTCAAGCTCCATTTCTGTCACTGCTTTCTGGAATTCCAGCTCCCCTCTGTCTTAGAAAGCTCAGGTCATTAGAACAAGGTACCACAGACTAGGTGGCTTAAATAATAAACATTTATATTTCACAGTTCTGGAAGCTGGAGAATCCAAGATTAAGGTGCTGGCAGATTCTGTTTCTGGTGAGAGTTCTCTCCCTGACTTGTGGATAGCCACTCATTCACCGTGTCCTCATAGAAGAGAACATGAGTTCCAGTCTCTTCCTCTTATAAGAACTAATCTTGCAAGGGGACTCAACCTCATAACATCACTAAACCTAATTAACTCCCAAAAGTCACACCTCCAAATATCATCGTATTGGGGATTAGACCTTGAACATGAATTTGGGAGTGATTCAGACATTCAGCCATAACATTCTGTTTCTGTCCCCCCCAAATTCATGTTCTCCCATGCAAAATACATGAATTCCATCTTAAAAGCCCTAAAAGTTTTTACTTCTTCCAACATCAACTCTAGAAGTTTAAAGTCCAAAATCTAAGTATTATCTAAATCAGGAATAGATAAGTCTCAAGTACAATTCATCCTGAGGTAAAATTCACCTCCAACTGTAAACCTGTGAAACCAAACTAAATAAGTCACATACTTATGAGACGGGCATGAGATAGACACTTCCAAACCAAAAGGGAGAAATAAGGAAAAAGAAAGGGTGGATGGCTCCCAAGCAAATAAATATCCTTAGATCTTAAAGTTCAAAAATAATTCTCTTTGGTTCAGTGTTCTGTCTTCCAGACCCACTGGGGCAAAGGTTTCACATCTGCTGCTCTGTCCAGTGGGAGTCGAGTCACTATGGCTCCAGGTGCCTGTTAGAACTGAGATGTTGGCCCTCCTCTTTGAAACTGAGGAGGTAGCCTTGATGATCTCTGAACTGCCTTTGGGGTCATTCTTCCACTGTCTTGAACAATAGCTGAGAGGTCTATGGTCATAGATCTATAGGATCTAAGAAATCTGATAGTCTTCCTTCACTTTTCCCATCTTCTGCCTTATCCTCAAATTCTTTTTTTTTTTTTTTTTTTTTTTTTTTTGCCATCCCTTCTACTTGTGCTCTAACAGATTCCTGCAGGTCCCTGAGGACATTGCTTCCCTTGTACCCTCCAAATGGAGGTATGCTTTTCTCTCTTACACACCACATACTTCTGAGCCACGTGGTGAGATAGTGTTCTTCTTAATTATTATCACACTTCTGGATCATTAGGCTTCTTTTTTTTTTGCAAAACTCCATTCTCACACCATCAGATTCTATCATGGTATCAGTCAGAGTCCCAGGAAGGAACAGATGGCACGCTCAAAGTAGAATAACTCAAAGGTTTTAAAAAGGAATCATTTACAAAGGCACAAGTAGGATGTAGAGAAACTACAAAGAATAGAGCAGAACCTGGGAACTGGTAACGATGGTCGCCTCGAGGGAGGCAGGAGAGGTTGTTATTAAAACCCAGAATGAGAGACTCATGCAGGATTGATTTCCTTGAACTATTGGTGATCTTCTGCTACACTGTCAGCCTGATGCCACCTGGGGAATAAGTACTTATGTCTTCCTGCCTCCAGCATCCTGAGGCTCTCCAATGGCTGAACCAGAAATCAGAGGGCAAAGGAATTTCTTGAGGTATTCCATATTGAAGTCTTCAAGGCACACAGACACCAGCTAGTGCAACCATTCGCTTGTCTCCTTCATTGCTGTCGTCTACAGACTTCCTGGCCTCTCATCCTCACTCATTGATAGTTTCCTTTCCCTTTATCTCAACTCATGCCATCCTTCCCAGTAATGTTGACATCCTTGGTACATGTCCCAACGAACATGCTGGCCTCTCAGTTCCTCAGGATATTTCTCCAATCATCCTTTCCACCCTCTCCTTTCAGCCTTCCATTCCCACAGTCCAACCTGAAACTTGTCATTTGTAGAAACTGTGCCATCTTTGAAATATTCAGTTTATCCTAAATCGGCAACCACCTCCTTTCCTAACAGCTCATGTCTCAAATAATCTTACTGCAAAAATTCTTATCAACGATTCTCTCCAATTAATCTACCCCAACATTTTCTTTCAATCTAACACCCCCTGTCTGGTTTTCACTTCCTTCCTCATGCAACTCAGAGCCCATGGCTTATCACTATTATTACTCCTGGCAATCTCCTTAACCTTCTTTTCTCTCCTTCTGTCTTTTTTTTTT
Organism: Eonycteris spelaea; assembly: GCA_003508835.1. Taxonomy (NCBI): domain Eukaryota; kingdom Metazoa; phylum Chordata; class Mammalia; order Chiroptera; family Pteropodidae; genus Eonycteris; species Eonycteris spelaea. The sequence continues at coordinate 1,488,548 of PUFA01000067.1, read as the reverse complement.
TTTTTTTTTTTTGGCCTGTTAAAACCCCAGTCTGTGATGATTCAGCCATCCAACCATGAGTTCTGTGCTCATATACAGAAAGATGAATGTTGCAGCAGGAAAGAAATGCAGCCAGGCAGATTGGTTTCTTTTAAATAAATGATATAAAACTCCAAGGGGGCACTCGAACCTGACCAATAACTCAACTGCATTTGTCTTGTACATTGCTTTCTCACTGTATGAATCACTTTGTCCACAAACTTCCTATTTCCCCTTCCTAAACTTTCATCCCTGCTCTTAACTTTAACTCTCATTTCACTTGAACATTGAAATCATCAGCTGGGAATTTTTTCATTTTCTCACTTCCAGGTCCAGAAAGCTATCTGCATCTGAACTCACGTCCTTCTTTCTCCAAAGAGAGGAAGTTCATTTTATAAAAGTTTAATGCCTCCGATCCTTTATTTGGGCTCTTCATTCTATTTCTTTTAGCCTCCTAACACTCTGATAGTTCTTTACCCTCCAGCTTTACTGGTTTCTTTTTCAGCTGGACCATTCCCACACCGATATTAGTGATTAGTCTCCCATCTGAGAATACTAGAATCACTCTCTGACTTTGTTCTTCCTTCCACTATCGCTTTATTTCTCTCCTCTACTTCTTGTGTCTTGGCTTGTTACTTAACACTCTACTCCATGATTTACTTTGCCCTTATTGACAGTTTTTTTCCTCAAGCTCTTTTACTGGAATCCCCTGCAAGGAAGTGAGTGTTGTAAAAGCCAGGAAAGTAGCTCCTTTGGAGGGAAGGAGCTGTGCTTGGTTTGGACATGCCAAGGGCTTCTGAAAGTGTCAGGGGGAGTGCTGCTATGATTCTTTTTCTTGCTTTGTGAAGTGAGTATAAGAGTGTGTACTTCATAAGAATTCATAAAGCTATCTCAGGCAAGAAAGTAACATTAAAAACTAATTCATACCATGTTATCATAATTTTCTATGTTTATCCTGTTAACACCTGTAAGATCTGTGGTGATAGCCTCTTCTTCATCCTAACAGTGTGTGTATGTGCGTATGTGTGAATGTGAGCTTTCTCTATTTTTTTTAGGGGGAGGCAAAGTTGAACAGTTTTTAAAAGCTTGTTGATCTTCTTTAGTTTATTTTTATATTCAATTTTATTGATTTTTTATTTCCAAATTATTTAGGCAATTTGATGTTCTTTATTTTTGTGTGTGTGATGGACTCAGCTCATTGAAATTTTAGCCTTCCTCCTTTTCCAAAATAGACATTTTAGATTGAAATTTCCCTCTAGGGGCTCCTTTAGTTGTATCTCATATATTTTAATGTATAGTTTTTATCTATTATTATTTGTTAAATATTTTCAATTTCCACTGTGATTTCTTTTTTCATCATGGGTCACTTAAATGTGTATTTCTTAATTCTAAGGAATGGAGATTACACTTATATTTTATAATTTATTACTAGATTAACTATAGTGTGATTAAAGAACATACTCTATTATTTCATATCTTTAAAATTCAAGACCTTTTTTGTGCCCAGCATATGGTCAAATTTTATTATTGTTTCATGTTTTCTTGAAAAGAACATGTATTTTCCATTTCTGGTGCTTGATTATATATTTATATATCTGTATCTACTAATTAATGTTAATTTGCTGTTTAAATCTTCTGTATGCTCATTGATATTTTCCTCTGCTTATTTTTCTAAGAGTATTGACATCTCCCATTATGATTTTGTGTTTCTCTACTTTTCCTTGTATATTGATATTTTAAAAAAATTTGGAGCCACATTAGTATGTACACAAATGTAAAATTTGTTTTATTTTTCTGATAAACTGCACCTTTTATCATTATGAAATAAACTTTTTTTAATTTAGCGTCTACATGGTACATCTTTCTTTTTAGCATTACTTTTTTATTTCTGATTTCTAATGTTACAAGTATGTCTCTCATAAACAACATATAACTGGTGTTTTTTATCCATTCTGAAAGTATTTGTCTTTATCTGAACTTTTTCATCATTTATTAATGTAATAGCAATATATCTGGGTTAAAATTCTCCATCTTATGTGTATTCTAATTGTTCAACCTATTTTGTTTCTTGTTTTTTTTTTTTTCTTTTTTTACCTTCTTTGGATTGGTAATTTTTATGATCACATTTTCCCTTTGGTTTGGAAGTTATATACTATTTTTATTATTTGTTACTCTGGAAATTACAGATTGGATTCTTAACTTATCAAAGTCTAATGTTAACTGAGATTTTTCCTGGCCTCCCAGGAAATGTAAGGATCTAAGACAACTATTTTTTCCCCATTTATCCCTTACCTGTTCAAATAATGTTGTCATTATGTATTTTATTTTTGTTTTTTATTGAAAACAAACTCCAGAAGGTATTATTATTACTCTTTTAGAGTCAGTAGTTATTTAGATTAACTTTTTTACTTGTGACTTCATCTGCTCTTCATCTCTTCCAGTATCTCTGACCTTCATTTCCTTTCTTTCCAGAGAATATTATTTACTGCTGCTTTAATATAAGTTTGTGAATGGAAAATTCACAAACCTTCTATGATTCTTAGCCATATCTTTGTCTCTCTATGTAGTATGACACATATATATATATGTGTGTATATATATGTATATATATATATATATTTTTCCAGTTTACATAGTTTACATCTTAAACTTGACTTGATGTGCTTTTAAGTCTGTCCCTCTAGTTCTTAATTTCAGTTGCATGTTTTAATTCTAGAATCCGGCATATTTACTTCTATTTTTATTTCCTGTGTCACCTTTTTATTTTCCAGTTCACTGACGAATTTTTCAAGCTTGGCTTTTATATCCTTTAGTACTAATAAGTATATTCCTTTTACTTGATATATTTTAATGATAGGTCGTAACATTTTCCACCAATATTTGGCTCTGCTTCATGATAGGATTATACCTACCTATCATGTTAAACTCAAGTGTGTGTGAATTTGGGACAGAAGAAGGTTTCAGAGCCACTACATGTCATTTTTTTTTTTGCTGTTGGTAATGTTTCAGAGGGTAACTCTTCTATCGGCCTGCAACCCATGGTGAGGACAATAATAATGGGAATGAGTGCCACTATCCTACTTGTGATGGACATACAATGTGAGACAGAAAAAAACATTTGTTGTTCTGAGCTGTGAAATTCTAAGGTGGTTTATTACTGCAATATAATCAGATGAAACAGAAATTGAAATCAGAATTGGAGTGCTAGTGTAACAAATATGTGACTTTGGTTTAGGGCTAGGCATTAGTTTGCAAGAAAATTGATAATGGAGGCTAGAAGAATTGTAATCCATGTTATGTGTAAAACTGTTAAACCTATTTTAACTTAGAAAGCAAATTATATGCCTAATAAATTTGTAGCTTTATAGGAAAACAAACTTTTAGTAGCATGTGTTGGCTGCTGTTGGCTGCATTTGAACGTTTATTACAAGAAAGAGATATAAGCAGAGCAATATTGGCTGATGTGCAAGCAAGAATGGAAAAGAATAGAGATAGTCTGAAATTCAGGGCTTTATAGGTTGAAAAGAAAAATGCTTAAATTCAAACAGCAAAAAATAAAAGATGGCCATGTATGAACCAAGAAGTGGGTTCCTATCAGAAACCAAATCTACTGGTGCCTTGACCTTGTACTTCTAGCCTCTAGAAATGTGAGAAATTAATTTCTGTTGTTCATAGACCACACAGTCTATGGCGTTGTGTTATAGCAGCCTGAACAGACTAAGACACCATCCATGTTGCCGCTAGAAAGAAGCTAGATGAGAAGTTCAGCCCTCAAGAGAGGCATATTCTTCAATGCTCTTTCAAGTTGTGGTCAAGGATAATGGAGAAAAGGAAGACCTCTAGAGAGCAAAGCCAAGGAGCAAACAAGCAATGGAACAAGGACTGGAGAGGTACTCTCAGAAATAGAGCACATCCCACCCCCAGAATACAAAGTCCTTATGGCATCTGCTCAGCAGGATTTCGAAATTGCTATTTACTAGTGACTTCTGTATGTTTTATACTTTTGCTCTTCCCTTAGGAGAGCATACTGATATTATCCTTTCCCACTGCCTTTTGGGAGTAAGGGGCAGATACCCTATTTCTTTAGTTCCTGAGTCTCAGATCAAGAGCAACATCTAGATTTGACATAGAAGCTATTGTGTATCACTAAAAATCCTGGCTTTAAGTAGTGATTGGATGGAAATTTTGGATATCTCTCTTGGGGAAGGGTCAAGTGTACTCTGCATTCAGAAAGGAGAGGAAAACAAATTTTATCTTCAGCAGGGCAGGAACTGAGAAACTGTATTATTAACTAACAATTGTTTGTTTTCCATCCTGTAGGCGGATAATACTTCCCATCTCTATCAAATCCAGGTGTGGTCATAAGAATTGCAATAAGCAACAGCATATGAGCAGAAGTGATGTGTGTCACTTCTAAGAAGTTTTTAAAGTTAGTGCATGCTTTTTTATGCTCTCTCTTGCACTGCCACTTTGCTGGAAATATTCCAGATAGCCACTACCCTGTCATACAAATTTCTGAGTTAAGATGCAAGTGATGAAATTATTTGTAAAAATATTTTGAAAAAGGGGAATGGTATCTTCCTCTATAGAGAATATTTTTTCCCCTTCTGGAACACTCACAATGGATTCCTTTCATCTAGTTCCAGAATTTGAGATTATCTGTCTATCCAGTTGACCAGAAGCTGGACTTCTGTCATGAAGTCCTTATAGTCACCTTTTTCCTTGGGATAGAGCCCTTCAGAATCCAACCTTGGCTAGTCCTAGACTCTCTGACTGCTACCCCCATAGCTCTGAAATATTGTCCCAAGTATAATTTCACCTTTTAATAGTTTCTAATTAATAAATGCCCCCAGGATAGAAACAGTGCCACAGACAAGGCTAAAGTCTCTTAATTCTTTGGCATCCAAGATCTTGGCATAGCAATTCCCTATTCCATTCCATTCCATGACATTATATTATTTATTTTTAAGAGAAATATGTCTTAAGCTGGAGTATTAAAATAAATAATCTAGCCCTGCATTACCATTAGCTAAAGTAAGTTTTTATTCTTTATATTTCCAGGTTCTCATTGAGGCACTCACTATGTGTTTCCAGATACTGACTACATTTGATTTCTTTAATGATTTGATATGCTTCATTATTTACTATAATAAAACTTTTATGATTTATCATGTTTTCCTTTTTTTGCCTTGCTGCCTGAGAATTCAAATTTACAGCTTAAGCACATTGATCAGATTGAATCTTGGTGTATTTTCAACTTAATTTATTCTTCTATATTCTTGCAAGTATCTTTTAATAAGCAGACTTTGTTACATGCAATGAGGAAAGAAGCAAGCACAAATAATACATAAAACACAAGGCACAAATTAAAAAAGTAGTCTTTTATCATGAGGGAGCAGAATTCTAAATCACACAAATTAGTTGAGCATGTAGAATATAGCTCTAAAACTTTCAGAGGTCACTGATTATATTTCAAATCTTAGTCAATGTATATTTATCTGAAATTTCCTAACAGCACTCATTTCTTCTTTATATTTTGAAAGTAAAGAAGGGAGTTTCTGAGAATACTTTTTAAATCTTCCTATTACCCCAAAATGACTCACTAAATATAGTTATTGTCAACATTTTAGTCTAGATTCCTAACACTTCTCTAATTCATTGTCATCTTTTGTCCCCGAGTTAACTGTTTAGTGCCGGCCATACTGACAGTTCCTCCATTGGTTCCAACAACTTTCTAAGCAGTTAATTGCCTGTATTACATTCGTAATGTAATTCAAATTTGAAGCTTAAGCACATTGATCAGATTGAGCTTCGGTTGATTTGAGTAGTTGAAAGAGAGTTATTTCTCATTCCTGAATCAAACGCTGACTGATATAATCTTTGTTTCCTATGAGTTCAAAAATAATCTTTACTTTCATGTTAATTTAAAAACCATGATGAAAATCTTTTATTTTACCTGCCAAGATCAGTACTGTCCCATTTATCCATGTGGTATGAATGAGTACCACCATGTTATTACTCTATACCCATGACTACTTTGAATTGGCACAGAGATGGTCAACTAACCTAAGCTGGATCAGTTAGAATATACCCCTAGAATTTCTAAACTTGAGTCCAGAGAAAAAGTCTCAAACCTTCTCTATAAGACCCAGGAGCTTCCAGAAATAATTTTTCCCAAACTTTTGGAGCAAAATTCTCTGATAAAATAAAGTTGACACATTGAGAGTAATAAAAATAATAGACAGAAAACCTGTTTTTCTTTCAGTCTTGAAGCTAAGTGAAAATTTTGCTTTTTTCATACTTTAAATAGAGTTAATAGTTAAAGTTGAATTTCTGTCACTTACAACTAAAAAAATCTTGGAAAAAATATTTTTCTTTCCATATGAAACTGTTAATTGGCAAAGGCTAGTCTTCAGTTGGCCATACAGATGCTAAAGCTTTAGAACAAGAAGCTTATAAAGTCAGAGAGATTAATAAAGGAGTGGGCAGTAGAGAATTTAGGGCTGATATCCCCCACATTAGTAAAAAAAAATAGTTGTACATCCCTCATTGCCCCTTCCATTTAATCTTTGTTAATAAACACTTATGATTCAAGTTGGTGATGTTTAGACAGTTAATATATATGACACATTAAATTCACATCTTAAGTTACCTGTTCTTCTCCAATCATATGGCAGTAATGGCTATATAAAAACTAGAAACCAAAATTACATGACTAAGGTCAAAAATCAAGACTGATATTTTCAAAGATGAGAAATAGAATTAAAACTCCCATGAGAGGTGGAGGCTCAGGCTGCAGTAAGCCTCAGAATGAGCAAAAGCAGCTCATTCTAGGAGTTTGGTTCTTGAGAGGTAATAGGACCTGGAGACCAGAGGCTGGGCTGGGGCTCCCCATCTTATCAGTGGACTCCAAAATACAATTGTTCTTGCTACCACCCAGGACTTGAACAGTTATGTGCTCAGGGATACGGGTGGATAAAGACAAGTCCTCATGGTCAAACACTGCCTTGGAGATTTAGTATCCTGGGTATCGCTGAAACTTGTGAGGATCAGTGATGCCATCAGTTCTGATCTGGACTATGGTCTAGGAAATGCTGAATGGAGGCAACCATTTGGCAGTGAGAGAGAACAGGGAGGAAAGAGAACCAAAAATCTAAACAAAAATCTTCCTGCCGTGCTCTAAAAGCCAAAATTCCAACATGTTGTTGAATTGCATGCTAAGGAAGAACACTAACTTAATCAACAATCAAATGTGAATTCAGTCCATGTTACATTACTTCATAGAACAATATGACAGAGACTTTAATATGAATATGTTTAAGATGCTTAAATAGAGAAATAAAGACACAACTTACCTCAAGTATGAGCAAGAAATCATGAGCCAAAGACACAAAGGAAGAAGGGAACAATATTTACAATCTTTTGTATTAGAATATCCAGGAAAAGAGAATGAGACAATGGCAAAGAATAAATATCTGAAGAGATGATAACTGAGAATTTTGGAATTGAAGAAGAGTATACACTGCATAGATTGTAGGCTCAACAAATATAAATCCACTCATAGGCACACCGTGGAGAAACTGCCAATCATCAAAGGGAAAGAGAAAAATCTTAAGAGTTACCAGAGATTAAAAATTAACCATGAACAAGGCCCTATGGAAGTCTCAACACACAGTTTTTTTCAGAGCACTACACTTTTGAATGAGAACAGGAATAAAAAGAAAATAATATAGATATCAAAGACAAAAAGATAATAAAAAAGATAGAAATCATAATAGAGGGATAATTAAAAACAGAGCTTATAAGTTATTGTAAAAAATAGCTTAAAATGAAAATACATCTTGTGATGTTTTTCTACAAATTAGCCTAATTTTAGATATACAAATATAAAATTGGTGAGTGCAAAGGTTTAATGAGGCTTTTTGCTCATGACTTGCTGATTAACTTGTTCATTTTCTATAATTCCAGTGTGGATGGAAGTGGTGGAAGGAGGTAAGAGAAATGAAGTTTTGGCCCTGGAAATACTATTTAAAAGCCAAACTGCATAGGATTTTACTCAGCCTTGTTTTGTGGAAGTGGTCCAAACCTGTACCACATCCTTATGTCCCTAAATACTGTTTTTAAAGAAACACCCACAAAGGCCCTTTCTGCAGGCAGCACCATGTCTCTTAATTCTTTTTTAAACGTGGCAAAAATGCATGGTCAATTTAAGAAAAATTAAGTTCAGATAGCTATGTTTATGTGTGTGTTCATGCAAGCTACATATTAGAGAGAGAGAAGAAGAGAGAGAAAGTAGAGAAGTTAGAAGAAGGGAATTAATGGAGATGGTCTGAATTTTTGAACTTTCATTGGTTGATCTTATGTAGAAAAAGCTGAAATATTCTAGGGACTCAGAAACAGATTTTCTAACACTCCTAGAGGCTGGCCAAATTTTCAGTGAATTGGCTGGCTAAATGATGGAGATAAAATCGACAGGCATGCATAATATAGACTTGTAAATATTTTTTTAATAAATAGAACTATTAATCCTCAAATACATTAGATATAGACCAGTGGTCCACATTGCTTGAGCTGAATGCCATTCGATGTTGGCCTTTGTATGGTTTGATATAAATATTCGTCATGTGCAGAAATCAACATATAATAGATTGGAGAGATGTGTTTGAGAATAGACTCTGGTACAAAGAACATTAATTTTTCAATGATCAGCACTCAGTTTTAAGGAATGACAAATAATTTATTTGGAATATCATCAAGCACATTATTCCCTGGGCTAATTAGAAAAAGGTGGAAAATGAGCAACAATATAAATTTCAAACTTTGTACTGTGTTCAAAACTTACCATTCTTTCTGAATCTCAGTCTATTTTCTTGGATCAATCTTATGTGACTGAAAATACTCTTCTCTTGAGAGGGGTCTCCTTGGTTTCATGGATACTTCTCATATGTCTCCTTGGCCCAGTTGGTACAAGCAGAAAGGCCATGAATCCAGGGCTCTGTGAAAATCAGAGCAGAAGTCTCCTCTGGATGGACCAGTTAGAAAAAAGTCACCCCTTTCTAGGCTGATCAGTCAAGAATAAACAGACATATTGGGCTGGCCAATTAGAAAAAGGCACTGCTTCAAGCGAATCAATAAGAAAAAAGACTGCCCTAGGTGAACCAGTAAGAAGATACCTAGCCTAATGCCTAGGACACTGACTTAACAAATGGAGCACAGCTTGCATTTTAGTCCTGATTTATATCCCCTTGGTTAGCTATCTTTGTAGTCTCAGTGTTCAAGAATAAAACAATCACATTTTGCTGCAAGTAGTGGTCTTTCTTCTCCTATTGTAGGCAATAAAACTGAAATATGATTGATGGAGTATTTTTTCAATTTTATTTTTTCTCTCAGTTTTGACTTGAAATTTTGGTGCTTGCTGCTGCTAATGTTCATACTTCAATAAAGTATGAATATTTTCAGAAAAATATATTCCATAACTTTAAGTTTACTACAACAATATTTCATGTGGCTCTCCACTGAGCATCATGACTTCCCGCATTCCACTACCTGAACATATTTGAAAATCTTACTTTAAAATATTTCCTTAATGGAATAATATCAGACTCAATTTACTTCTGAAATTTTAAAACAAACACATTCAAAAACTTGGGAATGTCTATGTAAAACACATACTATTTAAAAAGTTAAAATAAAAATAAATTTTAAAAACCTTAATGTGTATCAGAGTTTGGCAATTAATTAAAGGAAAGTGATTGATATTGAAATTAAAATATAATTTTTATATATTTTTATTTTAACTATATCCAAATTATAAATTCTTTAAATAAAACCTAGTATATTGGCCTGGACATGCTTGACTAATTAATTATGTATTGTTTATTGCCATGTTTATTTAATAAAAACTAAGTTAATTCGAAGTAGTAATTATCTTGAACCATAATACATATGTGTGTATTTTATTGTTTAGCTCATTGAGACAAGTAATAAAGTGAAAGTGCATTATTGTCCAGATGCCAATAATGCATTATACCAAATCAATGTCCAAAAACAATATTTTAAACATTTTTCACTTCTGCAGGAACAACAATCCAATTATGTGCACTTAAGTCTGCACTATTATAAATGTTCATGAGGATGTCATGAACAAAAAAAATGGTATTTTTGTCTCATAATATTATCTTCAGAATCTCAATTTATGTAGAAATTACAATTAAAGATATAAATAATTAAACATGTATACATCTTTACATCTAAGATAAGTAGGATGCTGTATTAAGCAAGTTAAATAGCTTTAATTTTTAACTTATGGAAATTTATGGTCCAACAGAATTGTACCATTTATTTTTTGAAATGTGAATTCTCTCTGAGTTGGCATTTTTCTTTATTTACATTGTAAACTAAATGTTAGAATATAAGATGCAGTTTTTTGAGTTGCCATTTTATATTAATTTTGATAAATTACTTTATGAATGACACATTTTAACTTAATTACAGTGAATTTTGGTTTACAAGTAATTCCATGCATTTTCTTGTGAGAACTGAATTTGATTTTATAGATCTCTTTTTGAGAAAATATAAGAAATAACTGAATGAAGTCATTTTCATTCAATTCAAAGTGAAAAGTACTGCAGATTCAACTTGATTTTCTCGAAAAAGTGGCCAATTGGAAGTTCATGTTAGGTGGGGTAATCAGCAAATACTTATAGGAAGAAATAATCCCTCTTTATACATTTAATAGTGTGTCACAAAATATTTTGATAATGGATTAAATGTCTCATTATCATACCAAATGTTCAAGTATCAAGTAAACCATCACAAATTCAAAGATAATTGTTTATCAATGAGGTACCAGGTATTTGTAAATGGCTTTGAACCTAGGCAGAGAAATACAGTAGATTTATCTGAGAAGAGTCAGGAAAACTGATGTCATTTGATGTAGTCTGGTTTCAAAGCATTTTAATATGGCAATTGGCACCTGGAACTTCGAATAGTTGGTTAAGATGGGAATGAAAGTTAGGTCAACTATTATCTATGATCTCAGCCTGAAGCACTGAAAGTGGTCACTCTTAAAAGTTGATTGGGATGCTGCCACGATTCTTAGGAAAGCTATGGTTCTCAAGGATGCACCGGAAATCCACTGCGAATCTCACATTGACTGATAATTGCCTTCAGAGAATGGACCTTTTAGTCTCTTCTGCCTTGCAAATCTCATTTAGGGCCTTTCATTGGAGAGAGCCAACCTGGAACCACCCAGAAAAGGTATTCTGGGAAATGTATTACTGGCTTCTGAAGCAAACTTGAAATAGGTTGGTGGTGCTGAGTTGACTATAGACAATTCATTATACAGATGGATGTACTTCTTCTATTTAGGCACATATTCAATAATATTATTCATATTCCCCAGTTATCCAAATTTTAGAGAGTAAACTATTATCCAGGAAAAACAATATTCTAAATTTTGGAATATACAAATGTCTTCCCAAATTGAGAAGATTCAGTGGACAATTTCTCCACTGTAAATTAAAATTTCTCCACTGTAAATTAAAATTAAAATGTAAAAAGATATATCCAAAGTTATCCTACTCAATAGTTACAGAGATGAAGGAACAGAATTCTATTTACAGAAAATGTATTTTCCCTATAGAACACTTCAAATCATAGACATCATTTTTTTTTTAACTGGGACATAATTCCCTAGAATAAGACGTAATAAAATTTTAGATTAGTGGGGAGAAAGTGGAGTGTAACTTGAAGTAACCTGTAAAAAGTTATCATTGCTTTAGTTTGGTTTTAGTCAAGACATATAATTTATGTTAAAATTTAAATCACATTAAAGAAGTTTTAATAAGTTTATTAATACGAGACATAGGTTATAAAGCCTAGAGACATTAAAACAATGGATTATGCTGCATAGGTCCTCAAATTGTTTATGGCCAATCCTTCTTGTGTAAGATTAACTCCCACCTGCCTCAGAGGATGCAAAGAAGGGTCCTCTGGACTCTTACTGGAGCTGTACAGGGAATTCGGGCTTTACAGTCAGGCATATCAATATGGGCTAAGATAAAGTTTGTTTACGTGAGAAATGAAGTCTTGTGGCATTTTGTCAAGAGAAGCTCATATTTCTGAGGGCTCAAGGGAATTCACCTATTTTTTCCTGTATCTCTTGGCAGATTCCTCACTGTTTTATTACTGTACTCTCTCCGAACATAAAAAGAACAAAGAAGAGATTTTTTTTCTTATATTATTTTCTAGTATAGGGGGTTTTAAAACATGATAATTAATTCTGCCTTCCCACCACCAACTTCTGAGTTCAGATTCAATTAAGAAATATAACTAAGAGAGTTAGAAAGATGAAAACAATAAACATGAGTTTTATTACCGATAAGGTTGTTTTGGAGAATGAAATAATTTGATTTGTGGACAAGAATTGTTTCCCTAAATACTTCTCCCACATCTGGAAATTGCAATAACTGCTCAAGGAAGAGTTTGGATCTGAAGAGAAGGTATGTTTATCCAGAGCGTAACCCTGTCTTGCTTTGAGATTACACATAGGACAAAGATTCTAGTACAAGCGAAACTGCTTGGGAGTGAATATTAACGATGAGTTGGGGAAGAGAAAAGGAGAGGGCCAATAGTGTGTTGATGAACCAACTATCACGGTGGGAGACTGTCTTAATGCACAAAGAAAATCTGGGAAAGAATGTAAAACACATCTCATCATTATCCCTAAAAAGGGTTAAGGGAGCTGAAGTATTTAGTCATGGAGAAATTCTCCTAGGGAGTGCTAATTCCTGGCTTTTCGGTTAGTGCCTAGACAAAGGGGCCTTCCGTGGTTTGGACAAAAATTCCCTGGGTTTGGAGATGCAAATGCTGGAAGCTGGAAGTCAACCAGAGCACACTGATATGGTGGGATGAAAGAAATATATGTGAGGCACTGATGATGTCTGCTACAAACTTCCATAATGAGTTCAGAGAGAGATTTGTGTCCAGACGTGCTTCTAGAAGACAGGCTCTTGGCGCCAAGGCAGACCAATGCATCCCGCAGAGAGGAACTGAAATGGAGGAGTCTGAAAACTTTTGTAGGCAGGCAGATCTAAAGAGAGAGAAAGGGAGAAGGAGTGGACACGTAAGCCATTTCTTCTTCATTGAGAAATTTGGAGGGGGCAGAGAGAAGGACTGGCATTACCTTTCTGAACTATTCCCTCCAGGACTTAGGAACAGAGGTGTTCTATGCCAGTGTAGGAACATGGGGAGAGGCTGAAAAGGATACTAATGAGTAGTAGAACTATTCCTTAAAAAGTGATAATAATGGTTAACATCAACAATAGAGAAGGAATAAGTGTGCAAACAACAAAGGTACTATCTTTCTGAAAAGATTTACAAGGTAAATATAGACAGTGAGGCCTTATTTACACATTGGTCTTCTTCATCTCTTTCTGATCAACTTTGTCTTCCCCTTTAGTGGTCAAGGCTTCATCGTCATAATTATAAGCTCTAAACTGTTATAGGTTACATCTGATCGGCAGGGAGCAGGGCAGAGGAGACAAAGGGAAGAACATCTGACAATGGGATGTTTGCACTGGCAGAGAAAATAAGCAAGAGTGGTTTCTAGGAGGCACCTAAGAGATTAGTGAATGAAAAAGAAAGTGTCAGACTGTGAATAAAGCCAGAGGTTATATGTGATATTCCTGTGTTTTAAAATTTTTTTAATGTAAGTAAATAACCCAAATATAAATGTGTCGTTATTAATACCAGACCAATCCAATGATATTAAGGATAAGCTGCTAAACAAATTCACAAAAAAATACAGTGGTTCATACAAAATAAAAATTTATTTCTGTCATCTCACAGTGAGGAAGGTGGGCAGTCCAGGATAAGTTGGTGGCTCTGTTCAAGGTCTCAGGATTCTTTTATCTTAGTACTTTATTTCTGAGATGTGTTCCTGCTGTTCTTGGTATCAAAGCTGCTCATGCCATTGCTTTCCGCTCACAGAAAAGAAAAAAGAGACGTTGGAATACAAGCAACTTCCTCACTTAATCAACAACCATACTTAACTGCAATGAAGGCTGGGAATCATATTTTTTCTCTGGGCATTCATGTGCCCTTCTCAAACTGTGATGGGGGTGGGGTTTTGTTTCTAAAAGGAAAATGAAAAAGAAGAGTAACTATCAGGAACAATTAGAAAAAGCATGCTAATCTCATAGAAGTTCACACATTCTATAATAAAATAAAATGTATACTTTCTTGTGACCTGAAATTTGTTTTTACACTCTGTTTTAGGTCCGTTTATTATGATATGGCTGAAGGTAAGTTTAAATTTTAAATGAACTTGATTATGAGTACTGGGTTTATTTAATTCAGCCTTATGAGAACACGGTCTTAAGATTTTTTTCTACCTATATATACTACAGATCTCACTGTTAATTTTTACAGTTACCATGAGGTTTTCCTTACCTTTACTCATATGCATTCTAAAGTTTACATTTCATTTCTAGTAGTTTTCATTTTTGTTTTCTATTGATTTCATGTAGCATGGCAAAGAGTAAGTAAACATTTTGCATTTTGAAATCTTAAAAAAAAATCTTAAATAACAGTATGAACTCAGGTCAGTGTAAATATCTTTGGATCATCCCTGAGCTGGAAGCCCCCAGAAACTTAAGTTGACTCTTGGTCCACTTGGTCTTTATTGTGTAACTGGAAACCTGGTTTAATTTAATGGGTTAGCATGCAACATGGAGTCTTGTACAGTTATTTTCAAAGAGTAGATGCTCAATAAATATTGGTTGAATACTTCAATTGAATTGGGTTGATCAGAGCTCATCAAAAATTGTGAGTTCTTTGGACCAAGATAACTGGAATCAGTGTTAGGCCAACTTTTTTAGACAAAAAAATATGTGATATTTTTGTTGTTGTTTTTTAATAATGTGAATAGTAGCCTATGTAACTTAAGTAAATATATAAAAGAATTATAGAAATTGTATCCATTGCAATAAAAGATTTTCCCTTCCTTTAAATAGCATAAAAGATGAGAAGCAACTACAATTGTGCCTAGAATAATAGTCTCAAGAAATAGTAGTCACAGTTAATTACCTTTTATGTTGTTCTTTAGGTCACAGAACAAAGAAGTAATCGGTTTTCCACCAATATGTAGGAAAATAACCCATAGCTTTCTGGCAGTCGTTATTGTAATAGGGATCAAATTCACTGTCACGATGTAGAAAAGAGAATCCAATTTGGAAATTCAAGAAGAGCCTGTTTGAGAAATACTGTCTTCACACAAACTTAGCATACAAAAAGATCCAATAATTACAGAACATCTCCCCAGATTTTGCTCTACTTGTGAAATACCTTGGGGAACTCAGCAAGCTTTTATGGAACCTTAGAGCTGTGAGAGTTTCAGGAGACCTTGATGGTGAATATTTTTAATCCAACTGTTTCTCTGGCATATGTCCAGTGGTAATATATTGGGATATTCTGGAGCACCCCAACCCCCACCGACAGGACTCCAGAATGTGACAGAAGCAGCATATGGTAACTGTCTCTGATTGATTGATCTAAAAATTATTTCCTAATTATTTGGCAATGCTATCCCAGTTTTACTCTTTCAAAAAATACTTCTACTCATCAATTTTTTTTCAGCCTGCTTCTCCTAAGTCATTTGTTATTAAATTCATAAACTCATAGTTGTACCTTTTTATTTCTCAAACTTTATTTAGACCCCAGTTAACCATAGTAATTTCTTGAATTTGTATGACATGATTCTTTTGGCACATTGAGGCTATAACTATTTAACTTCCTAGTTTCTTAACCTTTATAGAATTTACTTGTTTTACATTCCTTTTTTATTGCAACTAAAAATTGACTGATGTTTCCCAAAAGAATATCAGATATTGGATGCAAATTTTGGAATTGAAAATCCCTCCTAAATGTTAGAAAACTCTAGCTGTAGGGAAGTTGTTTCTTAGATTTTCATCTTTTGATAACTGATAATCAAGGAGTTAATTTTCTTTAAAATCAATTTCTTCTGTCAATCCTCAACAATGTAAATCTACAGCTATTTGTTTATTATATAGATTGAAATCTCATCCAGTAGAGGCAGTTTTAATTGTTTAAATTAAAATGGAGATTTTAAATATATCTTTTTAAGTTAGAGTTAAAATTTTAATGTCAGTTTTCCTATAGAAATGGAAATAAGTTGACATAACTTTAATTCATTTACCTAACAAGAGTGAGAGTAGTCAATATTACTTTTCCAAAATCTTCAGTTCACAAATACAATGAAATGCTAACATTTATTAATTTTGAGTAGGGAGCACACTGAAGTTTATTATATTATTTTTTTGTAATAGTTTGTACTATTTTTGCACTTTTTAAAGCATTTTTTCCTAAATAAGATAAAATAAATGGACAGCTCTGCCCTAAATCTTCTGATTTTCTGAGAAAGCAGAAAACTGGGTTATATCTTGATGAAGTAAAACATTTGTCTTTTTTATTTGGTTAGTTTGTGGTGGCCAGTGACAAGGCTGTATATTAGTGTAGATGAGAAGTGAATTTAATGAGTGCTTTTAATGTTAGTTTAATTAATGGGTACAGAAACAAGCAATGAATTAGGTGTGATTTAAGCAGAGTGCTTTCTGTACAAAAAAATTATTCAAAAATAATGAGTTGTCTAGAAAATGCATAAATTTTCCATTGCACATACGACCCTCCCCATGGCTTGCCACCTAGATTTTAGTGGTTGCCCTTTTTAACAGGCTGTTTATTGCAAGTACATATTTGTCATATGCCTAGTTTATATTTTTTGAACAACACTTGAAGTAGAACTCCAATAATAAGAACTAAAGGAACTTGAGTGTCCCTCGATGTTTTAGATGCTGCTTTTGAGAATGTAAGGTGGAACTAATTTTGGCTATGAAGAGTGTTTGATATTAAACTACTGTTTCCCTCTACCTGCCCCCCCCATGTATTTTTTAAGGTTTGCTGATTATAATTGTTAATTTTCCTTTTCAAAATTCACTTTTAACAGAAGACTCTTTTAGATGGCCCCAAAACACTCAGCAAGCCAACTTGCTGAGAAGAGGAGGGAGAGGGTCCAATGCTGGGGTCGGGTGCTGGCAATGGGGACTTCAAGAGGGGAGCTAGCAGAGACTGCAGTGACACTGCCCTCCCCGGGCGGGTTGAAGCATCTCACTGGTGACGGGTCTGAAAGCACGTGGCTACGTCATGGAAAGCCAGTCTTTTCAATGCAAACTTCAACTCCTCCTCCTCCTCTTCCCTCTAATGCCTGTAACTCACATCCGAGGCTGGGCGAGGAATCCGGAGAGGAGATTTTCCTCATGCTCACGGTTGTTGGAAACTGGGAGAGTGAGAGGAAGAAGGAAGGGGATCTGTGGCGCTCTCTACCTACTACCAGCCTGACAAGGGACGGGGGCACCTAGATTTGCATCTTTTCTTCGTGGCGATTGAGAACTGCAGGTTCAATCCAATCCCACTGGTCACTGGCGATTGATTATAAAAAAATCGACACTGGGAGAAGGGAGGCTGTGTCTTCTTCGGCTGTCAGACTCGATATCGGAGGTGGTATTGGTGTGTGAGTGTGTGTGCTGGTGTTTTCTCTTTTTTTTTTCTTCTTTTTTCCTTTCTTTTTTTTTCTTTCTTTCTTTCCTTTTTGTTTTTTCCTTCTCTCCTAGGGGCTACACAATGGCAGTCTTCTCTCAGTGAGATGAATCCTGCTTTGCCTTCTGCAGACCCACCCATCCTCATAGCGATCAAGTAAAAGGCTATGGTTTTCTCTTTGGGGATCTTTTGTGCATTACTGTTCTCCCTGATTAGTTCTGGTCTCAGTTGGGATTTCTCTGCTTTTTTGTTTGGCTTCATGCTGAAAAAGGATTTTTCCCCCAACCCTTTGGTAACAATCCAGTGGTGATCAAGAGGGATAAATCATTCACCCTGGCCGAAAAAAAACAATCACTGAGAAGTCTCAAAGAAATATACCACGTGAGGGGAAAAAACTGGGAGAAGATCCGGAATATTATCGTGTTTCCTATGGTAAAACCGGTGCCCCTCTTCAGGAGAACTGATTTCAAATTATTATTATGCAACCACAAGGATCTCTTCTTTCTCAGGGTGTCTAAGCTGCTGGATTGCTTTTCGCCCAAATCAATGTGGTTTCTTTGGAACATTTTCAGCAAAGGAACGCATATGCTGCAGTGTCTTTGTGGCAAGAGTCTTAAGAAAAACAAGAACCCAACTGGTAAGCAAAACATGCATCATGTTATGTTTTTCCTGATAATAACCTGTCTGTTGCTCATTGAGCTAGATCTGCAGTTCTGCTATGCAGGAAGGCAGGGGAAGCAGAAAAGGAACCAGGACAGTGTTGCATATAGAGGTGTTGCATGGATAAACAAGTAACAGCTGGATCGGCGTCTGGATCCCGAAAACCATTATCATCTCTTGACTGTGACACAATCCATCACTAGGAGGAGGAGGAAACTTTTTTAAAATATGTATTTGGTTGCCGATGTTTGATGGAATATCAAAGGGCTATGGCTTAAGGTTTTTCCCGAGGCAGATGAAGCTCCGGTAGTTGCCAGGAAAAAGAACCGCGAGCTCTCACTTCTGTAGGATCGAGGACGTAGCTGGGTGCCGAGAACCTGCTCTAGACTTTCTGATTAGCTTGCACAATATTCGCCACCCCATCACCAATACCCAAGTAAAAGAGGCCCGGTCCCTCGCGGCCCCGTTCCTCCGTCAGCCCCCGCCTCCCTCCGCGTCTGCTCCGGGTGTCGGAGTATTAACTCCTTCCACTGTCTGCCTCCGACACCTTCTGCCACTGGGAATACTTGGGCAGGGCTTAAGCCTTGGAGGAACCCCAGACCGATAAAAGCCTAGCCCCTCTAATATAAACGATTACCCCCCCCCCCCTTAAAAAGCAGTATCAAAGCCCTGCGTCTGGGTTCTCAAGGGGTGGGATGAGCCGGGCTGTGGATGCCTGCTTCAGCAAACCAGTGATCATGCGCCCCCATTCCAAAGGGCTCCAACCAGGAAACTTGCAGTACATTACATAAGAAATGCAAATACAGGTGACTCGGGGAGTTGGGTCCCCGGGGTTCACTTTCCAATATCTCAGTTGGAGGCTTTTGGGGCGGCCACGAAGCTGTGGGCCAGCAATCCAGGGAGGCCAGGCCGGAGGGCTGCGTGGTGGCGGCGGCGCGCGGGGAGAAGGGCTGGGCGCAGCCTGTCCCGGAGCCGTGCGCACTGGCATCGGGGGTGTGTGGCGTCACCTGGCTTGATTCAGGCTGGGGAGGAACCGGGGGCCGGGTGTTTGTGTCTGGGGCACTGGGGGGCGGGGGCGGGGGCAGGGCAGTCCTGCAGTGGATGCTCCTGACGCTGGCACTGCGGTGTAGTAGATCATGGCTCCCAACGGCGGCCCTGGCACGCGGAGCCCCAGCCGTTGGGCAGCAAGTGGCTGCTGCCTCTCTGCCTTGCAAATGCAGGGTAGCTGGGGAGCGCGCCCCGAGGTGGCTGCGCCTGTGGGTGCTCTGTGCTAGAGAAGGAGGAAGAGGTGTGGGTGGGTGGGGATGGGGGCGGTGGGTGTGGAGACTGAGCACCCTGTGCGGCTCCCACGGCTACCGCAGAAGGGAAGCTGCGAGTTGTTAGACTGTCCAAAAGGGCAGATGCTCGCGTGCTGGGCAGTTGCCCCCAGCTAGGAAGTTTGGGTGGCTGTTGAGGATCTGGGAGTAGCCTCTGGCTACCCGCGGGCGCGGTGCTGCAGTGGGAGCTGTGCCTCTGTCCTGGAATTCTCATCTCTGTGCTCCAGCTCTACCTCCTGACTCCCTCTGTTCTTCTCCTCCCCGCCTCCTTCTCCTCCACTTCCTCCTTCATCCCCGTCCTTTTACCCTTCTCTCTCAACTGGTCAGCGTTTAGTAACTCTGAAACGATACCATCATTCTTAGCATTCGTTACCCAAGGGAAAACAGCGTTGTCACCTTACCGTCCGCATTTCCAATTCGGCTATGAAGTGTACCCCAGCCAGGCATCAAGCTCAACACTTGCTGATGCCTTGATCATACCTAGATCTGCAACACTACTATCTCATAAGTTAATGTGAAGACACTTTTTGCAAGACTTCCCTAAGTGGGACAAGCCAAGGGCTGCAATTGGGAGGGGAGGGGTTACTCCTTCACACAGTAAAAACAGCGCTTTTTGAACCCTTCTTGTGTCCTCTGAAAAGATTTAGCCCCCTTCTGAGAATAGAATACTGTAAAAGAAATTTTTAAAGGCTCAGCCATTTGTCTAGGGACCTTGAAGTCAGTCGCTTCACAGTACTGGAGAGTGGAAAGTAATTCAGCATGGTACAGCCAGTTTCCTTACTGGCTTTTGTAATTTCTTTTTTACTGGAAACACTAATTTCTCCCAGTACACGATGCAAGATCTTTTTATTACACCTCCCCCGCCCTACCCACTTTCATCTCTCTGGAATAAAGTAGATTTTTTTTTTCTTCCAAGGCGTTTTGGAAGGTGTCAAATAACCAATTGTTTTTAGAACAATTTATTTTGCAGTTTATAAATTCTGAAGTATTTGGGTGTGAATTGATGAGTTAACTCAAGTGTCCAACAACATCACCAACTATTATTCTAATAGGATAGTTTAGTCTTAGATTGACAGGGGTTAGAGTTTCAACTTGGGAGTTGAAGCATTTTGTAAATTATTTTTAAAATGGGACATTAATGTATCTCATCTTCTAAAATTTTGCTTTTTGAGCTTAAATCAAATCCATGCTTACCCATTCCTTTTCAGTATTGTAGGTGGTGGAGTTCCATTCTCCTTCTGCTATTAACATGAAGTCTGAAAGCATTTGCAGGTTTTTGATTTTAAGATAGCAGTACAACTAAGAAGTTAACTGGGTAATTAAAATAAAACAATGACTAAAATCCTCTTGACTAATAAAAACAAAAAGAACAGATTGACTACTACCTATTATGTTATCTTAAATCTTAAATGAAGACAAGTAACTGGTTTCAAATGAAGAAGCTTGGCAGAATACCACCAAATACTAGTACTGGGATCATGAATTTGGTGCAAAGATATCTTAGTAGATTAATTTCTCTTCCCACTCTTTGCAAGTTATAAAATAATATACCGATTATTCCTAATTCTTTAAATTGTCAACAAGTATAGGTAGTTTGGTCAAGGGTTCCTAGGAGGAATTTCAGAACACTGTTACCAAGTTGGTGTGAAAATAAGCAGATAAGACAACCATGAACTTAAGGGCAAAGTTATTCATTTACTCAAAAGTTATTAATTATTATTTAAATAAGAGGTGTTAATTAGTTTTTGTAGTTTTTACATAAAACATGAAGAATATATTTGTACAATATATGCTTTTTAAAATAAATTACAGTAGCTTAAAGATCCTAGATATATATTTAAAAAAATGAACAATATCTCACAATACACCTACCATTAGAAACACACACATACACTTAAATGTCCTACTTTCCCCTACTTTCCTAGCTGAGTAATAGTTATATGTTTAGAAAATGTTGCCTGCTTCAACTTATATTATATCAGTCATGCAAGGTGACTGTATTTTAGGCAAATCTTTAAATAAGGAATATTAGGTCCAAGGAACTCATTTTGCCTAGAGAAGGGTTTCATAAATTTCTTTAAACCAGTAATGATAGTTTGAACTGGCCAATGTGTATCACAGGCCAGCCTGAGACATAATCTAAGTCTTTGAATTTTAAGTGACATCTGCTAAGGAAAGAAATGTGGTTGGGAAAAAAAAGCTCACAATAAAGGTAAATACTAAGGTCATGCCATGGTATCTCTTCAGACACATAACGTACAATAATCAAAGAAAGCCACAGGCCTCAAACACATACACCCACTCACCATACACATAAGACCCCCAAACATCCATGGATTTGATAGCATTTTGGAAAACACAGATTTTAAGATAAATTCTAATTGAAGTTAATTTTATTGAATATTGGTGTTAGTGGCAAGGAGAGTAGGAAGCAGATGCCCTAGACCTACTTCTGCAGAGCATATTTAGAAAATCCCACACACTTGAGGCCCTGAGTGTTTCCTTTTCTGAACTCAGTCTCCCTCTCTGTCATGTAATTTTGAGATGAAACAAACAGGGTTTGGTAGAATTCATTGGCACTTTCTATTTCTAACTTGTTTTGGTGTCTTTCAGCTCCACTTTTGCCTTTCACTAAGCAGTTTTAGGTGCCAAAACACCTGGTATGTCACTGTTACGCATTTAAATACACGTTATTCTTTTAAAGCTACTTCCTTTACATCTAGGGCAGTCACAGTGATTAGAAGTGAGAAAACAGGGAAAAGGGAAAAAGAAAGAGTAAGCATTTTTTATTCCTTCTCCTTCTCAGACTGACCACTTATCCTGGATTCCTATAGGGCTGGGCAAGCCACAAATGGGCCACAACCCTGAATTCCTAAACACTGAGCATGTATCAGATGGAGACATCAAATTCAGACTGCATGGCTAGAATACCATATAGATATAAGGTTCTTCTTCTAATGTGCTTGTCTTTAGATTGAGATTCCGTGTAGTATGAGTTGGCCTTGAATTCCATCTAGGAAGCTTTAATTACTGAAGTAGCAAAATGAGTTTTGCAGAGCAGTGCCTGCCACTCCATGAAACCAAAGAACGTTGTTTTAGATAAGCTTCCAAGTATTGACCGTTAGGAAATTTGATTTTTCTTTTTGGAATTTATATCCAAGTTAACAAGTTAACAAATTCAATGCATGATACTCTAACCTTGGTTTTAGATGAAGATGACTCTGGCTGTACCCATTTCCAGCCTGTTCCCATCTTAGACAGCATCGGTAACTGAGAACATTCGTTCATATGATGCATTGCTTTCAAAAGGTGCTAAAGCTAATTCTACGCTGTATTTCACTTTTCCCACATGGAACCATTCCTTTAAAAGTGTTCAAATCCAGTCTTCCATATTTTAGCAACACAAACATTGGGGACATTTATGAAGTGTTGTTATACATACAGTAACAAGAACAACAAAAGTTTTCACTCCTTTGCATATTTTGGCATTGTAACTCATTCAATAGACTCATAAGCTTTCTATAAATACTGTGTAGATGTCTCAAAATGGAAGCATTTATTCAAAATAGTTTTCATGCCTTAAGGGGAAACAGTTGGTGTACTTGAAGCAGTGCATCATGCCTATATTATTAATAAAACTTTTGAGCCCATGTTAGTACCATCTCCAGGAGGGACTGTAGGTGAGGGAAATACCTACTGACATCTACCTGTTCTGCACCATAGTCTGTGTGGTGTTCCTTAGGTTTTTAGTTTGTGTACCATACCAGATTTAGCTGAACGTGAGCATTATAAGGCAGGGAATTTTCTAAGGGAGACTTCTCAGTTCCTTCATATGCCCTTAGAGATATACTGTTTTTGCTCTTCTTCCCTTTAAAGGACCAAATACATTATGAATTTTTCCTACATATTTCTCTAGTTGCTTACAAACTAATTTTCTGCTTGGTAGGAATTTAAAAGGTAGGATGATGAAGGCAAAGGAAATTGAAAAGAGGAATTCTTAGGGCCTTCCTAAACATGAAGGCGAAAAGGAGGCATAATGCAGACTTTTTTGTAGGGAACACTCAAGTTTTTGTTGATATAAGTTTTTGTTGATCTAATCTGCTAACGCCATCTAAGAAAGTCATCCAGCACTATTGCCTTTATCATTGTACACTGGCAAAAACTGTGGTATGATAGAGTTTTTAATACATTTTTATTAAATGAATTAATAGTGAAAAATGGGGTTGTCTGAGAAAGTTAACTTCTCCCCGTCCAGCCCTCTCAGCCTTTAAATAGCAAACGTTCGGGCGCCATTAGGTTCCTTCTGTGAGAGCCCTTCATTTTCTTTTCTAGTCTTTAATTTTCTTCTCTTTAAAAAGGAAGACGTTCTACATAAACAGTTGAGTGCTCTTTTCTTTTATGAACTCATTTCTCTGGAGATGGTAACTGGGACCCTTCCCGTGCCAGTAGCTAAAGAGCCTCTAGGTACAGTTGCTTTGAAAGAAGGTGCTCTCTCCCCTTAATGTCTTGATTTTTCCAGTTTTAAAGCAGTCATCCTCAAACGTGGTCGCTTCCTGCACTTCCTACAACCAAACTGCCCCATTTAGCTTCCTCCTTTCCGGAGCCACTGTCAAAGGTGGAGGGTTCCGGGCTGCGTCGAGTTAGGAGGCGCGGAGTTTTTGTTAGGGACGAGGTCTGGCAGAATGCTCGGCTTGGGGCAGAGCCCCCGCTTCCTAGAGCAGCTGTCATAATTTGTCTTCTATAACCCGAGAGGTGGCCACCTCTGCGGCTCCGATCTCCTTCCAGGAGTCGGGCCCCTAGGTGACCCGGCCAAAGCCGGGTTTAGTCCGCCTAACTGGATCCCGAAGAGAGGAGACCACCAAGGCGAGGCGCGGTCTTCCTTTGAGTGTGACCCGCAGCCGGAGCACCCGGGACTGCCCACCAGCCCACGCTACCGGCCCCGGAGAACCGGGGGATACGCTGCGCATTGCGGCGGAAGCGGCCAGTCTTAGCCGCCATAGCGCGAGAAGTTTTTGTTGCCACAGAGATGACCTTTGACCTTGGGGGTCCTCTGAGAAGGGCTCAGCGGCGGGTGCAGCAGTTGCTATGGAAACTATGGGGCTGGGGGCCGCGGTACTGGCGCGGCCGCGCGCGCGGACCCGGCCCCTGGGTCCCTGAAGCTGCGGAGGTTTAAGGTCCGCGTGGCTGACGTCCACGCACGGCGCCCCCGTGCGTCACAGGGCCGAAGGGCTGCAAAAGAGTTTGGTGCCCGTCTACAGGTGGCGGCCGCCTGCATCTGCTTGCCCTCCGATATGCTACAGGACTTAGAGGAAAAGGTGCTGGGCTGAAGGCAGGATCTGGCTTGCGGGCGATTGTGCCCAAGGGCAGGACTGGGAGAGGACGAGCGAGCAAGTGTGGTCTCAGTTTCCCACCTAGCTACTGGAAGACCAGCGCTGGCTGCTGAAGTTCACTGGGCTTCAGTATTAAGGGCTTTGATTACATTAACCTCAGGTCGGCCCCAGCTCTTATGTTCTACGCTTTTGTAGTTTTCCACCCAATCTCACTCGAAGTTGTAATCTAAAAGCAATCAGAGACAAAGGACCCCTTTGGGATCATGAACAACCTACTCCTTTTAGAGATGTGGCAACTACTTCACAGTGGAAGTGACTGTTCCAAGAGCTCGTTTCAAATTGTAGACATAAACAACAGAAGCTTTGAACCTTGGAAGAAGAAACGGTGATTTTTGTCCTGGTGACTCCACCAAGAGTTTTTCATGCAGTTTATAGAATTGTGTGGTTGGTGATGAAACATGGCATTCCATTATATCCATTATTCCCTAGATGTCTTTTCCTATCTCTAAACATTTTGGGGGGAGGAGTCAATCTGCACTGGCTTGTTTTCCCTTCTATCACCTTTGGGCTATCTGGAGAAAAAAAAAAATCATAAGCGTTTCGAAATTTTTAAAAAAATCATTGTAAATTTAGAAATTGAAAGAGACTATTTTGAGGGCATGACCATGCGAAACTCACCAGTTTATAAGACAACAGCTGGATCCAAATTGTGTTTCTAGCAGATGGAATCAATTAAGGTTACCTTCACTGGCAGCTTTAAACTTTTAGAAGCCTTTTTCATTGGCCTTGTTTCCAAATAGCCTTTCACTCTGATAAGAATTACCTCCCCGAAGTTTGTATTTCAAAGAGATGGCCTAGAGAGGAATGAGTAGAACATTTACATTGTAAGTCCACAGGGAAAGAATGTCAGTTCCTCCAGAAGGGTTTTTGTTTCCTAAATCCGGAATTTGACAATTCCTACAAGCCTTTGTAGATGACTAGGGGGAAGGTATTGAAATTGGTAAAGCAGATAGATGATGGGCTTTGAATTGATTTTAGAGTTGCATTTCTGTTCTTGTAAAGACTGGATTTGTAAACAGGGAGAATTGTTTTTAATTCCTTAAAGAAGTGGATTGCAACCTGTGTGACATCAAAGGACTAAACCACCCATCCAAGGACATTATCTTCTCTCTGCTTCTTTAGATTGGGGAGATCTTCAACTAAGATGGAAATCAAAAGATGCCTGTTTTTGATTTAGGGCTATTTGCCTTTGGAATGCTTTTCTTTCCTTCTGGCTACATAGTTTCAGTTAGCTCAGAGAGAAGGCCTAAAATGTGTTCCTATCAGGCTCTGAATATCACTTAGACATTCCCCTGAGAGCTGGCAGCAGTCACTAGAACACTAGCTGCAAATGGAGTGTAACCCCGCACTTCTTTCCAGGCATATCTAGCTGCAAATGGAGTGAAGCCCACATTTTTGTCTGGCCATATTTTGGGGGCCCCTAACCTGACGGTTGTCAAGGCAAGTTCTAGGGACACAAAACGTGGCAAACGAGGCCAACAGCTATCCCTGGGAGAAAAAGGATCAACAACCAATAGGTCCTGGAAAGGAAGGTACAATGTGAAATTTTACCTTCCTCTCTCAACTGGGCACTACCCGCAGAGATCCAGGTGAGTGGACTCTGGTAAGAATTCTCAAACTTTGCTCACTTTTGCTAGTTTTTTCAGGATCCCATCTGCAGGCTTTGGAACAAGGAGTGTTTAAAGTAGAAAGTGTAGCTCCTGTATCTACCAGAATTTGGTAAGGGTTTTCATTGATTTTAGTTTTAGCATTCCCCTTGACTGTTTGAAGGTTTACTGGAGAATCCCTCCGAGTCCTGTCAACCCTGAGACAGGCCCACATGGGAGTGTCTGTAAGGCGACTAACTTGGTAGACTTTTGTTTATGGTTTATAGTCTCTTCAGAGTGGAAAGGCAATTCAGATAGAGGACTGAGGTAAAGGAGGATGGAGGGACGTAGTAGAAGTCATGTCAGTCTTATAGTCTTTGTTTTAGGTAACTCTTATGTCCTTAATTTTTCTTTAACCTTTTGCAGTTAATCTTTTAATAAAGCTATTTTGGAATCTTTAAGCCTTTTGGAGGCGTCTGTGTCGATTAAAATAGGTATCCGAGTCTGTTCGTTTGATTAGGGAATCGTTACTTTTAAGTGCACTTATTAAATGACCGATTTTGTCAAAATTAAACATTCCACATAATGTCCATTGTAATCCTAAACTGTCTATAATGTAAGAGTTTTCATTTTTGTAGTTATCTACAGCTGCCAGGACCAGAGCTTTCACACATAAAATAAACAGGTGGCAAGCTTAGTTCTTTGAAACTTGAGGATCCCATTTCTTTAGTTAAGCCTTGGGTCTCCTGCAGCCAAATTAATACCTATGAAGGATTTGTTGCTGGGTTGGGGATTTTGTGGTGTTTTATGGTGTACCTCATTGCATGGAATCTTTCTTGATGTTGGTGGGTGACCTAGTATTGATCTAACTTGTTCTATGACCAATTTATTGTAGTACAGTAGTCTTAGAGTTAGGAGGCTAGCACTCTAACAGCTTTTAAGGCTCAACCCCCGGCCTACCAATATTGTGGCTTTGGCTTCTGAGATTCTCATTAGCAGTGGATCTATTTATCCCTTTTCATGAGATTTCTTTGTAGTGGCAGATGCACTATTGGCATCTCATAGTTTGACTTGGACCTCCTTAGATTTTGATTTGCTATTGGTCAGAAAAGTCTGAATTTCTTCTCTTTATTTCCCCAAATCTTCCAGCTGTTTATGCTGTGGACTTACCGTGAGACTTTTATGAGTCCCTTAATAGCTGCCATCTTGCTTTCTTTAGATTGAGGGGTACCCATTACTTTCCCTTGAACTAATTCTCCCTAATTCAACCAGACTGAATTTCTGGCTGCTTGTGAACAGTCCCTGAGACTTGGAAGGACCTCCCAAGGGTGCTTACTTTATAGATGAAGTTGGCCACAAACCCATCTGTGATGGCCCACTAAGCCTCACCATGGAAATCAAGAGTATCTCACACCCCAGTTTTCCACTTGGAAAGATTAGGACAGACAAACTTGAAGAGCTTCAAACACAAAATAAGCTGAGGTTGATTGAGAGAAGCTTACCGGAGGTCCCTAAGGGGCTCAAAGAGGCAGTGAACCAAAAGGCCCTGAGAGTATCTTCACCTGAATCTAGGAGCCATCCCCAGAACCTTCAGTAATTATCTGGGTCCCATCTCTTTGCCAGAATTGTCAATTGACAAAAAGAAACATTTAGTAACAAGTTCCATGTCCTTTATTCAGGGGAAAACAGCCCATGGCTTGAGGGAGTATAGTGCCTCACAAACTGTGGAGAACTCTTGTGAGAGATTTTGGGCAAGGGTGAGTTTTATAGAGTACGTTAGAAGAGGCAACATGATCGGTTAGGAGGTCAGTATTTCCTTATAAGACTAGCAGGTCCTATTTTCTAGAGTAGGGGAAAGCCAGCTAAAGCTGAATTAGAGGATTGTAGTTGGTGGCTGTTAGGTTACCTTGACAGATGTCTCCTGTTAAGTGCAGGCTGACTTAAGTTTAGATTTTGTGACATGGGCCAGGCCACTGGGGTGGCCTCCATTTTGTGGGTCCATTAGTTATGAATTAACTTTATCAGGAGTCAAGAACAGATCATGCATTCTGCTCTGTGACATGGTAAGATTTATCCTTCAGACAATCATTATGGTTACAGTGTGAAAAATAGCTTTGAGTGGGGCAAGTTTGAAGGTAGTAAGGCCACAGAGGAAGAAGCACCTGGAGTAGAAATGGTGAAGTACAAAATAAGATGATGACAAGGGCTGGAGAAGAAATGGTCCAGTTCGAATTTGAGAAGGAAAGAGAAGGAGGAGTCTAGAGTGTTCTGACCACAGGTGTTTGATTTGGACAACAACTGTTGATTCTGATCGACTGACCATTTGCAAATAG
The DNA here is from genome assembly GCA_003508835.1 of Eonycteris spelaea. NCBI lineage: Eukaryota > Metazoa > Chordata > Mammalia > Chiroptera > Pteropodidae > Eonycteris > Eonycteris spelaea. The sequence continues at coordinate 1,459,629 of PUFA01000067.1, read as the reverse complement.
AACACCCCTGCTTCCTTGAAACATGGAGTAGACTTGGCTCTCTCCAGAATGCTCATATAGGACTGTGGGAGTTTTAACCCATTTCCTGTTTGCCCCGAGAATACGTGTGGTGCTTGTGAGCGCTTGCAGCTGCAGCATTTACTCCAAGATAATTTTGTCATGAGCTATTTTACTTTTATTATTACTTTTGCATCGCTCTGGTGTATTGATGATCTTTGGAAACAAATGATATGCTATTTAGAGCATTCTGTTTTTAGTGGTGGTATTTCCATTTACAAAATATAGTAATTCGAGATTGCTTAAAATGTCAAATCCTAGAAAATGTAGCATTCCTATGTGTGATGTTAAATTAATGCTGGCAGTGAGCTGCACTTTTTTTTTTTCTAAATGGAAAATGGGTTAATAGGAAGTAGAGAACTTTAACAAGTTGCTCTTTCTAGATCAAAATTTAAATAGGCAGTTCTAGGGGACTTGTCCCGCAGTAAAGAGGCCATATTCTTGACTTCAAATGTGGAAGTAGTTAAGGATGGAAAATACGCTTTACAATAAAGAATGGTAATATACAATTTTTGTCAATAGTATATGTTTTTGTGCCCAGTACTTTGTTCAGTTTGAGGATTCAAGTACTGCAATCAAAGTCCAAGTTTTCAGATTCAGTATTCAGGTCTGGGAAAAAAAGAGAAGGAAATGTAAACTTTATTGAATTTACATATGTAAGTGTGTGCACCTGCTTTTTAGAAATGAATGTAGTTGTAATTAAAATGCCTTTTTTCTCCTATAACATTTTGTTGTCTGCGCAATTATAGTGGATCACTGAAGTGTATGGTAACCTCTTCTGTAATGCTGCCTCTTAGACGAAGTGTAGTTTGGGAGGGATTGTAATCTCTATTCTTTCTACTTCCTGTGTGGAGTATGCAATATACTATTCTCGTACTTTAAAAAGGAAGAAATGTGAAAATAAGAAGGCTTAAAGACTAAAACAATTGTAGGGTTGTAGGGTTTTAGAAAGTGTTGTTTTTTTTTTGTTGTTTTTGTTTTTTTAAACAGCCACTTATTTCAGAGTCTAAAACTCATCTCCTTTGGCTGTGTTACTGTTGTATACCCTGTGTTATAATTCTCAAAGAAAGGACTCTGTTTAGTTAAGGCCTGAGTTAGTTTCCTAATTAAACACTCACTAGTCATCATCATTTTGCTTCAACATTTTACTGGTTGGTAACACTGAACATAGTAACCTAATATGCTTTTTCTTTTATTATTCAATGACTTGTGTCCTAGGAATTTACGTTATTTTTAACTTATTTTTCTTTTATATTTAAATTGTCCGCTGATATGCCAATTCAGTGACATAAATATCCTCATATGTCAGACATACAATAATGGATATAAAATATTAGAAATGCTTTTAATGGAATGGACATTAGATATTAGAAATTTTAATGATACAGTAACAAAAATAAGAAAATTAGAAAGGATAGAAATTTTGTATCATTATTGCTTATTGTTTAATTTTCTTTCCTAAGTATGTTTTCTTTTAAAATCTTGGGTGTAATGTTAATGAACATAGTGCTGAGGTGATTCTGGTACCTCTGTGGCATATATGCCTTCTTAAGGAGACATTAACCAGAGGCACACTTGCCAAAGATAGAGTGTGGCCCAATCAGCGGAGCCATGAAGTCTGGTTAACTCCATTCTGACCTCTTGCCCTTTGCTTTAGTAAAGTACTTTTCCATCATTGAGAATTCAGCCCCTTTTCCTAGTCCCCTGTGTTTATATGATCATACTCCAGATTTTCACATATCTCGTCTAGTTGTGTCTTTCAAAAATTTTGTCATCAGTTTACTCTTCAGTCAAATTTGGCATTAGAATCCATTTGGAATTTCAACTTTCACATACATAATATTAGGGAAAAAAAGCAAACAAAAAATGCTAACAATACAGAGGTCAGCAAGTAAATGAGACACATCTGTTTAAACTTGAGACATTTGCCCAAAGTAACATTTATTTGACTTCAGTTATTTCTTTCTGTGCTTCACATAACAGGTTAAAAACTGTGATGTGGATCTATTACTTTATTGGATTATATAATTAATGATTTTGGAGTATTAAATAAATATTCCAACTACTGTTCCCACTAATGAATGTATATTAATCTTACTAGATTTTAAAAAGCATATTGCTTCTCTGCTTTCACAGAAATATTGAATTATTATGAATCCTGTCTTACCATTTTATATGCTCTAAGTAATAATAACAACTAATCTTTAGAGATTGCTTTTTATGTAATACGTATTTTACCTGTATTACCTAATTTAGGCCTCAGAATTAAAGTGGAAATTTGTTATACTTATTTAAAAAGATGAAGCCCAGGCTTGAAGAACTTGGAGAAGTTGCTTCATGACACTCAGCTGGTAATTGAAATATGTGGGTATGAACCCAAGCAGTCTTACTCCAGAGTTCATACTCTTAAATCGCTGTATTGCAGCTGCCTCTCAAAAGATGTTCGAAGAGTGGATGTGAGAGTTTCCAGTATTGTCTCGGTGTTTCTGTAAATCATCATATCCTGAAACTAAAAGAGATTGCAACATAGTCAGTGTTTAGATATTTCGACTTTTAATGCTTTTTATTGAGTATAATTTACATACATTAAAACACACAGTTCTTAATTGTAGCATTTGATGCCTTTTGATCATTGTGTGTATTCTTGTGACTGCCACTCCAATCAAGATATAGAACAATCCCATCTCTTCAGAAAACTCCCTCTTGGTTCCATTTACTCTTCAGTCAGATTTGTCTGGTTAACTCCGTTCTGACCTCTTGCCCTTTGCTTTAGTGAAGTACTTTTCCATCATTGAGAATTCGGCCCCTTTTCCTAGTCCCCTGTGTTTATATGATCATACTCCAGATTTTCATGTATTTCCTCTAGTTGTATCTTTCAAAAGTTTTGTCATCAATTTACTCTTCAGTCAAATTTGGCCTTAGAATCCATTTGGAATCCACCTGTGCCTCCTCTAAGATGCAACCATCAATCTAGTGTCTGTCACTTTATCCTAACCTGTAGTAGAACCTTATGTCATTAAAATCATGGTGTCCTCACACTTTTCAGTTCACTTCCTTCACACAGCATATTGTTTTACTTAATATCCAGAAATTGTCTGAAAGTATGAAGAGTTTGAGAGCTGACCCAGCTTGTAGGCTAACAAGTTTGCCTGCTTCAGTTACACAGATGCTAGCTGAAGATAGGAGACTCCTAGGTTAGACATAAAAGGCTTTATTACTCAGGGCACAGCAGGCGGCATGAGCTTTATGTCCTCATCTTTCCTGTTGTTCTCAAATCCCCCAGGGCCAGTGCTCAGTGGGCTAGGTGATGCTTACAATGGTTTGTGTCACAGCTGAGGTACTTCAACTTTAGGCAGTCCCCACATCTTTCAAGGAGTTTTAGCAAAGCTGCCCAACCTTTGCCCTGTGGGCAGGCATTAACATGATGATCCTGGTCAGGGAACAAATCTGTTTTCTAATTTGGAAGGAGGCACTATCCTTGCACGCAATCTGAGACGAAAGCTGTTATAAGATGTGCAGAAATCCCATGGATAAGTCATCACCGAAATCTATTTCTTTCAGGACTGCCATTCTTGTTGTTCCAAAGATGCACTTAGTTTAAAGAAAAATATCCGTTATTTGGAAACTAAAACATGATCCTGAGGTTTTGAGAAGATAGACAATATACAATCCTATATAATAAACTTAATAACACTAATTAAATAACTAATATGTGGTTGGTTCCATGTTAGCTACTGGGAAATATTTAGAACACTCTGTTAAGATTTGGTCTTTGGCCCATAAGTACTTAAACTAAATGTACAGAGAATACTAGAAATGAGCAAGAGTCCTAAACAACCGAAGGCTAACGGGAGTGCTGTAGGAGACCCATCTAAGATAGAGTGGGAAGAAAGAAGTCTTTTGGAGAAGGGTGACCTAGCTGACTCGAGCGCATGTTTCAATTGGCAAGAGTGATAAATATATTTTTGGCAAGGGGAGTAATGTGAGTGAAAGTCAAAGGCTGAGTGAAAGGTACACATTTAGGGATTTGTGAGAATGTTAATGGAATCATTTTGATGGCTTAGAGGAATCATAGCTTGAACTCCAAAAACCTGGCAGAAGAGTTAGGCCGGATGTGGAAAATATTAGCAAACTAGAGAATGTTTCGAAAATGGGGAGTGACATCCTTGAGAGCTGCTCTACTTGTTACATATGGAAAGTGTAACTGATTGTAGGAGGGATAGTATTGGGAGGAGGGAGAGATTTATTTATAATAAGAAAACAATCAAGTAAAAATGTCCTATCGTTAATTGGAAATGGCAACAGGAACTTGGATGAAAGGATGGTTCTTCTGAGTACGGCAGGATACAGGAAGGTCAAAAATTGCCCAGCAGTTGGGAAAGAATAAACCAAAGACACATGGAGAAATCATGGGGCAGGAAAGACAATGCTTCCTCTGAGTTTTGAAGGATGACTGAAATAAAAGGTGTGAATGAGAGTTGTGGGAGTCATTGTGGAGGCTCATGGGAAGGTGGCCTCAATCCACTCCTTGAAGTCATAGTTAATTTGTTGAGAATATGAGACAAGAAATGTAGCTATATGCTCATTTAACCATCAGCCAGATAGATGAGCATATAGTGTGTGTTTTCTTATATAAATTGAGGCCAGCTCATAGTTAAATTCTGTCCTTCTGGTGGTTGTACTGGCTTTTTAAATAAGGGGAGGGTAGTTTTTAATACTTGCTTAAGGCATTGTATGTAACTTTGTAGTACTTAGGTACTCTGAGCAGAACCACTTTATTTCCACTACTGAGAAGAACTAAAAATGTTACAAGCTATTTGGATGTAAGGAATTGTTTACAACTTTTTTTTCTACATTCTTTAAAATAAGAATCACATTTTTTATTCCTACAAGAATCTCGATATGCTCTTCTGGCTTTTAGTAGTGGACATATGTTTTAGTAGCTATAGATGGCCGTTAGTGGATCAAGAATTAGTGGAGAGATTCATTAAGGAATAGTTTGCTAAAAGCACAACTTTTGGACTTCTTTCTGTTATAAAATTTGTATTGTGTTTTAGGGGCTCAATATCTGTCTCTTGGATGTCTTAGTGTTTAAGAATGCCACACAATTTATAAAGTGATATTTTAAGGAAAATAATTTTTGTTAAAACAAGAGCAGAAATTAAATTATTAATGGTTATTTAAACTTTACAAACTGTAACTAGTAACGCCTTATAACCAACAGTTTCAATTTCTTTGGTTTGGACTAAGATTCTTATTAGAGATCACAGTTTATAAGACTAATGTTTGTAGGGCTGCAAGTGTAATTCATACAAGAAGGGAAAGTGTTCATTTTAGGTAGTGATAACAGTAGTAGACACTGTACTGGGAGCAAATTGGCAGCATAATCCTGAGTTCTCTCATTTCAGTGGATGAGTGAGTAAGCGATTTAATCAAACATTTTGCAAATTAGAGTAAAGGCAATAGACAGCTTGCACAATGCAGAAGGTCTGAATACTGTAGAGTTAAGTAAAGGGTCTGAATGTATTTTATTAGCAAAGCTTTGAATGAAATTAAATTGTACACCCTTTGTATATAAAGATCACAGTCCAAGCTGTGTCATATAGCTTGGCACAGATATGTGCACTTTCTTACCCAGCCTCTCTGGTGCCCACTAACATGTATTTGTGAAGCCTTGAGGAAAGGAAATTAAGGCCATTCAACTCACTCTGTGAATTAAATCTTGCTGTCTTATTTTTATTATTATTCAGAGCAGGAGATATTATCTCTGTGAATATTGGTAACAGTTTTTGCCTAACTGTGCTTTCCTTTCACTGTTGTAGTTTAAATGTAAGATAAATCTTTGAACTTTTCTTTCTTGTATCTTTTTACAATATAATTGGTAGAAATACTTTTAAATATTATTATGTATTTTGTTAGGAGCTACTCTTATTTCTCTGCACATTAGAATTATAATTAAGGAAATGATAGAAGTTTGTACTACTAATAAATATGGCAGTGTAGACAGGTACAAGAAACTTCAAAAATTAAGCAATTTTCAGGTAATACACATAATAGAGCATCTTCCTAATTGCTACATTACACTATGGCAAAGTGGCCATATTTTGAGCTGTTGAATTATGAAATACTGCTTTGACTAAATTGTGGCTTGAATTTTTCCAATTTGAAGAGCAAGCACTAAGCATGCTGAATGTATTTATGGGTAAGGATGTATGCGAGGCATTTAGTGCATAGCTAAATCCTGCATGTTTGTGCACTTACCAGTCAGATGGCCATTAGAATATTTCACCCAAGAAAGCCATTGAGAAGGGTTCATATTTACAGTAATGTGAGGGCAGGAAGAAATAGCTAAGAAGCATAATCAATATAACAATAATTAATAGATTACAGAGTTTGTGCTTTTAAATTTATAGTTTTGAAATGAGAAAACAATGTTTCATATCCACATCAGTGCATTTCATGGCTTTAAAGTAGCTTTTGTTGAGATGATTTTTAATTAAAATTAGATGTTGAGATCTGCAGCATAGGATGTAATAGCTGAACAAGACATTTTTAAGTATGTTTACCTCCTATATCAGGTTTACTAGTCAGATATCTTGGTATTGGTAGTTATGGATTGGTACAGTGTAGTCAGCACTTTAAACTTCTCTCAAGTAGGCCACGTAGTAACTTAGAAATCAGGGTTGTTATTCTAAATATATGGCATATTTAAGTCACACAATAGGTTCTTCTTTTGGTTTCAGTGTTGTGTGCTATCAAGATTTTTCTCGGCACTGACAGGAATTAGATGAAAAACAGAAAGTAGGCCACAAAAAAATATAGTCAGTGGGACTTTAGGCTATTTAAAAATTCACCGGGAGGAAATGAAAAACACACTTAACACTTCTGTGGCTACTGTCTCCATACAGGGTCTTTGCAGGGGTTTACAATATCCTGTTTCTCAGTGCCAATAGTTTTTTACATTATAATTTCCTAAAAACTACTTTGATTCTTATGTACTTTCTTATTATCCTTTCACCTGAAAGGAAAAATGAGGAAAAGCTCTGGTTATTTCATTTTAGATGTTGTCATGCATTATTTTTTTGATTGGTTTTTAGTTTTCCTTTAGCTACTTGGTAAAGAGGGAGGAGATAACATCCTTGATTCTAAGACTCTTAAAATTAACCACCTGTGATCGCTTTGAGGACCGATCTCCAGTTTGATTAAAATTGATGGTTTAATAAAATAAACAAAATATGTAGACTTATGGTGTATATCTGCGAGGGTAACTAATTTCTTCCGATTTACTAATTTCTTCCGATTACTATTGTAGGGATCAGTAATATTATAGAGTGATCTTTCATTTCTGTGGCTCTGGCTCTGAAGGGCCAAAAAAGAGGGCATGGAGGGCTTTCTGGAAGGAATCAAACTCTGAGTCATGATAGATATGAGTCATAATATCCTCATATCTAATATACTTTTATGAATAATTGTCTCTGCCCACTACTTGTAACTTTCTTCTTTCTCTACTTCTTAAGAAATGCCATTAGAAGTAATGTAACAAAGACATTATTAGAAGACTAGCCTTGAATATATTTTAATTATATAAAAAGTTAATCATTGACCAACAGTAGTACTTTATTAGTAGTAATGTTACTTGGGCAATATCTTGCAGCTGATCATAGCCTATAAGGGACGGGACACCATGATTGAGAAATGATACTTTAGATTTTAACATTGAGGGTTGGTCTCCTTTTTTAAAAAAGCGATATCAGTGCGTGTGTGTGTGTGTGTGTGTGTGTGTGTGTGTGTGTGTGTATCTTGTATCATTTTAAAAGTATAAAGTCTTGTTTCAGATTCAACACTTACTGAATTCCTTCTACATGAAAAATGGCGTGTTTGGCTCAATGGATGATTTGTGAAGAAGATAAGATCTTAGTCTTTCTAGGGGGAGAAGAGGGGTTTGCAAAGTTGGATAAAGACAGAAGGATTGCCGGGGATGTCAGTCCTGGAGCTAAAGAACAAATATCAGTAGAGATGGAAGAAGAAATTGACCCATTCTCTTCCTGTTTTCTCTCCCATTTCCTTTTCCCTTTGCCACTGCGAATCATTTCACAAGATTCTACTCATTGGAAAAAATGAGGCATGGATCTGGGCTGTAGTATTACAGAATGAAGAGTCCATGGCTATTCTTAGATACCATTTTATGATAAATTAGGTATATTTTTAAGTTGAAAAGTACAATGAAGATTATAATAGCTGTAAAATAGTTTATGACTAGAGATTTGTTTATTGCCCCTGAAGGCTAACGATGTCCTTGTGGTCTTTGTGATTTTTTTCTTCTTTTAAATATGTTTTCTTGGCTATCAATAGGCATACTTGTCTAATGAATAATAAGAAATCTTTAAGGAACATTTTCTGTAATATAAGAAGTCTCAAATAATTTCTGGTACAATTGTAATACAGTTCTAATTACAATTCTGAAACCCAGATTATGAGGTATAAATATTTTAAAATAGCTTCATTGAGATAGTCACATATCATAAAATTTACCCTTTAAATTATATAATTAAATAATTTTTGGTTTATTTACATAGTTGTGCAACTATCACCACTATTCACTTTTAACCATTTTAATTAACTTGATAGCAGTCATTTCTATCTCCCCCCAGACCTTGGCAACTGTTATATACTGTCTCCATGGATTTGCTTGTTCTGGATATTTCATATAAATATAATCATACAATATGTGGGCTCTTTCACTTATCATAATATTTTCAAGGCTCACCAATGCTATAGCATATATCAATACTTTATCCTGTTTTTATTTTATCAAATAATATTTTCTCATATGGCTATATTGCCTTTTGTTTATCTATTCTTTGGTTGATGGACATTTGTGTATTTCTTTTTTTTCCTGCTAAAGATAATGCTATGAACATTTGTGTGTAAATTTTTATGTGGACATAATCTTTCAGTTCCTTTGGATATATACTAAGCAGTACAATTGCTGGATCAGATGATAATTCTAAGTTTAACATTTTGAGGGACCACCAAAATGTCTACTAAAGCAGCCACACCATTTTGTATTCCCTCCAGCAACATATGAGGGTTCCACTTTTTCCACATTCTTGCCAGCATTTGTCATTTTTTCTTTGTTTTTTTTCTGTTATAGTCATATATCCTAGTAGATGTGAATTACTATGTTATTATGGTTTTGATTTGTATTTCTCTAATGACTAAGGATATTGAGTATCTTTCCTTATTGACTATTTGTATATATTCTTTGGAAAAATGTCTATTCAAATTCTTTGCCCATTTTTAGTTGGGTTATTTTCTTGTTATTTTTGAGTTATGAGTTCCTTCAATTTTCTAGACACAAGACTCTTTTTAAGTATATGGTTTACAAATATTTTCTTCTGTGGATTGTTTTTTCACTTTCTTGATGGTATCCTTTAAAGCACAAGGTTTTACATTTTCATGAAGTTCAATTTATCTATTTTTTTTGGTAATTTGTATATTTTGTGTCATATCTAAGAAATTGTTTTCTATTTGAATATCATGAAGATTTAGTTCTAAGTTTTCTCCTGAGAGTTTTAACCTTCATACTTAGGGATCTATTTTGTGTTAATTTTTGTATATAGTATGAAGTAGGGGGTCCAACTTCATTCTTTTGCAGGTGGATGGTGTACTGTTGTGTTAAAAATCTCACGCGACATAAATCTCATTTCAAATCGATATGTAACCAAAATACCTTTTTACCATTCTTCTTCTTCTTCTTCTTCTTTTTTTTTTTTTACCAAAGAACAATTTAAAAATGTCTGGTATTTCAAAAACATAAATTATATTGTATATTATATGAAACTATAATAGGGGTATTATGAAAATTTTTAGTAGCAATGCATAACAGCTTTTATTGTAGTTGAGCTTATAAGCACCTTTAAAAAATTAACACCCGTGTGATACTTATAAGCCCTTTTAAGAAATTAATACCCTTGTGAAATAGAACAGTTAGCTTATTTGTCTATGTAGTGAACAATTTTTTACATATTTATCTTTGATTAAAAATTGCTATGACTCTTATCTATGTTTATTTTCAAAACATGAGAATTTCATTAATATACTAACAATACGATACTATATTCACATTTAATTTGTCTACTAAGCTTTAATGTTAATGCAATTAAGGTCAGAATTCACTGTGAGATACAAATTATACTTCTTTTATTTAAATTTATTCTGGTTCACTTCTTAAATATCTCATGCAGAACATAAACATTCCTTGATATGAATGTCATCTAAAGCTGTAAGAAACAAACCCTCCTGCTATAGGTTACTGTGCTCTTTTTTAAAAACAAAACAAAACACTATTTTCCAGTAGATTAAAGTCCTGCCATTATAAATAGGTAGAGCCTCTCTTAAAGCAGGTAGACATTCTCAGGGTCAATTATCTGAAGAAAGATTCAGACATGAACTTCAACCCTAAAAGTGGGAGTAACTACATAGGAAAAGAAACTTCATGTTTTCTCTAATACTTCTCTTGGGTTTAGATATTAGGTTGCTAAATTTAATTAAGCATTTTGGGCAGATTAGGAGCTGAGTAGGAAGGCATAGATGTACTGAACTCTAAAATGAAAACGGGTAAATTAGTTACTAGATTATCTAGTTCCATGAAATATTCTATGTTGATTTCCTTTGTGTTATATCCAAATATTTACCTTATATATGTATTACAGCCTTACCTTGTCTCTACACTGGAGAATTAAGAGAATGGCCATTTACTTTTGCTTGAACCAGAGTATTCAATTAAGAGCAGTGCCAATATTCTCCCTCCTGAAACTATCATTAATGAGATACCCCAAAGGGAGATGAACCTCAGGAGACGTGAGTAAGGCTGTAAGAAGCCTGCTGGCTTTGCAGTGAAAACTTTGGAAGATCTTGGTTTTATTTTCTTAAGGAATATGATAGTTTTTCTCTCCAAAGGTAATTTTTTGTTTTATGATATCAAAAAATATTTTATTTTCAAGTAAATGGCCAGGGGAGAGTGCAATTTTGTGAGAAGACTTTTGCTTCACTTTTCTAACTTTGTTTACTTGGGTCCCCAAACTTCAGAACAAGATAGAATTTTTAACATCAGCATTATAGCAGGCTGATGTTCTTATTGCCTTAATCTATATGCACATTTAACATCCAGAAACACACATACCTCTCTCTGTTTCTCTCACTCTCCACATTAACCCAGGTGTACAGGTGATATACAAATGAATGAAACAGATGAATCCTGCTATTTCTTTATCTCCAGTGTCAGACATATTGCCTGATACCTCGTGGGTTTGCTCCATCAATGATGGTTAGAATAAGTGATTATTTTGAAAATAATGATGATCTTTTTCTTAATGCTCTTAATTTAGATCTTTCCAACCTAATCTTGAGAGTAGAGCTCTAAGTAAAAATAACCCCTTTAGTAGTAGTTTTTGATGATGTTATTATAATGTTAAAAATGAAATATATAAAAATCTGGATTTTGATTTTTCTAAGTATTCCGCTTTAATAGGAAGCATAAAAAATCTCTATCTTTTATGTCCTCCTCCACATTATAGAAGAATCTTCTGGTACAAGTTAAAGCCAGCTGATTGTATTGTCCTTTGGCTTGCACTGGCCAAGATGTCCCCAGTCCTATTGATTTAGATGGGCTGGTTTTGTATGATTCTGTTGAAAGGCCACTCATTGCCTCTATGTTCTCATTGTCTTTCTTTGACAATTGCTGATAATTGCATATTTTAAAAATAATTTCATTTTTTTGTTTGTTTGTTTTTTTACTGATAAAGACAACAGTGTAAGTATGTGAACTTTGGAATTAGATGAAGATTGGAATCTTAGCTGTAGTTTTTCTGCACCTCAGAGTTTTTGTTTGTTGACTTGTTTTGTTTTTGGTAGTAGAAAAGAGAATATATAAATAAAGTACCTAACAATGCCTAGCACACAGACGTTTATTTATTAGTTCCTTCCTTCCTATTTCCTAGTCAGATATGTTAATTTCTTTCCTACATATTCTGATGGCTGACCAATGATACAATTATTGTTTTTATTAATTAATATAATATTTTAAACTTTTACCTAATGCTATAGGATACATAAATAAATTTTTACAAAGCGTCTAAGTAAAGCTTGAAGGGAGGCCTAGTAGAAGCCATGTTCTCACTAAGCCTCCTTTTGTACTAAGCGCCTAACCAGTTCTTTTCTTCTAAGCCTTCAGGGCCTAAAGGAGCCTAGAGCATTTTGCATTTTGCCCACAGTAGAATTGGCTGCAGACAGACAGTTTTGAAGTCCTTATATTGTTCTTAAGGTAAAGAACATTGTCAAGTATATGTGCTAGAATATTACAAAGTATGCCTTTCCTGTATATCTTTTAGAGTTGAGTCTTAGTCATCTGTATATACAAAATTGAGTATTTGAAAATATTTTATAATTTTTAAAAATTTGTATATTTTTCTTATTGTCACTAATTGCTTATGTCTAACAATAAATACTTGAAAAACTTAGAGGTAAATTTTATGGGTCATTCCCATATTCTGATGCTTTTTGCCCTAGTTATAAATGAATGAAGCATGTTTTAAAGCAATCTTCTCCCATTATTGTTCTGCTATCTAGGAGGTTCAATGCCCAACTCTTCTTTTATTTCTTAGGATTTAAAAATCCCATTTGCAGCTTTGAACTCTTTGTTTTGCTACTGGGCTTTTTATTTCTTTTCATGACTTTGCACCCTCGCCCCCGCACTCCCCCCACCATTGAAAATTTAAGTCATAGTTTTGCTATTATCAGTGCTGCATACACCCTGAACACTGTAAATAACTTATTCTGTCAATTTTGTATTATTCATGTAAATTGTAGCTCTTTTCTTTTTCTTTACCTGGCTTATTTAGGCTCTGTCATTTATTCATTCATTCACCAATTTATTTATTTGTTTGTTTATTTGTTTAAAAAAGAAAATAACCTAGATATTTAAAGTGTCTCTTGAATTTTCCTCTTTCAAGACCCTTATAGGAAATGTTCTTCCTCATAAATGAGATTCCTGTCTTTGGTGGGAAAACGGTTGTACTCAATGAGCACACTTCCCACTCCCGGCTTCAGGAGACTGGGGCTGCTTCTAATACTTGGCACCACTGGGCTTGTGATGGCTACTTATTACCTGGGAGTGACAACGAATAATAGACTTCTCTTTTCCTTGACAATACCATTAGAAAATTCAAAATTTAAATGTTCTGTAAAAATACAGTTTTAGAGTACCTAGCAAATGAAGATGACCTGATTCAAAATGTCCATCAACTAATTATATATAATTAATTTCCTATCAGGTATTTAATATGATATCATGACCAATTAAGTTTCATTTAAGGTGACTTTATACTTCCTCTGATATTTACTTACTTTATTTAGTTAGAATTATATAGTAGTGGGATTTCTTTCCAGGAAAGGCTGTGGCCGAGGAAAAAATATTTTTAAGAGCACTGTAGACTGTAGGTGGTTGTATCTACTACTAAGAAGAGAAGGCCTGGGTACATAAAAGCATGCTGGCATGATCAGTGTATGGACAATAACTAGAAACTTAGGAGTGAGTGAAGGTACAGAGGAGAGAAGGAGTGATAAGAGAAGACAGGGCCCTTACAGACTCCAAAATTTAATGAAATAATAAGCCAGTCAGGCATTTTTATTCACAACAGAATCCACTGACTTATTCCTTAAAATTTGAATATCAGTATGAGAAGTGGACTGTAGATTCTACAGCTTCATAATTAATAGATTTTTTTTTTTCGTTTCAGTCAAGTTTGAACTCAATAAAGAAGATACACTTAAAGAAAGAGGATACATTAGGATACCCTGTTCTTTTGATTATTGTTTTTGATTTTATGTGTATAGTTTTAAATCTGTTGTTGGTCTATTTAAGTAGCAGTATTGAAAAAAAGGCAGAAGACTTTCATTGTTATTTTACTTGATGAATTGATGTTGGTTCTTAAACTAAGAATTAGTTATCTTGTATGGAAAGAAACTCAGGTGAATGTTTTGCATTACTGGAATTTAGAGGGCACAGTCCTAAATTAGAAATTAAAGTTTTTACTTCAAAATGTAGCTTTCCATATAAGTAGTCCTGTCTTATGAACTTTGTGTATTTAATTGACTTCACTTAGAAGGTAAGTTTTATATGATAGATTTAATTAGATTTTTTAAAATTGACAAAACCTTGCATAGTCTTCCACATCATTATCATTAAAGAATTATAATTTGTGTCAAAGAGTTGACTTTCCAATCATTAGCATACGACAAAGTCTTATACCTTTTCTTTTATATATATATAAATCATACTATCATATATAAATCATAAATCATAAATCATATATATATATATCATACTATCTGGTGGTTCTGATTCAGTCGTAGGTATTATATATACACTATGCTGGAATTAGGGGACAAGGAACACAATTTACTCCTGGCTCCCGCTGAGCACCTGCCCTTCGGTTAATCCTGTGTCCAGTGGTGAAGATTAAGACCAAATATGGATGTAGATCTCATTTTTGGAGTATAATTAGGAAGTATTATTTTTATCAAAGTAGGTAACCTTTCCTATCACTCTCTGAATTTCCAGTTCTATTTGGGTATAGTCAGCGGAAATGATGTTAGGATCTATTCAGTCCAAGTCTTCCTTTAACTACAGCTCTGATACGTTGATCTGCCTTTCTAAACTCTGGTTTGTGTAAGTTCACTTGTCTGATGTAAAATTTAACAAATGTCTGTTAATTGACATTCTCTCATATCTCAAGTTCTCTTTATACTGTGAATCAGCATAATTCACTAACAAGAATATCTTTTTATGAAATTGTTTCAACTTATTGAGAACTTAAAATTTGCATAAGCTGTCAATATATCTTGAATCACTTTAGAAAATTTCACTTTAGTCCTTGATTGAAAAATATCTCTAGAAGGGATTGATTTGGTTTTGCATAACAAAATTTTATTCAGTAAATGTTTAGTGAGGTAAGAGTCTGACACTTCTGCTTATTATATACGTAAAGTCTGATCTATGACTTTTAAATTTTACTTTGCTAATTATTCTTCAATAAAATATATGAAGTATGGACTTTTGTGCTGATAAAAAATACTTCTGCCTGCTTTACCCCTCTTCACAACTAGATGTAATCTCTCAAATGTACCACCATATGTTTAGACTTCAAACATACTTATCTTACTCTTGTAATACAGCCATTTGTGCCTATTAAATTGTAAGTCCCAATAAGAGCCAGGACTCTGGCTAACTCATTATCAAATGTTCAATACCTAGAGGACAGTCTTACAGCTAGTAGATGCTCAGGAGATATTTAATATTTGAATTGATTGAATTATTTAGTTTTAATACCTCTTGCATGTATAATCAGAACCTGGAGAAGATTGGATACTATAAGGAAGAGATATAATAATAGTAGCATCCTCTTTGTATTTTGAAACTACACTCAATTAACAGTATTACTGCAGCAATTAATTCCTAATTTACACATCCAATGAAACTTCAGGTTAGTCTAGAACCATGTTATAGCATGGGTCATATCCATTATGTATTATATCAGTTAATTCAAACTTAGACTTTTAGGGTTGGAAGGGTCCTGAAATGTCATCCATCTCAACCTTCCATCCAGTGATTGAGTTCCTTCTGTAGTAGTGGTTCTCAGCCTTGGCCACCTATTTGAATGGCTCAAGGAGCTTTAAAAATCCCA
Organism: Eonycteris spelaea; assembly: GCA_003508835.1. Lineage (NCBI taxonomy): Eukaryota > Metazoa > Chordata > Mammalia > Chiroptera > Pteropodidae > Eonycteris > Eonycteris spelaea. Next base: position 1,443,826 of record PUFA01000067.1, on the reverse strand, counting down.
GTGCTCAAGCCTCACTTCCATCTAATTGTATAAACTAAAGGTAATTCCAATGTGTAGTTAAGGTTCGGGCCCATTTTTCTATAAAATCCCTACCAAATATTTTTCTAGTCTGATTGAACTCCTCTGGAGATAAGCACCTAACTACCAAACTTAAATCTTGTGACTATTCCATTTATTCAAGTAGCGACTTCTATAAGAATATTTAAATTATATACTAATTAATTACATAACATAAATCAAGCTTACCAATTTAATACTTAACTGTTGATAAACACTAAAGAGGGAGTGACATTTAAATTTGAGTTATCTTCTTTGAAGTAGTATTGCAGCACTTTTGAATGAGATTCAAAAAGCTGATCATAAAAATTACTTAAATCATTTACAAATTCATTTTTAGCAGTAATCAAGTTACTCGCTGTGACTCGGATGAACATTCTGCTCTGTTTTAGAGTATTATGATAATTTTAATCATGTTAATTTTTCATACTTGGGGAAAGAGAGAAATGATGGGCAGATTATCTTTTGTATTTACCTGCGTATACCTTGCTAATTTAATACTTAGAATTGTAAGTTAGGTAGGCCTTTTTGGAAATGTGCTATCTTCTTTGGATGGTTATGTACCAAATAGGAAACTTCAAATATATTGAAAGGGGAATGGCAAAGATTTGGTTTTGTAAATCTGTTTGATTTTAGGAAGAATTTTTAGAGAAAGCTGTATGTGACCGCCCAGAGAAACTCACACGCGTGTATTCTTGCTTAAGAACTTACTATCCTGAGGCCATTTACCTATATGTTAACTCATCTGAGTACTTTTGCATTTTCTTTAGGAGAATCTTGGTACTAAAAGTCAGTATCTAATATCACTATTAAATATTCAAGTAGTCTAGAGTCAGTCAAACCTGGATTTGAGTCTCATCTCCATCTCCCCTCACTGTGTGGCTTAGGGTAAATTATTATTTTATCTCAGCCTCAGTCTCTCTATTTGTAGAGATAATAGCACATATCTTGTAAGGATGTTGTGAGGATTAATGGTAATAATGCACATTAAAAATAATAGTAATAAAGTCTCACAATAGCCCCTGGGTTATAGGAAGTACTCCTTAACTTAAATATTTTATTCCACTTCATTGAGGTTTGACTGACATGTAAAACCCTTTACATATTTAATGTATACAACTGAATGATTTGGGGATAATTATATACCTGTTATCATCACCATTAAGGTCATAGACATATCCATCACTTCCCAAACTTTCCTCTAGCCATAATGATGACAATGATGATGATGATGATGATGATTGGTGAGAACACCTAACATAAAATCTACCCTCTAAGAAAATTTTAATAGGATATTGTTAGCTGTAGGCACTAGACTGTATAGTAGAACTCAGAACTTATTTACTTGCATGATTGAAACTTTGTGCCTTTTGGCCATCATCATTCCCCTCCCTATCCTCTGACAATGACCATTCTATTCTCTGCTTCTATGAGTTTGACTATTTTAAATTCCACATATAAGTGATATCATATAGTATTTGTCTTTCTCTGTTGGACTTATTTCATTTAGCATAATGTTCTCCAGGTTCATCCATGTTGTTACAAAGGATAGGATTTCTTTTTTTTTTAAGGCTGAACAATATTCTGTTGTACATATACACTACATTTTCTTATGCATTCGTCCCTTGATGGATATTTAGACTGTTTCCATATCTTGGCTATTGTGAATAATGCTGCAATGAACATGGGAGTACAGGCATTTCTTTGAAATCTCAATTTCAGTTCCAGAAGTGGGATTGCTGGATCATATGGTAGTTCTATTTTTAATTTTTTGTGGAACTTCCAGACTGTTTTCTGTATCAATTTATGTTCCCACCACCTGTGTTACCAGGGTTCCTTTTTCTCCAAATGGCCAACACTTATTATTTTTTAAAAGTAATAGCCATTCTAACTGGTGTGAGGTGATATCTCATTGTGGTTTTGATTTTCACTTCCCTGATGATTAGTGTTGTTGAGCTCCCTTTCATATACTTATTGGCCTTTTGTATATCATCGGTGTTACCTAAGAAGATTACAATAGTTGTAAATAAGCTCTTTTAAGACAGTAGCAGGACAATATTCTCAGTCTAGTTCTGTAGAGAACATCATCTTTATCTTTATAAAGAACAACTCGCAGACACCATCTTGGATTGTGGTTCACCAAACTGAGTTTCCTATTGAGAGTCTTAATGCTACAGCTCTTGAGTGAGGATGGGTCTCTTTAAGGCCATAGAGCACAGGGAATGGTTGAGGTCCTTGGGGTTCCTCTGGGTACCAGGAAAACTAATTTTTATAGATGATACTCTTTGGTCGGCTAAGACCCTCCTAGCATCAATTTATTGCTAGGCTTCTTGTCTGCTACATGTAGAATAGTCAGATAAAATAAAGAACACTCATTTAAATTTGAGTTTCAGATAAATAACTATTTTTTTTTAGTATGCCCCAAGTAGTGCATATTTATACTAAAAGTTATTTTATTATTTACCTGAAATTCAAATTCAACTGGGTATCCTATAGGTTTCTTGATTTTATTTTTTTCTAAATTGGGCAATCCTGCCTATATGCTATGTAAGAATATTTTGGGTTAGATGTTAAGCAGCTTTTATCCTAAACTATAATGGTAGTATTTCTGAATGAAGTAGAGAAACCTACTACTTAAATTAGTGAAAAAGCTAAATTATATCATTAAAATGGCTTCATTTGTTGAAATATTATAAGTATAATTGTTACAGTTAATACTAATAAATAAAATTAGACAATGATGACACAAATAGAAGAATGTCTTTCCATTGCTCTAATCCCAAGAATGTAAATGAATTTGAATCTAAGGTTCTTCCAGCTACATACATACAGCATATTAAAGTGTATGATAGTATTTTGAGAAAGTCTGAGGTTAGAATGGGCTGAATAATGATTTTTCATACTTTATTCCTACTTTATTTGCACATTTAAAATGTTATGTACAGACATTTTATTTACATATATTTTAATGTAGCAGTTCCTGATCACACCAAAACATATTGAATTCTTCCTTCTGTAAACTTTTAAAGCACTTACTTTGGTATTCATTCACTCATTCATTCATTCAACATGGCTAAACATCTTCCATGTGTGAAGAATATTTCTTGGTGCTGGGCTATAAAAAAAAGCAGCATCAATGCCCATGTAAACACACAGTATAGCTCTGGAAAAAGAGAGGTAATATTGACATTATAATGCAATGACAAGTGTTATATAACAATGGAATGAATTGCTTCTTGATTTGCAAAAGTAGCTTCATGAAGGCTTCACTAGATAGGTGACACTGAAATTGGTTTTTCAAGGATGAATAAAAGTTTGTTGGACAAAAAGAGAGTTAAGACCATTAGAGGTGTAGGGGGAAGGAGAAAGAGTGAGAGAGAGAGAGGGAGAGAATGAATGAATTGAACATCCATCCCCAACAACCCAGCCAATGAAAGAACCTGACGTAACTTGTTAATTGTAAGAAGATGGCAAGGGGAGAGAGTATTCTGGAAATAGAGTAGTATGTGTGAAGTTGGCAATTAAGTTTGAAGATGGGCAAAATAAACTGATAAAGAGCAGATCGTATCAGGTTATGAATTTTGATCTTATCGTCTAGTTGACAGGGAATTACCCAATGTTTTAAGTTAATAAGACCTATTTGGTTGTCTCAGGAGTATATCAGGATGTGGAGGGACAGGTGGCCAGTTGCAGTAGTTTATGGTGATGACATGAGACATAGGAATAGAGTAGGAGCTGAGAAATCTCGAGTGGGAAACATTTCTAAGAATTATTAGAATTTGGACAATTTTTCTGGATTTTTATTTTTAAATTTTATTATTTATTCTTGGTGTAGGGGCAGGAAGGTTTGAGGATAAAAGACAGGGATAAGTCCTGTGTGAGTGTATTTGCGTGTTATTTCCCCAGGCCGTAAGGTCATTAGAGACATGGACACTCTCTTAACACTTCTATTTAAATGATGCTTAATAAATTCTTGTTACATTTAAACAAGAAACACAAGATGTGCAAGATGGGCCATATCTGTATACCTGTAGTTTTATTATTTGAAAAACCTAGTGGGTATTATAGGAATAACTGAGGTTGCATAGTGGAAAATTCATTCTTTACCCAATTCCATTCAATAAAATAATCCAGGTATCTGGTAACATAATGATCTCATTAAAATTAATCTTTGCATTTACTGTCTTCTGCCTTATAATTGTTACCATTTACTTTAAAATGTAATTGTGTATAAGCCTTTTAAATTTTTGATGTGTTAATACAATTGTTCTTCCCTTCTTATGGTTAAACTTCTGCTAGGGAAGTCTGAGAAATACCAAATTGTGGACTTTGAATTCTGGCTGTAGTTTTATAGCTCAATGCTTAAATCATAAATCCTGAGACAAAGAAGCAACGAGCAGTGATGCTAATAGAAGGGCTTTCATATCTATATTACTTTATATAAAAAACAATATACTTAAATATTCTTATACTTTACTTTTCTGTGTAATTTCTTTTTTTGTTGGTTTGTTTTTTACTTAGATGACATCTACTGTTATTTAATTGTAAGTTTAGTTCTACATGGGTACATTAAGGTACCATGTTGATGAGGTCTTGTGTGAGGTCCTCAAACACCCAGACTCTAAGGCAGCAATGCTTAACCTTGAACAGGTAAAGAGCTACACAGCTACAGAACAGGGAGAGATGCGACCTTGTAACATCTCATTTGTTAATGTCTTTTGCAAGATACTGTGTCACCATGACTCAGCACCACTCACACATTGATTCTGCAGCGTAGAGAACATACAGAAGAGCAAAGCTTGCCTGTGAGATCCAGATGAGTTTGAGACACAGCACCTGCATTCTCAACTGTGTATCTTTCATTTCCCTGTATCTTTGGCTGCAATGGGGGAAGCAGAATGGATCTGGGCAATTTATTTTCTCACTTCTGCTAAGGAGAAGGGGGAGCAGAAAAATGCATGCTGTTCTACTTTTTCCATGCTGCAGTGGACATGTTGGTTATTGCCAGGAGCCTTTCAGTGAAGGACGGTGACAGAAGAACACCAAAGTGTCTAGAGCCTCCATGTAGCTGAAAAGCCACTTTCTAATGACACCAGCACTCCGGTGTTAGGTTGTGTGACCTGGGCACAGACAGAACAGTTAGACCAGTGATTACGTGGTTTACATTACAAAGACACACATGACTAATTTTTAATGAGGAAACGGATGAGTTATACTAGTTTGGTGATTGAGAACTCACAATACATTCTTGATAAAAAATCTCTTGGACAAATCTTGTGAAACAGCATAATAATTATTGGCACACAAATGGCTGAATTCTCTTAAAGAAAATAATCTCCTCATCGTCGCTTACTCATAATTATTTAGGTCCAGAGGATCTAATTGTACTTCAGCTTTTTATGTTATTGAGTTTAGAGATGACAGAGGTTAATCACTTTTTACATAGTTCTCTTAGTGAGACAAAAGTCCTGAAAGGTGACATTTATGGGCCTTTCATATGAACATTAAAAAAGTTAATTGCATTTTCTTTACAAGTGGAGAAATAATGACTAATTTAGAGTAATTCTGAAGTGAAGTCATTGTATTTACTGTCAGGATTGGTAAATCTTTTAAACAATAATTATTTGTCATGCATGTATTTTGTATCTTAAGTAGAAAACATGATATTTTTGCTGGAACTATGAAATAAGCTCAATACATTAGTTTACGAGGACTTCTGAGGCTTTGAATGTTGGGGAGAGACGTTTTGATGGGAGGAAAAAGACCTCTGAATCTCCCCTGATCACAGTTAAGAAGAAAGAAGTAAAAATAACCTGATGTTTATTACCTCATTTGTATATGGTAAATTTTTAAAATGTATTTCATTTCTTTTAATTTTGAAAGCAATTTTGCGAGATAATTTTTTTTTCTTTCTTTTTTTTGGCTGAAGAGGAAGCAAACTCAGAGTTGAGAAGGTAGTGAAGAACTGACATGATAAAACACCTACCAAGTGTTAGATACTGTGTTAGAATCTTAACAAGTATTTTCTCATTTAATTCTCAAAATCGATTTCATTCTTTTGGGTATATAAATTAAGAGGAGTGTAGATTAGATTGTGGTATCAAACAGACCCCAGATATAAATGGCTTAATAATCTACAGGTTTATTTTTTGCTACACCCAATTCACTCTGGTGCCAGGTGACTTTTCAAGGCAGTTCTTCCTCGTGGTACTTGGCATTCGAGGCTGAGGGAAGCACCGCCGCCCGCACTGCCCTGAGCAAGGGGTTCCTTGCTTATCGTGGCAGGGGGAGATTGACGGGAAACTCATACATGGGTTTTTAAGGCCTCAGTCTGGAAGTTTTACACATTACTTTCTTTTATAGCCTATTGGCTAGAGCTAGTTACATGATCCCACCTCACTGTAAGGAGGATGGGAAATATAAAGAAACAAAATGGATATTACTGAGTCTGTCACAATATTGTAAACTCGTTTTAAAAATAAGAAGACTGATCATGTTCCCCAATTATACATTTAAAGATTGGTAGACGTAAGTCTTGAAACTTGATCTCACTCAGTCTAAGGAACATTTTTATACTCTCTACCTTCACAAGTACTGAGTATTTTGGTTATGTGTGGGTTACATGTGGGTATCTCTTACTCAACCTCCAAGGTGGACATGGTGAACCTTGCCTCCTGGTAGCCATGTTTCGTCCTCCCTCAGTGAATACAGCTGAACTGTGTAACAAAAATGGTACTGCAGAAGTGACAAAGTATGACTTTTGAGACTAGATCCTAAAAGACAGTGGTTCCCTCCTTGTTATGAACTCTCAGATCACGTGTTCTGGGGGAAGCCAGTTGCCATAATGCGAGGACACTAAGGCAGCTTATAGGAACTCCCATATGGTCAGAAAGTGAGGCCTCCTCCTAATACCCAGAACCAATTGGCCATCCATGAGAGTGAACCATTGTGAAAATGGATGTGTCAGCCCATCAGCCTCCAGATGACTGAGCCCAGACCAAAATCTTGAAAGCAAGCCCATGAGAGACCTGAGCTAGAACTACTCCCAGATAGACGCTCCCAGATAATTCTTGACCCACAGAAACTGTGTGAGATGACAAAGTTTGGTGTTGTTTTAAGTTGGTCAGTTTTGGGAGTGATTTGTTATGCAGCAATAGATAATAATAGACCTTTTTAGATCACTTCCTTTCATTGTATTTTCCCCTCAACTCTGTGATTCTTCCTACTTATGACTGAATTTTTAAATTAGCTGAATTATGAAGTTGTCCATTTCATACTAATTGGCACATAATAGTATGTTAGGAAGTTTTAATTGGATATCTTATTATTTAATACAGTAGTTCTAAGCATATTTGGTGTAAAGGTCTGTACTGAAACATGATATACTATGCTAGTTCAGAAGAGAGAATTTTTGCCATTTATTTTCCAACAAACCTGTATTTTTCTGCTTTATTACTATTTGAGATTATTTTATACTTTAAATCACATTGTGAAGTTTTGAGAAAGAATAAGCTAAGGATATTTTTATCAACCGTTTATTATAGGGAATAAGACAGAATATAGAAGTAACAGCTTGCTTCTTGGCTAGTTGTTTTCAGTGTTTCAGTCAGTAATGTATTGCTTGGGTGGAAAGAAGATAGGATTTGTAAAAAGCAGAATCTATAACAAGTGTTGCTGAGAATAGAGAGAAAGGGAACCCTCATACACTGTTGATGGGATTGCAAATTGGTACAGCTGCTATGGAAAATGGCCTGGACGTTCCTCAAAAAATTAAAAAATGGATCTACCTTTTGATCCAGAAATGGCACTTCTGGGTATTTATCCAAAGAATACCAAAACAATAATTTGTAAAGATCTATACATCTCTGTGTTCATGGCAGCACTATTTATAATAGCTAAGATATGGAAGGAACTTAAAGGCCCATCAACAGATGATTGGATAAAGAAATTATGGTTCATTTATAGAATGGAATATTATTCAGCCATTAAAAAAATGAAATCTTACCATTTGCAAAAGACATGGATGGACCTAGAGGTTATTATGCTGAGTGAAATAAGTCAGATAGAGAAAGATAAATACCATATGATTTCACTTATATGCAGAATCTAAGGGAAAAAGAAGAACAAACTAATTGAAAACAGACTCACAAATATAGAGGACAATCTGGTGATAGCCAGAGGGGAGAGTCTGGGGGCCTGAGAAAGAGGGGTGAAGGGTTAAAGAAGTACAAATTAGTAATTGATAGATGGTCATGGGGATGGGGAGCATGACATAGGGAATGGAGTCAGCAATAATGTAGTGACTGTGTAGAATCAGAGGGAAGATAATCAGGTGGATCTTTCATAAACTATATAAGTGTCTAACCAATGTACTGTATACTTGAAACTAATTTAAAAAAAAGCGGAATCCAACAGTGGAGGGCAGAAAACCATGTATGAGCCTTATTATTCTGGCAGAACTGATGAACCAAATTGTTCACCAAATCTAAATATGTATCACATATGAATCATAGATTTAGTTATGCCCTGGACACCACACAATAGATTATGTGATTATATATTGTTGATACTTAGATTATTAATCAAGGAACATGTTATACTTACAAATATAATGATTTTTCAGAAATATATAACCCCAAATACCAGTATGACATATATTAATATATTGTGCCTTTAAGTTTTTTAGTCACTCATATTTTACTCTTGAATATTCACAATCTTTCAGAAGTGAGCTGTAAGCTGAGGTCCTAGTGTTTCCCATGGTACCAGGGGAGGAAGGTTGGATATGAATCAGCTCTTACCAGTCTAGTGTGTGAACTCTTATAAAAGGCAACTAGATACTATTCTATCTATTCTATTCATTTTTCTTAATATTGCTGTCTCAAACTGTTCTGTTGGATGAGAGATTTTTTTTAACAAGAGCCTTTTCATTGGCTGTTCATTTTCACTCCCCCCATTAGCAGATACTCTGCATATGCTCTAAATTTTCTGTCTTGGTATATTTTGTGCCAGTGGACAAATGCTGGGAGAGAGAACATCATTTAGATCAAATAATGCATTATTGTTGCAAACATGGTTATTTCATAGAAACATAGCCAAGTCCAGAGAGATAAATGAATATATATTAAATTCACATATAAAATATTTTTATGTTTATATGTACAAACATAGATATAGATATTACATACATATATGTTTATTTATTCATATATAATTGCACATATATAACAGTAGTGAAACATTTTGAGGTTCAAACATGAGGACCTGACCAAGATACATGAGTCAATGAGAGATGCATTCAAGAAACATCTAACAGATTTTTGGAGCCAAATGAAAACAGAGACTCAAAGATAACGCCAAGGTTTCTAATTAAAAGACATACTTTAACCTGTACAGGGATGTGTAATTACAAAATTTTGATATACATAAGAAATTTTATTGATAGAATCCAGAGAGGTGGTTATAGCAGGGATTATTATCACTGTTTTGTAAATGAGAAAACATCAGCTCAAAGAATTTTAATTGACTTGCTTAAGTCTTAGAGTTAGTAAGGGAAAAAACTGAAATATGAATCTGAGTGTTCTGTCTTTAGATATGCTTAGGGATCTTACCATTTCCAGAGATTTTTTTTTTTTTTTTTTTTTTTTTTTACCTGGAGTCCATAGATGGCCCTCTGGGATCCATGAAGTGCTAAAATGTCGCACATACTTGAGTATATGTGTGAATATCCCTGGTCGAAGGAACCAGACGTTGAGATTCTCAGAGAGGTCCTGACTCCACAGAATGCAAGAACTTTGTTTCTCCCTGGTTACTGTCTGGCCTCTGTGACCAAAAGGATGATGAAGTAAGAGGGATGGCCCTACTTAATAATTAGATCCTGGGAAAATGCATTTCTAGAATGGAGGCATCTATTGGTGTGAGTAATCCTGAGTGCAGAACAAAGAGAAAATAGCAAGAGTGTTGGAATTCAGTGAATTTTTAAAGGGAAACTTTTACTTGGGGTTGGGCTAGCTCTGGATTCCAGTTAGGAAAAGAGGTCAGACTTAAGAGCTTAGGCCACATAGGTTTTGTGGCTAAGCAAAGGATTTTCGGCTTTCCCACATGCATGGATTTTCTTGCCTCTCCTGGCAATTCTCCCATAAACAGTGAATTTTGCACTCTACTGCGTGCTGATGATCAACTGCAGATGGATCAAATAAGGAAGTTTGGGTAGACTGTGGTTTCTGACCACTGTCAGTGTGCTGCTGTGCATGCTTCCAGTGAGGCGTGAGTGCTTTTTGTTGACAACAAGTTTAGGTTTTGTTATTAAGGGCCCATTTCTGCTACTTTATAGCCTAAAGTCCAACAGATCCATTTATACTCCATAAGTAAAATATTAGGTTAAATTGGCAGTATATAGAAATGTCTATTGAGAAGTCCACCAATTGCCACAATTCCTTTTTTCTTAGTAGTAGTACATAGGAAATAGTCTTAAATGTTAAACAGTGAAGAACTAAAGTGGTGGGACTGAAATCCGAAACTGCATGAACAAATTTAGCCTACAGAAGACTGCTTTGGTTGGAGTTACTGCGAGTTTGCTAGCAACTTTCTAAAGTTGAATTGAATCCACTGTGAAATTTTGACTTGCTATAAAAATTCAAGATTATAAGAACAAATGGGCATGAAAATAGTGTCAGGGTAAAGCATCCTTGGTTGCTCTTAATGTCAAGCATGGTTTAAGCACAACTGTTGTTGATCATTTGAGTGTTTACTAAGGCAATCAGTACTATCACATCAATACAGATGTGCACATTTGTGCTGTTGGCAACTAATTTAAAAAGCTTAGAGTAAAATCCGTGGCACTTACAGCATTTTCCCTGTGATAAAAAAATAGTAATGTAATTTCCTTCAGGTCTAGAGTATCCAAATGATCTAAAATTGTAAAGATGAGATCTGGTGCAGACAAGAAAGTTGAAAGTGTGTTTGGGACTAAAATATTTCATATACAGCTCACCCACAGTCAAGACCTTACTTTAGGAAATGATCCACCCAGTCTCTGGTCAGAATGCTGCAGGGCACTGAGTTCTATTCCTCTGAAAAGTTGAAATATCTTCCTGCTTAATGTTAAGTATGAGAGTGAAGAATCTTTACTATGAATGTGTGGGAGTGGATAAAGAGGAAATAAAACTATTGAAAATGGCAGCAAAACAAATAAAGAGTTCCTGCAACAGCTTCTACAAGCAGATGAGAGAGACATCACTTTAAAAAAAGAAAATATATTTTCTTCAGTTCAAGGAAATGCTTTTTGTTTTTCCTTTTGGAATAACAATAAACATTCATCTCAATGGCAGTATTATGCTTGGGAAAAGGAGTCTTTTGTAACAATTTAGTTGAGATGTTTTTGAACACGTAGTGTTCTAATTTGAGCATGTACAGAACCTACATTTTTATAACTCCTTACAGTTTTTGAGCTCTTTGAACATTTATTGTCTCATGGAATAGGCTGGAGTCCTATTTCTGATTTCCCAGTTGACCTACCATGTGAAATGCAGGAAATTGCTAACCCTCTCCCAGAATCGCTTTCTTTTTCTTACACAATGAAGAAATTAATGTCATCCTCAGCGAGTGGGGTTTTAAATTCATAAGACGATGTTTTCTCTATAAATAGATTAGCAACCACAATAACTGAAGTTCACAATTAGCTGATCTAAATGTTGTCAGCTAACCATTTACTTTGAGTTTTGGAGTATGTTAATTTTACATATGATTAGGAAAGTTTGGTGTGGAATTACATTTCAGTATTTCTGATATTTAAATATTTTTCTTTCACATGTATGTATCTCTTAAAATAACTAATTTTTATTGTATTTTGTGTGATAATAAAGTATTAAAATTAAGTCAACATATGGTAGATTAAAAAGGATTATGCCTTAATAGCTTAGTTTTCTTAACATGCCCATTATTTTTAATTTTTTTCCTATGGAAGATAAATCATTTTGTTTTTCAACCTCAAAAATTAATGTTTTCTGCTTTGATTTAATTATCATGGAAGTTTTATTTTTCTTCAGAATATTGCTAAAGATAACAGTATTATTTTAATTCAGTTTTAAAAATTTTACATTGTGATATAGTTATTTAAAGTTTGACTTTTTCCCTCATACTTGTATAAATGAGTGTCAAAATAAGATCATATCTATTTCTTTTGGCGATTAATAAAGTAGCTGTATTGGTAGCATAGTTTCTGTTCTCAATAAACTCATAATTTGGTGAGGAAGAGAGAATAAATACTTATTGAACATATAAGTACTATGTTAACAAAGTGTCTGTTAACATAGTTTGTCTGGAGTCATGATTAAGTGACCCCATATCATTCTGTTCATATTTCAGTTATCTTGTTGATAATGTTTTATTATAATGAGTAAAGTTTCCATCTCATCTGCTAAATATCTTAAGGCAGAAACATTCTTATTTTTCTCAGTATCTCTAGTTCTTACTTTGCTTTCTGCTCATTAAATATTTATTGAATTTAGTTTGCTGTGAAGAAGTTGGGAGAGCTTATAGAGGAGATAACATTTATGAAATGAAATAATATTCAAAGCAGTCTTTGAAGAATGAGGAGACACAAAAAGGGCAGAATAGAGGTGAGAGAGAAGTTCAGTTCCAGCAAAATCAGTAAGGAATGAGAGTTTGTGAAATGTTCGAAAGGTGATTTAGTGTGAGGGAGTGGCTGGAAATGGTGGTGAAATAGGAAACTCAAGTCTTGACAATCATGGTCATTAATTTAGATTCTTCTAGAAACTGATTGTTTTAGATTAGTTTTTAGAAATAGCGAGAAAGCTGCTAGAAGCAATAACACCAGAAAGCAGACCATAGCACTAGTCCAGATAAGAGAAGAAGCCCTGAACGAAGGCAGTGGCCGTGGAAATGGAGAAGAGGACCCGAATTCAAGAGACAAAGAAGCCTGAAGGAGACTGAGCTGCTGATACCGTTAAACTACCCTGGACTGCTTACACTTGGACTCTTATTTGAGAAATATTTGCTTTAGTCATCTAGAGTTCAAAATAGTAATCAAAGCTAGAGATAAAGGATTGGAAATCAGTTATACTTGAATTCATAGTTAAAACCTTGAGAATAAGATTGCACTGGAAGAAAGTGTAGCGCTAGAAGAGAAGAGAACCAAATGTTGGGGTACATCAGCATTTAGAGGGAAGGCAAATCAAGAGTGGGCAGCAACATGTACAGAGAAAGCATAGTTAGGACTTGGAGGCAGAGAGCATCTCTAGGAGTATATGGCTTTAGGTGTCAGATGCTGCAGAATTTTTGAGAAGAATGAGGACTGAGAAGAGGTCGCTGGATTTGGGAACTAGAAAACCTAATTGATCTTGGAGGCAGTAGTTTCAGTTGAATGTGGTGGATAGAAGCAGGATCATAATAAGTCTCTGCAGAATAAATATGAAATAAGAAGTTTGACTGTAAAGAGGGTGTTTAACATCATATTTTGTAGACTAAAGGAAAATTCAGGGACAAAGTAGCCAGATGCAATGTGAGGTCCTGGCTTGGTTCCTGGTTTGAAGAAGCCAGCTATAAAAGACATTTTAGGGACTTTTGGAGAAAATTAGAATATGGACTAGGTATTAGATGATACTAAGAACATTATTTATTTATTTATTTTTAAATGTCTACAGCACCTGGTCTTTCTAGGTGGTCTCCCATCCAAGAACTAACCAGGCCAGACCCTGCTTAGCTTCCAAGATCAGAAGAGATAGGGCACATTCAGAGTGGCATGGTCATAGACAAAAATTACTTATTTTTCTTGTGTGATAATATTAATTTGAAATGTAGAAAATGTTATTAAAATTTTATAGCAAAGAACTTAGGAGTAGAATGTCCTAATGTCTATAATTTCCTTTAAAATGCTTCAATATGGAAAGAAAGGGATTTTAAAAAATGATAACATGCCAAGATTCCCACTTAGAGCTCTAAGTAAGCAGCAGAAACCTCTGGGTTAGCTGGTTAATGTTTAAAAGCATTCTAGTGACCCAAAGTCCATTGTTCTTTCATTGCTTCAAGTTACTTCCTGTTAGTAAGGCACAGAGGAAAAGAAGTCATGTTAGAGAGTTATCTTATAGTTTCTTATAATTTTGACATGCATCTAGCTTTTTGGAGACTTTTCCAAAGGGTTTATAATAACATACAAAATATCATAACCATAATTAATTAAACTTACCCTTTCATTTTCCTCCCTATATTATTTTTATTTCCATTATCCCTGGATTGAGGGTGGAAGCTCAAACAAATGATGTTACCAAAAGTCCGAGAGTAGAGTTGAGGGCTCTTTTCCACTATCTACAGTGTAGCCTTTGTATTTACTTGAGGAAATGGCTTGAAATAAAATCTTAAAGTGTAAACACACTTTGAAGGTCCTCCATTTCTCTTCTGACCTGGCCTCCTTTTCCTAACCCTTGTCCTCTGCCTGAACGTGGATCTGCTGATGGATCTAATGGCTGAGCCCACACACTTCAGACTTGCCTTCTAGTTGTGCTCCTATTGAGACCCAGAATCTTGTGTGTTAGGAAGGGCCATGCAGTCTTGATCCCAGCCCTCTCTGCTATCCCTCATCTCCACTCTCCCTTTGCCCACTGGCCCTTAGAATAGAGTATTTGTTTTCATCTCAATTCTGTAGTCTGTCTCAAACTCTCTTGCCTTAGATGGATACTGTGTTCTGAACCTCACTTATTTTGCTCATACCTCAGTGTTCTGATGTGTTGTTATTTCCTCTTTTTTTGGAAGCAGATTCTGTCACACCTTCCTGTAGTGCTTGTCTGTGAGTATGCCATAAAAGAAAATCCACAATCCATACCAACTCTGCTTGAGTATAAGGGCTGTAATTTCTGATGCTAGTTTGTATCTTCTGGTACCATTTCCTAAATCATTTTGGAGCCTGCATGCTTTGGACATTTTGGGTGTCAGCCTTTGGAGTCAGGTTAATTTCCTGCCTTCTCCATGCTGTCTTCCTCAAATCTGTGTCACCTAAGTAAATAGTGTCCTACCTGTTCTCGACTCACTTCCTCTCCTGGGCACAAGATAAATGTAGAGGAAAGTGCTGAGCATTTGGCATACTGTTGAGGATGACAGTTGTTTTTCTTTGAGACTTCTCTGATTGACCGTCTTCTTTGAAATAGGATGCTCTCAAAGAGCATATTAATTAATATGGCAGTGTTTTATAATTTATTCTTTATTTTATAATTAAGACACTGAAATATTTTTCAGTAAGTTTGATGTGGAGGTCTTATACCACCATCCTTTTTTTCCCCCTCATTATAAGTCCTCTGAATCAAACAATGATGTAATTTAACTGAGATGTTTTAGAGTTACCTTCCAATGTAGCAGCAATCTAATATCTTCTTTGCTTTGTAGTTTATGGCCTAGGTTCAGAGATCATAAGTTATGTCCTGGTGTTCAGGGTCCATTTTCTGCATCACTTATTCAAACAGACAGCCTCAGTGTACAATCAGAATGAATTTACCTGCTGATGCAATTGTGTGTGTGTATGCCTATGTGTGTATGGTGTATAACATTTAGAATGGCGTATATAGTGGGAATTGGCTTGGCAAGACATGAAAACATAAAGAATCATATTTCATAGGGGAACAAAAGTCTGTCTAAGGAGGAGTCTTCTCGGAGAGGTGTGAATGGTTGGCCAGGGGTGTGGTCATTTTTATCCTTGACATTGACTTCCAAAGATGTTTGCATTATCAGCTCCGTTTTTTTTCTCTACTTACTGGAAGGATTACCTATTATTGATAAAGGCTCTTAGTTTTTATAGTTTCATCTTGTGCTATCTTTTGGGGGTAACAAGTTCACTCAGTAACTAGCACTGCCTGGAATTTTGTTTGCTTTAAATTAATCTCCCTAATTTTTAAAGGATGTAGATAATCTCCACCACTTCTTTTTAACCTGCCCTTCTTCATCCATGATATAAATAATTCTTAATCAAGATACTTTAGACCAAAATGTTTGGTTTTATTTGCCTACAAGTAGATGCAACCCGTGTACATTATGGGGCAAATAGTTTAATTATTTTCCAGGTTAGTTTTTGAATCTGCAGAATGTTCCTAACAAGATCTTATAATTGTATCCATACGTAGTCTGTAAGTATGATATAAAGAACATGCTATGCCATGTTTTTTAAGATGCTTTAAAATCACCATAAGATGATTAGAGGCCTCATCTTGATCCCCCTCAAACCAAGTTTTTATACACAGTTCATCTCTCTCTCTCTCTCTCTCTCTCTCTCTCTCTCTCTCTCTCTCTCTCTTTGTGCATGCTAAGATACTGCTTTAAGAAATATTACTTATTGGTGATTAAAAGTGAAGTTAGGATGGCTGGAGAGGCACAAATGGATAATCAATCCATTTTGTAATGTTTTATAACTGTTTCTGATATTTATAGCTCTTCAGCTTTGTTTTTAAAGACATCACTGTATTTTGGATTAAAATGACATTTTTATTTAAAATCCAGTCTACCCATTCTCTATGTATTCTGTATACTATAACATTTTATCTCATTATATTGAGGGGACCAGAAAAATTATAAATGTGGAAAAGTAAATTATTTATCCTGAGGATTGTTTATTTTTTAATGTAAAGTTGATTTGGGTTTATTTCTTTTCTAAACCACTATAGCAGTTCCCCAATGGAATTATGTTTAGATTTTTAGAAAGTTAACACATAAGGGATGTGAATTTTATTTTTCTACACTGTTTTAATGAGCTTTAGTGAAGGTCAAAGAGAGTCATGTTGGAGGAAGCTTTTTATGTAATCAATATGTTCCTGAAAATATATTGATGGACAAGATTTTTGTTAAAGATTCATGCTTCAGCTCTTTTATGGAAAAAATCACTATTTAGAGGAAACCAAAGATTTTAAAATTACGGTAAATGGCAATTTTCAAAGGCAAATAACCAATGTTTTCTGTAGTTTAAGTTTTGCCCATTCGAAATAAGAGTTTCCTGATATAAGATATTACTATTAAAATGGAAACAATTGAATTGCTTTTGGTGAAAAAACTTTCATTCTGATATCTCTGCTCGTAGGATTCTTTGGCATGTAATTGGTGGTAAATTTTATATACATCTATAGATATGTACATCTTGCTGTAGAGAACGATATACCAGACCTTGAGGGCTGTGTGCATGTTTTCCTCTGAGGTTGGCTAGTCTGAGACACTTATAAAATGGGTACAATCTTGAAACTAATAATAAAATAAAATTTAAAAAATAGTCATGTGGATGTTAAATGCAGATAGGGAATATAGTCAATAATATTGTCATAACTACATATAGTGCTAGGTGGGTACTAAACTAATTGTGGGGATCACTTCGTAAATTATATAAATGTGTAACCATTATGCTGTATGCCTGAAATTAATATCAAATAATATTGAATGTCAAATATAATTGAAAAATGAAAAAAAAAGAAGTTAAATAAAATGAGTACGATCGGTGAGCCCCATCTTCAAAAATACTCCATTCCCTGCTCCTGTGCCTATTGGTATAAAGACAATAACACTAGCAAAAAGTGATGTTTATTGAACACTTATGTTCCAGGCATTGTTCTAAGTATGTTTTTACACTAACTCATTTAAACCCCACAATGTCCCTAGTGTTGTCCTTATTTTACAGGCTCTGAAGGCAGAGAGAAGCAATTTGTTCTAAGTCCCCTAGCTAATAATGGGTGGGTTCAGGATTCAAATTTAGGCAGTCTGACTTCAAAATAGTCAGTTTTAATTGCTACCTTGAGTTGCTTTCTTGGCAGGGAGAGTGAGAATTCCAGAATGAAACAGTATATTCTTTTATTTCTGGACTTGGGCTATGCTGTTGTTGGGCCTTCTCTGTATCATGCTATCAGTGCCCACGTACAGAGTAGTGGCCTCTCAGTAATGTTCATCAATTTATCTTTCTCCAGTTCTCTATTTAAAATCTGTTATGACATCACTTCAGATAGTAAAACTGTTTTGCGAAAAGTTCTATAAATAATAATCCTGAGCAAGTGACTTCTAAGTGGCAATGGATTGATGTCTAGGAGAGATGGGGCCATTGTGCTAACTCAATGGTTTTCTGTTCTCTCTGAAAAGTGCCATTAAATGGAACAAAAATTTTAGGACTAAATTAGTCTGAAGATAGTTCATTATTGCATTTTGTTGAATTGGTACAAGAATTTTCTGTAATTATAAAAATAATTTTAAGGAAAAATTATATATTCATATATATTATCGTATTTAAAGTATACTGTACAAGATTTTCAGATTCTGAAGATGTAAACTACAATGGAGAATATACTGTCAATAAATAATAATTTTTTAACATTGGAGAGTAGAGCTATTTAAAATTCTTTCTATAGAATAACCATGTTTGTCTAATTTCTAGAGGATGTGCAGATTGTGTTAATTCAGGTAGTTATTTCACACATCCTGTCTCATATAAGAGGGAGCTTTTAAATTGGCCTTAAGTAAGCATTCTCACTGTATCAAAGCTCTCAACTTCCAGCCAGTGGTGTACATCTTCACTTTCCAGGAATCACCATCTGGAGAAGGCCTCAGTTACACAGCAACACCCTGTTAAGTTTGGACTTATCCCACTGACTCATTCTTTGGAATATGTCACCAGAATCCAAGCAACCTTAGACAGAGCTCTTTGGTATTATTACACCTATGAAATATAAAGATTGTGCAAATTTCAAAGCCAAATACATTTGTCCTTTCCCACAGTCTATGTAAGTGCATACCATACTTTATTAGAATCCATGTTAGAAAACATATGAGTCCCTTGCTCCCTTCTTACTGGTTTTGCTACTTCCATCATTTGTCACTCATTGAAGAAACATTTATTGGGCATCTTCTAAATAATAGGTCTTAGATAGCATGATTACAAAAGTGAAAAGATATGCTTCTTGTCCTCAAGGCAGTGAAAAAGGCAAAGGGTTACATTACAATGAGAAAAAGGCAAAAATATATGTAGGAGTACAGGTCAGTGATGACCCATAGAAGGGTGTGGTCAGCTGTGGCTGAGGGGTCAAGGAAATTAAGTCTTGAAGAATGAGCAGATTTTACTAAATGAATGAAAAGGAAAAGGTTTCATCTCCAAAGAGGTGTGTATTCACGTGTTATGTAAGGGAAACAGCAAATGATTTTTAAAACTATTGATTTAAGTATATACACCAGACATGACTGGGATGTAAAGCTAAGGGCAGGGAGCCACTGGAAAGGCATCTAGAAAAGAAATTAGAATGAAGTCAAAGTAGTCCTTGTGTAACTATGAATTTAGACTATCTGGTGGGTGAATTGTCTTAGTTGGCTTGGGCTGCTATGACAAAATACCATAGATTGGGTAGCTTAACCAACAAACATTTATTTCTCACAGTTCTGGAGGCTGAGAAGTTCAAAATCAAGGTGCTGGCAAGTCTAATGTTAGGTGAGGACCCACTTTCAGACTCATAGACAGCCACCTTTTTGCTGTATCCTCACTTGGCTAAGAGAGACATCATCTCTTTCGTGTCTCTTCTTATAAGGGCATTAATACCATTCATGAGGGCTCATCATCGTTACCCAAATTACCTCCCAAAAGCTCCACCTGCAAATACTATCACACTGGTAATTAGGGCTTTAACATATGAATTTGGGGGGAATACAAAAATTTAGTCTATATCAATGTGGAAGCCACAAAGAATTTTAAGTAGGTGACATAAATTTAGGTAAATCTTTCTAGCTGTAGTGTGAAGAATAGATTTGAGGTGTCAAGAGTGAAAGAAAGGACCAGTTAATTAAGAGACTATTGCGATCAATTTCCAAGTGGGAGATGATGGATTCCTAGATTTAGGGATGGATTGAAGAGATCTATACACTTTACAAGAAGGTAGAGTAAGGGATTATTGGTTATTGCCAATCACCAATGTGAAAGGGAAGCTTGAATTCAGGATATTTGTACTAAGAGGCACCTGAGGAAGAGTTTTGTGGAAAAGGTAAGGACATTTGAGTCTGAAGCACCTCTGGGACTTTTAGGTGAAGGTTTTCATAGACAGTTGGATATCTGTGTTAGTAGGCTGGGGGTTCAGCTTTGGGAGTGATTGCATTGAACTGGTATTGAAGACATAGGAATTGATAAGACTCCTGGGGAAAGCCCTTTAAAGAGAAGAAGGAATCATACATAGAACCCTGAATAGCACCAATAGTGATGATCTGCATGGCGAAGGAGAGCTAGCAGAGATTGAGAAAGAATACATAGAAGGACAGAAAAAGAAGCAGTTTAATAGCAACTGAAATCTATTGTTATTCATGCTTTCATTATCTGTGTCTGATATTTTTCATGATTCAAATATACTTTCTTACCAGGTATATTGCTTTTATTTTTAATTATATTGAATTTTGATTCCCTGTGAACTAGATAGTGGACTCCAATTATTTTAGAGAAGGCACTTTAGAATTTGGACCATACTTTCATGTGGTATTTCTAGAGAAGGACAAAAAAATCTAAACTCTTCTGGTTCAATACACCTTCCTTTCCTCCAGGACAGGAGATATAGAAAAAGGAGTGGGAAGGAGGTGGGAATTAGAGCAATCTATTATAAGGAAGATATTTTAAGAGAAAAACTTTTTACTTCCTAATGACGCGTTGTTCTTTTACCAGTTACATTTTAAAAGAATACTTAGATTATGTGATCACTGACGGCTAATGATGCACTTGTAGTAGTGTATGAGTTAGTGTAGATAAGATTTATGAGCTATTAAAACAATTTGTCCCCTTAATAGTTAAAATTTCTTCCATATTTCCATATTTCCATTGGTTAGTCATCAAATCCTATTATTTCCTATAGAACTCTATTGGTATTCTTTAGTTATTTTAATTTTTAAATTAAATCGTTGGCTTAAAATTTTAGAGATGTGTGTATATATAGATATAGATATTCTGATTGGATATTTTATAATGGCAAAAACTATAACTGTTTAGCTTTTAACAAGTTTAGAAGATTCAATATCACATTATAATATTTGCAACTTAGAAAAGAGCTGTGTTTTAAATATATGCTTGCAGGTAGATTACAGCACGTGTTTTCCCCAGTGGAAATATGTCATAAGTGGGACGTGGAGTCAAGCCTTGCCGACAGTGGTGGTTTGAAATATGTCCAGAAATTCTTTGACACTTCCAGCGGTGGAGCCTAATTCCTCTCCCTTTCATGTGGGCTGGATTTAGTGTCTTCTAAGGAATGGGGAAAAGAGCAGAAGTGACTGAGTGTAACTTCAGAGACTAGGTTTTAAAAGGCACCTCAGCTCCTTTTTTTCCCTTTTCTCCTGGATGACTCTCACTGAAGGAAGCCAGCTGCGTCCAGACACCCAGATGGCCTATAAAAAGGCCTTTGTAGTGAGAAATGGGGGCTTTCTGCTGAAAGCCCGTGAGTATGCCACCTTGGAGATGGACCTTCCAGTTCCTGTCAAGCCTTAAGAAGACCGTACTCCTGGTTGATAACCCAAGTGCAACCTCATGAGAGACCCTGAGCCACCGAGCTCAGCTACTCCTGGACACCTGACCCCTAGAATTAGTCAGATAATAATTGCTTGTTGCGTTAAGCCACTAAATTTTGTAGTAATTTGTTACCCATAACTAATACACCCACCAAAAAACCTGTTTAACGACTTGAAACACTCTCTGAAGATTTCCAGTGAAACACTGTTTAAAAATATGATTTTAAGCAAAGTAGACGTCATAGAATTTTTTAAAGAATATGTTTTGAATACATTTTTTGTAGGGGGAGAAACTACATTTAACGAAAGAAAGAGAAGGAAGGAGACTGGCTTTTTAGTTTTGTCGTAAGATTCTAAGTGGCAATTTTTATGACTTTCAGAGTTTTAAATTGGATATAATTTTATTATATTTGTGACTACTTTTACAAAATTGAACAAAAATTATGGGTTTTTTTATTCACGTATCAAGTGTTATACTATGAGAGATTAAGAAGTGAGAGAGGAAGAATGATGATCCTGAGGCAAGAGTTGAAGAGTTATGTGAAGGAAAGAAAGAGGTTGGAGAAAGTATGAGAAAGAAGTAGAAGCCATTTGGCAGCCGGTGATGAAAAGCAGAAGCGTGGAGAACACAATGCATGCAAATCCATTTGAAAAAGAACAAAAGTGATGTTAATGCAAATACTTCCACCCTAATAAGAGGAGAATCCATTGTTCTCTGAGGCAAATTAGGTTGGAAAGACATTGAGTTTACTGTGGTGAGAGTATGGCCACTGTCCATATGTGGAAACCTCGCTTATGCAATATGGCTGGATCTTATACCACATCCTACTTCCTTGTAAGCTGTGTTTTGCCACCTGGCTTCATTCAGATGTCCATATCGTTTTATAACTGAACATCTGGATTGTTGTCAGCAAGTATTTGTCACCTCACTGATTGTCCCTTTCATGCGTTCTGTGTAAAGGCCAGCTTGATTTTCGCTAAGTGCAAAGAGGACGTTCCTGTCCTAATGAGTTCTGCAATTTGTGTAAGTTAACTGTACGACATAGGAAAATAAAGTTGGTTGAAAATGAGAGACATTAGAATTTCTACCTGGGCTGGAAATGTAGAGAGATGAAACTGCCTTGCTGCAAATGAGCTCAAAGGATAATTTCTGTAGTGCTCCTGGTTGCTTTCTTCAAGCCCTTTGGAGAGGTGAATTTTTACAAAGGGTTCTGATAGCCTTTTGGGGCAGCCTCTTCTCAGATAACAATGATTGCTGACAAATTAAATTTCCTGCTGCATGCTGTCACAGAGGGTTTGGTAAATACCGTATTAATTCATTGCTAATGAATATTTTCACAAACGTGATTTTAATAGGTTACCCATAGTGTGCATCCCCCTCTTCATTCTCCTCTCAGGTTTATATCTGAAGAGATACACACATATACATATATATTTCCTTAGTATCATTTAGTGTTCACTCTGAAGGAGAAAATAGGGTCTGTCACTTCTATGCAAATTCTTTATAGGTTTATCGGCATCAAGATTTCCCGTAGAGTGCTCAGAATTTATCCTACTTTAACTGAAACCTGTTGGTTCATAATCTTTATATTTAGGTAAAACCAAGGACCCAAATATGTTCAGGGGTTTTAAAAGTTAAAATTGTTTCGTTAGAGATATGCATTTTGTTTTATCTTTGTAGATGGAAAATTTGCAGATTTTTATTACTTCCCAACAAGTGGCATTATTGTGGGAGCTATCTTTTTATGTTTATACAACATGTTCAAGTCAGAAAAAAATGAAGTGCTAATAACATGACATCAGTTCTCTTTTGGGAGTTTTAAGTGGCAGAATGAATGTTGCCATGGAGGGGCAGCTGAGAGGGTTTTGTCATCTGACAAGCCACATACAATTAAGATGAATAGGTGGAAGGCAGATTTGGAAAAGTTTAAGTATAAAGGGGGAATTGACTATACAATGGAACCAAGATTTCACAAGTTTTAGCAGAGCCAGTTTGAATTGGAGGAATGCAGGGACAGATAGACTACGTTTGGTATAAATTTAGTTCCCAGGGCAACTGATCTACAGCAGAGTTTCTCAGCTACAGCACTACTGACAGTTTGGACGAGACCATTCTTTTCTTATGGGGGGATGTATGTCCTGTATGTCGTAGAATGTTTAGGAGCACCCCTGACCTTTACCTAATAGTTGGCAGTAGCACCAGTCCATTCCCCAGTTTTGACAAACAAAAACTGTCTCTCACTTAGCTATATGTCCCCTGAGCAGTGAAGTGGCCGAGTTGAGAACCGCTGGTAGATAAAAGCCTGTAGAAAGCATTGTATTAGAATGAAAACCTGCATTTAAAGTTACATAGGAAGAAGTACCTTTTTTGCTAAAGGAAACTCAAAGGTCCTTTGATTGATATGGCCACCTACATGCCCAACTTCCCACCTAACTACCAGACCGGTGGGGGGGGGCTTTACTTAAGTTTGATGGTATCTTCTTGGCTGTTAACTTCTAGAGTAGTGGTCCCCAAATTTGAATGTGCATCAGAATCACCTGGATGGCTTATTAAATCACTGATTATTGGGCTTTTAGAGTTTCTGATTTAGTAGATCTCATTCAACAGCTCTAAGAACCTGAGAAAGGTTTTTGCATTTCTAACAAGTTCCCAGATGATTCCATTTCATCACAGAACCATATTTTGAGAACCTGTTTTCTAGAAGAAACCTTTGGAATGATCTGGTGTTAGATCTTTTTTGATTACCATTGTGACTTTTTTTTTTAATGCACAGGCTTGCTACTTTAGATTTTCTTGTTTACATTTACTCTTTTCATTTAATCTTTGCATTGTTTACTTCCAATGCTCCGTAATTGTCTTTCTTAATTCACATTCTACACTAATGGATGAAGGGAAATTGCCTCCTCTTTCTCTTACTTCTCTCACTGGCCATTTTTTTTTTCTTTGTTTCAAGCCACATGGGATTCAGATTCTCTCATGCTGCATCACGGACCATCTCCCAAGGTCACCCATCTTTCAAGACATCTATGCTTGAAGGATGAATTACACACATACCACGATTGCCAAAAATCTGGGGTCACTTAGTATTCGATATTTTGTTTTGACTATAGTTAACACATTTTTAGGGAATATCTGACTTTTAGATCTTTTCTAAGCGGTAACTGATTTCTTGGAACTCATCTTTCTACAAGGGACATTTGAATTATTTTGCATAAATGTATAATTTTAACTTGTCCACATCAAAGCTTATCTGTGAATTTCCTGCCCACTCATATATCCTCATGAAATGTCCTTAGCAGATTATATTTTATTACCCAGTAAATATTACTTAGGGTCATAGATATAGATAGTGCTGTGTTCTTATGGCTTGACTAATAATAAAATTGACACAAGACCAAATTAACAGGAGAAAAGTCATTGTAATACATGCACATGGGAGATTATAAATGAAGCTCAGAGAGATGATTGAAGCTGGCAGCTATTTATACTTTTATGCAAAGAACAATAAATTTGTAAAGAATTGACACGATGAAGAAACCTGGGTTCGGATGCTCATTAGCAAGGAATCTAAGCAAAATGTGAGCTTGTGTAGTAAATTGGTAAAGGAGTAACAGGTTTTTTTATATAGGCTTTTTGGCCCTGAACTCTAGTGGTAAGGGTGCCATCTTTTTCCTTTCTGCCCCAGAGCAAAGGGAGCACCTTTTGCAGGGTAGATTTTTTATTTCCTGAATTCAAGGAGACACTGGAGGGTCAATGTGTCTGTCCTTCTTGCAGTGGCTGCTGATCAAGTGACTTTAATTCAAAGTGATCAATATACTATTATGGGATATTTGGGGGTGCCATGCCTTGGGCCCTGACAATTGTCCCTCAGGAGCCCATCACTGTCTATATTTTTATGTGTCAGTTCCTTTTGCTGTATGTTGATAATGAACTCCCTGGCCATGATAAAAGAGAATCACATGATCCTGCAGAAAAGGAAAAAATTATTTTTCCTACCTTTCTGAGTGTTTAGCTGAGACCTCTGTTAATAAAAGACAGATTTGAGCAGGAGAAAAATGAACAAGTTTATTAATATGTATGCATGAGAAAGAGGGAAAAAATGAGTAATTTCCAGAGGTGGATTAAAATTCAGACTTAAATACCATCTCACAGTGCAAGGGGAGAGGGATGTAGGCCCTTAGGGGAGAGAGTAAATGACGTTTAGGAAAGATGAATGGGTCCTCAGAAGAATACGTGAAAGATATGATAGTGACAAGTTTTCCTGCACATAGTGTTGACTCCTGATCTTCTCTCCTGTGCCAAGTCAATCCTCTCTGGTTGATGAAACTCCAGGAAAGGGGATTTATGATAATTGAGTTCCTTTTGGAAAACCTGCCTTTAAGCAGAAAACTTCTCCCTGAATTTGCTGTTTTGCAAGGCCTAAAGCTCAAAATAATCAATATTATGGGGTGGCATATTCTGATACCTTTCAATCCATTTTCAATTTTGGGTCAAAAGCAGCTCATTTCCTCTCCAGTGCCACATAGTTTTCTGAGACCTGATTCCACTTATGGAGCTGACCCACGTGAATCACCATAGCTGCCATTCCATCACTTTCAGATCTTGAAATAGGTTTATTTTAGGTGTGTTTCGTGACTGGGGCAATTGGATTGCAAGCACTAATTCATAGCTTTTCTTCATCGGATGTGATCTCCAGACCACCGTCCTGGCTACTTTCTTCTGGATGTTTGGTTGGACATTGTGTTCTGGGTATCAGTGCAAAACACATGGAAGTGTTCTTCCCCTCTATTTGAACATAGGCCTTCTCTAATATACATCAGGATTGCTTTAATAATTTTAGTACCTGAGTCACACTGCTGACTAATTCTAAATTTCTAATCCCTGCAATGCCTCAGCTATTTGCATGATGCATTTTAATAAGTAATATATGACCTCTATAAACAACTAGAAAGTTCAGATAAAAGAACAGTAATGTAAAAATCATCAGACAGTGCTGTAACCCAGAAACATCCATTGTTAAAATTTTATAAACTTAAAGACTTCCCTATGAGCTGTCTATATTGATTAGTACATTTATATGTATGTATATATGTACGTGTGTGTATCATGAGCTCATATGTTCATTTGATGTATATATGCACATTTATATATGGCTCTGCACACTGTCATGCATCATGATGTCTTTTCCTGTCAGTGAATATAGTTCTGTTCTGCCTTGGGAAGCAATGTGCTTAGTGGTTAAGAATCCAGGAACTGAATTCAATAGACCTGAGCTGTATATCCACTACTTACCAGCTGTATGACCTTGGGTAGGTTACTTTTCCTATCTAAATTTCAGCATATAATTATATAATATATTAAAATTTTAATAGCAATATAGTTCCTATAGCTAATATAGTATTTTGTTTTATGGATATATCAACTTACAGCATTTATATTAGGTCTCCTTTATACTACAATTTAATTTTTAATTCTGAAACTGGATTTTATGTTTTTAAATTTTATCTTGTTGAGTTCAACCCAATATTTGGAATAATTTAAAGTACTTTTCAATCCTTATATCTTGGATCTGTGTGTCCTATACAAATTTGATAATTGGCTATTTCATCCAATTATAAATAAAAATGTTAAACATAGTAAATACAGTAGTATTGCCTCCTCCCATTGTCCTAGGTATATTAATCCACTAACCAACAGACTTTGGTTAACGTTATTGAGCACTGAATCAATCAAACTAATTGATATATTCCTAATCAATTTACCTCTCTGGTCCAAGGAAGGCAAACAAATCCTGCCAGAAGCCCTGATTGAATAAGAATATGTTATCATTATAATTTTTTCATAATCTACCTCGCAAGTAAGTTTCATAAAAATAAATAAGGTTAGATTAGTCTGATGGATTTTTAGTGAACTCAATACTAGCTCCTAGAAATTTTAACATTTTTATTAATAATATAGGCACTCTAGGCATATGATTTAAAACATTAATATCTCTGGAAAAGGAAAAAATCTATAGAGATGAATCCATACCAACATAAAATATGAAATAGGTCCACTTCAGCTTTTTTACTTTAGGAAAGGAGGGAGAAAGGAAAAAAAGGAGAAAAAAGATAGGTTGGAGGATGGGGAGAACTTTTATTTGCTTTATTATTTTTCCTTGGGATAGCACTGTATCTCAGAAAAGAAAACGACCATTCATTCTAAAGTTGTGCCAGGTTTAATAAAGTCATTGTAGTATTAGATAAATATAAATAAATAGTGCCCATACCTATTATAAAATATGTGTTTGCTATTTGTTATTCCCCTGGAGTTGTTCTCTCTATACACAAGAATAATTATTATGCAAAATAACACTTGGCAAAGCTTGCTGCTTTTTCTTTCTCTCTCTCTCTCTCTCTCTCTCTCTCTCTCTCTCTCTCTCTCTCTCTCTCTCTCGTTCATTCTTTCCTTCCTTCCTTTCTCTTTTCCTTTCTCTCTCTCTTTTTTCTTTCTTTCTCTCTTGTGTATGTATGTATGTGTGTATGTATGTATGTATGTTTGTATGTTTGTTTGTTTGTTTGTTCTTCAATATACCTCAGTAGGTTTGTACGGTATTACTTTAAAGGGAAAAGAGACATAGAAAGACTTAAGTTGATTTCCCCAGAAGCTGACAGCTAATTATTAGTGGATTAAGATCATAGAAAAGGTTATATTAGAAGATCTTCACCTGGAATTCAGTAAAATTCCCTCTCACTCTGTCCTATGTGGGAGAGTGAGCCAGGCTTAAGTAGTTGGTTCTAGTAGAACATCCAGGATCCAGTTCCTACCTACTTCCATAGCCTCCACTCCCACAGCTCCCCATTCCACATCTCATGTGCCAGGAACAACCAGCTGCTAGTGGTTCTTTCCTACACCAGTGCTGCTTCATGCTTTTGTGTCTTGGGCCATAAGGCCTATCTAAATAAAGCGCCCACCACACCTTTCCTTACGTAGAATATTCTTATGCCTGTAGTGTACTTTAACTCCTTTCCTCCAGGAAGCCTTCTTTACCCTCTGGATAGAGATCATGTATGGTTGTCCTAGCATTTGACATTGCAAGACACTTGATGTTGCAATTTTTTCTTTATGCGCTTCTCTTCTACTATAATTTCTTTTTACATTCAGAGCCTAACATATAGTGAGTGCTCAAATATTGTTAAAGTGGGCTAAACTGATCAGCTGGCTGTACCAAATAGACTATGAAAGTAAATCTAAATCAATTAATAAGTAAATACCCTAAGACTGTATTTATTCCACTTAGAAATTCAGTTTGATTTTTTAAATTACAATTTTCACGAGATTACTTTAGTAACATCCACTGTTTGTGCTGTGCTACACATCTAATTAATGACTTGCCCAAATGGGCAAATTTGAGTATTTTTTTATCCAGAAGCAACATGCATTACAATTGCAATGGCTAATGGGTTTAGTAAGGTTCTTTAAGGAAGCAGTTCTATTTTAATTCATCTATCTTTTTAAAACATTCTGACAGCCAACGTGATTTGATTAATTTAGTTTTTAATAGATATGAGAGAATTTTAAGATATTATACCCACAGGATAATTTATTCATGGAGAATGATTTTATAAGTGATGAATTTCATTCCTTCTTTTCTGGTAGAAATAGGAAAAAAGTATATAGATTGCAGTTGCTAACGTAATAATTTACTGATAACCAAGAATGGAACAGATCTTGCCATGAATTATATAATCAGTTTAAAAAGCACTCCATATCCTTTCTGTGACAGACACAAGGCAGAGAATATAGGTATTAGAATTTTTTCTCTGCAAAAGCCTAACCATGTTGGAGTGAATAGTATAGACAGAGAAAGATTGGGTTAGAATGATCAAAACAGGCATTCAAGGAATGTATCTTACTGTCAGCCTTGAGGAGCTTTTCTTTTTCCTGCTAAGGAAATCTAACAGGATATTAAAAAAAACATATTAACCTTCAAAATATGTTTAGATTCTGCTACGCTTCTAAAAAGGATAAATGAGAATATGAGAGTTATGTTTAGTAGAAGGTTTGACCCATAGAATTTGTAGAAAGGGGTCACTTAAATTTAGTTTGAAAGCCAACACTCTCTCATATGACTTTCTCTAATATCACACCTCTCCAAATCCTTTCTTCACACAGCTGGTACAGTTATCTTTCTAAAGGCAAATCTGATTACGTGATTCATCTGTTTAAATCTCTTTAATGGTGGAGTCTAGACACTTTAGCTCGGCAGACTAGGTCTTCCTTAAATAAGTCTTGCAATAACTGCCCTTGAAATCCATGTTCTCAATGCCCAGAACACTTCAGCCATTGGCTACTTTTTACTACTCTGCAGCCATCTGTCTCCCTGGAATGCATGATCTCTGTCCATTTTCCCAAGGGACTTGACCACACCCTCCTTTGCACCTATAATCTACCTCTATACCACTGTTCTTTCAAGCCATTCTTTACATTTTGTGTATGAAATTACCCTTCTCTCCTAGACTCTAAGCTTCTATTATCTCTGCATGACACTTGGTTAAATAGATTTATGAATGGATTCACCATTACCTGGGAGACACATTGAATGTGCATATACTCAAAAACAGTATTCTTCATTGAGGTTTTGCTAACAATTTCAGAATGAATTGTCTCTAGCTTGGTGTGTTTTTCTGAGCTTTTATTATTACACTTACTGATTTTGTTTTAATGTTGTAGTTGAAAATTTTGGATATCAGTTAGCTTTGGTTTATAATTTCAACTCATACTCAAATACTTACATTTCTACTTTAGGCTGAGAAAACCAGCATTGTCAGCAAAATTCTGAATTTTCAACTTTTTTTACCTCATGGCAATGTACTTCCAAAATGTGTGTTCCGTTGACCCATTTTGCTTTCCAAATGGTGTTTTGGGATTGGCTCTGGTTACTGTGGAAAGCAAGTTTGAAAAAGTGTCATCATTTTTAGAGTCCAGTTTAGAGTGATTCTATGTTATTTTCTTCCTTGAACTGTCACTAATCTTGACTACTGGATTATTGTTATGTCTGAGTTATTTCAATTTTGTAAAATCATAGAGTAGCATGTTATGTATTATACAAAGTCATAAAATTAGTCATTGCTATTGTCTAAAGGCTTAAAAGTAAGTTACAAGGTAGACACTATCACTGGTGAATAGGTAGAACCATAGAGGTTCATTTTGTCCATCTTTCTTTTATTTTTAAATTAAGAAAGCTGAAGCTCAGAATCTTAAGTGTTTTTTGTGTGTGTTTTGTTTTTTGTTTTTTGTTTTTTTTTTAGAATTTCATAGCAAATTCAGAGAAGCACTGAGCCCCTATGCCACATATTTCGAAAAAGCCTCCCTTGCCTTTGGATTTGAAAATCATTTCAGTGGCACTGTAGTACAGGGACTATCCAGGAGGCACCAGACATGAAGCTGAGAGTTAAACTATAGCTTGCTTTCCATTGATTTTTTTTTTTTTGTCCCCTTGTAGAAGAGTGCCACATGAATAATGTGAATGAAGGGACTGAATCACATAACTGCCTGTTAAGTTCTGGCTTTATCAAAGTGGCCATACACTTTTAGGTGACACCTTAAAAGTATCTGAAACATGGATTTTCTACTTGAATTAGCAGAAACTATGACTACTGATCTCAAATTGTAACTACTTCTGTCAATGAGTGAGCCTTTTCTTCCCTTCAGGTTACAAGACTCCATATTGAGCAGAGTTAGCTCGGGTGGTAACACGAGGCTGTGGATAAGTTAATAACAGAATCGATGGAGAGAAAACAGCTTCATAGGCTCATAGGCAGATGCAAATAGACTTGGGAGTCCTTTCTAAATATATCTTTACACCAATTTCTGCCTGATGTCTGACTAGCATTCTTTCTTAATAGTTCAACTATTGTTGCTGGGTGGCTTTAATCATTTTACAATTTCAAGTGAAAAAAAAAATGTCAGCTTTCTGCCTTTTCGTCATAGTAAGGACATAGAAATTCTTGAAAAAGGCCCTGTCTTGGAAATCTTGCAGGAAGGTAGCTCTTTAAATCATAAAAATATTTCAAATAGTGGCTTTGTCAGCCCTTTAGCTTTGAGCTGATAATAGAGATAGTAGGTGGGTTGGGGGAGAAGAAAAAGCCTTTAATTATACATCAAGGGCACTTTAAGAGAAGAACTATACATTTTTGTATCTTTTAAAGCCTACAATAGTGCTAAATGCACAATCTGTACTTTAAGGTGTTTGCTGAAAGAGTGAATAGGTGGATTGGATGGATGATGGATGGATAAATGAATAGGTATCTTACATCTACTTTGTGTCATCTTTGAATGACACAGGATTTCTAAAATCAATTTATCTCCCCATAATGGAACATTTTTCTCTTCATTGTTTATTTGCATAAATAAAAGCATTATCTTATTCTTTAGTTTCATAAAAAAAGTTCCCTTCTCTGTAAAGCTATCCACCTTTTCTTTTCTTTTCTTTTTTTTCTGGATTATATCTTATTCTACTTAGGGACCCAACTCCTTTCTTATCTCTCTAGCTTTCCTAATTTCTGCACCACCATCTCTCCTTGTTTGAGGCTCAGCTCCTTAAATTTTGGTACTTACCTACTGCTTTCCTTCCCAATTACTTCATAATTCTCTGAAGCTTAGCTCATACTTTGAGGATAGATATCCCTGCATTTAAAATGGAAACATAACACTTCCTGGCAAGGTGGTTTTTAATATTTGTCTGGATATAATTGTGAGTTTTCTCTAATTTTAGTGATTTTAGTCAACAACATTTCTCGCAAACAAAAGTCTTCTTTCTCCCCAAGCTTGGGGAACCTTTCTTTTCCCCTTTTACTTTTCTGATTTTTGCCCCTAGCAGTGTCTCCTTCCTGAAGCTTCTCTTTGGTTATTCCACTTTATCCCTGTTTCTACTCGATTTCTTAGTTTTCTTGTGATAATTAAATGTAGTAATGTGATAGTACATATTTTACTTAAAAAAAAAAAACCCTCAGATACAGTAAAGTTGCAGGATAAAAAAACCAACGTACAAAAACTCATTGTGTTCCTATATACTAACAATAAAATTACAGAAAAAGAAATGAAAAAAAATTTTTTTGCAATTGCAACAAAAAGAATAAAATTCCTAGTAATAAACTTAACAAAGGATGTGAAGGACCCATACACTGAAAACTACAAGATATTATTAAAAGAAATTTAAGAATATGCAGAAAACCAGAAAGATATTCTGTGTTCATGGATTGTAATAATCAACATAGTTCAAATGGCCATACTACTCAAAGCAATATGTAGATATAATGCAATCCCCATCAAAATTCCAATAACATTTTTTAAAGAAATAGAAAAAAAAACATTGGATTTCTATGGAATCACAACAGATCCCCAATAGACAAAGCAATCTGGAGAAAAAAGAACAAGACCGGAGGTATCATATTGCCTGACTTCAAATTATACTACAAAGTGACATTAATCAAAATAGCATGGTATTGGCAGAAAAACAGACACACAGACCAGTGGAACAGAATTGATAGTCCAGAAATAAATCCACATATATACGGGCAAATAATTTTTCACAAAGGAGCCAAAAACATACAATGGAGAGAGCAAAGCTTCTTCAATAAATGGTGCTGGGAGAATTGGAAAGACACTTACAAAAGCGTGAAACTAATCTGCTGTCTGTTACATACACAGAAATTAACTCAAATCGATCAAAGACCTGAATATAAGGCCTGAAACAATAAACTGCATAGAAGAAAATATAGGTACTAAATTCATGGACCTCGGATTTAGAGAGAATTTTATGAATTTGACCTGAAAGGCAAGGGAAGTAAAAGCAAAAATAAAGGAATGTGACTGTATCAAAGTAAAAAAACTCTGCACAGCAAAAGAAACTACTAACGAGACAAAGAGGCAACCAACTGAATGGGAGAAGATATTTGCAAACAATGCCTCCAATAAGGAGCTAATATCTAAAATATATAAAGAGCTCTTATAACTCAATGACAAAAAAGGCAGACAATCCAATTAAAAAATGGGTAGAGGACCTAAACTGACACTTCTCCCAAGAAGACATACAAACAACCAACAGACATTTGAAAAGATGTTCAATGTCACTAGCTGTTAGGGAAAGGCAAATCAAAACCAAAATGAGATAGCACCTCACACCTGTTAGGATGGCTGTTATCAATAGGGCAAGTAATAACAAATGTTGGAGAAGTTGTGGGGAAAAAGGAACCCTCAAATACTTCTGTGGAAATGTAAATTGGTATAGATACTATGGAAAAAAGTATGGAGGTTCCTCAAAAAAATTAAGAATAGAATTACCATATGACTCAGCAATTCCTCTTCTGGGTATCTACTTTCCAAATTTAAAACATTTATCTGTAAAGATATGTGCACCTTGATGGTCATTGCAGCATTATTCACGATGGCCAAGACATGGAAACAACTGAAGTGTCCTTTGATAAATGATTGGATAAAGAAGATGTGGTACATTATACAATGGAATATTACTCAACCATAAGAAAAGATGAAATACTGCCATTTGAAACAGCATGGATGGATCTTGAGATTTATCATGCTAAGCGAAATAAGTCAAACAAAAAACTTGAGAACCATATTATTTCACTCATCTGTGGGATATAAAACCGAAAACAATGAACAAACAAGACAAACAAAAACTTACAGACCCAGATAACAGTTTAGTGGTTACCAATGGGAAAA
This sequence comes from Eonycteris spelaea, assembly GCA_003508835.1. NCBI lineage: Eukaryota > Metazoa > Chordata > Mammalia > Chiroptera > Pteropodidae > Eonycteris > Eonycteris spelaea. The sequence continues at coordinate 1,409,550 of PUFA01000067.1, read as the reverse complement.
GGTGGTCAAATATATGGTGATGGAAGGAGATTTGACTTTGGGTGGTGAACACACAATGCAATATACAGATGATGTACTATTGAATTTTACACTTGAAATCTACATAATTTTCTTGAATTGATGAAGTAATAGAGCATCTCTGATTGTAAACTAAAAGATATTTTGAGATAGATAACAAGAATTCAGGGTAAAAGACTTGCAAACTTTATGGGCCTTGTAGGGCTGACTAACACTCTATTTTGAGTGTGTGTGTGTTTGTCTCTCTGTGTGTGTGTAGCAAAGGATAGCTAATAGTCCTTGTAATTAGAAGGAGAATCAAGGTTATAACTATTACTGTTATGTTTTCCTTTCACAGTTTCTCAAAGAAAAAATACTTTTTCCAATTCTAAACTATATGACTCCCCTCTAAAGAATTTGTCAAAATGGCAAAAAAGTGGAGGTGGGGACAATTTGAATATTAAAACAATACAATTGGAAAGAAATTCAGAGCAAACGCTTCATTAGACAAAATTGAAAATGAACTGCATTTGGCTGAATTTTTGTGAGTCTTCCATGTAATTTCCCTATAGACTATTTCATTAGGTTTTTCCTGTTGAAACTCCTTTTAGATTTTGGACCACATGGATTTTTTCTAATGCTTGGCTATATCTCATTTCTTGGTGGGAATAGAGTTTGAGATATGTACGCTAAAATTACTTGATTTTAACAAAAGACCTGTCTTATTGAGAAGACTTACATTACATATGGAATAGACTGGTGTGTGTATGATAATTCAAATAGAAGTAATTTAGAAAATCCATAAGGTCCAAAATCTAACAAATGGAAGTTTCAGCAAGAAGGACCAAACAAAATAGTCTATATGAAATGAATCAAAGAATGATGATATGAAGGCTAACATTATGGTACTTTAGTGTGTCTGTAATGATGTTATTCTCCCTTTGGTAGCTTCAGGGGTTGAGCTATGTAAAACAACTTAACTGGAAATGCAGATATATAAACTGAGAGATGTAAATTATTAACATGACATGAATTACTTTCCCTGTAGTAAGATATAGGAAGGGTCTTGAAAGAATGGGGAATGTGCATGGGTGGGAAGGTAAGTTTAGATGGAAGGGAGTGTGGAGAGGGAAAAAGCAGAAGATGGGAGGATGGTTCTAACAATGTGGCTTCTAGTCAGACATGGTGTTTCCTGGTATTTTTAGGTGTTAGCGTAGATTGAAAACAGGTGCCTTTTTGCTGATGGAGGGGTGCCACCAACAACAATGCTAAAATGGTCCTACATCTCAGAAGTTCCCTTTTTCATATGGGTTATTTTGAAAAATCTGGGACACCCTTCACATGATCATCTCAAAGATCACTAAAAAAACAGGACACATTTTAGGGTACAGAGAACGACATTCAAAATATCTTAGAAAGCTAAATTATTTCCAGTAGAGTATATAAGTACTGTGCATGAAAGACAAGATTTATGATCATAAAAACCTAATTCAAGTGCATAATTTTATCCCAGTCTAATCTGTAGTGATTGGCAGTTCTTTGTAATAGATTTTGAATCTGTCCAACAGGATGACGCTGAGGCAAGAGGGAATGTCTTGTTTGGTGTTGTTTTACTGAATAGAGCTACATCATACTGCTGTTTCTGAAAGGTAGACATCATCTGCATGCTTTGCTGCAGAGAGCCTTTCTGGCTTCAGTAATTTATGAGTATCTAAGAGCTGATTTAGAAGGTGCACAAACACCATCAGGCAAGTGCTGAACGTGATGTCTGTGAGGCGAGTTTCATTTTGTAGATTGTGTGCAAGGAGCATTTCTATTGATTCACTGAATCTACCTACCTATATGTCTGTGAGATAGGACTAAGCCAGAGATGTTCAAATCAACTGAACATTTGTTTGACAAAATAAACTTCAAAATAATTGTTTCAGTCCAAATCTATGACTTGGTTGGACCTGACTGCGGAGAGAGAAGCAAAGTGGGTGGATTTCTCAGCCTGGGCCTTTTGGTTTACCTTAGGTGGCCCATTAGCCGGACTGGAGCACACCCTTTTCTACATCATCTTTCTGAGTATGTTTGGAGAGGCTGTGATTTGAACAGATGGCCTCGATATGGGCTTCTATGACTACCAGGCATGCCAAGCAGGCAGATGAGTGATGTGGTTTGTTCTTTCTCTTTTAAATTGCTGTCAGCCAGGGGAAAGTGGTGAAAATAAATCAATGGTTCCCTCCTCCAGACCCAGCATGTACCTTTCAGTCATCAAAATAAGAAACATCCTGTGGTGATTATTGGGTGATTTCTCTGATGGGAAGAGTCCTTCACACACTGGAGATTAACATAACAAATAGCCAGGTAATGCTTCAGAAAGATTTTTCTTTTTCATTTTCTTTCTTTCTTTTTTTTTTTTGACGAGGATCAAATGTTGGCATTGAATAGACAGCAGCAGGTTTGGAGGGAGCATTGTTTATTCACACCCAGATGCTTTGCTCCTTTGTGACTGGGCTCAGTATTTTTGGTAACTGGTTGGTTACTGTTTACATCTTCCATCAACAGAACACAGGAAATCATAAACAGGAATCACGCTGAACATCTCTGGCAGTGCTTTTGTGTTCCTACTGTACTGAAAGCTGAGGGGCCTCTTGTGTAACATCCGTATTTTTGGCTCTTCGTTGAGTCCAAAGGAAACTGTATAGCAAGGGACTCAGTTTTAGACCAATGACAAAGCTGTAACTCTTTAATTTTCAGATGTTAACAAGTTGATCCTGAGCTAGGCAACTGTTTATAGTCACATGTCAAAACCTTGGTCCTGGATCACAAGAATGTGGGATCATTTATTTTTTTTAGATTTGAACTATCATTGCATTAATTCTAATAATTAATATATTAACAATTGACCCTGAACTAGGCTCTTTTATGGCCCAGTTTCTCTTTGTTTGGAATAAAGACCCCCACCCCCTGCCGCCCGCCCCCCCCACACTACCTTGCTTACAAATCTATAAGTCAGACTCTCACAGATGCAAACTGATATTTTAGTTATAAATCACAGGCATTAATGTGCTTTCAAACAAACATTTCCCATATGTGAGAGCCATGTTGGGTTAAGGTAGAAGGAAAGTTTTACTTTTTGGAATGAATCTGCTATATATATATACATGAGCTTTTCAATTTTGAACGCTTCATATGGCCCGTGGGTGGCATGTTGGATACCCCAAGACTTACTTAGTGCAATATGATAATCTAGTTCCCAAATTTTACATAGCTTGACACATAGAACTGGTAATGTTTCTAGAAATACCATAAATAGAAATATTTTCATAAGACCTTTATTTTGTGATCTGTTTTAAGTTGTCTCACTAGTTAACTAGAAGCATTTTGGCACAGTCAGGTCAGAGAATTAAAAATGGAACCTCTGGTCTTATTTCTGATTTGTTTATAACAGCTCTTTTTTTTTTTTTTTTTTGAGAAATATCACTTTTCTTGTCTCTTCATTGCTACTTAAAAAATATATGTGCAAAATAATGTTGTCTAACTTGCAAAGCTTTTTTTTCGGGGAGGGGGAGTTCCTTATAAATGCTAAGAAACTTACATGTAGAAATCATTATTAATCACTGAAATACTTAGAACTGTCAAGAAAGATGGCAGTGTTTCAACCAGCCCTTGAGAAGAGACAGGTCTGCCGTGAGTTAGTCATCATCTGTGGATGATGTATTTGAGGACATGATGCACAGCAGTTGAATTTATAAAAAAAAATGTTGGTAAAGCTTTTTCTGGAGAAGTCATGGATTGCAGCCTCAAATCTGGGAAAATGGAATTTTCCCTTAGCTTTACAAATGTGGCAGAAAGAATTCTTATTGTTTGACATTTTTGGATTTTCATTAATCTCTCTCTCTCTCTCTCTCTCTCTCTCATTTCCCCACCTCACACACATACGTACCCACTAAAATCTGTGATAATTAAAAATGCGATCTTAGATTTAAGATGTATTTGAAAAAGTTTAGATATAAGGGCATCTCAGAATAATGACTGTTTTCCTTCTGCTGCTTCATTTCTATATTTCTTTAGGGAAATGAGCAGTCAACTATTTGTTCATTCTTAGCCTTTTGTTCAATATACATTTTCTATTTATTGAAATAGAATGTGATCTTTAGGTCCCCATGTCCCAGGACAGCCCTGTTAGTCTCAGCACAAAAAACTAAAAAGTTTCTCTTCTCATTTTCCTACCCCTATAAGTTATAGTCATACATACCCTTAAGTCGGTAGAAACTATTAAGTGTGAGTACAAAGGTGAGAAAAATGAGACCAAAGAGGTGAAGTATGTTATTCAAGGAGAGTTTAGGCAGAGCCGCCACTGGAATTCAGGTCATTTTACTCTTAGTTCAGTTCTTGCACAGATATTTATTGTGTTCAGTGCTGTGCTCGTTGCTATTTCTGTGCCCTTTCTATTTATTATGCTGCCTGCCTGTCTCTGCTGTGGAGGATTTGCTCTATAGAAGTTACTTTTCTTTGCACAGGGGAGCATTTTCGCCATGTCCATTTTCTTCATATAGACTCAGCAGACTTCCTCAGTCTCCTCATTTTTTTAGAAAATTTATTTTTAATTATGGTTGTCATACAGTAGTATATTAGTTTTAGATGTACAACACAGAGGTTCATACCTTATGAAGTGATTACCATGATAAGTCTGGTAACCATCTGTCACTGTATATGGTTATTATGATATTATTGACTATATTCCCTATGCTGTACATTACTCAGTTTTCTCATTTGTAAAATGAGGGTGTTGTACTACTGACTCCAAACTTTCTTGATTCTGTCATTCTTTAATCAGTTATACATGAAAATACATTTGAACCCTGAAAATCTTTCATGGTGCATTTCATGTAGCTTGTGTTTATTGCATTATGTTTTACTTATTTTTATTTCACCTTGTTAGTAAAGGCAGCATGAGAAATAATGCTGTGATGTCCGTTGGTGATACAGTGCTCAAAACAAAGGGCTTTAAACAGATGATTATGTTTTTCTTTAGGTCCCATGTTGTGAACGAGCCAGGCTTCATTACACTATTGTGATTTTCTGTGCCTTTTCAGGTGGGGTGTGTGGGTACATATTAGCAGCATCATGAGCTCTTGTCTTCAGGGCTAGCAAAATATGAACTTATAAAAGTGAGGCAAAAGTTTAGCTAATAAATGGACGCTGATGATAACACATATGTTATAGAGTAAAACATTTCCATTTTGTGGTCAAGGTATTGGGATTATGCTAATATCCAGAGTAGAACCAGAAAGCCATATTCCTAGGCTGATCGGCAGACACCTGGCATTCTTCAACTTCAGTTTGATGAAGACACTTGAAATATGAGCATTAGTGCTGGGAAGCTAATTATCCACTTGATTGTTTTTCAACTTGAGCTTTCAGAATTTCGCTGCGTTTATCTTATACTAGGTTGAATTATTATTTTGGTTTAACACATGAGCTGGACAGAACCTTTTAGATCTGCTTTCTTTGGGGAATAATTTGGATTATTATCTTTACCTTTCATTCTATTCAGAATCTACTGATGCATAGTTTATCTATTTTAGTCTTCATGGATCTTCTTCAGGACCCTGGCACATGCATTTCCTCATGCATTTTTGGGTCATTTTTCCCTTTTCTTTTAAAATTTATTTTAAAATGTAAGATTTATTTAGCACACGTCATATTTTAAAATGCTTTGTAATACTTTTGAGTTGTTTCCTTGTGTGCTTGTTCCTCTTGTCATCTCAAACCTTTTTCATAACCAATGTGATAATAGATGAGCACTTTTTTCTCCTATCAGTGATGAGGAAGTGGCACTAAATATGCTATTCACTAATCATTAATTTGTCCCAAAAATAATTTAAAAGGCTAAAGAAATGATAAAAAAGGAAGTCAAAAGTGTGGCTTGATTATACTGATAGTTTTTTTTTTTTTTTTTTTTTTTGGAATTGTGCAGTTTTTAGCTGACATAGTTTCACTGGTTTGATTATTATTCCTGGGCTCCCAGATTACTCTTTATACTTGGCATTTAGTTGTTATTTGAGATTATGCTTTAAATATTGAATTAAACAATATTCAGAATGATTGTGATTAATCTCACATTTCAGTCTCATAAAAAATAGAGACTATCAGTTTTCCTTTCCTCTCAGGAATGCCCGACCAGAAGCACAAAGACTGTTTTGTTTTGTTTTGCTTCTAAGCATCACTTGCATTCGTTGGAGCAAGCGTGAAAAAAATAATTGACATTTTAAACTTATTGAACACTTATTGTTTATTTATACTGGGCACTGTTTATGAATACTCAGGGTACATCAATGAACAGATGGACAAAAACAAAAAATATGTGCCTTCATTAAGCTTATATTTAACTTGAGGTGGGTAGGGGAAAATAGACAGCATAAAAAGCAAATATAGGTAAATAGGTGTAGTACATAGTGTTATAGAGAAGATGGTAGTGTTGTGAGAAAAGCATAAAATAGGATAGGTGGGATTAGGAATGCTGGGGTGAAGGTGAGGTTGCAAATTTAAATTTTACATTGTAAGATCAGGGTAAGTCTCTTCCAGGAGGTGACGGCATTAACCATGACACTATTTGGAAAACAGAATGACAGGCAGAGGGAACGGCCGGCAGGTGTTTCATTGTACATTCAGACAATACCAGGGTGTCCAGAATGGCTAAGTGATGTGAATAAGAGGGAGTGTGATGGAGACAGGATCAGAAAGGACATGCTTATCAAAGGGAATAATCTGTCTAGGAGTGGCCCCAAATGGTATGGTAAGGACTGTCGCTATTGTTTCTTGTCAACAAAAATAAAAAAATAACTTCATAGTAATACTTTTCAATAATAAACTTGGTCTGATTGGATACTTTTTGCTCCTTTTCAAAAACAATTCCAGCTATATTTAAAAACCAGTACAATCTTTGCATCTTTCCCTTGTGTCCTTTATTCCCTATTTCCATAGGGTGATATTTGAGAGCTCTTTCTGGGAATCTGACCCTATCACTTCTTGTTGGGTTCTTTCATTTCCTTTGAGCATTTTCTCTTTGATGTATTCTTTGATTTTCAAAAAAGTATATATTTTAATATGACTGCTGTGTATATGTGTATCTGTGTATGGTATGTGTGTGTGTGTGTGTGTGTGTGTGTGTGTTTATGGTATTGGATTGAGAATCACAGTAAAGTTTCAAAAACATCACCTTTCACATTTCTAAAACGTATCAACAGAAATAGCAACAAATATCAATTAATGGTTAGCAGAAAATATGCTAGAGTAAGAGAAGATGGTGGGTTTTAATGATTTATTTAAGTATATTAATAATTTTAATGTGCTTAGACAATGCAGAATTTCTTGTATGAAAGTGTAATATCTGTCTTTAATAGAAGAAAAAACTGCGAATGGGCAAGACAGTTCCCTCATTTAGCTTCACGATGACGACGACGACGACGACGACTACTGACATTTTATGTTAATGTTTAATGTGTAAACCATTTTGTTAAAAGCTTTTCATCTCATCCTCCCCAAGGACCACTGGCATGAAAGCTCCATGGGGGAAGATGTCTCATCTCTATGGTTCATTGTCGTAGACCTAGTAGAGAATAATGCTGGGCATATATTAGACACTGAATACCTATGTATTGAATGAGTGAAAGGAAATGCTCTTTTCACAGATGAAGAAACAAAGGTTTGGTGAGACTGTATACATCATATATAAATGACCAAAGGGGACATTGAATAAATGGCAGAGTAAGAATTTGAACCTGGGCAGATTGACGTCAGAGCTCAAGTGCTTTATCATAACACCAGCAGGCTTTTATGAGTGTTATGTGTATGCAAGAGAGAGAGGGTTCTCTTCTTTCATTCCTTTAGGTTCATAGATTCTCCTTTCTATTTTTATCTTAGGGTGAGGACATGTATTAGGCATGCTAAATTTAATAGCTATGATTATTGTCTTTGAGTATAAAAATATTATGTCTCTCTATGTTTCTCTTTTTCCTATAACGTCGGCCAAAGCCAAATATGGTGATGCCTCCAAGTGTGTGCATGTGCTCACATAAAACGGTAAAAGCACAGAGCACAGACACCTGTGGGCTGCACACTGGGGTCCTCTGAAGATTTCTGTGCTATGTAACTCTTGAGATCCTGTTGAGCAATAGTTTGAAGTCTCAGGGAAATAACCACGGACTAACTTTGATTCCTTTAGTTGTATGTTATGAATGGGAGAGCAGCAAATGAATTTTAATCCCCCTGTAGGTAAAACACTTTGTTGCTACTATGAGGTTAATTTTATTCCAGACTTTTTTTTAAATGAACAGTAGGATGACAGTTATTATCAGTCACATTTCTTTTTCAATGTTCAACGTTAAAAAAAAAAACAGTCTGGTAAAACTTTACTGCTTATTTTACAAAAGATAAAGTTTTTTTAAAAGAAAAGATTTTGCTAATTTTAGTCTGGATTATATACAAAATCAATTTCATATAATTTTGAGAGAAGTTTTGTCCTTACCAATGTCATATCAATACTTTTTGAATGGTTACACCTGCTTTTTTAAGGTATTTATCTGTTAGATAACTCACAGTAAGATTATGAAAAAGACTTCTTAATGCTACTCAGTTAGCTTACTTCATCAATAATAAAGACAGAAACAAAATAAAAAAGAGCAGTTTAATGAGATATAGAAAACATAGTCTTATAAATTCTCTATAACTACATATGATCCTTCTTTCATTTGAAAACTCAGAATTCCAGGTGTTAGAGAAATATGTGACTAATGCAGCTTAAATGGTCTCAAACTGACATGTAGCCATTTTTCTCAGTATTATGTACTGGAATATGTCAAATGCTGATGCAGTAGTAACAATTTATAAATTGACATTGCAGCAACTTTTTTAACTTTACACTTGGGCAAAAAATAGAAAAAAAAAAATCCCTGGAATCAATGCTAACCAAATTTGTGTTATAACAGAAACCACTGGGCTTCTTTTTCACCTTTATGCTGTTTGCCAGTTTAATTAATGCTGACATATGGATCAATTTGTGAGAAAAACAAGAAGTCAAAGTATAAAATTTCACTACCTTTTTCCTTATTATCACTTTTTTTTTTTTTTTTTTTTTAGTTTGAAGATAAACTGGGAGGAGGTAGAGATTGGACAGAAAGGGAATGGATGTATATTTATTTCTTTAATAGGAATGTGGGATTAGAACATGTACAATGCCCATTTTAGGAATGATTTTATACACATTTTAGTATGAAACAACAAATGTATCAATCATCTGACATTACAAAAGTTCCATGTGGGCTTCTGTTTCATATTATTTTTGCAAAGTTAATGACAGTTTACCTACAGGAAATTATATAAGGAGCAGGGAAGGAGATATTTGGGGTAATTTTTTTTAAGAGCATGTGCATCTTAAGAGTCTAATCAATAGTAACTGAAATACTCCATCTTCATAAATGCCCATAGCTCACCACCATTAAATTCATGGCAGTGATGGGATCCCACAAGCCACAGGGATATATTATGTATTGACATTGTGATAGACAGGCCTAATAGGTCTTTTCCATTTATAACAAATTTGTTCCTATACTCCATGCCAGGCTATATTTTGCTGATTTCCTCCATTACCATGGTGAGGTCTCAATCTTGATAGTAAAGCATATTTCAGGCAATTATATTTTAAGGTTGCTAAATTGCAGGTATTAAACCAGTGAATTAAGTGCTCAAGGAGTTCATGGCAACACTCTGGACATCTTGGCATGATATTTAGAAAGCAATATGTAGGTGTGTTTAGAAAAGTAATAAAGTGCTTCCTAGAAGTCGTGTATCTGCAGCCCATTAGCTTTTCATTCTAGTGAGTGCTGGAAGGGAAAGGGCTTGGTGAGCCCCCCTGTGTCCTAGTGTCAGATGCCTGTCTCAGATCCCGATGTTCCTGGGCTCAGTCTCATCCTGTGTCGGTCAGACCTCCCTGGCCCAGATCTGCCTTGGGAAATTTGATCTGTTCCTGGGGTGGTATAGGTTGAAAATTGTTTTAGAAATTTAAGGTCACTTTGAACCTTTGAGTTTGAAGACAGTTAAAATGTAAAGTAAAACGGAGGGGGTGTTAATTAACCTGAACCGATTAATAAGGATGAACCATGATTTTTTTAATAGTTATAGAATCACAAACTACTGGAATATTGCTGATTACGAAGCAGATATGGAAACCAATTTTGTCATATTTAGTAGGCTCTTCCCAAATTTATAGAATACATTGAGGCCCAATCTAAATTAGTGAAATGTAAGCACATTTTTGCAGTAGTCCAAATTTCAGTTACCTTCACCTATAATAATCTCAAATGCACACACACATACTTTAAAAAATAAGTTTAGAAAAGTCTAATAACAAGAACTTATTGAAAATTTCCATTAACTAGCATTTCAAGATTCACTAGTAAATGAAAAGATGTGATTATAACAATGCTGAGAGTTAATACATTTCAAATTCATATTTATAAATTGAGAAAACCATATTTCACGTAGTTACACTGTTAATACATATTTTTTCACCTATGATTCCTTCAAAATTGTTAATTGTTATGTGGTAACTCCAAGTTAACTAAAATACCATTTCCTTTATCTATACCATAGAAATTAAAACAGAACATATAACTTGAATTTCCAGTTATGTATATGTGTATTCATATTCGGCAGTCAATAAGAGTCTGCTTAATCTGCTTGTTAACACTGAATCAAAGAATATTAGAGCTATAGAATTCAATTCAGTCATTTTTTGATGAAAAATGGGATCCATAGCAATGAAGGGGTTTTCTCAAAGTCATGAGCTGTTTGGAGGTCAAGGAGAGACTGCACTCTGGCTTGCTGGCTTGCAGATTGGTGTCAAGCAGAAATCAAAAATTTTAATACCGTGAATGGCCTAAAGTTTCTCTGTGTTTGACTTGTACCAACTACCCAGGCTGTGAATTGCGCCCATATCTGATAAAGCCTGTTTAGAGTACATACTGGTTCCACAGGGAGTCTGTTTTGGGTAGCGTTGCCTGGGAATTTGGTGGAAGGAGCACAGGGAGTAGGAAATGAGGCCTCCCTAAGGGGTTCACCATAAACACACACCATGCCTTCATCGCATGTTGCATTGCTGTTTTCCAAATTTCAGCCCCCTTCAAAGGGACGCGATTTGTAGGTGTGGGGCAGGTAGGTGAGTAGGTAGAGGCTGGCAGCATTTCTCCTCGTGCTGCCAGGCTTGTCCCTGCAGGTCCCATTTCAAAGAGCACATGCCCCAAGTAAGAGCACTGTCGTGACTCCAGTCTCTTACTGGGAACAAGCAAACCCGATCCGTGTCCTCTCATTGTATGAGAGAGAACGAGTCTCCCAAAAGGAGTGAATGGGCATGACAAGGCTAAGTGTAGACATTGAAGAGAAACTTGGCCTAGTCACTCGGGTCCCATGACAAAAGTTCAGGATGAAAGTATATGGCTGCTTCAGCACAGCACGGACGGCGCTGTGTTCAGAAATGTCTGCAGGATCGGGGAAGTTGTCAGTGTCTCCACCTGCATGGACACAAGGTTGCCTGAAACTGTCACTACATAATTCTTATCTTTGCTATCCGTGCGACTCCTGAGTGTTGTTTTATTTTTATTTTTTATTTTTGTAGCTAACAAGGCTTTCACATAATCTCTTTCATTTCGTGCTTACAGTTGGGGTAGTAGAAATCATTCTTTTCATTTTGCATTAGTGGCAAGACTGGTACTCAAACTTAGACTCCTGGTTAACCTTAAACCGTTATTCTCTGCAGCATCCTATAGCTGCTCTGGGAGGACACACATACACACAGGCACATGAATGCTTTTTGAATATGGAGACCACACAGGTGTGTATCTGTCCACAGATCCTGTGAGGAAAAAATTTCAACATTATGTTTTGGAAACTATAGCTCAATGGAAATTTGGGGATATCAGCAAGGTGGCTTTTATCAGTCTCTTTCTGTCTTTCTCCACACAGAGACATGCTCAAACATACGTACAGTGTTTAACACATACATAACTATAGATCAGTCACTATCTTTAGCTAGTTTCTTCCAAAAAATACACAGTGGTCACCAGCATACGCCTATTGCTTCAGAGTTGAAGGAAGGACACGTGCAACCTGTCATCTGACTTGAGTGCATGGAAAGTGCCTATAGATCCAGGACTCTTCTGATGTTGCTTGTATTTAAGTTGCGGTTGTACACAACTACAGCTATTTAGCTTGTCATAGTGACAAAGTTTTCTCTCCTCACTTCATGATAGCTGTAGCCATGTGTCATTCCTCACCACACAGCTGCCATGCTGTGTAATATCTGTACTGTGTGTAGGGGAGAGCATGTCCCAGAGAGACTGAGTGACATCACCAAGACTCCTAAGGCTGGGAGCTGGGCACTCCCAGGACCTTGTTCCTAGGTTTCTCTTTAGCATTAAGAGCCGAATGGTCTTTAGTGAGGTGAATGATGGCGTCTGAGCACCTGAGCAGAGTGGGAGGCATGCTTCTCAGTCCAGGCATGGGATTTCCAGCATTTGCCAGCTATGATTACACATGTAATTGTGCATCTAAATTTAGGCTACCATTTGCATATGCAATTAATTATAACATAGTTAGTTCTCTCTGGTCTCTTTTTTGTAAAATTTGGATTACTCAGACTCTTATCTGACACTAAAATCTTTTTTATAAGTATACATGACATTTTGAAGAATAAGATTAACTGCTATTTATAGTCCTCTAACTTCAAATTCAGAGCCCTCTGCTGTGATCTGATAGTTAAGAGTGCCTCAGTTTTTCAGGAAAAAGAGTGTCTCAGAAACTTTGTCACAGCAGTAGCATCTCTTCTGGTAGTGTTCAGTGTTCATTAGTGATCACAAAACCCACATCACCGCAAACCAGATACTGCTTTATCACCTCAAACCAGATGAATAATCTCTGCACTTGGCAAAGCTTATGCACTCATTTTTAAAATTTATTTAGCACACATGATATTGAATATCAATTCTCTGTGTGCCAGACCCTGCCTCAGGTAATTCATAGGTAGTGCTGTTTATCATCCTCATTGTTATGGGTTATATTATACCCCTCAAAATTCGTATGCTGATGTCTAAACCCCAGTATCTCAGAATTTGAACCTTGTATGGGAATAGGGTTGTTAACAGGTGTAATTAAAGACAATGCCATGCACACAATGCCAAGGCACATTATAGCAAAAAGATTTTATGTTGCAAGGATTTGTGATCTCACAATTGTTGTAGGACGCTAAATTGGGGCAAGGGAGGGTGTATCAGAATTGAAGAAATATACTATAAATAGGGCAACTTATTGGAAGGACCTAGTAGGAACTAAGCAAGGGTTTCCACTTGTTCAAACTGGAATTTGGAGCCTGGCTGCCAGCCAGGTGGAGTGGGAGTGGGACTAGAAATCAGGAGCTGGGCGGAGGGCCAGTCGGGAAAGTAGTCCCGTTGGGTAGAAAGCAGTTCTGTTGGATTCTCCCTCGCCAGTAGTGAATGAGGGGCAGAACCTGCCTGGGAGGGACATCATCCGCAGCTCTCAAGCTCCCTATGCTTATTTAAGCACTTTGAGAGTTTGGTCTGATATTTTGGGAAGTGTATAGAAGTAACGAAAGTTTACAATATCTCAAAGCTATAGAGAAAAAAAATCATTCATATGGAGGAAAAATGCATCCTCACCGGAGGCAGGCATACTGACATCAGCAAGGTATCCTCTCTATACTATGTCTGAAAAGGTAATTGAATTAACGAATGTGGAATGACCCACAAAAACAATGAAAAGCAGCCATTGGACCTAAGGACGAAGTATAATGCTGTGGACCCACTTCGTGCAGGTGAGGTTCCTTCCACCTCTCAGTCATGCAAAAGATGTCAGTGTATATTACTGATGACTGAAATGATTATTCTGAGAGGAGATTACATTATTTTTACTACACTCTTTCAGCTGTCTCAGAGGTTATGTGATCAGCCTTAGGGGAAAAAAGTTGTTAAAATTGAACACAAAATTCTGAATCTTAAAGATGCCTGCTTGAGGTATTTGAACAAAAAATTAAGTTCTATAATATCATGGATGAAAAACAGATTGTCAACATTTATAATATTTTACACACAGAGATGAGAGCTACTTTAGGCAATCTATAAATATATTTTTTTAATTTTTCCTAAGTCCTTCTTCATGTTTAAAAGTGTTTAATTTCATAGTGAACATTCATGATGCATGGCATTTTCTTTTGAATGTCAGGCTTTGATGTGCTTGTGGAAATCTACTTTCTTGCAGGCAAGAAAACCTCTTGGAATGCGAGTGACAGTAATGATGTTGAAGAGGTAGTTTTGAATCTGTTTCAATATTAAAATATACATTATTTGCAAACTTTAATATTTTAACTATTATTGAGAGCATTGCTTTTGACAGACTCTGCAGCTGATTATCCATAAAATTTAGTTTGAGTACTGTGGCTGAAGGGTCAGGAGTTTAAGATTTTAAGAAAGCTAAATTTTCTCCAGGCTTACCCTTCTGCTAATTTCTGGTATGTTGCAATCCCTTAGGTTTAATACGGAACTCCAAGTGGCCTGCTAGTTTATACCCTTGCATCCTGGCAGGGCATATATTTTCCCTTAATTAGATTGCAGTGGCCAATGCTTTATTTTTCCCTAAACAGTGTTGCTTCAGGATTGCATAATACTTACTATCCATCAAAGTAGTTATGTCCTAGTTTCTGCTCTTTCACAGTGCTGGTATATTCATGAACGAGTATAATGTAATATACAACATTTTTTTTTAATATCCTGGGATATTGTAAAAGTAATTTGCCAGAAATGTAAGAAGAGGGAATTAAGGCTTTAATAAATCTGTGTTAGGCTCACTGCTTTTCTGCACTTGAGGTCTTACCTAGTTTATTTGAGGCCTGGGGTTCTCCCTAAGGTACATAGGGCCCAAACTAATATATTTTAGAGGCATGATATTTGGGACAGAAATTTTTTACTCTGGATTTGTGGTATGCTGAGGGTCCTCAACTATTTCAAAGGGAATCTCAAAAGAAAATGTATTTTAAATTTAATGTAATAAACCAGTACATGCCATTGAATCCCCTTTGTGGCACTGATGGGGTCTGACCTGGACTGTGTTGAGAACCACAGTTAAAAATGAGTGGTTCCCAGTGCCAGCCCTCAGAGAGCTTATTCAAGCAAAACAGATCTGCAAAGAAAGCAGTGAGATGTTATAGCTTCTATTTACAGGAGAAGGTTCATGGGAGTGATAGTTCTTGAACTTGAAGTAGTTTAGAGGGTTGCTATGCTTAGTCAGAATGAAGGCTGGGAAGCACACTGAAAGCGGTCTTATATCCATAAGTGTGACAGACTTTTAGAGTAATCTGTGTTCTTTTTGAAAGTTCCTGAAAGTTCGTAAAAAGGAGGAATAGTAGGTCTTATGATATTCTCTCTTTCCCATAGATTTCTTTGACTTATTTATTAGAGAAGGCATATGTGTGTACATTTACATACATGCATATACAGTAGTCCCTCCTTATTTGTGGTTTTGCTTTATATGGTTTCAGTAAACCCTGGTCAACCACTTTCTGAAAATATTAAATGGAAAATTCCAGAAATAAACAACTTGTAACTTTAAATTGTACATCATTCTCAGTAGCATGATGAAGTCTCATGCTGTTCCTCTCTCTTCCATCCAGGACATGAACTATCCCTTTGTCCAGTGTATCCATGATGTAGATGTTACTAGCCTGTTAGTCACTTAGCAGCCATCTTGATTATCAGGTCAACTGAAGTGCTATCACAGTGCTTGTGTTCAAGTAACCCTTTTTTATTTAATAATGGCCCTCAAGCATAAGAGTAGTGATGCTGGCAGTTTGAATATGCCAAAGAGAAGCCATGAAGTGCTCCCTTTAAGTGAAAAGATGAGTACAGTGCATTAAGATATTTTGAGAGAGACCGCATTCACATAACTTTTATTACAGTGTCTTGCTATAATGGTTCTATTTTATTATTATTGTTGTTAATCTCTTACTGTGTCTAATTTACAAATTAAACTTTATCATTAGTATGTAAGTATATGAAAATAGCATATATAGGGTTTAGTCCTATTCATGGTTTCGGGCATCCATTGGGGGTCTTGGAATGTAACCCTCGTGGATAAGTGGGGCCTAGTGTATATTTTTGTATGTGTATGCATGTGTGTGTATTGTTTGGATATTATATGTTATATAATATCTATTGGTATATAAATTGTACATATATGAAAAATTTTGTAGCTAAAATTAATAGAAATATGATCAACAAAAAAACACTATTCACAAACAGCAGATTCTCCTGGCAGGTGTGGCCAAGGGCTTGGTTTCAAAGCTCAGTGGGAAATCCTGGAGTCAAGACACATGAGACAATTTTTTTTTTCTGATAGCAGAAATGAACTTTGAGGATAAAAACAGCAACTCTGTTGTAAACATTTTTGAAATAGTGGCTGGCATTCATTTACTTGCATATCCATCCACCTGTTTATTCACCAAGTATTATCTTGAGTGTTTATTATGAATAATTGCTTTGTGAGTAACTGTGATAATAAAACAAGGCCGACAGCTCTCACAGGGAGGAATGGTTTCTTATTAATTGTTGGATCCTTATATCTAGTACAGTATCTGGAGAATGGAGACATCCAAAATATGTTTGGTTTGTTTAAATGATCTGAACTGTGAAGACTTATGGACATGGCCTCTTCAGGAAATGGATATGGCACAATTGAGGACATACTTGGAAGAAACTAATAATACATGGTCAATATAAGATATGTAGTGCTAGATTTTCTATATAATACATATTTTGAAAAGTGTATAAAGTGGGACCTTTTCATTTGAGTAAAATTGGTGATACACAAGTGGAATGTTGGTAACTTTATCGATAACTTCAATTTGTAGGATTGCCATGTCAGGCAAATTCTAATGTTGCTGATTTGGCTCAAGATAGGTTTTCTATTATACAAGCAGCAGAAAGAGATTTTATGCTCTTTTTTCCCCAATTGACCTCTGAGAAAATGAGGCATTTATAATGCTTCATGATGATGGCTTGCATGGCACATGCAATGTTTTCTTAAAGGTAATAAATATCTTGGTTTTTGTGTGTTGCCTGTTGTCTTTCTGCCTCAGTCAGGCAGAGCTGTGATTACTACATCTCCTGCCTGAGTGATGGTGGAAACCAGGTTTGGTAGTTTTAGAGAAAAGAATTGGTATTCAGTAAATCTTTGTTATTTAATTACTGTCTTTTAAAACTTATTTAATTTCTCTGTCTTGAACAACGATGTGTTATTTTATGGAAGGATTTGGGAAATGTTTGGGTTGTATTTTTACTTTTCCATTTGTATTGCTGAAGAAATCAGAAGGATTGATGACTATGGAAGATTTCTCATAGAATTTAAACTGAAAGGTTTTGGCGAATGTCTCCCTTAATTAAAAGAAAAAATATAAACACTTCGCTTTGTGTTGGTGATGGAAATAGATATTTTAAATGTCATTACATTATTAATTTAAAAATCAATTAAGACTAAGAATTTGAAGTGTTTTGATTCTCCCTCCCCCATAAAATGTAACATTCATTTCTGAGAGAACTTCCAAAGAATCTCTTGTTTGGACCACTGACTATATGTCAGTATTCATTCTTATCCGCCTTTCTCTGTGGGTAGAATGTCTTTCCCTCAACTCTGATGATAAACTCACACTCATCTTTCAAGATTAATTTCCATTAACACTTTGCAGGTCCCAGTTTCTGGGTTTTTCACTTCTGTTGTGATTTATAAAGAGACGACCACATACCTGCACTTTGGCTATTTACACAGGTTCAGGATTGTATTTTATGCTGGGTGGTACCTTCAAGGCATAGTGTCCTCTTCACAGTTGAGGTTTAATCTGTTGTTGAATGTGTTGCTGGCTAGATCAATGACAACTTTGAAATGGGGCCTTGCTTAGTGCTTTCTCCTTTTTCCTTGGAGAACCATAAGACTATCAATGTTCTGAAGGTGCTCCATCGTCCTTGAACTAAATCTAAAAGCTTCTGTGGCTGTCGCCCAGGAAGGGAAGGCTGGTCTACATGTAGTCATATGGTTGAGAAGAGGGACTTTCTTCTTTCTCAGGTTTTATCTCCTCTCTGCCCACCTACCTTCTTTTCACACAGACCAGGGTGCTGTGGACAGAGAACAGGACCAGCACTTTGATGTAAGGGCGAATTTCTTTAATCTCTATATGTTTAGGACATTGTTGGTACCAAAAATAATCAGCAATAGCTTCCTGATGTAGGCAGCTTTCAAACCTGTGCCCAAAAAGGAAAAATAAACTCCTTCGAGTATAAATAACCATTGATATATTTTATTTAGGGTTAGCACAGTGTCTTTATTGATTGAAGCTATGCAGGAGATAGTCAGACTATCTAACAGTATAGGGATTAATAGTGAAATGACATAATTCTGGCAATAAGTGTTTGTGGGAAATACAATTTCTGCTGGATTTGATTTATTAAAGACTATATCAGCATTTCAAATCATTGGCCCGAATTTCAGTCCTAATTACTCTTTTAAGTAAAAATTTTTTGGTGACCTTGGATAATTACTGAATTTCTCCACTGGTAAAATGGTAAATATTAGCCTCCAAAGTTTGTTGTAAGAGTAGAATGAGACTATGTCAGTGAAGCCTCTTTTAAAACAAAATATTAGTATCGTTCAGATGTGGGTTGCTATTATAAGTTCTCTCCCATTTAAGAAATTTTTTTCTCTTTAAGTGAAAAGCAGTGTTTACCTCGTCCATTGTTCATTATGCAACACATAATGAACTAAAGAGAGACAGTAACAGTTCTGTAAATCATAGGCAGCCTCAAAGGAAGTGGAGTCTGGTATTCAGCAGATGGGGAACAGAAACTCAGAGTATATACCTTATAAAAAGCCAAACGGCCCTTAGCAACATAGTGAAACTAAAACTCAGGTCACTTGTTTCCTAATTCCAATTTTATTAATCCATAACTATGAAATAGTTAAATATAATTCAGACTTAGAACTATAAAAATGAAAGTCTCCTCTACTACCTTTGTTCAGTGAAAGCTCCCTTGAAACGTTGAAAAAATCAAACCCTATTAATATTCAAATACTCATTTCTGTTTGGTTTACTGCAATACATTGAACAAACTTTTTAGCATATCCATTAGGTTTCTATTTATTTTTATGTTTTTGGGGGGGGGTAAATGTAGTGATTATTTTCTAGATTTTTAAGAAATTGGAAGAGAAAGGGATCACTTGTTCTCCTTTCATCTTTGATCACAGGTATCTGAGAAGACTTTATAATTGTGTTTTAGAATAGCCTAGTTCTTTGTCCATTTTAACAATCCTATGTTATACAATTTTTCTTAACACTTTATTCTGCCTACCCCTGAATCTCTTTTGCTTACCTTTTCCTCCTCTCTCTCCTTTCTACAGCTTTATTTTTGGTTATTTGTAGTATGGCAGTACTTCTGAATTATAATGATAGTGTTTTTCCATACCTCCAACCTGTCCCAAATTCATGAGGTGACTTTTAAAAGCTGCCAGATTCAACTATGGGAAAGTATGGACACTTGCCAGCGGGGGCATTGTAGTTCAAATTAAAGACACTGTTCTTTTCTGGGAGAAATCATTGACAAAACTTATTTTTCCTTTAAAGAGCTCACATAGAAAAGATGCTTTCTTTAGCATTAATTGGATAACTGTACCTAATAGATCATAAAGTTCAATTCTCCAGGGCCAGAAACCAGGGCAGGAGAAACTCCTAATGCAGTGTGATCTGTTCATGACCTTCTTAAAAAAAGAACATCTCAGGTCTCCCTAAGGTATACATTTTCAAGTCCATCTCTCTTCACACCCTTAAGAAATAACCTCTTCCCTTGGACCACACCCCCGAATGAATGGAAGACCCTGAATGAAGACACACTCAGAGCAGCTAGCCTATTTAAATGGCTGACCAAATCTCTTCTGAATATTGTGTGTGTGTGTTTGCGCACATTATGTGCATGTGTAAATGAGCAGAAGTGGGCCATATGGGACATAGCTGGTAACAACAACATAGGTAATGCTGGCATAGTAGAAGGACACAGGCTTGAATTAGGTCATGCCCTGGATGCAGTTCTCGGCTCTGAAGATGAGACTCTGGCAGTCACTTCCCGCCCCCAAGGGGGAAAAATCTGGTCTAGCATCTGGCCCCAAGTGATTGGTAAAACTCCTGAGAGAAGGAGCCTGAGGCCTGATGGAGGCCAGGCTTCCTTTGCCTGCCTGGTCTTTAGGGCTCATTACCTCATAGATAGAGGAAGGAGGCATTTTTTTTTTTTTTTGACAGGTAGAACATCAACAGCAAGAAAGGAGGTTTTATTTTTTGCCTTACTCCATCTCTTGGCCTGAAAAGACACTTTTCTGTCCCTGAGGACATATGCAACAAAGATACATATGGAAGCATAGCTCATACTCAGAGAGAAAAGACTCCATTCTAATTTTGAAAAGTAAACTCTCTTCTCATTCAATACTTATCAACTTCATTCATTCCTTGTGCTCCTCAAGGTCACATTCATCTTTAGAATTTTAGGATTCCGTCTGTTAGGATTCCTTGATAATCCAAATGAAGAATAGAAAAGAAAACAAAAAGACTGAGCAAAGAAGTGTGTGGGGCGGGGGGGGGAGGAAGACAGAGACAGAGAGAGACAGAAGAGACAGAGAGAGAGAGAATGTGTGTGGGTGTGTGTTTGTTTCACTTTAATCAAGACCAAATTGGGCAAAAATAAAGCTATACTCCCATTTCCCCTCCTTTTCCTTGTCTGGACTTTTTAGAGTTAAGCTCTTCCAAGTTTTCCAAATGAAAAGCCATGCCATTTAAAGGTAAACTGATTCCATAATCACAGAGCTAGAAGGAAGCAAACTTCTCATTCTATAGGGTAAGGAATGAGTCCTAAATTGGTGAAGTGACAACTTAGGGTCACAAAGAGATATTGTGGGTAGTGAGCACCTTCTGTATTTTGTGAGATACATGAAAAGGTCGTGGAAACCTTATCAGTGGTTTTCACTGAATGCTAGATTCAAATTTAAGTGATTCAAGAGTAACTGAGATTCAAAGAATAAACCAAATGCATAATGAAAATTCAGAGAGGACCCTGACATCATATGTGGAGTAGAGCAAGGAATGAACCCAGATATGTGTTCTGAGAAGATTATTATTTAATTATGCAGAATTTTCATTAGCATAATCCTCTTAATGGATGAATATTCAGTTTCAGCATCTCTTGCAATATTGCAATAGACAACACAAGTTTTAACCCTCTTTTTACTAAACATTTCAGGGCTCTTCCTATTTCTGCAGTTTGCTATTGAATTTACTTTTCATGA
This sequence comes from Eonycteris spelaea, assembly GCA_003508835.1. Classification (NCBI taxonomy): domain Eukaryota; kingdom Metazoa; phylum Chordata; class Mammalia; order Chiroptera; family Pteropodidae; genus Eonycteris; species Eonycteris spelaea. Next base: position 1,388,127 of record PUFA01000067.1, on the reverse strand, counting down.
TTCTATCCTTTCTGCCCAAACTGCATGATCCTTTTGTAGAAGAAAATCACTTGTGAGCAATAAAATGCAACTTTCTCCATCCCTTTGATTCATTCCTAGCAGGATCCAGGGGGCAGAATCCCCTTCCCTCTCTGGTGCTGCAGAGTGGGCTGTGAAACTGCCTTTTTTCCAGGGCTGCTGAGTACAGGCTGATAGTCCTGTCTTTTCAACTGGTTAAATGAATGCCTTTACCTAGCTGATAAAAGCATCAGGGTTTGGAAAAGTTCCAGGGCCTCCTTTGTGTTTGTAGGAAACCGTGGTAGCATTTCCAGGAGCACCGTGTGTTCAGTGAGTTTGGCGCAGTGCAGCAAGCTTGTATAATAGCTCCATGTTGATGCTTGGATCGGCTTATCACTCCACTTTAGAGAGTGGGAAGCACTCAGTCATTTCTGTGCAAGGGGCTGTGTGTGTATTATATGTATGTATGCATTTGTGTGGGTACATGTTTACTTTTCTTTAAATCCCATTAACCAAGTGTCAAGTACATCTGCGATTACTTACTTAGCAAGGTTACTATTTCTGGTGTCCCATTTTTATTCAGGTCTTGGAAAATTCATTACATTTTTGCGGATGCTCTGGAGTGCTCTTTTTGTAGGGTCTTTAAAAAATACATATGTGTATGTGATTGTGTGTATAGATATATACATATATACAGGTGTATGTGTATATATATACATAGCTCATATATGAGTGGCTCTGAGGTTTGGATATTTACCATCTTCTGCCCCTGGTACCAGGCTCACTCCAGTCCTGCTGTCCAGCACATTGCCTAAATTTAGACATTCTTCTGGTACAAGGATTGAAATCATAACTAGGAACATATTTGATATTTTAAAGACCAATGTTTTTATTTTACAAATGAAGACATGGAGATGGACCAAAGAAATGACTTGTTCAAGGTCACTCACATACAACATGAACCTGCTGACTTTGAGTCTAATTCTTATCTGACGTAACTGCATTTAATTTTTCTAAAAGATGATGAGAAGTTGATTGAATTTCCCTCAATAGGTCTTATAAGTTTCTTTAGAGTTGTGGTTGTTATGCATCAGATCACTGAAGGTCTTTTAATTTCTCTTGAAGTTATACGGTAGAAATCAGTACACTCAGATAAATTATACTTGTTTGGATGTTACTTAATGCTCATCATATTGATTTTTACATAGTAGGTACTCAGTAGGTATTTATTAATCAATTTTGTCATCAAGATTGAATGAAAAGTGAGAGAAGGTGACTGAAGTCTTTGTTGTTTGTTGTTAAATACAAATATTCCCAGTTGTCAACCTGACATATGTGAAGCCCACCCTCTGCCAGCAATAGGGAGAATCTCGAGTGTCCTTTTGGAGAGATGTCGCTTGATTCAAGTGTTTGGAAAGCTTTTAACTGGAATTCTCCGCTGAAGAGTGTTTTTAAAAGGACATCTTCAAGTAACTGTACCTTTCTGTTGCTGGCCCCACCTTACTGGGCTTCTGTAGAACACTCTGGATGGTTCCGAAAGTCTCTTCTGGGGTCAGTTCCGACCTTGGCTGCTTGCTGTGAGACGCTGAGCAAATTATTGAGCCTTTTTTAAGACTCAGGTTGCTCATCTGCCAAACAAGTGCTGTTGGGACAGTAGTGTGCAAATGAATGGGATGTTCTCAGTCTGGAACCTGGAACATAGCATGCGCCTGGTGAATGCTCACTTCTGTTAGAGAGATGCCCTGGGGATGAAGTGATGACTATCTATGTAACCTTAGTACATTACTTACATTCTTTGTGTCTCTATTTCTTCCTCTGTGAAGTGGGGATGATAATAGAAGTTACCTCTTAAGGATTTTGTGAAGATTAAATAAATCAATATATGAAAAGTACTTAGAACAATGCCCATCACCTACTAACATACATATACATATGCTCAAAAATGTCTGTGATTACAGTTGCTATATAAAGCACTTAGTGCACTAACTACTATATTATATTTACTTGATAAAAAGTAGCTCTTATTATTATTTACTCTTTCTTCCCTTTTAGAAGAACTAGTCCATAAAAATAAGTGGTATCATTGTAACAACATTTCTGAATCTTGAACAGGATTTATTTTTATAAGACCAAGTTGTAAGCTTGTATTTGTAACTCCCTTTTAATGTATTGGTGTGTTAGTTTTCTATTACTGCTGTAACATATTACCACAAATTTAGTCATATAAGACAACATAAATTTATTATCTTACAATTCAGTAGGTTAGAAGTTCCATATGGGTCTCATCTAACTAAAATCAAGGTGTCAGGGGGCTGCACTCTTTTCTTGAGGCTCATGCAGAGGTTGGCAGAATTCACTTCCAAGTGGTTGTAGGATCCAGGTCCTTGCCAGCCGTCAACTGAAGCCTCCCTTAGTAGCATCTAGAGGCCTTGCTCTGGCCTTTCCATGTAGCTCCCTAACTCTCATACCCTTACCTTTACACCCCATCAGCTATAGGACCAAATTCATCCCATGCTGCCATTTTTCTGAACATAGCCAGGAGATATGCTCTGCTTTAAGGATACATGTGATTAGATTGAAGCCACCCAGGACATTCAGGCTCTTCTCCTCACCTCAAAATCCTTAACCTTGATCACATATGCACCGGTTCTGGATATTAGGATGTGGACATCTAACTTGGCATACCACAGTTAGAATACAAATACAAATGAGTGACTTTGGTCTATGAAGCTGATTAATTATGGATAGTTCAAAGTAAATACACCATAATCTTCACATTTCATTGTTCAAAAGGTAAAAAGTCTGAATATCTTGCCAGAAGACGTGCTAATTTCTCTCTTCATTCTTTCGGGGTTTTGGACCCTGAGAAACACATTTATTTGATAATTGTTCTTTTAGCAGTATTTCTGGCACACAGTCTTATTTTGTAGAAATAAGGTTCATGGCATAGTGTTCATTCTCGACTTGTAAAAAGCCGACTATCAGGAGACCACCCACTTAAAGATCAAACTCAAAGGTATTATTTTTTTCTTATGTCATTTTCTGCAGTGCTGTGTTCAACCATTCTGTCCCCTACTCCTTTCAAAATTTAAAATTCTTCTCTTTGTCTTTTGCTCCATCATTTGTTTTCTCTCAGTTTCAACACGTTTTCTCTGCCTGGATCCCCTGCTGCACTGTGAGCTCCTTTTACAGCTAGTGTTGTTCCTTAAACTGCTTTGTATCATTAACACTTAATACAATGCCTGATAAAAGATAAACATGCAATGCATGTTGGTTTTATTCCAGTGTGCTAATTAGAAGACGAATATTTGTCTAATCTGTCACCCAGCAGTCATCTGTTGGCCAAATACAGCATGTAAAACTTGAGACCAGCAGCAGAGTCACAAATAATCACAGTTCCTGCAACCTAGGGGTTTGCAGCTTAATTTCTAGGGAAGCATCAAAGTGATACTTCTTTGACAAAATGAATTGTACTTCCCTCATAAAGAGATGAATGCTAAACACTTTATTTGCGGTCTAGAGAAGCCATTGAAATTATTTAACTTTTATCTTCCAAATGCTTTCCCAGAACCTCAGAACAGAAGCCAAATATTATTTCAGGTCTTCTATCTTCAAATTTAGATTTATAACACTCCTTTCCCCCCCCCCCGTAATGTATAATATATAAAGATCAGGATAAATATTAGCAATATTAGATTCCTCTATAAGTTGTGTGCACATATGTTTCCTTGAATATCTTATATTGATTGCAAATGGCAATTTGAGTCACTTGGTTCAGGTCGCTCTCTTTAGCATTAGAATCGATCTTGTAACTCAGACAACAGAATGATTAGTTGAGAATGATGTTCAGATTTTTAATTAGTTACCTAAAGCAAATTTATATAAGAAAGTACAGTAAGTATACAGACATAATTACAATGCCATTCTTTCCACCTTAAGGCGAATGTTTCTGTCCTGGTCCTGATCTTGATATTTTCTTCATAATCATGGCCTGGCTTTGTCTTTAATCTTCTGTATTGCACTATAATCTTCTGTTTTATCCTAGACAATCTACATTTGATTGGTTATTATTATGTTTCTAAATCAGGGTTATTGTAATCACAGCAGAACATTATGTTTCTTAATGTTTCTCAGAGTTAAGAGTTGAAGTTCAAAGTCTTTGTAGCTCTGTTTTCTGTAGTTTAAGCTGTTTGTGCTATTACACAAATTTATTGAAATGCTAACACTGAGGGTCCTAACACTGCAGGTCAGGAAAAGTTGGCTAATAGTCTTTTTTCTTAAACCTATAATCAAAGCTCTAAGCTCTGTAAAAAGATAAATTCATGTTTTATTTGTTTAATATCACATATATTTTAATGCTGAGTTGACTTATGCACAATTTTCCTTGTTATAGGGCTCATGACTTTTTAAGTTTACTTTCCTCACAAATGGATTTTGTATGCCTTGCTTTAGTTATCTTAGCTACATAACAAGTTATCCTAAAACTCAGTGGCTTCAAACAAGAATAAATAATGATTATTTCACACAGTTTCTGTGGGTCAGAAATTCAGAGGTACCGTTGCGGATAGTTCTAGCTCATGGCCTGTTAAGATGCTGGCTGAAGGTGGAGTCAACTGAAAACTGGGACTGAAAACTCATTTTCCAAGTACATCTGTAGCAAGTTTGTTCTGGCTGTTCCTTCCTACTGGACTTCTCTGCAAGGCTGCTTTGGCGTCCTCATGGCATGATTGCTGGCTTCCTCCAGAGCAAATGATTTAAGAGTGTAAAGCAGACCCTACAGTGTCCTTGAAGACAGCGATCCCCAATCTTTTTGGCACCAGGAACTGGTGCTCCAATGAGAATCTAATACCTGATGATCCGAGGTGATGCTAGCGCTGAGGGGGGGCAGCAAATAGACAAAGCTTTGCCATCTTGCCCACCACTCAACTCCTGCTGTGTGGCCCGGTTTCTAACAGGCTATGGACTAGTACAGGTCGATGGCCCAGGGCTTGGGGACCCCCCTCCTTTAAGACAGCTTCAGCCACACAGGTCTGCCCTATTCAATATGGGCCGTGGCTATAAAAGAAAGTGAATAGCCAGAGGCAAGAATCACTCGAGTCCCTTTGGAGACAGGCTATCACACATCTGCTTCTCTTTTTTATTCATTAAGCCTATCTAGCTGTGATTCTGCATATTGGCTCCTGATTCTGCATACTTAGATAATATAATTTAAATTTATTTAGACTGAATAGAGAATGCATGCAGGTAAGCATCAGGAGCTAGTAGAACGTTGGAAGTAGTAGGGCTGGATTCCGAATCAGAATAGCAATAGGAATCTGGGTCAGGAAGGTAAGTCCAGAAAAGAGTAGGTGTGAACAAAGCACATCAAAGGGCAAATGCCAGCTTTGATCAGGGAGTTTGTGGGGTGAGGTAGGACAGCTGGACTCTGGGGAACAGATCCCAGAGAGGAGGGCAAGAAGCACACCTTTCTATTTATCCTTAAAGAGCATATTTACTCTAATCGGGTTTTCTGGCTCATGCATGTGATGATTGTGAATTGGGTTCAGTAGTGTCTTGGCAAATAGATTTCAGCAACTTGAACATTAGCATCAACAAAAACAAGTAGCTTTTCGCAGTTAAATTGAAGATACTCTAATTTCCAAAGTTGTAGCAGTGGTATTGCTCCATGTAGCAAGGCAATGAACAAAGTTACACTAAATGTCTACAACCTCTGTCGAAAAATGTGCTGCCTAGCAATCTGCATAGGGTTTAGAATCTGATAAGTTATCATTTATTTTTGCCTACTGTGTGGAGTTTGATTTTTAATGACACTAATTGCTGATGTTTATTAAGTGTTTAATAAGGTCATCATAGAAGTCACACTAAGGTCATTATCGCAGTTCTTTCTAGAAACACAGCTATGAGATGAGATATACAAAGTCATTTTAGAAAAGTAACGGGCTGTGACATGAAACAACCTTGAGTATCAGTCTCAAGTCTGCCATATACTGGCTCTGGGGCTTTGGGTGAGTTATTTGACCTCTCTAAGCCTTACTTTTCTGATCTGTAAAATTGGAGATTAAAAGAACCTCAAAGGTTGTGTGAGAGTTAGTAAAAACATTTATGTAAAGTACTTAACATGCCTTACAGTGAACACTCAGTAAATTTTAGCTATTTTTTATATAAGTATCTTTTCTCAAAATCCAATTCATTAATTTATTCAACAATTATTTATTGATTTTCTTTTATTTGTGAGGCATTTTTTGGGGGGTTCTGAGGAAGAGAAGTGAATAAAACAGATCCCTGTCCTCATGGTATTGTGCTTATAGCCTTAAAGTAAGCACAAAATTAGAAAATATTTAAGTTGATGTTAAATTCTATAAGGGAAATAAAACAGAAAGATAAAAGCAAGTGCTGTATTTGGGGAGGAGATGCAGTTTTATATAGGATTACTAAGGGAACCTTCACTAGCATTTGCCAGGAGAACTGAAAGAAGTGAGAGAAAGAGTCATGCAGGTATCTGGGAACACATTTTTCAGTAAAGCAAGCCACAGGTGCAAAAGTCCTGAGGTTGGGACATGCTTGGCATGTTGACAAACATGAAAGGGTCCACTTGGAATGTGGCAGAGGGAAGGAGTGGGGAGTGAAGGGGATAACATCAGAGAGATAGTGGATGGTCAGCTCATTTAGGGTTCTGTAGGTCCTAGTGAGAAGTTTATGTTTAACTTTTAGAGGATAGGAAGATGATGGAGGATTTTGAGCAAAGGAGTGACATGATCTGACTTATATTTTTTGCATTGCTCTAGCTATTGTTTTGAAATAGGCTGCAAAGGCCAGAGTTAAAATGTAATACTTTGAAAATGATTCAGGCACACAATAGTTGTTACTTGAACCAGGGAAGTTTTGGAGGAGGTGATAGAAAAAAGGACATATTCTGGACATCATGGAAAGTAGTGTTGACAGTAGTCAAGGAGAACTCCAAGTTTGTTGGCCTGAGCAGCTGGAAAGATGGAGTTATTTAGGGTTGGGAAAGTTTGTGAGAGGATGTCTGGGACCTGGTATCAGAGTCTGAGTTTAGACATGCTAAGTTTGAGAAGCTTTTTAGAGACATTTAAGTGGAGGTGGTGAATAGAGTCTTGGATTTCTGAGTCTGGAATTCAGGGGACAGGGTGCAGGGCTGGCGACTTAAATTGGGAGTTGTAAGTGATTGGTTATTCACAACAAGGTAGATGGAGAAGGAGTGGTTTGAGGATGAGACAATGTTTATAGAACACAGATTTGAGGAGGAACCTCTGTGATGTGGACTAAAAAAGCAGTATTCCTAAAGCCACAGCAAAGAAGTGCTTCATGAAAGAGGAAGAGATCGGTTACGTTCAATGATGCTAATATATCATGTGAGATAATAACCGAGAATTAACCATTAATATATCTGCAACATGGTAAATTGTCACTCTGTTTGACCCTAGGCAGAATACAATCACAAACGCTGTAAATAATATTTTAAAACCTTTTGAATTCTCCATGAGCTGGCAAAAAAGCAGAGAATACTCAGGAGAAAAATTGCTATGGCATTGCTCCTGAATAGTCAACATGAGAAATTGTCTGGGATCTAGGTGGAGGAGGCTTCATATAAAAGTTTATACATTTCAACAAAAGTAACAGGAAGGAAGAGAGCCTGTCTGGACACACATGTAGGTGGTTGGTAGAAGCGGTAGTGGAAACATGTAGTCCTCTGATAGTTTCATTTTTCTCAGTGACATCTGAAGTGAAGCCTTTACCATAGAGTAAAGGTTGGGAGAATACTGGCGTTTTGAAAGGAAGTTTAAAATAATCTCTGGGGAATATCGTATGATTGCCTTCTAGCATTAGCCACCTACTTGAGGTTAGCAGTCATGGATATTAAAAGGGGTGAGCCAGGGGACTGAGTGTGTTTCTCCAATTATACTCAGCTGCAGGGGTGCAGGTATGGAGTAGGTTTGGGCTGGTAAGTCAAAGTGAGGGAGCAGTGAGGTAGAGGGGGGTGATCATGATGATGCCCCATGGAATCTGAGGGGCTAAGGCGACACGAGAGGATACGAGGAATTCAGCCTTCTGTTTTTCCATTTTGTCATTGATTATAATGTACCTCCTTTATTAATTTATATTTGTCTTTACCTCCCCGGGTTTCTTATGAGCCCACATCTCATTCTTTGATGTTTCCAATATCCTCCAAAGCATGACGTCTATAACTGTCAATTGGATTGTGATTTCATATTTTTCTTAGTCATTATACGTTAGTTACATTATGTGAATTTTGTTGAAAACTCTTTAAAAAGTCAACTTCATATAAATGTGTATAAGGAACTATTCTGCTCCAAAATGCTACTTTTGATTATAGATGTATCAGCACATCTGTGGTAAATTAAACTTTTGACAATATGGTCAATTTAGTTATTAAGTAGATGAATGAAACTATTTAAATAAATATTTGGCCTGAACTATTTGATTTGACCTGTATACGTTGAATTAAATTGACCAAATACTTGCCAATTTTTCATTTTATTTTTAGGAAAGCCCAGAAGATGAAAAAAGAAGCAGTCACTTTTTTTTTTTTTGGAAAGTAATATTTTTGTAATGATTATCAATTTGGAATTTTATTAAAGTTAGGTGTGTGTGTGTGTGTCTGTGTGTGCTCGTGCGCACACACACCTATTGGTAGGGTTTTGGTAGCGTTGGGAAGAGAATCATGGAATATAAAAAAGTCAGGTCAGTGGTCAGTAATTTGCAGAGGATCTCTAAAAATGTCCCTTTGAGTGTGATTATACCTAACGTAAAAGACTAACAACTAAAAGTATTGTCTTAAAGTGTGTACTATATAACTTTAGTGAACAAATTTGTATTGTACATCTTCTTGTGTGTGGTGCTATGCTAGGTACAGTAATTAAAGCGGATTAACAAAAAATAAGATACTTAACTATCATGGGGTTAAAACTTCAATGGGGCTGTAAACTAGAATCCTTGTGGATATGGACTGGGCAGATTTTGGTAACCAACTAAACATGGGAGTTAAGGGAGAGAGGGTTATGGAAGATCATACAGAAGTTTTGATCCTGAGAAGATGAATGACTTGACATTTTTTTAGGGGATACAAGAGGACTGGGGAAAGATGCTTATCTAGATGATGCATGCTTTGTTGAAAGGTCCATACAGATATTTGTATGGAAATATCCATTGGAAATTAGGGGAGAAGGCAGAAAATATACATGATACTGCTGCACTCTTTAGGTGGAGGAAAAAATTTGAAGAAACAACAAGAAGGTTGATGGGAGAGATGAGTTATAAGTCAGGCTGTAAAAAGAAGAGTTCTTGCTGTTGTTGTGTCTATTAAACAATCAATGTTGGTATATATTATACAGTTAATTTTAGTTTTTTAATAGGTGTACATTTTCTTCCCATGGCAGATTTGAAATTATATGAGAATGTAGCAGGAAATAGAAGTATATTCTAAAATTAGAATGGGTAGCTTTAAAAATATCAATTAAATAAACTTTGAATTAAAACATTTGATAAATGAAATACATATACAAATAGAGTTTGTTTAGGGATAAGATCAGTGAGCTTTTACAGTTTAATTGGATTTTTAAAATTTGGTTTATGTGTTTATTTTTCTTACGGATGTTCCTAAAATATTACTGGAGGATACTTAACATCTCGTGTCACCCAACTTGGTATAGTCTCAAAACCTGACCTTCCATCATCAGCCTAGGGAATTTCTGCTCTGCCGCCCAAGTCATCTTGTTTGCTTCTTTCCTCATATTGTACTTTTAGTCTCAAGGTTAATTCTCATGGGAAGCAAAGAAGGGCAAAGACATAGGAACCTTTGTCTTCCTGAGGCTTTGCTTTCTGGATCCTCCCCCTTTACTCACCCACCATCTTTCTTTCTTCCCGCACTTCCTACTCTCTAGTCAGCCTCCTCTCCTAAGCCGAGAGAAATGGGAAGTGCCGAGGTCATGGTAGAAATCCAGTCTGTCCCAGCAGTTCTTTGCCTGTTTGATTCTCCTCTTGCTCTCTTGCCTGTGTGCCAGCTGGTATTTCTGGCAATAGTATGCTCATAATGGAAATATAAAAAGTCCAGCAAACCTATGTGCATGCTGAAAATTCTAACCTTTCAACTTGCACATTGCTTAATGCTAAGAAGCATTGATTTTGGATCCTCTCTACTGCTTTATATCCCTAAGGGATAGTTAGAATCCATTTTGACTCTCTTCTATTTGTTTTTTAAGTACATTTTTATAAATTCCTTATTTTTTTTAAAAAAAATTTTCCTCTAAACCATATTCTAGACAAAAAATACTCTATTTTTTAAAGGACTTTTTTTTTTTGGTTGAATCGCTGAATTTATAAATAACCATTTAATTCCATTAGATGTTAGAGCATCTTGCCATCCTTTTGCTTAGAAAATTCTAATAATTTGGTACTATTCAACTTTGATTAGAATGTGCTTTCTGTTACTGTAGAAAGAAACAGCTTCATCACTGTCTGTGAGAAAGATATATTCTGTTGGGAAAGGGAAAGTACATTTGAGTGATCTTGCTTTCAGCATGATAGAAGAAACAGATTCACATCTAGTGTTAGTCGCCTGGTGCAAAATTTATTACCTGGAAATCAAAAAGAAGCACATCCCATTTATTCAGTTATATCACATTTATTCAGTTCTCGTTTTCACCCTTACTTAGAGTTCTTTGAAAATAGAGTCACTTAATTTTGAGGAAATTGTATTGTTTTCCAAGACACTGAATTAAAACAACAACAACAAAAAAACATTTGAAATCTCTTTTGTTTTGGGGGATTTTTCCTCCAGCTTTCAGAGGATGCTTTCCACTGTTAATCTAAGAAGCTACTTTAAAGAATTTGCTTCTTGTGAGCAGCACAGTATAATTAGGCAATCACCCTGTGTAATCTAAAGTCTACCAGGGGAAAAGGTGACAGAATTGCACAACGGACTCATTTTTAAACAGGGCAAAATAAAAGCTTGAACCTGTCCATTAAAGGAAAGACAGCCCAAAATGTACTGTGGCATATTTTTTTAAAAATTAAATTTATTTAGGTGATATTGGTTAATCAACTTATATAGATTTCAAAGGTACATTTCAGTAATATGTCATATGTAAATTGCATTGTGTGTTCACCACACAAAGTTAAATTTCCTTCTGCCACTGTATATTTGACTCCCTTTACCCTTATCTACTGTGAAATATTAGCACATAAAAGATGAAAGTAAAAATCATCTTCAATAGATGTGTTGGTTAGACATTTGGGATCAGTAGTGATTTGTTAATTGAAAAGATAAGGTAATGAAAAAATTGTAAACAGGGCAATTATTAAAAGTGATACACATGTACCTTAACATTTTATTTGATATTAAATTTATGAATGCTTATTCACCAGTACTATGATTATGGTTGAACTGATTTTGAGTTCCTGCAGAAACCACAGGCATGGTTTATGATTTCTAATTTTGATGTCTTTAAGTGGAGCAGAACTTGAAGGATGTAAGCAATCTAGTTCAGAATCCTTTCTGATTTTCATGACATTTTCTCCCAATCTTTTATAGTACAAGAACACACATATTCAAAGGAGTATTTTTAGCTATTTGCCTTTATCAAGTTTTTTCAAATCATTCAGTCTATTTTTATAAAAATAACAAGTCTTTCCTTTGCAGTTAAACTTGTGATTTAAAAAATAATTAAATTACATAATTAAAATAAGTACAACTTGTATAAACAAAATTGCTGTCATGGGTTGGTAGGATCCAAACTGCACTGCCTGGAAAGTCTGCGAGGGCATCCTGGCCACGTGGTCAGCCTTCCATGGGCATTCATCACATTCCTCTGAAAAACAGAAGAAATAATTTAAACAAATATTTGGTTAATTGAATTTTTCTGATCCACAGATCAATAAAATGAAAGGAATGACTTTTATTTTTAAGAAAGTTTTGCAAAGATAGTACAAGGAGTTCTTATATACCCCATACCTAGTTTTCCCTTACTTAGCATCTCACTTTAGGGTACTCACTCCTGGTACAATTAATGAACTAATGTTGGTACATTGTTATTAGTTAAAGTCTATACTTTATTAGATATATGGTTTTTACCGTGCTTGTTTCTGTTCTTAGACTTCTCCAGACTGATAGTTTTGCAAACTTTCCTTGGTTTTGATGACCTTGACAGTTTTGAGGAGCAGTGGTAAAGTGTTTTATAGAATATTTCTCAATTTGGGTTTATCTGATGTTTTCCACATGGTGAAACCCGGAATTATAGGTTTTTATGAGAAAGATCCCAGAGGTAAAGTGCCATTTTTATTACACCATATGAAGTGCACCTATCAATATTATCATTTTGACTTACTGTTGAAGTTGGCTTCACTCACCTAATCTAAGTAGTATAGTGAGGTTTCTCCTTTGCTGTGTTCGTGTGATTTTTATAGTCAGATGATTTACTATAGTGAAATGGGGATGGGTATAGATAGGTAAATTCTTTCAACCGTATTCTCTTCATGATGGAATTAGTGTGGCTTGTTTATGAGGAGTTCGTGATAGCTGAAAGATGTGTACTTAATGTCATCTTTGCATTCCTATTGAATTTCAGTTTGGTGTCTTGTTTCTGTTTCTTGAGCTTTAGTATCCAAGTGAAGGAAACACGGCTCCAAAGATGTTTTTTTTGTTGTTGTTGTTTTTTGTTTGGCAGTGGTTTGGAAGGAAAACGGAGCACTGTGGTTGCACAATTGTGCTTCTGCAGTTGCATGAGTCAGGATTTCAAGCTCAAAACTAAATATGCCATTTCTTAGTTCAGTTTTATTTGAATCTGTGGTTAGCATCTTATGCAGTTACTTTTTTTTTTTTTTACTAGAGTGCATTTAGCAAAAATGTACTTGATAATCAGTCTCCTTGCAGCATATCAGTGGATAACCAAGGCTAGTTAAGCATTGATAAGTCCATTGCCCTATCTGCAGACCATCTCTAAATAGATGTCAAGTGATTATAGTATGATATAGAGAGAAGTTTCGTGCCATTGACCTAAGCTGCAAACCACAATGGCTCATATTTCATACTTTCCAGAAGTTGCACAGAACCTGAGAAACAATCTTTTAATAAAGAATCAGACTCCTACACTATGTCAATCTATTGGAAACATTTTTAATGTAGAATGCAAAGAGATCGCTAAAGCTCAGAGACCATCTGTTGCCTTTGTGGGCCTGGAGATATCATGAGGGTATTACGCAAACTTTCTTTTAGCTTAAATTTCTGTGATAAGAAGGTGATACAGTTCATTTTAGAATTGAAATTCATTTACCTAAATAAGAATGGTTTCCTAACCCTCAAAAAAGAACAGAAACAGTGGTCCTGGCAGTTTAAACTTAGTCCTCCATTATCAATATGAATGTAAAATAAGGCGGGGACAGTTTTTTTTTTTCAAGGCTTTCTCTTCTGTACCCAAGGGACTTTGTTTCCAACTCCATCTTGACCAAATATGGAATTCATGTATCTATTTCCCTAATATCTCCATCATGTAGATAGCTTTGATGTGAACTTAACCTTGGACTGCTGAATGTTGTGAATAGCTTACTGCACATTGACATGATTTTACTGTTTCCGTGTTATTGTCTTGGTTCTCTGCCCATTGCTGGATTTTCTGCTACCCCTGATATGATAAGAAGGATATAATACATATGAAGCAAAATGTTTTTGGGGAGAAGCACCCTAGTGCTGTGAAGACACCTTTGGAGGGAAAATTCTGAGAGCTGGGCTTTCTAGTTACCTCTGGTACATCTAATTTTGTGAGCCTGGGCAATATCCTAACATTTGACTTGTTTCCTAGGGGGTAATTATAACTGCCTTGCCTACCTTTAGAAAAGTGCTTTAGGATTTAGTGCATGATAATTGTGCAAATGTATTATAAACTAGACAGTACTGGACAAAGGAAAAGAAAGAATGGAAGACTTCTAAGGATCAAGGAGAAGCTATCAGAATCCTTTCTACCTACACCGTGCACTATTAGGTACCACAGTGCCTGGTGTCGTGAAGATCTGTGCTATTGAAAATACGTGGATCTGAAGGACAAGGAGAGTGAATCTGTCAATAATGTTGAGAATATCTACAAGCCCAAAGCTTAGACTACATAGGCACTTTATGGCATCAGAATTCATGAGAAGTAAAATTATCTGTTTAACAAATGTCTATAACAATAACCATGATGATTAAGACCACACTATAGAAATTGGAAGTTGGACATGATTTTTAGGGTTCTTCTTGTATTTAAAATCTTATGGATGACCACTTAAAGCAATCAAACAATTACTTAAATTGAAGTAATCCATAGACTAATGTGGTAAAACAAATAAAATAGATACTTTAAAGTATTTGGAATAATAATTTGTTTCATATTCAAATCACTTGTACTTTCAAGATGAGGCCATTAACACATAGCTCACTGTGTGCCAGTTATTATTCTAAAGGCTACCCTAACTCATTAATATTCACAGTAACCTTATGAGGTAGATAAGGAAACTGAGGCACAGAGAGAAAAATGACGGATTGAGGTCATTTAGCTGGTATTGAGGGAGCTTGGACTTAAAAAGACATTCTAACTATAAACATTAAACAAAAATTAAATTGGGAAAATGTCACTCATTAGCTCAGGAAAAAAAATGCTGTTTTGGCAATTGGAAAATAGTGAAAATGAAAAGGAGGAGGGAGAAACACAAATTGACAATCCAGTACCAGTAACAAGTCAAATGTCAAACACGAAAGAAAAAGTACACGACAAGGCAATGCCGTGATATTAAAGAAATATCCTTGAAATTAACATCCAGAATGTATTTTTAAAGTAAATATTAGATAATTTATTGCTAATATTTAAACATTTTGGGATAAGACAGTTCTAATTGTTATCATCGTATCCAAGATATAAAGTTTTTTGTTTGTTTAATCTGCTTCACAAGAAAGACCAATGGAGGACAAAGATTAAGCAGTAGAAAAAAGGGCTATTTTTTAAAGAAATTTTTAAAAATAATAGGAAAAGCATTTGAATATATTTGAGTAAATAAATTTCTCATTGACTTAAGTACTTCAGTTGTCCAAATCATTCATAGATTTATGCCATAAGATTTTGACTAAATAAACCACTCGTGTTATGATTACATAAAAATTGCTGTTTCCACTTGTTAATAATCTTTTCCCTGGTATTTGTAGATCTTTGGTGTTTATTTTTTTTTATATTTCATTTTTCAGGTTTTGGTTCTATATTTCTCTCTCTTGAATGCTCATGAAAAATTGCTGTATCTGTGACAGGTTGCACGATTTTCCCCCCTCTGTGCACTCAATTTGTGTATTATTGTATCATATGACATTTTGAATCAAGTGCTGCTAGTACCAAGCTGCTATCAGCAGCCGGTGCCAAAAATATCCATTATAACACTTCTCAGCATGCAAGTGAGAGCACTTCAAATCACAGAGACAGAATTTTCAGCCATTGTTCTTTTCTTTTTTGCATTTTCTACAGCAAAGAGAATGGAAAACAAAAGGAGAGTTATTAGAAAATAATGCCTTGGTAAAATGTTGTAAAACATGAAATTCATTGTTCATGAAGGTCATATGAAATTCAGTACTACATTATAAATAACATCTCAGAGGCCTTTCTTCCCTCTCTCTTCCCAAATATTTTCAAGTGGTTTCTTTTTTTCAGTCTTTGATTACATTAATGTGCAACCTCTTTACACATCTGGAAGTAAGTAGTACCCTCAATCTAGGACCATGAGATTTGCAACTTACATTTACCTTAGATATGGCCCCTTCATGTTAACACATTGATCAGGACAAAGGCAGTGCTCACAGTAGCAATAAGATGGAAGCTTTCTTTTAAAAGAAGACTGAAAAAGCAAATTCAGTAACTAAGGTCTGTCATTTTCTAATACTGAGAGTGTGAGACTTTAACGATTAGCACATTTCTCATAAGTTAATTGATTTTACAAAGTGAATACTGAGACTTGGTAGCCGGTTGACAAGATGCCAGAAAATGTCAATGTGAAGAAGAAAGAGCCTTCAGTGGCTGTTTTGGACACCTGACCTCTCACTTTCCGGAGGAGGAAACATGGAGCCTGTTGATTGAGAGTTGAAGAGGTGGTTACCAGAGATGGGAAAGTGGGGTTGACAAGGGGACTGTAATTTTCTGATTCTTTTTGTGCAGCCTGAAAAACTGGGGGTGATAATCTTGTCCCTCTTCCTCACTGACCCCAGACAGAACATGCGAAAAGGGCTGGAGTTGGCCAAAGGTTATTTTCATCTGAGCTCGATGACTCCATGCGAAGTGCTCTTTGAGTCCATGGTTCCTGCGCAAAGTACTGTGACTTGAGTTTAACAGAGAGGGCCAAATATCACATGTGTCAATTGTAAAGAAATCAGGGCCATTGCTATGGTAACCTGCATTCAGAAGAGATGCCAAAACAGCTGCTCGGCTCTTTACCTGCTCTGCTGTTCATGATATGGGTTGATTCCACATTTTTAAAAAATGTATTCATATAAAGATGTTTCTTATCCTGCTGAGTCTCAAGTCCATTGTAGGTGAAGTAATTTCTTTTGTCTGGTGTATAATGTTTTGCTAACTTTTGACTTGAAAATAACAAGGTCTTACAAAGCCTTAAGGAAAAAGCTAAGTACTTTAGTAGGTGCCTGACATCATAGTAAATATACATGAAAGCCAGGAACAAGCTGATGTGCATGTCTTTAAAAAGAAAAAATAACCTAGTCTTATCTGTGGAAACTATTTAGGATACAGATCTCACATTTTCCTATTACATTTGAAATTTTGGAAGATAATAACATGAAAGGTTTACCCTCAAGAAGAATAATATATTCAAATATCCTGCTTTGAAAATGTGTAGAAATTTCCATATTTATTTTGCTTTGAGTGTATATTAGGAAATGTTTGGCAGGTGAAATACGACTTCCTTTAAACCCTATGAGTTTTTGTCAATTCATTTAAATTCATGAGAAGCAGCCTTTTTATTAACAATAACAAAGCCCCTCACACTGTAGGCTTCCATATTAAATCAAGCCATTTTCAAAAATCTATCAGTAAATTTCTGGTGTGATGAAAGACTTAAGAATGGGAGGGCTAATTTAGTATTGACCACTGATTCATGTTATAAATGCAAGCCAGAGGAACAAATTTGCACTGGCTCTGGTCAGCTGGCCATTTTGTAGCATTTGGGATTGGGTAAAAGGGGACTCGGGGTCACAAGCCAGGCTGGCTCTAAATTAGATAACTTTAGAGTTAGCATTAATATGCTGACTCATTGCAGCCACTCTGAAGCATTTCTCTCCTCTTTTCAGTGCTTCCAAGTTGTATACAAAGGGAAGGCAAAGTGGGCATCATGTGGGCAAGCAGGAAGGGTGGCCTGTAGTCTCAACCCCATTAATGGTGGTTGGAATCACAGCCTGGAGAAGACCTATTCAGGGACCTAATTAATCCTTCCAAGTGCACCGTAGCTGCTAGTTTTTGTGCTCTGTCATTTTGCCAGCCTCACTCTTAGGATCCCATTTTATTCAGATTATGTGCTTGAAATTTTCCTCAGTGTAGATTGATATCATGTGGGTCCCTTAGCTTGGTGGATGATAATTATCTGGTTCTAAAAAACTTTATCAATCCACCTATTTTAATGTATGTTTATGTATTTATTTATTTACATTGGTGGATAGACAACAAATTCCTGAGAGGGAAGAAATAAACTCCGTTATGCTTTTCTTAGGACCACAGTGCAATCTTCCACACTTTTTCTCCCAAACCCTTTGAACACGCCAGCAAATTTCTATTTCTGCATTCACTGAGAACTCTAAATACAGTTTTTCTCCTCTGAAGATAGGGCCAAGCCCAGTGTATGAAATGCCCAGGGTAGTACTTGAAATTTGTAAATTTGAAAAAAATAAAATGTTTAGTTTTAACTTTTCAGTCTTAGTTCACATAGGAAAGAAGAGAATTCATAATGTTATTTTGAGTTACTTGGTAGTTAAATAATTTCAACAGTTTCTAGCTAATAAGTTAGAATATCTATATCAATTACCCTTTTTATCAAAAGCATCTTTTTATTACTTTTAGAGTCACACAAGAAACATGCAGCTTACTAAAAATACTTTGCTTAATTTTAATTCTCTTCGTTTTGATTTTTTAAATTTTTATGTGAAAGTGATACAAACGGAAAAAGAATAACATTGTTTTCCAAAATATTATTGGTTATATAATATATTTGATCTCTGCAACATTGTATGTCCCACTAAAGGACAATTACAATTATATAGACTTGCACAGATCCTTTAAGCAGCTAACTCTGACTAAAACAGGGTTAGTCTGTGCTGCCGATATGTCATCTCTACAGCACATCTCTCTGACAAGGGCTGGTGATGGCTGCATAGGATGAAATGAATGATTATGTGATTTAGAAGAAGGGTATGGAAGAACAAGACAGACAGTAAAACTGCAAGGCAAAGGTGACATGGCCTTGGACCTAGCTGAGGGTAGTACCCTATCACTCACTCAGACTATCAGTTTAAGACTGCAGCCAAGCCTTGTATATGCAGAGAGACACGATGCTACATTGAGGTTGGGCTCAGGCACAGCACTAGAATTTAATGGAAAAATTGGTAGTTGGCACAAGAACAAAGTAGATCAAATCCAGAGAGCAAATGATCAGTTCCAGAGCACAGAGAAAAATGTTCCTCGGAGCCTCGAGGGCTGTTGAGTACTGCATCCAGAGACGGGGCTGGGAAAGGAGCAGCCGTGACAATTTTAATAACCTGTCATGTGGCTTGTGGCCATTCTGTTTATTTAAAAGAACTTTCCTTTGACAATTGAATCACTTTCTATATGTCCTGAACTCAATGGTAATGACTTAACCCTTTAAGGCTAGCGTATTTTGGCCTCACTAGAGTCTTAGAGAAAGGGCGAGAGAGGAAAAAAAGGATGTAAATTTGTTCATGCCTAAATAAATTAACCATGGTGTTAAGAGGACCATAATTATTCACCAGTGATTCATCCAAAGACATGTGTTGAGTACCTTCAATGTACAGAGAACTGCGCAAGGCTGGAACCTGTGTTGGCAAATGAAAGGTGCCATAGAATGTTCTTATGGGTCTTAAAGTCTAACTGTGACTCACGGGCCAAATTCACTGCCACTTGCTAAGACAGGAAAAAAATAAAAAGAAGACTAATATTTTGTGATACAGGAAAAATTATAAGAAATTCAAATTCAGGCATAATGATATTGAAATACGGTTTATTGGAACATACTCACACTCATTCATTCATTAACATATTGCTAATAGCAGTTTTCACATTACAGTGTCTAAAGTGAGTAATTAGAGAGCTTTTGGTCCATGAAGCTTCAAATATTTAATGTCTTACTCTTTGCCAAGAAAGTTTGTCAGTGGGTTTTCTAATGGGTTAGAAAAACATTGATCAGATTATCACATCACTAAAATACGTATGTGGTAGTGCTGGGCAAGAAAGGTATTTAATATATGAATGTTGTATAATGAGACCTAGAAATGTAATGATGGTAAAGAGACCCTGAGTGGCTTTAATACCTTCATCACTATTTAACTCCTCACAAGAGACCAAACTCACAGAAGGGTGAACAAATTCTGATTGCTAACATAGTTCTAGAAATACAAGTATTTAGGAGTTTCTGACTGAATCCCCTTTAATCTGGTGTTGAAGATTTGTAAGGCAAAAGGGCCAGGAATAAATTTAATAACATCCCGCAGTGCTCAGGCTTTCATTGGTTACCTTGGGCACTTATTGGTACTACAATTGAAAAAAAAAACAAATGGCAAAATCAGGGTACAGAGAAAATATCGGAGGATACACAGTTTTACAAATGAGAAAAGATCCCGCTTGTACAGATACATGAAATGATAGAAATATATTTTACTCCATAAATAAGCAAAGAGTGCTTACTTCTGTGTAATGAGGTGACTATTTAAAATAAATGAGAATAATACTTTTCTCAGTGATTCAAAGTACTTTTGTTTTAATTCTCTATTATGGAATAGTAAAATAAAAAAACAAGTAAATAACTTGGTCTGAATTTCAAGTTAATATGAAGCTGGATCAGTTTGGATTCGTCTTTGAACTTTGAATCAGTTTTCCTGTTAGTGGTCAAGGATATGAGTATATGTGAGATAAGGCTTTCTACCTAATTATGGCAGATTTCCATGAGTTTACAATAGGCTTCAGCTTGCAGGTTCACATGAACACAAACCATTTTAATAGTCAATCCTGATAATAATTGAGAAAAATAAAGCTAGATAAAATAAAATGCTTGTTTCAAAGTGGTAGTGATATAAAATGATATGGTAATGTAGAAGAGCCTTTGAATTTTTAGTTTTTTTAGGCAGATTCAACTTCAAAGATGACTTTATTCTCTGATGCAATCTTTTTTATCATCTATCTTCAAAAGATTTTAGTTCATTTATGTGGCTTCAAAAGATTCTCATGTATTCATTGATCAAACAGTTATTGAGTACCTCCAGTGTGCCAGGCATTGTGCCTAATGCTTGGAATAACAGGATGACTAAAGAGCTTCTAGCATGCTTGAGCAGTGGAAAGACAAAGGTGGAACTCCAGTGACCAAAATTATTCTCCCAGAGATAAGTCTTTTAATGGGGCGAGTGGTTTAATGGATAAGTAAAGGGAGTACTATTTTATGCATAGTAACAATAATTTTACAAGTCTCTTTTAAAAATTTCATTAGATATATTTTCTTATTTTTTTGAGACATATTAAAAGCAAGAACATTTTAAGAATTAAACATTTAATATTAGACATTTGATCAACTAAGATATTTTCTAATTATAAAGACAGAGATTGTTATGGGGTCTGCCTACAGTTTTTGTTTGAAATTTAAGTAATTATAAGTAGAAAACTTTTGGAGAGAAGTAAAAAAAGGTATGACATCAATAGAGTTTTTTTCACAAAGAATTACCAAAATTTTGCATATTTATCTTTTAAACAGTTCCTATGAAGCAGATATGTTAATAGTGATTATATCCCAAATAACGTCATAAACTAAGTTGGCCCAGTATCTAGTCAAGTCATATTTAACTTTACACTCTTAGTCTAATGCCAGACAGAGCACATGCAGACGTGCTACATACATATGCAACATTTTCAGAAAGGTCAAAGCAAATCCAAAATGTACTTATGGGAGGGACTTGGTAGCCTTGAGTTACAAGCCTCCTTCCCAATTGCTATCACTATTAAAACTCAAGATTCTCAAGTGTTGTCAACTACGTATATCAAAAGTATGGAGGGCAGACCAGCAACAGTGTATGCCATGTGTCTGCACCAGGCATGAAGGAAGGAAGAAAATGTTTGTTGCCTTTGGAAATGAATCCCAGGGACAGTGTTCGCAGTCTGGCTTTAGTAGGATTGTGCAAAGGATCTTAGGCATTTTATATTATTAAATATTACTCACTTAAAATAATAAGTGCTAGATTGTAATCATAAACTTTTGTGATAATACCACAAATGATTTCTGACTCAACAGTGAAATAATTAATCAATAAAGATTTATTGAGTACTTTTTTTTGCATCACACATGAATGGGTTGGTGTTTTTAAAAAAGTAGGATAACACTTTAAATTATGACATTTATTGATACATTCGTTTTAACAAATATTCATTGGACATTTTGTATGAGCATTCCACACTGATCAACATTCTGAGTGACAGAAGTAATCCTACGTGGCCTGTGGACACAGAGAATTGCCAGGTGAGATGCTCATGCTGAAAAATAAAACATTTTGATGAACTGTGTTACTGAGTGCAATATACAGATAATAAACATTGTGGCTATTTTAGCCTTTAAAAAGAGGGATTTTATGGAAGAGGTAGATATTGGTCAGCTCCTGTGATGAGGAAGATTTGAGAGGCAGGAATTTCTTCTAGGTAGAGCTGATGAGTGGTGGTGGGGAAAATGGAATAAACAAAGGTGGTGCCAGGGAGAAATGTTCATAATGCATTCAGGAGAGAGAGTGTGGACACATCAGGTGAGACTATTCAATGATTATTTAGGACCTTTGGCCCCTTATATTAAAATATCCATTGATGAGATAGATTGCTTAACTCCATTTATAAGGTTGGAGTCTTCCCTAAACAATATGACCTATTTTGTCCTTGGTCAGCGAATGTTGTAGGAATATCAGACCAACAGCTCAAAGACATAGTGTCAGGTTTTCCTTCTGTCTGCTGCTGATTTGCTTTTAAACCGTATTCCATGAAGGATACCCTCTCCTTGGCCCTTTTATCATAATTTCTACAATAATACCTTATAGTATCTGCCTCGGCTTCATGCCCTGTTGTAACTCTGGACAAATCACTTGTCTTCTTTTTGTCTGCATTTTATTATTTGTTAAAATGGGCATAAAAAATAGTATCTACCTCATTAGAAGTTATAAAAGTTAAGAACATTTAGAACAGTGCCTGGAACTTACTAGGTGCTATGTAAGTATAAAAAAGTATCAAAGTATTATTGGCTACTTTACAAAGATCTGGCCAATCCATTCACTGACTAAATGCAGGTCTGAAAGAGTAGAGTCTATGAAGAAAATCATTAGAAATATTGGAATGCAGCACACTCTTACACAGTTTAATAACAAAACAGTTGAAGAGAAAATTTCAAGGCAAAGATAGTGAGATATGAATTCCTAGTGTAACTTTCCAGGATATTTTGGAACCAGGTTTGTTGTTGGTGTGACAGCAGTGCCAACTAGCATTTATCCCACCAATTATTAGTTCATCCTTCTTCTGGAAATGCACATATGTAAATCATTCCAAGAAAGCTACTTTTCTAGACCTTTTATTACCTCCTGAAAAATAGCTACCATGAATACATTTCACATAACACAGAGAAAGAGAGAGGGAGAAGAAAGCGCTAGAGATCTAGAAACATTGCAATGAGAAACAGTGATTATATTATTTAGTGTCTTCTGTACAGATTAGTAAGAAATATCATTTAAAATTTTTAAGTAGGATTTTTTTTTGCATTCCAACCATAAATAAGCATTCGTGTTTGAAAGCTCCATTGAAATGCTTTACTTTTATGTTTCTATTATTTTACAGTTGATTCACAAACTCAGATGGGGTCCTGTACTTGCAAATCAATGCATAGAATTTTATTGAATGTAAAAAAGTCACATTGAAATTTACACAGAAACTTCTTAAATTTTCAGAGCGAAAAATATCTTACAGAGCATCTAGTCCAATTTCATTTTTCAAATGAGGAATTGTAGTGAGATACAGTTGCACTGTTTACTTCCCTACTGTTCATATTATGCAAAAGTTAAACTTCAGCCAATGTAGTTACTAATGAGTTTTTTTCCTTACGACTTTGCCATATTTATCCTCATTAGGTTCCTCATTTATCCAGCAACCCTTAGTCATTTCCCTTAGTCAACAAATTTTATGGAGGATTTACTTACTAATTCTTTAAATTCCTTTCTGAAATTCAAGACTGCTGTTCACTAGCAGTGTAACCTTGAGTAGGTCAGTTAACCTGTCCAAGTCTCAATTTTCTTTCTGTAAAATGAAGATAATCTATGCACATTGTGGTAGTGTCGAGGGGTTTAAATGGAATAATGCATATCAGTATTCCTTCATGTGGACAATGAGTACATCAAGACAGTCTCGGGATGTTTTATGATCGTTTTTTGTTCAAGAGTTAAGACTTGAAGACTGTCAAGTGAGTTGCCTGAAATATACTTTTGTGTGTGCAAAGAGCTGTTTCCTAGAGCTCGAGACCGTACCAAGGGTATCAGCTTACGTCAGAGTACTGCACTCCATTGGAAAAGGAAAAAGCACAAATTTCTTGTGTTTCCTAAAGTTCCAGTGCCAGTATTGTTTATGCAACATCGCCCTGTTCTTCACTATTTTTTTGTCAAAGAAACGTAATATTAAAAGTCATCTAGTTATACCTACTTACTTGAATTTGAAAGTAAGTTTCAACAATTATTGACTACTTACTACATTCTGGTACTTTAGATGCATTATTCCATTTAAACCCCACAATGATAGTGCATACTGCATGTGCTTCTATTACCTTTCATTTCACAGCCAGGAAATTGATACTTGGGCAGGTTAACTAACCAGCCCAAGGTTACACTGCTAGTGAGTGGTAGTCCTGAATTTAAGGATTAATGAAATAAATTAGTGTCATTTAACGTCTCTCTTGTGAACATGTATATTAGAAAAAAGTAATTTTGATAATATCCACCTCAACCATCTTATGTAAAAAGGTGCTGGATTCAGAGAAATATTTCAATGTAAATCTTTGAAAATGTATTTTCTAATAATGTTTTGAATCTACATTAAGCCTGAAAAATATGGAAAAATAAATGGTAAAGTTATTTTTCAATGTGCATCTTTTGGAGGTAATGCTAGTACAGCACTTCTTTCTAGTTTGATTAACATGTGTTCCCAATAATCTCATTCATATTCATTATGTTTTTAAGTCAACATATTCCCAAATAGGTTCTATAGATATTATAGCAAAAACAAATTCTTCTCTACTCTCTATTCTTCTCTTTTCTATAGCAATAGAAGATTTAGCTAAGCACGTAGCCATGTCCATAAAGACTATTTTTCAGCCTCTTTTGTGGCTAGTTATGGTCATGTGATCACACCTTGACGAATAGGATAGGAATGAAAATAGTGTGAACAATTTCTAGGCCATTTGCTTAAAATAGACGGTGTAGTATGTCCATTTCTTTTCTCTCCACTGGAAGAAATGTGAATGTGATGGCAGAAGCTGGGGCAGTCATCTCAGGACATGGAATGAAGCTGCCTGTTGAGGATCGCAGAGCGACAAAATAGACAGGGCCTGGTTCCTCCCACTTTGGAACCACCATAGCAGCTGTGACCTGCTCAGAGAAGGAGATAAACTGCCATCTTGTTGAAGCCATGACCACTTTTTTTTTTTTTTCACATAAGACAGTCTGTATCCTAACCTCCTGTTTTCAGATATTAAATAAATGTAATTTGAGAAAAGGGATCCATAGACAGGAACATTTGGAAAATGTTTACATAAACAAGATTAGAAATTTTTTTTTGATTTGTATAAAACTTTTCAGAGCTCTTAGCGTTTGCTAACAATCTCCAAGAAGAGATATGTGGCATTCCTAATGTTTTTTTTTTTTTTTACTATGACAATAATTTAAAATGGGGCATCCTGTGGACTTATGTATATGGAACACATTTTGAGAACTTACACCTTTAGGAAGCACAACTTTAGGAAGCTATTAGTGGCTGAACTTGAGATAAATGTTGAGTGCAGTACATTGAGGATAGATATGGGTGTGAGGAAGTTTTGGACTAGAGAGCCATTCGTTCAACTCATTGTTAAGGAGCACTAAGGGTCGTGGAGGTAACGATACATTTCATTAGAAGGATAAGAGAATAGATCATTGTTACAGGTGCTCAGCTAACTATAATATTAAGAGAGCTGAAATAATTCTAAATAAGAGGTAGCCTGGGTTGCTTATGTGATGACCTATGAAAAGACAGAGATAGAAGGAGAAGCAAGGTTGGGATCCAAGGTGTCTTCTGTATTTATGTATGGGTGGGGCTTATTGGGCATTCATTATATGGTTAGACGAAGGTACTGCATTTGCATTGCAAACATGATTTTGTTTCTTCGGTATAGTTGTGAGAAGCGCCTGGTGGAGGAAGCATAAATCCTGACCAGGTCATACTTTGTTGCCTCCACTTTTTGGCACATACAGACACTGAGATATTTGGTGAGCTATCTAGATGCACATGTATCACCTGCTTCATGGGTTTAAAGATGGGAGAGATGAGAAATATGGAAAAGTAGGTTTAGGAGTCATTTTCAGTGAGAATTGAAGCATGAATGTATGAGGAATAAACAAAAGATAGGATCTGGGAAGCACAAACCATTTAAGGCATTTGTGGAAGAAGAAGAGCTGTGGAATGAGAAGTTAAGATAAGAGTAATAATGGAATAAATAGGAAAAACAGAGTTAAGGATTCTAAGGCGGGGTATAGTTTTATGGTAAGCCTATGGTCAACATTCTAGTACTGAGGGACAGAAGGCAGGCATGGGGATGAAGGAAGGATTATTAGTATGGATACTTGGGAGGTTCTTGGTTCTCTGGTGGGCTAGGTCAGGTCCGAGGAGTGGGTAAGGATTTGGTTGCTCTGCTCTGAAGAAACTGACCATGAGGAGACAGGTGAGGAGGGCCATGACATGCTAGAATGGTCGAGACACATGCTCATTTTCCTGGGCTGCCGAAAGGGTTTTCAGGGAGAGGGCCACCTTCTCTGGACATTTCTAAATCCATGAAAGTGTTCAAGGAACAGTGGCAGTCTCATCTGGCACCACTTACTATCTTCTGAGTACACTCAGAGTCTACACCCAGAAAAACTTGGTTTTGATGCTACTCCATTTACAAACCAATAAAAGGACTCCTTTACTTTTCATCAAAAATGGTGACTTGATTTTATATATAATGCTTTTCAATGTATATTTACTTTTGTGAAATATATTACTCTTGACAGCTCAAATATTTGGAAAGGAATAGAAATCTGTAGCAGAAATAGATGAAATCCAAATTTAGTTTCCCAAGTACCTTGGAAAGTACCTCTTTGTCCAGTTCTTTTTATCCTTATAGACTGGAGATTGCTTTTATTTATTTATGTAACCCTGGTATTAGGTTCCTTTGAAATTTATATAGGAATGACTCAAACTCCCTACTTTATACTCTGTAGGAAGCTCAGTGTCCTCCCTACAATTCCTGTTACTTTCCAGGGGTTCATGAGCTCATGTTCATCCTAGATCTGTCTTTGTATTTCCTCTGAGCTCTAGATTTCATTTTAACCTCAGCTCCTGGAGCTATTCTTATTTCTCTGTCCCATGCATACTCAGAAATGAAACCCAAACTATTATACAAACAAGGCATTGGTGTGTATAATGGCTTCCCTGAAAGTCTGCAGTGATGAAGGAAGTTTACCTTGCAGAAACAAACTCTTAGTTAATAACCGAATGCTCTGAACCTTGTGCCACTTGGAATATTTTTTACTGACTTTCTTTTCTGCATGATCAAACCTTCTATTATGCTGCTGTCCCCGGCCCCTCCCTCCACCATCACTGATGACTTGACTGCTCTCTTCCACCCTCCAGATTTTGTAAACATCTCATTGAGCAGTCACACTCTCACTGGGTTTTGCTGTTTTCACATAAAGCATTCCCTTGGGTCACACTTGCCTACTTAAAGCAATATATCCAGGTAGTTTCCTAAACAAAGACAGTTCTCTCCCTTAGGAGAACTCTTGTGCCAACTGTTAAAATGACATTTTTAAAAAAACCTTCTATATAATCTTTTAAAGATAAATATGTTATTTATTCTTCAGTGGCTGACATGTCAGGATACTGCTGAAATAATTGCCTATTTTTCCTATAGCATGTGGTCTAAGTCAGGACTGTTATTTGAACAGAGTGAATAAAGGAAATAATAATACTTATTTAATATGTACAGAGCTACATCCACAATATACTCAAATTAAGCTTATACTTGTTATTTTATCATGTAGAGAGTTTCCTCCCTGATATATTAAATCATGGACGGAATACAGCTTTCGGCCTGCTCCCTGAACATCACATCCCCAAGTCAGTCCTGTTTCTAGTAAGGTGTAAACTCTGCAAACAATCAGTATGACATGTGGGAACAGACTGAAAGCATCCTGTGCATTCAGCAGGGAGAAGGGATGGCTGAATATTTTTCAGTGGCGTCTAGGTATGTTTCAAATTGAGTTCCCAAAGGATTTTATTCTGAACAAGATGTTAGTAATTATATTATAAAATCTTAGAGTTTTAACCTGTGTTGTTTCCAAGATGTTGTACTTATTAATTAATTAACTTATTAATTGTGAGAAGCAAGGCAGAGGGGAGAAAAAATTGGTTAATATATATTAGCATTGTGTCCGTTGCTTTATATGTGGCATTTGATTTCATCTGCACAATAATCCTGACAGGTTAACATCTCTAATTTCAGAATAGAAATGTCACACTGAGAGAGGTAAGTATCTCTTCTGTGGCAGTTCAGAAAAGGATTCAACTCAGGTCGAACTTGCCATGATAGTACTGAATATGGAAATCACAATTCTTCATTATTCACTTCTTGAACTTCTTTGTATTTTATTCTTTCTCAAAAAATATGAGGAGAGCACTTTGTAATTCTACAAGAGGAGGGTAAGACAAATGTAATTTCTAGGGAGAATAAAGCTGTTTCAGTAGATGAGTGAATTACTAGGTCTATTTTTCTTTATGTATTTCTTTCTACAACGGTTAATTATTCAAATAAATCAATATTCCCGTTCTTATATGCTATTTTTTAAAAATGGGAAATACGTTAAAATAGCATAAACGGGTGATGTCGTTCTTTAGGGGTTAAATGCCCAATCCATCCCATGGTGACTGTGTGCTCTTAGGAGAGTTAGAAGCTTCTTTCTGTGCCTTAGTTTCCTCTTCTTTAAAGATGATAAATGATAATAATTGTCTTATCTCATAAAGTTTTTGTGGAATTAAAAGGCGCAGATACATAAGTGATTGTGGGTAATTTAGTTTTTCCCCAAGTTTTCTGCCAATTCTCAATATTTTATAGTCATAAAATACCGTTGAAATAAAATAAATAACGCAGTCAGTATATAAGCCGCAAAATATGTAATGTATATTGTCACACTATCTTCTCTGATACTTTGTGCAAAGTCACTGAAGGAGGGGCTTCAAACAAACTCTGTGTTTATATGTGGGCTCACGGTGCATTTCATCATTACACCCTAGAACAGATGGCACCAGATCATCTGTATTTGGTGGAATGTGATTTCCTCTTTCACAATTGTTGTTTGCTTTCAATAATTTAGCTTAAAAATTAAGGAATTAACATTATGACAGCAGCAGAGAGGAATTTGCAGTGTAATACAAACTCGGGTTTAATGATTTTTTTTTTTTTTTTGTACACAAAGTAAATTTAAAGTCAAGCTTACTTTTGGGGTTGTATGCCTAAAACCCTGCATTTCAGAGTATTTTGATTTTATTTTCTGAAGGAATGATGCATTTTGAGCCTGTGCTTATCTATCCCCTATTTAATCTACCCAGTCTGATTAAATGCATTAGCTTATAAAATAATTTTAGGATTGGTTAGGAATGGTCAATATATATTGCCATTTGCTCACTCTTATCTTAGAAACTACCTTTCTAGAATTTTTAACTTGTCCATTGTTCATTCTCTCATGGACAAATCCTTGAGACTCAGGATTTGTCTATATTAGCTCTATAATTCTGCACAAACCATTTTCTTCCTCGAGGAAGAAAAGAACTCTTCAGCCTATGACCAGGAAGCCTCTTTTAATGGGCTGCAGATGTAATATATCTAAGAGGGACTTCAGCTGCATTTGTGATATTTCATCAAAATTTAGTTATGGAACATGGTAGTGGAGACACTTAAACTGAATGATGAGTGGGCTCCAACCTTAACTGTAGTTCTTAAAAGGGCTCTTCAAAGACCACTGCCAGCTCAAAAAGAAGGATTTACTCTAAGGGTCACATTTCATTTCGGAACAATCACTTTGTGAAGTGAATTGAACAGATATGATCCCAGCTGTGTATCATTTGCAGTGTAATACAGAGAATGATGTCCTGGACAGGAAAAGTAAGGATGGAAATTTTTAAAATACATCATTTAATTAGATCAATTATATAAGTAGGCTTAGAAGTCACTGAGTACAGGAGCACTTCTCTGGGTTCACATTAGCAGATGCAAACATGTGTCAGAGACGAGTTTGAACAGCTGTAAAATGAGTGAAAAAAGGGTATTTAGCATTTAGCTGTCTTCCATTTTTCCCTTGGTGAGATCTGATAAATGATCAAGGTTATGGAAGATCTTCCCTCTCCTGGGATCCTCTCCTACATGAAATACTTTCTAACAGGACAATGGAAGGCAGTAGAGCAGAGCCTGGGGCTGGCCTCCTGGACTCTCCCCCTGGGCAATGAAGAGTGAGTCTGTAGGATACAAGTTGGACTTGTGAGTTAAATTTTTGAGGAATCTTATAAATAACCCGAGTGGGCAGAGATTGGGATTAACATGCTGCTGCCACATGTGATGAAGGGCATAAAGTCCACTGGATGTTTCCCAGAGGAGGGAGTTTGAGACAGAAAGTTAATAGTGGGATAGTTTCTCCTCTGTGATAATAAGGGGTGGCTTTTCCATGTTTTGAATAACTTTCAGCTTAAACAAAACTTTAAAATTAAAATGGAAGGTATAAATTTAAGGGGAAGAGAAATTGTGTTTATTTTTTTAAAAAAATAGGAATATAGAGTCAATAATGATTTCTAAAATAGATTTTCTTGATAGTCATTCTAAAATAGAATTTTATCAATTACAAAATCTCTGTTGTCCAGAATCTATTTTAAAATAAGGTTGGTAAATTGACCATTTCTGGTAATGTGGCAGTTGATAAAATTAATCTAAAAAAATATCTAAATAGATAAAACAAATTTAAAAAAAAAAGGCAGGCAAAGTATTAACCCCTGCATAATCTTTCTGGTTTTATATGCCTTTAGCAAGCATCAAGCATTCTTGGATTCATAATCTACTACTTGGCCTCCATTAATTTTAAAAGGTGACCATTAGCATGAATACCCATAACCACGCTACTAAATTATGCAATGTCATGTTCTCCTATTATTGGTGTCAACATTATGATCTTGCAACCTCTAATTCTTTGCATCATTTGCTGTCAACTTTAATATGTCATGCTAATTATGAAACACATCATTTTTGTGTTTCTAGTTCTTTATATAGTTCTTTATATATTGCTTAAATAAAAAATGCTCTAAAAATATTATAGGCTAAACGTATACACCTCTTCGCAGTATTTCAGAAAGAAGACTATGTATTCCATGACAGTTATGTGTTTTTTCAAGCAACATGAATAATGCACCAAAGGCTTTAAAACTTTTCTTAAAAGGATAAAGAATTCTTTGAACTGACAGTAAACAGTCTTTTCAGAGCTGCAGAATTTTTGTTTAATGGTCTGAAGCAAATGTAATAAAATATAAAAAAGGCCCATAGTCTAAACATGTCAGAAGTTTGGAGAAGATTCTGAGATCTTTGCTGAAGTGCTTTTGATTTAGTGATGATAAACTATTTATATAATTAGAAAGCCCTAGTTAGTATAACTCAGGAGTTAAGGTAAAAGCACAATTATTGAAACCTCATCTATGCAGTGGTGTTTACTTATATTACCCCATGCAATCTTCAGGGCAACTTGGAATCTCCATGTTACCAATGGAAACACTAAATCCCAGATTGAATAATTTGCTGAAAACCATTCCATCAAGTCTAACTGCAAAGTTTATTGTTGTTTCATATCCCACAGTGCTTCTTGATAATAGTATATTTTCATCTTTGCACAGTAGTAAAATTGTAGCTCAAGAGTGTGTAATGTAAGTTATATTTTTATTTTTTTTTTACTGTTTATTTCTCTTAAGTCTAATTCGAGAATATGTTGTTTTTATACATAAACAATCAGTGGTCTTATACTGTCATTCTTCCTAGCCTCGTCCAGCTCATTATTTTCTGTGTTAAATTGCAAGTGATACATGGCTGGGATTATATTTGTTCAATTCACTTGGCAAAGTGAATTTAGAACACTTGAAATTTAATATACAAAAATTATTTTAAATAATTCTTTTTTTAGTTTTGGGAAGATTTTAGAGGGAGTTGAATCGGAGGCAGAGCGGTTTATTGGGCTAAGCAGAGGTAGAAACTGGTAAGGGAAATCTCATTTGAGGATCCAGATTTTGGACTCAGATCATAGGAAAAGACTTTAGAGGTGCCATTTCTGTTCTAAAATCTACAGGTTAATCAGTCACACAAGTCTGAGAGCTAAATTCTATAGCTGATGTTCTTTACAGGAATCCCTATACCTATAAGCCAATAAAATTATTGGCAGTTTCTCTAATAGAGTGCCTTCATGTTCGAATGCTTATTAGCTCATTACTCTCAAATTCATGTTTATCTTTTTTACTTTTTGAATATTTCAGATGTTATTTTAAATTTAAGGATTAGGGGAAGAATCCTTCTAATTTTACATGAAAAATTTTCAAAGATTGTCGGGGGAAAATGTAATAGCTCCTAGTCCAGACATCATCATTGAAATTCTTCATTAGATAGCATATTTTTACATATTTTCAAATTTATAAAAACTACCAAGAATGAACTATTTGCAGTTTTAGAGTGACCAAAGAGAGGTGTTGTATCAAGAGGCAGATGAGTGGATTCTGCAGGATATAACAGGAAATATTGCACTATGGAGAAAATAGTTAATCTTTGTCATTTAATATAAAGATAGAAGAACATAACAAAGCACTTAGGAAAAAGTGCCTTAAATATATGCTAAGATTCTGTTATAGGTGACATGTAATCTTAATGTGTTTTGTGTAAAATCATTATACACTTAACTATTGTGGATTTTACAGATATTTATGAGTTGAATCTTATCATCACCACTATCTAAATAATTCATTAAATAACGATAACTAAAAACAAAACAAAAAACTCCACTTTGGGCACAAGTGTATAAGAATGTTTCTTACACTTCGTAGCTGAGAATCAAAGGTGTAATACACCAAGTCAGACATAACCAGGACATGGATTAAATCAGTGATTTTCAACATTTCCTCTAGCAGGGGCTCCTTTTAGTGTGTGTATGGGTGTGTTTGGACCTCTTGATTGACAAGTCTTTAAGTCTTTAATCTCTAAACAAGTTGCATTTTTAAAATAACATGTTAACTATATTAATGTTAATCGGAGCCTCTGACTAGCATTAGAAAATTGACATTTTATTATTTTTAATTTATTAATCACCTGCATTTTGGTGCACACAATATTCAAAAGTCCAAACAAATAGCATCTTTGCTTTAATGAATATTATAGTTGGTGTGTGTGTGTGTGTGTGTGTGTGTGTGTGTGTGTGTATGGCATTTATATAGTTCAACTGATAAAATTCCAGATCCTCTAGAAATAAACTTGGCTTGTGCAAAGTTTCACAAATAAATGTAGCATTTCAGTAGAATTAAAAAAAAAAATTGTTTCTGACTCCCAGTTGTACAAGTATCCCGAGGTGTGATTTACTGTGTTAAAACAATTATATTTTCAGAGGTGTTATTGTATTAAGTACCCCAAAAGAATGGTTTTCGGAGACTGATAAAGGGGTTGCAGCGTGAGGTGAGACCAAGTTGGCATGAATGGGCAATGGCAATAATCGCAGATGCAATATTGAGCATTCGCTATGTGCCAGATGCTTTTCACGAAGTACTTACTATTCTTAACAAAATCCCATGAGGTAAATATAATTATCACCATTTTTTGTATGAGAAAATGCAACGAGAAATTGGCTAATACGCTCAGGGTCATGTGGTTAGAAGTGGTGGTAACCGGGTTTGGGTCTAATTCATGTTGCCCCTCCATTGGATTTGGTTTTATGCAAAGTAGGGTGTTATTAGGAATAAATGAAAGAAACCACAGAGAGGAAAGGAGCAGAGAAAGGAGCATTTAGTTGAAAAGGCTGTTACAACTGGTTCTATACGAAAAAAGAGAAAACTGAAGATTTTTAGGGTGAGTTAAGCATTTACTATGAGTTGCAAATAAACATAATAGACTTGATTAGAAAGAAAACATTGAAAAATCACTACTTTTAAATTTTTAAATTTCAGATGGTCTAAATTAGTGCACACAAAATATCCACTACTAAAATTAAGAGATTGAGAATTGAGACTGTAACTAGTTTTTGCTTCATTCTCTAGATCAGCAAACACAATGTTTATTTTTATTTTGTGTATAAATGAATGCCTTTGGTCATTTTGTCAGTAGACCACTCCAAATCTTATGAAAGGCACATCTGAACAGGTGGTGAATCTTCAGATTTCCTCTTGGTGAAGGTTATGCACAGAGTAGGAAATTACATGTTGTGGATTAATTCTGTCTCATGCTGCTATTTCTTTTTCTCATGAATTCTATTTCCTATAAACACCATTAGTTGATGGATCAGTGATTTGCTATTATTAACCAGGTTAGGTATATTTTTTCATGTTCCTGTCCAAAAGTTACTCAGCATGGGTTTGAACCACACCATATGTCCAGCATCGCTACATTTTTGTGAAGGTAAAACAATGCAGTAAAATCCTGTGTATTTCCCTTTAGCTAAAGGGAAAGACAGTCTGCTTTTTTTCTAAAGATAGACATTGGCTTTAGCTCCCATTTCACTGGATTTTATTTGTCTCATGATAGGCCCTAAGATATGATTTCCGTCACGACAACTTTAATCTGCTTTATCTTAAAAAATGTACTTCTTTGAAAAAGTTAGATATGTTTTTATTAAATCAAATTAATTTAAAACTAGGATATAAAAACCTTTCTGGTGAAATTTCCTCCCTTGTTTTCAAAATGAAATGCATATAGTACAATGGTTGAGAGAATGGGGTCCACTGTCAATGTGACATAGTTCAAATTCTGGCTGTACTGCTCAATATGAGTGTGACTTTGGCCTCGTTATTTAACATTTCTGTTTCTCAGTTTTCACATTTCTAAAGTGAGGATAATGACAATGACTACCTCTTTCTCTGGAGAGTTTCACGTGTGTACATGCTTTTGTGTATGTAAATGGGATAACACATATGAAGTATTTAGAACAGCACGTTGTGTGTAGAAGCCATTCAAAAAATGTTAGTTATTATTACTACTATCACTACTATTAATATGTATGCAGTTAGGAATATTTACTAAGTATCTAGTTTGTGCCAAGTACTAGGCTTCCAACAGTGAAAAAGCTCTGCTTTCTTAGAGCTTACATTTTAAATGGGGGAAACAAGTCATAAGCAAGAATACATAAGCAAAAAAAAATTAATAAATATGCAAGCAATAAGAAATGCATGAATAAACATGGAGTGGTATGATTGAAAGATGGTGGGTACTGTAGAATGAGTGGCCCAGCGAGCCTTCTCTGAGTTTGTGACATTGAAACTCAAATCTTTGTAGTAATAAAAATCAAGCCAAGAAGATATCAGAGGAAATAGCATTGTAGGGGGAGGAAATGGCTGGGAGGAGTGGGCAAAAGGGAGAGAGGCAAAAAGTTTGGTCAGGGTTAGCACATGGAGAGCTGTTAGGCCAGGATAAGGAATTCAGATTTTACTTTATATGCAACTGGAAGCCATTGAAGAGGATAGACTGATCACATATATGTTTTAAAATGATTCTTCTGAGTTCTGAGTGAAGAATAGACTATTGAGTTGGAGCAAATGTGGAATGAGAGAGAACAGAGAGGTGGTAACATTGTGGGCCAGGTGAGAAATGATGATGATGGCCTGGTCTGAGGAGGTAGGAGTCGAGATGGAAAAGAAAAAAAAAAGTGTTCAGTTAAATTTTTGGAATTATTTTCTCGTCATTCTCTTTACTTAACCATCTGTCAGATTGGCACCCAAATCTACTTGATGAAGTCAATCATAATTCACCACATGTTTACTGAACACACTCAAACATTGTACTAGTTATTGGAAATTTAAACTTTCAGCCTGGTAGGGAAGATGGACATGTTAAAACTAATATGGTACAATGTGATAATGATTTCAGTGAGCATGAATAAATAGCACCGGTACAGGAACTCACTTGTCTGAGGCTCTCCACAATAATTCGACAGTATTTGATTGCACCTTAAAATGGTAGGCTGAAATTTGCCATGTTGAGAAATGAGAAGAAATACATTCTGAGCAGAGAATGGAGTAGCATGACCCAGACTTATGAACGTTCATGATTCAAGTACATCAACTGGTTTGACTGTAATGTAGCAAATGGACAAAGTGAGAATTATGAAGAGAAGGTTGTGTGTGATAGTTTTCTTTTGCAGGAAAGAAAGAGTTCTGGGTACTGAAAACTACTAGACATAAAAAACAACTTTGACAAAGATTCAGAAGTTAATTTGAAAAAAAAGTTCACCAATAACAAATGAACCAATTATTATATATCTTAATTTTAATTCTGATAAGGACTTACCACACAACCAATTTAGACAATTGACTAAATTACTCTCTATAGAATAAAATAAAACATGTCTCTGCATAGCATGTTAAGTTAATTCATATAAATACAGAAATTTTGTCCATTATAAATCATTTTGATTACTTCTTGTACAAGACTTTGACTCATTTATTTTAACAAATTGCATAAGCAAGAAAATATATTTTAATGTACTTATTCAAGGTTAATAATAATAGTAGCATTAAATGAAATTTATCCGTCATAAAAAAATTTGAAAGCACTTTAAACAAAATATATACACAAACATTAGTTGCTTTAAATATTACAGAAGACTAATACATTTATTATGTCATGAACTCAAAACAATAAATGAAAACATTAAGACACAAATAAATGAGCAAAGAGCTTGAATAGACACCTCAGAAAGAAGGAAAAACAAATGACTAAGATATATAATGCAATGTAATATATCAGATATATACATATGTGCTTATATAGTTATATATAGACATATAACTATATATATGTCTATATAGAGACATATTTATATGTCTATATTTATTGAAAGTGTATAAGTTAAAATTCAACTCGAATTATTAATCAAATTAACTTCTCAGGAAGCAATTTTACATTATGTATAAAGATCCTTAAAAGTTTTTACATATTTGTTAAAGAATTCTATTTCTGTGAATCAATCCTAAGGAAATTAACCTAACTAGAGAAATATTTATGTATGATAATTATTTTGCAGCCACAAAGAATTGAAAACAGCTTAAATTTCTAACTATAGGGAAATGTTTTAGGAATCAATGTTAAAGTCACTTTATGTAATATTATAAAGATTTTGAAATATGATTTATGAAAAATATGTAATATGAGAAACACTTCTGATGTAAGGTAAAAATAAGTAAAATTATGTTCAGCTTAAAATATATTAAATATCTTAGGCAGAGAGAGGGAGTCGAATGTTTTCGTATGTAGTTGTTTTTAGGAGAAGGGATTTGGGATCATATTTTTTCCTGAATGTTCCATATTTTTTAAAAGTAGCATATAGTTTTTTAAGGTCTCATTTTATTTGAAATTTTATGCACCTCTTATCAATGATAGATTAATTATATTTTAAATTCGTAGGAATTTAACACCAGAAAAAAATTTTTTTCACTTGTTCAAGGACAGTGTTAGGTACTTGTGGCCAAACACTGTGGAAAAACCCAGGTTCTTGTCCTAGAGGAGATCCCAGGCTCAGGCGTGGTCAGCTACAAAGCCCCTGGTCGAGCCCTCAGCTCATGGACATCATTATAACCTAGGAGTTCTAATCAGATGGTGCCCATCCATTTGTTTAACAGGTTGTCAGGGTGGTCATCTGATTTACCCAAGAAACTCAGCACCTCCCTACTTGTGCCTGAATAAAATTCTCTATTATATAGTTTAAACTCATTTGTCCTAATACTGTCTTCATAAAATATGAGATGTTGACGGCCATTCTTTATATAGTAACCCACCTAATATAAAAAGTAGAATTACATTCTCTCTTGTCTTCCCCAAGTAACTTGCTTTCCCTATCCATGTGAGAGACATTTCCAATGCTAATAAAAAGGAATTTATTTTACATTTGCAGTCTGCATGGTGAGCCATGCAGTTTGTGATGTAGTCACAGACACTGCCTTAACTGTGGTTCATGTATGTTTAGTTAGACTCTACCTAGCACTTGGGGGCTTTGCTTTTCTTAATGAATTGTTCATTTTTATGCACATTTGTGCTTAACAAATCTTTTACTGCCTGCTTCATACCTTTTTCTGTATGAACGAACATTAGACTTGAATTATGTTTTTTTCAGTTAAATGTTATTTGAACACTTAATGAGAATGTTCTATCCAGATTGTTCTATTAGGTGATATGGAATAAAATCTAAAGCTTATTTTATGAGCATAAATGACATTTCTTTCTTCTTGGTGACCTATTAAATCACCTATTTGTTATTGAAGGGATAAAATTGGTTACTACGGTGAGTTTATCATTATACTTACAAGATTAGTCAGACTTATGATGTAAATATTTTTCTTAATTTGTCTCGATTTGAATAATATAGTCTGTTTTTCCCTAAATACTTTAGTGATCTAAGGAGTAGTGCTAGAAATTTGCAGATGACATTTGTAGTCTTTATTTTTAATCTAAATGATTTAAATTATAAAATTAACATGTCCATTGCAGAAAGTTAAAACATAACAGACAGGTCAGAAATAACCGCCATTGTTCCCTGTTTGCTTCATCCAATTTTAGACATTTCCCTGTACGAACAGGAAAATTATATGTATAATATAATATTACTTATATACATTTTATGTAGTATCTATATAACTTGTTTTTATATGCAATTATGGTATACTATTCTGCAATCTTCTCTTCTGACTTAAAAGATCATGCAAATCCTTTCATATCAATCATTTTTAGATCTGTTTTTTCATAGCCACACATTTTCTGTTGTATGGATTATTATGAGTTATTTCACTAACCCTACAGAGTTAATGATGTTGCATTCCTGCAATGTGCCTGGACCTTGTGCTGGGTAATAAGGATGAAGTAATCAACAAGAGAAATAGGTAGGTTTCTATTCTCAAAGTGCTCACAGTTTTGTGCCCTTAAGGATGAGCATTTATATTGCTTTCAGGTTTTCAC
Organism: Eonycteris spelaea; assembly: GCA_003508835.1. NCBI lineage: Eukaryota > Metazoa > Chordata > Mammalia > Chiroptera > Pteropodidae > Eonycteris > Eonycteris spelaea. The sequence goes on along the minus strand of PUFA01000067.1, from coordinate 1,349,337 downwards.
TATTACAACATTTTTTCTTTTAATATTTAATTTTATTCCATTTACATTTATTGATTTTTAAGTGTGTTTGGTCCTATTTTGATGTATTTCAATGCCATATCATGATTTGTTGCTTCCCTTATCTATTTTTAGCTAAATTGACTGTATTTTTGTTTGTTTGTTTGTTTACTTTTTGGGGCATAAAAAATGTCTGCTGATCTAACCAGTTTCTTTTAGTGGTTTTCTTAATATTCTTAAATAATGAGTTTGAATAACAATTTCTTGATGATTAACTTTATACAATATCTGCTTGCCTCAAAAAATGAAAGAATTATGTTTATATTTTCCTTCTTAATTTTAGTCTTTTACATTATAATTTTTACATTATCAAGGATTATAACACCTGTATTCTGTTCTGTAACCATAATTACCATATTAGTTAGATCTAGTTTTTCATTTATATTGATTCAGCAATAACTCTTTATATTATTTTGATTATCATTTGGTTGGAAATATATATACATATGTAATACATATAATATTTACATGTATGATATATATATTTTTAAAGAGTCACCAAAAGATTCCTTATGCCCCTGAATGTTTAAAAATTTATTTCTCTTTTCTATTTACTTGACTCAGAATCATAGCTGGGTATAAAATTTGAGAGTCATATATTTTTTCTATTATAATTTTGTAGGTATTCCTCCACTGTATTGCATATTGAAAGTTGACGTGGAAATGTTTATGGCCTGTCTGAAATACTTCTAATTTGCTTTTCTTACATACACTGTGCTTAGAAGAGTGTCAATTGTTGGTACAAGAATGGAAAAGTCTCAAACTCTTTCATTGAGAAGTTCTTGGACTAGGGTGTATTTGAGTTCAAACTCAAGTTTCTGGATTATGGGCATCATTCTAAGCCAATAGTTTTAAATAGAAAGTTCATCTTTTGCCTTGCGGTTTATTCAATCTTAATATTTCTGCATAATTTTTTTTGTAAATATAGTCATCCTTTATTTTAAGGAAGATTTATTTTAAATCTTTGACATTTTTTCTGTTCTTTTTTTTTGTTCTCTCAGCAAAATAAATTTTGTACATTTGAATGTTTTTGTCTTATGTAGCTATTTTATCTTCAATGAGTTTATACTTTTATTCTTCTATTTTTTTTTGTGTGATTTACTTTTTTAGCTTGTCCTGTATGTTTCTTACTGGTTTCAACAATATATATTTTACTCTTTGCTGTTTTAAATGTAGGTTTCATAGGAAAAAGGCTGTACTGATATTTTAAATTTTCTTTCCTGAAATCGGTCAGTTCACTTTTCATCTTTGTTATCTTTGATCTTCCTTTTATCACTTTTATATCTTTTTAGAATTCTTTGCTCAAAATCCAAATCCCATAAGAGTATTATCTGATTTAAATTTGCTTCTGCTTATTGGGGCAATTCTTTTCTGAAATGTATTTAAATTTTATATTCTCTATATATTATTCATTATATATAATATATCTTTATTATATAATATTTTTATAATATATAAAATATTTTTTTTCAGTATACACACACACATTGTATTTTTTTTCTGGATTCTACTTTTGATGAACTTACCCCAGGTTCTTCTATTTAGTTATTTAACTTTTCTCAGTCTTAAGAGTACAAAATTTGTACTTACCTTAAAGGACTATTTTATCAGAATCAAATAGAATAAAATATGTGAAATTTTGAGTGCTACCAATTCCAGTGCATGTATCAGATACAGTTAATATTTATATTATATATGAAACCTTTTTCACTTTACCTATGGAAGAAATCCAAGTCATGGATTACAGAGGACCATTACTAAATTTGCTTTTTGCTTGAATTGTTTCCAGATGAGCTTCTAGTTTTTTTTTAATTAGGTATGATAAACAAAAGTACATATCAGCATGTTAGTGCTTACAGTTATTCTCCTTTTAACATCTCCTTCTTCTGTGTTTGCTAAGAGATAAGGAACCTGCCAGTTGTGTTTCTGAACAATTGCAAAGCAGAAATAGTGATAGAGAGAACGGAAATGGAGTTAGGGAGTTTATACCAGAAAAAGCTAAGATTTACTTAATTAGGAAAATATAAGATTTACTTACTAGGAAAAAATAACAGAGAAATAAAGGGTGGTGAGAACTTCATTTTGGAGGGAGAGAGTGGGAGAGGAAGAGATAAGGCATTTTAAGTTGTGAATTTGGTTATGAATTAGACTTTGTTTAATAAAACATTAAAACTGTTTTTAATTACTCTGAGGTGAGGGACCATGCTTCTTTGTGATACCGAACGAACGATTTAAGACTTATGCAGTATGCTTTTCCTCTTCTCCTACAATCTACTCCCACCTTTTCTTCATCTTGCTCTGGGATGCTGATCTTGACTTTGGATGAATGGGGAGAATTAGCAAGCAACCAGCAAGAGAGAGAAGAATAAGGTGGAGACTTATTCCTTATACTCTCTTCCTGAAGGGTCACTGTGGCATAGCTGTGTCTCTTGACCAAATGTCACAGGCCCTGTGAGGGTGCTCCTCTGACTCGAGGTTTGAATAACCATTTGCTGGATTGCCTATTTGGCCCAGGTGTGTTGCTGTCTTGCTCCATCATTAGCATCAGGGCACTGTTACTGTCCCTTGTGGTTTCTGTACACTCTGTCCAGACTCTTATAAATAATTCCTTTACAAACTCCATTCTCAAATCACCTGGTTTAAGTGTATTATTTTCTGCTGGAACCCTGCATGATATGGGGCCATGTGAGACCCTTGGCCTTATTTGGTTTGTATAGGTATTTTTATAGTGTCTGGAATCCCCCCATAACAAACACAGATGGCCTGATGGCCATATAGCTCAACTTCTGAAATGGGCAGAATATTTACTTTTGGCCAGTTTTGTACTTTAAATGGGAGCCCACATAATATTACTTCACCAAATTAGAGAACTGGAAGTATGCCTCGATGTCAATAGTAGATGCCATTGAGAAAGAGAGGAAGGATGCAGACCTTTTTTGAGCATCAATTTTGTGTTGATATTAGTGCTTCACATTTATTATTGTATGTTATCCTAGTAAGACTCCCATAAAAAGTTATTTTTTTCTTCATTTTATAGATAATTATAATGACGATTATATGGTCTTAAGTGTCTTACCTAATGTCTCAGAACTGGTAAATGGTAGAGCAGACTCAAACTTGAACTCAAACTACCAAAAGTTGGTTCCCCAAACTGACTATAACTCAGAAGTACAGAGGGAGCTTTTTAAAAATCTAGGTTGCCAGAACTACTGCAGATTTGCTGAAAAAATTCTAGGAGTTATATGACTATATTCTTTCAAGATATATTCTTATATATAATTATAAATCTATAATCTGTATCTATATATTCTTATAAGCACTCCACCCCTATCCAAGTGATTCTGATATGCAGCCAGATTTAGAAAGACTGAGCCAAAGCTTCTGATTGGTTCTGCTTTTAATGATTTTTGATTTCTTGGTTTTTTAATTTAAATGTTCTGCCATCACCTTAAATGGCCATACACCAGAGAGTAAGTTTTTCACTGTTTAAGATTATTTTTTGCAATTTTTCTCTGGGTTGCTTTTTAAAAATTCTGAATTTTACCCACAGTTCATAAATTAAAGACAGTATTATATCCTGAAACACTGTACTAGAAACATTTTTTTAAATCTCTACTAACATTTATTATCTGAAAACAGAATGTTATTTCAATTCCATAAAAATACACTGAGTTCAAATTATCAATGCTTTTAAAGTAAAAAATAAGCTGTTATTGTTTTAATGAAAATTGGCATAAAATAAGAATACTGGCTTTTATTAATCTCATCTCTATAATCCGCAAGTACAATAGATATTCTCTATTGTGAGTGCCTCTTGTGTTTGTTGTGTTAAGAATGAAGAAAAAAACATGATATGTAAACCTTAGTACTTGGGACTGAATCTTAGTTATTTTCATCAAGTCATACCATGTAATTTTTCACTTTATGCTGCATTTCCTCATCTTTAAAATGAAGATAGCTCTACCTTACTTAACCTTAAAGGAATATCTATCAAATCTGCTACTTAAAAATAAGTCACTGGTTACTAAGATGATATGGAATGAAGACATGGATACCATAGAGGTAAAAATTTGAAGTTCATAAGAAGTCCAAATACCAATAAAAATGTGTTATTTCTGACAGCCAATATCTAACATATGCCTACCTCTTAGTAGGTGTTCAATTTTTGCTTAATTGGCCATATTTGATCATAGTTATGATAGTTATGTGATTTAATAGAAGAGGGCATGAAGCTTTCTTAGAAACTACATTTATATTAAAAAACTATTATAAGAAATCACTCGTGCTAGGAATTTCAGGAAGACTATCTAAATAAACAACTGTCTATGCAGAAACAGTAAGGCTGAAAGCTTCTCAGCAGCAGAGATATAGCACCATTTTCCTTTATTCAACAGGAAAAATAATTTTATCTCTTAAGCATTATGAAAATTCTTGAAAATCAACTGAGAGTAATTTGAATTCTAGGAATATGCTTTCAGATTTCTTTATATGGGATGCATTTATAGAAAGTATTGGACATTCAAAGATGATAGCTACCATTGTTAGTAAGGAACCATTTTATTTTTATTTTCGAGGCCTGCTGTTATCTTTCTTTCCCCAGTTTGGGAAAAAGAGGGTAGTGTAACAGGTTATTTTGGAATATGCAAGACATATGCTGATAAGCTATAATTACATAGTGACATCTTGGGAACTGCTCTTTGGATGATGTTTCCAGCTAATTTATTATTCTTTAAAGATGCTACATTCATATTGGTTTTCATTTACTTTTATTTTTTCTCATTTATTTATAACTAGAAACACAGCTATTGGTTTAAATATCTCAAAGATTTTTCTCTACAACTTGCAGCCAAGCTGAATTAAAACTTGTTAAACCAGCCAAGCAGCCAAGCAAGGGTAAATCTTAAATATTTCTCAAAACCTCTAATTGCCTCTTGCAGAAGTTCTGCTTCATTTTTGGTGCTAACTTGTGTCCCTTGTCAGATTGTACCGATGGATGGATTTTACTAGGAGCCCTTTGCCCTTTGCCTAGGGGTGGTGCCATTTTCCCAAGATAGAAATCTAAAATAAAGTTATATGAATTTTATTAAAAGAGTTTAAATTATTCACTTTTTAGATATTCTTGAATGTCTCCTACAAATACAGTCTCTGCCCCTAAGTAACTGACAATGTATTGGGAGAGAGACCTGTAAAAAAGCAGTTACAATGGCGAGTGCTATGGGAGCATCTGGGAGGGCCTCTCAAGTCTGAGGAGTTAGGAAAGCCTTCCTTGCAAAGTAACTTCTCTGCAGAGGCATGAGATAAAAAAAGATGTTATTCAGAGAAGGGATTCAGGGCAAGGAAGAGCACTTACTGTAAGCAGAAGGATCAGCACACCTAACCACAAGACAGCGAGGAAGGACAGGCTGCGCTGGCAATATTGCAAGTTGCTGGCTAAGATCCAGCCTATTTACAGAATGTCTTCAAATATGGCCAGTTATTTTCGTCTTAATTCTGGTGTCAGTTTTACAACTTGGCATCTTTTAGCGACATGAATAGTAGTCAGTGTGATAGAGGGGAAAAAACGTTATTATCTTACTCATCCTCTTAGTATGTTGTAGTGAATTGGAGAAGAGAAGCAACTGAAAGGTTGTGGAGGGAGTGAAAACAGCAGTTATTGGTGATACTCCCTTTGGAACTATCTTAGAGCTCAGTACAAAGTAGCTGAGGGGCGTAGGACCATCACTGTGCCTGTAGGGTATCACTTTGCTCTACACTAGCTCAGTCTTCATTTGATACTCACACTTTCTGTTTTTCAGAAATTGTGCTTGGATTACAATGATCAATGGTGACCCAGTTTTTTTTTGTACGTGAGATAACCTGAGATTTAGTTTTTACTGGAGATTTAAATAACAGAATTTGAGTGTCAATACCCATACGAAAGATGATTAGTCTTCGACCGGTGTCTTAGAAGTAATTTGCCTAAATTTATTCTCTCCTTTGCTTTCCTCTTCTCTCTTGTCTCCTCTTCTCCCCTTTCTCCCTCTCTTCTTCCTTTCCTTTTCTTCCTTCCCTCCCCCTGCTCCTTCTCTTTTCCCTTCCCTTCCCCATCTCCTCTTCTTTTCCTCTTTCTCCCACTCCCCACTGAAGATCAAAGGTTTTTCCATTGAAGTACTCACTTCTAATTTGTAAATTATAGATCCCTTGAAAAGGGATAAGGCAGAGAGTATTACTTGTATAGTAGACGAGAAACAGTTTACCTCTGCTTGCTGAGGTCCGAGGAGGAAGCCCTTAAATTTGTTCACATAAACATTTGTGGTGAATCAGTGTGATCCGGAAGCTGTGTTAGGTCTGGGGATTGTGGAGGCAGAAAAGGTCTACCTTCAGAGAGCTGGGTGAGGGGCAGGGCTTCCATAGGAGAGATAACACCCAGAGATAAGTAAATGTACCACACTAGTGGGATGGGATATGTGGTATGAGAGAGGTGTACACAGGTTGCTACAAACACAAGGGAGAGAGTTACCTAATAGAGACTGGAGCACTGAGGCCACTGTCAGGGGATTTTTTTTTTTCCTACAGAGGAAGTCATGCTAGATGAGCCTAGAACAATTCATTAAAGTTATCTAGGTGGAGTGGGCAGACTGCGCTCACAAAGGGTAGCATGGAGCATCCAGGCACTGTGGGTATTCAGTGTGTCTGCAGAGTGTGCGTGGTGACAAGCGGTGGTGTGAACCTGGACCAGTGGGCTGAGGTTTATCCTAGATAGGCCAAGTATGTGATGCTTTGGATTTTATGTGGAGAGTGGTGGGAGCCGCTGAAGTCTTTCTAGTAGGGAGGTGAAATATATAGTCGCATTTCAGGACAATCTTTGTGCCTTGGAAGCAACATTTATAAAAAGAGCAGATGAATGAGAAAAATGGTTTCTAACTTTCAGATTATGTTCTGTTTGGAGAATATTAAAATTATCTTCAGAAAAATGCATTTTCAGGTAAAACTACACTGGTGTAGTTGTAGGGACACCTATGAATCTCATCCATGATCATAGGTGATAAACTCCCAGCGTTAACATTCTATGTTTAGTTTTTTATTCTTATTATTAGTTTTACTTGAATGGGATTTGTTACAAACCTGCTTAAATGATCCTGAAATTTTTACATTATCATTCATATCCTTCAACCAACCAGTTAATGAACCAAGAGCACGTCTCTCACAACTTCATGTGTAGTTACTTTGACATTATCCACAGTATAAAATAGGTTGAATAAATAATTCTCTTTCTGAGACAGCCGTCACTCTAGGGGCTCAGGCTCTGGGCATGCTGGAGTCATCAATCTGCTGCCATATGCCTCCATATTCTTCCCATATGCTCCGAGTCCTCAGACTGAAGGTACAATGGGTCAGGAGACGGCTACTGAAGTAGGAGTTGCAATAGGCAAACTGTTAAGAGTCCTAGGCTAGCAGGCCAGTTCAGGGTAAGGGTGCAGTCCATAAAGGGAGCTAAGACAGAGTAACTGAGATGAGGAAGGAACCAGCAGTGAGTGCAGGCAGAAGGGTTGAGAGGCAAGCAGGATCCGTGGCTGCCCCCACTTCCTGACCCCATCCTGGGAGGTACAGGAAAAATGTATCCCCTTCCTCCTGTCCCATGCATGGGCTGGGATTGCAGCTGTGCGCCTAGCTGTGGGCACAACTGGCTGAGGAATTGGAGCAGAGAGGGACATTAATTAACTCAACTTGAAGAGTTGGGAGGAAGAAAAGAAATGAAAAGACTAAAAGTGATCTCTCTAGAAACTCTGCAGACTAGTAACCTTGTCAAAATCCTTTATTTCTTGCATGAGGCTCTACCTTTTGCTTGTGGCCTAGTGGAAGCAAAATAAAACATTTTCACAAGATAGGTGATTGGAGATATGATTAGGAATGCACATACATGAAAGGGAAAAAAGAAAAACAATGTCATTAAAACCATCAATAAACTATTAAAATAGTCTACTTCTAGAAAATGATGGTTGTTCTGAAGACATACTCTTGGGTGTAATGAATTTCTATCTGGTAGTGGGTATTTCTTTTTTCTAATGATATACTCTGTATATATATCACAATTTACTCTGATGATATTGTCATAAGAAAAATGTCAGTTTTAAGTTTGCCAATGCTTAATTTTGCAGTAATCTTTATTTATTATGCCAATTCTTGTATAAGCTAAACCTCCCTTTTCCTTACATACCAGAAAATAAGTTTGAAACAAACCAATAAATTCAGGTAGAAACTTGCCATTCCCATTTAAAAAGTTAAAGCAAATAAATTTTATTTTCCTGGGAAGAAACACCATTTATCTTTTAAAGAATTTTTAGTTCATTCTATTGTTATTTACACATCTCCTTGAATTTCCCACATCTTAAGCAGAACTTACTTCCTCTACAAGATCTGGTCTAAATTATTATATAACTTATAAGCAATTGCTCATTTTAGAGCATAAGGGAAACTTAATAAAGGGTGCCATTGCTTGATTTAAAATTAAGAGTTGATGCTGATGCTGATAATACAGTAAAATTAGTCCACTTAGAATATAATTTGATTGTAAATTGTGTGCTATATAATATCAGGTTTATAAATTTAGATTGTTTGGAGTAATAATAAATGGATCAGTTCCCTTCCAACCTTGCCTTATTTCAAATCTCTTTGTATATGTATGTGTTTAATTGACTGTAACTCAGCAAAGTTTTTCTATCACTTTAGATGCCAAGATGGCTCTTGCTTTGGAACAAGAGTTCAAATTCTAAACCTTTGTATTCTGGTCATTGTTCTCAGTGCTCTATTTCCATCAGTTAAAAGGGAATCATTGTGTTCTTTTCAATCAGAAATACAGGCCACCTCAGAATTTTTCTCTTTCATCACTGCCTTTCTAAGATAGCAAATGATTCTCCTATAATCTGTAACTATATTGGCCATTTACTCTGATTAAATTTGAGCAAAATTTGAGCTTGAAAGGATTGAATGGAAAACCAAGACCAAGAACAAATACAAATTTTCTCTCTTAACAACTGCCAGTTAACTCCATGATATGGTGGGTTGTAGGTAAGAGGGTGGTGGGTAAGACAGGCGTGGCCTTGCTCTGCTGCTTTTCTCTCATCTTGGCCCATTTTGAAAAGCTCACACTTCTTTCCTGTTGGCACTTCATAGACTTTCATTAACAGTTTCATTAACATGGAACACATACCTCTTTATACTCGGAAGTATTCTCCTCTCAAACCCTGGACCACAGTACCTTCTTTATTATTTTGCTGAGGTCTCCCCTTCCTCCAGGAGACATATGTAGATGGGGCCAAGGCCCACTTGCTCTCCTTTCTGATTTGTATCTGATCTTGGGGGAGCACTCGTGAATCCCTTTCCCGATGAGTCTGGGAGCTCAGGTCACCCTGGGTCTGCCTTCAGAGAGGATGATCAACCCTTTCACCAACTCACAATAATTGGTTCTAGAATCCATTTCAGGTTTCTCATGAGGAAGAGAAGGAAGTGCTGCTGCATTCTAACCCTGAAGAAGTCCTTTTTGTATCTTTAGTGTCATCAAAGAGTTTGAGCTGTGCAAGTCCTTCCCATGATCTTTCTCATCCTAAATTCGGCTTAGGAACTGGGGACAGAGGGCGGGATGCTCTTTCCCTCTTCCTCACTTGGTTATCTGAGCACTACCAGGTTGGTGACTTGGTCAAAGCAGATACAGGTGAAGCCCTGTTACAACACCTGGGGTCATTTATTCCACCATAGAAGATAACCCCTAAACACACACACACACACACACACACACACACGCACGCACGCACGCACACGTACACACACACACACACACACACACACACACACTTCTTAATCCCATGCTACCATACTTTAACTTTCTGGATAGTTGGTAATTTTCACCTTGACCTGCATTCTCAGCTGTCTTCTGTGTCTTTTATCCTCAAATGCTGCTACTATCATCTTGCGAAACTTCTATCTGCTAATTGAAATAAGTCAGGTGGAAAAAGTCAAGAATCATGTGATTTTACTTGTATGTGGGATGTAAAATAGAAAGCAACAAATGAACAAACAAGAGTAACAAACAAAAATCTCATAGACACAGACAGCAGTACGGTGGTTATCAGAGGAAAAGTGAGGTGGGGGAGTTTGAAGAGGGTAAAGAGAATCAAATACATGGTGACAGGAGACTTGATTTTAGGTGGTAAACACACAAAGCAATGTGCAGATGATGTATTATAAAATGTACACTTGAAATCTATATAATCTTATTAACCAATGTCACCCCAGTAAATTTAATAAAATAAAAAAACCCTGCTACCTGCAATATCATCAGTTTTTCTGATTGTGTAATCTATTTATCTTTTCTCTGACCATCTCAAAATTTTCTATTTTGATTTTAACACCATTTTAACACTATCAAGTTCTTTCTGTTTTTTTTTTCTTTTTGTTTGTTTGTTTTTAACTGGTTCTTTCTTACTGTCTTTTCTTTTCCTTATTCCCAAGTAAGAGAATAACACAAAGATAAATTCTCAGTTCTTTGTGGAAATCTCCTTCATTGTAATAAATGCTATTAAATCTTCATCTCAGGACTTTACATTCCTTCTAGCTTCCATATACATGGCTATATTTGCTGAATCCCATGGACAGTACATATTTTCACATTGTAGGTTATATGTAGGACTCCAGATACCCAAACTAAATTAAATGTTTCTTTCCAAGAATATTCCTTCCTGGGCATTTTTATTCTATCAGTGGCATTGTTATCTTCCTGAGCATCCAAGCTTTAGATTTTGGTGTTTGAACTTCTCCTGTTCCTTTGCTTTATATGTGACCAGTTGTCTGGTCTCAACATTTTTTTTCCTTTTAATGCTTTTTCTTCCTTTCTTTAGCTACCTTTATTTTTCAGTCATTATTTTATGTCATGAGGGATAGTCTACACATTTTTCTTTACTTCCAGTTTTTTTTTTTCTGCGTGTAATATGTTTCATACATTTCATCTGAAGCCATCCTTAAACACAGCTTTGATTATCTTAATTCCTGGTTCGAAACAACTCTAACAATTTCCTGACAAATTAAATTCCAACCTAGCCTTGAATCTAAAGCTCTCTGTAATCTGGCCTCGACCTCCCTCTCCACTATTCCTTTATATAAACACTGTGCTTGACTTATACTGGCCTCCATGTTTTTATACTGAACACAGTAAATTTGTTTCCTACCCCCTCCTCTCATTTGATTCCTGAATATCTTAAAGAAGATATATGTGCTCTAAAATTCTGTAACAATGCATGTCTACCACATTTCCTCATTTATCTGTTTCTTCAGTTTAGTTGATGAATAAGTGCACATTAATAATTTCTAAGAGCCTAAAAGACAGAAACAGTATCTTCTACTTCGTATATCCCATGATATATACTATAAATAGAATATATACATATTTAGTATTAATTGATTGAAGTACAATAGAGCCAGTCTAATTGCCTAATAATTGCCTAATAAACCTGGATATAAAGGTTCCTCAGTTTTCCCCCAGGATAACTGATATTTGTGTTTCTCTCTATCCAATTTTATTTACCTTTTCTTCTAGTACCAACTCCATCTCTGTCAAGCACTTCTGCATGTGTGTGTATTGACGTGTTTGCCAACCGATCTTAATTTTAAGAAATTGACACAGATACATTTGTGTAGCATTGTTTGCCTTCCTTTGTTAGTTCAACATTTGAGGACAAATTGACATTTGAAAATCTTAACAACATTATCATAACTGTGAGATAGTGTAACAACATGGATGATCATTTGCTTTCCTAATTCTCCTATTTAGTATAATCATTATTAACTTTTTTTGAGAGGGCATGTAGAAACAATAGTAGTTTAGAAATTAAGGAGAGAAGAATTCTGGGAATAAATCTCCCTTTAGCCTGCTAGTATCTTGGCCAATTACTTGACCTTTCTGTGTTTCCCTTCTTTTCTAAGGCAAAAGAAAATGGTAATTCACCTGGTCCTTAATCTGTTTTAAAAAGGAAGGACTACAAAAAAAAATTATGTTTTATATGCTATGTTCAAGTGCAGGTAAAGTTTTTTAAGTAGTAAGTAGGAAAATGATGGCATATAGTTTTAATTGATTGTAATCTGTTAAACTAATGTTTTCTTTTTTGAACTGAATATAATGGATCTCTCCTGCAATAGAGTTTATCCATGAATAGTGAACAAAAAAAACAAATTTTAGGCATCAAATAATATTTTAAATCCATATCGCAATTCCCATATTTTTTTTTGAGGATAAAATAAGCCTCTAACATGTGCAATTCTGTTTATTAAATGAGATAATTCTGTGAGACATTTATTTAGTCTGATCACCAGTGTGTGTTAAATAAACATTGACTATTATTATCATATTATAAAAATATTTTTCATGAGGACCCTATAGGATCAAAGGCTAGATGAAATATCAAAATGTTAATGATAGTTGAGTTAGATAATGGGTATTTTTTACATTCCAAATACTTGTTTGATTAATTCATTCCTTTATTTAGGAACCATTGTATTGAATGCCTGCTATACACCAGGCACTTTGCTAAGCCATAGTCATCCAAATATGGAAAAACCAACATGATCCCTTTCCTGGTGATATATGGTCTTGTAAGGATTTTGTAACTATTCATCAGAAAAACTTTAAGGAAGTTCCAATGATTGTTCTCTATGTTTTCTAACAGATTCTTATTCTAAATTTTATTTTGTTTTGATAAGAATATTACCATGGTATCTTCCCTCTTAACAAAATTTTAAATGCACAATACATTATAGTTCACTATAGGTAAGGTATTATACAGCAGGTCTCTAGAGCTTATTCATTTTGCTAATCAATGGGTAGAAAGTTTCAATTAAGCAAGATATGAGTAAGTTCTAATAGATTCTAACAGAAGTGTTTATATTTACATATTGCTATAAGCTTGGCAAGACATACCTACATTACTCTTCTGGAGTAATTCTTATAGTAACCATTAAGAGAGATGGTTCAAGTAGTATCATGCCTGTTATTTTAATATGATTAAGTAACTCACCCACACTTAGGTAGAGTAAAAACATTTGGGATCATTTAGAGAAGGGGCACACACACAAGGCTGACTTGCTTACTGGTTGAAATTTCTGAAGATGAAATAACTGTCTCTGGGTGCCATTCCCTGAGTGATGGGCAACAGCTTTTCTTTCATTTTGGCAATGATTAGAGAAAGTTGGTAGTTTCCACATTTTGTGTAAGAAGAACAAATGGGTGATTTTCTACCATGTTTTGAAGGATCTCATTGTGAAGTTATTTCAGTTTTTGGTTTGGATGCATTAAATTTTTTTTCTTGTGCACTTATGTATGTTCACAGAAACATATGTGTTTCTTCCTTCAAAAGATAATCTAGGATATTCACAATAATGGACCAGTTCACCTGGCCTTCTTGGGATTGAAGCATAGTCTTCTTTATTGTACAAGATCAGGCACATTTCACTATTCAATATCCTTTATTTGAGAAGAAAATATACTTGCTTTACAAAATCAGTTCCAATCAAATAATCAATGAGTTTTCAAATCACCTTAATTTGCACCTGATTAAAAGATTCAGCTTGCTATATGCAATAGCATGAAAAAATCTAAAAGACTCAAGATAATTCATGTAGATTCATGTGATATTTTTACACTCAGCTCTGTTGTTTCTGTAAAAGGCTTCAAACTCTTTAGTTTGATAATATTCATATAAAATTCTGGGTTTCTTTTTGTTTTGTTTTGTTTTTAGCTCACACATTTGTGTGTGAATTGGTCAAAGAACAGAATTCTGAGAAACCAAAGAGGATGTGGGAGCTGCATAGGAAGAACCATTACCACTATTTCTATGCATTGGATATGAGATTTTCTCCTCTTGAAGGTGAAAATTCCCAACTTAAAGGTCACACTTTTCAATAAAAGGAGAACTTGGGACCAAATACAGAAACCAAAATGCAGAGGAATTTAGACCCAGCAGATCTACAGTGCTCCACAAATTTCAGGAACATTCAGTTTCAAAGATACAAGTGCCAGTTTAGATTTTATAGGATACATGAAGGAAGCAAACCTCTTTAGCAGCAGTACTGTAGTTAAATTCTTAGAATTTAGGGGAAACCTTGAAGCAATTGCAGACAAATAAGTAGCATTTTCTAAATATTTTCTAAATATAATAATGAGGCTTCTACAGGGAAGAAAAGATCTCAGTTCCAAAAGTATGGAGGACTCTTCAGAGAGGTGCCCAAGATGTTCAGCTGAATCTAGTTGACCCAAGGAGAGGAACCAGAATGGGACTTAAAATGAAAAAGTTCTCATTAACACAGTTGTCAAAGGATTTTTACCAGTATTTCAGTGAGAAGGACTACTCTTTATAAGTGTTGTATATAAACGTGTTCATTAATTAAAGGACTACTGCTAGCAGCTACACTCTCATTGACTGCCTATGGTTTTCCATTTCCAGGCTAAAGATTTATTATAATGTCATGTGCTAGATCGTGTTATTCCCATATAACATTCATAACATTACATTACATTAAGGCTTAGAGAAATTAAGTAACATGTCCAAAATCACACTGCTACTATTTGTAAGATCTTGAATTTTTAAAATTAATTTTATTAAATTTATTGGGATGACATTGGTTAATAAGATTATATAGGTTTCAAGTATACAATCCTATAATACATTTTCTGTATACTGCATTGTGTGTTCACCAACCAAAGTCATCTCCTTCTGTCACCATATATTTGACCCCTTTTACCCTCTTCTTCCTCCCTTATGCTCCCCTTTCTCTCTGGTAACCACCATACCGTTGTCTACGTCTATGAGATTTTTGTTTGGCTTGTTCGTTTGTCTGTTGCTTTCTGGTTTGTATACCACACATGAATGAAATCATATATTTTTTTACTCTTTCTTTCTGACTTTTTTGCTTAGCATAATATTCTTAAGATCAATCCATGTTGCTTCAAATGGCAGTATTTCATCTTTATGGCTAAATAGTATTCCATTTTATATATATATATATATATATATATATATATATATATATATATATATATATATATATATATATATATATATACATATACATATACACCACATCTTCCTTATCCAATCATCTGTCAAAGGACACTTCAATTGTTTCTGTGTCTTGGTCACCATTAATAATGCTGCAATGAATATAGGGGTACATATATCATTACAAATAAACGTTTTTAAATTTTTTGGGTAGATACTCAGAAGAAGGATTTCTGGATCATACAGTAACAATTCATAATTTTCTGAGGAACCTCTATACTGTTTTCCTTAGTGTCTGTACCGATTTACATTCCCACCGACAGTGTATGAATGTTTCTTTTGCTCCGCCAACACTTGCTATTTCTTGTCTTGTTGATAATAGCCATGCTAATGGATGTGAGGAGGTATCTTATTATGCTTTTGATCTGTGAGATCTTAAATTTAAACCATACCTCTCTTGCCTCCTTTCCACTTTGGGACACTTTACCACACTGACACCCCCAACTTATTTAAAGCAATAAATAAAACTAATTACCCTTCTTAATTATTTTTAGTTAGATGATTTAATCAGTGTTGTTATAAATAAATGTCAGGCCTAGACGTTTAATCACCAATGACTTGGGTTTATAAAAACTAGATAATTTTGGAATTAAATTTTTTTTTTTTGATTTGCAGAGTCCATATTCAAATGAAGTTACTGTCGGAAAATGTAGCATTGGGAAAAACAGACTTTGGTAACAAATGATTTTTTGCATTTGTTAAGGTGAAGACTAAGGTGCTCTGACAAAGAGACCCTAGATAACAGCCACTTAAGAAGATAGAAATTTGTTTTTCTATTATGTAATAGTTTGACCAATTTAGTTAGACAGTTTAGTTCTGCTTTGGGAGGTCATTCAGAGACCCAGATTTTTTCCATTGTTGCTTTGTCTCCTCTGGGCCTTGTTCTTATCTTCATGGTTCTACCGGGCTCACACTTCTAGCTTGTGGGAACAGTGGAGTGCATGCCCAAGGTTTCATGGCCAAGATGTGGACGTGGCATATATTTTCATTCACTTCCATTGACAAGAACTTAGCCACAATATGCCGAACAGCAAAGGAGGCTGGGAAATACAGTCTTTAGCTATGCAAGCAGGCACCTTGGGCAAGAAGTAGAGAACTATTTGAAGGAAGGCTAGCAGTCTGCCATACATTGGGAGGAACAGAACTCTAGAAAGATAGGATTGGTTGAACAAATAGATTTCAAAGCAAAATACTGGGAAAAAGACAAAGGCTAATTTTACAAAGTGGATATTCCCAGATTAGACACTCCCATGTCACTTCATAGTATGGCCAGGGCTTGCCTCTTACCTGTCAGATTCTTTTTGTCAAAATTACAAATTTAAGTGTATTTAAATATTAAATATTAAATGTGTTTAACATGCAAATAAAATTTTAAATATTACATGGATATTTAAATTTGACATTTTAATGTAATATTTCCACTATTGCCTGAGGAATACTAGAGAAAGAGAAAGTGGGACTAGGATTAGCTAGGACCTCTGTGAGCTCAGAACTCACTTATGTAATTTACACATATTTTGCATGTATTTAATTTTACGTTAGCCTCCCAAACTAGGTCGTTCTGATAATGCTCATTATATAAACGCTTTATGCTTGAAATCCAGGCCAATAAGTGTAAGGAGCAGGGCTTTAGTTTCCCATAATCAAAAACCACTGTACCTTGCATTATCTCACTTGGGGGTCTTAGAGCCTGAAGAAAGCATTTAGTTTATTTTTGATTTTCAGGTTACAGGAACGAATACTCTTTGAATCTTAAATACAAAACAAGCAAAACTTGCATGGCTTGTAGAAAATTATTTGCTAACTAAAAATAAGATTTCTTGGCAGGAGCTATTTGCTGGATCAGAGCTTTAGGGCTTCTCACTGCCAAACACTTCTCTCCAGTGGTTTGTTTCTCCTCATTGTACTCTAAACACTTTCTTCATTAAGCGGATTGCTCTGCAGGTAATAGGAGGACAGGTTGGCTGCTACTCATGGAAAGTATTTTTTTAATAATGGAAAAAATAGATTATCTAGATGCTGAAGTTCTTGAACTCAGATTAGCAAATCAAGGTGTACAGATCCTATTTTCTTTCTTTTTCTTTCTTTTTTTTTTTTTATTACGGCGACATTAATTAACCAAATCCAGTGTTTCAGGTGTACAATTCAGCGGTAAGGCATATATATATTATTGTGTTCACATATTTTCTTTATAGGATAACTTCAGGGGCATTCTCAGCTCTCTTTGTTAGTTGTCCCAGTACTTTTTGACTAATACTCAACAACGACAAAAAATCTGCATCTTTTCACTTGATTGTTGTTTCTTCTAAAGAGTTTTTGTATAAGTGAGGAAAGAGCAGGGCTACCATATTTGGCTGCATGTTTTGTATAAGGTACAATTCCTCTATAGAACAGCTGTAGGAAAGTGAAGATATCAAGTGAACCCTATAATTTTTTGTTTACTAGGGTAAAGGTATATGGAATTTAGAATTAGGCTTCCTTTTCTGCAGAGCAACTCACGAATGTATGTAGTCTATCCTTTTTTTGCAAAGGTTAAAAAAAATAGGCATTGGATTGCTCTCAGAATCCTTTAGTCACACTGTGCAAGAAAGTCTCTTTCTCTGCAACCATCCAACCCTAGGTTTATTGTCAATCTCATGGGAAATATAAGTTCGTTTCTTTTAATTTGTATTTTCCTGATTACTGTTGAGATTGAAAATTTTTACTCATTTTGTTGGAATTTGCATTTTTTTTTCTTCTGGGAATTATCTTTTCAGAACCCCTGCCCATTTTTATATTAGGTTGTTGCCCTTTCTCTTAATGATTTATAGAAATGCTTTTCCTGTTACAGATCTTAAACATTTCACTCTCCTATCTTTTTTTCTTCCATTTTTCCCCCCATTTATGTTTGAATCTTCAATCCTTCTGGAATTTGCATATATTATTCTGTGGTAAGGGTTTATGTTCCTTCCTCATCTACTCCCTGAGGCTATCTGCATAGCAACACTTACTGAATGGTCACTTGTTGGGAAGAACTGGGGCTATAGCTGCTAAATTTAAAAGTCGTGTTTCTCATGATGCTACTCTGTGAAAAGGGAGATGTCATGGCAAACAAAATTGTTCTGTTATTTCCAAAAGATGCAAATATCCACTCTCAAATTTGCCGAAAAGCCTTACTCTACTTGGGTAATGTCTCAAAACAGGTAGGAATGGAAAGTATAGTTTTCCTAGTAAAGAAAAGCCCTTAGTATATAACGCATGAGCCGGAGAAAACATGAATTTATGGAGCACAGATAGCAGGAATAACAGAATGACTGCATTTGCTTGGCCATATGCTTTCAGTTCTGTCTTGAGTTAAGACTACTATACATAGAGGTATTTTATCCCTAACCTCTTAGTGCCTGTTCATAATCTTGCTGAGAGTTATGTGTGTTATCTATAAAAAGTATTTTTTCACTGTGATGTTGATAAAAAATAATAATGCAGGTGCAGGAAGACAACCAGCATTTTTGGTAATGTCTTTGAGATAGGCTATACTGAGTGGTAAATGCATTGTATTGAAGTTTTCATTGTAAAATAGCACATTTGGGGAGTGTTTTCTTTAAAGAAAGAGTCCTTTTTAAATCAGAATAAGATACTAATATATCCTTTGTGTTTTCCTTGTGAAATTAAATTCTAGACTTTTCAGTCCTAATGGTGCACTTTTGGAAGACCCTTCTGCTTCCATTGACACTTTTAAAGGTGTATGTTCTTAAACTTTGTGTTGGCTGAGAAGAGGTTATTTACCTCCTTTTGGAAGGTAGCTTATTCTCAGTGGATGAAGAATAGAAAATAATTAAGAAAATGTTGGCAGCATTGCAATAAGAAAAGTAAGTACTAAGCTTTAGAACCCAATAAAGTTCTGTCCAGATTTTCTTGGTCATTTAGTGGCTCCATTCATTTGCTATAGTTCAGAAGCCAGGAACCCCTTTTGGATAAGGATCTTACTTTATAATCTTTGTCTAGTTTTCGATTTTCAGGTGATTGCTGTGTCAGATATGCAGCTAATGCTATAAATGAATACATCTAAGTTAGCAGTTTAGTTAACTTCATTCAAATCCCAAAGCAGAAATTGGTTGTAGTTTTCCATAGCCTTGATACTCTGAGGAGTCCCTGGACCAGCAGCATCAGCATCAACTGAGAGCTTGCTAGCAATGACACCCTCCCTAGACTTAGTGAATCAGAATCTGCATTTTTTTTTTTTTACAAAATTAATGTTTGAGAAACACTTTTCTGCAGTAAACATAACTTGTATTTTGATTTCCATTATCTTTAGCTCATCTGATAAATAGTACCTCATATGTTTCTCTGAACAGAAAAAAAAATCCAACTTGGTTAAAGTAGGGTGAAAGGAAAAAAAATCTACAGGTAAAAATTACCAGGTAATGGAATTTTATTCAATATAATAGCTGACTCAGGGCTTTGCAGTCTGGTGGACCTGAGCTGGAATCCTGGTTTTGTGATTTACCAGTTTTGTTACCAGCAAGTTATTTAACCTTTTTCTCTACCCTCTGCTCAAATATAATGTTCTGACTCTTAATTGCACAATCTTTTGACTCCACTATTCTTTTCTCTACAAAAATCTGATAAACAAAATGGTTTATGGGTATACAGAATTATACCCAGTCCATCTATTCTTTTTACTAACTTAAATTTTATTCTCTATGTACTGCCTTTCTGAGGGCAGAGACATAAACCAGACACACAGATGTATAAATGAACTAGGGGTAAGGGGAAGTCTGTGTAAAAGCACTTTTGGGTTATTTTAATAGTTTAAATTAAATAATAAAATTCCAACTAAATTCTCTGCTAATTTGCTTTAAAAGTGAATCAGAGGCCCTGGCTGTCAGATGTATCACCCATTTCTACTTCTATCCTGACTTCTGCTATAATATTATGGAGAAACTTCTGGTGAAGATATGATGCTCTGACACCCTGACATATTTTAATATTTACATTATTGTGAATTATGTCCATAAATACATCTTAAAGAAAGGCTTTAAGCATCTGAAATACCATCTGATTTAGATATGAGATATGTGAATGAATTTTCAATGAAAAAGATACAGTACCAGGCATACTGATGAAAGATGTATCTTTTGTAATTTAGTTTAACATCCTAGAAAGAAAATATCTCTGTGACTTAAGTGGAGGTAGAGAGACAAGATATACAAGATAATACAGAAGAGGGAAACATTCTTTATATTCCATACATTTTTAATTTTCTCTAGGAAAGTGCCTGCAACCTGTTTCATCTTGAATTATGGCATTTGTTCTTGGCATTTGTTAATCATTGAATTAACCTTTACCTCGTCTCTTAAAGGTTTCACTTTATATTTTCTTGTTAAATAATCTCTTCAATGTTTTAGAATATTTTGACTTGGTGCAGCTTTTAAAATATGGATTTATCCCAATTATGTCATTTAGTAAGCATGTCAATTTAGTAGAGACAAATTTAATGATGATAAAGAAAATAAATGTTGCCTATTATGGGCAAACCAGGCACATAAATGATAAGTACCTAGATTTGGGGGAGTATAAATAGCTGCATAATAAAACTTTAAGTTGATCTTAACACAATTATTAGGGTTAATGTGTTCCTAATACTAGAGTGTTAGAGTGGATGCCAATACACTGAATTCTCAATATATGTGATCCAAATATCTGCATATGAACCTATAATAATAAATCAAGTCACTTTGCTATTGAGTTGATACTTTACTCTTTACAGATGTTTTAGATTTATTATTTCAGATATGATTTTTCTGTTAATTTGCAGAAGATTAGAATTTTTAAGTGTTAGTTACACACTGTAAAATGAAAGAGTCCTTTTTTAATCAGAATGAGATACTAATATTCTTTGCGTTTTGAAAACCTAAAGGCAGTTCTAAAATATATTTAATTTTCGAGTGGATAACTTTAACATTCTCGTCATATTAATTGTTTTTTGCTTGATTTAAGCCAGGTTAGAACCTTTTTTATTCTAAGGGTGGGATGCAGAAACGACAGATGGTTCAGAAGCTAAGTGTGAATCCTGGTCTGCTGTGAAATAGTTTGTACCAGCTGTTTGTCCTCGCTTTCAACATGTTACATGGTGACACTCACCACTTCTCAAGGGAGGGCACCGATTTGCTTGTGTCCTACTTCCATAGACCGTTATTCCCTTGGACTCATTCTCTTGCAGAGTCTCTCCCGGGCTGTTCTTGGTGCTAGAGAAAGGCATGCCATGTCCAGTCCCCTCTCCTCTGCAGGGGACCTGTGCCCACCCACGTCTTATTGGTCTGGATGGAGGGCGTCCCCTCATTTTTTTCTGATGTACTCAGAGAGAGAACAACATGAGTCTCTACGTTTTTAACTGTGTATAATTATATGTGGGAAAGTTTCAGATGAGCAACTGAGTAAGAGATGAAGCTTGACCAAAAAATGTTCCTCGCGGTAGGCTGAGCAAGCAACAAGCCTTGAGCTCATCCTGCCCCCTGCAGTATTCTCTTCTCTACTCCTTGTTTAGAAAGAGGACTTGCGAGGTGAGGTCAGACAGGAGAATCTCAGTTATGGGAGCAAACACAGGAGATGGAGTATAAGGCCACCAGCCCTGTGCAACTGCGCTGCTCACCCTGCCTTCCAACAGAAAGGCCCAGTCAGTGGAGGGCCCTCTGAGTGCTCAGCACCCACCAACCCAGTCTTCTCTTGTTTCTCTGATGGACTCGGTTCAGTATAGTGAAAGAAACCTCCTTGTCCCTGCTCCAAACTGGCAGTGCGAATAAAGGTTTCAAATCCTACATCTCCATGTTGGCTTTCTACACACCCATTTATATCAACAGACTGAAAGCAAACGTTCATACTCTTCACCTTTTGTACTTTTTGCTCAGTGTACATCCTTGGAACCCAGGCACACATCTAACTCTTATTCACAGAGTTTCTTGCTTAGAGGATGAATAGTCCCTAAGCATGTGGCACGCTTGCTGTGGATACCATAGGGTGAATGCTTGGGGAGCCTAGGCTCTATTCAGAAATGGGGCTATTCTTATTTCCCCCAGGATAGCTCTACTTACTTAAGGTTCTCTAATTTTGTTTGGCTTCCCAGAGCCATTTACTTTATGGTATTCTTACTAAAAACTGTTACTCTTCTAATAAATAGGGTCAGGCTTTTTTTTGTATATTTACCATAAGTATGGGAAAATAAATATTTTATTGGGAGAGTTGTCAGTCTAACTGGCCAACTGGTCAGAAGCATTGCTGGATTATTTATTGTAGGCAGAATTCCTCCTGAGGCTGTTGAGGCATTTTCTTTCTGAAGAGGTTTGTAATTTTAGTCATTTTTAATTACGTTTTTCCTATTTTCATCCCTGACCCAATGATCCCAAAGTTTAAAGACAGGAAACCTTGTGTCAGAATATTTTGTTGTCCTGAAGAAACTCGCTTTCTTTAGAAAGTATGGTTTACCAGCTAAGAAACAAGGGATCAAGATATCAGAAAAACAAAAAAAAAAAACAAATATTTCTTTAATTTGGAAACAATAAATTTGGAAAAAATCACATTTCATCATATATCTTTATATATCCCTAGGGCAGTCTTTCTTGAGCTTTAAAGTGCACACTAATCGTTGAGGCTCTTTTTAAATGAGGTTTGGAGAGAGCCTGATATTCTACACATTCAGCTAATTCCTAGGTTACTTGGGTGCTGCTGGTGTACAGACCAAACTTGAACAAGATGTAGAAAATTTTCAGTGAACCATTTTACTTGACTATATTTTAGGTGAGTGCAGATTAGATTTATGAATTATCCATGATTTTTAATTTATTCATTTGCAAAGTTTCATAACATGCTTGAATTTTAATATTATTGTACATGATTAATCATATTATTTGGCATGATAAAATATTACAGAAAAATATAAATAAATTCCAAAATATAATGTCCAAATGAATAAATGCTATGAAACGACTTTGTGATTTTTGTTACTGGACATATATGCAATAGGATTTGTCAATAAACTAAATTGTTGAATTAAATAATTATCAAATGATACACTGATTTGACTAAACAAGAGAGAGCTCACTCTTTGGTGCTCTTTCAGTGTGAATGTGGACAGTGTCTTCTGTGTGTAAATCTTAGCCATAGATACCCATGAAACAGAATTCATGCTCCTTTAAGAATCAAAAGACTTTGCTTCTCCCACTGAGTTTTTTAAAGCTTCACTAACTCTTAGAGTCTTTCCCACATACTATTTCACTATCTATATAGATTCCAAATTTCAATGTATTATAACTCATGTATATCACTGGAGAGATATCAAACCATTAACTTTTATAAGCTCAGACATAATTTATGAATAATATTCATTTAATGTGTTTGACATACATATATGTGTACACATCAGTAAAATATGTACAGAACTTGAGACAATAATTCTGAACTCTTTGAAGATAGTAATAAAATATTTAGGTATTTTGGGAAAAAAATGTTTAAAATTGCCTACTAATTTTTAAATTTCTATTTTCATTTTAACTGTGTTAAAACATACCTAACATAAAATTTACCATCTTAAGCATTTTTAAGTGTACAGTTTCATAGTATTAAGTATAGTCACATTGCTGTGCAACTATCATCACCAGAACTTTTTCATCTTGCAAAACTAAAACTCTGTATTCATTTAACAATGACTCCCCATTCCCCTCTTCCCAGCCCCTGGCCACCACCATTCTATTTTCTGTCTCCATGGATTTGACTATTTTAGGTATTCTAGTACCTCATAAGTGGAACATGGTCTACTATTTTGCAGTCCAATATGGAAAAGCATGATTAATTTAATAGTTGAAGATGACATTTAAAACCTTGATAAGAAGCCAATTAGAACCACATTAAAAGTCAGCATGGTGCAAATGCAAGGATGCCAGAACCCAGTGTCTCATAGACTTCTTTCTTTTGCACGTCGGCACCATCAAACATGGCGCTGAAGTCTCTAGACTTTCTGTTAAAGCGTGGAAGCAGAATGATGTGATAGAAGACTCTCACATATGACTCTGCTGTCAGCCAAAGGGAACTCAGATATTTCATCTACAAAATTAAGGATTTAAACCAGAAATGATCTTCCAATTCTTTCATTTGTTCACTAATTTCATTTGAGCTCCTCCTTTTGCCAGGCTCTGTTATAGACACTGGGGGTATAGATGTAAAAGAACAATTAAAATCCCAACCCTCAGGGAACTTTCATTCTACGGGGGAAGCTAGACAAAAAGTGAGCTAAATATATTAGATGGTGAGGAATGTTTTGGTAAATGACAAAGCAGGAAAGAGGAAAGGAGAAGGTGTGACATGGGACTAGGGAGGGCGAGAAGGATACACCTCAGGAAGAGGAGAATTGGGGCTGTATGGATGTCTCTTGCAGAGGGAACATCAGGTAGTAACAGTAGAAGTGACCATAGTTTGAAGGTAGAGACAATAGGATTTGCCTAATGCTTAGGAAGGCTAAGTCTGCAGTTTTGATATGAGCAACTGAAAGGATGGACCTGTCACTAAAATGAAAAGACTGTAGAAGATCAGGTAGGAGAGGGATGATCCAAAGTTTTGTTAAACTTGATAGCCCTGTTGGTCATCCAGGTAGAGATGAAGGGCTGGCAATTGGTACCAGAATGAATTTGGTGTTTTCAGGAGACAGTAGACTGGCAGTAAGTTGAAGAGGATTTAAATCCACTAGACTGGAAGAGATCACTAGGAAGGGAGTAATTGTAATGGGAAAGAGAAGTAGTCAAGGACTGAGCCCTAGGGCATTGAGGCTTAATAAGGTGGTGGGATTGTGTGTTGATGAAAAGAAATCAGCAAAGGAGAAGGAGAGGAAAGTGAGAAAGGTGGGCTAGGAACTCAAAGTATCCAGGCAGCCAAGCAGAGTGTTTGGACTTCATTTCAGTACAAGCATTGCTTAGTTCTACCTGTTACCTTTAGAAAAATAGGTTCCAAGTTCTGAACTGGCACCCTTTACTCACAGAGGCAGACACACAAGTCTGTCTCTCTAATATGATGCTTCTCTGGAAGAACTCAAAGGTAGAGTCTCCCAAGATTTATTGAGTCAATGACCCCTTTTACACTAACATATAATTAAGTTAAAGCCTCTCTCATTTTTATTAGCACAAGATAAACACATTTTAAGGCAAAGCAGCTACTTTTATTACTGTCAAAGATTAGTTTCATATTCAGTAATTCCTCATATTCATTTATGAAGGCAATTTTTGACTTTTTCCTATCTGACATGTGTTGCGTACTGCTTAACTTCAAAGTAATTGTAAAACAGGTTTGATTATAAGATTTAAAAAGACAGGGTATCATGTTCATATTTCTGACTACATGTTAAAATATAGATTGAATAAATTAGAGATCGAAAGCAGATCAAAATTGCTCTCACGACTTCCAGCTTGGAATTCTTATATTTTTGCATAAAAATTTCTTTGTTCATTATTTATAATTTTATGTAATTTAATGGCTAAAATGGATGCATTCTTAACAGTTGGTATTAACTGTAGTTTTCATTGTTCAGTTTAGTTGTAATACATGACTTCTGGATACTTAGATATAAAATCATGGGCTTCATTTATTCATTCTCATACTAATAGTAGTCTGCCTCTATTGATTATCGAGGATAATGGGGCAAGTATTAGGAAAAAAATAAATGAAATCCCTATATAAACCGCAGCACCCTATGGTTAGATATAATTTACACGGTAGCCTCATGGCTTTTTTTTCCCCAATAACAATTAGTAACAACTAATCATAATATGTTTATTGAGGATTTAGGTGCCAGTATTTTTGCATGTATTCTTTCATTTAGTCCTTGCAATTAATTACCTTGTGAGTTAGCAATTACTGTCACACTTACTACCTTGCAGATGGAGAAACAAAGTTAGGTAGAGAGTAAGTAATTTGCCCAGTGACAACCAGAGAGAAGATATCTGATTTCAGAGTCTGTCCTCTTAACCTCACTGGATTGATGAGCTTTTACTGTATGCTTCTTCTCAAACAGGTTTGAGACTGATCCTAGCAGGGAGAGGGATATAACATATGCTGTCTTTGGCTGGAATTTTAGTTTTGAATTTTAAGAAGCAATATAATTCTAAAGCATCATAATTTAGGTATCTATGTTACAAATCTCAAGCATTATGCCTTACGGTTCCTTACTTCTGTCTATGGAGATGACCCCCACTCACCCAACTCTGCCTTCTGCTCTGGCTTTAAATTATTTTTTCTCATTTCCAAATATTTCTAGCTCATTCTTGTAGCCAGCTCACTTCTTGGCACTGACGTTCACAAAGGATATTTTTCCAGACTCACAGTGTGCCAAAAAGGTAGAGAAGATTACTTTTAAAGAAATAAACAGATAAAAATGCAAAGTAAGGTACTTATTTTACATGCCCTTGATGTGCTATTGGTTTGCAATCTGCCAGTCCATGAAAACAGTTCTTTGCCATCTATTTAAAATGCAAGTCTTTTAAATAATGAGCCATATATTCCACAATATAGTAAACCTACATCTGAAAGAGGGGGAAAGAGACAAATACATTTAGTGGCAACTTGAGTCACTGAATTGGCAGACATCAAAATATGATGTTACAGAAGTAAAGAAGAAGGGAAATGAGTTAGTGGGAAGAATAGATTATGAATCAAGATACCCAAGGTCATATTCCAGCCTCACTGCTTAACATCTCTGAGACTGAAGAAGTCACTTTAACTCTTTAAGTCTGTTTCTCTACCAGGTGAATGGGGAGAATTTTTTCCCCCTATGTGGTTTGAATATTAGTAAGACACTTATAAAATGTGGCTTTGCTCTGTCTAACTATACATTTATTTAATAAGCTTCATCTTCATTACTGCATTTTTTTTCTGTGATCCCTGTAAGTATAGTGGCAGATTGCAAATAAATGCTCTGATTGCTCCCATCTGCTCACTCATAACTTATAAGAGAAGTTAGAGGCTTTCAACAATAACCAATACAACCTCTTTTGGAGTAACTAACACAATAATAGAAATAGTAATGAAGTGTATCTATACTCTCTTCATCTTGAATGCCCTTCACCCCTTTCACCTGTTAACTGCCTGCAAGATCAGTTTGAGTCACCTCTTCCGTGAAGCTTTTCAAGACCTTACTCCTCAACAGTGGGACTGGGCTGGCTGGGGCTGGGGAGTCCATGTCAATTGTCCACTCTTTCCTTTGTGCCCCAAATATCCTTTTTAAGAGCTCTATTATAGGACTCCTTCTATTTTGATACATAATTGTCTGTTTACTTGATTCTATTATCTGTTAGGCTGTTTTTTGGAGACAAAGATTATGTCTCATTCTTAGATCAGTGAGAGCACAATCTCTGGAATAGTTAAATACATACACACACACACACACATACATACATACATACATACTCATTGACTAACTGAAGGCTATTCAGTATTTTTCTCATGTGATAAAGCATTCACAGCATATTTAAATAATTCACCCCAAGTACCTCTGATCTGTCCACAATCAGAACCCAACTTTCATCTGCAAATTGGAAATTAAAGCTCCTGTTCTTCTTTTAGCCCTGAGTCTCCTATCACAACCATTAGCAACCACACCTGTATGGAAAGTGCAGAGCTTATTTTATTACACTGCAGCCATGTCCTGAGAATCCTGGAGGTTGGATGAAGAAAGAGAATCCAGTAAAGGAGACCGAGAAAGAGCGATGGAAGACAGAGCAGGGGCACTGGGGGTGTGGTGTTTCCCAAGCCAAGAGAGCAGCATGTTTTCAGGAAGACAGTGGCCTGTCAGGAAATCCGATTACACCACAGTTTTAGAATCTTTTATACCTATCATTACCAAGACAGAGTGGAAGGGAATACCAGACAGGAGTTACAAAATATAATTTCACATTCTCTTTACATAATCACTTCTCTTAGCCTCACTTCACCTGTGAAATGGGGATACTAGTAATTTCTAAGCCATTAGGTTGTCATGGGCATGAAAGTCATAAAAGTCATGTGAAATTCCCTTTAGGGGAGCCCTGTACTAGCCTTGTTAGTGCTAAATAAATATTAGTTACCAAAACTATTGTTGGTTGTGTGGTCAAAATGAAATTAGTCAAATATAACTTGATATCAATGTGTAAGATTTTTATCTTAGCAAACAAAGAACATCCATCAAATCCACTAAGCCTGCTGGAAGTGAGAACTCTCAAAGAGCATGGGTTCTTGGGTCTTCTAGGCTTCAGGATAAGTTGGACTCTGACAGCTCTCGCCAGGGATACATACCCATTCCAGGAGGAACCAAGAGAAGCAGGTTTTTTTTTTCTGTCCCTCATAGTAGAAGGGTAGAAAATAAAGACATGAGAAGGAAGTCAGTGAAGGATAGATCAAATTCAGTATCAAATTCTTGAGAATATAATTTTTAAATCAACCAAAAATAAATTTGAGACTGTTCTTAAAAATACACTTAATGATGGAGGAGGAGGTTTTGTATTTTAATATTCAGCTTGCATAGGACAGAGGTGTGCTATGTTTAGAAGGCAGTAGAGCAGAGCTATTAAGTGCACTGAAACCCAGGACAAAAGTCCCAGCACTGGCACATGTTTGCTGTGTGGTCGTGGGAGTTTCTTAACTTGTCTAAGCCTTATTTTTCTTATTTGTAAGATGGGAGTTATAATAGCTAACTTGCTGGGCTAATTTAAGGATGAAATTGGATAATATTAGCCAAAAAATGTAGCCAAAGTCCTGGTGAATAAGGAATGATTAATCAGCATTGATATTGTTAGGATGATAAACTGTGATAGATGGATGGATTAATGGATATAGATAGAAGATAGACAGATAGATGATAGATAGATTCTTCAATCCCAAGAAAATAGATATTAAGTATTAATTAGACAATTCTAGTCTTACCCTTCATTAATCACATAAATCATTCAGTTACTACCTCTGAGCAAATACAACCAACATGGGTATCAGGGTAGAAAGGACAATATTGAGATTGAATGGCTTAGAATTCTTTTCTGCCTGTACCATTTCCTAAGTAGTGTCCACTGCTACATGGTGATGAATCTTAATTTTTAAGTTCCTGTTGAACAACTAGAAAACACATTTGTGTTGACAGAGAAGTAAAAACAGTCCAACATACCTGAGGATAAATATAGTAGAATAAAGTTAACATGATTCATTTCCAATGAAACAGATCTTTGAAATAGGAAAAACTTCCATGAGGAAACAACAACAAAAAGGTATGTGTTCATTTTGTCATTTTACAGCTAGTAAACATGAAAAAGAATGCGGGTCAACATAAACACTCAATAAGAAAAGCGCTGTTACTCAATGAGCAGTAGAGAGTGTCATATGCAAAGTTTTCCTTTGTAAACATACTTCAAATAAAGAAATCTGGAAGTGTCTGTGAGTCCAAAATGTGGTGCATGTGATGTATGATGTAAAACAAAAGTGGGTGGTTTACATAGCTCAG
Organism: Eonycteris spelaea; assembly: GCA_003508835.1. Classification (NCBI taxonomy): domain Eukaryota; kingdom Metazoa; phylum Chordata; class Mammalia; order Chiroptera; family Pteropodidae; genus Eonycteris; species Eonycteris spelaea. The sequence continues at coordinate 1,319,715 of PUFA01000067.1, read as the reverse complement.
CTGCCAGATGGTATGTGTTCTTGATTGAATGGCACCCTAGACGAGAAAGCACCCTCCTGTTACTCTGAAAACACAATGGTCAGAACCCTAGATTCTCACATCCTCTTCATTGATGACAGTTTTTTTTTTCTTTTTTAATACTCAATGTTTCTGTATGGTCTGTGTCTATTATTCTAGGTTGGAGTAAGTCTTTTTGGGAAGGCAGAATATAAGAAACATAATTTTATAAATAGACAAGGATTAGTAAAACTTTTGAGTTAGAAGCTGATGTATAACTGACAATGGGTAGCTTTGTAGGATGTAAACCACTATTCACGATGGCACGTATTCATGGCTGTATTTGCCAAAAATTAGTGCCACGACATGTTAGACATGTGATGATATCGGGGGCGGGAGAGACAAAAAACAAATAAGGTATTATTTCAGCCCTCAGAGAGATCACAGGTAGTGGAGGAAGACACAGCATAAAAATACAATAAATAGAAAACACCCCAAATCTGTGTGATTAATTTTGGTTGGAGGAGAGGTTCATTGAAAAATATACACTTGAGCAGTGCATTGAAGAATGACTAAGTAGATCTCCCCTCTCAGATGGACAGAAAGACCTCTGTCGGTGACAGTTCCCTCAAGTTGCTAGTCACAATTTGTAAATTTGTAACCAAACAAATGTTGATCTGAAAGAAAAAAATGTAAAATTTTCTGAATTGATTGTCTTTTAATTGATAATTTGCCTCTACCTTTACTGCATACTTAGGCTAATATCATCTAGCTAGAGATAATTGAAAAAAGTGCAAAATGAAAGGCAATTCTAAATCAGCTAACACTAGCCCAGGTTTAGTGCATGAAATAAACCTCTTATTTTGAACTGACAGAGAGGCATGCCATTTGACTTAATAGATAGCTATCTGCTCTAGAGATCATAAAATAAAGGAAAATAAAATAATGGTTTGATGGGGCTTGAAATTATTAGCTTATCCAAGGTGCCCACATGTCTGGTCTAGTCTTGAATGAGTGTGCAGTTAAAATGTAGGCAAGTGGTTACTGCATCTGGAAATGAAGAGGTGGCTATTAAGATGCTGGGGACTTAGGGGGAAGGCAGGGGTGAAGGAAGATTCCTCAGGGCTTTTCCATGGGCTGAGGAAGGCTTTCTGAGTCAAGAGGAAAGGCGAGTTGAGATATTGGAAAGCGTACTATTTATTGTGGAGGAGGCTGTGGCTCTTAACATTAGAAGGGATTCTTTCTCCCCAGAGAAGTAGGAGCCAGCTCTTCTGCTGGGAATTGGGAGGCTGAATTTAGACTTGCAAGCAGGAAGAGATTTGCAACATTTCTGTGAGGAGAGAGAATCAATAAGAGAGTAAAATGTTCATTGCTCAGCATTAAAGATCAAGTTGTAGTTCTAAAGCACTAACTTAGATGACAATGCGTTAAAGAGATTTTTACCTTTTTTTAGTGGACATTGGGATTGTGGGAAACAGTGGAAGCTATAAATGATAAATTATTAGCAACTGAAGAAGTGAAACCACACCAAAAATAGTCACTAGGAGATTGAAAATGTGCCAAAATTGAGCTAGAACATTTCTTCTCTAAGGCATCTTTTAAGATAGACATAATTATTGATCATAAAGTATTTACTCAAAGGGATAAAACTGTAGCTAATGTTTGAGTCGTTGTATCATGACTTATATTTAACAGGTAGACTCAGAGGTGTGAAGATACTTAAAACAGCTTATCTAATAATTTAAAATCTATTCAATATACATAATACAAGTTACTCTATAGAAATATTGCCATCAGTAGACTTTGGTGCTTTTAAAAATTATTGTCTCAGTTTCAGTTGGGAAGGACTCTGAATGTTGCCTTCTCTTTGGTTCTAACAAAATTCTAGTCCTTAAGTAATATTTAAACCAGAAAACTGCCAAGAGTGTGCTGTGGTTCCAGGGACAGCACTGAAAGTAGACTTAATTTGGAAGATATAATTCTAGTCCCTTCTGAATCTCTAGTGACTATGACAATTGTCACTCTTGCATTGACAAACTCTCATCTCTATGCACCGCCCTCTTCCCCAGCCAAATACCTGTCTGGGTATCCAGTCACTTATATTGCTTGCACTGAATCACCAACCACATCTTTTATTAAAGTGGTCTTATATACACCCTTACCAGCACCCATACCAAATTTTGGTACAGGTGTGAGTGTGTGGCTTTAATATTTTCCTAGCGGGTTTTTTTTTTTTCCTAGATAATTTGAAATCTATATTTGGAAATGTAGAAAATGAGGTTTTAAACAAAGAGGAAGCTAGCATATTCCAAGATAGTTTAATAACCCAGATAGCATCCCTATAGATGACGAAAGGTGTCTGTTGAAAGCTGATTTCTAAATAGTTTCCTAAAATGTGGTTTAAATTCATTTCCTTCTTTTTCTCTAAGTAGGATGTTGGACTGTTTTAATGGAGGACTTGTGTCTGGATTTTGGTATGTAAGAGTATGCTTACAAGAACCATGTTATTACCTGATGTTGAATTTCAAAAAGGACATGGATTGGAGGAGTGTATAGAGAGAATGACTAGGATGGTCATTGATCCAGAGATCACATACTATTGGGACTACTCAAGGAAAACAGGACACTTACTCTGGGGAAAAAGCGTCCTGAATGAGACAAGATTGCTGACCTATATTTCAAAAGAACATCTGCTAGAAGTAGTAAAACAAGCTATTCGCCTTTCACTTAATAAAGAGTTAGAACCAGAGCAGGAGATACAAGGAAAATGCTATTAGCTCGAAAGAGAATTCTCTAAGCACCACAGCTGCTCCACTCTGTAACAACTAGGGCTGTCTCAGGAGTTCATGACTGCTGGAGATATTTAAATTGGTGGCAAACCATTGGTCACAATTCTTAACTTGGTAGATGGCGATAATGCATGACTGTTGAACAATGCTTTCTATTTTTTAAATTGTGTACTTTACTGAACAAGTATTTGTGGACTATGTGTATACCAGACACTGTTCTAGTGCTGTAAAATGAATGAAGTGCTGACTGTAACATAAACCTTGCCAAAAGGTCTAGCAGTCTAATTGGAGGAAATGACGTATGTAAGACTGAATATAATGTAAGTGGTGTAATAACAGTGTAAAAGAAGTCCTGGTGGACCGAGGATAGCAGTAAATGAATTCGACAAATATTTCTTACACACCTATCATGTTACTGAAAAGCATTTTACTATGTTCTATGTTCAGAGTGGAACTAAGCTTCATACTCTGAAAGACTTGTTATGGAATGGGAAGGGTTTGAAACTCTACGGCAAGCTCTATAATTGTACCAGTTATTGTTATTGAAAACACTACTGCTTAATATAAAGACAAGCCATTTCTGGGTCTTAATTATCTCTAAATCAGTGATAAGAATTTCTACTGCCTATACAGTTAAGTGACTAGGATAGACAAGTAGCCAACAGTTATTTATTATATACCTGATCATTTTAATTAGTAGTAGGGCTACAAAAACAAAGGACAGACATTCTATCTTCAAGAAACTGATAATTTAGTCAGGAAAGTCATCAATGATGTAATTCAATAATAATCTATCATTTTAAAATCTGCATTACACCTTAATTCTACAATTGCAGTTAAACTCCAACTATGACTAACTTGCACCCCACTTCTTCGCAAATCGTCTGTTATTTCAAAGAGTGTCTGGTTGCATTTTCTCCATGCACTATCATCCCCATCAACCTAGCAGTTAAGTATATGTGTTCGGAAAGTCTGAAATGGCCTCGCATAAGTCTTTGTGGTGTGCAGTCTTCTTTTGGCTCATGGATAGACCTTTGTGCCCCTCCTTTTCAGATTTTCAGCTCCCTGAGGACAGGGATCTAGCCTGCTCCTCTAAGATTCCTTTAGTACTCAGAGCAGTGGTAGGCAACAGGTTTAGAGTTAGCCTTTAACAAACTTACTTGTCTCAGTGTTTTTGAAAGAACTACACTTTAATGAGTTTAATATCTCTCCTTTGTTATTGGTGGGTTTGGGTTCATTAAGTGAGTGCAAGTTCTGATTTACTTCATAAAATTTCCATCTGAAAAAGTTATTTTATCTCCGGATCTAGTTCTCTTCTGATAATAAAGTGATTTGCTCAAAATCACATGGATGTGTTTGTAAAAATTCTGTTCTTTAATTATTTGCACTACTAAGGTACTAGAGTTAGTTGGATATTGAAGACCAAGGAGGACTCAGGAAAAATTATTTAACAGAATCCACTGTCTGTCTGTTCTCTTTCTAGTATGATGAATGCTGATGCTGCCGTACCCATTTACAGGGTGCTCTTAAACTGTCTTCACTTTTACAGCTGTTATCTCAACACCCATGTGCAGTTCATTTCCATATTTTAATGAGGGGGAGAAGAATGGGAGATTAATGATTTGTCCAAGATTATACAGCTAACGAGAGGGCTGAGCTGAGACCAGCATGCAAGTTTCAGCTCTGGGTTCTCTCTTACTCCATGCATAAATTGTGATGTTAACATGCATATTCTCATCCTGTGGAATGTGTGCATGCCGTGAATTCAGTAGGGAAACACATTAGTAAACGTTAGCTGTGAACATTGTGTAAAGTGCCTCTTGGTGTCAAGTTACAACAACCATCAAGTGTGCTTTTGAAAAATGTACATAATAACTCAAAAAATCTGCTGTATTTTAGAACAAGAACATGATCAAATGTTTTACTATGCCGAGAAGGCTAAAAAGGAGGAATATATCAATAAATTAACCATATGTAGTACCTTGAATTGTATTTTGGCAAATATCATAAGTAAAATACAGTTAACATCTTGAAACTTCTAGATATTTAACTCTCTTCATTAAACTTCTGCATCTGTTTTGAGTAATGACTACATAAAATATCTAATGTTGGATTTTATGTACAGATCTAGAGTTTATCCTGCTCATAACTGAAAATGAGGTTTATTTAGAATTATTTTCTTGAGATTCTATTTGTATTCTAAATTGTATAACACTTTTATTTACTCTCCTAATGATAAGAATAGCCACATATTTTGCTAGGAGAATCACTAAAATAAAATTAAACTTAAGTACCTCTTCTCAGGTAAAAATATTGTTTCCTATGCAGTACTGGTTCTCATGATCTTAGAAGTTTAAAATTCAAAAAGATTAAATATGAAGAAAATTTAGAAATTTGATTCTCATCCAACTTCTAGATTTTATGGAAGGAAAATGAAAACTCAGAAATGTAAGGTCACTTGCCAAAAGCTATACATTTATAGTTTACATCTGATGATTGTTTCTATTAATGTTCTTACTGACAAGATTAAATTAACATATACCCAAACTATAAAATGGAATTCATGTCTAAGGTTAGGTTTGGTGAATAAATATTTCTTGAGATGCTCTGAACATAGCTCAGATTTAACTAAAATGAAATCATTTACTTTTTAATTACCATTATTGGCTCTATTCTGATCATTATGCTGGAGATATTTTATAGAATCCAGAGCTGTAAGCTGTAAGTTGGGGTTGAGTTATAAGAATTGAGGGCATTTTAATATCAATTTCAATAGCCGAATATCACTCACCAGAATGATAATCTAGCCTTCCAATTCCAGGAGGAAGTTAAAAAGTAAACATTATAAATTCTTACCTGAAGCACATTACTTTTTCTTTTATGATTAGGAACATTATGTATTCAAGTTCCAAACCAATCTCCACAACTAATTCAGACAGTTCAATTCTACAAGGAATTTTAACAAGCTTTGAAATGGAAGAATCTCACTTGACAGTAGAAACCTAGGAGAGTACGAATCGAATGGGGTCTTAGGTTAAGAATTCCTTTTTCTGTCTCTGGGGTCTCTACTGCGTGGAGGGAGCAGCCCCAGGACTTACTGTGAGGAAATATGCCGCCATGTCAATAGGCAATGGGAAGACAGCCAAGGTGCTGTGAATGGATGGTCCGAAAAGCAGTGCTGAATGACAAACACAGTAGAGAAAAATGGTCTTTTATCTTCCTTATAACTCCTTTGACGCAAGGAAGAGTTTGAAAAAGAAGAGCAACTGGAATATTATGCAGGCAAAAAAAAATAATGAGTTAATAGTGAATTTACTCTTAATTAAAAAGATAAACTTGTAATACAGATTTTACAAATCTTTGTTTGTAAAATAAAGAAAAAACATTCTACATGTTTATATTTCTATATATTCATATACATACTTGTATATATGTATATGTGTCACTATATTATTTCATGAACAAATATAAAGGTATGGATGAAAACACAAGATGGCAATATTGAATGGGAAGAGAAGAGGTAGTGGGTGCTATGCATGCAGGGGGTAAGAAAAAGATAAGGATAAGAGCCATTCATGTTCTAGTTTAATTTGATGCCTTTTTAACAAAGAAATAAATGTAAGCTCTGCGTGACTGTATTTTTCCTTTCATATATAATATTTCCCTCCCTTTAAATTTTCTTGGACTATACAGAAATTCCAAGAGCTTTAAGATTCAACTAGGAAGTCTACATATCCCAGTTATACTTTCCAACCCCAAACGTGCACTCTAACCTGTAATCCTAATTCACATACCCAAAATGCTCCACCAAGCAATGCAGTTCGGCTCTGGGCTTGGTGACCCTCTTTTCCCTTGGTCAAGGGCCATTCTGAAGTGGTCAAAGCTCTATCTCTCCATCATATTTGCAAAACAAGTCAGATGGAAAAAATCTCTGCTTTGTTGTCCATGTTTTTTATTCCTGCAGAGATCTGGGATTGAGGAGAAAAGTGGGGGTTTGATGAAAGATCTTCCTTCAAACTGGGATCGATTTCCTCCAGGAATCAATACTGCATTTGTAGTGCTGGGCAAAGTTGGAGTTGATGAGGGTCCAGAAGCAGATTATGCTACTAAAAAATGAGACAGAAATGTCAGAAATTACTCTGTCTTGAAACAATCAGAATTTTGTTTCTGAGGAGAATTTTTTACACCATGTTAAGTGTGAATTTTTAGACATTATTTTTCACTCTGCAGTATTGACTAGATCTTTGTAACTGTGATTGGGTTGGGCTGGTCCTGAACCTTATTCTCCCTCCTCCTGCCTTTTACTAATGAAAAGAGCTTCTTGTAATGAACGTGGTTTTCCATGTCCATCAACCACAGGCCATTAACTGTGGCACTTCTGGCTGTCCCAGCTTGTAAAGCTTTGCCAGTTGGACCTTGAATTTGCTGAGGCTGGTTGCATGTTGCTTCGTCTGTGGAGCTGTGTAAGAGAGGGCGTGACATTTGACTGACTTATGAATTATTTTTCTAAGTCTATATTTTCTTTCCCTGATTTTCATGTTTGCCACTATACTGGGAATTTAAATTCTTCTTTCAACACATGGCGTAGGCTTTTATTTGATTCTTGTCAATAGAATGAAATGCTATTTTCAGAGTATTAACATGTCTACTTATCTCATTTCTAGCAAATGATTTCTTAACACATACAAATAATTTTTGGCTAATAATAAATTGAGGTATTCTCTTCACAATGGATGTAACACTGATGTTGAGCTTGGAAATTTCTGTAAAGGACTCATTCCTGTTTCCCTTAGAACAGAAATGTCCTGCTATGAAGGTTTTACGGCCGCTTTATTTTACTCCCTTGGAAGGAAATAACAGTAAAATAGTGTCTTTTTTTTTTTTTTTTTAAATCTTAGAATCCTAGTACTTTGAAGTCATCTTGAGAGACCAGCAATTTTTCTCCTCTGGGAATTGGTGGTTAGCCCATGAAGTTTTAAATTGCCATTGGCTTAAGAATGTTTATAATCCCGTTTTGCATTGATATTACGGAAATATTTTTTATTCATAATATTGTGTGATGTGATGATTAAAACACTCTAATAAAATTTGCTAATGAATCCATTTCTTTACAGGTTACCTCAACTCTGTTATGTAATTATGATGGTCCCCATTTTCAAGATGAGGAAATGGGGTTTGGGAAGATTTAAATGACTTGTTTGAGGTCACCTGTCTGGCAGGTGGTGCAGCCTTTCGGTGCATTTTTGTGTAGTTCAATGGTTATTATTATTCCTAAACTACATTCTGCTCTCCCTCCAAGCTATACTGAGAACCTAGAATGAGGCATATCATAAATTTTAACTTCGTTTTGAGAGACTGACATAGCACCTGAATATTGTGTATCTCAAAGTGATGTGAATACCCCTTTCTTTTCCTGCCAAGCTTGCATAGACTTTATGGTTTCTCTTCCTCCTACCACTTAACTTCATGCTCCATTTAGTCTCTTGGCTCCTTTCTGTAAATATTCTTCTCCTCACCTCATCTCCTCTTGTGCCTTCGGTTTGCATATTTGGGCCTATGGGGAACGTAGACCTCCATCTCTGACTTTTAGCCCTGTCTTTCCAATGGCTCTAGGCACTTGGACAATACAATGTCAATTCACACTGAAATCGTGAATAAGAACAGTGCTTTAAGAAAAAGAGGCATGTGTCTAAAATAATGTAATAATCTCCCTATTCCCTTTCTACTCAGAAATAAAAAGAATTGATCAGCATGTGTTGGATATTGTATATATAATCCTGTATTTGAAAAAAAGAGTTTGAGATGATTCAAAAATTCAGTTTGCCTTTGAAAGGCATATCATCTCAAGAAGGATACAAAATGTTATAATCAGAATAATATGAATAGCCTTAACATACCCACATGGTAGCATGGATTATAAATAGTTGCTGGCCATGGGGAAGGGGCACAGGGCTAATAGAAATGTGTGGCAGTTTAATACAGATATTGGTACCAAATATCACATAACGAAAAAGTCTCCATGCTTGGGGACTGGAGGTGATTTTTATTTGAGAGCACTGGCTGTTTAGGAGAGCTATGTTTTCTTTCTTTTCCTTTCCTTTTCTTCTTCCTTCCTTCCTTCTTCATTCCTTCCTTCCTTCCTCTTTCCTTCCTTCATCTTTACTTCCTTTTTCAATTATGGTTGACTTCGGTGTCATTTTATATTAGTTTTAGGTGTATAGCATAGTGGTTAGACATTTATATAATTTACAGAATGATCCCCCGCTAAGTCTAGTACCCACCTGGCACCATACATAGTTATTACAATGTAATTGATATTCCCTATGCTCTGTTTTATAACTTTATAATTTGTAACTTTTAATCTTTCTGCCTTTTTTAACCAGTCCCTCGATCCCCAGCTTCCTGACAGTTCTTTTTACCTTTTTTGGAGTTCTGAACCAATTTGCCTGAAACATGTGTTGCATTTATATTTTATTTTTAAGAACTACAAAGGCAAAAAAAGGAGTAAAAGCAGTGCCTGCTTTTTCTTAAAAGACTATTTTAAATAGCTGGAATCAAATCAGCAAATGTTAAGCGCATGTGTTATAATATGTCGGTCTAACTCAACACTCAAGGGACGCTGATGCACCCAGACGCATAGAGTAGGCCGACCCTGGGTGATGCCCCTTTCCTGCTCTGCGATTCCTCAGCATTATTTCTGTGCAGCTGGACCAGAGGAGTAAGAGCAATTAACCTGTCAATGTCTCTCATTTTTAGTACATTATAATTTGCATATGAACCAAAAAGGAGTAAATTGTGAAAATTTCAACTTAATTTTCCTAGCAGAGTGAAGAGTGATGTGCTTCTCCTTCACAGAATGTGGGTGGTGACATTCAGTTTTCACCAAAAGAGTATATCTGTTTTCCACTCCTTTATTTATAGGTAATTCGTCTTTTCAGAATTAATGGGAACTCTTCAGGTTGATGAGTAAAATAGTCTTTTCATACCAAATCTGAACAAAGCAGGCAAGAGAGAATATCTAGAACAAGCTCTCTCATCCTTGACACTATTGACATTTTGGGCTGAATAATCCTGTGTTTGGGGCTGTCCTATGCATTGTTGGGCACATCCCTGGTCTCTACAGACTTGTTGCCAGTAGCAGTCCCCATATTGTGACAGTCAAAAGTGTCTCCAGTAGTAGCCAAATGTTCTCTGGTGAAAAAGAGGGAAAAGCCACATCTAGTTGAGAATCTCTGATAAAGAAACATGAATTGTAAATAATGAACTTAATAACAACTTCGTGGGAGAACACCGTTCTGGATAGTTACCTGGCTTCCACAGGGAGTGCTGAGGGCTGGAACTAAATGATATTCAGTGAGTGGGACTCTAAAGAATGAACTTAGTGAACTTAGTGGGCATTTTTGTCATGTTTCTGTTTGATGACCAGTTTGCGCCCATAGTTTCATAGAGACCGACTCTAATGACATCTCCAGGAAAGAAAATCTAACTTTTTTTTAAAGCTTCTTTCTAAATCTTAAATGGTATGTCAGAAATTTAACTTAAAGGGGAAGGAGATTATGAAAGTACAAATTTATAATTATAAAGTAACTCGCAGGGATGTGATGTACAATACAGGAAATAATAGCAGTAACTACTATGGTGATAGATGTTTCCTAAACTTGTGTAGATCACTTCATAAGGTGTATAAATATGGTACACTTGAAACTAACATGATATTGTATGTCCGCTATTATTACAAATAAGTAAAAATAATTTTAAATACTAATAAAAGAAGATAATGCAATGACTCTCAAGCTTTGCTTCAAAATAAACAGAACCTTTTTCTAATACTTCATTATTTGGTTAAAAATAATTAATGGGAAAGAAAGGGAATTAATGAGCAAAAGAAGAAAGTAGAAGAGTGTTCCCAAGGAGACAATGGTAAGGCAATACTGTTAATCTTGCTGAGGGCAACTGAGTAAAATTTAGAAGTTATGCATTGTAGTTCAAGACAGTGAAAGCAAAGGGTAGGTCAAGGCTAAAGACCACTCTGCAGTCCGGGACTCAACACTTGTTTCTCTACTTGGCAGTCATTTCAGGGACATTTTGTTTCCAGGCCCTGACTCCCCAGTAATGATTTGAATTCTCACAGGTAGGCTTTCTCAGTCAAAAGATAGCATCACCAGTCTTCGCTCTTTTCTGAGGCTGTGGCATTCTAAACGATGTCTGTTGATACCATAGATTTAATTGCCTTTTAATTAAAGGAGATGGGAGGAATTATGGACTATTCTTTATTAGAATGGTCTAATGAAGCTTGGCTACCTGCAGACTGATTCAGTGCCTCCAATATAGAGAGAGGAGTGTTCTCGGGATTAATTTGACTGTCGAGCAGGCAGAAGCAGATGCTGTGGAAGTTACTTGTTGGGGAAGGAGAGAAAAGAATGATTCCATTTAAAGTGTTGAGTCGGTTTCTTCTCACTCTTCAATGCAGTCCTTCTGAGTTATTGCTTTTTTCATTAACATTGACAACAGCAATAATTATTGAATATGTACACTAGTTCATGTTTTCCAGTGAACTGTCTCTTTTAGACCTTGATTTATTGGTAGCTGCTCCAATAGATTTTTTTTTTTTTAGGTGAGGCAACTCTTGGTTGGCTTCACAGATTGCAAGGAACTCTTCATCTTACAATCCCTTAATTAAAAAAAATTTTCACGCCTACAACACCTGGTCTTCCTAGGTGGTCTCCCATCCAAGTACTAACCAGGCCTGACCCTGCTTAGCTTCCGTGATCAGATGAGATTGGGCTTGTTCAGGGTGACATGGCTGTAGACTCCAATAGATTCTTAACGTTGATGTTACTTGATGAATCTATTGAAGTTACTTGAAGAATCTATTAACATACCCCTAAAAATCAACTTCATGTTGATTATGTATAGATGCTCCATGACATTTCTTTCATCTACCATTTCAGTGTGTTTTGATTCCATCCTAGCCTTGTCACTGGCTCAGAATGCAAAGTGCTTTGAGAACTACAAGTGAAAGGAATGGTCTAGGAGGAATGATGTTATTTCCTAAGTACAAGTTTCTTAATACTTTTATGTATATTTTTGCCCAGTGTGAATTACTGTATTAACATGTGATACTGCATGTCATGCATTTCTTTAATTGAAAATAAGTAAAGCTCTGTTAATATTGATGCTATCTGTAAAAAAAAAAGACAAGTGATGACAGAATTCCTTGGGGAGTTCACTTCATTTGATGTACACCAATCCTTAAATTGCAAAGCAGGCTGGGTGAATGCTGGCTGCAGGCATGAATCGCCTGTTTAGCAAGCTGCTTTGAAGCTCTTTTCTAAGAAATCTCCATCTTTGTCACTATTTCCTTCAAGGTGTTGAATAATTTTAAAAGTGGCAATTGCAACGATATGTAAAAAGCCTGAATCCTGGCAGCATTCAGCTTACTTTTCTGTCTCTTTCGTGGAAAACTACGAGTATTTCTCTCTGTGGGGGGAAGTGGAGTTTCAGACTTGATATGGATTTAGTTGCAGCAGACTGCCTGGTTAGAATGAAGGCTTCTACCTGAGCAAAGCTTTTTGCAAGCTTTGCTTGGCAGTATTGGTGCAAGTCCATCTTGCTTCAAGTTACACTAATATGTGTTGAGCTACCTATACTTTTCAGGGTCCGTGCTCATTTTGAAGAGGAAGATATTTTTCTTCCCCATGATCAGTCTTGTAATTAGCTCTTGTCAGTCCGATAATGTCAGAATCATTCCCTCATTTCTTCATTCAATGCATATTTTCAGCGCTGTGCCCAGAGAAAGTGATTTGTAGCTATAAAGCAGTCAAGAGAAAGAGAAGAAAAATAAGGCTTGTAACCTCAGGAAGCTTAAAGGTCTGGTAGTAGAGAAAAGCACATGCAGGTATAACCCCAGTATCCGGAGGAGATTGCTGCCCGTGGAGCGTGGAGCGCAGTGCCAGCAGAGTTCTGAGAGGGGGACCCAGGCTCAGGGATACTTTATGCTCCCTTCAGTAAGTTTCTGGGGTAATTCATTTCAGACTGACTGTGTACAGTGAATTTGTGTGAAGCTTTAGGTTGAGACTCTCCTTCCATTTGCTTCTGGCTTAGGAAACAGGTTGACCTACATTAGTGGTGAAAAAAAAAAACAACCAACCAAAACACATGATATTAAATAAACAACAGTAGTTTGGGAGGAGAAGAAAGTCAGGGGGAACTGGTGTGCAATAAAACACACAAAGGCTGACTCTTTGGGAAGGCCCAATACGG